>CM038361.1:23157042-24454542 GCA_021464625.1 Proterorhinus semilunaris | reverse complement strand
TGCATCAAAAGGTTTGCCCACACCTGAGGTAGAGGGTGTTCGGAGTTTAAATGAACGACTCAGGACACGAAAGGTGGCAAAATGCTTAGATTAACTGCTTAAAATGTGCTTGAATTAAGACTCTGTGTAGGTTTGGACTGTGTTGAAAAAAGTGTGCCAATGGAACGGGCATTAATTTACTTAAAATGAGAGAAATTTGCTTAAAATAAGACACTTGAAATGAGACCAAAAAAGTCATAAGTACAAAAACATGCTCGTTCCATTGGCAATAAGATCGTCCAAATCTGCTCAAAATCAACACAGATCTCAACATTTCAAGCACTTTTAAGTCATATTTATCTAAGACAAGTGAACCACTACTGTAGAGAGATATGGTAAGATAGAAGACTTTATTGATCTCACAATGTAGTAATTCACGTGTCAGGAAGAAACAGTCAGCAAAATAGACAGGAAATGTGCAAACAATTACACAGTAAGTAGTAGATAGAGGTATCTTATATACAATGAATAAATAAAAGCTTTAAGGGGCAAAAAGTATAAATAATATGGAGTTTGGGTCAGTGATATTGAATGTCTTTGCTATCATCTTTGCACATTCCTAAAACCAGTAAGATGCCGATACAAAATACTGCATTTCTTGCCCGAAGCTGTTTTAGTCTTTTAGTGTTTCGTCAAATGCCGTATGGACATTTTAGTTTCATAAGGCGATACAAGCTAGTGTACATTCTGTGCCAGTCCCCTTTAGGATCACTTTCGGGCTTAATACATCCAAAATGACTACTATTCTACACACCGATTCCATTCTACTATGCTAATGCCAGCTAGGAGGAGGCAACTCTCTATCTGTAGATGTTTTATGGATAAACTATGGCCTCTCTTTGTGTGTCCAATGTTCTGGTGTTAAAAGTTGCCAGACGTGCCGCCGCATCTTCTTTTCCAAGTCCGCTCGGTCTTGGAGCCATTACCGTATTTTCCTCTCGTTCGGCTTTTGGGTCTGGTCCTTTCCCCCCCCGTCCCGTCCCGCTGTAAATCCTACATCCTGGACACTAAACAGACGCCCCGCTCTCACCCCGTGCCAAGACATGCACCCGACGGGACAGTGGAGAGGGGAGGGGCGGCCAGAGATCTGCTACTGCAGGTTTAACCATTGAAGAACTATTACGACTGTACTTCTACTGCTGTTTCCCAGGGGTAAAGGAATGACATATAAACATTATCTTTAATTATGGCAAAGATTCAGGGTTTCTATGTAGAGTTATATTGGAAATTGTCAATTCAGGGGCCCTTTTCTCACATTGTTGATGCCAAATTTAACTTTAATAGCGCCTCGGAGCAACCAAGGTTTGTTCAGAGGGATTTTTAATATTGAATTCCTGCCTGATGAGTTTTGAGGCCCAACATGTTAGAAGTTGAACAGATTTTCTTCCACCAATAACCAGCCTATACTAAACAAGATATCCAGAATCTTTGTAACCTACATATCAGCAAAGAAAGAAAGCATGCGTCAGGCTACTTTTCCCCCTCAGTAATCCAGAGCAAAAGTTTGAACTTCATATCTCTAAACACGATTCACCTGCCGTGTCTTGCTTGATATGATATAAGGACAAAGTAAAGATGCGTACCGACTAATATTATTACTTCCTCGACGACTACGCTTTGCTGCAGTACCAAAGCCCAGAGTGTAACCATTCATATCTTGTAAAAAGCCAAAGCAGCATCTTGTGTTGCTTCTTCTTCTTAAAAAAAAAATCCCTTTTTTTGTAATTTTCGCCTCGTCGCCCCGTCTCCCTCACTCCGGCGCGTTAATCACTTTGCATGCACTCATTTAAATATTAAAATTTTCTTTAATCATCAAAGCCAGTGAGCATCATGCATATTCATATCATCTTACCCCCCCCCCCCCCCCCCCCCCGTCCTTCCCTTACCCTGCCCCCCTCCTCTCTTTCTAGGTTCATTACTTTGCCGCACAGCCATTAGCCACTAGCCTAATCACACAGTTTACACACACACGGCACACACGCACACACGCGCACACACATGCTTATTTTTTCCTTTTACAGCTAGCTAGCCAGTGGCGCTAACCCGTGCTAATCCGCTAACTGGGCTAAAAACACGCAGGCGCCCCTCCAGAAAAGTGCAGGAAAAGCTGTGAGGACTTTGCCACGATGCGAGATGGCTGGAGTAGAGGGAGAGTATTTGTCAAGAGGCTCGGCGGAACCCTCATTTGCATAATGACTTTGTAGTTCGGCATTAATAAAATTTGCATATGAAGCCGTGTTAATTACTCCTGATCAGGCTTTTTTGCATTCATGCATGGTAATTTTGGGCGACTCGCTGGAAATTGATGTCCTGGCGTCGGGGATGAGGTCGGAGGGAGGGAGGTATAGCGGGATGGATGCTACGGCAGATTGGGGCGCATTGTTTTGCCTCTTTCTATGTCTGTGGCTTTATATGGACGATATTTCAGTAGGAAGCAGAGAGATTTATCTTACAGTTTATATTATATTTTTCAAGACAATTGCTTTTTTTTTGAATGCCTTTCTTTCACGTTCAAAGATGTGTTCTCTGTATGTCAGTGTTAATACTCCTTGTGTCTCCTTCTTAAAGTGGACATATCACGCAAATTTGACTTTTTTTTTTTTTTGCTTTAAAACAAGGTGTAACATTGTTCCCCCGCCATAAAAGCCATACCTGGAGTAGTATTTCACAACATTCATGGGGTTTTAAGTAATCCTCGAGCAAAGCTGTTAAAGTTAGCTGCTTCTTCTTCTACGGCGTCGGCGCCTCTTCCTGTACTTCCTGAATATTTATGTTAAAACCCAAAACCGTCCTCCACATTTTTAAAGCCCAGTATTCAACATTATATCTGTTCAGAACCGCTCGAAGTGTGTTTAAGCTGTAAAACACTCTGTTAATCAAAACTGAAAGTCCGCTTTTTAATCGTTGTTCCCACAGCTGCCAGCAGGAGGAGCCCCGGTCAAAGTCTCCACCAGCTCTGGCTCACTGTTGCTATTTCATTCTTACAGAGACGTCATTTCAAATGGTAAAACGTAAAATAATGTGTTCAAGTCTATTATTAAGCCTCATATGCAGCATGTGTGGACTTAAAGGCCCAGAGTTGATAGTTTTAGGTTATCCACCCTGCACTCTCAGCTTCTTATGCTCTTTTACTTAAGTCAGTCGTTCTTGCGCAATTTCAGACTTTCATTTATGCATTGACGTTATATGTTTTAGTAGTTAGCACCAAGTTTGGACATTAATCAGATTTTGGTCTAGTTTTTGGCCGGGTTTAGTCCTGATTAGATGTTGATCTCGGCCTGGTGTTACTTGGAAGTTCAAATATGTCATGAGGTGTTACTGTAATTTGAGAACCACTGATTTAATCCATATGATCTGGTACTTTCCTACTTCCTCTGATGATGAATGACTCAATGCACTAAAACGACATCAAGACAAATACAATATATGTGTGCCGACTCCTGAGTAAAAGTGTTGGTAGACCATATTATATATTTACAGCTTAGACTGCGTTAATCAAACAACAGCTATTTACTGCAAAGGTGCAATTTTAATGGTCGCAATTATCAAATCACAATGGCTGCAGTATTTTAGGTAATTGTTCTCTGAAAACATCTTAAAGGACCTGTATCATGCTATTTTAAGCCATTCCAAAGTAAAGTATAGGCCTTTATATGATATATTGTACCTCTACCACTACGGAGCACTCATTTTTGTGATAAATATTAGTATTTTCTGGAGGTATTTTTCCAACCCGGAAGACAAAACGCTTGGATTCAGTTAACTCCGCCCCCTCTCGCCGCTCATACAACTTTAGCAGTAGTAGAAATATATATATCACAGCAAAAAGTGAAGTTATTTCATGATGCTGTTATAAGGAGTTAACATGTGCAACACAGCTTCATGGCTAAATGGCTAACACACACACACTAACATGCATGTTGATCGACTCACCACTCTGATGTTTCCAGTATGGGACTTGCGCTGGTTATAAAAGTTAATCCACTTTGATTCTGGCCAAGGTTCATTAGCATCCATCAGCGACAGGCTCAGACAAACACTATTCTAGCTGATAGTCGCTGAATCCCGGAGGGAAATGCCAACTTCTATGGCCTCTTCTTTGGGAAGGTTGAATAAACTCCAGTCCTCGCAGCCAAACGCGGTTTTCTCCGTGACATTATCGTGAGGTAAGAAAAAAAGAACAGGTGTCCAGACTCCAGAGTAGGTTAGAAAAAGCTCCCTCTTCACAACTTTCGGTGCAACATGACATGACCATCTGTTCAGACCGTTCGGACGCTCAGGAGGAGCGTTTGTTTTCGGTACAGGGGCAGCGCAGCGTCAGGCACTTCCTTTTTTTTTTTTTTTTTTTTCCTTTTTTTTTTTTTTTTTTTTTTTTTTTCTTACGACAGAAATAATGAAAAAAACTGTTTTACAAATAAAAATCATGCCGTAAGGCATTAGATTACAGACGTCGAGCACTTCCGTTCCGCTGTGACGACACAACTGAACATGCCAGTCGTTTACCAGGAGAGAGCGGAGCAGCTGCTCAGAGAGCAGGATTCAGGAGGATTACTGAGAACTGCGTGAACGAAGCCAAAAACCACTCTGGGGGTGTTTTTGATAAGGAAATAGCATAACAACATGGTTAAAAGCTCCAAGTCGATTTTGCATGATATAGGACCTTTAATATTCCCGCATCGCGTCAGCAGTTCATATTTCAGTCTTCTGTTGAACGTCAATGCTCCTGGACTCGCTTTAAATATTGAGCTCCCCCCTTGATCGCAAACGTGAACACGGAGAGATAAATGCGGAGAGAAAGAACAGTTTTTTTTTTGTTTTTTTTTGGGAGCGAAACCTCTCCCTAATTTCGTCTTACGGCGAGGACTCGGGCGCACGCTCGCGGTGGCAGTAGTTCTCCCCTGGCTGGCGGCCCATTCGCGGGCGCATTGTTTACTCTCGGCTCTTCATTTCAAACGGCACACACTTCCATTTTGCTTTCAGCCACTTAGACGCTGCCAGGTCTGATGCAGTCGGATAATATTCCCTGCATTTTAAATATATTTGTCAAACGAAACGGATTCTCCTGTCGTGCGAGCGTTACAGGCTCATGATCTTGCTCTGTTATGATTCAAAATGTATGAAATGGACCATTACAAGTACACCACTGCTACCATCACTACAAAAACATGTACATTAGGCCAGATAAGAGCAAAGTGTCTTAATCTAGTGGTTCCCAACCCTTCTTTTGTTGGTGTCTCACACTTGGTCCTTTCGTGCACACTTTAAGTCCCCCTTGTATCGAATGTTATCAACTAAAACCCCTATTTAGTAATAAAAACATGATGTGTTCAAATCAAAGCCAAGACACACTGGAAAAACACGCCGTTTACTGCAAAGTTTCATCTTTCCTTTAAAAGTAATACAAAGAACTTTTCTTCTTTTCTAAATTTGAAATAATTCCAAGTACCCCTGGCTGGGAAACACTGTCTTCAGATGATAAACACTGCAACACTGGATAGGATTTCCATAATATTTTCAAAGGAAAGTTAATTTTAATGATGTTTTACAGTAAAAGGTTTGAATTTGATCTCATTTGAGCTCTATTTTGAAAACGGCACAATGGAAATGACTAATAAATCAGAATTTAGTCGACGACTTGCTGAATAATAAAGAGAGAGGGGGGGTACTGGGAGAAGAAACTAGAAACTCAAGGGTTATATGTCACACGACAAATGTTTTGAACCGCTGTCTTCACCTCATAACCCCCACTTGAAGCCAGCACATTTTTCTCCAGTTTGGCTTTACCAAAGTCTAAAAGCGTCTTGGAAAAAAGCAAAATAGCAAAAAAAATTGACAAAAATGACAAAAGAGTGACAAAAAATGGCAAAAAAATTAGAAAAATGTGTGACAAAAATTCAACAAAAAGTAGTGAAAAAAAGTCAAAAAAGTGACGTGAGGAAGATGACTTTTGTAGGCCATAGCTTTCAAATGAGGCGTTACACTGGCCTATAGGCTGTGACCTTTTAGATTTGGGTAAAGCCGAACCCGGAGAAAATGCACTTGGTTGAGGCGGGGGTTCAGTAAAATCTGTTGCACCTCGAGTAAGCGCTTGTAGTTTCCATTTTTCCCAGTTGTGATCGGTTTCATCCATAGACAGCGATCCATCTCTGCTCTTACAAGCTGCTTTCCCACCGTTACAGCGCACAACGTTTTCACACACGCACACATTTCACCGCCGCATTCATTGTCGCCTCCTCTACTGAACTCTTTGTGTGTCCGCGTGGCCCTGCTTGATTTATTTTTTGTTTCGTTTTTTTTTTTTTATCCCACGCCAAGTGCTGCCGGTGAAGCGACGTCCTCGTTGCTGTTTGGGCGCCTAATGGCTTTGGAGGAAAATAAGCCTTCCTTTGATGAAAATGGCGTCTAAGTGAGTGAAGGTTGATTTTAGAAAGCTTTCCATTTATTCTAAGCTTTCCCCCCCTCAAGGACCGGCTCATTTGAATCCCCCATAGGGACGATCAGGTTTAACAAACTACACTTTCCCTCAAACGGCCCCTCAGGACTTCAGATGTCTATTCGCGGTATATTCTATTTTTACGGTTTCGTATATTTGGCCCCTTCGGTATGGGCTTTGAACGCGGCGTGTCATGGCTGAGAGAAATATTGGGTGAAAATGGAGAGGCGAATGTAGGTGTTTTTACTTGGTGGTCGCTGATTCACTCGAAAGGCAGGGACTGGATTAAAAGCCAGGAGCCGTTAGCAGCGCGGGGAGACGGCCAACGCAAAAGGAAAAAAAACAACATTTCCTGTGCACTGCAAAAAGGGAATGCGAGTTTCAGTGACTTCATAGTATTGAGTAATTGTTGTCATTGTTGGCAGCGGCGGCCAAAGTATTCGATTTCAGTCGTAAAAGCGCTGATATTCCTTGTCAAATGCCAATCCAAACAAGTAAAAGTTGTTCTGGCAAATTATTACTGCAGTTACTGAAGTAGAAAGTACAACTCAGTTTAAATAAGTGTTGAAGTGAACAATAACTGTGTAGCTTTGAAAAAAAAAAAACATGAAGCACATTGATAGCACATCTGCGCAGCGCCACCCACTGTTCTGGAGGGTACATCGTCAGTCTTTTAAAGCAGAATTAAGTAAGTTGTTTACCTTAATAAATCCTTCCCGTAGTCCCTCTGGGGGTAATACAAGTGTTAATGGAATGATTGGGGGGTCTTTCATCTCCCCCTGGTGTCTCTGGCCAGAAAACCACGATTGCAACTTTGCTGCCTCCAGGTCGGACCCACCAATACACACTAATGGAATCACGAAGAAGAAGAAGCTAACAGGCTAACGTCCAAAGCTAACTGCGGGCTAGCGCTACTTAAACAGTATTTACAGCCAAGTTTGAGTGATAAATCTCCATTGTGTATTTGGATGTACAATATCCCTCTCTCCCTTTGTCTTACTTACTGCTTTAAATCGGACACAGAACCAATACTTTGAAACAGGCCAGAACACAAACATATAAGACATAGGACGAGATTTTGACATAATTTGTGCTTGAATTTTGTAATAATAAATAAAGATAGAATATTTCCTTTTACTGAACACTTTAAGCCGTCTACAATGCGTATATTGGATGCAGCGCAGTAAAATAAAGAAAAAATCCTCAATATTCATCTAATCTCACAAGGTCCATCCCTTATAAGAAATATTGGCTTTATTTAAGAATATTATGGCATCCTTTTTCCAAGTTCATTGTGAGTAATAATCTAAGTCTAAGCTATCCGAAGGTGCTCACATGCTGAATCCAAGTCAGTTTAACCAACATGGACGTTTTTACAGTGCTGGCTGCGGCGGGAAGGGTCTGTAAAGTGCTTATTTGGAAAATCCTCTCCGTGTTGTTTATATATTCTCGCGGGTCGCTCCCCGTCTGCCCAAAGTCCGATCAGCTGTCGCTCAAAACGTGTTTGGTCTATAGCGCTACTGTATGTTATTTCTACCTCCTCAGTGCAACGTGATCCAAGCGGCGTTTTTCTCCCTTTTTTTTTTCCAAAGTGCAATTCGCGCACAAACCAGTCGCTGTGGAGCATATAAAGCGATTTGGACATGCAGACCACACACTCATTTTTCTTTTTTCTTTTTTCTCCATGTGTGAAGTTGTATCTCTAACTTTCCCCCAAAAATAAACAAAGCAAGAACACTGTAAAATGTAATTCGCTTTTATGATATGATTAGGTACGAAACATTTCAATTCTGGTCCATTAATGTTTGTTGGGATACTTTATTTTTGATATTTTGCCGTATTTCACAAAAATGTGCAGTTTTCAATCAAAATACCTCAAATTCCTGCTCTAAATTGTATCAAATATCTCTCATCCACAAATGAAAGGATTTGTGAAGGTCAAATGAGATTAATGGTTAAATCCCGGGTCTATTTGGAGTTTGCATATTCTCACCCTGAATGTCTGTGTAGGTTTCCTCTGGGGGCTCTGGTTTCTTTAAACATGCACAATGGGGTCCCCTCTCGAGCCAGAACTCCCCTGAAAAAGAGGTTCTGAAATCTCATGGGAAATAATGGTCAAACGGTAAACAGAAGAATGGTTTTAGGATCCAGATGGGCGTGATATTCTCCTGATAATTGAGGTGAGGCACTGCAGGTGAATAGGGAAACTTTTTAAATGCACAGATATCAATTTGAAACCGTTGCTGTAGATTAATGACATAAATATGAGACAAAAATGTATTGCGAGTTTTTGCTCATTTTACGTTTTCATATAAAATAAGGCCTTTTATGCCGAAATGTGCCATATTTGTGGCGACGAAACCTGAATAATTGATCAGACCAGGCTCTTGTGACTAATATTTGGGATATGGATATGTTTTGCCTTGTTTTTTGATACTCTAAAAACTCAATCAATCAGGCTTGGAATGAGATGAGATAACAAAAAAAAAAAAAAAAACTGTTAAAAAATATTGTTCAGTCCAAGGCCGGAAAGTTGGAAGTCTACAGGAGCTACTTTACGTGGAGATATTGTCGCACAAATGTGAGAAAAAAATTGCGCTTTAAAATACAATTTCACAAATGAATCTATTGCCATACAGTGCAATAATTAAACATGTTGTTGTGAAGATTAGTTTTTTTTTTTTTCAGGTGAAAGTGTTAAGAGACCCATTTGGCCCAAAACCTGAAAATTAAAAGAAAAAAAAAGAGTTTTGCCTTTAGTTTCTCTCCTTAACAACACACTTTTTTTTAAAGTATAGTGTGAATATACACCTATGCCTTTAGTGTGTGTTGAACAGAAGTTTTCAGCATTATGTTTTCATTAGTTTGATTTCTTCTAGGAGTCACAAAGTTAAAAAAAATATATAAAAATAACAATGGATTAGCTTTTGACATGCTTAAGTGGAGCTGCAATGTCTGCTTGTTGAGGCAAATAATGCAGAAAAACATTGCAAAGTAACCCAAAAAAAAAAAAAGAGAAGAAAATAGCCGACAATTAGCCAAATCCCTGCCATCCAAGACACATAACCATTTGACTGACTTTCATAAATACAAATAAAATCTTTGAATTATTTTCCGATCAGACACTTTGACTCTGACCCTGCATCACAGGATGGGCCCTTCAGCGCACGAGCGGCCTCTTTTTTTATTTCATTTAACGCGTCGGCTATTGTGGCTCGGGGCGATCGGACGAGGCGATAAACCAGCCCGAGGTGCAGTATGTCCCCGATTGTCGCGTGGGCTTGAGCGCGGGGCAGGTGACGGGGCCGAGAGAGAATAAAGGAGCGGGAAGGAGGCCGATTGGGGACGCTTTGTTGATGGGACAATGGGGAGGTGCAAAGCTACACTCGCCTGTGTGTTCGGAGCTGCTGATATTTCAGGACACAGGGGCCCTCCAGGAAAGGCAAGGCACCACACTCTCTCTCTAAGATGCCATCGTGAGTGTGTGAGCCAGTGCTGTTTTGCATATTGGAGTAAAACAAGGACTGGACTTTTGGTTTCGACGATATGAACATTAACCGGCTTTAAACAAACAAAAACAATGCCTGTAGTAGTGCTTATGCTTCATTCAGGCCATTTCCTCTCAACTTTAGTGCAAGAGTTTAGTTTTTCATTCATAAAACATTAAACTGTCCTCCACATCGTCAGACCCCATATCCATAGGCCTTCCGAGTGTGTTCATCAAGGCAACGCACTTGTTAGCATCCGGTGAGCCGAAAGTCCTAACCTGTTGTTCCCGCTGTTGCCTAAAGAGGGCAACAGCCTTTTCTTTACTTTAACACTTCAACATCAATTCAAGAAGGTTTCGAGGCCTCAGTTATGCGTCATGTGTCCACTTTAAGTTAAGAAAATAGACTTACTAACTAAGAAACCCCAGATATGAATGCTCGTAGTGCGGGCAGCCCATACCAACACGTCTCCAGTATGTTGGCACCTTTTAATTAGCTCGCAAGTTGGTGCAAAGTCTCTGTTTACACTGCAGTTCCTCCCCAAAGCGGTAGTCGTGTGTGTATTGTTTGCGGGCAGATTCGGGCGCGCACATGTTTGCTTTGCAATTTGCGAAAGTGGGTATGTGTGTGTTTTTTTTTTTTTTTTTTAAACAATCGCAGGCGAAACTTCCTCATGGGCACGGCTTAATGTTTGCGGACTGGGTTCAGTGCCGTGTGTCATTGTGTATAGTAACACTGCAAATTCAAAACATTCAAAACCCGACATCTTTCAAGACTTGACTGGCACAGTGGCAGAGTAGTTAGCACTCTCGACTCACAGAGAGAAGATCCCCGTGGGCTATTAGGAATTTGGTGTGGAGGTTTCATATTTTCTCTATCAGTAATGTGGCCATCCATCCATCCATCCATTTTCTCCCACTTGTTCGTTGCCGGGTCGTGGGGGCAGCTGTTGGAGCTGCACCAGCCCCTATGGTTCCTCCTGCAGGTGGTGGGTCCACAGAAGGACGGCCTCATGGTTCTAACCGGGCCTGTTGGTCTCTCATAAGGGGCTTCTGAAACGCTCTTTGTCTGACCCGTCACCCAGGACCTGTTTGCGCTGGGAGACCCTACCAGGGTTACAGGAGGGGATCAGTAAGGCGTTTCCCAATCAAACTAATCTGGTGACGGGCCCCTGTAGCCTCTGCATTGTGTGACAGGTTGCCCTTTAACCTGTTAACCCCCACCCGAACCGAGCGCAGTTTGGCTAAAGTGTCAAAATGGCAACAAACGTGAGAGAAAACGAGGATGAACACGCCACAAAAGAGCGACAAAAACGCAACAACAAAAAAAAAAAAGGAAAAAGATCCATTAAGATGAGTTTTGTAGGTCTCAGCTTTCAAATGAGGCCTATAAGCTGTGACCTTATGGATTTGGGGAAAGCCGAACTGGAGAAAATGTCAGCCTGTTTAAACATTGTGTAACACTTTTCTGAACCAGCCATACAGCTATCCATCATTGTATTGACTATATCGTGAACTGAGTTTATCGTCCTCTTCATAAAGACATCGCCTCCATTATGCAAAGCCAGTGTCTTCCAGCTGTGTGCGTTCGCCCCCCCCCCCTTCTCTCCGCGGGCGGGGGGATAAACCTGACTGTCCCCTGGCCGGCGTTTGTCCATAAAGAAATGCTTGGCTCGCGCCGGTCACTGCCAACTCCCCTCTCCTGTCTGCTCTGTTTCTGTTTCATCGCCTGAAAATATCTCCTCCATTGTAGTGTAGCACCCTGGCTGCGATCGCGCCGCACTCCTCCGAATTAACTCACTCCTTGATTTTTTATTTTTATTTATTTATTTATTTTTCTGCTCCGACCGAACCCGAGGCGCCGGGACTTTCGTGTGGCAGATTCCTCCCGCTGCGTCGCCGAGATGATGCCGCGCTTTTGTCTTGTCGGCTCTTGCCAGAACAGCCTGCTCTCTTTTACCTCTCTCTCTCTGTCTCTCTCTCTCTCTCTCTCTCTCTCTCCGTCTCTCTCTCTCTCTCGCTCAGCTTTGAGGAGCTTTTTTTTCTTCTTCTTCTTTTGAGTCCACAGACGCTCCCCCCCTTGTGTCGTCTATCAACCTGACAGTACCGGCTCTCGCTTACAACTCTGCATACAAGATTTGATTTTGTAAAGTCGTGGACGGCAAAGAGCGGGAGCGGGGACACGGGGAGGGACGGGGACGTGGGGCGAGGGGAGTATTTGACAATTTCTAAAAATACACGGGAACGCTATGAAATGCTACTGTAGTGCAGATGTATTTGCTTACGATTGTTCGACCTCACTGGAAAAAAAAACCCATATTATCTTAGATTAACTTCATTTAATGCTGATTTTGAGTAGATCTGGACTGTCTTGAAATAAGACACTGCAAATGGAACAAGCTTAAAAAGTCAAAGGTGAGGAAAAACATGCTTGTTCCATTGGCGATAAAACAAATCCAAATCTGCCCCAAATCCCAACATTTCAAGCACTTTGAAGTAATTTTTATCGATTTTTCCCAATTCCTACTCAATATATCACAAAATAATTGAGGATCCCAATTAGATTTACACATTTTGCAAACACACCTTCAAACTACATGCACGCACTGCAAAAAGCAACAAACTAGATTATATTGAATGTCTCAATTTGAGCATAAAAATCCGATTTTGAGTTGTTTACGATTTAGTTGAGCGTTTGACCTATACATTATTTCACTCATGTTTCAACACATCTCCTCTTTATTTTAAGTATTTTTCTTCGCCAGTGGGGTAAGAAAATGGGTCTTAGCCCACTGGCAGTTTTAGTTTCTTATTTCAAGTGAAATTACCTCAGAATCCAGTATGAAATGTCATCAAGCTAGCAAAGTAAACTGATCAGGAAAAAAGTCTAAATGAGAGAAAATGGATCAAAACAAGATACGTTCCCCCAATTCAAGTCACAGAGTCAATGCTTGATGTTCACTTTTTGCAGTGCAGGGACTTAAAAATCGGCAAAACTTTAGTTTCAGCCCTGATTTCCCAAATTTACTTGCACTTAAGCCTTGTTCTGCCACAATTATTATATCATATTGCACATATTGCGCAGCCCCCGAACAAAAATTGCCGGGCTTCACATTGTTCGACGTTCTTGCCATATAAAATGCATGAAAACTACCAACATTTCTGCGCCACATAAAGCCAGAAATGGGCTGGGGCTATAAATAACCTGACAATATCGTTTGTGGACAATGCGGCGGGAAGTGGCAGAGGCGTACCGGACACGATGGGATTACCGCCGCGTACGACTGCGCCGCTGCCCCTCTCTCCTCTCCCACAATGGGCCGGCCAAATCACCACTCAACAAAAGCTAATTTCTCACTTGGTTAGACTGGGGCGGATTAGGGGCCCTCGTGTCGCAGGCAATCCATGTTTGGTGCAGAGTGAGGGATGTTAGGAAAGGATTTAAACCTCAATTACAAGAGGCTGAGGGCCTTTGTGTGTCCGCGGCGAAGGTGGGCCCGCGCAGTTTAGTGACTTTGGAAGCGTCGGCCGCCGTGGTGTGTGTGGAAGTAAGCAGCGGAGGGTGGCATAGCCTGACAAATACATGTTGATCCCCTTGTTTAGGAGGGTTTAAGTCGGCCCCCTTTGACATGCTAACACCACTCGGGCTCCACACGACGCTGGACAACTTGCGCGTCGGCTTATGCAATTTAAACCCGTTTTTTTATTTTTATTTTTTTTTTTTATTGGCATGGAAACGTCAAGCTTGCGTGTACATGAAGGCAAAGCCGTCCTTCAGCGGTGCGCTCCTGAACGAGATCCTGGCTCAAGATCCTATGTTGAAAAAGGATCCGACATTTCGTTGACCACCTTTTGTCTGTATCGTGGTCGTGCGACTTATTTCCCTCCGGTGTCGATCCATTTCATCCCGATCTTCTATTGATGATGAAAGAGTCCGAACGCTGCTCAAAGCCATCTCCAGAACCTCCCGAGGAGCCTCAATGGGGAGAAGTTCTGGACTTTGTGGTGCAGACCGATGACTCTTAGCATCGTCATCTTGGAATATACCTGCGCTAGCAAGGAAGAAATGTTCCCGGAACCTTAACCTGGCCAAAGGGAGCAATATCAGATCCAGAACTTTGTTTTTGTCCAGGCTGTGTATAATGGGTCGAATGTCCATTGGGTGAAGGCGATCTTTCCTACAAAACAAACTACCGTATATATTCCGGAGTATAAGTCGCTCCAGAGTATTAGTCGCACCAGCCAAAAAATGCATAATGAAGAAGAAAAAAACATATATAAGTCGTTGACAAGCCTCTCCCGGCAGCTCATTCCTCTAACTCCTGCATCTCTTCCATCAAGCTTTTAGCCATTGCAGTTAGGGTAACCTCGGCTTTTCGCCAGTCCCTCACAAGTTTCTCGCTCACTCAAAACTTTCTTTCTGCTGCTCGATTACCGTTCTCGGCCGCCTATTTCACTACTCGCCGCTTGTAATCTGCAGAATTTTCTTTTTGGGGGCATTTGTGCTCACAGTAGTAAAAAAAAAAAGCCTAGAGCGGCCTTTAACGGCGGTCAGTGTAAAAATAACAAACATGTGAAATTATATACTTTGATATATAAGTCGCACCTGAGTATAAGTCAAACTATGGGGGAAAATACGGTAGTTTCAACGTACAAACCACGACAGATCTCGCTACTAGGTGTGATGTTTGAGCTTCTTATTGCAATAGTTGTTTTAGTTTTTAATTCACTCAAGGGATATATGTGTCGCATGAACGCTAACTTGAAATGATAAGCTATACTTGACCTATAGCTGACATACTGTTGTGACTTGAACCAGGCTATTTCACAAACAACATATTTATTCTTTAGTTCCTTTTTAATTGGTCCACTTTTAGCGTCCTTTCGGTTCTTTTAGCTTCCCGGACACTTATTCGGGGGCATCAAAAGTGTTTGTAAAAAGAGGTCCAGTTTTAAAAGGGAGGGCTATAAGTTCTCCCCCCTCGAAGACCCAAGACCCCCTTTTGTTTGTATCAAAGCTTAGCCCGACTCCCGCTGACTCCCCTGAATTATTCACTTAGAGGAAAAAGATAAACAAAGCTCGCTGGCTACAGTTGTTCCATTGATTTCTTTTGGGCAACATCACAGATAACAAAAAAGCGGGCCGGGAGGAAAAAGGAGCCGGGGCTGCTAGTAGCTCCGTCTTGCCTTTTCTATTTGTAAATAAATCAATAACATGGATTTTTTCATTTTTTTCGTTCTCCCGTGCGAGCAAACCATGTCCCGTTTCCCAGGAAAGCAAATAATACATTTAAATTATATCTACTTTGTTATTTCGGTAGTTAGAGGGAAAAATGCCCGAACGGATCGAACGGTGCTTCCCACGCCGCGGCGGTGTTTTCTACCTGTTGTTTAGGCTAAAATTGCCCTTCGCCGGGGTAATTTAGCATTCGCAGCGAGGTTGGGGGCTAGCCAAGTAAACAATACTGGCTTCGGGCCAAACGCAGGCAGCTCAGCCCCTGTGATTAGAAGCAGGCCGACTCCGGTGCATTCTCCTCCCCGCTTCATCCAATGAGCGAGGGGCGAGGCTGCTCACTCCGGGTTACTGCAGACAATAAGCGACCAAACCAGCTCCCATATCCCCGAACGCGATGAAGACGACACAATACTGGCATCATTTTAATAGGCTATAATATAATTGTTATGGACATTGGGTAAAAAAAATCCTTTGTGTGCGCAGGTATTCGATTCCCAAACTCAAACGACTTAACATCAGGGTTAAAAAGCATCACAGCAAGAAGGTTCGATTCCCACCTGGACGGGGCCTTTCTGTGTGGAGTTTGCATATTCTCTACATGTACTTTAGGCTAATCCTCCAGCCAGGTGTTTCTGACCATTAGCCTGGCTCCACATCTGGAGAGGGACAGGCTCACTGCTCCTACAGGTCGCCCCCGCGGCACTGAGGACGGGTTAAATGCAGAGAACGGATTTCCCTACGGGGATTAACAAAGTATAACGTAACCTTAACTGTCATTAAATGCATGCTGCCCCAATCAAGGCCTTAAATGTCATTTGATTGGATTCAAACTGACATTAATTCATTGGAAAAGGATGACATCGCTACAATCACAACAATTGTAACTATATAAGTTCATTGAAAATACTTTTTTTTTTTGCGTAAGAGTTTCCCGTTTTGTCCAATTTTGTCCTCAGTGTTTGCAAATACTAAGAAATGAAAGTAGTTGTGATATTTTTATTTTTTTTCTGCATTTGTGGCATACTGGCATTTAAATACAGTACTTGGGCAAAAGCATTACATTTCGACTTGCTTCTGCCTGTACGAACCCTGAATATACCTGTCCACTAACGCGACTTCTTAGAACCCGACCGCGTCTAAATCGCGACTAAACTTGGATTAGACTGAATCGAAACTAAACCAGTTCGAGCCAGAGTGACTAAAATGCAAGAGAAATGAAGACAATAGACGTTAGATATTTATGCTTTGCTCCATTTCAGTGCAACCGACGTGCAAAATTTGGGAAATCTTCGGTCTTAATCTTTCAAAATGGGAACATAATGAAACACTAAATGCATGCCAGGGAATTTGGAAAGAAACCGTATCATTTGTAGTGATAATTACTGCTATTGTAGACTTGGGATTTGCACATAATTACTATAGGAATAAGATTCTGTGGCTATAATAGTATTAACCGTTTGTGTGTTTTGATATCCTTTGGACCTAAATAACGTTTTAAATCGATACAGAATGACTAACAAAGCTCCATGTTGGTTCATTCAGCGCCCAGTTAACCATAAGGTACTGTCACTGCCCCGCTGGCACCTCTCTAAAGCTCCTCCGCCGAGGTATACCGGGTTGGCGGCAGCTGCTTTGTTTGTTTGTCACAATCTAAAGCTTCGAAATCACCAGAGGCTTTCTCCATTGTTTCCCAGCTCCCATCGGCCCGCGGCGCATTATTATGTCATTTAGATACTTAGGAGCACTGTATTGTCTCGCCGCCAAGGCAAAAAAAAAAAACCTCCGCCCCTGGTCAGCGGGCTTCGAGCGGCACGTTTTTAGACCGCACAGGCTTTCGCTAAAACGTCTAGACAAAGCGCGTAAGTGTGAAGCGGGAGCAAACGCAGCGGTGGGAGCCTTGACCTAAATGACCACTTCTCAAATGTAATGAGCAGCGGAGCAGACGGCGCTGACCGCCATAAAAATAAAAGACAGGAAAACGATGAATATTTGGAGCGTTCGGGTTAAATGAGGATTCGCCGTGTCCTAATGATAGCGCGCCATATAGCGTTCAAGACATTTTGAAGCATCTATATAACTATATCGATAACATTCATGACACTAGGGTTGATTTTTATTTTTTTTTGTCATTGAAAAGTAACCTCAAAAAGCATGCATCTTTATTCTAAATGGGCTTGACTCTTCTCAGATCTGACTCGTATCTTTGCTGGGAGCGGGACATCACCAGCGGGACATCACTCGTCTCCATGGAGATGTCGATGCTTTGCTTTGACTCCAGGTAGCTAAACGTTAAGTTTAAATACATTGTGTCTTCTCTGAAATGCTTTATTTTGATCCTGTAATGTCCGAAAAGCTTGGCATCGCTTGGCATCTCACACATACTCGCTGTCCTTGCATTCTTCACTCCAAAAAAATGTATATCTAGATCCGTTCGATGTCTCGAATCGGGCGTAATGTTTTAAATTTGAGTTGTTTTGACGGGTTAAAGCAGTACTAAGTAACTTGTTTACTTTAATAAATCCTTTTCGTAGTCCTGGGGGTAATACAAGTGTTAATGGGATGATTGGGGGGTCTTTCATCTCCCCCTGGTGTCTCTGGCCAGAAGACCACACTTGCAGCTTTCTCTCCTCCGACCTGGAGACCCAATACACACTAATGGAATCACGAAGAAGAAGCTAACAGGCTAACGGGCAAAGCTAACACTTAAACAGTCTTTACAGCCAAGTTTGAGTGAAAAAAATAATCTCCCTTTGTCTTTTCTGTCAGCGCAGTATTTACTCTCGCGGACAATTCACGAGAAACCGCAACGCGCTCACGGCCACAGTTACTTAGTTCTGCTTTAAGATTTAGGTGGGCATTTGACCTAGACTATTTCACTTGTTCTGAGAAGTTTCCTGACACGAGAACATTGTCCCATTGGCGGTTTTACTGGCTGTCCTCAAACAAGCAAAGTATTCGTGGTCCGATCAGGCAAAAAGTCTAAATGAGTGAAATCCGACCAAAACAAGATTCTTATTCTCTATTCAAGTCATTTAAACCCACGCGTAACATTTAATTTTTTGTAGGATACTTTATCGGCTTTTCCTATCTGAGTATTTCCACTGCTTATTAGCTATAAAAGGTGCTGTTGATCCTTAATGCAATTCTCTCAAAGTAAAGTACTCATCTGTTCCAGGTTAACAGATTCCACGAGCATTTATTTATAAAGCAAACAATAAATAAAACAATCAAGCAAAATCAATTGGGGGATTAAAATGGCCAAAATGTATAAATTGCCCCCGTTTGTTTGCATTTTCACGAGACTGCAGAACACCCAGTGGAGATTGTTTGAAGGAAAAGTATCCACTACATCAAAGCAGCACTCTGGCCTTCTATAAGCAGCACTCTGGCCGACTTAAATGGATGGAGCGAAACTCGACTAAAACAACCCAGTCCAGCTGGTGACTTAGACCTGTTCGGATAATATCATTTCGCCCGATGTGTGACAACCACTCTTCGGGCTGCTCGAAGCTTTAACGCAAGCACCTCCTGAAACCTCATGTAATAAAAAAAAATGAGGAGTTTTTCTTTCAAAGGTGAAAAGTCTCCATTCCTTCCAACCAGCCGAGTCAAAGTCCATTTCGTCAAACGCCACGCGAAAAACCGTTCCGTCTTTGGGGCCAAACGTCTCACTCTTTAGCCCCGGAGTCTGAAAAGATTTGTTTAAAAGCATTCTTCCCCCCCTCCGCGCCGTCTCTCTCCGCTCTCGGGGCCCCCTTCGCGTCTTTTTTTCGCTGTTGTGCTTGGCCGCCGTACCGCCAGTGAGCTATGGCCGCGCACCACTTTTAAGTTTGCGGCTCTCTCTCTCTCTCTCTCTTCTGCTGCTTTACTGTCAAATGGTCCGATGACAAAGAGGTTTTTCCAGTTTGTCTGGTTCCTCCTCCCCCTGTCCACCACTTAACCCTCTCCTTCAGCGCCTTTACCTTTGCTGCCTTTATATAACGCCGCTGTTTTTCCTGAGCCTGCATGGCCTTAAAGAGGTCAGCAAGTGTAGCTTTCTTGATCTCCCACGCTCCCTATTTCACCTCGTTTGTGCCGTTTTGAGGATTATGAGCCGTTTAGGACTTTAGGATCCTCAAGTGCGTTCTTCATATCACCGACCGACCTTTTTTCATTCATTTTAAGGCTGAATGAATGTGTACGAGCCACAATCCAGCCCGATTATGTCCACTTCAGCAGCCTGAGATATTCCATATGGTATAAAATGGAAAATCTTTCTTCTTTGCCAACCTGTCAGCGGGCGACAGTTGACCCCTTTTCTTTCTCGAACCAGGACATTGGCCAGGAGTACCAAGCTGGTGGATGGGTCCAATTTTTATGCACTTTCGTATATAGTTCTGAACAAAATTCAGGCAAATTGGGGTGACGTGAAGTAAAAAAAATAATAAAAAACTCACGTCTTTCTATTTGACTGTGTTGAAATATCGTCTCGACCAAACCCAGACTCCAGCTCCGTTTACTAAAGTACAAGTGCTTAGGTAACTTTGTGAAGCAACAGTAGTAAATAGTCAAATGAAGTATCTGTTTCTAAAAATGAGTAACTAAAGTACGTGTTTTCCTCATGATAATTGTTCTTTGTATGATTTTTTTTTTTTTAAACATTAAAAGTTTTGCATGATTACATTACTCCGACTAATCTCTCAAGGGTAGATTACACCCGTCCGCTTATCGTGTTACATAAGAAATCAGGAGACCCACAACTTCTCGAGCTGCAAAGTGGACACGTTGATCGTGCACGGCTCACCGAGGGAAGTGTTTGGAGCTGTCAGAATCTGCCGTGGGAATTCGACACGTGACGGTGGAAAAAACGCTGTCTTTCGTAATTCAAAAATTAGGTTAAATTGTTTGAGTTTTCAGCAGCTCCGCAAACAACAAAGTCTCCTCTCTTCCAAAACGATGGCAACGCTTCAAAAACTGCTACGATCTCTCCCTCTCGCTCTCCTTCTTTGTGTGTGTGTGTGTGTGTGTGTGTGTTTGTGTGTGTGAGAGACGTATGGAGCAGGACAAATGAAAACAGATTGCAGCGGTTATGGGAGCAGGCCTGTTTCCAGTTATTGGGGAGACAGAAGAAGTACTGCTCCTTCGCTGTACTCATAAAAATAACAGTAGTTTTTCAAAATAGAAAAGTGCCTGTGATGACGAGGTGGAGGAGCAGTCTCCGCGCTACAGGCTTACCCTGCAGTGCCATTTTTGCCGCACTTTTTCAAAATGGGAAGACAATATCCATAACGTCGGCTTTAAAATGAGAGATAATTAGCTTAGACTCTGTTCTTAAATAGAATAAAGGTTATGCAATTACGTCTGGTCGTTCGGACAACTGGAAATAGTGTACTGCCATTACCAATTAGGCCAATGAAACAATGAGAGAGAAAAGTCAATATGAAGTCACTTACTATAGCGTTTCAATCTCATCTGACGTGACTGAGTCAAATGTCTCTGTGTTAGTGCCCTGTTTTTGTCAGTGCCGGCCATTGATCACATGCACAATCCAATTGCCTTTAAAAGAAGTGCTCTAGATTCTCATTTAGCCACATAATCTCGGGCTGTGGCAATATATCGATTTTCTGAGATATCGCGATATTCTGCGGGACGATTCGATGCTTTCCATTCTGATATCGATGCTTTTGATGACATCACGCATATTAATGGTAAAAGTGGTGCATTTATTCCTTTTGGGCAACAGGACTGTGATTTCTTGTTGATTTAAACATAAAGAAAGATCTGTTGACCTATTTTCAGTGTGCAAGTCGGGGATCATTTATTCTTATTCACGCATTATTCTATTTTAAAAGGGGTAACAATGTACATGGAAACAAATGTAATATGTGAATAATGTGTAGTATGTTAAAGAAAAGGTCTTGCGTGTTTCTTTAAAAATCGTGATGTAGGTTATTTTGTGCAATATACCGATTATCGCAGTATCGGCAAATATCATTATTGCGAGCCCCCTAATATAACCGGTGGTCAAACATTCAATCGGGTGCATTAGGCAAAGGTTTTTACCTCTTTATTTTGTTTGAGAACAGTATCGCCAGCTCTGCCTGACCCTCGAATGTATTGTACAGTGTGAAACTAGTGCCCCGAAGCACCATTCCTGGTCTGATAGTCTAGCGGGACGCCTAAAGGTCAACACAGGTCGATCTGAGGGCTGTGTTCGGTCACCGGCCCCCCCCCCCAGTGCTCTGAATCCACTTGGCGACCAAAGTTAGCTCCGCGCAGGTATGTCCCGCTGTCCCGGCACCGCGCTGATCCCTGTCTCTTGGCCTTATAAGGGTCTCCAGCGCTGTCCTGTCCCCTCGCACTGCCCCGCGCTAACCCCCATCTGGTCTGGATCTCCTCTCTCTCTCTGGTCTCTCTCCTCCTCTCTCCCCGCCACTAATTCTCTTCTGCCATTTCTATGTAAACAAGTGCAGTCTGACCATAACACTCCTAAAACCACGCTGTCCCCCCCCCCTTCACCTCCTCCTCCTCCTCCTCCTTACTCCCTTGACATTATGAACTTCCTGCGGTTTGCGAAAGGTGAAAAACTCCGATCTGGCTCAGCTCTTTAGCGCAGGGGCACGGTATTTAAGTAGACATTAAAGGGTACATTTGCTAAGGGGACGTGGGACGTGGAGAGGCGGTGGTGGCGAAGTTTTGGAAAGATTATACTGTAGGCGCAGCGCGGTGAAAAGGCAAGAGTGGCTGCAGTGGCCAATATCAACCGTCGAGTGGCTCTATTATGGAAGTAAACATACTTTAGAAAATCATAAAAGTTCAACGGAAGTTATGACGTTAATCTCGCGGCTTAATTCTCCGTCTACGGCAGCGACTTTATTGTCTCAGTTGGAGGAGTTTAATAAAAAAGTGACATTTAAAAGGAGACATATCAAGCAGAATTGACCTTTTTGTTAAGCTCGTAACCATAGTATAACATTTCTTTGTCGAAAAACGCGGGCGGTGTTTTTGCTTCATTCACTCGGCTCTGTGTGATGTTCCTCCTGGTCCACTTTCGAAGCGCCCTGATTGGTATTTCCTGAGTTTTATTGCATCATAGAAGGAGCACAAAAAATGTGTTCATCAGAGTGCCGTGGATTCGCTCGCTTGTCGCCAGAAAGCTTGCCTTCACTGTTTCATAACGTGTCCTTCCGCCTGCTGCCTGCGGGGGGCGCTCCAGTCCAGTGGGAAATCTTACTTCTGACCGTCTTACTCGGCACAAACATTATTTCAAGGTTTAAAAAGCCTAGATCACGACGATGCAAATCCGCTTCCGGACTTTCGACCATTCAAAGGATAGAGCGGTGCTGTTTTCAATTGTTGATTGCCATGGAAACTGTTAATTTTACCCGCGAATAGAGAGGAAGAAAGTCACCTTACGGTTCTGATGCTCGTGTCTAGTGTAATACGTCTTATTCTGACAAAATAGGTACAGCTACATCGCGGGGCTTCCAGGAGACTCCCTCTTGGCAGCGCTCAATTTGGACACGATTTATAAGAAGGCGAAAGCAGAGCGAGTGGATTTGGATGGGGAAGGCGACAGGGAGACGTCGGGAGGAAAGAGGAGGAGGAGGAGGAGGAGGAGGTGGAGATCCAAGAAGGAAAAAAAAAACTGCGTTGGAATCGGGCTCATGGCACGGTTTCTCTATTGTGGCTCAGGCGGCCGAGCCAAGCCGTCACCTGACAACATGTCGATGACAGGAGCTCCGGAGATGAAAGCCGGGGCAGACGGGGGGGGAGGGAGGGTCGAGCAGGAGGGAAAACCTCACTGGGAAATGCCTCGCTTCAGACTCACACTTCATAGACAAATGTTTGCTACAGTCATCGCATTTTAGATACAACAAACAAGCGAAAAGGAAAAAATCTGCCACTCGATGCTTAGCTAGAATCATCAATGCTTACTCCACTCATTCAAGGACTCCCTTCTTTTTATTTATTTTATTTTTCATATTTTTAATTATTGTCTCATTTATGTCAAATTTTTGTCAAATTTTTGTCACATTTTTGTCACATTATTGTCACATTTTTGTCACATTTTTGTCACATTTTGTCACATTTTTGTCACATTATTGTCACATTTTGTCACATTATTGTCACATTATTGTCACATTTTTGTCACATTATTTGTCACATTATTGTCACATTATTGTCACATTTTTGTCACATTATTGTCACATTATTGTCACATTTTTGTCACATTTTTGTCACATTATTGTCACATTTTTGTCACTTCATGGTCACACTTTTGCTTTCTTTCATTTGAACCTCTTCACCGAGCACATTTTCTGCAGTTTGACTCAGTGGCGGATTTAGCTATTTGGGGGCCCAAGGCGAACACAGACATGGGGCCTTCCTCACACTTAATGTTCAAAACCCTAACCCTAACCTTTGGGTTTTATTTTTCAAGAGAATCTTACTTGATTTGTGAAGCCCTCCAGTGTTCTGCCATAAGTTAGATGCTGCAGATGACGTCTGTAAAGAGAGAAAAGGGTAATGTTTCCAGAAATTATTGACAGTAAAGTAAATGCAAAAAATGAAGATTATGTTTTTTAAATAACATTGTTCTCAAACACTTTAGATTTCATTCATAAGGAAGATCTGAAATTCCATACCAGCAATTACCTTGTTTTTTCTGCAGAATTTTGTAAAGATGATGATGATGATCTGCCTTTCTGTCAAATCTTCTTTTACTAGAGCGTAAAAGAAACAAATGAGATCCCAAATATAGGAGTCATACACATAACAACAATCTATACTTATGCCGGTATAGTGCTCAACTCATTCATAAATCAAAAGCCATTCCGTTGTTTAATGACTTTTTTAATTTTAAAAAGTAAGAAAAGATTCATTTGAAGTTTAACAGGTGGTCAGGGGGTCCGGGGCCCCCCAACGTTAGGGGGCCCTAGGCGGCCGCCGACCTATGCCTAATGGTTAAGTCCGCCTCTGGTTTGACTTTACCCCAAACTAAAATTGACACGAAACGGAGGAGGAAAAAGGAACAAAAGAGCGACAAAAACGTGACAAAAATGTGTGACGATAATGCAACAAAAAAGTGACAAAAGAGCATCAGAAAAGTGATGAAAAAGTGATGAATATTTGACAAACAAGTGAAAAAAATATTTGACGAAAACACACAAAAAATAGCCACAGAAGAGCAACAAAAAAATGACAAAAAGTGATGAAAATGCAACAACGCAAGGAAAAAGATCCGCTTATATGAATTTTGCAGGTCTTAGCTTTCAAATGAGGCGTTACACTGGCCTATAGGCTGTAGAGTGGGGTAAGATGAGCCGGTGGGTAAAATTACATTTTTAAAAACAAATACTTTTTCTTGAAAAGTGAGATTATAGATTTAATCTTTACATGATTTGAATTTGACACATAATTGGATAATAATATGAAAAAGCTTTTTTTCGCTGACATTTTTGGCCCGATCCCAAAAACGATCGTAACAAACAAACAAAAACATGCAGGTCAATGTTTTATCCTGATGCCGTTTGCTCATTAAGTTAGGTATAAAAGCAGATACATAAAATGAGCCTCCTCTGCTCCATAAGAAAAAATGAATGACAAATTACATTTTATTGTACAATTCTATAGTTTTTGCATTGTTTATTGTTGGTTCTGGGTCTAGTAGAGACAAGCAAATGTCATAATCTGCAGAAGTAGAATATGAAAAGAAAACGCTTTGTTATTATAGGTTTTTGGAATAAAATTGCTAATGGGAAACAGTGAATTGTAAAAAAATTAGCCTTCATGATGTTTAGTATTAATTTCACTAAAATGAGTCACAAGACAAGTTTTTTTTGAAGACCAACATACTTCAGATGATTTTTGAAGATGCAAAAGAATAGAAAACATCCCAAAATGTGTATATACGGTAAAATGTTGCATCTATTGTATATTGTTTTTACACCACAACCACCAAAGCAAACAGTGGCTCATCTTTACCCCACTCTCCCCTACCCCTTTTAGATTTGGGTAAAGCCGAACTGGAGAAAATGCACAGGTTAAGGCGGGGGTTAAGGGGTTATTAAAGGCAGTTTTCTCTCACCTGAAAAGATCCGATGAAGAACATTATTCAAACATTGTGATTTATTCCTCTTTTCAGTCTCATTTTGACAACTGTAATTAGAGGTTTCCGAGGTTGAGGTTTTGGAGGAAATGATGAGAATATAACGGCGACAATGTTCAGTCACAAAAGGTTCACGTCTCAATAGTCTGAAGTTCCCTTTCACCGTCTTTATTCTGCGCTCACAGCTCTGCCTTTGTGTGACGATATTTGAGGCGCTCGGCCTTGGGAGCGACGACGGCAAATCAGTATTTTCATTTCGAGTTCGGATGGATTTAGGAAAAAAGCCCCGCCCCGTTTCCGAAACCCAACAATCTCGACGACTTCTTCTCTTCTCCCCCCGTTACCGGCGTCCTGAAATGTCCTCCCCCCCCATCGCCACTCCCATGGCGACCGTCCCGCCGTACGCAGGTGCACTCTGGTGTGTTTATACCCGGGATTATCCGGGGGCACCGCTGACAGGACGGGGCCCCCTTCCTTCCTTCCTCCCTTCCGTCTCCGTCCCGCCACACCCCTTGCGTACGGGCTCCCCAGGTGCAGCGGTGCGCGGGGCCGTCCCCGTTGTTTGGCGGGATTAGCCGGTATGCTCTGGCACTCTCCTCCGGTAATCCCCTCCTAATTTGTTAACGGGGGCGCACGCGTTGCTATTTTGTTTGTTTTGGTTTTGTTTGTTTGTCTTTTTGACGACTCTCCCGTAATGATCTAAAGGGCGCGCAAATTTTTTTTCCCCTATGATCGGTTAAGCCTTTTTTTTCTTTCTTTTATTCATTGCCCCCCCCCCCCCCCCATTCTGTTGTCCTGCCTCGTCAGATAAACACACATAGGTTACCTGACAAAACGCTAATCCTTTGTTGGCAGGACGGCGTGCGGGGAAGATGGCGCCGATGCTAAAGTTCAGCACATGCTGCGATGGAAGGAGGTTGCGCGGGCTCGGCGTGAGTCCAAGAAATAGTGCTATTAAAAAAACAAAACAAAAAAAAACGGGAATCAATTTAGTTTCAACTTAAAGGGCATTACGACTCGTGAGACACTTTTTTATTTTTTATTTTTTTTGCTAAAACGTGGTTAAAACAATCATGTTCCCGATTTGACTGCAGATTTTACCCGGTTTTCTTTAAGTTTGACCATTTTCACTTTCTTATCGGACCCTGTGACACGCAGAGAGGCAAACCATTTTAAACTGTTGCCGTGCCAACCGTGCTCTGCCAATAACATGGGCAACTTTACCTTTATCTACGTCACTTCCTGTCAGTGGCTTCAGTTATCCTTCTGAATAAACCATATTTTCAAAAGCATTAAAACCTGTGCACTTTAATAATTAGCTATGTACAAGTCAAAAAACTAAAAAAAAAAAAACTAAATCAGACTTATTGAGCGCAGGAATGACAAAAGCGTTTGGGGAGTGACTTGGAGAGTGCGGTGAGCTCCCTGCTTACAGGCGATATCTGTTCTCTTTCAGTTTGCACGCCGCCCCGCAAATGGTTTCTCTCTACGTCACATCGTGAGCTCGACGAGCCGCATTTATTGTTGGATTTTTTCCCCCATTTGAGAACGATCTGAAACCGTTCAGTTAAAGCAAAGAGAAAACCAGATTCATTTTCTTTTCTTTGTCCCCGCATAACACTGACCGGATTCTGGGCCAGGAAGGGCAGCTGAACAACTCAATGGACTCTGATAAGGCCCTTTGATAACACTTTATAATAATTATTTAGTCTTAATAAACGATGAATTCGCTCATCATGAACTTACACTTAATAACTACTTAACTACTACAGTTAATACCAAACTCATAATGAATAGTTCTTCACTTAATTATTGTTAAGTTATTAAGTGTTAGTCACAATTAACAAATTATTTGTTCTCGATGAATTCATTGTTACCGTATTGTTTATCTTTTTTTTTTTTTTTTACAATAAGTCGATATTGTAAGCGGGACTCTCAATGATTTTAGTTTGCAGCATAATAATAGCTTAAGACAAAGGATAATTCATTTTTCAGCCACGTATGATTATCAAGAAAATACTATAACCATGTCATCGGGTATTGTAGTTTTTGTACTGGTTTACGTGTGTGTGTGTGTGTGTGTGCGTGTGTGTTCTTGTAATTACGACATTGTGAGGACCAGTTTGAGTTTTTAACCAGCAGAGTGAGGACATTTTTGGAAAGTGAGGACATTTTTGGGACTGGATTAGGATTAAGGTTAGGATTAGGGTCTGGGTAATACATTATGTCTATGAGTGTCCTCACTAAGATAGAGTTACATGGACGTGTGTGTGTGTGTCTTAACCTTATGATCAACATGTTATTACACACAACGCTACTTCCATCCTTTCATGCTGTCATATCTTTACGTAACATGACGCCACTGACATTGCATTGTTTTCTTTTAGCTTTCCACCCCTAAAGTTCACAAACTCATCTTTGCTTTTTTTACGCTGGATGCCGTTCCTCACACAATCGCGTATTCCCTTTGAGTCAAACAGTCCCGACCCCATCCAAAGAAACTCTCGCATTTCTAACTTCTTTTCAGGGGCTATTCATTGCGCACCAGATAAAACACGCTGGCTTTCCCCTTTAGAAAACAAAAGACGAGCTGGATTTTCATTTCCGTACAGTAATACAATTAAGCGCGGCGCTGTGTGGTCCTGTAGTCAATCTAGTCGCGAGCTATTAAGGCCAATTTGCGGAGGCTTGTTAGATGACGTGAAAACCTCTTGCACTCCAAACCACTTCACTGAAAAAGCAAAAAAAAACACACACGAAGAGACAACGGTGAAAGTACAGGGAGCGCGGCGCCAAATGAGGTCTGCGTTTTGAAATTATCTAATTAGAATCGAGACGGAGTGAGGGAATAAAAAAAAATGCTTCTTTACGCGGCGAACTTGAATCTTTGTCCGGTAAAAAAAAAAAAAAAAAAACGCGTCTAAAGAGGGAGCTTTGTGTCTGAGGCCACAGACGGCGCTGGCGTGATTTGCATGTAATTGTTACGCTGTCATGATAGGGACAAACAGGACATTCGAGGTTACATTTACAGTCAGGGCGGGAAAGGGGGGGGGGGGGCGTGGACCAAAGACACTGGAGCCACGAAACTCCATGGATGGATGGATGGATGGAATGCAATTTTATTATACATTTTCTGGCTTCACCAAGGCAGCAAAGAAACTACTATGGTGATGATTTAGAGGAGTGATTCTCAACTGGAGTCACAGTCACCCTGGGACGACAAATACGACTTAGACGTGTCAAATAAGATGTAAGTTATTGTGTTTTCCTCAAAAAGTTGTTGTTGAATAAGCAGTAAATAAGCCAGAAAAGCTGAAATTCTGAAAAAAATAATATATATATATCAGTCAAAAAGTTAATCTGTATAAATATTAACCTCTTAAACCCCGCCTTAACCGAGTGCATTTTCTCCTGTTTATCCAAATGTTTAGCAAAATCTAAAAGCTTCTTGATTTTTGTTGTTGTTTTGTTTCCCTTTGTATTTCTTTACACATATTTTTCTTTTTATGTTAATGCATACGACACTGATATAAGATGCATTATTTCAAATAATTAACTTAAACTCAAAACTAAATGAAATATTGTAAAAACAGTGGCTGACAGTGGAGTAGTCTCTCAGGAAATGTGCAGATATAAGAACGGTAAATAAATGTGGACTGGGGCCCATGCAGCACATTTTGCATGTGCTGCATGGGCCCCAAGTTCACATCGCAACATATCTATATGAATCACTATAAGAAACACAATAAAAGTAAAAAAAAATAAAAGTGAAAAAAGTAAAGTGATAAAAGAAAGTGACATAAAAGCAACAAAAACTCAACCAAAGCGCATCAAAACAGGCGACAATAAAGTTATGAAAAAAGCAACAAAACAATAACAAAATCGTGACAAAATAGCTCCTAAAAATGCGAAGAAAAGAGTTTCGTAGGCCTTGGCTTTCAAATGAGATGAGTCTGTGTGGGCTCTCGGTCGTACAGGCGTTGTCCATCTTCAATGAAGGTTCTTTAGTCATCTTCTGTACGCTGTAGTCAAGGCCGTGGGAACCCAGGGTGCTGAGGGCGCTGCAGCACCCCCTGGTGGATAGTTTGCAAACTGCAGGCAATGTTAATCAACAGGAAATATGCACAGAAAAAGCGTTTTTGTGGTAAATTTTTTTCCTCAGCACCCCTTAACTAAAATGTCTTCCCACGGCTCTGGCTGTAGTTGAAGTGTCGAACGTTTCGCCTCTCATCCAACAGGCTTCATCAGCGCCACTAGGGTTCAGCTCAGATACAGACCACAGGGAGGAGCTCATCTTGACTTAGTCCCTCCCCTTTATGAACATATAATCTCACCTGTAGGTAAACATCTGTGTGATTCTAGGCCCCCCCTCCCCCCCCCCCCCCCCCGTGGCCCCGCCTCTGGCTCCGTTGACCACGGCGAGCATCCCGTTTGCAATCCTCTCCCCTTTATCGCACAATAATCCGGCGACACACTCGCCGGATTACTCGCGTCATTTGCGCCAATTGGCACTCGCCGCGTAATTGTCCAGACCCGCTAAAGCTACGGCCTCCCTCTCCGCTCGTCCGTCTCCCTCCCATATCCGTAATGGCCCTGATTTAATTTAGCTATTTAACCTGTAATTCCAGCAATATTTATCGAGGATCGGAGAGAGGGGGGGGGGGGGGGGGGGGGGAGAGAAAATTGGGCCATTAGCCGCCCCCAGATGAATACACTGAGAGGAAAATGAACGCCGCTAACTGCTAGTTGACCTTAGCACCGAATCGCTAGCCGTTCCCTCGCTCTTCCCCTTTTTTATTAGCCACCGCCGCAGTAATTATGGCAAATTGAATCATAGAGAAACTGGAATCAGGCAGTAATGAGTTTTATATGGTGTGAAACCCGACCAGGAAGAGGAGCGGGGCCGTGTGTCCGTAATTGCGTAACGCTGTCACACTCACATCCGTTTAAATGTTTTTTTCTTCTGTTTTTGTGAAACGATACGGCAGCTGCGGATGTTGTTATATAGCGAAACGTGTGTAACTCGAGACGGGAAGGTAACTGACCCCCGCGGCGCGTTTTAGATAAAAGATGGAAACCTCAAGAATCCCTTTTGAGGCGGATCCTGGACAATACGGTGCAAAAATGTCTTTCTCGATAGGCACTAAATAGAAGATGACGAATGTTTAACCTCTTAACCCCCACCTGAACCGAGCACATTATTCTCCGGTTTCCCAAATCTAAAAGTGTCAAAACAGCGACGACAACGAGGATGAAAATACAACAAGGAAGAGCCACAAAAAGCGTTGTCGCAAGAGAAACAATAATACAACAAAAAAAGGGAAAAAAGCTACGACTAAAAAGTGACAAAAAGCGATGAAGAAGGCAAAAAAAAAATATATGAAAACGCGTCAGTTTTGTAGGTCTTCGCTTTCAAATCCAGTTGAGACGCTTTTAGATTTGGGTAAAGCTGAACTGTAAGAGCAAAAGTGAGCAGAGAATAGCCACAAGAAAGAGCAATGTTATTTTTGTGTCATTACGTAATAGAACTGCGAAAATTGTGATACTTCCAAAGAATACACCGCTATTTTTTTTTTAAATAAAGGTGGAAAACAAGATGGTGGATTTGGTTGAAAGGCACACGTTATGTTTGGTCTGTTCAAAATCATACAGAACAGGTAGAAATGAACAGTACTGTGCGGTGATGATTTGAGACGCTACAAGGTCTTAGCTTTCAAATCAGGCGCTGGTCTGGCCCAGAGGCTGTGGACAAAGTGAAGTGAAGTGAAGTCGAAATTGAGAAAAAACGGCGGGGGTTAAGAGGTTAATTCAAAAGTGTGTATTTGTAGCTAAGTTCTACCCACCTCTGTAGTAGTAGTAGTAGTAGTAGTAGTAGTAGTAGTAGCAGTAGAGTAGTGGTGCTATTTTGTGCTGTTCGTTTTACAACACTGTCTCCTCACACGATCTCCGAGTAACAAGAAAACAAAAACAAAAAAAACATGGAGGCTTTTTTCAAGGATGGAGTGGCTGTTGAACGATCCTTTTATTTTCAGCGAAGACACACATTTCCTTTGGCCCGTCTCGCTCGGCCCAAAACAGGTTGCGCCGCCGTCGTGTAGCTTCTGTGTGCGCGAGCGAGGGAGACCGAGAGCCAAGCCAAACACAGGCAGAGGGCCAGGCCGCACTTCCACCGATACGAGGGAGAAGCCACTGCAGTCTGGGAACAATGCGGAGGCTTTCAGACGCCCAATGGTAGCGGAACGAGCTCGCGATATTCGAGAAATCACCGGAATATCGCGATACTTACATTGTTTTCATATAGTTGCCTAAAGCCTTTCAACATCGCACGCAATTTGTTCTTTCCTCTCATCAAATTATGTCAAGACACGAATTAAAAGTGGAAAACTATGACAATAATGTTACTTTTGGAAAAAGAAATGTGAGTTGCAGTTATGGTTTTACTGTATCGCGAACATCGTGATAACAATGTTTTAGCAAAGAATCAAACAGCAAAGGGAAAACCGCTGTAGTTAACGTGCACATGTGTGGTTTAGTTTTGATCGGGTTCGACACTTTCAGAATTTCCTTTGCCCTGAATCGATAACAGCTGGACGATATATCGCCAAGTTATCGTTATGGCGATATTTTGCGACGCAGGAAGCCACGATATATCGCAAAATAACTTTAAAATGAGCACAAGTTTTGGTCTTGACTTTCGTTCTATTTAAAGCCACATCGTGGAGAATTTTACCCAATAAATAAAATTGGAATACAATATTTTTTTTTTTATGACAGATATTTTCATCATTGAAATATACCTCAGACATTCACAAACAAACCATGAGCCTTTGCTGTGAGCAGCTCCGCTCTTAAGGCATGACCGTAACTTTACCTGGGGTGGGTACGTCTCCAGCTCGTCTCCATGGAGATGGGACTAAAGGCAGTAGAATTTGAGATAAAAATCCAAATCCATTCTGTGATTAGCAACTCCTGTAATAGCATGTCCTGTGTGGAGCTGGACATTAAGAGCATGTTTTGTACTGATGGCAACAGTATGGTCCAACATGTTACGCAGTGTGCCTTTAAGGTTCGGTATTTTTTGTTTTCCAAGTGAAAGTGAATTAACACTTTCACTGACATGGTTCTGTAAAACACCTAGCCAACATGGTTATTCCGATATTAAAGACAATCATCAAATAACAATGTTGCAAAGTTAGACAATATAGATACGATACATATCCTCGATCCAATATTCAGAAATGGCTCCAGGCAGAAATCCGATTCCTGAAATGTCCTTTCCCCAATGCCTTACCAGTGCAAAGGTCCATTATCCTGCCGCACCACCACAAACCCCGCACATCATCTCAATCAAATCCTTTCAGTCGACTCAAAGCACTCGCCGACTTTCCGCCGCCGACGTCCGAGGAATAATTTCGCGTGGCACAACAGTGACAGTGTCGGATCTAAAGGGGTCCGGATGATTTCATATAACCTTTTTATCGCCGACGAGGGCTCGGATTAAAAATGCCATTCAATAACAAGGCCACCGAACGTTTCACAGCTTTACATTGCGCCGCTTTGAAAACCACCGATCTGCGCACAAGGATACTTTTCATCATTCACGGATTTCTCAATGTTATCGAGCTTTAAAGCGGACTGTTGTGGATATGTGGAAAGGAGAAAACACACACAGTGACTTAAAACATTAGAAAAGTCACATTTTGCCTTTTTTGTTTCGTTTTGGACCTGTGTTTTGTGTTTTAACAATTTGATGAAACGAATGAAATGCTTACGACTTCCGTCCAGAACACGCCGTGCCAAAAAGGTTCAAATATGTCATAAATAAACTCATCGATCGTGGCAAATGTTTCCTCGTTATTTTGGCCTTCAGTCGGCGTTGTTTTGTGAAGTCATTTCCCATCTTTTGTTTTTGAAAACGACAGAGGACCCCTGCACCGTGACACCATTTTAGTCTTTTAATGGAAGGCGGGCAACAAATAACCTCCACGTTTCGCCTTGTAGTGCGCTGAAATCGTATTTGGGGTGGGGGGGTGGGGCTGGGGGGGGACAGTCTTATAGCCGGCGTGAAGCGTTAAACCTCTTCTGGTTGTTCTTCTGCGGTGAGAGGATACGGCACGTCGGGGAGCAGCGCCGTGAACTAGTTTTACCTCCTGCGGGCTCCACTTCCAGTAAATACATGTACAGTAAAGGCCATAACTCAGGACTGCACACACACACACACACACACACACACACACACACGCAGGTATAGCACCGAGACGCGCCGACCAAAATAAACCACGTCCCGCGCGGAAGTCCACCAAATAAAGAGATGCTCCCTCTGCCTTGCCCCCCCCCCCCCTCCCTCTCTCTCTCCCTGCACTCTCCGGTTTGCGTTTTTTCATATGGAAATAGGAAATAATGGGGTGATTAAATAGAGTCGTATATTAAAGTGCAGCTGACATTAGAATTAGCATAATGTGCTCTCGCCTCGGGCCGCATACTTTATTTGCCATCTGCGTTGGACTGCCCCATCCCCCGGGAGTCCCAAACGCACACACACACGCACACACACACACACACACACGGTCGCAGCACAAGCCCGAAACAAAACAACAACAAAACGCGACCCATTCATTTCATGGCGGAGGAGGAGGAATGATATGTCTTATCTTGTACGTACTGGTAACACTTTGGCAGAAAGCGTTTACAAAACTAGTGAAGACCTAATTGTTATTAATCAAGTATAACACAGTTGCAGGTGGAGGGCTAGTGATGCATGCGTTCAATTGTGTGCACTTCGCAGAATTTGCAAAGAACTGTTTGTAAAGCGCTTTTGAAGATTTGGTCATATTTAAGTATCAATATATAAAAATAAAATTCAAAAATTCAAAAGCAGGACATGAAAGGTTTACAAATGAACTAAAAGAAGACTTATTGCTTTATCCCGCATGTATGTCTTATTAATTACCTTGTTTTTGGCGCTTTTTTTTTTACATATTTTCCCCGACCAGGCGACGGCGTGCGCGTGGAGATATTTGAGTGAGAGAAGGCGAGAGTAAAGGAGGTAAAGGCAGGGAGGGAGACGTGGGGCGGGGGGGCTGCAGGTTTTGCGTATTTTGGAGTGTTCTCTTATGATTCGGCAGTAAAAAAAAAGAAGAAAAAAAACCCAGCTTGAACGAAAGGGAGAGAAGGAGAGAGAGAGAGAAAGGTGCAGACAAAGCAGAGATGGAGGTGGGGGGGGGGATCCGTGTGATTGCGCTGTCCACTATAATTAAGTCCAAAGGCTTTACAGGCGCGCGGAGGTGAACAGCTGTTCCGCCTCCTCGCGCCTTCTCCTCAGCGCACAAGCAAATTGAATTAACCAAACGTAATGTTTCACCTATTTCCCCATTTCTTTTGCGTGACGGTGTGGGGCTTCAGTCGCCCTAATCTGATGTTTTGTTGTTTTAAATGTGCTTCCAGTTTAAGGTAAATGTAAGCAGCATAATACATGTTTATTACTGGTTTATTATTAAGTAGGTTATAAACAGTTCTGCATTTGGAATTGACTGTTTGCGTGAAATAATCATCTTCGCGCAAGTTATCGTCAAATAATGTATAATTTTTTTGGAAGATATTGGGGGGGAAATCCACATTTGTAGAATAATACTGTATGACTGTGACGAGTGTGTCCCCACATACACACAACTACAGGAATTAGTTTTGCATTCATACATATATTATCATTAATTAAAGGTACAAAACGTTTTAATTTATTAAAACAAACTTTGCAAAAACTTCACAGAACTTTAGAATCATGTGGAACCTAAAGCTAACGGCTGCCGCTGGGTGTTCCTTAAACTGAATTTTGTTATAAATCAATCAATAAAAACTAGCAAGCGATGTCTATATGGTAACGACTCCACCATTATCATTACATTACAGTCCAACTTTCCCCATCTTCATGTAACATGCATAAGAAATACTTATAAAATATCACTTTTTTTTGTTATTCTTCTTATACCGTATGATGTTATATAGGTTCTTGGCGCCTTGTCCGCAATTTCTACACATTGACATCTTCACAAGCCGATCCTCCGACGTGTTCCTGGCGGCGTCTGCAAGTTCAACTCACACTTTGACATTCTGTACTCTCCATAAATCTGTACGAGCCCAGATGACGATACACCCTCCTTCCACGGTGCAATAATTCAGCAGTTTGGAGTGAAAAAAAAATGAAAAAATCCCCTCTGCACCGAGGGAGAGATTAAGCACCTCTTAAACATGGCGGTGCTGTGGGCCAATCCGGTGTGACTGTGAAAATGCACCTGTCAAAAGTGTGATAAGTACTGAGCAGTTCGGTGACAACATGATGAGGCCGGCCTCTCCGCAGCCAAGTATTAGGCAGACTAGGAGCACGCGCGCTTATCGCATCTCCCTTTTGCCCGAGAACACTTTACACTTTGCAAATATGCTGCCGTTTGAAATGCTATAAATTCCGCCTTGAAGTGAGGAGTGAATGTCTAACAAATGTTCTCTTCTCGGTGTGTTGCAGGCGGCAGAGACGAGCCCTCCAGTTACATCTGTACCAGCTGTAAGCAGCCGTTCCCCAGCGCCTGGTTCCTGCTGCAGCATGCCCAGAACACCCACGGCATCCGCATCTACCTGGAGTCCAACCCCTCCAGCGCCGCCCTCACGCCCCGCATCGCCATGCCCCCCCCCATGCCCAGCGACGCCATCCCGCAGTCCCCGCTCACCAACTTCCTGGGCGAGAACAATCCCTTCCACCTGCTGCGGATGGCGGGCCCGCTCCTCCGCGAGCCGCCCCCGGGGTTCGGAGAGAACCGGCTCCCCAACACGCCGCCCTTCGTCAGCCCCCCGCCCCGACACCACCTGGACCCCCACCGGCTGGAGCGCCTCAGTGCCGAGGAGATGGGCCTCATCTCACAGCACCCCAGTGCCTTCGAGCGGGTGATGCGGCTCACGCCCATGGCCATGGAGTCTCAGTCCATGGACTTTTCCAGACGCTTACGAGAGTTAGCAGGGAACAACAACAGCACCACCCCCCCACTGTCCCCCAGCCGGGCCAACCCTATGCACCGACTACTAAACCCCAACCCCTTCCAGCCCGACCCGAAGTCCCCTTTTCTGAGCACACCGCCTCTGCCTCCCATGCCCCCCAACAGCACCACTCCCCCACAGACACAGAGCAAGTGCAAGTCCTGTGAATTCTGCGGAAAGACCTTCAAGTTCCAGAGTAACCTGGTCGTTCACCGAAGGAGCCATACCGGAGAAAAACCATACAAGTGCCAGCTGTGTGACCACGCCTGCTCCCAAGCCAGTAAACTGAAGCGTCACATGAAAACCCACATGCACAAGGCTGGCTCCCTGACGGGACGCTCCGACGACGGGCTGTCCACCACCAGCTCACCAGAGCCGGGCACCAGCGACATCACCGGGGAGGGCATGAAGAACCGCGATGGGGACTTCCAGGGCGAGGGCAACGAAGAGGAAGAGGAGGAGGAGGAGGAGGAGGAGCTGGAGAACGAGAGTCGGCCTGAGTCCAACTTCAGCATCGAGTCTGAGTTCTACAGGAACCGAGAGAATGGCCCCAAACCGCCCTCAAACGAGAAGAACGCCCTTTCGCTGGAGAAGATGGTGGAGGTTGGAGGCCTCAACTCTATACAGCCCTACAATAACTTAATCGTTGACAATCGTAAACGGATGCCCTTCTCCAAGAGGAATTCAGACGGCCAGCGGGACACTGGCGACGAGGACTCTGTGGCTGGGGAGATGAACCACCATCACCACCACCAGCCCGAGGAGAGGACAACCATAAATGGCCGGAACTGCGGTTCCGGCGACTCTTTCTCAGGCCTGTTCCCCCGAAAACCCACGCCCATCACCAGCCCCAGCCTGTCCAACTCCTCCAACAAAAGAATAAAGATCGAGAAGGACTTGGACATCCCCCCCGCGCCCCACATCCCGTCAGAGAACGTGTACTCCCAGTGGCTGGTGGGATACGCGGCCTCCCGCCACTTCATCAAAGACCCTTTTCTCGGCTTCACCGACTCCAGACAATCGCCCTTCGCCACCTCCTCGGAGCACTCGTCGGAGAACGGCAGCCTGCGCTTCTCCACCCCGCCCGGGGACCTGCTGGACGGAGGCCTCTCGGGCCGCAGCGGGACGGCCAGCGGCGGCAGCACCCCTCACTTGGGGGGTCCCGGGCGTCCCAGCTCGAAGGACGGGAAGCGGAGCGACACCTGTGAATACTGTGGGAAGGTGTTCAAAAACTGTAGTAACCTGACAGTGCACCGGCGCAGCCACACAGGGGAGCGGCCCTACAAGTGTGACCTGTGTAACTACGCCTGCGCCCAGAGCTCCAAGCTCACGCGCCACATGAAGACGCACGGCCAGCACGGCAAAGAGGTGTACCGCTGTGACATTTGCCAAATGCCCTTCAGCGTCTATAGCACTCTGGAGAAGCATATGAAAAAGTGGCACGGGGAACATTTGATGACCAACGAGGTCAAAATTGAACAAGCAGAGAGAGCCTAACAAGGGCTGTTTCTGTTCTCTGCAAGACACTCAGACTTTTAAAAGACTAGACAAAATGGGGTAGCTGGATACTCTTTTTTTGTGAAAAAAATTTGGTTAATTTTGTGTTTTTTTTTTTTTTTTTTGCCTAAGAAACTGCCAACTGAGAAAACATGAAAACATTGAACACCAACTGAAGCTGTCTAAACTGCCTCATGTGGCGTTTCTTTTAAACAATCAGTCAGTTGAGTTCAAACATTTGTGGAGCCTTTAACTGTGCAATAATTTCTGTATTTATTGGATTTTGTACTCTGGCATGTGCAGGTACTTTTTGTTTCTGCATTCTGTTATTTTCTACTTTACTTTTGAGTTTGCTTTGGAAAAAAAAAAAATAAATAAGAAAAAAGGAGAAAAAAAAATGCCCACATGAAATCCTGAGAGTTTTTTAAAATGACGAAATTCATTTGGCCGCTGCTTGTAGGAAATGTATATTAAGCTAAATGTGTGATTTTGTGGATGAGAAGCTGAATTCAATCTTTGGATTTGAAAGTGCGTTTTAACTGAGAATGCTAGGCTAGTATATTTTGTGTGACGACGCGGACAACAATCCTTTAGCATTGTAGCATGAACGGACTCTAAAACGTGACAATACAATTTGGAAATGTAGCACCGAGTGTCATGGCGACAGTAAACAGTAAACGATCCCGGTCTGTAGAGCCGCCGGTCCTCAGTCCGGAAGTGGAGGCAGCTGCTGACGGTACCTCGCGCCCCCCCCCCCCTCCCCCCCCCCAATGACAAACACCTCACGCCCAGACGCTAAACAGGCCCCAACGCTAACAACACCCCAGAGTTTTATTTACCATTTCATCTGCACATTGTTTCATCCGCTCATGAAGCCATACGGTTTGTGCGAGGAGTAAACTGAACATTAAGCCATGACAGGACACATCTCAGGGTGAGCTTCTTCTTCTTCTTCTTCTTCTTCTTCTTCTTCTTCTTCTTCTTCTTCTTCTTCTTCTTCTTCTTCTTCTTCTTCTTCTTCACAAACACAGTTCCATGACAAAAACGCATCATACCAATGTGTTTCTCTATTGAATTAATCATGGCAATCTGATACTTATGAAATAAATGTATATACATAAAATCACCCCCCTATGCATTTTGCTCTTAGGCAAATGATTACAAAAAAAATATTCGTAGTAAATTCTGACATGTGATGTTCCAGTGAGTTTTTAAATTCGATGCGCCGAATTATGTCACACCTTTGCTGTGGGTTTAGAACCATGTCGTGTAGGAGAGAAAACAATGCGTGCTTAAAATAGCGAGACCTCTGCAAGGGTCAGTTTGCTCCACTTCCTTATTACTGTTTATTTTTTATTTTTTTTCGCTCATTAGCCCCGCCCACCGGACAGCACCTTTAGTTTCACTTTCACCTCCTTCAGAGCTGACAACACCCGCACTTTAATGAACACACAGGCACCGCGGCTCGGGATCACGTGACACAAGTGCCCAGGGTTGTTAGGCGAGGCTTTCCCACTGCTGGCACTCTAAACATAAACATAAAAGTGAGTGAAATTATTTATTTGTGCTGCCATTCGATTTGACATGAGTGTGCCTTGAGTAACGATCTTCCTATTTATTGTCTTTCTGCGAAGCATCCAATTGAATCGGACATTTGAGTAAACATAACTGATTTAGTCTAGGAGAACCCAGCACAATATCGACGTGTCTGTGTATATATGTATGCATATGTACAAATAAAGGCACAAACCTATTTATAGATATTTATCAAATTGCTCACAGAGTCTGTCCTTCGGTGGTTAGAGCCACGCTAAAGTCAAGGAAGAGACTGGACACAAATCAGGAAATGCAAAACTTCAAAAGAATGATTTAGTGCACTCCGTCCTAAATACGTTTACAGTATTGAGTACAAGGGTAAAGTAATATTTGCGTGTATGTGTGTTTTTTTTCAGGTTTGCTTCTAAAGTTTCTCTGAATGCCATAGTGGCGATGTGTACAATTGTTTTTCCTCCTTTTTATTTGGTGAAGGGGTTTTAGTATATATATAAATATATATATGAATATATATTACATTTCTCTTGTTTACTGTAAAAGTATACCAGTATTTGTAATATTGGAGAATGCCTGGGCATTTTACAAAAATAGAAAAAAGGTTGTTTTTTATCTTTTATTTTGCAGTCCAATTTAAATTGTGGGTCTCTTAAACTGTTTTTGTCACTGTAACTGTAAAAGTCTTCAGTTTTAGTAACTTTGATTCTGCCTTGGGTGTAATAAAATAAAAAATAAATGAATTAAAAAATGACTGAGCTGTAACAAACTTGGATTTGGTGGTGGGGGCTGTGGGTTATAGCGCGGGCTCTAGGGGGCGCTACGTTCCCTCCCCCTCGGAGCCGGACAACACACCAAATCTCGACTTGTACCTATTTTTTTCTCCTGCTGGGATGGATTGCTCATGGTGTGGACTTTAAGCCTCGTCTCTCTCTTTTGTTGATCACTTTGCGGGCCGTGTGCGCGCCCCGTTCAGGGGACCCTCACGGCTGTCTCGGATCTTTTCAGTCCATCCGGCAGTGAAGATGCGAATTTCTACTGTTGTAATTAGTCTCATTGTACAGAAGGGCATACCGAGGTCGCCGGACACGCCGCCTCACTTTGACAAACACAGGATGCTGTTTTGTTTACCGCTCTATTCGGTTGTACATATTTTTATGTTTTTTTTTTTTTTTTCAAGGCTATGCTGTTTTAATTTCATTTTTGTTTTGTTTTTTCTTGTGATTTCTAACTGGCACTGACAGTGACTTCCCCATGTTGAAGGGGTGCGGGCGGGGGGGCTGTTTTGTTTCATTTTTTTTTTATTTTTTTTTATTTTTATTCTGACCTTGTGACCTCCATGTCAGTTTTCGGGCACATTGTATGCCTCCCCCCGTTGAATTTTCTCGGCATGAGAACAGAGCACAAATACAAGCTGTTACAATTCTCCGTTTGTCGCCTGTTTGTCTTGATTTCACTCACAAACGCACAGACACACTCACGAGGCAGTAGAAACGGCAGACTGCTGCGGCTAAACCTTGAGCAGACAAAGCTCTATTTGGCAAATATTTAAATAATATTTCTCGCAAAATCTTCGCGCCGCACTCGATCATCGTTACACTTTTGGACATTCACGTTTAAACAAGAGGAAACCTGTTGGCTCTTACGTAGGCTGGGACATATGGAAATTAAACTGAATTTCCAATAATAAAAATGCCTTATAGTAAGACTTGCATGTTTTCAGGGGTGTGTAGAGTAGCCGTAATAGTTATTCAAGTAAAAAATATCATTAGTATCATTAGTAGAAGAAGAAAGTAGTGACTCACATAATTACTCATGTACAAGTGAAACAAATATGTTGAAAATACAGGTACCTTAACTTATATTCTATAGCGTTGACGTAGGACAGACAGAACATAGAAGAAAGACGAAGAGAAATTCAAGTTTAAATTCATAGCACAAAATGTTTTAGTCAAGTAAGTCCTATTACTTGAAATTGATACCAGTCAAGCTGAAGTAAAAAGTACTGTGTGATGATACAACTCAAAGAAGCCACAGTTTGTCTATAAACCAAACACAATATTAATTGGCATAATTGGTACAATAATGACACTTTTTATCGTAACCTGTTGAGCACATCATGAAACGACACAGACCGAGAATAGTTTCTCGTAGACAACATCTTTATATACATCAAGGATTCACAAGTTGTACGTCGTGACCTCAAACTTGCACATAGGGAGATCAAATAAATACACTTTGTTACATTTCATTAAAACTATTTATACAGAAATTCAAACGTCAAGCATCTCTCATGACTTAACTTCTGCTGTTAGTTGTTATAATAATTATAAGTGCACTAATAAGTCCATTACTTTGTGGAAATAACTACGCCTTACGCTATATATGTATATAAGATAATGACTGTGTACTGCGGGTGAGGGAGGTCAGCTTGCTTTACCGTGTTGTGAGAGCACACTGTAATTAAAAACACTAGTCACACAATCTCAAATTTCCTCCTGAACCCTGGAGTTGTACGTATAACATTTCATTTTACGACTCTGGATGATACAAACACACGGTAGTACGAGGTGAGGAATGCGTTATTGTCCGCTTATAGGGACATAAGGCATCTTTGAAAATGCCCAACACCATATGATGGTGTTTAAAGCAGCCAGAGGGGGAAAACAAAGGAGAGGGGGAAAACATAATAACTTTCTCCCATTTCGCCACCATTACTTTAAAGCAGAACTAAGTAACTCATGCCCCTAGAGGCCATAAGTGCCACTGCAGGTGTCGTAGCATGTTGCGTTTTTTTTACTCATTAATTGTCCATGAGAGTAAATACTACGCTGAAAAAGAAAAGACAAAGGGAGAGAGGGATACTGTACATCCAATTACACAATGGGGATTATTTTTTTCACTCGGGCTGTAAATACTGCTAAAGTGGCGGTAGCCCGCAGTTATCTTTGCCCGTTAGCCTGTTAGCGTCTTCCTCGTGATACCATTAGTGTGTATTGCACCTCCGGGTCGGAGCAGGGATAGTTGCAAGCGTGGTTTTCTGGCTAGAAACACCAGGGGGAGATGAAAGACCCCCCCAATCATCCCATCAACAAGGCAAGGCAAGTCAAGTTTATTTGTATGGCACATTTCATGTACATGTACAACTCAATGTGCCTCACAGCAACACCAGACACCCAAACACAGTAAAATGCAATAAAAAGCATCAAAAACACAATAAAAATACATAAAACAATTACATTAAAAATTACATTAAAAATATGTATATCTACATATTGAAATTCGTTCAAATACAATGAATTGCCATAGGCAGCAATAGAAAGGTGTCCTTTCAGCCTGGACTTAAGCATTGTCAGAGTTGAGGCCTGTCTCACATCTTCATGGAGACTGTTCCAGACTTTTGCTGCGTGGAACTGAAACGCGGGCCCACCGTGCCTGACCATGAAGAGACTTGTACACAAGCAGAGCTACTTTGAAATTCTCTGAGTGACAGGAAGCCAGTGCAGAGACCGAAGCACTGGACTAATATGATCATATTTCCTGGTTTTGGTCAGGACTCGAGCAGCAGCATTTTTAATATACTGCAGTTGTCTAACAGCTCGTTACAGTAGTCTAACCGACTGGAGACAAATGCATGAATTAACCTCTCCAAGTCTTGTTTAGACACCATGTTTTTTATTTTAGCTTTTTGTTTTAGGTGGTAATAGGCCGCTGATGTAATGGACTTAATATGACTGTTAAAATTGAGGTCTGAGTCCAGGATTACTCCGAGATTTCTAACTTGACTTCTCGGTCCCAATGAAAGTGTTTCAAGATGACCAACGACAACCTCTCTGTGTTTTTGTGGGCCAAAGACAATTATCTCAGTTTTATCTGTATTTAACAGGAGGAAGTTGTTTTGCTTATCTGTTTGATACAGTGACACAGTGTATCTACAGGCCCATATTCCCCCACTGTCAGGGAAACATAGACCTGAGTATCGTCTGCGTAATTGTGATAGGACACATTGTTTGTCACCTTGATCAAGGCCGTCTCAGTACTGTGACAGGGTCTAAAGCCCGACTGGAACACATCAAAAACATTGTTTACAAGAAAGTCTGTAAGCTGGCTGTAAACTACTCAACACTAGTATTACCCCCAGAGGGACTACGAAAAGGATTTATTAAGGTAAACAAGTTACTTAGTTCTGCTTTAACAAATGCTGAATTATGAATATATTGTTCTACTAAATCAAAATACAGAGACATGGAGAGGAGCAAAGTGGTTTAACATTCCATAAATACTTAGAAAACAGACAATGCTAACCAGGAAGTATGCTAACGTATGCTAACGTTAGCAAGACGATGCTAACAAATGCCGTTTACTGATTCTACGGAATAATTTGCTGTGAAAAAACATCCACGTGGACCCGATTTTGGCTTGACTTTATTGGTGTGTGATAAATATGTTTATAATCTGCCAGAAAAAAGAGCTAAAAAGCGTGGAAAATTGGGATTCCCTTGAGAGGTTTTTTCTTCGCCCTCGGCCAGGCCACGCCCCCTCGTATGACGCGTTTCCGTCTGTATCTTTGTCATTAAAACAGCAAAATCCGAATAATCCTTATGACTAGTTTTTAAGGTCACTATCCCCTTGTCTTCTTCCATATTTCCGCAGTCCTATTTTCATTAAATTTTATCTCTCCGTCTCCGCAGCAGTGGCAGGCAGGGATGCGGGGAGGGGGGGGGTGTCGGCCTTACAATTAGTCGTGGGGGGGCGGGTGGGGGGAGCGGGAGCGTCGGACGGACCGCGGGGCGAGTTGTGATTTGGCTTGAGTTTCAAGGCAAATGGGTAATTAAGGCTCTTCCCCGACTGGCCTGCACTTTGAAGTCCCCTACAGGAGGGATTATCCCAGCCAAGAGAAAGACAGAAAGTGAGAGCAAAGTAATGAGGAAGCAAGCGAGGAGGGAGGGAAGGAAAGAAGGAAGGAAGGATAGGAGACACCGAGGAAGCGAGCAGTTAGAGGAAGGAGATTAAAAATATCACACGGGATACATTTTAAAGCAGTGGAGGAGGAATCAATGATGGATAAAGTACACCTACATAGATCAATAAAGACATGTATTTGTCTATGTTTGGGACGGTGTACGTAAGACTTTTAGTGAATCATACACAAACATGACCTGTCAGTTACATCTACAAAAAACATGTTGTAAAAGTTATGTACGCTTCTGTTGTTTTGTTTTGTTTTGTTTCTTTTCTCAAGTTTATTATCCAGTCGGAAAACAGAATGAGACCCCGCGCTTGGGGTTGATCCCGACTCTCTTCGTCTTTCACGATCCTCGCACCTGTCCCCATTCGAGTCCCAGTCAAGGCCTTGAGCTTCTGTGAGTGAACTCTGGAGGTTCTAAGTGTTCAAATGTGGACTGCATGTGTGCCTGTGCCTCATCTGCGGCATCGTGCAGTAGCAGATTACTTTACAGCACAGTAATAGCATGGTAATATGATGCGGGGAAAAAACATAGGTACCCAAAAGTGGACACACATCTCAACCTTTTAATGGTTAGTCATAATCCTTAACACTAGAAATAGGGAAATATGGGGAAAATGCTATATTATATTAGAAAAATTTGCTTTAAATGTGCTTGAATTAATGCTGTTTTTGATTATAGGTTTGAAAAAAAGAAAAATCACTGGCAATAAAATAGTCTAAACATGCTCAAAACCAGCACACATTCCAATCATTCAAACACTTTTAAGTCATTTTTTTTTCTTAAGGTAATATGACATTTATTCAAGTGTATGGCAGTTTCTTGGCGATAATATGGAAAAAGGGCTAAACAGAATGTGTTACTGCATGGAATCCTTGGTTGTCATACTATTTCCATCCTATTACCATGTCATTACTGTGTGGCAAAGTGCAACCAAATTCACAAACACACTTTGCTCTATGAAGAAGTATCAGGGCTTCATTAATTGTCATCACAGTCCTAGAGTTTGCGAACTCCTGCCGTTCATCTTTGTGTGTTTTTTTTTCTATATATAAATGAGTTTAAATTTTCCCTCACATACAGTATTTATGATATGTAGCACGGTGGCGGGACCGGGATCGTCATCACCCTGTCACTTCCACCTTAAAAAGCATTACCCCCCACCACCACCACCACCACCACACACATTTCCACCTTAAAGAGCACCTGGGTGAGGGGTTTGGATTAGCGCAGACAGACACCTCTGGTTACTCCGAGGTATGGAATTATTTAAAAAAAAAGCGTGACTGGCTGTCAACGCGCCGCGCACCTCCGCCGCCCCGCCACCCTTCACCCCTCCCTCCTCATTAAAAAAAAAGAAGAAAAAAAGGGAGGAAGGAGAAAAAAAAAAAAAACTTCAAATGACTTAAGCCGCCGGTCGTCAAGCGCCAAAGCCACACTGTTGACAGGTACAGTAGGGTCTTAAGCCTGGGAGATCAACGCTGCTATTCTGCCTGACAAAATCCCCCCCGCGGGTCCGCGAGAGAGGAGAAAGGAGAGGGAGAGAGCGAGAGGTGTCGCCGTGTCAAGGAAAAGAAGGAGAAAAAAAAAAAGAGATTGCTTAGAAAGTGGGAGTTTCGCGGCCAATCGCGAAGCCCTCCCTCAGTGGGACCAGTAATTACTGACATTATCATCCACTGGTCATGTCCATGTGTAATGGATTGACATGGCTGTTTCATGGCACTTCGGCGTTGAACTATGTAGTATAGTAAAAGCCCAAGAAGATGTGTTATATTCATTCATTAGGTCTGACAGCACAGCTCAGAAAGAATTTTCACTTGCAAGGACGTCGTAAAAGAGGGAGAAAAACGCAACCTTTCTCTCAATGGACTCAATGGAAGGATGTTGCAATGTCCAGGATATAGTTTCAATTTATCCGGACAAGTTTATTTGACATTTACGTGCCACGAAACCCTTTGGGAAAGAAGTGCTGAGATGCTCAAGAGAATGTTAATAAGCCACAATGTGAATATCAGTCAAATGGTAAATGGTCTCAACTTAGATAGCGCTTTTCCACCTACATTAGGCACTCAAAGCGCTTTACAGCAAGGAACCTCTCACCCATTCATACACCAATGCAGACACTGGAGGCAAGGTGGGTGAAGTGTCTTGCCCAAGGACACAACAATAGCATGCACCTTCAGGAGGCGGGATTCGAACCCCCGGCCTTCCGATCGCGAGACGACCCGCTCTACCATCTGCGCCACCGTCGCCCCAAATGCTATAAATCGATCCGAAAAAGTGTTTGCCTGGCCAGCCGTCCACTCCTTTTGTTTCTGTTCAAACGCTGGACCGAACTTTGCTAACAGCCGATCAAATCTCGAAAGGTTTCATATCGACCCAATCAGGAACCGAATTAACCACTAGTAAAATATTTTCTTAAACTTCGTGTACATTGATTGAAACAGCCGTTACACAGGTTGAATTCTCCTGCATTTAAAATCTGACCCGGGTTGCTGTGACTCCTTGTATCAATGAAGGTTCTTGAGTCGTCTTCTGTACTCTGTAGGTGAAGTCTCGAACGTTTCGCCTCTCATCCAAAAGGCTTCGTCAGCGAACTAAGGTTCAGCTCAGCCCAGATAAAGCTGAACCTTAGTCCGCTGACGAAGCCTTTTGGATGAGACGCAAAACGTTTGAGACTTCAACTGCAGAGTACAGAAGACGACTCAAGAACCTTCATTGACGATGGACAACTCCTGGACGACTGAGAGCGTACACAGACAGACTCCTTGTATCCTTACGATCATTCACATTATAGTCTCCACTCTTCTGGCCAATGCCATTGTAAAACCACTAACTTCCTGGTTTACAAAATATGCTGCGTGCCATTTGCGTCATACCTTTTCGAAGAATTTCAAAGAATTCGAAGAAATCACCCCAGATCCCAGACTGCACGTCTTTGCAAAGAAGAGGAAAAGCGTGGCCAGGAAAGTTTCAAATAGTATTAATCAAATTGCATGGCTTTGGGGATTACTCTGGAGTCAATGGTGTCCATTCCACAGAACTTCAAATTCTTGCTTTGGGAAGTTGCAATCGTGATTCCATTTAGTGCCCTCTGTTCATTATTAGTCACATATCTGAATTTTTTTTTAGCCATCATTAGCTTCCTACTACGATGAAATTAAATGGTCGACAAAAGTGATCACAGGCCCGGAAAGTGATGAAAACCCCATCAAACAGCGCCGGCGAGGTGACTGGTGATTCCTGTTGTTGCCACTCAGCCTCTGTGTCTCTGTCCAATTCATTGTCACGGCTGTTTCACGGCATATTCCTTTATAATCACAATATGAGTCGGTCAATTTCCCTCCAACAAATAAGAACCGTCTCTCCATTCTGATGTGCAAAAAAAAAAAAACGCCTCCCCCTTCTCAGATCCCAAATGAAGGCGAACAAGGTGGCTGATTGTTGCGGCTAAATGCTCAGTACATGTAGCTATCCGACTCGGCGCGAGTGCGCAGCCATTGTTTCCTTTGTATTTGCATAATGTCCCGCCGCAAAGCTTCGCGATGCTGTTTTTTTTTTTTTTTTTTTAATGAACACACCTCACCGGCAAACCCATCATTGATTTCAACATGACAATTGCGAACCATTTAGACAATTACAGTAGTTTGTTGTTCTGAATCAAAGCTGGTATTACGACAATAAAGCAGGAAGCAACAAGGGTGTTGGTTTTCTTTCGTGACGAGTGGGACGGGTTCTTGAAGTACGACTATATTAGCAACACTGTACACCCAAAGAATGAGATCAGCTGAACATCCTAAATGACCAGGTTATTCCATCAATGGATTTCGCCTTCCCTGATGGCACGGGCATATTCCAAGATGACAAAGCCAGGATTCATTGGGCTCTCATTGTGAAAGAGTGGTTCAGAGAGCATTCACAAAGAGTCCAGTTCTTAACCCTATTCAGAATCTTTGGGATGTGCTGGAGAAGGCTTTGCGCGGTGGTCACACTCTCCCATCATCAATGCAGGATCTTGGTGACAAATAGTGCAACACTGGATCTTTTGACATGGCAGAAGCTCATTGAAACGCCACAGTTCGATGTGTGCTGTGATCAAGGCTAAAGGCAGTTCAAGAAAAATATGTGTGACCCGTTTTTGTACTGAAGCTGTAGATAAATGATAAATTAGAGCCCTCATAAAGCAACAATGAAATAGAAAGTAACTGTATTAACTGGCATTAAATCCCTAATGAGACCAGAGGAAAACATCCTGTTCGCTTTCCCTTGTGCAGTTGTCAGGGTCTGCGCTGAGGGAGTTTAGTGTATTTCCAAACCTCTCTGGGCTTTCTCTCTCCTTCGTCTCCGTCTCTGCATATTCAAATACATGTTATTTCCTGTATTTGATTTAAAAGTCGAATATTTTTGCTTTAATGTTGCTGTGGACATTTTTTTTTTCATTTCCTTTCAAGCAAATAGTGTGCATGAAGTGATAGGCTACTCACTTATACGCTGATGCTTGAAATGGAGTGGGGAGAGGTAAAACGTATTGACCACACACCCTGATCTATTAAAGGTCCTATATCATGCAAAATTGACTTTTTTGAGTTTTTAACCATGTTGTTATGCTATTTCCTTTCAAAAACACCCCCAGAGTGTTTTTTTGGCTTCATTCACACAGTTCTAAGCAATCCTGAATCCTGCTCTCTGAGTTGTGATCCTATTATTAAGTTGTGACACTCTGACGTATTTTACGTCATATTGTCAAACATGAAGAGCCGACCTCTGTAATGTAATGCCTTACGGCCTGATTTAAATTTATAAAACAGCTTTTTCATTATTTCTGTTGTAAGAAACAGACCCGGTTACAACCATGAGGCGTTCATCTGTGGACCCACCACCTGCAGGAGGCGCCATAGGGGCTGGTGCAATGTGATTTGGGCAGCTCCAACAGAACCCATGACCCGGCAACGGACAAGTGGAAGAAAATGGATGGATGTTGTAAGAAATAAAAAAAAATTAAAAAAGTCCCCCGACGCGTTTGTGCTGGGTGGTAAACAAACGCACCCCCAGAGGATCCGAACAGAAGTCATGTTTGTGAAGACGGAGCTCTTTCTAACCTACTCTGGACACGCCTGTTCTTTTTTCTTACCCAACGATAATGTCACGGATGCGCTTTTGGCTACGAGAGGAACAGGACTATTCAACCTTCCTAAAGAAGAGTGCACTCGCCAGAAGTTGGAATTTCTTTCCGGGATTCAGCGACTATATCAACCAACCCGATGGATGCTTGGTGAACCTTGGCCAGAATCAAAGTGGATTAACTTTTATAACCAACGCGAGTGCCATAACGTAAACACCCGATGATGGGGAGGCCAGGCTGAGCGGTGAGTCAATCAAAACGCGTGTTAGCCATTTATGAAACTGTGTTGCACATGTCAACTCCATATAACTGCATTATGCGAAGTAACTTCACTTTTTGCTGCGATATTTATATTTATAATACTGCAAATGTGGAATGAGCGGAGAAAAATGAGTACTCCATAGTGATAGAGGTACAATATATCATATAAATGCCTATACTTTACTTTGGAATGGCTAAAATAGCATGATACAGATCCTTTAAAGAATTAATACAAACAAAATAACTGCTTCCTGTAAAGACTGTACAAATTATACTGTAAAAGAATGGACTGAGGACATGTGGCTTCCTCCACAGCGTACAGCAGCAGCTAGCTGAAGCCCCCTCATATACTAGCAATTCGACTGGATTTATTATAGGGTGACAATAAAAATAGTAAAAGCAACAAATTAGGCTCGATGTTGCGCATGTTAAGACAAACGTAGGTGCCAGGAACTTCCGTACTCAGTCATTTCCCTTATGGTTTCAGTTAGAAGTAGGTCACAATAAGTCCATGCGACCTCACGTCCGGCTTTACACCACATCAAGTGGAAAGTCCACAGTCACAATGAGAGTACAGGTGAGTACTGAGCATTTGTACTATATGGTTTATAACTCTAAATCATCTATTGTTACTGAATCAAGACACATTTGCAGCCCACAGGGGAGTGAAATGGTTTAGCCTCTTAACCCCCGCCTTAACCGAGTGCATTTTCTCCAGTTCAGCTTTACCCAAATCTAAAAAGTGTTTTTTTTTGTCGCGTTTTTGTCATATTTTGTATCTTTCGTGTTTTTGTTGCTTTTTGAATTATGTTATTATTGCTTTACGTTTTTTGCTGCTCCTCTGTTGCTTCTTTGACGCTTTTCTGCTGTGTTTTTTATCCTCGTTTTTTCTGCTGCTGCTATTTTGATGCTTTTTTTTCCCAAGAAGCTTTTCAGATTTAGGTAAACCCAAACTGGAGAAAAGGTGCTCGGTTCAGGTGGGGGTTAAGAGTTTAAGTAAACCTTAAACAGGGAAACAACATTAAAACATGAACCGACAAGCCAGTCAGTTTGGCGGAGTACGAGCTCTTTAAGAAAACGAAAGATGGCGAGGTGGTGCCTCAGCGGTGGAAGTATGGAAGCCAGTCTGAGAGGTGTCTTTTTGATATTCAGATGCGCCTGCCTACACTCTGCATTATGACACATTTGGCTGATCGCATTGTAGGATTAACAGGCCTGCCTTGTCATTTTCAACAACAATGCGGCGATTTAGGGATGCTATTTCTCACACGGCGCTCCGCATTAACGCCCGGCCCAAAGATTTACATAAATCTTTGTCTTAAGATGAAAGCGGAGTGCGGCTTGAGACAATGAAGTTAAGCCTCGGAGAGACGGAGCAGAGGAGGAGGAGAGGGATGGAGCGCGGAGCCATCACTGCCGCTGCAAGACGAGGAAGTTTGAGGATAAAGCAACCAGTAGTCATGGCGATTATGGGGGGGGGGGGGGAAACTCCTCCCGAGCCTAAAGGTGTGCATGTGGCAGGCTTAATTGTAAAGGAAATCAGTAGAAGGTGGGATATAGGTGCTTTTGTGATCATACTCTATTGCTAACACTCTTTAAGTCTTTTGCATGATCCAAGATTTAATACAATATTATGGTATACTGTATTAAAGATGAACTTTTTATGCGATGAAACAAACTTGATATTTGTTCGTAATTTACCTTTTGTGGCCCAATGGCTGTATAAGTGGTTAGTACGGCGCCTTTACTTTCCATCAGTGGCCTCTACATCGCTCCAGGATCAACTGCTTTGTAGGTTTCCCGGTGAGAGGGTGTCAGCAGTGGAAAAACCTACCAGAAACTCTAATAACAATTGATCCTGTAGCATCACAGAGGCCACTGTTTGAAAGTAAAGGCGCCATAACAAACTGGGTCATTAAAAGGTCAACTACGCACAAATAAAACGTTTTGTTTCTCACATAAAACGTTCCATATTGCACCTTTAAAAGGTCCCATATCTTGCTTCCGATACTGATACTGGGTGTCTGAGTAGCTGCCGATATCCAATATTAACCGATACTAAGAGACTTTGTTAAAGTGGCTTTCTCTGCGTGAAAAGTAAATGGTCCTATCTCCATTGTGCAATCAACAAAATCGTATCTTTTCTTGTCAAAAATCACTGGATTTTCTACACTATCCTTGGGACAGGCTTTGTTACATTAATATAAACAGCTCAGATAAAGTGATCTGATCATTACAACTTGTGCATTACAAATATGTCAGATCAGTTATTCTTTATCAGCATTTCATAAACTAAAATACAAACACTTCCAGCAGTGACCGAGTTTATTTTATTACGCTACTTTAGGTATTTCTATTATAGTTTCTGACCCAGCCTTCATTAGATGAAGCTAGCAATAGCATGCTATTGCTAATCTAGCATGCTGTTGCTAGCCGCGGCGATCACAAATAATTTTGCGGAGGTTAAAACTAACTGTAACTGAATTCACCAGGCTTTTAGCTGCAGGCCCATATTCACTTAGATTTAGTCGGTGAAAGTTGTGTGGTTAAGGTGGTGAGAGCCAGAACTGGTATCGGTTCAGTATCGGATATTTGTAGCCAATACCCAATATAATCTTTTTTTTTTTTTACCTATCGGATCGGATCCCCGCAAGTTTCTCTAATCCTGAATATAAATGCAGTGTTCCAGTTCTCCTCTGAGGTTATATTTTTCAAGCTCTAACCTGTAAATTTCAAACGGAACACCCATCTAGGACTCGGATATTCAGGGAACATCTCCGACCATCTGAGTTAGAGAGATGTCAAAGAACAGAAGCAAAAAAAAAAACAACGCCCGACGAAAACATTCTTGCATTTCTCGCGTCCTCCACGACAAACGTATACGGCATAAACCTTAGTTCTTCGAGGTCAATGGACGCCTCAGGTCGTCCCGGCACTAAACATGCAGCGTCTGGCCTGACACGCCGATCTTTTCATAGAGAGCGTCCCGCCAAGCTGCATTTTTCTGGTCCCTCTCTGTCCTCTAATCTCTTGGCCCGCAGCAGTGGTTGGGAAAACGCGTCCCAGATTGTTGCGCCTTTCCCCCCTTCGCCTTGATTGGATTCATCCCACTTGATTGGGAATCTGCTTACATTAAAGCCGGGAAGCAAAAGAGATCGGATCAGTACGATTTGACCACTGAAGGCAATTTTTTTTCTCCCCCCCCCTCCCTCCTCCTTTGAAATATACTAGAGGAGGTTATGGGAGAGGGAGAGGTGACGCGTGAGTGACAGTATCAGAAGCGTTATCACGGGGAGCCAGCCTTGTTTCATCGCCTTTATTCCACACACTGGCCATGATTATAGTAATAAAGCCCTCCAGTCACGAGGAGGAGGAGACAGCCAAAGCAAGGAAACCGAGCCATTTACAAATCATACAGTTATGCGTGTACTATGACCGTCCGCATTTTGTTCAGGAGTCAGCTGAAAGCAACTACATTCGACGCCATGCTGCAAATTTCACCCAATAAATCGAATAAAACAGGCCGTGACTCGGGAGCGGGACATCGCCGGTGCGTCTCCATGGTGATGACGACAGGTTGCCAAGCCACAGATAAGGTTTAAATACATATTAGATCCTCTTCTTTATTTTGGCAACACACTGAAAAAATAGCTATGTCAATATCTGGGTTCTGCCGGCATGTTTGTTCATGTTTTGAGTTGCTCTTGTGACCGTGGGAGGAAAATATATGTGAACGCTTTGGAATTTCTCACATTTCTGCCTAACTTGGTCATAAAATGTGTGTCTGCTTAAACTAATACCACTCTAACAATTACATGCTCCTCATATTTTTTTTGGCCATAACATGTAAACATTCACAGGACAGAGAAGAAAAAGTAAGTGAACCCAGGAATCTGTTGCTAAACTGCAACGGTTTTGTAAAGCGGAACGGTCCAAGTCTATCAAGACATTTTGCAGAACAACCTGAGACATTCACAACAGCGTGGAATAAGTAAGTGTATTAGCCCTCGTGTGATCCTTCAATTTTGCACCCTAATTTCAAAGAAAGTACACTTCAAAAATGAGCCTGAAAATGACCACACATTCATATTTTGTTCTGCTTCTTTTTACAAAAAATCCTTCAGTGGCTTTTGGGCCATTTGGATGGGCTGCGGCTCCAGTGGCTTTCGGGTCAACATGACCCAAGGACCACACAAGGGTTAAATAGCTGGATGATCCTTCTTTTGCAGCAATAACTGCTTTCCTGTAGTTGCAGACTAGACGTGCACAACCGTTGCAGTTCAGCAAGATTCCGGGGGTTCACTTACTTTTCCCTCCCTGTCCTGTGAATGTTTAGATGTTATGGCCAATGAAAATATGATAAAATATAAATGTTTGGGTGGTCTTCGTTTAAGCAGACACTATTTCACACCACATTTGATGAACAATTTAGGCAGAAATGTGAGAAATTCCAAAGCGTTCACATATATTTTCCTTCCACTGTAACAAACACGCAATCCGTAATGTTCCGCATTGTGGCTTTAACTCGGTCAGTGGTCTTGCTTCTCAACTGTGTTTGCGCTATTTTCCACTACCAAGCTTCTCCTACAGGTCGGAGTAAAGCAAAATAACGCTCCCATTTTCCCCATTCTGTGTATTGGTATAAACATATATGTCCGTATTGAACGCTATTCCATGGCAAAAAGTGGAAGATAAAGCCTTCGAACCAGGATGTGCCAGAGACATAGACCAACACTTTTATGTGGATGGGAATAACCAGAGTCTCCAGAGTCTCTGTACTCAGCCATTAGTTCATGTTTTAGTTTGTTTTTATACATGTATAATGTGGTGGATGAATCCAGAAGATGGATATGTCCGTTCCATACTTTAACTCCATGAAATCTAATAGTTTTACAGCCTGCCTTGTAGAATAATGATGAACCTGATGGTTATACATAAAACAATGTTTTATATAAGAAGGCCAATCATCATCATACAGTGATCTAAATACAAAAGTATAAGTCATGAGAATATTTATATCAAACATATTTTTAATTCGAAAAACAAAGGTGCACTTGAACCATCAGGTTTGGAAAGAGTAGCTATACGGACAAACTTCTTTTGTAGAATGAAAATTCAACAAATAAATACGACCGTAGTAAAGTCATTTAGGATTTATTAGGTTTCTAATTTTACCTTTGATTCCAATAGACTTAGTTATCTTCTTGCAAACTTTTTCGACCTTTCAAATTTCAAGTGCTTTCATTGTTTGCACACACTAATATCAGGTATAGAGCCTTTAAGTCGCGTTTACTCAGGGATCAAACCCTTAACCTGCTGTAACAGATGAGCTGTATCGACATGATTAAGTGACTTCTATTCCACATTCTCCACAGCAGTACGCGTACAATAATGTTCATTTATTTTGCCTTGTTTACAACTACATATTCAGGGCTCGATGCTTTGTGTCAGAGCGCCCGCTCAAACAGCCACTTACACACCGCGCTCCTGTCAGCTGTCAGCGTCCCGCACTGTCTGTCTGTTCTAGATTGCTTCTTTCTATCATTCGGCATTATTTCCGTCTTCCCTAATCTCTCCCACATATCTCCATCCTTTCAGCCCCATGTCTCCCCCCCCCCTCCCTCCCTCCCCCGTCCCCCGTCCCCCCGTGGCATCCCTCTATCCAGGCCCTGTCACCTGCGCGCCAACACTTCTCCGCTTTGCATCCTCCGCCGCACGTCTCAGGTTTTTTTTTTTTGTAGGTAATAAAATAAACTAATGGACTCGGAGTGACGTCCCACCTTGAACCAGCGTGGAGGTTATTTACATGGGGGAGACGGGCGGGTGAGGAGAGGGGCGGGAGATAGTGATTGGCCGTTTCGATCAGTCAGCCGTGACAGGCCCGGCGACACTCATCTGATAACAGAAAGCCACAAAGATACTAAAACGGCCCGGCGAAATGGGGAGAAGATCGTGTTGGGGAGTGTACTCACCGGTGTAATGGTTTGTTCATCCTTTGTCCACTCAGTTGGTGATTTCTTTTGTCATTGTCTGGATTTGAATGTTTGCACGTGGCTTGTTTCAGCGTGAGGCCTTGGTTCTCGGGTTCGTTTGCGAATAAACACTGACAGTGGGATACACCTGCAGCTAAGTAGTACTGACTCCGAAACTAACCTCTTAACATCCAAGTGCATTTTCCCCAGTTCAGCTTTACCGAAATCTAAAAGGTTACAGCCTATAGGCCAGCGTAATGCCTTATTTGAAAGCTAAGCCCTACAAAACTCATCTTTTTTTAGCGTTGTTGCATTTTTGCTCTTTTTCGCCACATTTTCATTACATTTTTGTTACATTTTTCTGACTTTGTCACTTTTTTGCTTTTGCAAATTTTTGCTTTTTCCGTCACATTTTTGTGAATTTGTTTTGAAATTTTTGTCACATTTTTGTCTATTTTTGTAACTTTTTCGTCACATTTTTGTCTATTTTTAGTCAAATTTGTGTCACTTTTTTGTCAATTTTTTGTCACATTTTTGTAACTTTTTTGTAAATTTTTCGTCAAATTTTTGTCAAATTTTTGTCAAATTTTTGTCAAATTTTTGTCAATTTTTTGTCAATTTTTTGTACCTTTTTTGTACCTTTTTTGTACCTTTTTTGTCTATTTTTCATCAGATTTTTGTCACATTTTTGTCTATTTTTCGTCGAGTACGAGTATCCCTGCTACAGGTATGGAACAATGGACTATGGTCAGTTTGTCATGTAAAGTTTGCCATACTCTTTCATTTAAGGCTTTAGGAAATGTAGTCAAATTCCCCTCTTAGGAGAGGAAAGAGAATGAACGTTTGCCAGTGCCAACAACGGTGCAGCAAGTCTTTTTATGCCCAGACACAATGTTTTTAACGCCCAGACTTAACACACACATGCATTTTGTGCGTATGTGTTTTGGACCATTCTCAAAGACATTTAGATTTACAGCCTGGGAACAAAAGTAATGCTGAGTAACGTTCATTGTGTGTCTTACTAATATAACTCTCAAGGTTCATTAAGTGTCTGACTAAATGAGCCTTGCAAGTTACACAAATAGGATGTATTTCAAAAGTTTTACTCCATCTCAAATGTCTAGGATTAGAAAGGATCCCTCGATTTTGCCTTTCCTAAAATATTACAACTGGACTAATCGGAAGCAGAGAATTGAATGAATACACTATAATGAAATGAAGCGTAAAGTACATAGAGTAATATTCCCAGACGTTGAGACCATCCAAGTCGATATCAGCTCCAGATTAATTGCTCCGCCGGTCGTTCCATGTGGAAAAGGTCCATTTGGACAGTTCTAATCCATCAGCGAAAGCACGTCCCCGTGTGTTTGCGCGTCTGATTGGGTTTAAGTATTACAAACCGGTGTGAGAGTGAAAACAAATGGTGCGGGCCGGCTCCGTCGACACGCACTCTCGCACACAAAGAGGCGGCGTGTTCCTCGCGGGCCTCGTCAGCCGCCATGTTTGATCCGTGAGCCGGTAGGACAATGCGAGAGGCTGTCCGGGGGCCTGGGGCTTCCAGCTGGACACATACGCAAACACGCGAGCCACGCTACTGTCTGCCGGCTCCTGTCCGCCGCCCAAAAAGCCCCCGTGGCCAAGTGCACACGCCGCGGGCACGCTAAGCCGGTGTTTACGTTCACGTGGCAGGTGGAACTCTTCATGGGCATACTACAGAATTCACTGCATTAAAAGCTTGTTTTTTAATCCCATGTGTTGTTCTGTTTAGTGCCCTCTCATGGTGAAAATACAATAATACGGCGCTGCCAATAGTCTAGGCAGCATGTTTTCCCAATTGTGACATTTATAGGAAATACGACCACATTAGTCCAGTGTTCAGGTCTCTGCACTGGCGGTGGTTATTTACTGTTGCTTTTTATGTATCTGTTTATTCTTATTGCTTTTTATTTTATTATGTATAAACTTGCCTTGCCTTTATTCTTAAAAAAAACTCACCTTATTGCGTGTTGGAAACGTATTTATTCTTTTCTTTACCCCGTAGAAAGGACTTTCAAGTCATGATCTATACTCACTTTGTTTACCTGAATTGAACAGTGAGTTGTTGACCTATTGTAAAAACACTAAGAAAAGTTTAGCAAGTGTGAGCGTTGCTGTTCCGTCTTGTGAGAACGTGGCCCATTAGATCCAGACACAGCATGGCAGCAACACTTTTACTTCTCAATATTAGCTATAAAAACACATATTTTTGCAAGTGGGTGCTTTATATATGTCCTTATACAACAACTGTACAACAAATTTTGACCCGTTCTTCGATGCTGCTGGGGCGAACCATGAGGAGCAGTGGGCAGCGGAAGTGCTGTGCCCGGAGACCCATCTCCAGATGTGGAGCCAGGCTGATGGTCTGTATCACCTGGCTCTGGAGGATTCACCTTTTGTACATGTTCTTAGTGGTAGGGGAAACCTACGCAGACACGGGGAGAACATGCAAACTCCACACAGAAAGGAAGTGGAATTCGAACTTGGGACCTTTGAGCTCAAATCAACACGAGTCGCCTCACAGGGCTGCACTAAACATTAAAACAGTGAAACCATAACCTGTAGTGTCCAGGCAAATGCAATGTCTAAATAAGCAGTCAGCAGCAGATGGAAACAGGTCCTACAGCCTTATCCTCCTATGCGTCAAAGAAAAACTCAAAACCCCGCAGGACAAAAGAGAAATCTCGGGGAGAACCACAAGAAGGAGAGCTCCACTCCCATGGACCGTCAGAATGTAGATAGACCCAGATATAGGGCTGAAGACTGTGGAAGAACATTACTCATACATCACTGTACAACATAACTTACACTGTGGACATTACCCTCATGGTCAACATGTTAGATTCCTCTCCAGGTCCACTTCGTCCATGGATCCAGTCTCTCAGTAAACAAATAGATTCACAAAACCAACTTTTAAACCAACTTTTTTTTTCCAGGTACTTACGTCCATCTCATTTCTCAACAACAGCACTTCCCAATAAGCAGATTATTCATCATTTCCCGTATTATGTTGTGATGTTGACCTTCAGTGGCCTTTTCGGTGGATTGTTGCACGCCCCACGCTGATTCGGGGGCTAAACCAATCGGCCTAATGCGGGTGCTCTGATTAAATGTCAGGTTCTTAAGAAACTTGTGCTAACACTGAGATGAACCCGGGGCGGAGATAATGTTTTGTTGAACGACTGACGTGGCGGGCTCGGCTCTGATTGGCCTGGCAGGGGGCTTCTTAATTAAAAGGTCAAAATCTCAAACTCGGAAAAGGCCACAGATGCCGCAGACTCCGCCGTCCGGTTTGGGTTTCGGGAGGAAAAGATGAAAATATGCTGATGGGCCCAAAGGGGTGTCTGCTTCTGCCAGGGCCAAGTGTTGAACCGCCTTCTGACATGTATAAACTGTCCACAACTTTTAGGGAGGTGTTAAAACATGCCTTTTATCAGTCCTGTTCAGGTCGGGAAGATTTATTGTGAATGCTTCCACATGAAAGAACAGTTAACATACAGTACGTAGAAGCTCTGGCTTGAGGATTTGCCAACTGCTTTGCGTTGAGGATGAAAACTGGAGCACTTGCAGGAAACCCACATGCACGGGGAGAAGGACACAATGTTATTATAGGATAACTGTTAGGTGTCACCCAGATGTTGGATGCATGATTCTTATACTTGTCCGAAATGTTCCACAAGTTTCAATATCTCGATGAAGGAATCAGGCTGAGTGTATAAGCTTCCCGGTTTCCAGAGATATACTCTGTTCAACCTCTGGGACAGAGATGGCCATACTTTATCACAGGGAGATAAGAAGCTGTGGATTACACCTGCCACGGATCCTCTCCATTCGGACACAGACAGCAGTAGTCCTTAGTTTGTGAGTAATCCCTATCAGCAGGTTCCATGCCCTGCGTGGGGGTGACCATGTATGAAAGTGTCTCTATTCACAAAGTGCCACCTTTTACACAGGGACCACAGGCCAGAGCGGGGAGATGCATAGCCCTGTTTGCCCGGCTGGTTAGGAGAATGCAATCACACACATATTCTCATTTTGTATCCACTTTAAGGGATATTACCAACCCCTCCTCGATTGGCCACCTTAACGTGGTACCCACAGCCTGAAGTAAAGCTGCTTTAGGAGAAACTCTGCTGTGGGAAGTACGGTACACTGAGCGCTACCCTCTTCTTCTTCTTACTGCAAACTTTGTCTTACTATGATACAATATTTATTTCATCTGTAGTCTGTTCATTACTATTCACATGGTGTCTCCTGTCCCACTCCCCCTTGGGAGTGCCTGTCTAGATCGAACGGAGGGACCCGGCTGAACGGAGGAACCCTGCCTACTGACAACAAGGACTGGACGGTCTGTGATCTTGGCCCGTCTACTGAGGGACTCCTTCGGCCCTGGGTCTCTATAGCCTGTCCGTCCATGGGAGTGGATCTCTCCTTCTGTGGTTCTCCTCAAGGTTTCTCGTTTCTCCCACTGGGTTTTTGAGTTTTTCCTTGCCGGGCTGGAGAGTCTAAGGACAGGGGACACCCGAGCTGCTCGTCGCCACCCACTGCTGACGCTTATTTGGACATTATGTTTGCCTGGATATTTGATTCACCGGAACTTTACATTGTCTTATTTACTGTTCTGTTTTATTGCCTTAATGTTTGTTACAGCCCTATGAGGCAACTCCTGTTGTGATATTGGGCTATACAAAACCATTGATTGATTGATTGATTGATGGAGGGGTTTGATCCTGGGAGCTCTGTTGTCGGGTCTCCCATGGCAAACGGGTCAGACAAAGAAGCCCCTTATGAGAGACCAACAGGCCCGGTTAGAACCATGAGGCCGTCCCTCCGTGGACCCACCACCTGCAGGAGGAGCCATAGGGGCTGGTGCAATGTCCCACGACCCGGCAACGGACAAGTGGAAGAAAATGGATGGATGGATATGATCAAAGAACTATTTGCTAAGAGGCCCAAGTTATAAGTGGGACAGTTTTTCCCCCCTTTAAAACACATGGACGCAGTGGTTTCACTAGAGATAATTACTCTGTCATTTTAACGGACAGGGTCACAAGAAATCCGATCCTTATCTGTTGTCATAATGCGCTCTATATCGAGAAGTTTAAACACGATTTGCATTTTTTCCAGAAAAAAAAGAACATAAGAAAGGGCGTGTACAAATAAATGCTGTCACACCAATATACTGCTATGTTTTCAAGAGTAGATGGAGAATTGAACTTTTGTGCACGTTTCAGGTCGATGGGGGGGAACTCAGAGGACGATTAAAGGTGCTTATTCCATCTCGCAACTGTATTATTTATGATTTTTGGGCAAAAAGGATAGACATCTTGCTAAAGTAATACCAATATTCATGTCTGAAACGATTTTTTCTTAAATTTACCCTGACAGTGCTAGACAATGTAAAAAAAAACAACAACAAAATTACAATCTTTCGATTCCATCTCCATACTGCGGCCCTTTATTTCCCCATCACTTCCCGACGCGAGTCTCCGGAAGAGCGTTGTAATTAGCCAGCTCATTTACACGCGGAGCCTCTGCATCCAGGAGGTTAATGCCGCCCGATTCCAGCGGAAATAGCTGGCCCCGCTCCAAACTGGGATCACCGGCCCGGGCTGAGCGGCGTCCCTCCCCAAGGAGACGCGCGCTAACATTCGTAATTACCTCCAGGACCAGGGGGGGCGCGCATATCTGTCCACCTTTTTATGAAGTCCACAAATTGAGGTCAGCCGCCGCTCGGGAACACGGGGGCCGCCGCCGCCGCGCCCGCCGCTGGTTAGTTTTAGCGTCGCAGATGCGCAAAGTAAACGTCCCCCAATTAAAATGTGAGGTTTCAATCTGCGCACGCACGTTTTTTTTTTTGTAATCGAGGATGGATTTGTTGTGCCGAAAAGGTGAAATGGCTGCAATTACCCGCGCCCGGCCCGAGGGTTGAGATGGAGGGGGGGGGGGAGGAGGGGGGAGATGGGAGGGTCCGGCCCCCGCGGCGAAACATCGGGGCAAACACGGGAAACCGGTCCAGTCGCTTCTGTGGCTTCAAGGTTAACTGTCCTCGTGGGCTGAACCCTGTGACGACAACATCCCCCCCAGTTCAGTTGGAGCAGTAAACTTGTGTGTGGAGCGAGTTATGCTAAATCAACTTTTTTATGTTTTTTTTTTTTTTTTTACTATATTACGGTGTTGTTCCCTCGTCAAACACAGGAGGTGTGGCGCTTTGAGACACACGCCTGAGTCAAAAGATTAAATACGTTATTCAAAATCCCCTCAGAGAATGTTCGCACAAGTTAAAACTGGCTTTATATCTGCACGGCCAGGCCAAACAACCCCCCCCCCCCCCATAAAAAAGAGAGCGCCTTTAGCTTTGATTACAGCACATTTTCGCTGTGGCAGTGTTTCAGTAAACCTCTAGTGTTGACAGATCCAGTGTTGCATTCAGTTTTTCACCAAGATCTTTTATTCAGTAGATGATGGGAGAGTGTGACCACTGCGTAACGATTCTCAAAGGGGCTAAGATGTGAGTAAGTGCTTTATTTGTCATTGCACAATTGTACAACAACATTGTGTTCAGGTGTTGGTCCTGAGCCGCGTTGCCCCTGTTGTGTCAACCTGACCAGCATGTTTTTGTCTCCTCTGAAACGGTGCAGCACCTCCTGGGTTTGACCCTGTTTCAGAGCGTGGTGTCCTGCACTGGTAGCTCCTCCACCTCCTCTTCTTCCTGTGCAGCTCCCTCCGCTCCACAACAGTCTTTCACCATCTCCCGGGAAGAGCTCAGCAGTTCATCTGTTTTATTCTCCAGTGAACGTCCACTAGCTAGAACAATAGAAGGCATGTGTGGCTTGGCTGTGAGTCTTGCCCGGATACCTCCTCGTTTGTACCTTTTTTGCTTCCTGCAGCTCCTCTTGTGACGCCTCCACTGCGCCGCGGGTGTGTGGGGGGGGGCTCCTGGTGCCTCTTCAATGTCTCAGAAGAAGAAATGTGTGCGTCTCAAATGAGGTTAGCTGATGAAAGAAAGAGAGGGAGAAATGGAAAAATAATGTGGGCACATTTTATTGAAAAATTGGGAAACAATTGTGAAATAAAAATAAATAAATAGGGAAAAAATTTAGAAAAAAATAGACCAAAAATGGGGAAAACAATAAGATAAAATGTAGTAAAAAAAAATAGGCGAACAATTTGGTGAAAAATGGGGGACAGTGTTTTTTTTTCCTGCCCTTTTTGTAGCCTGTACAGGACAATTATCTTTTTGAGCGACAAAGCGAGCACATCTTTGCACATTCTGACTATAAATAAATCACGGGTTGTTATTCATGGTCACAGTTACGCCCGATTCGGCCTGTTTCCGAACCCTGCGAAAGGAAGCATCTTAACCGCGTTGCTAATGATGTAAAACACAATGTAAAGCAAAGCACTGTCAACGTGTGAACTCCGGAGGCATAATGGGGAGCTGTTTGCCCTATAGCGCTGATTATACCAATACGCAAATCTCCCTGTTCTGTAGCAGCAGGTACAGCACAAACCTGACCTTGTGCGTTTAATATATATTATTTACGGATAACATCTCGCCCCTCTTTCATTGTCTGCGCAGTAAATTATCATTACCCGTCGCACACCTTCCCCCCCCCCCCGTTCCCCTCCGTCTGCAAACACGCCTTTGCTTCCTGATAAGTTGACCTTTTGAAAATATGCGTTTGAGATCTGATTATTGCTATATTTGTGCACGGCGAGATTGAAACGGAATGGGCCGTTTTCATGGTATTTGAGCATTCTGTAGTTGCTGGTGCGACGCTAAGAGAAAGTTACCGTATGTGACACTGCGGACGCCGCTCGTCTGATTTCACGTGACGAGGTCCCGGCCCGGGAGCGTCGCACATTCCAGACCAACAAGACCAGACAGTTTCCGAGTTGATTTAAGGGCTGACTTTTCTTTTTTCTTTTTTTTTTCCAAAGGGGAAACGGTTTGACGACAGTTCAGGCCAATTTGCCAGAATCATCCCTTTTTTCCCCCCTTTTATTAGGTGTCAGTGCTAAACGGTGGAAGTCCGGCCAGTATTAAAGGGAATCGTTTTTAATGAGGTGATAAAATGTCAAAGCCATAAGTCACGAAATAAGCACATTTAACAGTACATCTATGTTAAACAGGGGGTGGACCATAGGAGCCGGACCAGACCATTTGAATTTGATGTCTTCAAAATGTGTGATCTTACAAATGGCTTCATGAATAAGAAGTCAAATAAGTTTGTTTATCTTCATTGGGACGGAGATTTATAGGTGATATTTTTTCGGAGTCACTGCTCCTCCACTCCAAGCTTGGGCATTTTGTCCCAGACGCGTCAGCTCACGGGAGACCAGGGACATGCTGCAAACAAAGCACCTGATCAGTACAAATAGACAAATAGGTGAGTAGATGGATTGAAAATAAATGAGTGCAAATTCCCGCTCAGTTGGCCACTCGGCACGTGTGTGATCACATGCCAACAGGCGGCACAGGGGCGGTGTTAGGGCTCTTGCCTAAAATCCAGGTCCTTGGTTCAAAGGAGACTGTGAGGGCCTTTCTGTGTGGAGTTTGCATCATTCTCCCAGTGTCTGGGTTAGTTTCCTCCAGGTGGTCCAGTTTTTAACATCAACCCTATACATGCACAATGGAGCACAATGTAGAACGACGTCAGGCCCGAGGACCCACCAGCAGAGAACCTGGGGACGGTTTAGTGAAGTCCTCAATGAAGGTTCTTGAGTCCATCTTCTGCACTCTGTAGTGTCGAACATTTTCCCCTCTCATCCAAAAGGCTTCGTCAGCGACACTAAAGTTCCAGCTCAGCTCGCAGCTCTGATAAAGACCACAGGGAGGAGTTCAACTTGGCCAAGTCCTCTCACCTGTGGGTAAACACCTTTATAGTTAAGAGTCTTTGTAGTTCTAAGTCCTGATGAGCAAACTCACACTGGAGTTTCAGTCTGAACGGCCCTAATCTCAGCTGATCTATCGCTGCCCATTGATCTGTCCTGGGCTGAGTTTCAGCCTCATTAGCATGACCGAGCCCTCCAGGCCTGGCCCGCGAGAGGTTACTGCGCAGTGGAGACAAGTGCAATCTGAGTCCGCCATTCCTGTTCTTGGATGGATTCTCCGTCACAAACATTCTTTGACTCCTCTTTCAAACCTTAGATAACATCCTAACCTCTCTGTCCTCAAAGGAGTAAGTATTATTACACACATCAGAGATCGAAAACCTGTTAAAGTACTATTAAAACACAAAACATTTCCTCTAGTGCACACCCTGAAACCGTTAGTGAGGTCATCTGAAGTGCAACACTGCGACTTTGGCTTCTGATGGGGAAGGAAATTGCCCTGCCACAAAGTATCGTGCCTATATCTACTTAGTTTGCCCCTCTATTAGAATGACTTGTGTACTTGAGTAAAAGACATTTTAAAGTCTTTAACGGTAAACATTTGTGCTCTTCTCCACCCGCCTCTGCACTTTAATGATAATTCGCTGATGAGAGTAAAAAAAATAAAAAAAAACTCCTGTAGGCTTTTCAATCGCTGTCGCTCTTTTAATCCCCCGCATCAACTGTCCAGACCTTAGTTAACATTACCGCGGCGTCTTCAGAATAAAGCACGCACTGTACGAGGATATGAAAAAAAAAAAGAAAGAAGAAGAAGAAGCGTTTGGAGAGAACAAGAAGAGGGCAGAGATGAGAGGAGCGCGAGGATGCTATTTATCAGTCTAATTATGAGAGGCGGATCGGCGGCCCCAGTGGAGGCGCTGGTCTGAGTCAGGGAAACGCTCCGGCCGCCGGCTCTGAATATTAACAAGACGACGAGCCGCGTTTTATTAGAGAGACTAATGGCGGGTGCGCTGGAGCTCTTTTTCCAATATGCGAGAAGCTCTGACCCCCTCGCGTCCTCCTCGGCCCTCCTTTTCCAGGAGAACGGCGACCTTCTCCATTTCAATATCACGGTGCGCTTTTGTTTTCTGAACCCGCCGGATTCGGACCAGGCGCGGGGGGGGGATACGGGGGAGGGCGGGGGAGACGGGCGGGAGATTTGTGCGGAGATCCCCGGGAGATTTGTCGCTCCCTTCAATTTTCCGCGCGCATGTAAAGTGAGGACGGCGGTAAAATGAGATATCGGAGATGCCTTAAGTTAACTTCACTCACGGCACACCGTATATTAAATACGGATTTGTAACAGCCATGATTTTAAAATTTGGATTGTTTTTTCCTTTTCTATTCGTTTTCCCCATTATTACTTGCGCTTGTGGTTGGGATCCTTCCTGTTTCGAGGCACCTGGAAAGTGGAAAAATGTTCTTTCTACATTTGAATATGATGCAGGCAGAGGCAGGTGGTTACTCGTCTGAATGCCCCACTGCCTGGATGCTCCACTCCTGGTCTGAATGCCTTTAATGTATTTCTTAAATATTTAAGTATGTACAGGAGGAATATACAGACTTGACCAAAAAGGTGCCATACTGAACATACTGAACCCTAACCCTAAACTTAATGCTTTTGTGGCCTTACTTTAATGATAGTGGGGTTAGACCTATACTTAAGGATGGCGGGGGTTAAATCTAAACTTAAAGGGAGCGTGGTCCCGAACCCGGCCTTACTTTGTGCCCTCAAACCTGACAAATTCTAATCCTACACCTGGCAGGGGGCATTCAGACCAATTGGGTGGGTCATTCAGACTAATTAGGCTGGGATATTCAGACCAATGGGTGTGGGGTTGCGGGTCGTCTCATGATCGGAAGGTCGGGGGTTCGAATCCCGCCTCCTGAAGGTGCACATTGTCGTTGTGTCCTTGGGCAAGACACTTCACCCTCCTTGCCTCCAGTGTCTGCGTACACTGGTGTATGAATGAGAGTGTGAATGGGCCCCTATGAGAGACCAACAGGCCCGTTTGGAACCGTTTGGAACCATGAGGCCGTCCTCCTGTGGACCCACCACCTGCAGGAGGAGCCATAGGGGACAAGTGCTATGTGACTTGGGCAGCGCCAACAGCTGCCCCCACGACCCGGCAACGGACAAGTGGGAGAAAATGGATGGATGGATGGATGGGTGTGGGGTATTCATCCAGTGGGGCAGTCAGACCAACACCCAGGCAGGTAGTACTCAGTTACAATTACTCTCGTACAAGTACTTAATGCAAAGAGGAAACATCACTTTAAAGGAACAGGCCACCGTTTTCCCAGACTGAGATCATGTTCTCACCTGAGCTTAGACGAGTCGATACGTACCCGTCTGGTCTTTGTGCCCGTGGAAGAGCGTGGTCGCTTCCAACTTCACCCCCGTTTGGAGAATATAGGAATATGCTGGGAGAGGCCAAATGCTAACAACATCTTTGGTCGTTTTGCGTGACTGAGGGCATCAACTCGTCTAAGCTCAGGTAAGAACATATCTCAGTATTGGAAAACGGTGGGCTGTTCCTTTTAAGTGCAAAAAAAGGTTTCACTTGTGTGTGTTCAGGGTAAATCTGTGTAATCTTCTACTATCTACTATCTTCTCGTGGACTCTACTCAAGTTCTTTGCCTGCATCGTTGATCCTCTTCCGATGTTTTCAGAAGATCATCCGATATTTCGATAACATCTACTTCTCATCCACTGATCACCAAACAGAATCCATGTTATCACTGGAAGTCTTTTCTAATAGAGCTTTAGGAAATACTGGCCAAGGGAAAGGGGGGGGGGGGGGAGGAGGGATCCTCTCTTTCGCCCCCGAGGGTTGATGCGTGTGTGTCAGACATGCAGAAGAACTGCTTTCATTTGCATTCATTGTGGTAAAATCCGCCTGGTCCCATGGGCGAGCCGCGTGCCAGAGACGGACCAACACAGAGAGGGCCTTTAATATTGATGTGCATCTTCAGACGACGCGCCGAGCAGCCTGTCCCAGTTCAGCCCCTGTATCTATGCACACCCCGCTCGCCCTTCATGATGTGGCTCCAACATGGTCTCTTCTCCCAAGTGCCCCGTTTCAAACCACGGCTGGCAGAGGTCGTAGAAGACCACACTTTTCCATTGTATTCATTTTGTTAGGACTGAACCATCACTTAACTACTGTAAATAGAAATGGGCGACTTTTTAAGGTTTTTTGGTTTCAATATAAAATAGCCTATTTGTATGTCTTGATAAAAATCACTTTTTTGACAAAATACAAGACTCTTTTAGGTGAGAGACGCATCAGGGGCGCTTTCACATAATCGCAGGAGCACATGGGCTAAAAAACATTCATTATATTATTATTAATTATATAATATTGATACTGGGAAACAGGTCCTTGTAGTGATGGGATATAAATCTGTCTCTTTTTAATATCAAATTGCAATAACTCCAGCCAGATAATTTACAATATCTAAAACACGACTGATAAACGGCATTTGGGATTAGGATTTAAATCATCTAAAATTACAATGGGACTGATATTTACGCTTTGAAAAACGTGATCGAGCATTTCTTCTCAAGTCCATAGATCTTCATTGTTTCTCATCTGTGCCCAACTGCCTTCCTTCCTGTTTTAGCTTAGCCTCTTTTAAACTGCTTTACTTGAGTCCTTCGACCTTTCAACCAGGACTAAACCGACACTAAGTCTACATCAGGACTAAACCCGGTCAAGTCAACACCGTACACTCCTTCAAACCCTGGATGTCGGTCGGAGCCTCGCGCACGCCTCGGCAGCTCATCTTGATAAGCGGCGCACTGGATAACATCTAGGCGCACTCGTTTCTATGAAGTACCTCCCCGGGGTGCGACTGCCAGTGCCGATCTCAGCATTAAAACATAATTTTGATGGTCATTATTGAGATAAGGATCGTGTTCTCCTGGCAAAGGATGAGACCGATACGCGCCGCAGCCCAGAACTGTCCTTTTTTCGAGGGACTCTTCTTGTTCAAAGTTACAGACGTGAAAAAGAGCCCGTCTTGACCAGTCGTGTTTGCCTTTTTTAACGCGGGGAGATCTGTGCATAAACACTGTACTGATAAATCTCCGTACTGCTTTCTATACTCCTCTTTGTATTCCTTGGGCTTTGAGCTAACACTTTTGGGAAGCATGAAAGTTTCGGATATTGAAAACATGACCATGGAGGCTTTCTTCCAAAATTTGCAAATTCACTGATATTTGTCTCATGGATAACCTCTCTCTCTCCATATACTTCAGTCTTCTGCCTCTGCATCAATATGAGGACATGTACTTGATTTGATCACACAGTCAGTGGATCAAATTCAGGATTTCTACAGGCAGTCAAATTTAAGGTTTTATAATACCTTTTAAAAGGAGAAGTAACTTTTGCCCCTAGAGGCCACAAGCGCCACTGCAGGTATTGTAGCATGTTGCGTTTTTTTTTTACTCATTAATTGTCCATGAGAGTAAATACTACGCTGACAGAAAAGACAAAGGGGGAGAGAGGGATATTGTACATTGTGCCACAACCAAATTATACAATGGAGAGGATTTTTTCTGCTCAAACTTGGCTGTAAATACTGCTAAAGTGGCGCTAGCCCGCAGTTAGCTTTGCCCGTTAGCCTGTTAGCTTCTTCTGATCGTGTATATATAACAACGTTTTGCTAAATGTTCATCAACAAACCGAAAGCTGTAGAGAGAATACAGTCAGGACATACCTGTCCGCCATGTCATGAACCCCAGAAATGTGAGCCAAACGTGATTTTGTAAACAACTGAGAGCAGCGAGGTATGTTTAGTGTGTATTGGGGCTGCCGGGTCGGAGCACGGAAAGCTGCAAGCCTGGTTTTCTGGGGACCACAGGGGGAGATGACAACAAACCATCCATCCATCCATTTTCTTCCACTTTTCCGTTGCCGGGTCTTGGGGGCAGCTGCCCAAATCACATTGCACCAGCCCCCTATGGCTCCTCCTGCAGGTGGTGGGTCCACAGAAGGACGGCCTCATGGTTCTAACCGGGCCTGTTGGTCTCTCATAAGGGGCTTCTGATCCGCTCTTTGTTTGGCCGTCACCTAGGACCTGTTTTCCACCCCCAATGCTCCAGCAATGGCCTAATGTGTAGAATGAGCCCAGACCCGTTCACCACAACTGCATACAATTCTGCACTGTCACTCAAAAAGTTTGTGCGCATGCCCAAGCAACAGACGTATCTGTTTCTCCGCTATAAAATGAAAACCCGACACAGATTGTAACATGGGACTCTTTTGCTCTGGAGGGAGAGAGAACAAACCGCTGCTCCTCTGAGCCAGTGCAATAGGGTCACCTCTGTGGCCAGGATTCCCTCGTAAATATATGATCTGAAACTTTTATAGATAAACATAGGTTGCTTGAATTAAAAACAACTGACTTTTTGTTTGTAGCAAATTAGCTACAAAAGCCCGACTAAACTGTTGTAAAAGTTACAACGCTAACAGAGGCCCCTCGTCTTAAATCTCCTCATAATTGATTAGAGCCCGCTTTGAATCGGATGTGCGCCGGCGCTAACGTTGCAGGGATTCCCGAGTCCCCGTTCCTATAAAGAATTGCATTAATGTTACATGTGTGCGAACTGCATGAAATTTGCTCGCGCCATTTGCTCACTCAACCCTATTAACTCCGGTGGTAATCGACAGCCCCCTTTCCCCATGAATCCACATCTCGTCAAATTACTCTTAATACATGTTAACACACCATACAGGGAGTAATAGTCGGAGGCAGCATTATCCAAATCGCGCTCATGAATAATGTAAATAGATGTAAGGGCCGCCTGGTAACATGCTAAAAGCTCCTCTTTAAAGCGCGCGCGGCGGCATTAGCGCTGATTAACCACACGCGCGCCTCCATGTAAATTCAGCACCGTGCTAACATTAGCCCACAGGTCATCTCAATGCTACTGATACCTGACAATGCGGCGTTATGGTTTTTAAATTGCCCGGGTAAACAGCGCAGATAGAGGGGAGCGGAATTAATTCACAGATTGGGCAATTACTCCCGCCAGCGCCTTCTGCCAGCGGCCACATAAGACTTAATGGACCTCGGCCTTCATAAAACCGAATAAGTAATCTGATCATTGCACTGGGCTTTTACAGGACTCTGCCGTACAGAGGGGGAGAATAACCTGAGGGGAGGAAGCATTAGGAAGTCAGCTAATAGAGTTAATGTGTCCTGATGCTGGAATATAGAAAGAAATACTTAGAACATCAAATTTAAGCAAGAGCATAAGGGACGAGAGACGAGGGAGCTACCTAATGTTCACCAATAAAGGCCTTGAACACACCCAAAGAAAAGAGTGGTTTATTGGAAACGTATTGTATATTTTTCTTATACTCAAAGGTTTGTAACTCCCATAGCATATACTCTCATTGACATATCACATTTCGGGGACTGTTACTGTGATTATCATGGGTGGATAAATGACCCCCCTGGTCTCAATCTTTCTCAAAAGTCGTGCCAAGTTCTATTGGCACCATAGAGCTACACGGTTCAGAAGCCCCTTATGAGAGACCAACAGGCCCGGTTAGAATCATGAGGCCGTCCTTCTGTGGACCCACCACCTGCAGGGGGAGCCATAGGGGCTGGTGCAATGTGATGTGGGCAGCTCCAACAGCTGCCCCCACGACCCGGCAACGGACAAGTGGAAGAAGATGGATGGATCTTAAAGATGCATTGTGCAACTTTTTATTCAAAAACAAAAATATATATTTTTGCTTATTTGACCTTGCAGTGACCCAGCAGCTGTGTGAGTGGTCAGCATGGCGCCTTTACTTTCGATCACGGTGGTCTCTACAACGCTTCAGGATCGATTGTTTTGTAGGTTTTCTGGTCTGCTGTGAAAACCTTCCAAACAGTTGCTCCTGAAGCGTCCTAGAGACCACCGTGACAGAGAGTAAAGGCGCCATGCTGACCACTCACACAGCCGCTGGGTCACTACAAGGTCAAATAAGCACAAATATAAACTTTTTCCCCCCACATAATGCGCCTTTTAAAAGCGTCCTAAAATAATTGGACCGAAAAACGCACAACTTAAATGCATCACAAGAGCATCTCTGATTAAAACAAATACAGTCTAGAATTGCAGATGAGCTTGATCTTGAGATGCCCATAACCACAGTGACACAGTTTCAGAACAGTTGGAGTTTTATCGCCCCAGTACAAACCGGGTGTGCAGTATCTTCACACAGAGTTGTCATCGGAAAGAGAGAGTTTGAGCTCTTGGCCCCCCCTTTCACCTGCTTTAGACAGATGGGCCCTGCTCGACTCGGAGGCATAGAGGAGTATATACCTCTAGATAAGCAGAGGTGGGTGATGTCACTGTGTGTGCGTCTGCGGGGGGAGTAGAGGTGTGTGTGTGTGTGTGTAACTGTGCTTTTCCTGGTCTTTAGGTTAACTCTAATGAACGCCCTGAGAGTCTCGGCCCGGGCATCTGGACACCGCCGCTCCGCCGCTTTGGTCGCACCGGCGCCGAGGGAAGACAATGATAGCCAATTATCCCCCTTTATTCAGCCAAAGGAGGTCCTAGCGGGTCATCATTAAGGCATATGCAGGGGGTACTGGGGGGGGGGTACGGGGGAATGCCAGACAGGGAGAGGGGGCGGAGGGGGGGGGGCGACGCAGGTGGTGGCAGCAGCGTGACTGAGATGAGTGTGTGGATAAGTTTGTAGAAAAGAGAATAACTCTTTTAGTCTCAGTGCACTACCAACATTAGATACACTCATGCAGCATGCACACTTCCTTATTTACCTCACTCACGGGAGGATTGGTTACCTTAGAGGGCCTGTACCTGAAGTTTTCAGTTTAAAACAATGAAAGATGAAGTGCATCGGTTTTGGCCGATAAACTCATCCCAACAACTAGCTTGCTATTATTGGACAAAAAAAAACTTTTTATTCTACTATAGGAAAAAAAAGAGAAGAGAATAACAGGTAGGCTTCTGTCTATGACTCTTTTTATTTGTTTGGGGGTTTGTACAGTTTAGTCGTGGGCTTCGTGCTTACAAATCAAACCAAACCACTGTAGAAATAAACTAACTTTTATATTCTGGTGTGAAATGACGTACATCACCCGGGACACCTCGAGGTTGACTTTGGGGACTCGGCGGTGCTTGTCGTACGTCCCACAGTTCTGGTCATGACCTTTACATAATCTGTGATCCACTTGCATCACTCTGTCGCCGAGCGGATGTGGCTTCCGAGCTGTTGTCCGTGGGATCAAAAAGTGTTTGTTTGAGCAGGAACGCGGGGTGTTGACAAACCACAGCCCCAGCAGCAGCGACCCGCAGCCGCACCTGGGCTAACGGTTTATCACAGTGAGCGAGAGAAGAGCTCATTTTCGGGCCCTATAGGCTTACTTAGACAGTTTAATGTTAAAGGTGGCAAAGAGCAGTGACGGACATTTATCAAACTGTCGGAGCTGGAAGTCAAACTCGTGATGCTGCCAAAGCATTGAAGGATGTAATGGGACAATGAGGGAAACCTTTCAAACTCAAATAAGCCAAGAGGAAACCGCTTACTCAACAAAAACAGTTGAACTCCTCGTCTCCTGAGCTGAAACACATAGATCTGGGGGCTTTTTAAAATGTACTAAACCGTGTTTTAAAACGGGACCAGATGTATGAACATGTTTAGAAAACGCACAACCATTTCATGCATTTTCCTGTTGTATTTGAACCCCTTCTAGGGATGGACATTGCCAATTAGCTTGGGCTCTGACTGTTTTAGTCATGGACATATTATTAATAGACCGTCATTACTCACTCCTCCCCGTTTACCACAATGACTACGTTCGAGGGGGAATTCATGGCGGATTTACAGGCTCCTGATCTTCACTGTAGACTCGGCCCTTGCGTGACGTGTAGCTCGCGCAGCTCCAATGCTAACAGTCCGACCCTCATTAAGTACGAGATTTCTAAAATGTATCCTATGATAACCAGCCCGGTGCCTCTGATTGTGTCTAACCCAGCGTAATCACATGAGGAATATGTTTTTAACGTGTCTAAAGTGCAATGGGGGACTAGCGGCTATATGGCGGTACTACAGCAATGGCGGCCACCAGTGTCGTCGTCGCAAAGCAGAGCAGCCAGCGGCCATTGGTTTTAGTCCTGGGCTGGTGTGGTTACACGTGGTCTGCGGTTGTGAGGCCGGTTGGATGTACTGCCATATTCTCTGAAAAGCCTTTGGAGTCGGCTTATGGTGGAGAAATGAACATTCAATACACGAGCAACAGATCTGGTCGACATTCCTGCTGTCAGCATGCCAAGTGCACGCTCCCTCAATGCTTGTGGCATCTGTGGCATTTTGCTGTGAGACAAAACTGCACAGTTCAGGGTGGCCTTTTATTGTGGGCAGTATAAGGTACACCTGTGCGCTAATCATGATGTCAGATCAGCATCTTGATGTGGCACACCTGTGAGGTGGGATGGATTATCTCAGCAAAGCAGAAGTGCTCACTATCACACATTTGGACTGATTTGTGAACAATGTTTGAGAGAAATGGTAATATTGTGTATCTGGAATGAATCTTTAAGTCCATCTCATGAAAAATGGGAGCAGAAACAAAGGTGTTGCGTTTATATTTTTGTTGAGTGTATATGACTATATTTTGTTTTAGTATTATGTTATGTTCCTTAGTTACCAGCCAGGATGAATGTGTGTGTGAGTGAATGTATGGAGGTCAGAGGGACCGTTGGCGCAGATGTGTCCAGTCACGACAGCGCTTCTGTCAGTCTCCCCCAGGGGAAACTGAAACTACAAACGTAGCTCGCCACCACCGAGTGTAGAGTGAATGTACAATTGTCTCATGTAAAGGGCTTTGTGACCATGTCTGTGAAAGGCGCTATATAAATAAAGATCTTCTTCTTCTTCTTCGACTTAAAAAAAATATATATATATTTTTTGTAAAGTTTTACTTTCGTAATACGTTACTCCCAACACTGAGTATATGTTACATGTGAATTGTAGCTACATCAAATAAATAAGTAATACACCGTGCCCACAATGATCTCTAGTCATAATAAATAAAGTCTCAAACAGAAGTCTAAACAAACAGATGACCCTGAATACCACCTGGAGACGCAGTGGTCCATGCAGCTTGAGAACCACTGATACTTGTAAGAGGTGAAACAATGCAATCTTCATCACAAATAAGAAAACACACGTCCCGGTAATTGAGACATTTAAATGCATTCCATCCCAATCTGATCCAATAATAATTGAAAGCACCAATCCGCACAGACCCCAGCGGCTGTGCCCGTGTAACTTGCGCCGTAACTTTGCCCGAGTCGCGCGTTTTGCTAACCGGAGGAGCGAGCGCGAGGAGTTAGCGGGAGGCCGTGAAAAAACGAGGCGCGGGATTTGTAAGAATATATGACGATAAAGCCGCGCTAATCTGCCGTTCCAATCTGATTCTCGGCTGGATATGGCTCTGATTTCTATACTTAGGTGACCCACGCGCGGCTTTCTTTATGAGCCCGCTCGGTTCCGCTGGATCACAGGCAAATTGGAAAAGAGACATAGTGTGCGCGCGCCACCTCAGATTGGATTGCACGCCGTCTTAAATGAAAGCAAATAATTTCACGGCTAATGGGCTTAATTTCGGGAAATAATTCCGAGATTTCCACAGTTGGCTATTTTGCATGTGATTTCTGCAGAGGGACACTCATCGCACTCTTGGGGTTTTTCTTATTTCTTCATCAGATGTCATGGAATCTTACTCAGAGATCGCGTGTTGGGGCAAAAGTTGATCAAAAAGGTTAGACCACAGGTGGAATGAGTTGCCAAAACATGGGGAAAAAAGTCAATGGTGAATTTCAAGTAAAAAAGTAAAATAGATGTACTATGAGAGTGGCACCAGTCAAATCTCAATTATATGATTCATTGCTTATTAGTGTAATTGTTCAAAGATGTACTTGTACATCTTTGGTCAATGGTCGACTGATGCGTAAACGTAGATTATTGAAAAGAATCAACCTGAATAATCCCAATGATTTGAGCAGTGATTCAGGGGTGCCAATCTTCTGATAAGAGGTCCAAGCTTGTTTGATAAAATTATTAGGAATAATTTTAATCTTGTGATTGTAAGTGCATTTTTCGTACTCTTCTTTAATTTCCTGGGAGATTCATTTATCCCCTGCAGGAGACCCATCCTACTTCGTTAAGTAAGTAACGTTTACTTATAATGCGCTTTTCACAGATAGAAATCACAAAGTGCTGTGGTGGCGGAGCGGTTAGCACTCGTGCTTCACAGCCAGAAGGTCCCGGGTTCTTTCTGTGTGGAGTTTGCATGTGTCTGCACAGGTCTCCACCAGGTACTCCGGTTTCCCATCCATCCATCCATTTTCTTCCACTTGTCCGTTGCCGGGTCGTTGGGGCAGCTGTCGGAGTTGCCCAAATCACATTGCACCAGCCCCTATGGCTCCTCCTGCAGGTGGTGGGTCCACAGAAGGACGGCCTCATGGTTCTAACCGGGCCTGTTGGTCTCTCATAAGGGGCTTCTGAACCGCTCTTTGTCTGACCCGTCACCCAGGACCTGTTTGCCCTGGGAGACCCTACCAGGGGCACGAAGCCCCCGACAACAGAGCACCCAGGATCAATTGGGCGCTCAAACCCCCTCCACCACGTTAAGGTGTCCCCGAGCGCCGGCCCACACTGGTGGTGGTCGCCCCAGCGGTGCCATGCCATTAGTCCGACGCCCCATTAGTCTGACGTCTCATGTTTCCAAAAATGTACCATTGAGCAGTTGTGCCTAAACCTCATTTTACTTTTCTTCAACCCTTACTCAATGGGACATTTTCAGACTAATGAGACGTCGGACTAATGCCCCAGCGGCATTGAGGATGGGTCAAATGTAAAGAAAGAATTTCCCTACGGGGATTAATAAAGTATAACTTAACTCAATGACACTGGAGAAATAAAGCAACATAAATGTAGTTATCATCATAGACCCGGTGACGGTAAGTTTGTTTGGTGGAGGGCCGATTTTCTTCATCGTCTAAAGACCACAGAGGGCCTTTTTTTGGTCCCAGGCCTGACGTTGCCTACCCCGGGGCATAGACTTTAATGTGTAGCTGGTTGAATTATCCTGCTGTCCATACTTTCAAACTCCGCACAAAAAGGCCCATACACTGTCAGGGAATCCAATCCAGGACTTTCTTGTTGTACGGCAAACGACTCCAGTGTGTCGCAATACAAGTATTTGGAACATTACAGTCGCCTTCTTGGTCCAGTTTGAAAACTGTGTTGGCTTTGCCGATGTGCGCACAGTAAAAAAGGGGTCACTGAAAGAATGCGGGAGTACAAATAAAAATGAAATATCAAAGTGCTCGGATTACTTTTCCGTGGCAAAGGTTCCGGGTTGTCTACTCATACTAACGCCTTTATTACAATAGGTTTAATAGATAGGACATCTGGAGAGAAACGTTTGCCAAATTGCCTCACAGTGAAAGGCCCTGATTCCCAGACTATATTTTCCCTGTTTTTGGAAAGGATTCTCCTGGATGCTCTGGTTTCCCCATCAAGCCAAAGCGAGCTAAACAGGCACAATCGTTTCTGTAAGGACTGATCGCGAACCTATAGCTCCGGTGCTGGGGGTCAAATACTTTGTCCAGTAACAGGAACACTCCACTCTTCTCCACGAATAAATGAAACAACCCAAATGTAACGCTTACATCTCTGGTTTTTGAACCGCGTCGTAGGCGGAAGCCACTCTTTTCTTCGCCTTCATTCAAAACGGAACAAAGTTATTACAGACAAAAAAAAACAAAAAAAAACAGAGAGGCACAAAAAGACGACAAATTCTGACACATAAACAAGACGTAAAAATGTGATTGCCGACAAAGAAGTGATTAGGCTCCACACACACACGCAAAAAAAAAAAAGTCTTCAGTGCTTAAATAAATAAATAAATGGCAGTAATTAAATAATGAATGAAGGAATCAAGTCCATAATGCGGTTGATTGATGTCCAGGAAAGGGGCTCTTTCTAATGGGAGCTGGCTGACAGTGATTGCGAAGGCCCATTTGCAGCTGATGTTTTGTTATGATTGGACATGTCAGTCTTCCTCCTCTGATTAAAAAGAGAGGGGGGATAAAGCGTGAATGCGTCCAAGCCTTTATGTTCGCCTTTTATTTATTTTTTTATTTTTTTTTGTTTGCAACTTCTTTTCTCTTTGCGCGCCGCACAGCCTTATACGCGATGGCACATTTTTATTGTGTCGGTTTGTGAAGCGGGTAACGCTAAAGAGGTGTTGTAAAAAAAAAAAGAAAAAAAAAAAAACGCCAAGTGCCCTTTATTGACGTATGCGGCGTAGATGCTGCTATTTGAGAGGTAGCAACGCAAGGCTAAATAAACCAGCAGTGTGAGAAGACGTGCGGTTTTCAAATAGAGAGCTTGGATATGAAATGCTTTTTAATATACTATTTAGTGCCACTTTGAAACTACTCGTGTCCCTGAGATTGCCGCCAGTGATAGCTTCTGCAAACAAGCCACTCAACTTAATCTTTTATATTTTATTGGGCGATTGTGTCTCATTAGTCCTGTGCATTTGTGCTATAGTCATGTAAACTGTGGTTCTTTTCACATAGTCTACACACATACACACAACCTGACACATCACTACAGTCAGCTTTGAGTTGTGCAGATGAAAAATATATGATGCACTTTTTATGCATTGGTCACTGCATGCCTTTCCTTCTTTATATCATATCTCCGCTGGACTGCACCAACTTAAACTAGCTCGCAGGGGTGGTTTTTTTACGAGAAAAAAAAAGTAGGTATGAGTCTGAAGTTGACGGCCATGCTTCATACGAGGGGGCGTGGCCTAGCCAAGGGGGAAGAAAAGCCTCTCATGGGAATCACTTTTTTTTTTTTCAATATTAAAGATTTTTTATCTGTCAAACCGTGTGAACTTTGAGACGTTTTATAGTATACGTTAAATAGTATGAACCTATTTTTCACGCACAAATAAAGTCAAGCCAAACTCAGGACCCTGTGGATGTTTTTTTCACAGTAAATTGTTCAGTAGAAGCGAAAAACGGCACTCGTTAGCATACATAGCATGAAGCTAGCGTTAGCTTCCGGGTTAGCATTCTCCGTTTTGTGAGTATTTATTTGCTGTTGATCCACTTTGCCACTTAACCGAGTGCATTCTCTCCAATTGGACTCTACCCAAATCTAAAAGATTCTCGACTGGAGAGCAACAGTGACAACGCCTCATTTGAAAGACCTACAAAAGTGATTGTAACTTTTTGTAACTTTTTTCTTGCATTTTCATCCTTGTTTTCGTCGCTATTTTGATTCTTTTCTTTTACGCTTTTAGATTTGGGTAAAGCTCTGTTAAGGCGGGGGGGGGTATGAGGTTAAATGAATGGGAGAACGTTGGTTTTGTTTCCCTTCTTTTTGCTAAGTGCATGCTGACAAAGCAATGGAGTGCAGGACGGATCTAGTGATGTTTATCTATTACACACCAACATTTAGGGAATACAGATCAGAGCACTTCAGCACTAGAGGAAACAAGAGGAAACAAGATTACTCCAAACTGTGTGAATGAAAGGAAATACTACTGTATGTTTTTAATGATTATGCCAATGTTGCACGATGTGGCCCCTTTAAGACCACTCAATATGAGCCGCTGCATTTGCACATTCCTTAATAGTAGCTTGAATGTGATTTTCTCAAATGAACATCTAAAATAAGGCCAACCCTCATTGTGAAAGTTCAATTCAACTGCTGCAGTGAAGTCACACGTTCAGGGGCAGCTGTGAAAAAGTAAAAGGCGGAGGCGACTGCGGATATCAGATAACATGTCAGGTGTGTAACTGGAGGCGGTGAAACACAAGAGAGTAACAATGTGACCAGACATGCACTCTACACATCAGGCATATATGAGCTCGAACATGCCGTTCAGGGTCAGGCGACAGGAAAGACATGTCACTCCTGTACCTGACACAATAGTTTGACAACATAACCATCATGCAGTTAAATGTTGAGGGGGGAAATATGGTTTTGCAGGTTGTATTTGCGTCATGTCCCCAAAAATGCGATATGCTAATACTTTTATCTTCTACTTTTTGGAGCCCAGGAGTATCCTAGTGAGGAAAAAAAAAAAAAAAGCGTTGCCACTCAGTCTGCTGTTTGTAATCACCGGTGATTGTTCCGTCTCGTCTCGCGTCTCAAGTGTTGAATTGTGGGGAGGATCTTTGTAATCTCTTTTGTCATTATTGTTGTATACTGTTTTTTGTATTTTCTTGATCCGCCATGTAGAAAGATAGATGGAAAGTAATGCTGGAATATTTACATGCAAAATAGGTAAAGGGCCTTAAAAATGTTGGAATGAAGTATTTCCAGCCATGTCCTAATGTGTAGAATGAGCCCAGACCTGTTCACCACAACTGCCTCTGAAATCCTGCACTCAAACAAGTATTAATTTGGGTCCGTCATTCACGAGCTTAATAATTTACACCTATTTAGAATAATATATATCACTTATCATATCTAATTTGATAACACAAGTTGACAGCCAAAAAAATGGTCATGGGTTTCTCTAATTTTGGTGTTCTGAGTCCGAATATCACATGCATTTTGCTCTATCAGGTCAACTTTTTGAGATACAGCCATAGTATCATTATTATTATAATGAATTCTGCTTATCAAATTTGATGGAGTTAATAAAAACTGAATGACTTTGGATACGTTGACTTTTATTTCTTAAGGAAAACGGAAAAAAACGTCAAGGGTTTCTCAGCTGATGATCCGCAGAAATTTGTTTTTGACGCAAAATCGATTTTTAAAGCATTTCTGTAGCAAAAAATCCTGACCTGATTGAGCAAAACCAAGGTCATTTTCGGACTCAGAGCATCAAAATTAGTTCAGCTGGAAAACCCTGGACTATTTTCGAAAAATATTTTTTTGTTACCCAGTGTAATAAGTGTCGGAAAATACTTGCTAAAGAACAAATGCAATATTTCCGCGTGATCAGATGTTTAAAAAGAACCTTGTGGTCGTCTCTACGGCGGGTTCAAATCAGCAAAATCCCATTGTAGTGAATAGGGCCAAAGTTCCCTTGGACCTGGAAGTGGAGCGATTACGTCATCACTTAACAGACGAATAACTGCAACGATAGTGAATATATACGTATAGAGAGTATAAGGGGAAAAGTCCTGTCTTATCCCAGCTTGTATTTACTGACTTGTTCCATCTCCCGACAGGATAATATTTTCTCCACTCTGTTGCCTGTGAACACTCGAGCGGTGGCCTCGCTCACCCGCCATATGGAGGAGAGAGGGGGTCTGCGTGTGTTGTCCCTGCACCTCTGTCCTCCCACAGACTGGCTAAAACGCGCTGGCCCGAGTCCCAGAAAGTTGATACCACTTTTAGCACTTTTGTTTGACTTTTCTCGGGAGTTCAGCACCTCAGATGGTACCGCCGACAACAGTGGCGGAAGACGGGGCAGTAACAGATGGTGGCCTGCGAGGGTCAGTCCTTCCCAGACCCTACTTAAAGCAAATACTTTTTTTTTTTTTTTGGCAGAGCGATCCAAGTCGGCATATAGTGTGGTCTGTCAAAGAAGCGGTGGCTTAAACAGTAAACAAATAGAGATGCTGTATGTGTGTGTGTGTGGATGAGGCAGTTACAATGAGGAAGAATTAACAGGAAAGAACAGATAGAACAATACACCTCTAAAGTTTGGATATTTTCTAGAGTCCAGACATATACTGTATCCCACGTTAAAATTACTGAAAAGTATTTCAAGTATTATGACAATCCAAGCAAAAATCTGCCAGTGGAAAAATACTTGAAAAAAAAAAATGAAATACAAAAAATAATCATTGATATATTGATGTTCTCATTTTAACCTCTTAATCACCACCTGAACCGAGCACATTTTCTCCAATTTGGCATCCCCCTAAATCATAAAGCTTCTCGAAAAACGTGTCAAAATTGTGACATAAATGAAAGGAAGATGAGGATGAAAAAGCAACAAAAAACACAATGAAAAACATAAAAAGTGACTATGGTAAAAAAAAAAAAAAAAAGTGACAAAAAATCACTATGAAAAAGTGAGTAAATGCAATAAAAAAATACGCAAAAAAAAAAAAATTCAATAAAATGAGCCCCAAAAAAGCAACCAAAGACTGACAAAAAATAATGAAAAACTGGCAAAAATCCGATGAGCGCGGGAGCAACGCAAGGAAAAATATCCAGAGTTTTGTAGGTCTTAGCTTTCAAATGAAGGCGTTAGACCGGCCCATAGGCTATAAGCTTGAACGGGAGAAAATGCTCTCGGTTAAGTGCAATCTTTTTTTTCTTGATGTAATTACACACATTTGCCAGATTTCTCTCCCTCCTCGACTCAAATCAATGGCAAATATACTTCTTTCAAGAAAAAAAAAAGAAGTACTTATTTCTCGGCGACCTTTTGCCGTGTACTTTATTATTTCAAGTTATAAAATACCGAGGCGAGGCGTCTGAAAGTCGTTTGAAAAGCCTGAATAGGACCTTTTTAAAAAAAAAGCAACGTCTGAATCAAAAAACGCCCGTGCAATGAGACAGTAGTACACTCGACAAAATGACAGCTCTGCCACTCCAGCGCCGTCTGGAATGAAAGGGAAAGAAACATTTTCCCCGCCGCAGCAAAGTCAAAGAACAAAAGCAGAATTATTGATGTTTTCTCATGCTTTAGCCGGCGCAGCGTTTTTAAAATCACAATGCACTTAATCCACATCCAGCCCGTGTACCGTGGAAATCGATACTGACAATGGCGAGGTGCGAAACTTTTGGAGGTGCGTGTTGTTCTTCTTCTTCCTCTTCTTCTTCTCCTTCTTCTTCGACAATCGCGCAGCTGCGTCGGACTTAGATTGAGTTTTAGTGGGATTTCCAATATTAGACAATTCTGCCGCCGAGCCGGTACCGTCCTCGAAGTGTTGTGAAGTAAAAGTGAACTCTCTCTTGATTGAAACGTTTTTTTTTTGCTCAGACTATGGTCAATAGAAAACCAAGTACATATACAACATTGGAACTTACAACTTAGCTATAAATGGTAAGATTCTGGCAGGAATATATGGCAATATTCCCTTTATCTTAGTCTGGCTTTTTTTTTTTTTAATGCATTTTTGTCACGTATTTGTTACTCTCTTGTTGCATTTTCATTTTCACTTTTTTTGTTGCCTTTTTGATGCTTTTTTCGAGAACCTTTTAAGATTTGAGTAAAGCCAAACTGGAGAAAAATGTTGTCAGTTCAGACGGAGGTTAAGAGGTTAATGTACAAATTAGGGCCGGGACTTTTTTCGATTAATTGCGATTAATCAATTACATGAGGTTTAGTGCGATTCAAAATATTAATCGAAATTAATCACACTTGGCTTTCCACACTTCAGTTTCCCTTTTTTCCTGCAGACGCACAATTAATGGCAATGTTGCACTGGTCTGTTGGACTTGGTTGAACAAGAATAAACAATATTTTGTTGCTTAAGCTCAGGTATTCAGTCATTATTCAATGGTATACTAAAAATCCTTATTAAAGAACTTACTTCTCACTGTTCTCAGGTCAAATATTTATATGCGATTAATTAATTACAAAGCCTCTAATTTATTAGATACATTTTTTTAATCGAGTCCCGGCCCTAGTAAAAATAAAAAGGTTGAACGAAAGTGACCTGATTTTTTACAGTGTACAGTATTTAACACTTTAATGAGTGGGTCAACTATTGAATTAGACTCTGCAAAAAAGTAAACGTTTAACTCTCTTAAAGCGAAAAAAAAAATCACTCGTTTTTGGATGTTAATATTTAACTCTGGCAAGGGAGTGACTTTAACACTTGCTGGTGTCACATATAAACCCCAGGAAAGTGTTCAATGGTTGTTCATGTTCAGGTCAAAGTTACAACTTCCACCCAGCAGTTCCCACTCCTTCAACTTCTTTGCCAGAGCTCATGGAAACCCCAACGTAACATCATGCTGGACAAAAAGCTGCCAAACACATCGTAACCCTCCGCAGTCCTTTCCATCACCTCACACGTGCACGTGCTTGATCTAATGTGAGCGGACAGCCCTTTACAAACGGCCGAACCATTCAGCGCGTCAACAACGGCGGCCGTTCACTCACTCCGGTCGATACTCGTTTGCTGGACAGGCCCATAAATAACCGCGAGTTTGGCCTCAGTGTTGGACCATGTTTCTGCAGCCCCCCGGCGACGTAATGCGCTGTTTCAATCAGAGCCCGTGGCCGATAAAAGGGCTCGCGCGTTGGTGGCCACATACTCACCCCCAGTGTGGGAAATTTACATGTGGGCCCGAGCGCTCATAACAGTGCCTTCTGTCCTGCCAGGAAATCCCTGTGTTCCGAGTTCCTGCGGTGACCTTAAACATGACATTTCATGAGTTGTTTGTAAGACCGGACTGCACTGCAATGACGTCCATGACAAAATTGTGTCTTTTGAACAGTCTGAACATTTTCTTTCTGTTTTTGTTGCAATTGCACAGATTGTATGGGCAGTTTTAGCCGATGAGCAGAAGAAACAAACCTGGCAAAAGCAAAATTGATATTAGGACCCTCCTGGAACCGCCACCTTAACGTGGTGGAGGGGTTTGTGCGCCCTGGAGCTCTGTTGTTGGGGGCTTCGTGCCAATGGTAGGGTCTCCCAGGGCAAACAGGTCCTCGGTGACGGGTCAGACAAAGAGCGGTTCAGAAGCCCCTTATGAGAGACCAACAGGCCCAGTTAGAACCATGAGACGTCCTCCTGTGGACCCACCACCTGCAGGAGGAGCTATAGGGGCTGGTGCAATGTGATTTGGGAAACTCCAACAGCTGCCCCCACGACCCGGCAACGGACAATGCAAAACTCCACACAGAAAGACCCCGCCCGGCCTGGGATCGAACCCGGGACCTTCTAGATGCTAAAGAAACTGATTTTTCTTTAAATAGTCAGACATTTTCCAAGTTTTGTTGGGGGAAATAGAATCCTTATAGCGATGACTTATAGTTGGCTATTAGTTTGGTTGTAATGAGAGTGAATGATAAAGATGCAGCCGTGTTTGCAGAACTGTAAGTGAGTGAGTCCATTTTATTTATGTAGCGACTGAGGTCACAAGGTCACAACTATAAAATACACAATCATAAGGGCAGCTCTATTGGCTCTGGAAAACCTGTTTGAAAAAGAAAGTGTTAAGCTGCCACGTGAGTTCGTCTACCAGTGGATCAGGACTTTCAGTATAGATTTTTGTGAGATTAAACATTCAGATCTTGCGACGATCATCATCAAAAAAACTGAAAAATGGCAGAGCAGGAAACACATTTGTGCGCTACAAATAATTTAGACAGTAGTAGATGTGAACGAACCTTTGAAAGTAACCCCATCCCACCAAAAACCACAAGACTGGCCACAATTAAAATTATACTGCAGAATTCATTGACCAGTTCTTTCTGGAGAAATCTTTCTCTATCCTTTTTAGCCCAACATTCAAAAGACGGCCAATGCGGCCCAGGACAGTAAGTGACTTTGATCGGTAATGATGTCAGAAACCCTATTTTACCAGACTTTATCCCATTGGAAGAGAAAGCCCTTTTGCGCAGGTGGGAACATGCGCTGGGCACGAGTTACATGCTAATTCTAAGATTTTCTGACGATTATGCAGGTTCGGCAAGGTTTTTTCTGGCAGGTTCATGATAGGGCCTTTTTGGTAGCAGTAACCATGCCAACTGCACCGGGAAACTATTAAAAGGGCTCTACATGGCAAAGTACGCGTACCTCGCTGAAAGAAGCGGGAATGGCACTCAATTGGCCGACAAAACCTGGGTAAGCTTCTCATCTAGCGGGGAACAGAAGGCTGCTTATGGGACAGAACTCTTTGCAGAAGGGGGGGGATTTGGATTCAGCGACTCATTTTCATACATATTGCTCCCGTTTGAGGTTGGATAAGCTAATGGTGGCTAAAGAGCTTGACTTTGCACTATGCCTTCAATGAAGCCACATGTAACTTCCCTGCAAGATGTGTCTGATACTAAATATGCCAATGAAACGGCGCGGAAGGTGTTCTTGGTCCCCGTTTCTAAGTGCAATCCAGTCAACAGACCTCAAAGGAACTGTTGGCCTTGTGAACTGCGCTGGAGTTCATTTCAATATGTTTACGGTGCGTGTTTTGGAAAATACAATACCCACAGTACACCCTTCAGTGGCTGTAGTTGTAGAGCAGTAGACTGATGGTTCAATCCTAGCTTTTCGGGTTATTATGCCCTCGGACAAGCAATGTTTGGATGTTCTAGGGCAGCAAACCATTTATATAACAATAGATGAATGTGAGCGCTACTGTGGGTCCAAAAAGTAACTAAAACACATAAGTTTGCTCTTTAAAGCGATCAAATTCATCAACAGAACCTGCAGAAATGTACCAGTCCAACGTGGAGAAACCGTTGTCAGTTACAAAGTGTGTAAAGGATCTTACTTTATTTGCTTAAAGCTCTATACCTGCTTTAAAAAAATATAAAATAAAAACAAAGACGGAGGAAGCCACTAAATTAAGGGTCGCTTTTACAAAAAATGATTGAAAATTATAGCCTGGAAGTTCATACAAGTAAGTGATACAAATGTTTTATATTTAGATGTGTTTTTAGATGTTTTTTCAAGATACTAAAGGAGGACAAAACAAATGTCTTCCCATTACATAAAAAACACAAAACAGGTATAGTGCCTTTAGGTAAAGTAAGGGTGCCTCAACATTGTTTTTGTCTGACTACGGTTTCTTTACATGTGACTATTTACGCCTAAGCTTCATTTCAACCTGGTTAGACTCCGAGACAAAAGCAGCGATTAGAAAGATTTATTCGACATAAATATTTTGGCGATCAAACCCCGGCAGTATATATATGGATTATAGGTTGTATGGATAGGTAGGTTAGAGTTAGGGATATCTTCCCCTGGAGGCATGACACTGGTGGTGGTATGGGAGACCGGTGAAGGATGCAGGACAGAAGGGGCAGTGAAGGGGCGGAGGTGGGTCGCAGCACGGCTGGGAAGCTGACGAGCCATGAACGCCGGCGGCTTAAACACAGAACCACGGGCAAAGATTGGCCGCGACGAAGGTGTGGCTCCGTGCTGATTGGCTGAGGTGGAGGCGTGACCCGTTCAGACGCGATCAGTGGCTGGAGGCAGGTGATGCTGAACATAGTCTTCCAGGCTGAATTATAGTAACACTCTCATTCATACGCCAATGTCCGCAGGCACTTGAGGGAAGATGGATAGAAGTGTCCTGCCTAAGGACACAATAACAGAGTGCAGGATTCGAACCGCTAACCTCTCAGTCACATGACGAGCCGCTCTGTCGTCCTGTTTGTAAACCAATCAAAAACTCACACATTTTTGAACATTATTTTATATAAAAGTCATATACTCTAGACCTTTCATTTTCCCATTTGATTTCTCACCTGCTAAGTCACTTCCACGGTGATAACTGCGCGAGTGCAGGTGCAAAGAGCCCAGTGCGATTGCAGCAGACAGCAGTCAGATCGGGGCGGCTGTGCGCTGAATGGCTAAAGCCGCTCCTTCACCCTGGGAACTGCTACATCAATAGAGCGCAGGGGGGTATTAGCCCAGAGCAGGCATAGGTTACCGGGAATTAATGAACTTTCCGACGGACTCCTTATCCCTCTCCGCATTGACGGGATGAAGTCGGAAAGCCGCGCCGGTCCTCAGCGCCCCGCTCCCGAGTGGAAGAACAGAGAGGCTGAGGTTCCCTGAATGAAAAAGCAAAGGCCCTTATCTCTCCGACAGGTTGTAAGAAGGGCCAGGGAACAAGACAGAGGGCACACAAGGCGCACGTGCGGAGAGGGGGGGGCGGGGGGGGGGTGAAGCGAGAGAGAGACGGGGAAAAAAAGAGAGAGCGATATTGAGTGGAGAGGGGGGCTGACCGGTCTGTGTAGAACACTTGCTCGGGTCAGATAAAACTGCTGTGGAATGAATCATTCTCTCAGCGCTGTACGAGCCCAGAGGAGGAGGGGGGAGGAAGAGGAAAGAGGAAAGAGGAGGCCACACTGTCCACTTTTCAATGTGTATTTGTGAGAATCCCACGATGTTTTTGTGCCAGTTTAAAAATGAGATGACTTGGAACAATACAACATGCCTGTAGGACTTTTCCCTTTGTTTTTCCTCTAAATGAACGGATGGATTGGCTCACCTATGCAGCTCAATCATTGCACTGATTCACAGTAGATGATTTTCATGAGATCAACTTTTGACCCAGTACACTGGCCTTTCCAAGACAACTGCAGTATATTCAAAATGCTGCGGCTCGATTTCTGACCAGAACCAGGAGATACGACCACATTAGTCCAGTGCTCCGGTCTCTGCACTGGCCTCCTTTCGCTCAGAGAATAGACTTTAATGGTCACCAAAGTGCCTGACCATGAAGAGATGGTATGTTAAAGCCACATGAACCACCTCGGGCCTTGAGATCCTCTCCTGGTGGGTCCCAGAGTCACGACCAAACACGGTGAGGCTGTATTTCAGGTTCATGCAGCAAAGGTCTGGACCTGCCTCCATGAGAACGTGAAACAGGCCTCAACCCTTATAGTGTTTAAGTCCCGGCTGAAAACACATATTTACTGTTGCCTATGGTAACTGATTGACTTTTAAATCGTTTTAATATATAATTTTAAGATATACATATTTGTATTTTTTATATATTTTTATGAGTTGTATTGGTTAAATTGTTAATTGTGTTTTTATTGTGTTTATGTGTTTTTGGTGTTGCTGTGAGGCACATTGAGTTGCCTTGTGCATGAAATGTGTTATATAAATATATTTGCCTTGCCTTTCTTACATAGTAGTAGTAGTAGTTTATTTTCGACGGTCATTATGAACATTTAGATCTTAGGTCACATGTTTTTCAAAGATCTTATACATCGTACAATGAGAAAAAATGTGTACATTAAGAATGTAAGTGCTAAATGAGGCCTGACCGAAAGGGGTTTGGCTGAAGTCAAGACTTAGTTTTCCTAACCCCTTTTACATATTAATATTACACATTATACAGTTTCTCTTAGTAAAGCGAATTAAAGCTCTTCTTCTTCTTCTTCTTCTTCTTCTTCTTCTTCTTCTTCTATTTAGATAATGATAATCATGCGCTGCACGCTGAATTGTTGCGTGATGAAAAATATCGAAGTAAACATCTCAAATAAAATCCATCTTGAAAGGCTCAAACTGGTACGTGGTAGCAAAAAGGAGTTTCTGTTCCAATTAAGTTAAATGCTCCTCGTGTCGACAGTCCCGTGTGAGGCCCCGCCCCCTTCGCGTTCAGTTAAACGCGTTCTCGAGCCCATCTCTGTCTGCACTTCCACTCATCACATTCCCCCCTATAATTGCGACGCCACAGTCAGCAAAACGGCGGCGCGTACTGTCATAATCGCTCAAATATTAAAGCCGCGCTTCATTACAAGTCAATTTGGGACCCCTCTTTTTTCCCGCCGCATTGTATGGAAAGTGATATTAACAAAGGCTAATCACGTTTTGGAAATTGAAATATTACCACTTATTAAAACAGTAATCTTGTCGAGTGGCAGATATGTCGGAGATTACAATGGCAAAACGCGGAGGTCCCCAATGACTGTAATTAAGTGCGACCCAGCCACTTACAAATACAGGCCCATTATTATGAAGGAATTCTCCTCTCGGAAAAACGATTCAAGAAGGGAAATATGATTAGTCTTTTTAGCCTCTCCTTTGTGGATTTTTTTCCCTTTTTTTACCCCCCCCCCCCTTTTTCAAATCACAGCTAATCTTTGTGCAACCAAAGACAGCTGCAACAGCAACGGTGGCCCTAAGAAAGGCGCTCAAATGGACTGTCCTGGCACCCAGACGATTGCCATTCTTCCTTCAACATGGCTTCTAATAAAAAAAAATAATAAAAAAACGCGAGGAATCTGTTAGCGTATTTTTAATCACAAAGGAGGGGATTTGGTGTCTGCCTCTCGTCGCTAATTTATTCATTCAAAAGTCCTAATATCTGAGCAGCGGGTGAGGGATCACATGAACATTTTATTTTTTTCCCCCCCTCCCTTTCTGCCACTCAACACTTTTTCGAGGCTTCATTAAAAATAGCGGAGATTAGATTTGTGTTTTGCTTTATCCCACATGAAAAGCTCGAAATATGGCCGTTTTTATTTCAGTGTTTAGCGAAGCGTTACGAGTAATCTGGGAGTTGACGGTTTTACTTAAGAGTGTGTGGACTTGTGATTTCTCCTTATTTACTCCTGCTTGGATTTTGTATCAGATGCCATTCCCAACGCACACATTTGTACCAATATTGTTGTTGAAATGGTTCTGTCGTTTATGTATTTAGCACAGTGAGATTTTGTTGCTGATTGGAACAAGCACTCCTCGTTTTAACGAATCACGACCAAGTCTCTAATCATAACTAAACAACAAAGCAGTTGTTTATGGTAATCCATTAAAAATCTAGCTTTAAAGGAACAGGCCACCGTTTTCCCATACTGAGATATGTTCATACCTGAGCTTAGACGAGTTGATGCGTACCTGTCTGGTCTTTGCGTGTGCGCTCAGTCACGCAAAAAGACGAATGATGTGGTTAGCATTTAGCCTCTCCTCCTCTCCTCTATGGGGCCAAACGGGGGTGATGTTAGAAGCGACCAAGCTCTTCCATGTTTTCCCATCTTTAAATACGGTTACATGAGTAGTTACACGATCCAAGTATAGTCACACAAAATTAAACAGGTCGATTTTCTAAGGGGTACTACATTGTCAGGCGTAATAACACCTGATTAGCACTTCGACGTCCGCGCAGTAATATCCTTACTCCGCGGACGTCGAAGTGCTCCTCAGGTGTTATCACGCCTAACAATATAGTACCACTCACAATATAGTACTGCTCACGTAACCGTATTTCAATAGGGGAACACGTGGAAGAGCTCGGTCGCTTTTCTAACTTCACCCCCGTTTGGCCCCATAGAGGACAGGAGGAGAGGCTAAATGCTAACATGCTAACAACATCTACCAGACAGGTACGCATCAGGTTAAAACACATCTCAGTATGGAAAGATGGGGGCCTGTTCCTTAAAAGTGATCAGATCCTCACTGAGTAGATAGAGTAGACCTCTCACCAAGGCCAGACTATTGACATAAGTAACATGGTCTGTGAACCGGGACGACGGAGCCTACACCTTGTCACGCACCACAGAAAAAGCGGCAACCAGTGGTCGGCATAAGCTATTCCGTATACTGTAAATCCATGTAATCAGCAACAACACACTGAGTCGAGCTTCTGTACTATACCTGCCCATAGTACAGAAGCTGTTCGTAAACGGCCCGTATCCATAGTTTCACTTTATCTCTCAGTTCATTTATTTATTTATATATTTTTTTTAAACCTATACGTCTCCTCCTCTCACCTTTTGTTATGCAGCGAGTGTCTATGATGCAGAGTTATTCAAATACTCATGTCGGGCCCCGCTGTCTCTGTACCGCGACTGGCCTTTACTGTGTGTGTGCCCACGGGAGAGCGCGGAGAGAGAGAGACTGGGGCCGGGAGGAAGCCTTCATGTCACCCCACCCACACCCCCACACCCTCTGTGGTTCCTCCCATCTGCATATGAAACAGCCCAGCCCGTGGCCCTCCAAACCAAACAGGTCACTTTGCATCGATGGGGAAAAAAACAAAAAACATTAGTCAACACTGTGGGAGGGTGAGAGTGGCCCAGGCCGACGGAGGAAGAGCAACATATTAGACAAAGCTTAAAAGCTGCTCAGGAATGGCAACTTCTCGAACAATCAATGCATTTTTTGTGCCTTTTCTCCCCTTTGAGCCGCTGACCACCTCTCTCCTCTCAGCGTCTCTCGGCCTCCTTATCTCCCTTAGCCTCTTCCTTTCCCCGCCCCGCGCACGGCTCTCTATCTGCGAGTCGCCTCTGCCCATAAGTGGTAACATCAGAGGGCAATTAGCGTCATGGCTGATGCAGTTGTTATGTTAAACTGGCTACTGTCAGATTCACTCCATTATTCATAGGCAGAGAGTGGGAATCTCTGTCCGATTGTAATATCATATTTCAGGTGCGCACAGGAACCAGTGGTGGCCCGCCGCGCCAGGAGGAAGGATGTGGGGGAGCCCGAGGGGAGGCGGTAACGACGGGGAAGAAATGTAGAAGTGTCTGATTGCTGTTTTTCGGTCTTTGCTCTATTAGTGGTACGGGCAAGAATGTTCCTTTGACAGATTGCGCAAGAAAAGGCAAAGGATTGGGAAATTATAGCCGTAATCATTGGTAATGCCACCCTTCTCTTTCACTTTTTTCCCCCCCGTTTACCCCAGAGACGACAGCAGGAGAACCATTATCTACTTAAGGCCGGCCATTCTATCATCCTCTTCCACCTGTTTTTAAGCCCGGAGAGATGCTTTTCCTTCTATAGGCGGGCAAACTCTGGCATATTGATTTATACCTTATGTAGAAAGTCATGCCAAAATGCAGATTGTCTTGTTTTTTTTGTGTGGCTAATCTGTCATTATTGGGAAAATCCACATGAAACACTGAGAGACCAACAGGCCCGATTAGAACCATGAGGCCGTCCCTCTGTGGACCCACCACCTGCAGGAGGAGCCATGGGGGCTGGTGCAATGTGATTTGGGCAGCTCCAACGGCTGCCCCCACGACCCGGCAACGGACAAGTGGGAGAAAATGGATGGATGGACATTAAAAAGCATTGACATTAAATGTGCCAAAAAAATCAAGCATTCAATTGGATTCAAACTGGCATTCAATATTAATTTGTTGGAAAATGGTGACATCGCTCAGCATTTTTGACTGTATAAGTTCTTAGAAAATACTAAACGGATAGTTCTCGGTCCATTTCTCCTCCCTCTTTCTTTGCAAATACTAAGGAATCAAACATGCACTGATTCTTTTGTCTGCGTTTGTGGTATTAAATCATAGTATTTGGATATTAAAAATGGCATTAAAAAAAGCACTTCATTTGACTTGGTATCAACCCTGAGACAATGTTCAGTCTCTTCTCTGTCAGCACGTTCAAACTAAAATCCAATTATGTTCTCATAAAAGTGTCCAAATTCCCCCCCAAAAAATATTTGCGCGATGAAAGGACTTTCAGCCGTAAAACGAATGTGGCGGGTTTGTGAATCCAATCACTTTCAAATAATGATCGATTTGTCCATTTTGTTCTGTTTCTCGCCCACAGAGTTGTATAGGGTTCGGGATTTGTGGCGGCACGGTAGCACAGCGGTTAGCGCTCGTGCTTCACAGCTAGAAGGTCCCGGGTTCGATTCCCACCTGGACGGGGGCCTTTCTGTGTGGAGTTTGCATGTTCTCCCCGTACCTGCGTAGGTTTCCTCCGGTTTCCCCTACCACTAAAAACATGTACAATAGGCCCCAGGGACTGCAGGTGGAAATTAGCACAAGTGCTATAACCTGGTACAATGCATCTCTCCTTTCTGAGGCTAATGTATATTGTACAATGTTCAAATAAATAAATAAACATCTCGATACAACGTTATACATTCCACTGTTACCATGGAAATCCGCCATGTTTGTGGGTACTAGCAAACACACAGACTAACATTAGCTAAAAGCAGACAACAGAGTTTTGATGTAAACAATAACTCCATTAGGTTCATATGTAAAAAGCCTGCTGCTGCTGCTCTGTTGTACCCTGACCTCCATCTGAGATTATGATTAAGGGATTATTATCATCAAATTATTGTACATAAACACAACATACTATAGTAAAAAACCACACAACGATGTGGATCATACTTCCGCATCCTCATTGGCCTCCTCCTTCACATCTCCGTCCGCCCCAACATGTGACATATTTGTTGAATGTGTGCGCACCAATTACAGCCTGCAGTAAATAGACTTTTAACCTGCGCCAGCCCGAGCGCGGCGGCCGGGCAGCGCGCCCCCGGAGACCGCTGCCCGCCTTTGTGCGCCCCTAATGCCGAGCAGCCGTTGTTTCCGCGCCTCCCCCCATTCTCCGCCGCTCCTTGAAGGCCGTCAGCTGCTTGTGGCTTGGATCGTCCCGCCGCAGTTTGGCCACACTCGCCCCTCTCTGCGGCCAGATTTAACGAGGCTTTGGCTTGGAACATAACGGGCCTAAAAAAAAAACGGGATGAATAAGAAAGAGGAAATAAATGGGTTTTAATTGATTGTCCACACAAAGGCCAAAACCCCCGTTGTGGTTATCCCCCCCCCCCCCCCCCTTAGTTTCTTTTGCTCGCTGTGTTCGGCATGACTTGAGGGAGGCTCCTGGTGCTCAGTAGCTGGACGCCACGCCAAGGCCTCACAGAAACAAGCAGCATATGCCAATCGCACAATCCACTCGTTTCAATAAGGTCCCCGTCCCCCCGTCCCTCTCTCTCTCCCTCCGCACTCCTCATGCGTCCCAATCTCGCTCGCCCTTCCTCCCGGCAGTGGCAGTGGGCGAGCCGTGCCAAGGCCTGCACTGTAGTGGCTGCCAAAGCGTTAGTGGCTGGGGAGAGTCAGGGGAAAATGTGTGTGTTTTAGCCGGTTCCAGGGGTTAGCGGGACGTAGGGAGGGCGGGGGGGGCTGATGCCCTGGGACGCCTCTGTAGTGGTTCCAGTGCAGACGGGGAGATTCTCACATTGATTAGTGTCATCAAGATTACTCAATTTTGCAGACAATTTCCAGCTGAGTGAAGGTTTGATCACATGTGGAACTTTTAATAAGTCACACTGCGGAATATTCCAGATTCCTTCTTCTTCCTCTTCTTTTTCTTTCCCTTCTTCTTCTTCTTCCTCTTTTTTCTTCTTCCCCTTCTTCTTCTTCTTTTTGTTTCTTCCTCTTCTTTTTCTTTCCCTTCTTCTTCTTCTTCCTCTTTTTTCTTCTTCCCCTTCTTCTTCTTCTTCCTCTTTTTTCTTCTTCCCCTTCTTCTTCTTGTTTCTTCCTCTTCTGCTTCTTCTTCCCCTTATTCTTCTTCTTCCCCTTCTCCCACTCCTTCCTCTTTTTTCTTCTTCCTCTTCTTCCCCTTCTTCTTCCTCCCCTTCTTCTTCCTCCTCTTCTGCTTCTTCCCCTTCCTCGTCTTCTTCGTCTTCCCCTTCTCCCACTTGTTCCTCTTTTTTCTTCTTCCTCTTCTCCCCCTTCTTCTTCCTCCTCTTCTTCCTTTTCTTCTTCCCCCTCTTTTTTCTTCCTCCTCGTCTTCTTCTTTCCCTTCTTCTTCCTCTTCTTCCTCTTTTTCTTCCTCCTCCTCTTCTTCTAACCCCTGCTTCTTCTTCTTCTTTTTCTTTCAGGTTGAGGCCGCTGTTGACTCTTGCGGTTACAAGATTCCCAGTCTTTCCCAGCACATTGACCAGCCATCTTGTTTTAGGTCTTCCTCTGCACCCTCTTTCCCTCCATGGCCGCTTGCATTATGACTTCTGCTGTTGTCTGCTCTGATCACATGTTATGTTCATTAGAGCGGTTTTAGCTTGTGTTGCCTCCTTGATTTTTCGTTGTCCATTTTTTTTTGTCACGTCAGAAGAACAACTGAACGGCACCAAGCGGGCTCCCAATGATTTGCAGACGCGCTCTTTTTTGCTGGATATTGGCAAAATAAAGCGTTTGTAGACGACCCAGTGTAGCATCGCTCACCTTTTAGCACGATACCCATTTCTACCTCCATTTTGACCCATCCTTTACTGCCGCTGGAGGAGTAAAGGAGGAGGTTTTCCACATCTTGAACCAGCTTGGCATAAGGATTAGCCTACTGCTCATGTTCAGGTTCAAAGGTCACACTGCACTGCTCTGCCAAGTGCTTTATTGACAGCAGTTGCGCCCTCACGTCAGGCCTCTCTGATCACATCGCTTTCTTATGGAGATCCTCCTGGTGGTTTCGGTGTGTGTTTGCGTGGGTGGGACGTTTCATACGGGGAGCTCTAAGTGTGTCAGTGGGGTGCGCGGCAGGGAAAAAAAAAATAGTCCAACTTCATCATCACACAGATTCCCTTTCAAAAAGCCGCGGATGCATGCATATTTCATCCCGCCGTATCTGGGCCAATTAGGTGCTGGCTCACACCCACACCTCCGCGCTAGCGCTCCCAGCCCCGCTGCCAGATTTGGGACACGCGCTCGCCTCTGTTCCTGTCGGCCCGCCGCCGCCGCCGCTTTCTCGGTTCATTATTCCGGTTTGAACGCCCTGTATACGGGCCGCGCGCTATAGATCATAATGAACACACACAAATAAAATTAAAGGGGAGCTCGCGCTGCGGAGCCGGGGGTTAACGACAACAAGTCAAACAAATGCTAAGAATATGACTGGAGTTTTACCGCGCGGCATAACTTACCTTGGATGATAGATGCAGCGCTCTCCGGCAAAATAAGACTTCTTTGTGTGTGCCTATTTAAAAAAAAAGGAATCTGAAGAAGGCAGGTGCAATTGCTGAAACCCATGTACTGCTGGGCAAACTAATGGTGTTATTTCAGACCTCAAATTGCCGATACCGGGTCAATGTTAATAGATTTGATGATACCGATACCAGCCATTCCCAAAGTCCGGAGGATCGTGGTCCACTTGTCAGTTTGAAGACCCCATGGGAGCCCCTCAATAGGAAAGAAATAAACTATATTCGAACGAAGATGTAATGTTCAGATTAGATAACAAATAGGCTAAAATACTGATTTATAGTACATTTTAAGAAACACAGATACTTTTCCTTTCAAACTCCAATTTTCTTTTTACCGGACCCCACTTTTGAAACCAATGCACTGTAGCATAGAGGCTATTAAACTAGTAGTGAGTCTCTTTTATGGAACAAAGAAGGATGGTACAAGTTACACCAAGGTAACAAGGCAAACCCCTCCATATATATATATATACCGAGCCTGCTGCAAAAAAAAAAAAAAAAAAAAACATATGTTGGTTTGCTGATAAAGCTTTTTGAGTGGAGAGACCCTCAACAGTAAAACAACCCGGTACAGCTGACAGCTTCAGAACGTTGTGTTTGATGGAAAACAAGCACCTGGCATGAGGTTTATGTAACACATGAAACAGTGCTATATAGACCGTTATTTTAAAGGAACAGGCCACCGTTTTTCCATACTGAGATATGTTCTTACCTGAGCTTAGACGAGTTGATGCGTACCTGTCTGGTCTTTTTGCGTGACTGGGCACACGCGCAAAGACCAAAGACGTTGTTAGCATTTAGCCTCTCCTCCATCTCCTCTATGGGGCCAAACGGGGGTGAGGGTAGAAGCGACTGAGCTCTTCCACATTTTCCCTATTTAAATACGGTTACGTGAGTAGTTACACGATCCAAGTATAGTTACACGAAAATGACACATGTTGATTTTCTAAGCAGGTAAAAAGGGGGACTATATTGTAAGGCGGAATAACACCTTAGGAGCACTTCGACGTCCACGCAGTAAAGTGAAGATATTGTTCACTTTACTGCGTGCCCAGAATTCGTTCAAAAAGCCATAAAAAGCAATTGAGAACAAAAACATCCTTTGACTTTTCCCTGATATATATGAGAGGTGTTTTTTATTTTTATTTTAAAGCTTAATTGACGGAGCTCAGGTGTGCACTTGCATATATGTTAATGCTATTTATGAATCGGTAACAAACGCGAGGAAACCAGCAGTAATCATATATAAGTCCGGATACTTTTAATTAAGCCCCGGTATTAAATGTGAGCACAAGTCCCGTTAATTTATGGAGTGGCCCATTTGTTTCTTAATCAGGAGCATTGTTTCCTATAGCCGCACATATATTGTAAATTACATGCATGTGTAATGAGCAAACAGAGGCAGAATTACATTCCATTTTGCTCCTAAAGTGTCTCTTTCTTATGTCCGTGTACATGCTAATGCCACTTACAATGCAGTTCAATATAACCACGGAAAACAATGAAAATTAGCCACATTGTGCCGTAGCTTTATTATTAGAGTACGTTTTCCCCCGGACAATTATGTTTTGCATAATGTAGAGCTACGACGTAAAGTGAATTTAAATATTCTCTAATGGACCAGTGCACTGGCCTTGATAGCAGCTGCAGAACAGAGACGGGTTGATTACGGTGAACAAATAGAACATCCACAAAGAAAATCTGTAAGGTCTTCAAGGCCACTTGAATTGGATAGTGTTCTATCGAGTGTCGGGGAGTCACGGAATACATTTAGGTACGGTTGCTTAGCCATTTGAGGCTATTTGGAATGCAGTTCATTTCCTAAAATCAAAGGGATACATTGGAGTACTCAATCATTCAATTTATGTTTCATAAGGCATTACATCGAATGAAAAAAAAAATGACCAGGGAAAAGTTTACTGATCTCTGCTGTATTCTCGGTGTGGTAATGGTGGATACATACCCAGTACTCTGATTGGACATTCATTACAAAATACAGTATGAGGCAAGTATTCAGTATTCTGTAACTAAATACAGTTTCAAGTCATTCTCCCCAGCACTGGTTATAGCACGACTCGGCTAATGATGCCCTTGTGGTTTCCTACTTTCGTCCATCAGTGACCCGTCTTTTACCAGTGTTGGTTACAGCTAACTTCTGTCCATCCATCCATCCATTTTCTTCCCTTTTTACGTTGCCGGGTCGTGGGGGCAGTTGGAGTTGTCCAAATCACATTGCATCAGCCCCGATGGCTCCTCCTGCAGGTGGTGGGTCCACAGAAGGACGGCTTCATGGTTCTAACCGGGCCTGATGGTCTCTCATAAGGGGCTTCTGAACCGCTCTTTGTCTGACCCGTCACCTAGGACCTGTTTGCCCTGGGAGACCCTACCAGGGGCACGAAGCCCCCGACAACAGAGCTCCAGGATCATTCGGCCGCTCAAGCCCCTCCACCACGTTAAGGTGGTGGTTCCAGGAGGGGACAACTAACTTCTGCTACCAGTAAATAAACAACTAAACATATAGAACACTTCATCAATACTGTATATAAACATCAAGCATCATAGAATATAGTGTTGTTTATTGTATTCTGTGTTTTTGATGCACCAACAGAACTTTGAGCCTCAAATCAAATTTCTTTGTGCAGTAACGCAGTGACAATAGCATTTTCAACTTTCACCCCTTCAAACAATTTGGGGTTTCTTTCGAGGAAGTCTTGGGAACCCACAATGGAACTTCAGGCCTTACAGTATCTACCTACATCAGTGAATGTAAGACGTCATGTGAGGTCCTTAGCTATAATTTCTTGCGATAAAATGTATCCTGACATGACATTACGATACTGAGATTGGCGAATTGCTCCGGATATGCTTGGCCTTTTAAAACCAACGCTTACATCACGTCCACGATCATGAGGGCTCGCACTTGTAAGGCGCTTTACAAGGTTGACAAAGTCCTCTAAGCGCCTCACTGGAGCACTCATTCACCCTGCGCTCGACGGTGGTGAGTTGCTATTGACTGATGGAAGCGACGTCGGTCCCACAAACACAATGACTGTCTCCACCGGCGAGAACCAGGATTGGAACCGCCGATCTTCTGATTATAAGGCGACCCCCTCTACCATCGCTGTCGCCCGAGTGAGGAGGCTGGGGGTTTCATGAAGATGTTCAAACGGATACTGCTCTGATCGCATATTGACTTCTGCCTGGACTCTATACCTGAGTGTTGGGCCACTTTTTTACCGCAGTTATTATGCATACGATTTTCAAACAGGTCTACAATCTGCTGCCGACCGAGAAAGCCCATGCAGATTTCCCAGCAGGCCTTGCACACTTGCACTCTTCCCCCTCCCAAAATTACACCTTTATCCATCTCTCCCCTCTCCGACGCCGCTATCCTACCCGCGCTTCTCACATCACCAAATCTCTTTTTATTGGGATTTATCGCAGCTTTTATCACTTTTCATATAAAACGAAAGCGGTGAATGCTTCCTCTTCTCCTTCGTTTTTTCTTTTTTTTTTTGGGGGGCGATGTTGCCCATTTACGGCAGAGAATTGGCGCAATTTCCGATCTCTCTGGCTTTCTCCGACGCCGGTCGCATTAGCATGTCATTACTGGGGCTTTCTGTGCCCTCCCCCGTGGATATGGCGCTCCGAGGACCGGGCGCTGCTGAGACAAAGGCCACCAGCTGCAGACACTTCTCCCTCTTTATCCCGGGCCTTCTCCTCGGAGCGGGCGCGTCAGACTTCGAGGCGTCCCGATATATATTCCCCCCCGAAAGGTTTTGTGGCGGGACTGACTTGGCCGGGTGCCGAGTCTCTGGGCGCGGCGACGGCATCGGAGATTGTTGTTTCTAATTCATATCGGGGAGTTTTTGATTTTGTATGTGAGATGATAGGTCGACAATGTGCGTGATTACGCTCATTCAGCGGCGTGGAGGAAGAGGTGCCGAACAGCCGACGGAGAGAGATGGAAACCTCTCCGACTCTGTAATCATGGGGTTTGTCTGGGCGCAAAGGTCGCGCCGATATGATGGATTACTTCACGGGCTACCAGGAAGTCCATCAGCGGAGTGGAATTATGTTCATTTGAAATATGTTTAGATGAAGCTAATTGTGGAATGACGCACACACACACAGACAAGTCTAAACATTTATTGAACTACTTCCCGATTTCCTGACACGCTTTGGATCAAATGCCGATGCCGTTTTCTTGGACACAATAACAGTGGCACGGTGGTATAAGAATAACCTCTAGAGGTCAATTCTCGAACCAGACGGGGCCCTGTTTTTGTGGCGTTCACATGTTCTCCTCTGTTTGGCCCAAAAACATGTGCCTTACGTTGGCCGTGCTTAAAGTCAAAGCTCATCCCCTTCAATCTCACGGACACCGATTTGTCCAACACCATTATGCAAAAGAAACAACTCCACCTTATGAGAATGCAGTTACTGTAAAAGTCTTTTAATTGTTTGGGACAATTGCCTAAGAACTCAAGTACAAGTCCAGCTGACTTTAACTCTGTACAAGTCACTTACTTAGGGGTTTTTCCTTCATATTTGGATTTATTACTTCCCTCCTGGAACCGCCACCTTAACGTGGTGGAGGGGTTTGAGCGCCCGAATGATCCTAGGAGCCAAGTTGTCGGGGGCTTCGTGCCCCTGGTAGGGTCTCCCATGGCAAACAGGTCCTAGGTCTAGGTCTCTATAGCCTGTCCGTCCATGGGATTGGATCTCTCCTTCTGTGGTTCTCCTCAAGGTTTCTCGTTTCTCCCACCGGGTTTTTGAGTTTTTCCTTGCCGTGCTGGAGAGTCTAAGGACAGGGGACACCCGAGCTGCTCGTCGCCACCCACTGCTGACGCTTATTTGGATATTATGTTTGCTTGATTCACCGGAACGTTACATTGTCTTATTTACTGCTCTGTTTTATTGCCTTAATGTTTGTTGCAGCCCTATGAGGCAACTCCTGTTGTGTTGTTGGGCTATACAAAACCATTGATTGATAGGTAACGGGTCAGACAAAGAGCGGTTCAGAAGCCCCTTATGAGAGACCAACAGGCCCGGTTAGAACCATGAGGCCGTCCTCCCGTGGACCCACCACCTGCAGGAGGAGCCATAGGGGCTGGTGCAATGTGATTTGGGCAGCTCCAACGGCTGCCCCCACGACCCGGCAACGGACAAGTGGAAGAATGGATGGATGGACTTCCTTAAAGACTTAAAATCTAAAAGTGTCTGGACTGGAGCTCACACCCTATTGCTGGGTTGCAGGTTCTAGCATGTGATGATGTCACCGGACCCAGCGGGGGGCAGGACCCAGTTTTTCCTAATAACAGCATTACACTTTCACAAGTCATAGCTCAAAATAAAATGTATGAATTACAAAAATGATCATTAGTATCAATTACTGGGTCCATGATCTCTCTGTGCTAGAGCAAACATTTCCTAAAAAACTAAATCATTTTTCCTCGATATAATAGTATTGGCCTTTAGAATACTGTAATGTCCCAGCACTAAGGGGAATGCCTCATTTGAAAGCTAAGACCTACAAAACAGATCTCAGTGGATATTTTACCTTTGCTTGCTTTTTTGGCTTTTCTTTCTTTTCTTTTTTGTCACATTTTTATTACTTTTTTGTTGCTTTTATGTGAATTTTTGGTTGCTCAGAAAAAATGTGCTCAGTTCAGGTGGGGGTTAAGAGGTTAAAGGTGCATTATGGAACTTTTTAATGCAGAAAACCAAGTAGATATTAGTGCATATTTGACTTTTCAGGGATCCATGGGTGGTTATTACTTTCCATCGCAGTGGCCTATGACTCTCCAGGATCAATCGTTGTTTAGGGTTTCTGGTAGGTTTTCTGAATGCGTAACCTTAGAGATGGTCCCAAATGCAGAGAAAACCAGAAACCCTAAAAAAATAAATAAAAAAAAGTTACAATTGATTGACAACTACAAAGTAACTTGAAGAAACTAAATAAGTCCACATTTTAAAGCTCATAACACCTGGGCGACCTGCAGAGCTCCTGTCCTTTAAAGCTCCAGCTTCGTAGAGGAGAGGACCTTATTGGAAAACTATTATGTCAAAAGATTAGGAGTCACTCGGAAAGCCGGTGCCAGCAACAGTTTGAGCGGCTGCCTCAGTGTGACACCCTGATCATCATTCATGTCACTGCGGGCGCCTGCAGGACTAAGCCTCGTTGTTAGCGCCTGCCAGTCCAGCGCCCGTCCGGCTTACGGCTCCCAGCCAAATCCCCCTCTTCTTAACCATTCGGACCAGTCACATCTCCATGTATGAATATGTCACACGCAAATCCAAGGACAGGGGAGGGAGCCTTTATAATCCACTTTTTAATCCTTAATCCCTAATGTGTCCAATCCCATAACCTGGCCGACCTGCCATGTTACAAGGAGTTGACGAGATCAGTCTCTAACTCAGACGTTCTTGGAAAAATTTCACTTTCTTCATAGAGTTGACCATAAAAGCAACTATTTAACTTTTTTAAATCATTAATTTTACTGTTATAGGAACCGGGTCTGCAGATGGGTCCCAGGGTGGCATTATACGGCGTTGTATGGGCAATTTAATGTCTTAACCACTTCACAGAGCACATTGTCTCCGGTTCGACTTTACCCAAATCTAAAAGCTTCTTGAAAAAAGCGTCAAAATAGTCACAAAAACAAGAATGGTAAACTCTCATTCATCCACCAATGTACGCAGACGCTTGGGAGGCAAGGTGGGTGAAGTGTCTTGCGATTCGAACCCACAACCTTTTACGATCAGGAGATGATTCCGCCCCGGAAGTAAATGAGGATGAAACGCAGCAAAAAGAATCGAAAAAGAGCAATAAAACGAAAAAATAAAATAAAAACAGAGATAAAAAAAGATTAAAAAAAAAAAAAATGGTTACAAAAAAGTGATGGAAAAGCATCAAAAGAGCGGCGAAAAAAGCAAACAAAACAGGCAACAAAAATGCAGCCAAACAGGTGACAAGAAGTGATGAAAAAGCAAAAAAAAAACGACACTGCAACGTGACTAATGAGCATCAAAAATAAAATGAAAAAGTGACAACAGCACAAGGAAAAAAATCTTAGATCCATTGTGTTGGTCTTAGCTTTCAAATGAGGCGTTTCACTGGTCTGTGAGCAGATTTGGGTAAAGCTGAACGGGAGAAAATGTACCCGATTTAGCTTATTAGCTTAGCATTTAGTACTATTGAGCAACAGAACAACGCCTTTCTCTAGACCTCGAGTTCACTGTCAGGGGGGGGGGGGGGGGGGGGGGCATGTTTGAGGTCAATGAGGGAACGGGAGGACATCCAGACTCCATGGATACGGGATTCGTCATCAATGCTCACTTTTCCGCTTAAACTCTCAAATCTATTTATGGAACGTCTCGGCGCGTTGCCCAAGTGCCATCCAGCCAAACCGTCCCCTTGATGTCCTCCGACCACGTGAAGCCCGCTGTTAAAAACGTCCCCCTTTGTGGAACGGCCACCTCCACAAAGTCCCCCCCCCCCCCCTCCCCCCTCCATGGTTGGAGATGGGAGGGATGCGACTTTAATTGATGAAAGCGCCACACCATCTTGAGGCATTAACTTGTTTATCTCTCCGCCGGTGACGACATAAAGAGGAAAAGTTTCAAGCTTGGCTGCTCATTGTGGGCCAGCGAGATAGAGGCAGAGACAGGGCAAAACAAAAGGCAGCCAGAGAAATTTGCATGGTGCTCAATTATACATTAGCGAACATCACTTGGCAATCTGTTCATATCAATTTAATTGGATTTTAATACTGCCTGTGATCTTGTTTCCTAATTAACAGCAGCGGCTGGCAATAAAGCAGAAGCATGCACCCAGCAACACCTTTGATCCGGGCCATATGGACTTGCTTGGAGCTCATTGGAAGAGAGGAAGGGGGAGAGGAAATATCAGTCACCTAAATATGGGGCTATGACGAGCCGTGAAGGGCTCCGTGTGTCCACGCATGTGTGAATGAGCGTGTTTTCCCAGCATGCCGTTGGGCCTGCGTGTGCTGGACCAGGGGGCGGGGGGCGGCGGGGGGGGATCACAGTCGCCCACAGATGGCACAGATCGCTCCTGCCTTGCGCCTTCATTGATTAATTTCTTCCCTGATTGGTTGTGATTACTGATAAATAAAACATGATCTGGGGATCAGATGCAAATCAGCGGCGGGGGGGGCGCTGCGGGGGGAGACAGGGGCTGTTGATTGCTTTTTCAAATCTGTTTATTTTTTGCCCCGCTGCCCTCGACTCCGGATTGGAGGGCACAGCGAGTTTCTGCGGAACACATGCTACCTTCGAATGGCCACTTGCGTTTCCGTCTCCTTCAAAATTGTCTTAAGGCCTAATTATCGTCTATTTTGACCTTAATATCATTTGCATGTTATTTCATTTGGCATCTGCACTCGCTGCGCCGCCGGCCATTTGCGCTGATCACATGCACATTACTATCCGCGCTCTGTGTGACAGCTTACGGATAATATCAAGATAAAGGAAATTATAAACGAAAATACGGTTCAGCGATAACAACAGAAACAGAGATTCCCATCTGAAGAGGATAATGATAGCACTCTGTTGTCTCCTGCCTGCGTTCTGCTGTGGTAATGCATTTGTGCTGGACGACGCACCGTTAGCCAAAGCCTTATCGTGTGGAATTTGCCAGATTATCTTCGAAAAACTGCCTCAACTGGACCCTGGTTTGGTCTTGGAGTTCTCATTGGGATTTTCTGTAAAGTTAGATTACCTTGTGCCGAGCCCTGTTTTTATGCCCATTCCTTTCATGAGAATTACAGAACAATATGTCCCTATTATAGAGAGCAAGTGCTCTGCTCAGTAATGTTACGCCACAGCGCCGAGCTTTGACTCCAGCGTATTCTGTCGGGGCACTGTCTAATTGCCACCGCTGACAGGAGATTTGTGAATCAACACCGAAACCTCCAAAGCAAACCGGGCTTTCAGAAACACACTCGCCAATTTGTGCAAATATTCTGTGTTCACATCGGAGAGGCAAATTAAACAGAGCCGAGCCACGACTCCTCCAGACTCTCTGCAGTCGGGACAGGGCACTAGACAGCAAATGGCCATCTTTATTGCCAACAAATCCTACACTCCTGCCTCACAGCAAGAATGTCTGCTGTGATGTCTGATCTGGGTGGGACAAGCCTAAAGTTCACAACCTGGTAGCGACTTTACATTGGCTGTTTTACGAGAAGAGTTTTACAGTATGTGGTTCAAAGTATATGATATCGGAGCAGATAATGGAAACAATCTGGTATCGGCTACAAATATCCGATACTAAACCGATACCAGTTTTGGCTCTCACCGCTTCAAAGACACACCTTTCATCCAGGGCCGGATTAAAGTAAAATGGGCCCCGGAGCGAAAGTTTTTTCAGGGCCCCCCATATACTGTATGTCTGTCTGTCGGATTTCTCTCTTTCTCGACAATGAAAAGATAAATGATTTTTTTTTTTATTTGAACATAGTACTAGTTTAAAAAATGACACATTTCTGAACAAACAGTTTAACATAATAACCCCAATTCGAGCCCCATGGCCCTCGCGGAAGAACCTTTGCTCCAGTCAGACTGGTGGGGGGACAGTTTTAAATGGGGGGTCCCCAAAGGGATTTTTTATTTTATTTTAATTGTGCAATTTGGTGCATTCTCATGCATTTTAACAGACCAATTGGTACATATGTTTGTCTGTCAACTCAATGAAAATGGCTCAGACCTTGTTTAGTCCTGGTTCAGTCTTGGTTTATTCCTGGTTTAGACTCAGGTACAAAGTCATCTGATTAAGCCTTACATGTGAGGGAGTCTGCAAATAGAGAGGGAACTCTCTCTTTCTCCTTATGCCCATGGGCCCTTCAACCTGCTGGGCCCCTGGGCTTAGCCCCTGTAAGCCCCTGCATAAATCCGGCATAGACAAACTCTAAGTGAATATGGGCATGCTGTTTGTCATTTTAAAGGGTAAAATCGAAGGGAATACAATCGCTGATTTAGCTTTAACCGCCACAATTGTATTTTTGATCGCCGCGCAAAATGCCGCGGCTGGCAACAGCATGCTAAATCTAGCGGGAGCATGCTAATGCTAATGGGGACTTGTCAGGAAATTATCCTGTTGCTCTGACACAAGCAACCTGGAAAGGCTCAAAAACAAGACAGACATGAGATTTTATCTTCTCGGTACCGGAGAGAGACTAACAGGCTCTTCGCCCGTCTTTGTTCAACTCCCACCGATTCAGTTCTTTCACGAGGCTTTATTGAAAAATAAGCACGCGCACATCAACTCCTTACAACAGTGTTACATTGACCAAAACCAGTTTCCCCCTGGACCCCTCAGTCAGGGTGGGGGGATGTGTGTGATAAGTAACTTGGCTTTTTCCGTCCGCTGGGGGAAGACAGTCATAAACTCTTTGAAACAGCTTTATAATCCAACTGAGATAAACAAACCAGGTCTTCTTGTACTCATTTACCCATGGAGGGCATCTGGCCTTAGCACCAAGTCAAGCTTCTGTGCACAGGAACATATCAAGCAACACTTGCATTCACTCAACATAAATGTACACTCATGTTAACTTCATATACAGAATTCTTTTAACACAACTAACGTCAAAGAAAACTTCAAACTAAAGAAATACAAAAAGTAGCCTAATCAAATAAAATAAGCACTGCTGGAGTGGAAGTGTTTGTATTTTAGTTTATGAAATGTTGTTATAACTGATCAGACATTGTAATGATCAGATCACTTTATGAGGTGTTTATATTAATGTAACCTAAAAATCGTCACGACAAGAAAAGATACGACTTAATTGATCTTTAAATTGAGAAAGGAGGAACACTCACTATTTCACTTACATCAGCCACTTTTAAGAAAGTCTCTTCAATTGGTATCGGTTTCGGAAGCAAAAAAGCTGGATCGGTGCGTCTCCGGCATAAAGCTTAGGAAAAAACCTTCTCTTTTGCATTTCTGTTCCGTTGCCTCATCCTGCAGTCTGTCTCATTTACAATATCCACAGCGTTTGGCCCGGGGAGAATGTCGTCCGCATTGTGAACCGTGTATCTGCTCCGGATTTCCCTATGCAAAGTTTAGGGCTTTAACTTGACATTATTATCCCAGTTTAGAGAGGCCTTTTTTATGCAGAGTCAATTAAGTGGGAGTGGATCCCGTACGGCGAGGGGGGGCGGGGGGGGAGATTTCAAATACAAACAAGCCCTTTAACAAGTGCACGTCGCAAAGCATTCATTTTAAAGACAATGCATAAATCTACATCTAAATCTGAAATCCCTCCCCTCAAAAATGTCACACTTCCAGGACTCTGTCTACAGGCGTCCCGTCGCTCAGAGAAGAGTGTATTTTACATGATAAATAGTATCATTTTACAGATGCTATTGCCGTCAGACATGGCAAACATCGCGGAGACAAAGACGAAGAGCCTTCACTGTGGATTCAAGAGAACATAAGTGTGATGTTTTTTTATTATTATTATTTTTTTTTAAATTGCTGCCTGCTATGCTTTACCTCTCAACCAAACGACTTTCATATACATGCACACTCCGTCCCCTCTCTCATCCTGATGTTTAATCTATAGAGGCACATTTCTACTCAAAAGCTTTTAACTCTGTCTGGCACACATCCTGGCCAAAATCTGAGCTGTTGAATTGTCTTTAATTTTTGGCACTGTAGACCTTCTGTAAAGCACACTGTTTTTAAATGCGCTATATAAAGAAGTCTGGTTTGATTTGCCCCATCTGCACCGCAGCAGCAGAACCGTCGCCTCTTCTCCTCTGTTTCATCTTAACCCTGGTGTTTCCATCTGCCATGGCTAATATATACCTAACCAACCACGGTCTTCGACATCATTCATTTAATTCAAATTAAAGAGGCTAAACTTATGTCAAATAAACCAAATTGAGGATCATGGGTCAAATGCAGAGAACGAATTTCCCTACGGGGATTAATAAAGTAAAACTTAAAGGCACTATACCTGATTTTATTTTATTTTTTTCTACTAATGGAACAAACTTTGCTTTGTCCTCCTTTAGTATATTGTGGAACTCAGGCATTTGGGGGGAAAACACTGTCCCTCTAATCCTGAAGCATTTGGAACAGTTTTATAAACTTGCAGGCCCGTGACCCTAAAAAGTTGTGAAATGTGGCTATAAAATCGTCCCTGTAAAAAATTGAATGCTACACATTATGTTAGGAAAGTTAGGAATGAGTTTGAACCACAACTAACATTTGAATTTTGTGGCTTCCTCTTTCATTGTTTATTATATCTTAAAAAAAACAAAAAAAAAACAGTATTAGGCCGTTAACTTCCTTGCCGTCCCCCCTGATCACCGGGCTAGGGTTAGGGTCAGGGGTTAGGAACGGCAAATGTGATGCAAGTTGCGTGTCACTCACACAGATCTCACACATATTTTAAGAAACTAGAAGGTCTCGGCTTTCAAACGAGGTATCACACAGTGGCACATTGGCTGTAAGCGCTATACGCTTTGAGATTTGGATATGCAAAATTGCTAACCTAAGGTGGCAGGTAACAGGTTAACTTAACACCGCATTCAGTAAGTATCTGCGGGTGACACTTTAATGTAAATATTTATTTTTTATTAACATTAGGATTTAACTCACTCTCATTGTTCACTAAAAGTTACGGTGGCCCTCAGCCTGATAAATATGAAAGCATATGAATGCGATGAATTATACTATATGTAATTGATATGTTTACAAAAGATAGAAGACTTACCATTAAAAACAAAGCAACGTAATTTCATATATTTCACATCTTTAGCGTCAATCTTTACTTACAGAGAAGAGCGGGTTATTGTCCTGAATGAAGCCGTCAGCTTCCGGAGCATTGTGCTCCGTCACAATAAAACCCTTTTCTCCATGCAGATTTCAAAAGGGAGATCGTTTCGAAATGGGAAAAATATCTCATGGAGTGACATGTAAAAAGGCAGCAGTGAGTGTAGGAGGCTAAAGAACAAGCGCTGGTTAGCCGCGTGTGTGTGTGTGTGTGTGTGCGTGTGTGTGTGTGCGTGTGTGTGCGGCAGCCTCATTGGATTAAAGGGCTATTGTCGGGAGGTAAAGGCTTTCATTTGGGTCGATTTGGGTCCTTTTCTTTGCAAATGAAATTATTGCCTTCTATTGGAATGTGAGATTTTCATAAACACAGTAGTCTTCACACTATCAGCAGCTCGCAGCTCTCTCTTATTGTTTGCTGTGTCGGGAGCATTGTAATCATAGGTATATAGCTTTGGCTTGGGAATTTGGAGCCCCTCCATATGCGGTCCTGTCAATGGGAAATCTCAGTCCGCTTCATCAACACGTAGATTAGGATAAAGTGAGCGGCTAAACCCACGCCTGTGTATAGCCTCTGTATTGCTGAAGGGGAAGTAAAGGGATATTTGCATCAATAGTAGGTGCTTGAATAAGTATTACTATCCTCGTTGCAATACAAGCTCCATTTCCAGCTTATATCTGTAAAACGTCACACTTCGTTTTCGCTAGGATGGACATAGGGAGGATTTTATGGCTGTCAGTGCACTGATGCATTTTTTGGGAACATTTCAATGGTGTTTTTTTTTTGGTAAAGTTTCAGTAAATAAGTTTTTTCTGTGCTTCCATATGAGGTAAACGTGGTCAAAACAAACACCGGTTTTATAGAAAACAATAATAATGTTGGTGAAATTCACAAGTACTAAACATTTTACATGATGTCTCGATGATTATCCAGCGAGGACGCAGAATGAGACCCACAGATCCTATTGTTAAAGCAGAACTATTTACTGTCCGTGAGAGTAAATACTACGCTGACAGAAAAGACCAAGGGAGAGAGGGATATTGTATATTATGCCACAACAATGACACAATGGAGATATATATTTTTTTTTCAAAAGCTGTAAACACTGCTAAAATGGCACTAGCCAGCAGTTAGCTTTGCCCATTAGCCTGTTAGCTTCTTCTTCGTTATTCTACTAGTGTGTATTGGGTTGCCGGGTCGGAGCAGGGAATGTTGCAAGGGTGGATTTCTGGTCAAAGACACCAAAGGGAGATGAAAGACCCTCCAATCATCCCATTAACACTTGTATTACCCTCAGAGGGACTACGGAAAGGATTTATTGAGGTAAACAAGTTACTTGGTTCTTCTTTAAATGCGGCTCCTGTCCACACTCAAGCCGTAATTAGAGCTAGTGCAGCGTCCAGTAGTGACTGACCTCCATATCAAAGATAAACCTAATCTAATCCAAACACAATTAAATCTCCATAGCACCGATTTTGGTGTAAGTACAGTAGTTGCAGCAAGTGAATATCTGTGTTCAAAGTTAAGGTGCAAGGGGAAGAGGAAGAGAATAAATACAACTTACAAAGATTGGGTCAGAAATGTTGTCACGAACCTTTCTCACAAAGTACCACATTATGAAATAGTTGACCTTCCAAGTACCAGGTAGAGCTAAAGATTGTACATGACCTGAAGTACCACCTAAAGAAGAACCAGCGTGAAGGCCACTGGGTCACATGATTCATCTGAACTGTCGCCAAGAGTCAGTGTTTGTGGGGGATTCCAAGACGGGGCAATATGAATTTACGTATATGAAGCTTTGTGACGAGAACATGTACTAAGGGTGTCGTAATGATGTGGCCTACATTAATTTGGGACAAACCCAACACCTGCAGCCCAGAACAATGCACCTGGACTGGCTGTACTGCTCCTATTATGATTGTGTTAATTTCATGTTACGGCTCCTATCGAAGGGTTTTGCTATTATTGGTATTTAGTGATGTGAAAAGGAAAATAACAAAGGCGTAAACAGGTTTGTTTAACCGTCTTCGCAATTCGGGGCTCAGTCGATTGTATTGACAATACTTGTCATTGTGCAACAACTTCTGTCCATTTAGAGCTACACTGGGCCCCGTTGAAAGCCACTGAAGTACACGTTCTCTTTAAAGTCTCAAGCCTATTGGATAAAAGTTAACGTTTTATGTGTTACATCACTGCTGCTACTGTTATTCTACTGTGCTGATTGAATATGGCTTAATGATGGAAAAATGGAAAAGTAGCGTATTATGTCATTGCGCTGCTTTATTATAAAGTAACCCGTGAGATTAGTTACCGGCACATCTATATATTCATTTGCTAAGATTATTTTTGTCTAAGGCCTGCGTTTTGAACGCTGAGCTGCGCAAACGACCACACACCCACCAACAACCACTTGATATCAGTAAATAAATATAAAAAGTGAGATAGACAAGTGTCTGCCCGGCAACACACTGGGGCAGGGGACATGGTGAGCTAATGCCTGATCTAATGCATTACTGTGTTGAAAAAGTAACTAGCACTGCTTGGAAACGCAAAACTAATAGGCCAATGGCAGATTAAAATTCAACCGATGCAGCGCGCCCACTGAGCCCAGACCCAGAAGTAACATGTAAGGAACCGGAGTTTACGGATGGCTAAGGCCAAGCTAGGTGTTTGGTTAAGTTGAGGACGTTTTGCTTCTAGTCACAGAAGCTTCTTCTTAGCTCTCTAGGTCAGACCACAGGGTATTTTCTGACCAAAACCAAGTCCAGTCGACGATTTAACCTTTTCTACAATGGATACTCCCTGTTTTGCTCTGACTCTTCAACAATGATCTGGACAGGGCCCTGTATTTTGCACAAAGCAATTTCGCATAACAACATTTTCGATTCTCTTTGTGAGCCTTGTAGGCGGTAGAATTGACAATAAAAGTACCTGAACTGAAATTAAGTCTGTAATTCTGAGTTTCTAAAATGTGACATATACAGTAAGACCATTACAAATGTAGCCCCCTGTGGTCAAAAACAAAGTCAGGCTGTCTAAATATGTTTTGTCCGTCAGTTTCTCTTTGGAACAAGCTGTGGATCGAGTCGGACAGTGGACAATGGAAGAGTGGAACCAGAGACTTGACATGCAGTGGGGCCCTTTACGCCCTGGTCATTTCACCGAGAGTCTGATAAGGGACGGCCTGTGGCTGACTCCACCGTGCACAGACAGACAACGCTGCAGATAGTGTTGGTGTCACTGGCTGGCGCTGGTTCCGCGGGGGCTGATGGGATTTCGAGTAAACTGGTCGGGTTGTGCGTCGCAGACTTGGCTACGGGAGAGCGAAGAGTATTGGTTTCATCGTCCTGACAGTCTGTCCATTGACTGGGGATCATTTTCCTATTAAGCCCCCTGTCCATAATCCCGGCTGCCGCTTGAAACCAGTTTACACCTATCCTCCATCCACCCGAAAAAAAAAAAAAAAATAAAGCATTTTGTCAGAAGATGCTCTCCCCTTCATCTTTGCCCTCCTTTCTCTCTCTCCAGCCCAAACTCGCCTGTCTCTTTATCAATGGCTATACCACTCTTGACACTAAAGACTTCACTTCAAATGAGCTTGGAAATCCGTTTTTTACACTTTGGGCTGCCCATTCCCCTGCTTTGTTTTTCATGTGTGTGTGTGTGTGTGTGTGTGTGCGTGTGTGTTTGAGAGCAGGCGAAGGGTAGAGCGGCTCACAGCCTCTTAGTTGCCTTTGTTCCTCTGCCCTCTGGCCCTCGATGCCCGGGCGGCTGGTACCACGGGGAGCCGGCGAGACCAGATCAAAAGTCCGGCGTCAACCAGCAACGCTACCTGGCCCCTAAAGATGCCCCCTGGCACTTGCAATTAAATCAGCCGGCTCGCTAAAAAATTTCCTGCCACCGTCAATCAAAATAATTTAGCCGGGCACGGTGGCTTTCTTAAAGGCGCACTGCTGCTTTTCTGACGGGGGCCTGTCCACTTAATTTCAAAGCTCTTTATTCAAATCAGGGCCGAGGAGGAAGTGCCGCCAAGCACCACAACCGGGATCCTTATCCTCTCTAGCCTGCAGTTGTCTTCAAAAAATGCCGTGGAGGAGGCGGCGGCGGCGGCGGAGGGAAGGGGAGATAGAGAGAAGAGAAAAGAGGCACCCGGTGAGGCAGCGTGTCATTTGAATAATACGCTGGACACTTTCAATCTCCAACAACATAAGAGGGAAGGTTTTAATGCGACGGAGGAAGTGCCAAGGAAACACACGCGTACACACACGCACACACACGCATACACACACACACACCCGCGCTCGCGACACGACGGGCGCACTGGTCCCGGTCGCATCAGAAGAGAGGACTTTAAAAAATGTGCGCCGAAGTCGGATGGAGGTTAAACTCAAAAGTTGTCAGTGGCCAAAAAAATCACTGGCTTGAATTTGAAGACAAAGCTGGAGCATCGCAACAAAACGAATTTGAAAGCGAAGTGCAGGTTTGTGTCCAGGCCGTGGTCCAATGAGACAACCCTTTTTAATATTAAGTTGCACAAAATCATTGGGCATGGCCTGGACTCGACCTCTGTTCCCTGGTACCTGGCACCCACCTAGGTTTTGGGATACAGCGGTTCTTCCAGATTCAGACAAACCCCAAGTCCCAACAAACCAGGTCCAATCCCACATCCAAAATCCTAACCCAAACTTAATTCTGCCAGGTGTTCCCCACCTCCAATACCTGACCCCAGTTCCTAAACCTTAGCCCTAACCATAGCCCTGACCCTAATCCCGAGCAGAACATCTCAATGGTACACCGACTTATGCAGCTGTCTGGGAAACCTCTGGCATCTGGAGCAACCGCTGTTCCCGCCCACAGAGACATTTTTCTGATTCGAGATAGTCAGACCTTTTGATCAGTGCCTAAACATCCAGAATTGTGTGAGGAAATTGCACATTTTTCTACTGAGTGCACAGTAACAGCACCAAATCACAAAGTGGTTTCCTCATAAGTTGAAATGGCTTGTGTTTATTCCATATACTGTAGGCTTAAGGTGTGTCCCAAAGCTGCACCAGTAGATCCACTGGCATAGACACATTTTTGGCATGATTACATACACGAGAACTTTGATGAATGATGACTAACACGCCGTTTAGCTGCTAGCGTGGATGACTGTACTGTAACCTAATCCATAAGCAGTGAGGTATTGTAGGCAGGAAATCAAACCTGGCTCCTTTCCATTTATTCGCATAACCTCCAGTAAGTGACAGCATCTCAGCGCGCCGCTCCTCTGCAGCCCCTCTTTGTTCTTTCGGAAGGACTCTGGCCATTGTTCTATTACAGACTACAGTGTCCTTATGGCATAAATCATGAGGCATCATCTGCCTGAACAAGTGTGTGTTTTTTTACCCCCCCCAAAAAATTACCTTCCAAATAGCAGGGTGAATCTTTCAGCTTTTGTCCTGCAGCCTGACAGACAGTGCTCCATTGTTACCTGATTTAGACAAAGGTGTGTTGTCATGTATTCCTTGTTTTTGTGTGTGTGTGTGTGTGTGTGTGTGTGTGTGTGCTTGTGTGTGTATTGCTTGTTATTGTGAAGAATGGCTTGCATAGTCAACAGATGTCTGCCAGGTGGTCCGAGGTTGGGTAGAATAGCCAAAATATTTGTTGTTGACTTCTTTGTCACCTTAGTAAATTTGTCTTCTGCATTTGACCCACGTTTCATCAGGTGCCTCAGGGCAGCCAGGGGAGCCCATCTCCAGACTTTGAACCAGGATCTTGGTCAGGAGTACCTAACTAGTGGATTTCCCTCTACATGTCTAGGGTTGATAGACATTGGGAGAACAGGCAACGCCGCACAAAAAGGAATCCAACCTTGTTGCTATGAGGCGACTGCTAACCACTGCAGCACTATTTTTTTTTTTTTTTTTTTTTTAAAGTAAGTAAGTAAGTCAGAAAGTAAGTAAGTAAGTGCTTTATTGTCATTGTACAAGCGTACAACGAAATAGTGTTCAGGTGTTAGTCCTGAGCTGCTGCGGCTGAGCCGCGCTGCCACTGTGTGTCAACCTGACCCGCATGACCTTGGAGGTCGGGGAAACTGCAGCACTCGGAAGAAACCTGGCTGGCTGCCCTCTGTCTCCTCTGATCCTCTGAAATGGTGCCGCGCCTGCCGTCCCAGTTTCAGAGCGTGGTGTCCTGCACTGGTCAGCTCCACCTCCTCCTTCCTCTTCCTACCTCCGCTCCCTCCGCTTCACAACAGTCTTTCACCATCTCTCGTTTGTCCTTTTTTGTTTCCTGTAGCTCCTCTTGTGACGCCTCGCCTGTGCTGCAGCTGTGGGGGCTCTTGGGGCCTCTTCAGTGTCTCAGAAGAAGAAATGTGTAGGTCTCAAATGGGTTTAGCTGATAAGCTAGCATTTTGTTTACCTTAAAAAAGCTGCTTTCTTCAGAACCATTTTAGACTCTCAAAGTAAACAAATCCACCAAACCTCCACAAAAACACGGCACAGACGTACAAAAGTATCCAGAAAAACAATGTGGAACACAGAAACCACAAATGCAGTTCACAGAAAAAGGAAAAAAACTCAGCTGCACAAGGAGGGAGGGAGGTTGCTTCCTGTTTTCACGTCGCCATGACTAACCACTATGCATAAATGACAAAAGTATACCAGTGAGTAAATATTTGAGTGCTATATCTAAAATACACACTATTTACCATTTTACCGAAACTTTTACTCAAGACAGCGTATTCTGGAACTTCAAAGTAATGACTCAAGTCAAATTTGCGGTATCACTTTATATTAAGGGGTGCACGTTAATAGGGTAGTTTTACGTAATGGCTTTTCTTTATTTTCAACATTATTAACACACTGTGATTCTCACTGAAGGCGTCAAACTATGAATGAACACATGGGATTATGAAGGAAACAAAAACAGGTGAAATAACTCCAAATATGTTTTATATTCTAAATTCTTCAAAAATTGCCGCCCTTTATTCCTGGCGTTTTCTCCATGAGCTTCGTAAGGTCATGTTTGAGAAACCCTTTCTGGGACGACATCGTGAAGCTCACTGAGAAAATGTCAAAAGTGTAAAGCAGTAACCAAAGCGGGAAGAATTCATGTCAACGTTTTTTTTAAACACAATTCCGTATGTGTTCACCCATAAATGAACGACTTCGGTGAGAATCTGCCACGGAAACAGTTTTGAAATGAAAGGAAAAAACATATAAAAAGTGTGTCCAAACTGTTGGCCTGTACTGTATACATTTTATATTTATTGCCTATAAGATACCTCTATTTACTTTTACTTGATTTGCATCCCTTGCTATTCCTTGAGAACTCTATTATGAGATCAATAAAGTCTTATCTTATCTTATCGTATTAATAAGCATTAGTAATCTGTTCAGGGTTACGGATTAAGGTTAGTACTTGATTTGAGAATAACAAGCAGTTTATTAATATCTTTACAAGCTTGGCCTATCAATTACTACTAACAAGCATGCCTTATTATAATATAATAATTATGTACTTTAAAATAAAATTGCCCTCGGAAGTACAGCAGCTTCCTTTCCTCAAGTAAATGTACTGCACATGAGTAATTACTGACTATCCACCACAGCTTGTCGTTAGATGAATATTTTTAAATTTGCTCCAGGACATAAAAGCCGGTTTAGTCACCTCGCACTGTATTCAAGTGTGAAAGAAAAGGGTGTGTTTAGGTATTTGACGCGTACGTTCTAGCCTTCTGGGCAGATCCCTCATGGGTGAAGCGTAAAATAATGACCAAAATAGTCCTGACATGTTAATTGAATGTCAAAGCACAAATGCCGCACTTAAATAGCGAGGTGAAATAATCTTGATTCCTTCTTCAAACCTGGAGAGAAGCGCCTGTGCTTTTTCCCCCTTGTAATAACCGCACAGCCAGACTCGCATTTTTCTTCCCCCAGTAAGTAACTATCAAAAAAGAGAGATTCATCAATGACACGGAAAACAATGAAATCTGCAGGCGGGGGACTATTTTTATCTAAATATACACTTAAATACATTTAACTGACCAGGAGGAGGAGTGCGCAATAAACCAAGATAAAGTACAGCCGTGGTACTTTGATTTGCGCGTCTAGGAACCCAAAACAAAATGGACTCTTCTATAAATCATGATAACGCGCTGACTGTAGGGAGAGAGAAAAAAGGGAAGGGGGAGAATGCAATAAGAAAGATAAAATAGGCAGTAGAAAAGTGAACTTGTCGTGGTGCGAAGCAGTTAGCATACAGTGGCAAAAACATTGGTATGTGTCTGGGAAGTTGCCAGCGGCCTGTCAAACTGACTTATTGTGAGGTTTTGCGGACCTGTTCCGCGAATGCAAACAGGTCCGTCCCGAAGGTACAGCCCTGAGGCACCGCTGGGCAAAGGACGTCAAAAGCTGCCGGACAAGTCGGCGAGTCGAACATCCCGTTTGTGGTCAAATAAAAGCCGTCACGGTGAACTCGTGCAGCTGAGAGTTCAATGGGAGACGGTAATTATGTTTTGTTTGTTTTTTTTCAAGTGGATGGCAGCTTTGAAACTTAACCGCAAGTGTCAATGCGAGCCGATCATACTCTCAAGGACATTCAGAAAGTCTATATATAATGGCAGTTTATTTACTTTATTGTTTTACAGCTATTATTATGGATTAACAAGTTGTATAATACATATGGAACCTACTCGCCAACAACTATTTACCGTATCTTTGCTAATGCTCTATATGGGAAATTCATTATCTTGCCATATTTAGGGTTTTAATAATCATTATCTCGCTTTTTTGTTTAAAAAAATACTTAAGGTACTTGGTTAAGATGGTAAATGTACTCACGCACTTAACCCAACTTAATGTCTCAACTTTTAGGCTCATTGTTGGAGAGACTGAGCAGAGCCCAGTTCCCCTCCTCTCCTCTCATATGGTTTGGATAATTATGTCTTTGTCCCCATACAAGAGGTTTTCCTGCGGTGATGCACAAACTGTCCCCACTGACCTGCCTCTGTTTTAAGTCTATATTCCCAGACCTGGATTTGCAGCGGTGGCCCAGAGCTTTGTCTGGTCAGAGAGTAAGGCCATAAGAGAGCTATTATCTGGGCAAATTGAATGGTAAAAAATCATCACATGTGACTAAGAGAGGACAACATGTTCAGGAAACGCTGCGAATTATGTGTATCTGTTTGGTATAAATGCTAATTGGCCATTATTTTTATGTTGTGGTGGATTGCGGTTTTGGACAGGGGGGGGGGGGGGGGGTCCCAGCCTGTCTGTATCGCACGAGCAGGAAGGGATTGTAGGGGGAAAAAAAAGGTTGGGAACCACTGGTCAAGCCTAAAGACTGGCCTTAACTCAAAGCGCGTGAATGTTTGCGTTTCTTTATGTAAAGTCTCCCTCGTGCTGTTTAAACTTTAGTCGATTCCTGGACCAACTTTTTCATTCATTCATTCGTTCATGGCCTCCACCCTTGACCCGGTTAATTGTTTCATCTTGGGTCCGGGCCATGTTATTTCCCATAACAGCCGGTCGGAGTGGGGACACAATGGTAGGCCTGTGGCGAAAGCATGTGCTATATTTCCATAGAACAAACCGGCCTAGGACAGTTTATAAGGTGTTTTTTTCGACCTTTACAACCCTTCCCCCTATTGAGATATTACACTGTATCTCAATGATAGTTCCCGGTGACTGCTGGAGGAAGAAGGGGGGGGGGGGGGGTGTAAGTACAGTGAGGGTGTATCAGGGGGGCTTAGATCACGTCGATTTGAGCCAGGGCCCACTGTGCCTTGCTGCCTCAGAAAGGGCAGGGTTGCTCAAGCATGTTACTAATTAAGGAGAAGCCAAAACACTGGTGCGAGGCTGTTAGCGCGAGGAGGAATCCGATTTTATTCATTCACTTCCTGTAAGGGCCTAGTCAAACACATTTAAGGTGCCCCGCTGAGCCGGTCACATTCCAATCTACGTGCGCGCGGCGGATCTATAGCGCTAATAACATTTGGGGTGTAATCATGCATAAGGTATATTCGAGTCTCCCTTCACTCTCGCTGGAATGGAGTTGTAGCCGCTAATGTATTCACAGACAGACCAACTGCCGTTTGGCACAAAGGGGGAAAGAGCTGGACTTGCTTGAGTAACCGTAATAATTGGAAAATGATTCTGATAGCCTGAAACAATCTAATATATTACAGAATTTTATTAAAATAATATCAAATCAAATTAACTGCTATTCCATAATGAATTAGGTAACAAGTTAGGCAGATATTAATCGCTATCCCCTCCCTCAGGCCAGAGCAGGCTGGGAGAGAGGATGATGAGGGGCAGAGGGAGGATGAGGGCTGCACTATCAGGGTTATTAACTCGACTCTCGCGGCTTGTTAAAGCTCAGCGGAAGCCTCCACGATCAAACTTCTTCGGGAGACTTTTTGACTCTTACATTATGTTTTAAAAACATCGACGTCATGGTTATTTTTGACGGTTCAAGACCGAAAATAACAATAATGATCATTTCATTGTCATGATATAGTAAAGGGTATTCAGTGCAGGACATGTTTAATGTTCACAGGCTGGTCTTGTGTTACGTTTGCCTTGTTGTTCTCTGGACACAGTGTGGAGCACTAACACCATGTGTGATTGGCTGGTCTGAACAGGCCCCGTAAATGGATGTATAATGAGAGTGTCGTGCCATGACTTCATCCAGGACTGCTGTTACTCACTGTGGCTGCTCACTGGCATCTCGCTGGATGCCTATGGGGCCTCGAAGGCCCTTCATCTGGCCTACGTGGTTTTTAATCAAGTCCAGGTCTGAGTCCTTTGAAATCGTAATCAGATGCCTGGCTGACTGAGCCATGCCAGCGATTTAATGTATCAGAGCGGTGCCAGCTCTGCCTTCAGCACGGCCAGTCTCCCTTTAATTCCATCACGCCAATCAATTACTGCGCTCATAGACTGTGGGACTCAGGGCCAGTCAAATAACTAGTTGCAGCACTTGAGCTTAATGCTCTGATATTACGGCTCTGTGCCGTTTTCACAAAACCAAGCCACATGACTTTACGAGGAAATTACCTTCAGATTTAAAGGCGAGGAGAGGTGAACCCCGCGCCCCTCTTTTGCATGGCGGTGTGAGCAGGATTAACAGTGGGAGATAACGGAAAGGACATCAGCGCTGATGATGCAGGAGTGGCACCAGTGCTGCTGAACCTTATCCCCCGCCACTGTCACACTAATATTAGGCTTAACCTCGTCCAGAGAATCCGGGGGTTTTGTCAATTTAGGATCACTTTAGCAGGATTGTGGCGCGTGGCAAGCGTGGATTATCATTCGTGGCCCGCGGCTCGGCGGGGGTATCTGCCCCGAACCTGCGATAATGGAGGTCTGCTCTCGCTCGTTCAGATAAGACACACAACGTATATCCACGGCGTTGCAGGTGTTAGTCAAGTCAACGGCGAACAACTAGCGGGGATTGGAGACGCTCCCGCCGCGCCATCGCTCAGACGCGGCGAGAATACGGGGGGGGGGGGGAGGGCGTCTGTACAGTGTCAAGATTAAACAAGCCCCCGGTGACTGTGCGCAGTATCGCAGCCACTAAGAAGCAACAAAAAAGAAAACTCGGGCATCAAAGTTTTCGCGAGCGGAGGAGAAACGCCCCGGCGAGTGTCCCGCAGGAGGGGGGGGGGGGACGGTGGGAAGAGAGAGCGTTTGTTTAACCTGATCCGTCCACGAGGCGACTTAATAGAGATCGGCGGAGGTTGGAGAGACACATTACCCCTGACACCTACGAACACAGCCGCCCGAGGAAGGGGTGCCAGGGAAACACAAAACAAGCCAATTTTATATTTTTAATTACTAATTATTTCAGGGAGGCTTTAATGGCTTTATTTTGGCTGTCAGAGTCATCAGAGAGGGGAGAGGGAGGAAGAGCGAGAGAGGAAGAGGCAGGATTATGCTCCTCGTGGGGAAGGCAGGGAGGAGGGAGGACAGCTCGCTCCTGATCCACGGGGTTTTCAGGCCAGGGGGGCGACAGCTGCACTGTCTTTAGCCTGGATTTGAATTTGAATTCTATCTAACGATGCAGCGCCGGCGAGGACTTGGCAGGGCAGTCTGCTAATCTTCCAGACACAAATGCTCGGGCTTTTCTTGTGTGCCCTCGCCGAGATTTGAGTAATTAAAGTTAAATTGAAGGGAATAAAAAATATCCTCCTTGTACCCGGGCTGTCTTGCTAATGCCAAGTGTGAATAGTCAGGTTTGTCCTCAGAACTGTAATCCCAAATGCTATTTCTACCCGCTCTCTCGCCTCTATGGAAAGGAAGGGAAGGGAAGGAGAAAAAAAAAAAAAAAGAAAGGAAAAAAAAAAGGTGCCGCCAAGTTTTTACAAGCTCTAAAGACAGTTGATAAGGCGCAGGGGGGGCGTAGGGCCGCAGCCTTTCAACTTGGAGGCTTCCCAAATAAAGAAAAGAAGCTCGGGAGGGGAGCGAGGGGGGGGGGGGGGGGGGAGTGGAAATGGCCAACTGTTATTGAGCGTCCGTCATTTTTGGAGGAATTGCTTCGGGAAGTTTGGACTTGTCGGAGTTAAATGGTCCCCCGGGGCCGCTTAACCCCTTCACTCCCGCCGCATTAGGCCGACTCCGAAGGTCTGCGGTCTCCCAGAGGTGATTCAATAAGAGGGTTTCAGCATTTGAGGCACCACGGCCGCACAATGATAACCGCCTCGAACGGTGCACTCGCCAATTGTGTTTATTGCAACTAAAATGGCTTCAAAACAGTATGTTCCGTTACATTTTAAAATACAAATGCAAAAAAAAAGTACCATAAAAAGTCGCCACAAAAAAGGTCACACGCTCTAATATTTGCATTATAATAATATACATAATCTAGGGCTGAAACAATAGTCGACAACTATTTTAGTAATCGATTAATCATTTTCTGGTTCACAGAGACTCAAATAGAGCAAAAATGATGTGAAAATGTTGTATTTTTTATGAAAACCTACTTTGTCTTTATAGTTAGGGTCTGTAGTGTTTTGTGCATTATACATTTCATGAATATCTTCCTGCGTCTCATCCAATCGGAAAGCAGAATTGGCGCTAAGAGCCTCTAACAAACATTGACTTTAAATTGACGCCATTAACACGTCCTCCATCGCCGCCACTTTAGCTTTATGTGAAAAAAATGAAAAAATACAATTCTCCTACTCCATTCACAGCCAAGCGATTAATCGATTAAAGGCACACTGCGTAACATTTTGGGCTGTACTTTTGCCATCTGTACAAAACATGCTCTTAATGACCAGCTCGACACATAATATGCCATTTCTGCAGTGGGAAATCAAAGAACGGATTTGGATGAGAACCTAACCGATTTAAATCTCAAATTCTACTGACGTTCGTTGACATCTCCATGGAGACGAGCTGGAGACGTACCCACTCCTGGTAAAGTTAGTCATGTCTTAGGAGAGGTGAGCCGCTCACAGCAAAAGCACATGTTTGTTGTACATTTATGAGGTATTTTTCAATGACAAAAATATGTCATAAAATGCAACTTTTTCCATTTTATTTATTGGGCAAAATTCTACGCGGTGTGGCTTTAAATAATCGTTAGTTGCAGCCCTAATATAATGTAACCTCTTAACGCCCACCTGAACCGAGCACATTTTCTCCAGTTTGGCTTCACCCAAATCCAAAAGCTTAAAAAAGCATCAAAATAGCGACAGAAACAAGGATGAAAACGAAACAAAAACAAGACAAAAACGTGGCGAAAACAAACTGACAAAAAACAGATAAGAACACGTCAAAAATGCTTAAAAAAGTTACGATCACTTTTGTAGGTCTTAGCTTTCAAATGAGGCATTACACTGTTGCTCTCCAGTTGAGAGGCTTTAAGGTTTGGGTAAAGCCGCTCGGTTCAGCCGGGTAAGAGGTTAACCTTTCACTACAGCACACATTCACTGTGGCGTTGTTTCAATAAGCTTCCGCAATGTCAAAAGTGTCGTCTTGATGATGGGAGAGTGTGACCACTGTGCAAAGGCTTGTGCAGCACAGCCCACAGATCGTCAGACAGATCGTGGCGGCCAGGGCATGTGTGTAAATGATGTCTCATGCTCCCTGATCCACTCTTTAACAATGTGACCCCGATGAATCCTGGCGTTGTCATCTTGGAATATGCCCGTGCCGTCAGGGAAGGAGAAAACCATTGGTGGAATAACCTGTTCAGGACGTTTGGCTCATTCTTTGGTGGCGACTTTTTGTTTTTTATTCAGACAGTGTAGCTGAAGACCAAAACTAGGCTAAAATGGAACTAGAGTAGAAAAAAGTATGACTAATCCTTAAAGAAAGAGGTTTCTGCTCAGGTAAGAACATAACTCAGTAAGGAAAAACGGTGGCCTGTTCTTTCAAAGGCCTGACCTTTGTTGGGCGACGGACTTCGCCCGTTGCTTTAGCCACACTTTAGGTCCTCTTCCAAATGCTTTATTTAAAAAAAACAAAAAAAACATTGTCAAACATGAGCAGTTAGGCGCATGTTTGTTTGTGTGTTGATTACTTTGACAGTTAAGTTGCATATAACCTTCGATATGAAAAACAAACCAAAAAAAAAAAAATGTTTGTGTTTCTTTCTTCTACTTTTTTTTCCAAGAGCACCCCACACAACTTGTGAAGCACATTTGGATAACCGAGACCAACCAGTCCCTACACCCGACTATCACCCTGTTAATTAGGCAGACTTGAATTCCACTCCTATTTCTCACACATTCATGTATTTTGACCTGTGACTGAAGAACAGATTCATAAAAACACACTTGGCGAGGTTAACTATTTCACCCCAGACTAAAAAGCTTGATAAACAGCTTTTATCATTGAACTCGTTTGTTTAATAAGAATATGAGGTCAAACTGAAAGGGTTTTTTAAGCACATTTTTCACTTTCTTTTTTCCTCCATAAAATGAACTTGTTTCATTTTATATCATCTTTCAGGGTTGTCACATAATTGCACAGGACTGAAATTCCATTTTTGACCATTTGACGAGTCCAGACAGGGCTCTTCTGTGGGCAGTTTGGTTACATGTGTGTGCCTATAGTTCCCTCTGGGTGCTTCGGTTTCTCCTACCATTCAGGACAACAGGGTGCTCTCTGTGGGCCAAGACCTCCTTGCAAAGAGATGGGACTTCCAATAAATGTAATAATATAAAAAAAAAAAGGAAGAACAGGTGCAGTGTCTTGCCCGGGATAGAGTCTCTGGTTGTTGTCGTCCCGACACGCCCCCTGCCACCCCTAAAATGTGTGGAAAACACATTGATAAACAATGCCTGCAGACTTCCTTCACAGGTGTACCTAAAAGCATGGCAGTTGATCCCCCCCCCCTCGCACGCTCCCGTTTCAGGCGCTTGTCGTTTGGTGGCGGATCAGTGATTACAGCCTCAAACTGAGCACACAGAAGCAGACTTAAGTTCTCCCGCTGCCATCTGCGTGACGAGGAGACGAGAGCTGCCTCCGAGTAACCTGGGACTACGCGGACAACTGCGGGCGGGTAAAAAAAAAAAAAAACACAAAACAAAAACAAAAGCACACGTGGCAATGCCGGGTGCGACCCATGGATCGGCGATTTGCGGCCCCCAGGCCTAACAGGTGAAACTCAGAAAATTAGAATATCTTGAAAAAGTTCATTTATTGCTGTAATTTAACTTAAAATGTAAAACTAATACATGATATAGACTCATGATGTGCAAAGTGACATATGTCAAGCCTTTGTTTGTTTTAATTTGGATGATTTAAACAAATTCAAAATCTCAGAAGATTAGAATATTACATTAAATCAATAAAAAATGATTTTAAACAGAGACATGTCAGTCCTCTGAAAACTATAATCCTGCATATGTACTTGCTTGGTTTGGGCCTTTTACTTGAATGACGGCCTTAATGTGGTTGCGTGGCATGGATGCTCTCAGCCTGTGGCACTGCTGAGGTGTTATGGAAGACCAGGATGCTTCGCCCAGAGGAATCTGACATTTGAAGCCCATGTCCAGGATCCGTCTGTGTGTGGAGGCTCTTGATGCACTGACTCCAGCCTCAGTCCACTCCTCGTGAAGGTCCTCCACACTTTTGAATGGCCTTTTCCTGACAGTCCTCTCCAGACTGCGCTCATCCCTGCGGCTCGTGCACCTTTTTCTTCCACACTTTTCCCTTCCACTCTATTAATGTGCTTTGATACAGCACTTTGAGAACATCCAACTTCTCTTGTTATTACCTTTGGAGGGTGTCCATGATGGTTTTCTGCACAACTGTCAGGTCAGCGGTCCATGATGGTGAAATGAGAGACCGTTTAAAGTCTCAGGGACCCTTTTTGCAGTTTTGGATTCATTAGCTGATGAAAGGGTGACACTTTAAGCTTTTCACGATATTCTAATCTTCTGAGATTTAATTATGGCTCACAGCTTGTAAAAACCCCAAATAAAACATCTCAGAATATTTGGAAAATGGACTGTAAGCCATAATCATCAACATGATAACAAACAAAGGCTTGACATATGTCACTTTGCATGTCATGAGTCCATATCATGTATTAATTAGTTTCACACTTTAAGTTGAATTACAGAAATAAATGAACTTTTCTCTGGTCGATACGTTTTTAGATTTAGTTAAAACTGAACTGGAGAAAATGCGCTCGCTTAAGGTAAGAGTTTAAACGTATCCCCGTGTGGATAAGGTAAGCCCCTTTGTCGCCTCGTGAGCCGTGGACATCTCCAGGCACGTGACCCCCATATCTCCCCCTAGGAGCGCTCCCCCTCTAACCTTACCGCATTAGCCGTAAAGTACTCGACAACTGCGCGATAAAAACTCAAATCACCATGTCAAACTTTACAGCGGATAAACACACAGCGAACGTCATCTGGCCCTTTATGTCCGCGCTTTGCTCCGGGCCCCCAGCGCACCCACACACATCGCTCTCCCTAACGGTCTGTAAAATGGCGCGGGGAGTCAATGGGTGCTTATTGGCCATGTGCACCCTGGATTACGGTCGCTCTGCCTGCAGTCGCGCGCGTATTGATAGGCCCATACATCACCCCTCCTCCAGACAATCGCAGATGGCTAATTGGGACTTTTTTACAGCCTTCCAGTTTATGCCGAGATTTTTGATATAAATTAAGCGCGCGCGGCACCGTCTCCCCTTTCACGGTGCCGCGACTTGGACAGGCCCGCGTCTGATGAATACCTCTTTTTATTGGCGCGAAGACCTCCGAGGCTTGGGCTGAGCCGGAATATTGTTTTTAATACGTACCTGTCTGTGGTAATTAATTATGGCACGCTGTATCACCTCAAGACAAACTCCGAAAGAAAAATATCGACTTCATCTGGCTCTCTGCGCGGCGCTCGCTCTCCCGCCCGTGTCCTTCCCGCCTGTGTTTATCTCGCCGGCCCCGCCTTCTCCCGCCCGCCAAAGTCCTAAAGTTGTTTTGTTAATTACGATTAGGAGGCAGAAGGACCACACGCATTTGAACATGAGGTAGATGACAGCGGCTGTGATGTTTGCTGCGCAGAGGGGTGATTGTTTACAGCGAGAAAGAATGAGTCCAAGGCTGCTTAGGAGAAGAGGGGGCGATGGAGTGGCTGGTGGTTGTGCTGCTGCAGTGAAAACGGGGCCGAATAGGTGATGGATAGAAGAGAGTACAGGTCGATATGCACGGTCGATACTTGTGGCTGATATTTTTCCAAATGGTTTATAATCTTGTGTATGATGCTTCCAAACTGAAATGTGTCAGTGTTGAACTGTGACAGCAGGGGGCGCTTTATTAGAGAAAGAGGGCTGATTCATTCAACACATTCATGTTTAGCAGATACTTTAGAAAGACAAAAATCAGCAGATTCCAAAAGAAAAAAACGATCTCTTATGGTTCCAAAATTATAAGCAAAAGTCTGCAACATTAAATATATAGAATACAATGCGAGGTGAACAAACTTGATGTGGTCAAAAAGTTGTGGGAGGCCCACACCGTTTTTCCATGCTGAGATATGTTCTTACCTTACCTTTGTGCCCGTGGAAGAGCGTGGTCGCTTCTAACTTCACCTCCATTTGGAGCCATAGGAATATGCTGGGAGAGGCCAAATGCTAACAACATCTTTGGTCGTTTTGCATGGCTGAGGGCACGCACAAAGACCAGACAGGTACGTATCAACTCGTCTAAGCTCAGGTAAGAACACATCTCAGTGTGGAAAACCGGTGGCCTGTTCCTTTAAAGCTCTGACCGAGCTCTTTCCAATGCAAAACAACTCTGTCTTTCGTTTCCGGAGATATCGGCCTTTTATTGGCGTTAGATCGGGTGATTGCCAATATTGTAAAATAACCAAAATATCGGTTGACCTCTAGAAGAAGAGTGCATTTTCTGTATGGAATTGGAAATGCAATCTCAATTGTTTAATTTTACGTAAAACATATAATTTACAAATAACTTGTGTAAAGTAAAGTAAAAATTTAAAAAACAGGTATCGGTGAAGGAACAAAATAGATCATATAAAAAAAAAAATCCATATACGTAACTAGAGGCACAAACACTAAACATGACATTGCACTCCTTAAATCAATCATGCAATAAACTTAAATCTTTTCACCCCCACCTGAACCAAGCACATTTGGCATTACCCAAATCTAACAGCCTAAAAAAAAGCAATGAAAACGGGGGTGAAAAAGCAACAAAAAAGACACACAAATGTGTTGGAAAAGTCACAAAAACACAGCAAAAACACAACAAAAATGTTACCAAAATGTGCCAAAAACACAACAAAAAAGCCACAAAACATGTCAAAAATGCTTTAAAAACAAAAAAAAACGTACAATCGCTTTTGTAGATCTTAGCTTCCAGATGATGCATTAAACTGTTGCTCTCCAGTCGAGGCGCTTATAGATTTGGGTAAAGACGAACTGGAGAAAATGCCCCAGTGCAGGCGGGGGTATGAGCTTAACATAAATTGTGACCCTGTGGCTAAAACAAAATGAAGGACTTGCGATTTTCATCCCGTCCCGTATTCTTACCATGTGAGTTTCCTCCGCTTTTCCCCATTCAACCAAAACATACACAATAGGTTAACCTTCCAACGAGACCAAGCCTAGCTCAACACCTATACTGCTTCTTTTTTTTTTCAAACACTATTGAACTGTTTTGCCCTTATGCCAGTATTCAGATGACGTCCCTCCATAACAGTCCAACTATAATCCCCGTTCGGGACCATCTGACAGTATGACAGTTTGTCCGAATGTGGTGAAATGGAGCATTTTCGGTGAAAATTGGCCGCGGTGCAGCTTTCGGCACTGCTGCGTGTCTGCCGCTGGCTCTTACGCCTCCGTCGCCATGTGTTCTTTATTATCCGAATGGGATATCCACAAACACACGGCAGTTTAACACCAGGTGTGAATGAAGCGCTCGCTCCTCTATGGCCTCGACCACTTATCCTCCGCATCAATAGCCTCCCTCCAGCCAAAATCACCCCGTTAGCGGCGTCTCCTCCCGCCTGCAGCCGCGATTGTAAACACACACACACGCGCGTTCACAGGTCTGTGCTGTGTGGCACTGCTGAGGCTTCATGTTTCGCTTGTTTTCTGGCCCCTGCGCGTGTTTGAATAACCCTAACCCCATACCTCCATATCGGTTACAGCCTATTGAGGGAAACAGTCAGAGCAAAAAGGGGAAAGATCTGCTGTCTATTTTTTCCTGATGTGGCTGGTAGTAATACTATAGTAGTAGTAATATTGTTAGTTTATTATAAGCATTTTGTGGTCTCTTTTGGTCTGTGTTTGTTCATTTAGGATACAATACGATTGTTTAGCACAGGGGTCACCGAGGGTCATTCAAGAGCATTAACTTGTGCAAGGGTTACCAGTTGAAAATAACATCCCCAAGACTTAAAGGTGCATTATGCAAATTTAAGTTGCAAAAAAAAAAACAACAACAACAACAAAAAGAAAGAAATGTGTGCGTATTTGACTTTGTAGTGGCTGTGTGAGTGGTCAGCATGGCGCCTTTACTTTCGATCACGGCGGTTCTCTACAACGCTCCAGGATCAATTGTTTTGTAGGTTTTTTGGTGCGAGGGTCCGTCAGCAGAGAAAACCTTCCAAATAATTGATTCCAAGAGACCAACGTGATGGAAGGTAAAGGCGCCATGCTGATCACTCCAGTTCAATATTTTACGCATTCAAAGTTGCATATTGCACCTTTAAAGTTAAACTGTTTAACTGTACACTATTAAACATATTATATGACTAATTCATGCTTTTAAACAGTCTAAAGAACAAAACTGTATTTTTAGCATCAAAATGCAAGAAATTGATCTTGTATCTTTTAGAAAAAGTCTCAAGGGCTGCTGGACATGTCCAAAGGGGGCCCGCAGGCATAGGGTTTCTCCCCGCTGGTTTAGCACATAACAAGTTCATATTTCCCGGGTGCTTTGCTGCTCCTGACATGCTTCCCCCAGTGGGAAGAACGGTCAAATACAGAGTAAAATCTCTTCAAGGAATTCTATCTCACCAAAATTTGCAACAGATTTCCGTCAAACCTTAACAATAGGCAGTGGCTGAGCCCAGGTTCAAGGTCCCGTCTTCAAAACCCAGAATGTGTGGCCATTGCTTTATGGAGTTTGCACATTTCCGCTGTGTCCAGGAGATAAACCAGTCACCAGTGAGCGGCATCAGTGGGTCAAATGCGCACTGTAATCTAACCTAACCTTTAGAAGCGACAGTATTTTATCTGAATACTGTAACGTCTTAAAGCAGAGGTCGTCACTTTCCAAGTTGATACAGACTTCCCCAAACTCCGCTGAACTTGGGTGTTTGCGGAAATTTAAATAAATCCAATCTGCAACGTTAAATCCGAAACGTTTAAGCTTGCCTTCCAAATAATCCTCTTAGTCATAAATATTTAATCTATAGATTTAAAAATGCAAATGAACATGTACGTTATTAATTCAACTATTGGGAGTATAACAATAAATAACAACACAACCGCCGCCACTAAAATAACGTCTGGGAGCCGCCCGTCTATACATGATATAATCCGAGCCTATTTGGCGAAGTGTCGGCTGCTAAATTACCTATGCATGGCGTATTTCTGCCAATGTGGGTCAAAGCCGGGGTAAATAGGTTGCGCGACGGATGCAAAAGCGCATGTGTTGACCATGCCAGCGTTTTATTGACAATCCCCAAACATCTTAAATCTTAATGAGATCTTTTTGTTTCTCTCCCAATCTCTAACAGGATTATCCACCAGAGCCAATGCCGCGCCACTCAACATGTACTACAAAATATACACAGAAATGAAATAATCCCGGGCCCGGACCTGCATTATTTAGAGCAGAATAATTGAAAATATTCATATAACCGGGGTAATTTGCAGCCGGATAATCGTCCGTGGTGATTGGTGTGATCCAGAGGAGGATACTTTTTAACTGTAAAGGGATTTCATGTGTTGGATTATAGGGCTCAGGCGCTGTGGAGTTTTTCTGAGCAGTTACAGGATACAGGAGATTGTGTGTGGGGCCATTTTTGGTGCTTTAAACATTTTGATCAGCACTATGCCACCACTTTTGAGTGAAGTACAAGCTATTGTCTGTTGGTCTGTTGTCGTGCCATGTTCATCAGAAACTCTACCACAAACGGTTCATTTCTAAGCAAGAGTCATCTGGAGGACATTATGAGTATAAAGCATTAGCGCTTTTCCAGGCACTAGAGCAAACTGGAACTTTTCACACCAAGTACCACCTCACACAATACACACTAAAATAAGATGGTCACACGCTCTAATATTTGATTGGAGAACTTTTAGCCTTGATTAGGAATGGTTTCAATAAGATACCAACTTTTTTGGGTGAGGGGTCAGGCAGTGTACTTGACCTTCACCATCAGGCCTATAGATCAACATCTAATCTAATCTAATCTTTGGGCCATCCCGCCTTCACTCTGCCCGATCCCGTCAGACCTCAGAAGCTACGCAGGGAAGGGCCTGGTCGGTACTTGGATGGGAGACCGTTTGGTAACACCAGGAAGCCCAGCGAAAATAATGAGTGGTTGGTGGTGGTCGGAGGGGCCGATGGCACAGACTGGTCGCCTCGTTTCCGTCAGTCTACCCCAGGGCAGCTGGCTACAATAATAGCTTACCACCACCATATGGAGTGAATGAATAATGCACAACATTGTAGAGCGACTTTGAGCATCTATATAAGACTAATGCATTATTATTATTAATGATCAGGATGTAAAGGTGTGTTATGCAACTTTTGGGCTTTTTTTGGGTAGTTTGGATGATCTGCATCTTTTATCTTTTGCATTTAATTAGAGATAATTTCATTTATGCCTTAGTAATGCATTGTTTATTTTTGTTTTGTTTTCATTTCATTTCTTTTTTGGTTTAGACATGGTTTATAGATCTAGTCAAATTGTCTTATTTAAAGGTGCATTATGCAACTTGTATACAAAAAAAAAAACGTGACATTTGTGCATATTTGACCTTGTAGTGCCCCAGCGGCTGTATGAGTGGTCAGCATGGCGCCTTTACTTTCCATCAGTGTGGTCTCTTGGACACTCCAGGATCAATTGTTTGGAAGGTGTTCACTGCCGACGGACCCACCCACCAGAAAAGCTACAAAACGATTGATCCTGGAGCGTTTTAGAGACCACCACAATGGAAAGTAAAGGCGCCATGCTCACCACTCATACAGCCGCTGGGTCACTTCAAGGTGAAATACGCACATAAAAAGTTCCATAATGCAACTTTAAATAAAGACCTTGCAAACATATAGGAGTAAACCATGTCTAATCTAAAAAAAATAAATAAATAAATCAAAACAAAAATAATCGATGCATTACTGGGGCATGAATGAAATGATCTCTAATTATTATTTAGCACACTGCTTTACATATAGATTACAATTTCATGCATTTTTCATTCATTCCAGTCGGAGGCGGGACCGGTGCACGAAAGCAGAATAATAGTATAGTTCATTTGGAAATTAACGCTCATAAATCTTTAAACTTTAACCAAATAGTGCCACAAACCAGCACAGCTACTTGCCAGCTCAAAGAGGAAAGGTTATCTAAAAAAAAAAAACACAATATGAATACTTAACACAAGGAGGAGGGAGATGTTCTTTTCTCCTACAGATTTTGAATGTACTTCTTTAACTTGTGCCAATCTCCAGCTTAGGAGCGCATTTATCATAGTCACTTCCGCGCCTCAATACAGTCCCACACCAGCTCCCCCGGGCCTCAACTGTAAAGTGTTTGGTGGTTTATATCTTTTCTTTAAATTAAGTAAACTTGCTCCACCCGGGTCCATAAATCGGAGCCGGCCCGGAGCCGCGGTGTAGCGCAGTCCCCTCTCTCCCCCCCCCCCACCCTTCTGGTCAGTGGATTTACTAGTGGGAGTAATAACTGTCGGGCCGAATGCCGCGCAAAGTGGCGGACGGCGGCGAGTGGAGGGGGAGTATTTATCACGCTATTGACTTTGTGACTGCCGTGTCGCGAACTCTTTTGTCATAAAACGGAGCAGCGCCGCAGATCGATCCGAGGAAAACTGCTGTCAGCCCGACTCCCAGCGAGCATTGCTTTTCCTGCAGCCACTTAGAGGGCTGATAAATGCCTCCGCGCCACCTCCCCCCCCCCCCATTCCTCCCCGCGCAAAACCCAAGCGCGCGCGAGGCACTGCTGCGGCGGCGGCGGCTACACCGGCCTGTGGAGGGAGAGACTGGACAGAGGAAGACAGAGGGAGGGGGATAAGGGAAACCCACTTTTATAAAAGGGGAAAGAGAGAGAGAGAGAGAGAAAAGGGAAACTTTGTAGCAGGAAACGATGAACGTGGTCAAGTTGGAAAGTGGACAAACTCTCCGCAGGTGAGAAATGCGCACGTTGATTCTTACACAGGCTCTGTGATGATTATTAGTCGCTGCTTTTTAGTTTGCGTCGCTTCTAAAACCAATTCAACCCCTTACCTCCGAGCACACTTTTCTCCCGTTTGACTTTACCCAAATCTAAAAGCTTGGGGGAATCGAAACGCAGCAAGAGAGTGACCGAAACGCAACAAACCCATCCATCCATTTTCTTCCACTTGTCCGTTGCCGGGTCGTGGTGGGCAGTTGTTGGAGCTGCCCAAGTCACATTGCACCAGCCCCTATGGCTCCTCCTGCAGGTGGTGGGTCCACAGAAGGACGGCCTCATGGTTCTAACCGGGCCTGTTGGTCTCTCATAAGGGGCTTCACCCATTCACTCTCTCATTCATACACCAGTGTACGCAGACACTGGAGGCAAGGAGGGTGAAGTGTCTTGCCCAAGGACACAACGACAATGTGCACCTTCAGGAGGCGGGATTCGAACCCCCGACCTTCCGATCATGAGACGACCCGCTCTACCATCTGCGGAACAAAACCAGGTGACAAAACGCGATGAAAAAGCAATACAATGGTTACAAACAAAGCAACAAAAAAGTGACAAATAATACGGCGGAAAAGTGATGAAAAAGCGTCAAAAAACGCAACAGAGCAGGCAACGAAAAGTGAGGAGAAAAGCGACTAAACAGGCAACAAAACAGGTGGCAAAGAAGTGATGAAAAAGCAACAAAAAAATGCAACAAAAACGTGACGGAAAATATGACGAAACAGTGACAACGCAAGGAAAAATCTTAGATGAGTTTTGTAGGTCTTAGCTTTCAAATGAGGCGTTACACTGGCCTATCAGCTCCAGTCGAGAAGCTTTTAGATCTGGGTTAGGGGTGGGTGGGGAGTAAGAGGTTAAAATGAAGTGAATTGAATTAGTTTTGCATTATTGTGTGTTTTTTATTGGTTTGTCCTCTTATACCATCTCCTTTTAACCTATCCCTAAAAGCGTAATATTAATGTGAGTGTTGCTATTATCAAGTGAACGGGTCGTACTGGACCGAGGAGGGAAAATAGACCGGTCTCTTTCTTGCCAGGAGTTTGTTGGGGTTTTTTTTCTCGCGGGGGCGCTGTCGCCGGGGGCCGCAGGAGGACAGTTGGGTCAGGAAGGGGAGGCTCAAAACAGAACAGATTCTCCCCCATTTCACAGGCGACAGTGAGATGACAATACACTTAGGAAACATTGCAACACAAAGCATTTGACATTTTGACAAAAAAAGCTCCTCTGAAAGACTGAACTTTCCGTCACTGCGGCTGACATTACAATTTCACACTATTACATGGAGTGTTGAGCAAATAGGAATTGGTTTCTTATTTTAAAAGCACTAAATAAAGTTTATCTTCATTCAGATGACTTCAGGCCACAGGCGTTCAGGAAGAGAAACTCCCGCGTTTGATTTCAATGATTTTGAAGTGGTAAAAGGATGATTACGATGTAAGTGTATGAATTATTTATCAGTAAAGCACACTGATGTTCTTAACTTGAAAACCACATTCTCAATTTGAAGCAATTTTATTATCAAGAGGAGTGGGGGGAAAAAACAAACAAAAAACAGTGCATGCGAGGTGTGCTTATATGAACTTATATGTGTGAAGAACTGAGACGTTAGGAATGCGTTTGGAAAGTTTTAATGAGTTTGGACCACAGCAAACAGTTTCAAATGTACTGCTTTCACTGTTTCCGAGCAGATAAATCGGACACGGGGCCTTTAATTAGCGCCGTGGGACGTCCGTTATTTTAAACATCACATCATCGCAGTACATGTCCCTGAAGTCTGTCACAAAAAAACAGATAAAGAAATGATGTGCCGGCAATGAAGACAGCTCGCGCCAACCGACGGGCTGACTGTGCTCCACTAATCCCTCACCCACCCCCCCCCACCTTCCTCCTGACCCCCGTCGCCTTTGGGGAGGGGTCACTCAGCCGGACCCAGACTCCCCTGGGGCGTCCTCTCGCTTCGACCTGTGAATCTGGACCTTTCGGCCTGAGCTGGAGCGGCGGAGTTCACGGTCAAGGACACACACATGCGCGACATGCTAAGGGAGGCTGTCGTCATCCATCACCTGGCAGTGCTTAGACCACCGTGAGATGTCGACACAGACGCTATTGATCGGCCATCGATTTGAAAGGGCCCACGGGCTGGACGAGGACACAGGGGGCGGGAGAAGGAAGCGACCGCGGGGCATTAGTGAAGGAATCTAGGGCACGGTGAAGGAATCTGGCGTGACATTAGCATAGCGGCACACGCAAACTGTCTTCATGTTGGTTTTTTCTACGCTACACAAAGGATGAAGCTCTTCGGCGGGTCTGTTGTCGCGCAATCCATACACACATTCTGCTAGTTTCTTTTGGAAGACATATAGGGAAGTCGCTGTTTTCACATAACCCTCGGTCTTGCATTTTAGCTGCTGCTCGTGGACTGTGTTTACTTCTGCTAATGATGGGCTCTCCATGTCACCGGGGCCAACGTCGGTATGGAAGTATGGAAGCTTAAATACAGACCTCAGCCTCTGGACAGCTCTCCAGTCGCAGTAAAGACAGGCTTTGATCTTTCTGCTCTGGACGTGGTCATCGTTTATAGATTTCATATGAACTTTAAAGGAAGGTCTTTCTAATTAATCTGAGGTTTGGTGTTTAATGACGCAGGAGACTTTCAAAGTTGTCATATCCACTTCAGCCTGAACTTTTTAAATGGTAACTTTGGGCATCTTATTTATTTTCAAATCGACGTGATCGTCTCAGCATCGGACGCCTCTTGCCTTACTGCTAGAAGGTACCAGGTTCGATTCCCCGGCCTCTCTGTGTGGACTTCGCATGTTCTCTCCGTGTCTGCGTAAGTTTACTCCGGCTCGGGACTAACTCAACATCTGATCTGCGCAATTTCGTACACATTGTAAAATGACATTAAAGTTCTTCTTCTTGTGGGGTGACTGAGTGGCGTTTCCAGGGCCCCAGCTCCAGAACTTCAGTCAGGAGTATCTAGTTTGAGCATGTTCTGGCCTGGGGAGAACATGCAAGCTCCTCTCAGAATAGCCCCAACTGGTCGCGGAATTGAACCCCAAACCAGCCCCCCAAAAAAGGTCACACGCTCTAATATTTGGTTGGAGCACCTTTACAACACACATTGGAATGGTTTCGATCAGCTTCCGCAATGTCAAGATCTAGTGTTGCATAATGATTCCCAATGGAGTTCAAGTAAAAGTAAAGTGCTTTATTGGTCATTAGGAAATTGCTCAGATGGTGGGATAGTCCTGAGCCACTGCGACTCTGTGGACCACTGAGATAGATAGATAGATAGATAGATAGATAGATAGATAGATAGATAGATAGATATTAGGGAGGAAGAAATCTGTTGATAGAATAGCCTGGTCATTGAGGATGTCCAGGTCGATCTCATTCTTTGGGCACATGGAGTTGCTGGAACTAGACCTGACCAACTGCAGCAACCGCTGCATGATGAGGACAATAAGGCCCACCAGAACGGAAGACTTAAAAGATCCATGAAGAACACATCACACCGATGACATACCTCGGTGAAGATAGACAGATTTATTTGCCAAACGCTGCTCCGTCATGATTTACCAGAGGACAGAGAGTACACCCTTACATGTCTCCGTAAAAGTGAAACCCCCTCGGAAACACGCCGCCCGCCCAGCACCGAGAATTATAGAGACATCACCACGCCCCGCATAAAAGATGACAACTCTCCTTCTCCGCACTTAATCAATGGCGCTGACCTTTGCAGACAGCACCTCGCTGAGTGATTAAAGCCGGCCACGGCGAGCGTCGCGGAGAATTGCCGGCATAAAGGGGTCCAGATGGGAGGGAGAGGGGAGAGAGCGGGAAAGGAGGGGTGGGGGGGGGAAGAAAGAGGGGATGACCTCCTGTAGCTCCCGTCACCGTCCCCTCCATCCATCGCCCCGCACTGTGTGCGCCGCCGAGCCCCACGCAGGTAACAGTCCTCATCAGTAACAGTGACTGAGGAGCCGGGATGCTGTGCGGAGGGACGGCCTGTTTACGCCGAGCTCATTTTCATTGAAATGCCAGCACCGATACCATAGGGCGTGTCATTAGTCCGGACATGTTTTACTTTTGTTATGTTTCAGACAGAAACCACAATGTGTATCCTCAAACTTGGACTAATAGCAGAGAAAACGCTCTTTCGTAGAGGCACAGAAATCAACAAATTGCATGTTGCAATTTTGAGGCAGCTATCCAGAGCAACTCTCAATGAAACACTTGCGTTTTTCAAAGCAGTAGCAAAGTTCTCTCTCTCTCACTATGAGCGTCTTTTGCAGATTAAAAAGTCTAATCTAAAGCGTGGCAGGAGGAAACATCGATTTTTTTTCACACAGTGGTCAATGCCAATGATTTTTAGCTAGTTTATCTCCCTTAAACATATAGTTTTAATGTCCGCTAAGCGAGCAGACAGAGTGGTCAGCATGGCGCCTTTACTTTCGATCACGGTGGCCTCTATAACGGAGGTTTTCTGGTGAGAGGCAGTGATGACCTACCAGAAACTCTGAAAACCATTGATCCTGGAGCCACTGTGATGGAAAGTAAAGGCACCATGCTAGCAGCTGGGTGACTAAAAGCTTAACTATGCACTAATAGAACATATAAAAATACAATATTTTGAAGGTTTTGTTTAAGGGATTTTTCTCCTATTTACATCAGTAATCTACAGCAAACATTTAATACTACTGACTCTAAATTCATTAATGTTGGGCTCGAGACAAAAAGAAACGGCATTATGGCTGAGGCTAACCCTTTCGCCTCACATCAAAGAGGATTCCCAGACTGTGTTTGCAAGTTTTCTTCTTTTGTCGGAGTGGGTTTCCGTCAGGCTCTGTGGATTTTGCCCAGAAACCCTTTTGGAGATGGATGAGAGAATGGATTTAACGGAACTTTGCCTTATCAAGCATTTAACCTATTTCTTTGCAAATCAAAGACCTTCTTAAAATGCCATTATGCTTTCTTGTCGAACATCCCACTAAAGGTGAACTCGCGGTTATAGCTTGTAAATAGTCAAAGTCAAAGCGCACCCTCATAGGTCTAAATCACTCAAACACCGTGTTGATCAGCGCTTAAGGACTCTCGATTTTGTACATTCAGTGCATACTTTCCGTCCGGTGATGTTTTTGAATCCGCGGCCTCAATGCCAGGTGAGAACGTTCCGGAGGTGCTCCACATGGGGGGAACAAAAGGGACAGAGGTTTTGCTGGAGGTCTGAGGAGGCAGCGGCTGTAATTCACACTTCATTCCTGTTGAAGCTCTCCATAATCCCGGAGTGCCTTTCCCTGGCTCCGGTCCAAAAAGCTCGATCCGTCTGTAACAAAACAGACAAAATAAAATAAAAAAATGGCGGATGAATACCAGCAGAGGAGTGTCACGCGGTTGAGAGATTTATAATGTGAGCACTACCAAGTCGCTCGTAAATCAGTGCGAAAGGCTTTCATGTAGGTGGAGCTGGCATTTATGCAAGAGAGAGGGAGAGAGCGGCGATTTGAATGAGGAAGTGTACAGAGGGGAGAGCTGTACTGCAAGAGACTGAATGGAAACACTTTTACAATACTACGGAGTATACGTGTGTGGACATTTATAAGGTCAGAAAGTAAGTCGTCAACTTTTGAACACTCTTTTGCTTCCAACTAAAAAACCATGCAGTGACAAGGAGTGACGGGTTGGTTGCTTCATTACAAACACACAATAATAGCAATGGTCCAGAAGTGAAAGGGAATCATTTGGCACGTTCTGGAAAGTTTATTGGCAGTCAGTGATGGAGAAAATAGGAGACAAAGTTCCAACTATTCCAGCCATCATCCAATTTTTGAGGCAGACGACAGTGACACACACACAGTTGGACGGGACGCAGCACTGATGTTTGTCCTGTTTCACGAGGGTAGTTGCCTGTCATTGTTTGTTCTACCTTCGGGCGACCAGATTTTCCAACTTAAAAACTGGGACACACTTTGGGAATATAACGTAAGGGTTCCAAATCTTGAATGCTTTGCTCATGCTGAATGGTAACTGTTTACGTCCCAGGACATGCACTAATCCACATTGAATTGGTTTATACTTGGTAATCGATATTCACGAGGGCCAAAAAAAAACAGTGCGTAATTTCAGGGACTGAATTGGCCAAAACCGGGACAACTGAGACAGAGACCGAGTCAAAACATGAGGAAAAAGCAATGGTTTTGGGGAAAGCTTTTGGGACGTGGGACAAAGCACTCAAAACTGGGACTGTCCCGGGTAATCTGGGACATCTGGTCACCCTATTCTATTAAAGAAACTCCCGCTGACATTTAGAATCTCTTTACCAGGGGAGTCCCGGCCCCAAAGAGGACACTACTGTACATGTTTTGTACCTTGGAAACATGTGTAGATTTAAAAAAAAGGCCTTACCTGGTCTGGGAGTCGAAGCCAGGACTTTCTGGCTAATTCTAAAGCTGTGGGTATCAGATTATTTTTTTGTAGTAGAGTAAATTTCTTGAAAGGAAAATGTGGCCACACGAGGCCATGTGTTGTGTGTCAAAATACAGCACATTTTCCTCCAGCATCAACCAGGAAGTCAGAGGCTAAATTAGCACAGTGTTAGCCTTAGCAGTCCGCCTTGTTCACATCTCAACTCTGTCTCGCTATGAACTCTGATTGAGACGAGCTTCAGGATGTTCGGGAGTTTCTGTGAGTTAGAAACTACCTACGACTTTCACGGTTTGATAACGCAGTAATTCAGGTTGTGCAGCTAAAAACAGCTATTTCTCTCAAAACTTTGCATATACATTGTTTACAAAACTCCAAAAAAAATTAGCTGAGTTTTGGAATACTCACCAGGCCAGAGTTATACCTTGTTCCGCGCAGACCTCAGTAATTTGCACTGTTGTTCGACGACAGCTGCAACGCCGCCACGTCAGGCACGTTCCAGCGGCGAGCCAGTGTCCGCCGAAAACACACTTGTTTTAGTATTTATGTTCTCTTTGGCCCCAAACCGGCACTTAAAATCTGGAGTGGTCAGCGTTTACAAGTGTCTCCGCTGTCCTCTTAAACCCGTTGTAATAACAGAGAGCCTGCAGAGGTGTAAATGACCAACATCAAGGTCAGACGGCTCAAGTCAGTGTTTAGTTTCACAAGGCGAAGATGATAGAAATCTTTTTTTGGTCAAGACGATTATGACTTACATGCTTTTACATGTCGCCTGTACTTGCGGCATTCCTGGTCTGGGTCAAAGATAAATATCGGTTTTACTTTACAGGTTGAGGTATCGTGTAGGTTTTGCAGTCTCGGTCACGATTTGCGCTGCACATTTAAGAAACATCTTTTGGAGAGCAACTTATACTTCAAAGACACTTGTGTACAATGTGACCGACCCCAGCTCAGCTCCACTCCGCTCCCTCCCGCCTCCGACATATCGCCCACTGCCTCCACTTCAGTCCGGCCGGGGCGAGCTCGAAGCAACGAGTTTGAGGAATAAAACTCCCAATAAAATAATAAACAGCTCTTTAAGGGAAGGCGAGCTATAAACGCTGGTTACAGAGGAGACCACTTCTCTTTCACCATCAGAAGTTTTGTTTTCCCCTCCTGCGCGAGGGAGAGAGGGGCAGCAAAAAAGTGACCCGAATGAGACCAATAGAAGGTTAATCGGGTCGTATGATTGTGTTTGTGATAAACAAACTCCAACAGAGGGAAATAATGATGTTACATGGCGGAGTGGAACACGGGGAATGTGGAATCTGGCAGGACGATATTTCAAAGAAAACGATATAAGTTTTGTCCTTATACTTTACTATATTGACCCAAGTGCTTGCAGATTGTGTTCAGCGTGTTCAGAACAAAAAGAAAGGTCATCAAAAAATTCGAGTTATCAAGCTTATAAGTGGACGTGTTTGGCGGAAAGACAAGTCAGCAAATTTGTAAAAAAAAAAAAAACATAAAGTAAAATGTACTCGAACTATATCAACTGCTTCACAATCCCAGCACCAAAAAAAGAAAGAAAAAGATTTGACTCCAATTTCCCGTCCTGCACTCCCAACACATTGGATTAATTTGATCCTTCAGCATTAGCGCACGTGTAAAGCACTTTCTTAGCTGTAGCCGGCCAGCTGTAAATACTTGAATAAACACGCGGCCGTTTGTTGTGGTCGGTTTTGATGCTGGCTCCGAGTGCCTTTCTGAAGTACGCACTCATTAAGCCAGAGTGCGCTCCCGGAAAGCAGCTCTCTGGACCCGCTAAGTGATGCAGGTGCTGGCTTTAACACGCCGCTAAGTGTATTTTCTCCCCCGTAAATCCTTATTAGCACCTGCTTAATATTACAGGTCATTTTCCCAACACTTTTCCCCAAGTCTTTCTTCAACATTTAAGTTTTCTCAGGACGTAAACTGAAATGTTTGCTGTTTTTTTTTCTTTTACTTCGTTACTGAACCTCATTTAGTTGTGGTGGCACTGGGGCCCGGCAGGAGAAGTGGGCTACAACAATGCAGCGACGAGGAACATTAAACCAGATCAAGGGCCCGGATCTTGGTCAAGGTGTTGCCTATAACTAGATGGATGAATAAGAAAAATACATTGAAAAGCAAATAGTTTTGACAAGGCTGGACAATGCGTATTTGGCCTTTATTTTCAAATGTATATGTACCCATTTGTAAATAGCACTGACTGTGTGAACGGAACAATGTTCTGTTGACTGTGTTGAACTATGTATGTTTGTGACTGAAAAGGTTTTGTAACATTTTGTTGTATTTTACCATACTAAATTGTGCATTAAGGCCCAACCAGGGACACAAGTTGAAAATTAGCACTAGCTACAAGCTATTTATGCAGTTACAAACCTTATTGACATTTATTTATTTAAGGAATAACTCCATCTTGTTTACAAGGGGGTCCTTATGTCCAGGTACAGATTATTGACCTTAGAGCGGCAGTGATATGAAACAAAAATACCCCCCCCCCAAAAAAAAAAATTATAATAGTAAATACATAATATATCATATATAATACATATCTCATCCAAACACAAAACATACAAGACTCTCCAAAGGTTGCTCACCCATCCCACAGAGTAAACGCATATACTATGTACTGCATATGTTGATCGCACCAGAGGACATGTTTGAAGTTGTGGGGGGAAACCAGAGCAGCCGGAAGAAACATATGCAGACAATGGGAGAACATGAAACCGCCACACAGAAATGCATCACCTGACCTGTGACTCAAACCCAGACGCCTCTAGCTGTGAGGAAAGAGCGCTAACCGCTGTGCCATCGTACCGAAGTGAGTCACTTGAATAAAAACTCAACAGCAACCAAAATCGTGTTCGTGGGACGGAATTTTATGGATCTTGAAACACACATAAAATAGACAAGCAATTAGTTCAAATTCAAAATCACACATTCATGACTTTTTCAAATAAAGCACACTCTGCTCCTGTTACTTTGGGTCTTCGGGTTCACTGACCACCGGGCTGCACCTCGCAGACCTCCAATAATAGCAGCAGCGGGCCACTCATCTACTGCGCGAAAGCCGGCTTGTGTTTCGTGTAATGCGGCCCCGAAAGAAGCAGCGCATATCACCGATCCCTCCTCCCTGACCACAAGAACAAACTTGTTAGCGAGGAGATTCTGGGCTTTTTGAACTGTTGCCAAGGAGCGCCTGGAGGGACGCATGTGGAGGGAAGAGAGAGGGAGAGAGCGACGAGAGGCTAACGCTAATCCACTTATTAAGGCAACAACTGGAAGCCTGCAACTCACGGCCGATATTAATACCTAATCAGGAGTTAATTAAAGGAGGGTTAGTTAGCGCCTAATCCTCAGCCGAGATGTGTGTGTGTGTGTGATAGTGGCGTGGAGCGACAACGTGTCCTAAGGGTGGCAGGAAGGCGAGGAGGAGGAGGGGAAGGGTGCCAGGGCCAGCGAGAGTGCTAATGCTAGGCGCAAACGTAAGAGCTGTGGACTGGAGATATATAATTAACTAGGAGGTGTCAATGCCGTTTTTTTTGTATTATCTGTAAAAGAATATGTTAGCACGTTAGCAGGTGTGTGAGGATTCATCCGCACAAAGGTCGAGGTGTTGCAGTTCAGATGGAGGCTGGCGGACGTCACTGAGGGCCACAGGCGGTATTTTTTTTTGACTCAGCCAAGACCTGATAACCGGCATGAGGGGGTACACAAACTTCTCATTGATTGATAACCCGACACTGAAGTTGAAGGATGCAGAGGGCACATTTTCCAACTGGGGCAATGAAGGGTGATTTAACCTTAAAGGTGCATTATGCAACTTTTTACGTGAAGTGTGGAGTGAGTGGTCAGCATTGCGGCGTTTCTTGGCATCATAGTGGTCTCTAGGACGCTCCAGGATCAATTGTTTGGAAGCTTTTCGCGGCTGAAAAGCTACCCCCCCCCCAAAAAAAAAATCTCCTAGAGCGTTGTAGAGATCACTGTGACGCCATGCTGACCCCTCATACAGCCGCTGGCTCACTACAAGGTCAAATACGCACAAATATCAGCTTTTTTTCTTGCATAAAAAGTTGCATTATGCACCTTTAAGGACCATTGGACATTTGCTTAAAGGTGCACAATGGAACTTTACATGTGAAAAAACCAAGAAAGTTCTATCAATATGCGAATGAGTTGTTAGCATGGCGCCTTTACTTTCCATCCCAGTGGCTCCAGGGTCAATTGTTTTGCGAGTTTCTGGATAGGTTTTTAACTGCGGACGTCTCACCAGTAAACCTACAAAACAACTGATCCTGGAGCATTGTAGAGGCCACTGTGATCGAAAGTAAAGCCGTTGGGAGGAGGCCTCGTGGAAGGCCCTATGTCTCGGAGCTGGCCTGGTGTCACCTCGGGGTCCCCCCAGAACAGCTGGAGGAGGTGTGCGTGGATCGGGAAGTCTGGGCATCTCTGCTGAGACTGCTGCCCCCGCGACCCGGCCCCGAATAAAGCGGAAGAAAATGGATGGATGGATTACTTTGAGATAATTTTTTGTTGATATGCATGCATCGGTAAAGCATTACTGATACTGGTCATTTTGTTTGGGTAAATGCATTTAAATCTATAGTAAACTAGTTATTCTATACTATTTGGAGGTCATTTGTCCAAACAGGTGCAGGTGCACGAACATAGCATAGCATGTTGCGCCTAATGCACCATTTGAAATTGTGTGTGTGTGTGTTTTTTTTTACTGTATTGGTGCACCAAGTCATATAAATAAACACGATAATGTGAGAGAGTTAAAAAATTGCAAATGAGTGAGCACATGAGCAAAGCTCGGTAAATGACCCTCCTCAATGTGTTAATCAAAATGGCTTTACCTGGACATCATCTGCAATGTTAATGTGTGAAGAAAGCTATCAAATAAGGGCAATTAAGACAAAAGCAATCCTGTCATGTTACATGGATGGATTAGTCCAATACCAGGCTTGGGGTTTAATGTTTGACTGCAAAACAATGAAGGAAGTCGCTCTAAAGTATGAAATGCAGCCAGTATCAAAGCCCAAATTATTCTATACGATATATGACACTCGGTATATGTGCACCTGAGCTCTGGTCATATGGAAGCAAAGTGTATTTCTGCTTCAAAGAGAGAACCATTGGCACAGTTAAACGTATAATCTTTACTTACTGTGGATTGAAGACCCAAGTATGGTCCCGTAAAAGTCTGTCAAAATGTGTCTTGACCGTATAACACTGTAAAACACGTGGCTGCTGGAACTGGCTCACGCTTTGCCACACATACTGTACATTTTAGCTAAAAAATAATCACCTCTCAACTCCCCCTTGTGGCTCCGCTCTCATTCATTATCCAACACACTTACACACACATGCATAAGTAAACCCGCATCGCCACACTCCCCACTCCACCTCTTTATTGTAACGAGGATGTTGAGCAATAAAAGCCGAGTTGCCGGCGAGGTGGCGAGAGAGAGCGGCCATTAGCATTTGAAAGAAGCCAGAATTAGCCATCGCGCCGCCATCCCCGCTAAATGACTCCAAGTGTCGGGCTAACGCTCGCTTTTATCGGGAAAAACCGGAGCGTCTGAACACCATTCAAAAGTGGCTCGCACCTTCCTCTTCTTCTTCTTCTCCCCCCCCCCCCCCCCCCCCCCTCGAAAAAGCCACGACGCCTGCCGCCACATGTTTTCATATTCTCTTTCCCTCTCACAACAATCCCCCGCGGACCCTTGGACACGCAGCTATGTTTAATTTAAAAGGTGTGTCCCCTTCCCGGGGCTAAGGAAGTTCGAGAATCAAAGACGGGGAGGTGTAGCGGAGGCGGGTTTGAGGGGTGATAAAAGCGGCGGCGAAGGGGGTTAGCACACCTAGCTACACGCAGACACACGGGTCACGGGGGCCAGACAGTAAACACATGTAAATGCAACCCGCCCAGGCCAAAAGGTGACTGGGTTTTTTTTCTACTCCCTGAGCCCCGGGATGAGTGAGCGTGGCGTCTCTCGTTTTCACTCTGCTGTGATTATTATTAATTACGTGCACTTGTGCCACATGTCAAACGGACACGTGAGGAGCCGGCTGTACTAATGAGCAGGTCACAACAACAATATGAAGCCATGGATGCATTCATATGAAACATGGCCGTTCCTCACATTATAGGAGATGTGGCTTTATTCAAAGTTCCTCCTCCTGTAAAAGAACCTGCTGTGTCTCGCCTTACACCTTATATGCTCTGTAATGGTGAATAGGGGAAAAAAAACAACAATGTATAGATATTCATTTGAAACTGTTGCTGAACATTGCTGATATAAATATGAGGACAAAAAATGTATTGCAAGTTTTCTGTCATTTTATGTTTTCGTATAAAAAGAAATAAGGCATTCTGTGCATACCAATGGCCAAAATTGCCTTTAATGTTGTTATATTTTCGGCATAATCTGAATAATGGATAGACCCAGATTCAACAACGTCGACACCTGAACCAAGATCATTTCGTCCAGTTCGGCCTCACCCAAATCTAAAAACGTATTGAAAAAAAATAAATAAAAAATAGCAGCAAAAATGAGAAGTAAACGCGGATGAAAACGCAGCAAAACGATGACAAAAGCGTGACGAACAGAAGGAGGAAAAATGAAACAGAAAAGCAAAAAAAAAGGCGAAAAAAAAAGTGATGAAACCCCCCCCCCCCAAAAAAAAAAAAAGAAAAGAAAAAAATAACACATAAAAAAGTTACAGAAACGTGACGAAAAATCGACGAAAAAGAGTCAAAAAATATGTCAGCGCGAGGAAAAATATTCCGTTTTGTAGGTCTTAGCTTTCAAATGAGGCGTTGCCCTGGCCTACAGGCAGTGAACTCTCCGGTCAAGAGGTTTTTTTAGATTTGGGTAAAGCCGAACTGGAGAAAACGTGCTCGGTCGAAGCTGGGTTAAGAGGTTACATTTATGGTTTTATTTTATTGACATAGTAGTAACAAATATTTTTTTTTCAGAGGGGATTTTGGATCTTGATTAGTTTTTGAAAAAATCTGCAAAAACTCAAATTTTACCGTGTTTTTTGGGGGGTTCAAAGCGGAATAAATCGGTCTGGAAATGAGAAAATCATCAAAATCTTGTTTCAGCCCAAGACGGGAAAGACTGAAGTCCGACCAGAGCGGAAAAACCAGCTCTAAAGTTTTGTACTTTGAACCAGGTTTTGAAAAATCTCCACTTTGACCTGAAAAATCAAGAATTTGACCCGCCGTGTCTCGCCGTAAGAGAATCAAACCCGAGACGCAAACCTCTCCCTACTGCAGCGAACAGAAAAGGGAGAGACTGCGCCGCCATTATCCGTCTCCGGGATTAGCCCGAGCGGAGCAGCTATAGCCGCCGCTCGGATCAGGCTAATTAGATCTGTCTATCCCAACACATCCATCTTACACTCGTCCCGCCGCCGCGCTCCCCCCTCCACAAATAAATGCCTCTTTATTACTCTATCATTCAGGTTATTGCCTATGAAATAATGAGACTCTCCTGGTCAGGCCCAGTATAATTGATTTTTTTTGTTTTTTTTTTATTCCGCCGCGGATGTGCGAGTGTTGACGCCGCAATTACCGCCGCCGTTAATGCTCGCTATAGGCATTAGGCGTTAAAAGAAACTCCAAACGCACTTCAAGTTTGTGATTGTGCTTTTCAGTCATTTGTAAAACTTGTTACTTGTTTTTTCTTTCATTTTATTACCAAGTTGTGAATGCATTTGCTCGTCCCATATTGGTTCCGTGATTCACAAAAGTAACATTTTTGTGAAAATCCACTTTGGAAATGAACCATCATTTGTTAATGACTGAACATCTTTCAAACCCTTTGGTCCAAGCTCCGCCATGACAAAAATGACAAAGCCTAAACCTCTCAATCATCGGCCTTTTATTGACTCACCAAATCACTCAGACACACAAAGGTAGAGCGATCACAGCCGATACGGCGTTATGAGGAAGGCGGAGCCTCGGCCTAAATGTTTCATCTCTCCTGAGTGGCAGGTTAAGTGAGGATACGATAACACCGCCGTCAGTAATGGCAACTTTAATTTCCTTTTCCTATTGCGGAGATTTATGAGGAGAAAATTAAATTTCTGCCGCTCGCAGACCTCAATAGTCATTATACAGTTCGGCGAGAGAAAGAGAAAAGGACTAATGTGTTTTCATGGTCACAATATGATATAATGAAGAAGAGGAACAGGTGAAGCGCTGGCAGGAAAAGGAGGTTATGTGCCCAGGCCTGATTAGGTCACTCAGAAAGGCCCCATGTGACCGGGGACCATACCCGGGCACTTCCTGCTGTGAGGTGAGAGCGCTGACTGTATCAGGCAATGTATTTGAGCATTAACACTTGGAATATGTAGGTAAAAAAAAAGCCTAATTTCTGAGCCTCCATATTCACCGATGGAAGTGTAGCAGTAAACGTCTCACATGAACCAAGCACATTCATTTTTCTCTAGCTTGGCTTTACCAAAATCCAAAAGCAAAAAAGTGGCACAAACACAATAGAAAAGCGACAAAAACACACGGCTAAAAAGTGATTGAAAAGCAACAAAATAGAGGAAAACACAAACAGAGGAAAACGCAACAAAAACACTTACGAAATGTGACAAAAACGCGGCAAAAGAGTGACTAAAACGTGCTGGAAAAGCAAATAAATAAATAAACGAGAAATCCACGAAAGAGCGACAGAAAATGTGATGAAAAAGTGAAGAAAACACGACGAAAAATTAAAGCTTACGATCAGTTTTGTAGGTCTTAGCTTTCAAACGAGGCGTTGCTCTGGCCTATAGGCTGTAAGCTCCAGTCGAGGAGCTTTTAGATTTGGGTAAAACTGGAGAAAATGCGTTAAGGCGTAAGAGGTTAAAATGAAATAAAAGTCAAAATGACCAAAATGTAATGAGATATCTTGACATGTAAAGCATTAAATCAGCCAAACCTCCATAACAAGAGCTCCATATGAACTAAACTAGCTCTGGCCCGGCTCACGCCTGATCTCCACATGACGGATCCGTCGATCCACGGACACAGAGCCGCTGATGGAAGGTTGTGGGTGCGACGCCTGCTGTGAGGAGCAAACAGGGGGTTAAACTGCCGCATGCAGCCCGGCCTCATTTATTAAAAGCAAACCTTATCAGATGACAAGCGTCATTGAAGTTTGACATTGATAGAATAATCTGCACCCACAGCAGCTGCCTCTGTGGATACGCCGCGGCTTAATTGCTCTGAGGCCAGTAATTATTTTAAAAAACGCGACCTGATGAGGAATGTTTTGTTCCTCTCCCAATTCATCAAGAGAAGAAAAAAAAAAGGATCTTAAAGCAGAGCCAATGCTGCTAAGTGATAAGTCGTTCTCGAGGAGGAAATGCACAGGATTGAGTTGATTTTAAAAGAGGGCAATTCATACAAGATACATTTTTCAGCTTTTATCCACGTTATTACATGGTTTTCTCGTCAAGAGCGGACTTGGATGTTGTCTGGTTCATTCTGCCACAGAAAAGGCTCCGGTCTGTAATACCTGGAGTTTGCTGCATGACAGACAGAAACTGTAAGTGTCCATCTAAGTGTGTCTTTTTCTATACGTGGACATGAATCCAAAAGATAAAATAACAAATATCCATCACTGGGGTGCCCGAAGGGAGATTTATCGGCCACAATTATGCAGGATCTGTCCACCATGAAGCGCTCAGCATCAATACTCCGGTTCCAAAACCAACATCTGGACACATCCGTTACCCCGCGCGCCTCACTTCTTGTGTTGCACGCCGCATTCCTCATTTCCTCTGCGTCTGTCGGCGGCGGGTCAAAGCGGCTTAATGATGCAAGCGCCGCGCAAGCCGGCCCGGGGCCCCGCGTTCGGCGGGATTTCACGGGGAAACGCGGCACGGCACCGGGGCGGAGATTTCTGCAAAAAAAAAAAGAAAAAAAAAAGAGAGAGAATAAATGAGGGAAGCGTCACCCGTAGGAAAATGTCCCTCTTAATATTCATTAACAGGCAGCAGCGGGGAGTCTGTGAACAACTGCGACGGGAACACAGCGGCTGAAATATTTAAGGGGGGATGTAGGTCTCGCTCCTCTCCGGGGAGCGCAGCATAAGGAACTAAGTTTTGACAACAGTTTAGACTCTGGGGTTGGTCTGGTAAGTGAGAAAGCTTCTCTGTTCTGGATCAGATTTACATTATTCCTCCATTTAATATATCATAGACATACGGCATGGGATGGGGTCTGAAAACTCCAGTATTTTACATTCTAGTAAAAAAAAAAAAAAAAACATGTGTTGGGGAATGTGTCAGAAACCCCCCAAATCTCTTAAAAGGTCCCGGGTTCAATAGCCGGGATAGTCTAAAGCGTGGTCCCCAGAGTGCTCCTCTGAAATGGCGCAGCGCATCCACCTCCTCCATCCTCTTCCTCCTGCGCGGCTCCCTCCGCTCCACAACAGCCTGTCACCATCTTCTGGGAAGGGCTTAGCAGTCAGTCCGTTTTAGTCCCCAGCGAACGTCCATCCGCCAGAACAACTGGGACGGAAGGCATGTGTGTCTAAGCTGTGAGTCTTGCCCGGATACCTCCTCGTTTTCGTTTCCTGTAGCTCCTCTTGTGGCGCCTCCACTGTGCTGCAGGTGTGGGGGGGGGGCTCTTCAGTGTTTCAGAAGAAGACGCTTGCAGGTCTCAAGTGTCTTTAGCTCATAAATAAAGAAGACCTTCCGATCGTCTCGTGATCGGAAGGTCGCGGGTTCGAATCCCAGCTCCAGCAAATGCCGTTGTGTCCTTGGGCAAGACACTTCACCCCCATTGCCTCAGCGTCGGTGACATTGGTGTGTGACTGGGTGACTGGTTCCTTGCTGATAGAGGATGCAGTGAGCGGCAGACAGCCATTGAAGGATGAGTCACATGCAGAGGCCAAACTTCAATGACTCAGGTTAGCTCAGTCATTTTTAAACAACTGTTTTGGCCAGACCCCACGACCCGGCAACGGACAAGTGGAAGAAAATGGATGGATGGATGGATGTTTTGGCCAGATGGAGTGCAGACTGAAAAAATGCCATTTGAAAGGTGATTGTCATTGTCCTCTGCTTGACCTCCTACTGGGCATTTAAAGCCAACATATTTCACGGGGGGAAAAAGTTTCTCTGACTTGAAGATTGTTGGACAGAGGAACATATTTTGGATGTTATCATCTGTCACGCCGTGTTTGTTCAGACGCATTGTGTGCAAACCCAATTCAGAGACTTGGCGTGAGATTACGCGCGCCTCCTCCCTTTTATAAACACTGCTGCACCTGAAGATGTATTCAGAGAGACTTGGACCCCGCCAGGCTGGGGGCTTTTTTTTTCTTCTCGATCGAGCTCACGTCTCACCTACGTGTACCTGCTAATGAAGAGAGGTTTAGATATGTCCTCCCGCTTTTCGGACACATCGTCTTCAGGGTGAAAAGCTGATGACACTGTTATATGTGTGTTCCTGCGCTTCACGCCTCCCTTAGGTTTCTAACATATGGAGGCAAAGGGGCGAACTCAGCCGCTTCTATAAATACAGGTGTGGACGGGGAGACGGGAGGCGAGGCACGCGGTCCCGCTCAAGATGTCCAAACGCAGACATCTTGTTTATCGCCTTTCAGTCTCGGTGTCTCTCCGGGCCTGCGTCTAAATGGATGACTTGTGTTTATAAGAAGTCCTTGCCCATGTTGACTATGACTGTACAGACAGAAACATTGTCTGTCATCTGTGGCCTGGCTACCACGGATGTGACTCACTCAGGTAGTACAGGCTTTAGGGGCCCTTTGACTCCAGGCCTGTTCTGAGAGTGACTGCTAAAATCAGCCAGAAACCCCACATCATAGAAATTAAAACTGAGAGTTGCAAAGATTTCATAATGAATACATTTCAAGGGGCGACGGTGGCGCAGATGGTAGAGTGGGTCGTCTCATGATTGGAAGGTCAGTGGTTCGAATCCTGCCTCCTGAAGGTGCACGCTGTCGTTGTGTCCTTGGGCAAGACACTTCACCCTCCTTGCCTCCAGTGTCTGCGTACACTGGCGTATGAATGAGAGTGTGAATGGGCCCCCTATGAGAGACCAACAGGCTCGTTTGGAACCATGAGGCTGTCCTTCCGTGGACCCACCACCTGCAGGAGGAGCCATAGGAGACTGGTGCAATGTGATTTGGGCAGCTCCAACGGCTGCCCCCACGACCCGGCAACGGACAAGTGGGAGAAAATGGATGGATGGATGGATGGAATACATTTCAATATATCATTGATAACAAAGCTCTATATACTATATACTGTTCACTTATCCTCCCCCATTTAACATATTGTGTTCTGATCTGGGGAAATGCGTATAAAAGCAATCTTGACCCACTGTTTAAAGTTCAGAAAAAGGTAATAAGAATAATTCATTTAGCTGGACACCGTGAACACACATGTCCATTATTCTTTAAATCAAAAACAATTAAATCTGAGGACCTTACAGAATTTAAGATGGCTCAAATCATGTTCAAAGCCTCACAAAAGTCGCTTCCTGAGAGTATAGAAACTATGTTGTGTAGACGAGAAGTCAAATACAACTTGAGAGATAAGATGAGCTTCGATAAACAATACTCCAGAACCACCATGACAAGCAAGTGTCCCATGCAATATGGAATCATCTAGATCAAAACATCAAACTTTGCAATAACCTGGTACATTTAAAAAAAAGTTTACAAAGAGTTTATATTTCTTAGATATGAGTTGTAGCACATTCTTTTGTTGTTGTTTCTTTTTTTTTTGCTGTTTTAATTTTAATTTTATTGTTCTTCATCATTTGTTGCCCTATGTTCCTTTGTTTATTTACCCTGTAAATGTTACATGTAAATGCTGTTGTTTTTATGTTTGGGGCGGGCGCTTATAAGCCTTTGGCTTCGGCCCACTCCCCAGGTTAACTGCTCAAACAAATAAATAAACTAAACTAAACTAAACTAAACTGCCTTTAGACTTTCAGGGACAGGTAAAGAAATCAATGAAAATGTATTTATATAGTGCCTTAACAACAGCCGAAAGGTGCACAAACACAAACTGGCCTTACTAGAAGCAGCAAATAAATTCACATCATGGCAAAAAGTCATTGCAGTACATTTCCAAAATACTGTGTCTTGAGCGGTAACTATCTCTCAGTAATAGTTAGGAACAGTGTTGAAACAGCGACATGTGATGAGTAAAGATGCTACATATGATCCAAAACCGAGACAAAAGTTCAAATTACTGAAGAGGTTATTTTTTGTTCTGACAGAAAAGTGCCAGGGTACACAGTGTAACGCTTTTACTCCAGCGCTCTCCCCGGAAAAGCCTTGATCGGACGGAAAAAAGAAAAGAAACAGCCTCCTCTTTTGATGGAACCTTTCTTCTCGCGCGTTCATAATGAGCTCCGGCGAACCTGACCGTGAGCCCGGATGCCGTCGCTCCGCAAAACTTTCGAGCGAAAAAACAAAAGCCGCGGCTATTGAATGGGTGACTTCTGAAGTAATCAAGCAAACAGCCATTCAGCCTCCTCAAGGGCAAGGCCGCGTAATCACCAGACACTCGCGCATCTCCAGTGGCAACGGTAAGCGCGCCAACGGCGGCTCGTGCGCGGGCTGGTGTGAATGGCTTCTGAGTGCTGCAGTCAACGCCACTCTGGACACAAACGCCGCCCATTCACTCGCCCAAGCCCGCGGCACCCCGTCCCGCTCCGAGACAAAACACCAACGCCGTGAGCGCTCAATAGGTTCATCGTGTTCACGGACGGCGGAGGGATAATGCCCCGCACTCGGAGCATCGTGTTGCGAATCAAATCCATTGAATTGTTTTAATTTTCTTTTTTTTTAAGGCAAATCAACAAAACTGCATTTTTGATGATTAGCTGTGCCCTCTGCTAATCATGGACACCTCTGATTAAGCCTCGGGTGATGTGTGTAACCTTGTTGTTCTGTTTTAGAGACTTTCCAAGTTCTTAACAGCCCTGGTTCATAGACGAGGTTTTCCAAAAAAAAAAAGTTGCATTTTTCTTCACTCCACTGTGGCTGAGAGTTTTCACAAAGTCCTAATTCAAGTACAGTATTTCCCCCGACACCAGGATCCCACTTATATGGCGGGACGGTAGCACAGCGGTTAGCGCTCGTGCTTCACAGCTAGAAGGTCCCGGGTTCGATTCCCACCTGGACGGGGCCTTTCCGTGTGGAGTTTGCATGTTCTCCCCGTGTCTGCTCAGGTTTCCTCCGGTTTCCCCTACCACTAAAAACATGTACAATAGGCCCAGGGACTGCAGGTGGAAATTAGCACAAGTGCTATAACCTGGTACAATGCATCTCTATGTCTCTATATCTAATATGGGTGTAAGGAATAGTTATACACACACATTTAGAAATATAGGTTTTCCTTATAACAGGAAACAGAGTTAACAACTTGCATCTTCATACTAAATGTATAGAGGAATGTCTGCAGATTTCGATTGATATACCTCAACGTTCTTATTTATTTTGAAGTCTTGTTTGTAGGGCATGCACAACGGTAACAGCTCTCCAAAGGCGGAGATTGCGTAACGCGAACGCAGTGACCCAGCGTCCACAGGAAACGAGCCTCTCTCCACTTCCGTGCCGACAGCTGCGGTCTGAGAGAGGGGGCCACTGACTAAGAATGTCCCACGTCCTCGTCCACAGCCTGGCCGCTCGGCTTCCCTCCAACCGACGGCGCTTCTGACCTAACTGACGCCGCGGAAACATCTTGCTTTCGCCTCCCTCGTCAGATCTGCTTTCGCACCTCCGGGGGCCCACTTTAACTAACCACCCACTCAGCGAAGTCGGTCCTAATCAGCGCCTTAACCTCTCCCCGCTCTGGTGCGCTGAAAGACTCCGGTCGGACTATTTCTCACCTGCTAATACCACAAAGAGGACGTTAGCCAACAGCCGTACTGATACACATCGGCCCCGCGGTCTGACTAACCACACTCTCACACATTTGTGCACAGGCTTTCGCTTCTCCATCCGTCTCGCAGTCCCGAGAGCGTCACTTTGCAAGAATTTAACCTACAGAGATATAGCCCTGTGTCTACAGTATTTCAGTCCTTCATTAATAGTCTCACTTTCATTACTTGTGCTTAAAATCCACAGCCCTATGTTACAGTTCTACAAAGTGAGGTTTGTTTTTCATGAGTGCACGGATTTTCATTCAGAATAGAATAGAAGTCATATCTCAACACATTTGTGGCTCTTGTGATGTGAAACAATCTGCATAACAGCTACAAACCAGACCACACAACTCCAGTGCCCTGCCAGAACCCGTTACCAAGAGAACCGCCTTCTGAGAACCGCTGCCGTGGGCTACGTTGACGGAAACCTTAGGGAAGTTCGGGCCTCTTCGACCTTTGACCCCGACGTCCTGCTTCACTTCTCCTGCGAGTGTCCCTTCACTGATCGAGGCATCGCAGACATCTTTACTCTCCCCCGCTTGTTCGTGTCCACTTTGTAGTCCTCTGTCCCTGCGCTAATGTACCTTGAATCGCCGCTGCCCAGTGATCCTCCGTGAGCCCCCGCAGGTCTCCTTGGTGGATGGTTTGGTACAATGTATTAGAGCGGCGCTTAAGATATAGAGTCCGTGACCTCCACTGGGTTTGTCTCCGCGCTGGGCCTGCGCAATATGTGAGGAAAAAGTCATGTTCAACGGCTCTGTGGAATATGTCAGGAGCAGCAGCTTTAAATCGTTCAAATTATGGACGCATGCAGGACTACAACTGAGACATAAGAGACAGATAAGAGATGCTTTCTACCCTAGGCATAGGCCATCTGCTGGAGGGGGCGCCAAATTGCGTTTTAATTTTTGAACCCTATGCTCCCGCCATCTACAACTTTGCTGATTTTCTTACTTAAAGCAGAACTAAGTGACTTGTTTACCTTAATAAATCCTTTCCGTAGTCCCTCTGGGGGTAATACAAGTGTTACTGGGATGATTGGGGGGTCTTTCATCTCCCCCTGGTGTCTCTGGACAGAAAACCAACTTGACTGCCACCGGACCGGAGCCACCAATGCACACTAATGGAATCACGAAGAAGAAGCTAACAGGCTAACGGGCAAAGCTAACTGCGGGCTAACGCTAACTGCGGGCTAACGCTACTTTAAACAGTTTTTACAGCCAGGTGAAAAAATTTATTTCCGTTGTGTAATTGGATGTACAGTACAATATTTCTCTCTCCCTCCGCCTTTTCTGTCAGCGTAGTATTTACTCTCACGGACAATTTATAAGTAAAAAAAAAAACGCAACATGCACCTGCAAAGCAAAACAAAAGAAAATCTCAAGAAAATTCAGAAAAAGGCTTTGTGCATGTGCTAGAGAAACACACAGAAATATAAATGGAAATTAAGACATTAATATTGGAATAATATATGGATTTTAATTTTTTTAATTTTGTTATTTTTTGGAGGAGAGGGGCGCAAAAGTCCAATCCTGCCTAGGGCGCCAAACTGGCTAGGGCCGGCCCTGGTTTCAATCTCCATCCAGCATTTGACCCATCCCTCAGCAGTATGGGTGTATTGGGACATGTGAAAAGGCTATACAAATACCCCTCGGCGCCCGCCTTTAGCTCTGTAGCGAGGTTCTTTCAGGACTGCCCATTTTGGGGATGAGAGACTTAGCCAGTTATGCATGTTTTAGACTCAAGGGGGGAAACAGGGGACATGAAGAAACCCATATACTTGGAAACACTGCAGAGAAGGGCCCACACAATCCGGGAATTGAGTTCAGGGTCCTCTTGCTGTGAGGTAAGAGTGTGAACCACTCAGCCGTTGAGTCACCACCCGTGGAGAGTAAAATCAATAGATAATCCACAACATTGCGTATTTAGAAGGAAAGGTTTATTATCAAAACTGGACTTACATTTACACGAGAAGCTGACGTTTCAAGTCAAAAACATGTTGATTCTAGGTTCTGTTTGGAGAAAAAAAGTCAGTGAAATGAATAGAAGACATTTTGGCCACATGCTATATATATATATATATTGTGATATGGATTTTATAATCATATGCTCCGCCTGGCTTGCCCTTTTGCCTCATGTATACGGGATGTGATTGCCATTTAAATATTTACAGAGTGGTCAGCTTCTGCTCTAATTGGCATAAGTGTCTTTTTTACCTCAAACCTTTTTGTTGGATATTTCCCCGGCATTGTCAGGAGATCTCCAAAGACATGAATAAATGATCGAGATATATTTTCAACCTAAAAGTGTTTTGCTTCATAATTCAGCATGGGGCCTGAGGATGTGTGGCCGAGTGAGGAGAAAAGCAGCCATTTGCGAAACTCCATCATTTATGACCTTCTGTGTTTGAGTTTTTTGTTTCCAGAGTGCATTGTGTCTACACGACATGAAGCTCAACCCCGAGTCTGGACTGCAAAAAAAAAAAAAAAAACAAGCCGCACAGAGGAACCATTGTTGAGGCTCTCGCCGATGGCTGTAAGCTGCACGCCAGGTGGACGCGGACACCCCTTTTCCCTGGCCGACCCACGGAGGGAACAACGTGTAGCTGTGATTTTCAGGGGAGCTAACCTGGCAGGGTGTTCTGCGCCGGGACCGCGTGTGGTAAGTGGGATGAGCCAAGGAAGGTTCAAACGTGGCGGGGAATGTGCCGGAGAAATGTGGCTTTTTACAAAGTTTGGTGAATAATAACAGCAGTGGTTTCAGTTAGCTAACTTGTATTACAGCACTGTATACATTTTGAACAATAAAAGTGTGGCTTCAAGAATCTAGATAGATAGATAGTTGGATAGATACATCCATCTATCTATCTATCTATCTATCTATCTATCTATCTATCTATCTATCTAGCTAGTTCTTTTGCGATTGATGAAAAGAAAAATCCTATGCTCAAAAGTCTTTTTGTCTGCTTTTAAAATATACTCAAGGCCATAACACATTTCATTCCACTGCAGTTGTCGGACTAAAGCAGTGTTGTTAACATTTCAGACGGGATCCGAATCTACAACAATATTTGGATTCCTGTTTGACTGAATAACGATGCGATGTCTTCAGTCTCCAACAACAGCACTGATGAAGTGCCTCGGTTAAACCTTTTAACGCCTGGCTGAACCAAGCACGTTTTCCCCAGTTTGGCTTTGCCCAAATCTAAAAGCTTCCCGACTGGAGTTTACAGTCTATAGGCCAGTGTGATGCCTCATCTGAAAGCTAAGGCCTACAAAACGGATCCAAGATTTTGTTTTTTTTCTCGTCGCTGCGTTCTCAATTTTTGAACAGCGTTTTTTGTTGTGTTATTTTAATTTTTTGTAATACTTTTTTAAATACTTTTTTGACATTTGTTTTTTGTGTTATATTGTCACCTTTTAGTCATTTTTTTATTGTTTTTTTGTCACATTTTTACGCTTATTCATGCTTTTTACTTAGTTTTTTTCAAAAAAGTTTTTTTAATGTTTTTTATACATTTTTTGTCACTTGTTTCCTGCTCTTTTGTCATTTATTTTAATGCTTTTTTGATACTTTTTTGGCGCTTTTTTAATGTTTTTTTTGTCACCTTTTCATTGCTTTTATAATGCGTTTTTATAATCACGTTTTTGTAGCACTTTTGTGGCTTTTTCAACACTATTTAATCACTTTATTGTCGCACTTATGATGCTTTTGTGTTGTTGCATTTTCCTTGTCCTTGTTTGCGTCTCATTTTTAATGCTTTTTTTTTCAGGAAGCTTTGAGATTTGGGTAAAGCGGTTAACTCAAAGTAGTGTATTTCTCCAGGAGTTTCAGGATAATCTGGATTTTGCCAATATTGTCGCATCCCCACATTCCTTTGTGTGTTAAGAGCCCCTTTATCCCGCCACTGACATACGCCGATGCTGTGCACACAACAAGATGACACCAATAGCAGCCGTGTCCTTAAGATGTTCCTGGGCCAGATTTGACCCTATGTTTTTGCCGTTACCCAGCATGCACTTTAGCCTGCTGAGACGCTCGGACAGCCCAGACACATCAATCTATATCAGAGGGCTTTTTAATGAGCTGCCGTATCCTATTGATGTAGATGCGGCTGCGGCTGGGGCAGGGCACTCCTCCGGGCCCCTGTGCTCTCCCCAAGGACCCGGGACGTCCAGCCGGCTCATTGTTAGGTTTCATATTCCTGCATCTTCTATCGGCGCGTACACACGCACACACACACACACACGCACACACACGGGCCGGCCTGCTGCATATATACATGGAGGATAGATAACACAAAGAGGGAGGGAGGGTCTGTCTGGGTCTGCGCTGGAATACATGTGTGGGGAAATATACACTACAGTCATGCTTTTGATGAACTGAGATAATGTACTTGCACGACTCTACCTCCCTGGCTTATGGGGGGGGGGGGGGAATACCTGACTGTTGAAATGATCTAATGAAGTTGTAGTGCAAATTCAACATAGGAGACTGTGTTGCTCATCAAAAATGTGTGACGATGCCAGTCTATGACATTCTCTTTTGTCTCTAAGCCAATAAAGTTTCTTGTCCTTCATGTAAATGGGATCTCTCTCTCCCTCTCTTGCATGTACTGACTTCCAACTTCATGCTTTTGCGCCGCAGCAGCAAAATAACCGCCTCCCCGTGGCCTGCAGACTGAAGCTTGAAATGTGATACATTGAGGCAGGAAAATATCGCAATAGATGATATTAGTGAGGACCATTTGATGCCACTGAGACCGACTTAAGGAACATGGACATTTCAGTAATACCTTGTTCTAAAACTACATTGTGACATACCCTTTGTAACACACGACTTGCAATTAACAAATTGAACACAAATTTACTTCAGTAAAATTGTTCAAGTATGACAGAAATAATGCAATGTAATACAAAAGTTCAGGAACAATTTAAATATATGTACTGACAGTAATTACTGAGATAATTTTATATTTTTTTATGTAAAAATGAATTCATAAAGTCATCTCAGCTGATATGGTTTCGGGACCCAAAGGATGACAAATCGTGACCCAAATATTAATTTAATTTGTAAAAGAAAAATTATTATTGTATAATTTACGATATTACTGCGCGGACATCGAAGTACTATAGGTGTTATTACGCCTCACAAGAGAATGGCTCGTGTAACGTTTCACATAACTCTATTTAAATAGGGAAAACGTGGAAGAGCTTGGTAGCTTCTAACTTCACCCCAGTTTGGAGCTATTGCTGGGAGAGGCTAAATGCTAGCAACATTTGCGTGACTGAGCGCACGCACAAACACCAGACAGGTGCGCATCAACTTATCTAAGCGAAGGTAAAAACCATATCTCGGTTTGTAAAACAGCTCATTTTTTGTGTTACGTTCAGCATCTCTATCTCATCTAAGCCCCTCTTTGCATCCCCGGGACCTCTTCCTGCCAAAGTCCAAGCACTGAAGTTCATCAATTCCATAAACTCTTGATTTGCGCCTACAGTACGTCTCTGTTTAAAGTCACTGCTGGTTGGAATGGAGGAGGCTCGGCGCAAAAAAGAAAATGCTGAACTGGGGGTGTCTCCTGTAAAATTCCGAACGGACATTTGGATGGACATGTGCAGTCAGAGGAGCTGGCAGGCTGACTGAGGCGGAGTGAAGTTTGCGAGAAGTGTCTTTTTTTTTTTCCCTTTTCTTTTTTTACCCAGAGTTCAGTGGTGTCAGCCATGATGGAAGCTCCGCTGTGAAGTCAATAACTAGTATAGCGCGGGTCAGCTTTATACATCGCACATTGATGAGGCAACTTTACAGCATTCCCTGAAAATACAGCTGAAGTAAACGTGTGCAGTATTTTGACCCATGCCTCACCTTTAGAAAGAATGTATCCGAAAACATGACCGGGACACTTAGGAACTTTTGCCCTTGTATATTTTGACTTCCAAGCCTTTATGCCGATTGTTTCCTGGCTCAAGTCATCGACAGCTTCTGAAGTATATATGAAAAAAGGATTTCCTCAATCTGGTTTCCCGGCTCTGGTTTTCTCTGGTGAATTTGACTGGAACATCGGCGGTGCCTTCACAGGAGACAGACAGATCCAGAGACTGACCAAAAATGAAAAAAAAAAAAAAAAGACGAAGAAGAAGGAAAAAGGGACTGTACCTCGTCTCCTGCAACTGAAGGCAAAGACAGAGGGCTCCGTGACAGTGATTGATGTCTGCTCCTTTTCCCTGATTCGCTGATTAAACCCATCAATCTATATGCAGAAGAGGTGTCCGATGCAAATAGGCCCAATCAGGCGGGACAAAACGGTTTTGTCAGGAAGTTATGGAAATACGAGTGCGCCCCGACGCCATAGGTAAGGCTGAACGCTCGGATCGGACGCCGTGATGCTCCAAATTAGGAGATTACACGCTCGCCGCCTCCTTTTCCGTTTGGTCCATGCTCCGGCGCCCAAATTGTTCTGCCATTCTATTCTTCTCTCCGCTTAGTGGCCAGAAGCCCCGGCGCACGCTACACCACACACGCGGAGATCGCTCGCGCCCACGTGATGCGAGGAGATTCTTAAAAAGCTCATTTTGAAGCCACACACGGCGCTACATGTCGCCCCGGTTACTCCCAAAATGAAGATACAGAGACGCCGAGGGGGGCAAAGGGGTTCAACGGGGAAACCCACCGTTACAATGGAGATCCGCTATGTTTGTGGCTGTTAGCGTTACTTCATTTGATCCCCCCGGGGTAAAGGATCCGGGAAATATTTTTGGAGGATCCGGCAAAGATTTGATCTGCTATAACGGTGTTTAATGAGAGTGTTCCGGCAACTGTTTTGGTTTGTTCCCCACGAATCCATCACATCAGACCAAAAAGTGTTCCTAAAAAAAAACAGTATGGAAAGTGAAAAAGAAACAGTGGAACAACTCCGTTAGCTGCCGAGTCACTACTGACTGGGCACTCTTGTTTTTTTCCTTTGCTAAATAAAGGTTTGAATGAATGAATGAATGAACCTGTAAATACATCTAACTAGCGCCCAAGTGTTTTAATGTGAACAATAACGCCAATATTTTTACCTTTTTATTATTGCTGCAAATCCCATGATGCTTATTGAATAGCGATATGACATCACAGTCCTGAACTCTACTGAGAATGCTAGCCAAAATGGACGTTACCGAACACATAACAAACAAAAAATACATAAACGTAACTAACATCTATGGAGAATTGATCCGTTAAACATGCTGTCATTTTTGTTTTTGCTTTGCTTTTCACTTTTGTATTCCTTTGTTTTTCCATTTAATTTTTGTTTTGCTTTGTTACTAAACATGCACATTGCCTCATGCTATGGAAGGAAAGAAGAAATGACTATGCATGCGTACGAATGTATAAACTGTATATGTATATAATGTCTACTTGTAAACAATAATAAAAACAAAAGCTAACCGCAATGCTAATGTTAGCTTTCATGCTACATGCTAACCGCTTCTACAGGGAAAATCTTCTTTGCCAAACCATTCATTAGGAACAGACTTTGAGTTTAGTTATATGTGCTAAATATGTTTATAGTTCGCTAGACTAAAATACCGTGGTGGCCTTATAACTGTCAAATTGCAGATTTTTTTTTGGACTGAATTCACGGCTTACGCCTCTGTAATTATCGGATCTATGCGCGTGAAACTAAAACCGCCACACATTTCAACATCTTTCCGCACAGATGTAGTTTTTTTTTTTTTTACTCACTATTGTATTAAAAGTCACTCTCTCACTTTTACTGCCCCACATATTAATAAAGAAATAGGACGCAGAGCTTTTCAGTTCAAAGCCCCCTCTGATTGGAACAGTTTACCTTCATCCATTCATTCTTTAACATTGTTTGGTTTATTTAGATCCTCCTCATTTTCACACCTTAAAACTTAAATTCATCTTTTGGAATATGTAAAATTAAGTTTGTTGTTTCTTTTTGACTATATTTCTGCTGTAAATCTTGTCTGAGTATCTTGGGGGGGGGGGGGGGTTTGGGTGGACTATGGAGCAAGTTTGTTTTGTCTGTGTGACTGACTTAATGTGTATCTTGTCCAGTCTGTATCCCGTCTTGTACTGTGTCTTGTTAATTGTTATTTGTGTGTTGTGTTTATGGACCCCCTGGAAAACGAGACGGCCCATCCCAAGGGGCGTTCCATCAATAAACTATAAACTATAAAAAGTGGTGGCAATACTTAATAGGAAGCCGCTCTGAACTGCCTCTAAGTGTATTGATCACTGCGCCATCAATTGCTTTATCCCCACTACTTCCCCCAATTGGAAATCCCAACCATCCCAGTCGCTTCTTCCTAAAAAATATATCAAGGTTGAAGTATCCAAACACATGGATTTGAGCTTGACTTATGTACTGATGTGTCCACTTCAAGAGACAAGGTGAATGTGGCAGGTTTGTGGACCCAATCACTAACAACAACAAAAATATATATTAAAAGGGTTGACGTTTGGATTTTCTGGTTTTCCTTCAAAGACACTGAATCGCCCGTTGAGCTGCATCCCTGCTCTCGATCTGACATCAAATTGTGGAACGTCGCGGACGCAACCCATTGTTCGAGCCACTTGAAGGGAAGGCATTTAAAGCAAACCACACATTAGAGGTGTCTGTCAGCGGGATTAGGCGCCTCCGCCCCCCCCCCCCCTCTCGCCGCGTTGGCCGACGATGAGCCCGCCTGACCTCTCGTGTTGTTGCCGGTCGCAGCGAAAGGCCTTGTGTTTTCCGTATAAAAAGGCGGATTCCTAATGCGACGTGCCACCTGAGCAGCCTGACCCGCCGGCAACTCATTTGAATAAAAGTAGAGGAGAGAGAAAAGCACATTTGTTGTCGGGGAAAATGCATTTCTCTTAAGAGCATCATCGAGAGAGAGAGCGACAAAAAAATAAAAAAAAATAAACAAAAAACGAATCACCTCTGAAGGCGCCAAGCCGTTAATTCCAGATGGGTCCGGGCACTTTTTTTTCTTCACTTGAGTGTTTCCTTGGCAGCTTCCTTTTGTGGGCCTTGTCTACAGAGCCTGACCATTTCAGTATATCTTACAGTTATACTTGCCCATAGAGCAGCTTAACTGTGATTAATCTGTGTGATTAGCAGTAACTGGGTTCGGTTGGCGGTGCAGGACCCGCGGTTTGGTGCAAGTGCGATATAAATAATACGTTGGTTTTAAAGTATACTAGCCTAAATATTCATAGATTCGGCAATACTTTTCAAATTCAAATGTTCAAATCCAAGTCCACAATTCAAAACAAATAGAAAACTAAAACATATTGTTCTAAAGTAAAAAAAAAATGCTGTGCACTGTCTAGGGCTGAACGATATGGACACAATTTCATATCTCGATATTCATACCAGATATCTCGATATCGATACGATACGACATAACTATGGGGTAGGTGAAAACTTACTAACTTATTTCAGAAAAATAAAATAATAATACAAAAGAGTTCAGTTTTATTTTTGAAAATCTATATCGTTTATATTTTTCTTTTGCGATATTGATATCTTGAATGTTCATATCTTGATATCGATACGATAACGATATATCTTTCAGCCCTAGCACTGTCATGTGTCAACCATGTCCTTGTAAAGTGGTAAGTTTTGCTTTTGCTTTAGACACCGGCTAAAATACTGTGCGTGTTTTAGCAAAACAGTGCATTTGGTTTGAGGCTCGTGTTTGTGCGGTTCCTGGACAACAATATGCTTTTACCTTTAAAAAAAAAAATAAAGCTTTTGAAGGTCGGATTATGACCCAGATCAGATTTGACTTGTTTGTGCCTCTGACCATGCTTAGTGCTCTGGATCTCTCATTCACCGCAACCTGATCATCTGCAGGAGAACCCATTACAAAGCCATGGAGTCTTCATGTATTTCTGCAGCCTTCAGTTCAGTGAGTGATAATGACACACATGCTCTGTGTTTGGGAGCAAACACACATGACACGCCGTTATAAAAGAAAACATGTAGACTTCACTTCAATATGATGCATATCGTCTGATTTGGGTGCCTGCGAGGGCCAGCTCTATATACAACAGCAGATACTACTTTAACTTTATTTGCAACTTACTTTTCATTTTGTTCATCATTAGTAAATTGTGTTGTAACATATATAATGCAGTATATATTTGTTTTAATCACCCTTCCCAAAATTCCTTTATCCTGGAGCATTTTATTAACTGCTCCCAAATGTACCAGTAAAACATAATTCTGTATTTGTCGGTCGTAGGGAAAAAGCAAATAAAGAAAAGTTTCTCATCCAGGTGTCAAGTAACAACGTTTTATTTTTTTTTCTGTGCATTTTCATATTGCATAACCTTTGACCTTTTGTGTGGTCTGAGCGTAGTTCTTTTCTTTTTTTTTGTACTTGAGTATTATCCTCGCCTCCCCCTTTTCGTTGGACGATACGGAGCCTGACCATTTCAATATCCGCGCCTCATCTAATAACAGCCGTCCCTCGGTGGATTCCCTCTGTCTCATCTCACTTCTTCCTGGGCCCAACGTGTGAGCCCCCCAAACCCACAACCTCGTCCGAGCCCCTCCCGCAGCCAATTGCGATCCGAATCAGTTTAATTAAGTAACAAATTTGGTTGGCATAGTAACAGCCTGGCTAATTTATCATGGGAAATAGTCGGTGAGACGTGTCGGTTGCCGGGTAACAGCCAATGGCGGCGCCCGATGCAGGCGCAGACAAATTGCAGGGATGCAGATGTGCGTGATGGCGGCGTTTGAGCTGTGATGCGTTCAGGTGCGGTGGGAGATGCCAGAGATAGCTAGAGAAAAACGCGGGTTTGGTGCAGGAGTCATGACATTTTACATGCCACACATTTACAGCCGGTCTGTCCGTCCATCAATCTTTCTCTTTCAAACTTTTTACACCACCAAGTTTAAAATTACATGTACCGCTGTCCTATATGTTTTTTCTTTTTACCTTTTTACCTCAAGAAAGAGCACTTATTGTTACAAAACGTGTCTATAAACGTCACTTGAATTTAAATTGAAAGCCCAAATTCTCACATTTTGTCATTTTTGGCCAAATGGGCTTTTTGTTTAATTCTGCTCTTCAGACAAGGCAAGTTTCTGGTTCTGAAACACTGAAGAGGCACCGAGAGCCCCGACACCTGCAGCACAGTGGAGGCGTCGCAAGAGGCGCTACAGGAAACAAAAAAGGGACAAACGGGGGGGGTAACCTGATGGTGAAAGACTGTTGTGGAGCGGAGGGAGCTGTGCAGGAGGAAGTGGAGGAGCGGACCAGTGCAGGACGCCACGCTTTGGAAAAGGGAGAAACGCAGGAGGCGGTGCACCGTTCCAAAGGATCAGAGAAGCACTAAAGGCAGGCAGCCAGGTTTCTTACGGGTGCTACGATTTCCCCCGAGCTCCAAAAACATGCTGGTCAGGTTGAACCACAGTGCGGCTCAGTCGCTTCGGCTCAGGGCTAACACCTGCATACAATTTCGTTATACACTTGTACAATAACAAATGCAGTACGTACTTACTTACTTGCTTATTTGTAGAGCACAATTCATACACAAGGTAATTCAAAGAGCTTCACAGTTAGGCCTACAATGGTAAGAAGGCAGATACAGTAGATCTAGCCTGGCCTTAACTCCGGTCAATTATAATTTCCCTCCATGTACGTCCGGTCTGATCTCAGTGGCTCGGCGAGCGCGGGAGGCGGGCGTTGTCGGTGACGTCAGGCATTTGCAATGGCGGCGGATACGAAAGTAATGGAAGCTCTTCAATCCGTTCTGGCTCGGCTCTCAAATATCCAGAAATTAAAATTGAAGCCTTGGAATGTGCAAGGAATGCACCCAAGAGTTATGATAAGAGTTATGATAAGAGTTATGATAGAGTTATAGAGTTATGATAGAGTTATGATAAGAGTTATGATAAGAGTTATAATAGAGTTATGATAGAGTTATGATAGAGTTATGATAGAGTTATGATAGAGCTATGATAAGAGTTATAATAGAGTTATGATAGAGCTATGATAAGAGTTATGATAGAGTTATGATAAGAGTTATAATAGAGTTATGATAGAGTTATGATAGAGTTATAATAGAGTTATGATAGAGTTATGATAGAGTTATAATAGAGTTATGATAGAGTTATGATAGAGCTATGATAAGAGTTATAATAGAGTTATGATAGAGCTATGATAAGAGTTATGATAGAGTTATGATAAGAGTTATGATAGAGTTATGATAGAGTTATGATAGAGCTATGATAGAGTTATGATAGAGTTATGATAGAGCTATGATAGAGTTATGATAGAGTTATAGAGTTATGATAGAGTTATGATAGAGTTATGATAGAGCTATGATAAGAGTTATGATAGAGTTATGATAGAGTTATGATAAGAGTTATGATAGAGTTATGATAGAGTTATGATAGAGCTAAGATAGAGCTATGATAGAGTTATGATAGAGCTATGATAGAGTTATGATAGAGTTATAGAGTTATGATAGAGTTATAATAGAGTTATGATAGAGTTATGATAGAGTTATGATAGAGTTATAGAGTTATGATAGAGTTATAATAGAGTTATGATAGAGTTATGATAGAGTTATGATAGAGTTATGATAGAGTTATAATAGAGTTATGATAGAGTTATGATAGAGTTATAATAGAGTTATGATAGAGTTATGATAGAGTTATGATAGAGTTATGATAGAGTTATGATAGAGATATAATAGAGTTATGATAGAGTTATGATAGAGTTATAATAGAGTTATGATAGAGTTATAATAGAGTTATGATAGAGTTATAATAGAGTTATGATAGAGTTATGATAGAGTTATGATAGAGCTATGATAAGAGTTATGATAGAGTTATGATAGAGCTATGATTTAGTTATGATAGAGTTATGATAGAGCTATGATAGAGTTATGATAGAGTTATAGAGTTATGATAGAGTTATGATAGAGTTATGATAGAGCTATGATAGAGTTATGATAGAGTTATAGAGTTATGATAGAGTTATAATAGAGTTATGATAGAGTTATGATAGAGTTATAATAGAGCTATGATAGAGTTATGATAGAGTTATAGAGTTATGATAGAGTTATAATAGAGTTATGATAGAGTTATGATAGAGTTATAATAGAGTTATGATAGAGATATGATAGAGTTATGATAGAGTTATGATAGAGTTATAATAGAGTTATGATAGAGCTATGATAAGAGTTATGATAGAGTTATAGAGTTATGATAAGAGTTATAGAGTTATGATAAGAGTTATAATAGAGTTATGATAGAGCTATGATAGAGTTATAATAGAGTTATGATAGAGTTATAATAGAGTTATGATAGAGCTATGATAAGAGTTATGATAGAGTTATAGAGTTATGATAAGAGTTATAGAGTTATGATAAGAGTTATAATAGAGTTATGATAGAGTTATGATAGAGCTATGATAGAGTTATGATAGAGTTATGATAGAGTTATGATAGAGTTATAATAGAGTTATGATAGAGTTATGATAGAGTTATGATAGAGTTATGATAGAGTTATGATAGAGCTATGATAAGAGTTATGATAGAGTTATGATAGAGTTATGATAGAGTTATAATAGAGTTATGATAGAGTTATGATAGAGCTATGATAGAGTTATAATAGAGTTATGATAGAGTTATGATAGAGCTATGATAGAGTTATGATAAAGTTATGATAGAGTTATGATAGAGTTATGATAGAGTTATGATAGAGTTATAATAGAGTTATGATAGAGTTATAGAGTTATGATAGAGTTATGATAGAGCTATGATAGAGTTATAATAGAGTTATGATAGAGTTATGATAGAGTTATGATAGAGTTATGATAGAGTTATGATAAGAGTTATGATAGAGTTATGATAGAGTTATGATAGAGTTATGATAGAGCTATGATAGAGTTATGATAGAGTTATAGAGTTATGATAGCGTTATAATAGAGTTATGATAGAGTTATGATAAGAGTTATAGAGTTATGATAAGAGTTATGATAGAGTTATGATAGAGTTATGATAGAGTTATAGAGTTATGATAGAGCTATGATAGAGTTATGATAAGAGTTATAGAGTTATGATAAGAGTTATGATAGAGTTATGATAGAGTTATGATAGAGTTATAATAGAGTTATGATAGAGTTATAGAGTTATGATAGAGCTATGATAGAGTTATGATAGAGTTATGATAGAGTTATGATAGAGTTATAGAGTTATGATAAGAGTTATAGAGTTATGATAAGAGTTATGATAGAGTTATGATAGAGTTATGATAGAGTTATGATAGAGCTATGATAGAGTTATGATAGAGCTATGATAGAGTTATGATAGAGTTATGATAGAGTTATGATAAGAGTTATGATAGAGTTATGATAGAGTTATAGAGTTATAGAGTTATGATAGAGTTATGATAGTGTTATGATAGAGTTATGATAGAGTTATAATAGAGTTATGATAGAGTTATGATAGAGTTATGATAGAGCTATGATAGAGTTATGATAGAGCTATGATAGAGTTATGATAGAGTTATGATAGAGTTATGATAGAGTTATGATAGAGTTATAGAGTTATAGAGTTATGATAGAGCTATGATAGAGTTATGATAGAGTTATGATAGAGTTATGATAGAGTTATAGAGTTATAGAGTTATGATAGAGTTATGATAGCGTTATGATAGAGTTATGATAGAGTTATAGAGTTATGATAGAGTTATAGAGTTATGATAGAGTTATGATAGAGTTATGATAGTGTTATGATAGAGATATGATAGAGTTATGATAGAGATATGATAGAGTTATAGAGTTATGATAGAGTTATGATAGAGTTATAGAGTTATGATAGTGTTATGATAGAGATATGATAGAGTTATGATAGAGCTATGATAGAGTTATGATAGAGCTATGATAGAGTTATGATAGAGTTATGATAGAGTTATGATAGAGTTATGATAGAGTTATGATAGAGTTATAGAGTTATAGAGTTATGATAGAGTTATGATAGTGTTATGATAGAGTTATGATAGAGTTATGATAGAGTTATGATAGAGTTATAGAGTTATAGAGTTATGATAGAGTTATGATAGTGTTATGATAGCGTTATGATAGAGTTATGATAGAGTTATAGAGTTATGATAGAGTTATAGAGTTATGATAGAGTTATGATAGAGTTATGATAGTGTTATGATAGAGATATGATAGAGTTATGATAGAGATATGATAGAGTTATAGAGTTATGATAGAGTTATGATAGAGTTATAGAGTTATGATAGTGTTATGATAGAGATATGATAGAGTTATGATAGCTGCTTCACTCACTCGGGCGCATTACATACGTCACGACCAAACACTAGCGAAAATCAAATCCAATCGTTTCAAAGGAGTTCACCTCCCACCTGTTAACGGAGCTCAATTGTGAAGATTGTACGAAACGAAATGAGTACGAGGGTATTGTAAAACCAGGCGACAGAAGATCAATCCATAGAACATCACTTTAAAATGAATCCATTCATTACAGTAGAAGCAAAGAGTGCGGAAACAAGTACTTTCAGTTGTCAAGTGCACATGTAAAATGAACTGTTTTCAGCTTATTGAGTGCGCGGTATAAACAAAGTTGCCCTGCCTTGACAAACACTGCTCCATCCAAAGAAACACCTGCTACCTGAGTCATCTTTATGAGGTTCTTTTTAATGCTCTATTATCCCCTCCAAAAATGACATATTATAAAATATAATCCGGCAGTTGTGAGACTAACGATGTGAGGATTTTGGTGTTGTTGTAAGGCTCTGGTTGGGGTTAGAGATTTGCAACAAACAGAGACTTTAAATACTGCGTCTGACAAAAGGGCCGTCAGAGCATTAGTCCTAATGTTGCACAGCTATAACATTATACACACTGCCATTTGAATCCATCTGCCCGCTTGAAGACGTTTTAAGTGCTCGGACGTTTTTACTAACTTAAGAACAGTATACAGACTAGTTCAGGAAATTGCTGTGAGCTGTGCAAATGATTTTTTAACAGGACATACTATTTTGTTTGGCCAAAAGCTTTACATTTTCAAATGCTAAACCGCTGCCACAGCATAGTAAATGTACTTCTGCGTGTGCCGTGTCTCCGGCGCACTGAAGGATTTGTTCCTCTTTTTTTTGTGTGTGTGTGTGTGTGTGTGTGCAGGGGCTGTTTACACCGGCAGATGTAAAAGCTTTCCTGAACTGGCTATAGGTTGACTTCCCGCTGTGTAATAGCAATCACCGACGGAAAAGCAGCAACACTGACATTTATTCGTATGAAAATGTCACTGATTATTACCTTAAAAGTTGCGGGAAATGTGCCTCTTCAGCCGGCGCGATAAGAGCTCGCCACAGACACACGGACGCTCAGACGCACGCAGTTTAGTGAAGTAGCCTTTAAAACACCCGGCGTTCAATCTAAACTGCATTTGTGCCGGGAGACAGTATTATGTGTATTATTCATTTAATGGAGCACTTTAGCCGCGCGGCACTGTTGTTTCGTGGGGAACAATGATCAACAATTTATCAGACAAACTCGCCCTGTATTTGTCACAAAGCGTCGATGGTACCCGGGGGCCAACGGAACCACTGAGTTTGCATCCAGCCGTGTTGAAAATCGAATTCCCAGGAACAGCCACCAAAACCGCAATTTCGACAGGGACCAAGGTCTATGTCCAGGCCAATCGCTGACCAAGTATTGTCTCTGGTCCTCAGCAGCGGCAGTAACCAGCAAAATGTCCCAACATAGCCAGTCAACGCACTGAAAAGGCTTCCACAAAAATTGGGGTTGATGTACAAAAACCAGCGTGGGTAAAAATATTTCACCTAACCCAGCGTTGTCACATGGGTCATGGCGATTTTTCCGAAAAGTAAAAACTCTTTGGAGCCCGGCCTCTAAGCCGTTCTTGGGACGTTTGAAGTCTCATTAGAATCAATGCTCCCGAGTGTTTCTTGGAGTCGCCCCTGGCCACAAGGGGGTGGTATTACAGCAGCGTCAGCTCCCCGCCGTGAGGACCACAGAGAAGCACGTTCCTCGCCCTTTGGCTGTGACACGTAAACGCACAAGTGAGGCATATTTCACAGTCACACTTTGTCCAACCTCTTAACCCCCACCTGAACCGAGCACATTTTCACCGGTTTGTCAAAATAGCAACAAAAATATGAAGAGAACGAGGATGAAAATTGTGTCAAAAAGTGAAAAACGCGAGGGAAAAATGATCTATTTAGATGAGTTTTGTAGGTCTCAGCTTTCAAATGAGGCGTTCCACTAGCGCAGTGGTTCCCAAAGTGGGGTCTAGGGGGTCTCAGAGGCACTGCAAGGGGGCCCTCAAAGGTTGTCTACAAAACAAGTACATTAAAATAAACGTATTTTGAAAGGAACAATACATTTATTTGCTAAAATGTACGGTTTTGAAACAGTATTTAGCCCACAATCATAGCTAGATGTTGCTTTTCATGTAATTTTAGCTGTAAAATAATAACAAATTCCTTTGAATAGAGCAAATTATTAGTATTTGGGGGGCCTCCAGAACATTTTTTTGACTGATTAGGGGGCCGCGATGTCCCGGACTTTGGGAATGGCTGCACTAGCGTATAGGCGGCGACCCTCTTAGATCTGGGTAAAGCTGAGGTTCAACATGCACAAGTGTGACCACAGTCAATGTGTCCAATCCAACCAGATCACTTCAAGAGTCAGTCGAAACAACACCTCCTCTTCTACTTTACCACTGCTGCCAGTACCTGTTACTTTATTCAAAATTAAATATGACCTAATTGAATTATTCCAGTAGAGTAAAAAAAAAAACCCCGCTGTAAACTCCCGTGACCTGTGACCTTTCGCCTGGTCGTCAGTGCCTTCTGATTCAGTGCGTTTCACTGCCAGGCCCATCTCCCCCCCTCGCCCCCCTCCGCTCTTAACGCCGAACATCAGTGCCATTGACTTTTATGTCCGGACACAAATCCCGCAGAACAGTGACACACTCCTACAGCCGCAGTCCCTCATGACAATTGCCGCGTGGAGTGCGGCGGCCCATTTCCATTTGCGACAGAGAGACGTGGGGTTGTAATGCGTGCGGCTGATGTGTTGTCTCTCTCCAGTGCACAGTCCCATCATAAACCCCGGCGGCCCTAACGAATGGAGCACTCACTGGACTATGTGCTTACATGATGAAAGTTATTCATCACGTTGGAATTATTCTAATCAATTCGCTGTCAGGCTAACTGCGGCGGCCGCTACACCGACGCCGCCGTCAAGCACCGTTTGGTTGCAGCTCGGCACAGCCCGAGAAATTTATACTTTCCATAAGTACTCGTAAAACCTTCAAAGCATGACTGAGCGAGCGCCGCAACCCCCCCCCCCCCCCCTCCCTCACGCCTCCCCATCGACATCAACGGGGGCGACAGCTGCGTGGCCAAGTCACTCACACAAACGGAGCGGGATTATGCTCGGGCCGTATTAGAAAACACAATCAAAATGCGCCAACCGCCGGATTTGGGCAAACACGGGCGACACGGATTTCCGACGCCGATTGCGCCCCCCCCCCGTGACGCGGGGCCGTTCCCCTCTTAGCCGCCGACTTCCTGCTTTTACCACCGAGCGTAAAAGCTGATTAAGGCTAACAACAAGCCGTCAAAGTCAGCCGCGGCGTATAATCATCCGAAGAGTGTGACAAACTCCGGCTCCCAGCAGGACACATCCGCCCGGATCAGCACACCGCCTCTGTCAGCGAGAGATCGGAGCTGATACGATTATATTATCTCCATGCTCTAAATGACAGAGCCGCGGCTAAACATCGCACAACAGGAATAATACAACACGTTAGGAATACTGGCGGCAAAGTACACAGTGGTTTTTTTACGGGATTTACGTCGAGACACCATATATACTCCAGCACTCTAGCCGTGTTGGAATATAGCTTACACTACGACGCGTTTCTTTGACGTGACTATCCAGTGTTTCTCTTGTGCGGCTTTGTGACACGCTTTGAACCCTAAGATTGTATAGTTAAAAAACAACAACGAAAAACCCCAGACCTTGTTGGGCTGTGGAATATCAACAAACATGTTTCCTCACATGTTCTGTAGATTCAAGCAGTGATCATGAGGCTGACGTTTGAATGACGAGGGCCACATATTATGTACGCTGTGTATATAGACAGACAGACAGACAGTCAGACAGACAGTCAGACAGACAGTCAGACAGACAGACAGTCAGACAGACAGTCAGACAGACAGACAGTCAGTCAGACAGACAGACAGTCAGACAGACAGACAGACAGACAGACAGTCAGACAGACAGACAGACAGACAGACAGACAGACAGACAGACAGACCGACCGCCCCCGGGAGTTTGGCGCCATGCCATAGTCCGACATCTCATTATTCCGAAAATGTACCATTGAGCAGAGGTGCCATTAGTCCGGGATCTGTAACCCAGTTGTGTTGTGGATTCGGGGGTCGGCCCGTCATTCCCGACACCCCCTCCAGTGCGACATCCCGTCATTCCGACACTTTTTGGCATACGCTATTCCGACGATAGGTCCTTAAGGTTAGGGCTAAGGTAAGGTCGCGGTTCATAAACTAACGAATGTGTCGGAATGGCGGGACTTTGGACAAAAGATAAAAGTGTCACCACTCCGACAAAAGGGGAAAAATTAGAACTCATGGTCGGAGTGGGGGGGAATGGCAGGTTGTAACAGTGGGTTAGAGAGTCATACAACCATTGGCCCAAACCTTAAGGTCCGTGGACTCTTGCCTGAACCTAATTTTATTTTTCAACCCCTACTCAATGGGACGTTTTCGGAATAATGACACATCGGACTACCGTCGTACCTGCTGCGGGATTCAGCTTGGCTAGCGGCTAGTCTGGGGTCGTCTGGTTGTGCGTCGTGTCAGGAGCTTAAGGCCAGTGACTCTGAATGCATATGAATATGAATGGCGTATGGCTGGTCCAAGGTCCAGGGTCTGCGGGCTCGTGGGGGTGTCCCGCTTCATGCGCTATACCTGGGTCCCGGCAGCGCCATCATGCCTCCCCGGTTTATTGACAGCTGTGTATGTCCCGCTGTGCTTCTCTGGATGGGACCGCTTTTAAATCAAAACGCCAAGGAAATTGAAGAATTAGCATCACCCCCCACTCTGGTAATCACGGCTAACAATCTGAAAGAAACGATGTATTAATGATCACATTTTGTTGCTTGCTTTGTGCTAGACATCGTACATGAAACGAGATCGTTGTTGTAGTTGTGCTTTGTTTCAATGAATCATATAAACAGTTCAAATATTGTTTTGTAAGTTTGTAAGTTGGTCTGTGCGAATGTAGCTGCTTGAAATGTTTCAATTTCTCTGTTGTTTTGTTCCTTCGGTACCATTGTGTGAAATGTACTTTTTTTTTAATCGCACTGAATTCAGCCCACTCCTTTTGAGCAGAATGTATACTGCAAATAAACAAATAAACTAAACTAAACTCTGCTACAGGTGAGAACATTAATCGCATTTATTTGGCAAACCGAAGCCATGTTACAGCGCGGGAGGGCATTAGTTTAGTTTAGTTTAGTTTAGTTTAGTTTATTTGTTTATTTGAGCAATACACATTGTGCTCAAAAGGAGTGGGCTGAAGCAAAAAGCTTATGAGCCCCCACCCCCAAGTGCAATAAATAAAAAAAGAACATTTCAAAACATTTCAAGCAGCTACATTCGTACAGACCAACTTACAACAAACAACAAAAATATATAAACTGTTTATATAATTAATTGGAACAACGCACAGCTACAACAACAATCTAGTTTCATATACGATGTCTAATACAAAGCAAGTCAAAAAAATGTGTTACTTAATATATTGCTTGCATATTTTTACCCGTGATTACAGAGTTACTTTTATGGTATAAAGGTACATTAATAGATGTTATAATCTGAGATCTTGATACTTTCCAGTTGTCATTACCATTCTCAGTATAATTTTAATTTGGGTTTAATTATCATCATCATTATTATATAATTTATTTAATTGATTTATATGTGAAGTATGATGAAAGCCCTGCACAGTGTGGTGCATTAAAAAGCCAGAGAGTGAGCCAGTTGAAGAGGGCAGTAACTCCCCTTCAACAAACCCCCACACAGCTGCCCTAACAGCTGATTTTGTAGAATATGTTCCTATGCTGAGTGGTGCATTAAAAGACAAGGTTTAGAGCCCGTTGGGAGGATCCCTCTCAACAGATCCATAACCTGCCAACCCTAATTCTCCGTTTGTGAATTTGAGCAATAGAATGACAACCGTTCCAAGCAGCAACACTCTTCCAGATTATAGAGGAACAATACACATAATTGATCCTACTGCTCCCCTTAGTGGCAACGCATTTCTTCTTGTCTGTATATTTCAAAAGTCTTTTGTTTGTATTTATATTTGAACAGGTTGATGTTTGGACATCGTTTCAATTCCATCTCCAGTTTATTCCACAATTGTACACCATTAACTGTTGGGCTAAAACTTTTCAAAGTTGTGCTATGTTTCTGAATCCTAAAGTTTAATTCATCACGTAATTCATAACGACCAGTACGTTCTTGGAACCTTCTTTGTATTTGGTTTGGTAACAATTTATACCTTGCTTTGAATAACATCTGTACAGTTTGGAACTCAACAATGTCACAAAACTTCATGATCTTTGATTTTAGAAATAATGAGTTTGTGTGGTCCAAAAACCCAACTTTATGAATTACTCGGATAGCTCTTTTTTGCAACAATATTATTGGTTTAACTGTGTTTTTATAAGTACTACCCCAAACCACAGTACAATAATATAAATAGGGCAAAATCAGAGAACAGTATAAGGTATGTAGAGCTTTGATGTTTAAAATGTGCTTTGCTTTTGCAATTACTGAAATGCTTCTAGAAATTTTCGTAGATATATATTTAATGTGAGATTTCCAAGTAATTCTGTCATCAATAATCACCCCAAGGAATTTGATTTCATGCACTCGCTCGATAACAACACCCTCTATCTGAATCGCTTCCTGAGCATTGGAATTACAGTTGCCAAATATCATCATTTTGCTTTTACTCAGGTTTAGAGATAATTTATTTTGTTTGAACCACTTGTTGACACTTTTGAGTTCCAAGTTAACAATCCGACACAGCTGTTGCAAGTCGTCTCCTGATGCAAAAATATTTGTATCGTCAGCAAACAAGATAAATTTAAGTACTTCAGATGTGTTACAAATGTCATTAATATACATATTAAACAATTTTGGGCCCAGAATAGAACCTTGAGGTAAACCACAGACAATTTGTCGACAACTCGACTGATAATCACCGATTTTCACACATTGTTTTCTATTTTTTAAGTAACTGGTAACCCACTGTAGAGCTACCCCCCTAATCCCATAAAGTTCTAGTTTATTAATTAATATATCATAGTTTATTGTATCAAACGCTTTACTCAGGTCAATAAATAACCCTATTGCATATTTCTTGTCATCTACAGCATTAGTTATTTCTTCAGTTATATCAAAGAGCGCGTGTGAGGTTGAGTGATTGTTCCTAAAACCAAACTGATTGTCCGAGAGTAAATTACACTTTTCGATAAAGCTGTCGAGTCTAGAGTTAAAAACCTTTTCTAAGAGGGGCAGCATCCTGCTGCCCCTCCCCTGGTGTGCAGTAAACCTCACGGACAGAAGTAGAAGAAGACAGTGATGGGGTTTTGCTCCATCATCTCCATCATCTCCAACTTTATGTTTGGATTTGGTTCTTTCAGTAGAAATAGCCAAGTGTTTGTGGACCCGGCTGCATTGTTACTGATAACACGACCCAATATTCAGTAGGACCATAACAAAGGTAAATGGTCTCAACGTATATACCGCTTTTCTATCTTCATTAGGCCCGAAGCGCTTCTATAATCTACAATCTACACACCAGCTGCTTATAGTTCGGACGTGTCCCGACTCGGCGAGAAGCCTGAGGGCCACCGAAACATATCCGACAACCGCATTTGGCTCCCCTGATAGGCCCCGTTACCAGACCCGGCTTTCCCCTTCGACTTGTCCTGGACCTGGTGGTACGTAGGAGGTCAAATATCGCATGAGGAGGCACTTGGCTGGAAAAAAGTTCGAGTGCCACGCTGTCCAACGGCGAACGAGCAGGAAGTCGCATTTCTTAAAGTAGCAGTTCATTTGCAGATAAAGAAGCGGCGGCGGGCGGGTTGTTTGACAGGTCTTCGGCAGCGGGGCCGCGACGGCGCCGGGGCCCGATCGCTGCGGGTTGAGCTCCAGATAAGGGGGGGGGGGGGGGGGGGGGGGTGGAGGTGTGCGCATAGATAAAGTGGATGCAGATGTGCGGCGGAATGAGCTGTGATGAATGGGAGCGGAGTTTATTGAGTGTAAGGCGGAGTGACAGAGACAGCGGCCCCTCCGATGAGCACGGGGGGGGATGGGGGGACGCGCCGAAAAAAAAAAAGTCCAGTCACAAGCCGGCCGCTAATAACCAGCTCTCCGTAACCCAACCCTGCCCTCCCATGTTAACATACTGTGAACTGAGCGCAAGTGACAAAATCAATCCATCACCACTGCCTGCCGACCGGCGCGGAGAGGGACAGAGGAGCTAACAGAAATTGATGACATCCCCGCTCGAATTTTACACCCATTCGGCCACAGCGGCGATTGAAACAGACAGAGATTTATAGTCCGGCCCGGGCACACGGCTATCCTTGATTGCCTCTTTTTTTGTCCCTTCTCTCTCTCCCTCTCTCTCCGTCTTTGCCCGTGAAGCGCTCTTTTTTTTTTTTTGTGCATATTTATTCCCAGGCTCATCAAGAGGCTGCGGACACATCAGAGTGACAATCTTATTTCACCTCTGGGTGGGGGGTGGGGTTTGGGGTGGGGGGTCTGGAGGACGCAGGAGGAGCAAAGGGATGCGACTCAGGCACGTAGGACAAAAAAAAGGACAGCTGGTCTTTGTTTACAACCTTCAGTGTTTTATGGTGTTCAGTGGACATTAATAAAACTGTCAACATAGAATAAGATCTTTATCAACAGTGTCGTCACCTATTGCACCAAAGGGTCAGAATTTAAAGATAAAATCACAAAGAAATGCATTGTTTAAAAAAATATATATAGAAAAGATTAATACGCCGATAATTCTATTGGAAAATATATATTTCGATACCATGGAAAGCATGTGTCCCACGAGACGTGTTGAAATATGGAATAATCTAGATCAAAACATTACAATAACCTGGAACATTTTAAAATAGTTTACTAAGAGTCTACATTTCTTAGACATGAACACATATTGTCAGTATTGTAGCATATTTTCTTTATTTGCTGTTGTTTTTTTTTAAATTATTTGTATTGTTCTTCATTATTTGTTGTTATTTTGCAGGTTAACTGCTCAAACACATAAATAAACTAAACTGAACTATATAGTAAGGTATATGTTAAGTATTTGATCGTTTCTGTGTAAATTTGAAAAATGTGCCTCCTGCATTTGACCCATCCGGCACTGCCTCTGCAGCAGTAGGTGACCAAAGTGCAGTGGGATCCATCTTAAACTTTTGAGATCGTGATCAAGAGTCTCTGCTTTGATGCAGTTGTTGTTTCTGACTGTTTGTGAAGGTTCTCATTCGTCCAGAAAGTGTTCATCGTCAAATGGACTGGGTACGGTTGACTGGTGGACGTTTCGCTTCTATTCACAGAATAATTATTTTTACCTCTTCTTGGTCTGAGGTCGACCAACCCCAGACCAGTCGACGATTTAGGCTTCACTGCGATATTTGACTTTTGTGGGGAACGTTCTTGAAATGAGCAGTCAAACTGAGTTGTCACCAAAGGCCGGCGTGAGGGTGAGGAGCCCAATTGCCTGTGAGGAGCTCGGAATAAAGCCTCTGCTCCTCCACATAGGGAGATCGATCCAGCTGAGGTGGCTTGGGCGTCTGTTTCTGTTGCTTCCAGGACAAGGCCATCTTTGCTCAGACTGCTGCCTCTGCAGCTGGTATTGTAGCCACAGCTGCCCTGGGGTAGACTGTTAGCACGATGGGTAGCGCTTGTGCCTTACAGCTAGAAGGTCCGAGGTTCCATTCCCACCTAGGCCTTTCTGTGTGGAGTTTGCATGTTCTCCCCGTGTCTGCGTAGGTTTCTGCCGGGTACTCCGGTTTCCCCAACCACTAAAAACATGTACAATAGGCCAGGATGAATGATGTGTGTATGTGAATGCATGGTAGTGGTCAGAGGGACCGTTGGCGCAGATGTGTGCAGTCACAACAGCGCTTCTGTCAATCTCCCCCCGGGGAAACTGAACACCACAGAGTGTGGAGTGAATGTATAATTGTCTCATGTAAAGCTTTTTGTGACACACAGGCACTATATAAATAAAGTTTTTCTTCTTCTACCAACCAGGCCCCTTTTCTTCCGAGGTCTGACGGGATCAGGCAGGGTATGCCCAATGTGGCCCAATGTGTAGATGGAAGAACAATGTGTAGATGGATGGTCAGGGCTGGAGCTGGATTAGTCTGCTGTGCTCTAATAATTGTAAAAAATAAGAGGGGAATTCTTAAAATCTTGTCTCAACTCACCCCAACTTTGCTGGGTCTGAGTTATGGGACCAAACTCTGCACGAGGCCTTTGATCCGAATCTCATTAGCTCTGTGTGCTGTAGCATTTAGCCCCTGAATATTTAACACAGCGCGGCGCTTAAGTGGGACAGTGCGTTACACATAATGATGCATATCTTTCACAGCATATGTCAGTTAGTCACGTCTGATTGGGCTGAGGAACATTAGTGAGTGTTGAGAAAAAAAAACAAAAAAAAAAACATGTTTAAAGACAGAAGGTTTTCTCACGAGATCGACCGCTGATGGATCTTCAACGGTTACAGCGATAATTAATGATTATAAAGCACTTTACTATATCAACAGGAAGCGGCTGAGGCGAGAGGTGGTAACAAGGGCGTTCAGTCGACAGTTAATAACAAAATGTCCTGTTTTTGCCAAGTTCCTTTTGGTGTTTTTTTGCAAGACAGCAAATAGCAATTGCCCTTAGATTCAGGATAGATTGCCTTTGCCAATTGGTGGGTGCAAGGATAGCGGGGAATATATTATTACACATTAAAGAATAAGATGAGGCAAGTCCATTGGAAGACTGGAAGATTTAACGGAGTGAATGATGGAACAATTGTATCCCTTGAACAGACTTCTTGGACATTTTGGGTCGGCTAAAATCAGACAAATCATGTATCACCGGGTGAAAGGAGCTGTCTCATTGTGAGATAAAGGGATGAAAGACTAACTCCTCCGGCCACAAGACAAGGATCAAACGATTTGCCTTACATTCAAATTCCCAGTACCAGAAGACAGGGCAAAAGGCACCGAGCTTTACATTTCACTATCACGCTGCCCATACGGTTAAACCACCCAGTGCCTCACAGTACCACACGGGTGTACGCATTAGAAAGAGGACATTTCACTCTGTCATGCCTGATAGCACCGACGGTAACAGAGTCACTCGCTGCAGATGACGCCGTTGTACCATCGCTGACTCCGGCGAACTCGATTCATTCTGTGGTCCTTCAGTGCTGTCAGGAACTCCTCAGTCCTTGTACCAGCGCTGTGTTATCAAAATGAAGCGCTTCAAAACTGCATATGTCACAGACCGGACTGTGTTCATGTTGATGAGCATTGCATTTGGACTTTCTGCTACCTGAAAATATGTGGATATTTTTAAATTATTTCTCACATTTTGGTGAAGGCTCGAGAGCCTTTGCAAATGGTCAACTTGGGACAAACGTTTGAGAATTTGAGAAACTTTCCCGAGAATCTCCATGGATAAAAAGAGTATTTGAGTTCTCTTTACAAATCCTCTTGACAATGATGTGATAGCCCGAGGGTGGGCAACCACTACCTCAAGAGTCATGTGTGGCTCTTTAAAGCCTGTGGCGCGGCTCTTTTGAGCTTTGATGAAAAAGGTAAACCCATGCGTATTTAAGCTATATCCACACGAAGACAAAACGCTTATATTTTCAGAAACTTTCTTTGTAAGTACGAAGTCAGCTCAGTAAATGTGTGCGTCCACATGGGTCGACTCAGGTCTGTAAAAACGGCGTGATTCATCTGCCAGGCCTGTGTGTGGCGCTGTGACGCGAACACAGATAATAGAACAAGATATAGAGGGCGCATGCGCAGTAAACTTTTGTGGAATGTAAACAGTGAAAATGAAATGGATTCAAGGATTATGATTTACAGAAGAGACGAGGAGGCGAGTTTATTCTTCAGACGTAACGGGACTAAAGCAGAAAAACCTGTCAGTGACCGGACTTTGACTCAGTCCAAAAACACAGACTGACTCGGCCGTGTTTTTCTACTTATCACTTGTGGCTCACGGACTCCAGTGGAGCAAAGAGGAGCGGAGTAAAACCATCATAGATCCATCAGTACAACTCATTATAAGGTAAGTAGATTATGGATAACAGACTCCACTCTGGTGCTGTGATGTCATCGTTTTAGTAAAAGTTGCGGAGACGTCGTAACAACGGCGCCACGTAAACGCCGTTTTGAGATCTTTCCACTCTGGGACCTAGTTTGGAAAATGTTCGTTTACAGACCCCCAAAACGCCGGACTCGTATGGACGATACACTGGTTTGATAAACTATCTTTGCGTTTGGTCCTCAGTTTGACTTCGTATGGACAGGGCCTTATATGAGCCCACTTTTGCCTCATTTTGCTTTGGATTGGCACTTCCTTTGTATGGACACTTCCGGTAGAACGCGAAGTTCGTTCATCCATGTTTAGTTTAGTCGATTGATTTGTGTAAATTGTCCAATGATCATTTGCACAAACAAGTCAACACTGCACTGTTGAGGAAGACACTACTGCACACACCACCTCCACCTTCTGAGGAGACTGAGGTCCTTCGGAGTGAGCAGGCCTCTGACTCTGTGGTGGCCTCTGCTCTCCACTACACTGCCGTGTGCTGGGCCCCGGGCAGCACAGAGCGGGGCAAGAACAGACTGAACAAGCTGGTCAGGAGGGCCAGCTCCGTCCTGGGCTGTCCCCTGGACTCTGTGGAGGAGGTGAGAGACATGAGGGTATTAGCCAAGCTCACCTCCATCATGGACAACACCTCCCACCCACTGCACGGGACTGTAGAGGAGCTGAGCAGCTCTTTCAGTGGAAGACTGAGACACCCTCAGTGCAAGAAGGAGCGCTTACAAGTCCTTCATCCCCACTGCTGTCAGACTGTACAACAAGACTGTAAAGTAACTCATGTGCAATAACGTATCACTTTACCTGCACTAAGACTGAAATTATTTTACTTAATGTTTTTATTATTTGCATTCATTGTATATAAGATACCTTTATTTACTATTTTATTGATGCACATTTCCTGTCTTTTTTTGTGTTTCTTGAGAGATGATTTAACAAGTGAATTTCTCCATTGTGAGATCAATAAAGCATTAGCTTATCTTGTCTCATCTTTTGACGTTGAAGTTCGCAGACCCCTGAGAGAGACCTTTGTGTAGAGTCCACATTGTAAATGCTGAATGCTTCTGGTGACACTGGCACGTTATTCTTTTGAATCCGTGTTAGTGGCCCCGCGAGCGCGAGTGCTGCAAACCCCAAATGTTTAGTCAAGACCGTGTCAGTGACAGCGCAGGAGAATTTCACAATTTAAATTTCCAATATCGGGCTCGGCTTGTACTCTCCGGTGCTAAATCAGAGCTCGAGACCGCACTGGGGGAGGGTTACGTGTTTGAGCGCGCGGGGCCATGTCTGGTTCAGAAAGGACATTACCATAAGTACCATTACTGTCAGAAAGCATGCCATGAGGAGCGGTGAAATATACCGCCGGTGCCTCAATGACATCTCCCTTGACTTACAATGCCCCTGCCCCGATACTGACATTTCTGCGGCACTGGCGCCGCACAATACGACGCAAAAGTGATGCGGCAATATGTTGAATATACCCGGGCGCGCTGTCAATTCAGTCACAGTCAATTGCAGAGAAGTCAAGGGAGGCTATATGTGAGTGAGAGGGATCCCCTTATGTACCGAAAAGGTCAAATGTTTATATTCACCGTGGATAAGTGCGTACAGCTACTCAACAAGACTTACTTCAGCGACGGCGGCATTTTCAATAGGTCTGGCTGGAATTCAATTTGGCGCTGCGTGGCACGTAATGGCTGCCAGAAAGGGTTTTAAGTGGTGTAAACTTTTAACCTTAACTCCTAACCGTCCTAAAAGCGAGTGCAGTGTGGAGAATAAAAAAAACACAAAAAAAAACAACCACCTTTCTACAGCCGAGACATTTCCATGGCGATAATTACAGGCATTTTTTTAACCACTTTAAAACATATTTGACGACTATTGGTTTCAAAGATTGTGAAAGTTTCCTTAAAATGTTCAGAGTAGTGAAATAAATGTTAAGCGTTAAGACTGTGTGAAGATGTGAGAAGAAGATCAATAAAGTGGAATATTTTTCTTTCATGTTTAAAGGAACAGGCCACCGTTTTTTCCAGACTGAGATCGTGTTCTCACCTGAGCTTAGACGAGTCGACACGCACCCGTCTGGTCTTTGTGCCCGTGGAAGAGCGTGGTCGCTTCCAACTTCACCCCCGTTTGTAGCTATGGGAATATGCTGGGAGAGGCCAAATGCTAACAACATCTTTGGTCTTTTTGCGTGACTGAGCGTACACGTAAATAACAGACAGGTGCATCAACTTGTCTAAGCTCAGGTAAGAACATATCTCAGTATGGAAAAACGGTGGCCTGTTCCTTTAACATTTTCAGATTCAAAGAGTCTTTACACAAGCTGTAAAAAAAGCATATGAAGACATTATTTGTGTTCTCAGTTGTGATTGAAATTTCCCTACATACCATAGAAACGGCCTCGAACCGCCACCTTAACGTGGTGGAGGGGTTTGAGGGCCCGAATGATCCTGGGAGCTCTGTTGTCGGGGGCTTGGTGCCCCTGGTAGGGTCTCCCATGACAAACAGGCCCTGGGTGACGGGTCAGACAAAGAGCGGTTCAGAAGCCCCTTATGAGAGACCAACAGGCCCGGTCAGAACCATGAGGCCGTCCTTCTGTGGATCCACCACCTGCAGGAGGAGCCATAGGGGCTGGTTCAATGTGATTTGGGCAGCTCGGACGGCTGCCCCCACAACCCGGCAATGGAAAAGTGGAAGAAATTGGATGGATGGACCATAGAAATGAGATTTGATTACAGAATAGATGATTAGTTATAAAGAATGTTGAGCTGAACGTTTATAGTCTTGAAACTTCCCTGTCAATACATTTCTTTGGGGGATTCCAAGGTTTTTAGCCCTCTCTGTGTCCTTTCAGTGTTATATTCTGATTTTATGAATTTGATTCTGTTGCTATTGATTTTGACTTTATTTTAGCTTGATTTAACTAGAAAAGTCTTTCTGAGAGGCAAAATTGTTGTGAGTTGTGAGGTCAGGTCCCCCATTGGACCGATTTACAGGAAAGCTCGTCTCATTGGTCAAAGTGATGGCACCAGGGATTCTGAGATCATCAAAAAGAGGGACTTAGGAAAAAAATATAAAAGTATAAAGTATTTAATATTACTTATATGACATTAAATTGCAGGCCTATATGCAATTCATTACATTTATAAAACATGTAAACTTACAGACAATCACTTTAATGCTTTCGGGAGCACCTGTTAGAAACCGAAGCAAACAGAACATGCAAAATCAGCACAGGAATTGAACCTGGGACTGTTGGGGAGTGAGTTCAGTCTCTTTCTTCACACAAGTTACGAATTATGTGAACCTAGGGAGGGGGAATTCATCAAAATTGAATCGAAATGGCATTTTCTAGTCAGGTTTACGGCCACATCTTTGGCAGAAACAGCACTTAGTTTTGGAGATCTGGCTGAGACAATGGGATATTTGTGTGCCTTCAGTGACACAGGAGGAAAGCATTTTGTTTCTGTTTGAGCTGAAGTTTGTATAAAAGGTCTGTGTAAGTTCATGAATCAGCTACACGCATTTATTTCTATTATATAAAACATCAAATCAAAATGAAATATCATCCAGCCCCGTTTGAACCCATCCTGCAAAACTTTATTGTCCCACTAGTTTTGACATTGAGCTCACAGACACAGACACTCTTCAGTTCTTTGTCGAAGCCGGGATTCAATCTCACGACGCCGAGAATAGCCGTCATTAATAATAAACCTGTTCATAACTATTTTGCTAAAGGCGTCCACAGTGCGCTTTTAGGGCTCATCCCCTCCTGGGTCACTCCCCTGCCCTGTAGCATTGTGGGTAAGATCTGCCTTGATTTAACACAGACACTAACAGCGCCATGTGTCTTCTTCAGTTGCTTTCATGACATATTCTCACTCCTCCTCTCTCTTCCCCCTCTCTCCTCTGAAACAAAAACATTTTAACAGAGTGACGGCACCAAAAAAAAAACCTGCATTTTTAATTCGTCTTTCTTCCTCGCACCTTTCCGCGAGTCGCTTAACCAGCGCGGCATCCATCTCTCCCCATCACCCTAAACCCAGACAGACACCTCTCTCTCTCTCTCTCTCCTTCTGTTTTTTTTTTTCTTCTTCTTCGTTTTTGAATATGTGTTTTGTGTTTATTATTAGCTGACTCGGTGCTCCATCATCCCGCGAAAAATTCATATCTGCCCAACATAAGGGGAAGAAGTGGCGACGAATCAATCTTTTGTGCTTGGGCAGATAAACACAAGACACAATCAGAGGCGAAGAGGGAGCGAGGGAGAGGGGAGAGAGAGGGCCCCAACCCCGTCCCGTGATGGATAGCGAGAGTAAAAGTGTGGGGACGGTATTATGTAAATTAAGGAGGCATCCTAGCATGGCCTTGATGATTATAGCGAGTTGTGAATGATGTTTGTAGGTCCCACGGCGGCGGCGGCGGCGGCGTCTTCTTCCTTGTTATTTCTCATCCGTTCCCGAGCCAACGCCAACCTCCGGGGGCGACTTTGCCTCCTGACCCCCCGGACGTTATATTCTCCCGGCCACCCATCGTCGGAGCTGCCCCCCCACGGGAGACAAGTCGCCCCCGAAAAAAGGAAGAAAAAAAAAACACCACGGAGAAGCAGCAACAACAAGAAGACATCTGTTTCATTTACTTAACAAATTATCTGTCAGGGAGGGTGCCCCCGGTGGCACTAATGGGCGGTGCGGGGTGGACGGGGAGGACGGGGATGGACGCGGAGTGAAGGGGAAACGCGATGACGAGTGGGGAGGAGGAGGAGGAGGCGGGGTGAGAGGTCGAGGTTGTCTCTGGATTATCATATCGCAACAACTCATGAACTCGTCCTTTGGTGCTGGGAGTGTCTGAGTGACAAAGCTGCCGTGGAGCGACGGACAAAAAACAAAGTTACTTTCACTTTGCTGGTTATGCTGAAAATGAATTTACTTGGCAATAATGTAACAATAACACGAGCCGTTTTGTTATTCTGAGGCTCAGTTCACGACGCGCATTTTAAACAACTCCAGGGACATTGACATAATTATTATAATAAGAAATAAGAAACGCTAAACTAAAACACATAAGACCCCATGGGAACAGGATATTTTTTCGCTAATATTTATTTTTCATTTGTAATATAAGTCATTTAAAATACATACACTCAATAATCAAGAAGAAGAAGCGTTACCTAATGTTATTCGATGCCTCAAAGGATACATTGTCTGACCTCATAGAGAGACCACACAAGCTCGAACCAGTGCTTTTTGTTTTGTCCTGCTTTAACACTCGTTTTCACACTAGTCGCCCGGTCAGACCCACACCTTTAACAAGGCCCAGTTAGGGCCTCCTGTTGTTTTCTATGAAACAGGTGTGAAATTCTCACGTCAGTCCTCATCAAACCTGCAACATTGCTCTGGACACTTCATCTGTTACAGACAGAGTTAAGAAAATCACAGGAAGCTTATTCTGTGTTTTCAACCGGCAAACCAAAACCCAAATGTAAATGAAATTATGCCCAACACGCCCATAAACCGTGATTACCTCAGAACCTGGCTAGCACGACAACACTGTTTTCCTTTGCTTTACAGAAGTAGAATGCACCTGGAGTTGCCTCAGAAAGCCTAACATCCAAAAGTTTTCAGGAAGTTGAAACGTTGTCTTCTTCTGTCTAGTCAAGCGTATTAGGTTTCATTGTTTCAAATTGGTTTGGTTGACACCATGTGATTTTTGTGTAAAACAGATCAAGAAAGAGTGGACAGCCCCGACGTGTAGTCTGTCGATGGGCATCATGGCAGCTTACTTGAGTAGAAGAAATAAAAACTAACAAATGAAAATCATACAAAAGAATGAGAGATCGGCACGGCAGCGGTTAGCGCTTGTACTTCACAGCAAGAAGGTCCCGGGTTCTATTCCCACCCGGACGGGGCCTTTCTGTGTGGAGTTTGCATGTTCTCCCCGTGTCTGCACATTTGGAGACGGGTCCCTGAGCGAGTCACTGCCTTCGCCCACTGCTCCTTACGGGAGATGGGCCAAATGCAGAGGACACATTTCCCTACGGGGACAATAAAGTATACCTTAACTTTAACCATCAACAGCCAATCAACAGGCAGACAAAATACAAGTGAGAAGCTATAAAGTTTGTTCCGACTTATACAGGATTTGAGAAAATGTTTCTCATGAGTGAAATTTTTATTTGATTGGATTAATAGCTAAACTTGCATCCATCCATTTTCTTCCACTTGTCCGTTGCCGGGTCGTGGGGGCAGCTGTTGGAGCTGCCCAAATCACATTACACCAGGCCCTATGGCCCCGCCTGCAGGTGGTGGGTCCACAGAAGGACGGCCTCATGGCTCTAACCGGGCCTGTTGGTCTCTCCTAAGGGGCTTCTGAACCGCTCTTTGTCTGACCCGTCACCTAGGACCTGTTTGCCATGGGAGACCCGACCAGGGGCACGAAGCCCCCGACAACAGAGCCCTCAGGATCATCTGGGCGCTCAAACCCCTCCACCACGTTAAGGTGGCGGTTCCAGGAGGAGATAGCAAAACTTATCGGAGTGAAATAACTTGCAAGGAGACAAGTCCTACACATTCCTGAATTTGAAAACAAAAGAAGGAGTGGCTGGTGGGCCAGGCTAATGACCGAAGGGTGCACTTGATTGGTCTGGGAAAGCCTTAGGAATCCGCACAAAGACCTGAAGCGTCTGGGGAGAAAGGAGTCCTGAATCTAGAGCTGCCAAGTGGTTGGTGGAGGCTCATGAGGCTGGAAGTATACTGTATGAAAATGTCTTCAAATGTCCAAAAGGCCAAACAATATTTACTCAACAGCTTCATAACCGACATGACAATGCAAATAAAAACGATCAGAATGTGCGTCTGGGGAACGTGGCCTTTTTCAATACTCATTGGAACAGCATTTCGAGCACGTATCCGACACAGGCATAACAGGCCCCCTCGAAGCCGATAATGTAACGGAGCAGTGTTTTGTCAGCCGACGTGTTGGAGTGCGTCCTCATCACCCACTCTTAAAATAATGAGAAGCATGACATTTTGATAAGGCTGGAGACGTGTACAATAGGCCTGGAGTGCGTTACTCGAATCCCGAGAACAAACAATACATCACAATAACGTTATTTATTTCTTTTTTTCCCTCCCCCCAAACCGTCCCACTGATGAGCTAAAGGCCAGGCGCTGTATGTAAATGCCCGCGCGCATGAATCTGGTTGGCAGGCTTTTGTCCTAGCCCGTCATTTTTTTCTTTTCTTTTCTTTTTTTTTCATACCTGCATGCGCTTTATGAATTACCGGGGGAGTCGAATATTATACGGGGAGGGGGCTTTTTTTTTTTGCGTGTTTTTTGGTAGGCCGTCTGTCTCCCTCCTCAAAAAGTTTCCTTTACGATAACGGAAAAACCATTAGCCGCCGTCAAACAGGCGAGAAGGAAAGATTATTTTTTTTATTGAAATAAGATTAAAATGATAAGTTTGACTGAGGGTTCCACCTGATAAAATATTTCAGCTCATAAGCGCGGTGTGGGCACAGGGATTAGAGCGGGGAGAAGGGGGAGAGGGGCGGGGGGGAGAGGCAGAAATTCATAATGCATAATAAAACAAAAGGTGTCATGGGAAATAACAGTGATATTAAAATTAGACTAAGGTGGGATCTATATGAAAAATGCAGATTCGAACATGTAAATGATGACGAGGGAGCGGGACGGACGAGGGGACGGGGCAGGTGAAAAATGGTTTGACAAAAAAAAAAAACAGAGGGGAGAAGGAACGGGGGTCACAATCCTGGCGCTTTTGGAACACAACAAAAATAGTGTGTATTTTGTTAAATTGGTCAAAACACAACTTGGTAAGAAAGTGCGGCAGTGTTTGATCAGGATGGGAAGAACGAACTATGTCATCATTTATTGAGTCTTTTTTTTTTTAAATCAAAACTATTGATTCTTATGTTTAAATATCGGTTCTTAAATGTCACTAAAATATTTTTTTCTTAGATCAGTGTTAACTATGTAGAAATTGCTTGTCTTTTCTCTTTTTAACTACGTTTGACCAGATATACGGCATGGGAGATTATAGCTTAAAGTGCATATGACGGGTTTGAATCCTTTTGTTATTATGATACCATCTTTTGTAAGTAATAATCATAGTTTTATTGCAGTGAAGCAGCAATTGAATGAAGAAAAGTGATCTTTATTTCATTATTTTTTTTCATTTAACTCTGACTCACTCACTTCTCATTGTGTAATTTCTGCTTAAGCATTTCCCCCCCCTAGAAAGTCAATTTTTCAAGCCTTTTTAGATACAGCAGATACACTATACTCTATTGTCTTTGCAATAAATCAGCCTGTCCAGAGCAGAGCCTGACCCGAGCCCTGACCCCTCCCTCAGCCCTCCCTCCTCCCCCTCTGCCCTGTCCTGCTGGAGGAGGACAGAGATCCCCCTTTAGTCAAAAGGGAAGGAAGAGTAAAAGGAGCTCCTACTGTTTGATCTGAGCCTCCCCGAGGGGCTCTCTCGAATAAAGAATGTTAGAAGTTCAAGTTCCAGCCACTAGCCCCTGAAAGCTGACCTGGTCTGCCACATGTCCTCTGCTCCCGGGCCGCAAGGACAAGGCACCGGGCTCAGCTGCACTGGCACTAGACCACTAGCCCTCTATATTTATCATCATCTAGGAAAAGTTTAGGACATCCAAATCTGCACCTTAGCAACAATTCATTAAACTTTGTCATATCATCATAAAAAATATGTCCAGCTTGTAGTAGCTTTACACACATCTCAAAGACATTACATTACAGACATTGTGGGTAATAGATTAGAAATGGAGAAAGACATAATGTTTCAACAAGTATTGTCGTGTCAGACCAGTGTGAGAGTGCGAGTGAGGGTCAACGGATGGAATGCACGACGTCTGTGTGTTCAATAACATGCACCAAAGAAACAAATAGATCAATAATTTCATAACTCCATTTGACACTGATCTGCCTTCCATCTCCATGCTGTGACATTATAAGCATACCCTCTCTTCACAAATGCGAACAACAAAAATCACAATCGGTCAAACACAAGTCCTATTTCAAGTGGTATACTTTCACCTTCAGAGATTCCTGGCACATTAGATGATATAATAATGGATATAACTACGTAAGTAAGTAAGTGATTTATTTTTAATTGTACTGTACAATTGTACAACAGCACTGCGTTCAGATGTTGGGTTAGTCGTGAGCCGCTCCGCCACTGTGGGCCAACTAGACCAGCCTGTTTTTGGAAGTGGTGTCAAGCCCATTTAGTTGAGGACCCCTCGTGTATATCACACACATATAATAATTTGGATTCTGTAATGTGTGATGAGTTTTTGCTCATTTTAGTCTTTGGACATTCTTTACGAGTACCCCTTAAAATGGTGGTTTTCTACAGTAGCCTTGGATTAATAACATTCCGCTCCTGAACCTATTGCAATTAACTCTGCGGCCATAAAAGAACGAGATTATGAAATAGCTTCCACCTGTCTGGACCGGAAAGAGTTAGATGTGGCACAGTTCCAGTCAGTCTATAGACTCCCTGTACCGATGTTTAAGCGCCTTTGAGTTACTTCGTCTCGCGCTGAAACCCGGCGCACTTTCCGTCAACTTTTTAAAACACAATTTCACAAAGAAATCTGCCTTTAAAGTCTCGCCGCAGCTCCGTCACTGTCCCCCTCAAAACGCTCCGCGCCCCTTGTTAACCCCAACTCGGCAAAATTGGTCCTCAAATCGGACAGTATCTCGCAACGCCACTTAGTCAACGGCGCTGCCACAGCCATTAGCCGCGAGCAGGCAGTGGGCTCTTTCACCGCCGAGGGACTAACGCAAGTGCCTCTTAACCGCTCTTCTTCTTCCGGATAAAAGGGGACTCTATTTTTTGCCCATTAGCGCTGGCATTAAGAGCTATTATTTGCCTTGACGGCGATAACTATCCACTCCCGCGTCACCCGTCATTACCGGTATTATTCGGAGTCAAACTTGAAAGGACACGGGGACGTCTGTCGGCCGCGGCCGCCGCTTGTTTGGCCGATCTCCGGAAACGGCGCAATGAGAAATGGAGAGCAGGTACAGTATCATGATAAAAGGAGAGGAGGGAGAGATGGACTTGGCAATGAAGTCTTTTGACCTGGCAGGAGTTTCTGTCAGGGTATTCGCGTAAACAAGAGGCTGAAACGCCAAATAGAAAATAGCCAGCGCACTGACAAAAAGGTTTTACACATATTTGGAGACTTTACATTCTTATTTCACCCCCAAAAATGCTGCACTCCCACTTGAAAGTTACGAGTTCCAATGCATATATATATATAAAAAAAAAAAAAAAGGAGAAGCGGTGTTTGATCCTAACGTATGCGGACAGTTAGCAAGTAGGCTAGTCCGGGAGACTTTTCAGAGTCCGTTAGCCTGCTCAATGTATTTGTCCTATAGCCGCTGGCATTAGCCACCAAACCAGATGTTTTCAGTTGTTGTCAACCCATCGAGCACATGTAGGTGAGCTCAAAGCCTAGTTATAAATCATTAATGATTGTACAAACCTTTTGAGATTGTATCTGTGTAAGCTCTCAGTCGTGCAGGACCAAAAACACACAAGGAAGGTTTTCCTGTCAGACCCATTGTGAGCGGCATTAACTCCATCACCTACAATCTGGCGAAACACCTCAAGTTCATCTTATCCCCTTTGGTCGGCAACACAGAACATCATGTGGAAAAGACAAAGGAGTTTGTGGAGAAGATCAAACACCTGCAGCTGGAAACAGATGAAACCATGGTGTCTTACGATGTGACAGCACTGTTTACATCTGTCCCGACCTCAGCAGCAGTCACGGCGGTGAGGAAGAGACTGACTGAGGACAGCACTCTAGCTGAAAGGACCAAGTTCACTCCTGACCACATTTGTTCAGGATACTGGAGATCTGCCTTAGCACCACATACTTTCAGTTCAGGGGCAACTTCTACAGACAGATCCATGGCTGTGCAATGGGCTCTCCAGTTTCACCCATAGTGGCTAACCTCTACATGGAGGAAATGGAGAGGAATGCCTTGGCCTCATACCCAGGGAACAAACCCAGCCACTGGTTCAGATATGTAGATGACACGAGGGTCAACATTAAAGAGAAGGAAGTGGCACCTTTTACAGATCACATCAATGCTGTGGACCCCAGCATTAAATTTACTCGGGAGGACGCCAAAGAGAAAGAACTTGCCTTTTTAGACTGTAAAGTTATCATAGGGGAAAACAGACAGAGGTTTACAGGAAGGCAACTCATACTGACCAGTATTTGATGTTTGACTCAAACCATCCATTCCAGCACAAACTATGACGCTCAGACATAGAGCGAAAGAGGTGCCTACCAGTGCAGAGGGAAAGACCAAAGAGGAGCAACATGTGCAGAGAGCCCTCTCAGACTGCGGCTATCCTAACTGGTCTTTCACTAAAGCACAAAGGGCAAGAAGACCCAAAAACAAGACAGACTACAGAGCCCAGAAGAAAGGGAGTTGTAGTGCCGTATGTAGTCTCAGAGAAACTTCAGAGAATCTTTAGGCAGCACAGGATTCCAGTGAACCACAAACCGGTGAACACACTGAGATAAAAATGTGTTCATCCCAAAGACAAAACTCCGAGCCACAAACAAAGCAATGTGGTTTATTCTATTCGATGCAAAGAAGAAAAATGCAAAGAACAGTATATTGGAGAAATGAAACAAGTTCTACAGAAGAGAGTTTATCAACACCGAAGAAAAAGCAGAAGCAGCCCCCAGTCGGTGGTGCACCTCCACCTCAAAGCCTCCAACCACTCCTTTGAGGACGGGGAGGTCAACCTTTTAGCTAAAAAAGAACGTTGGTTTGAAGGAGGAGTAAAATAAGCTGTTTTTGTCAGGAAAGAAAATCCCTCCATGAACCGGAATGGTGGGCTCAGATTTAATCTTTCTTCACTTTACTCCAATCTCCTTCGGAGACAGCCGACAGGGCACGGCCAGTCCAAGGAGACGGGACCTCAGCTAACAAAAGAACAATAGGCAGATAATTAGCAGTGATCAGCCATGAATAGGACAGGACTGACTCATACTGGGGGGAGCAGGTCGTTAGAGACGCTCTACTTTAAAGGCGTTTAACCACAGGTGAGAGTAGCTGTGATTAGAGGGGAGGAGCCGGGCCTACCCCAACTCCTCCCTGTGGTCTTTATCTAAGCTGCGGGCTGAGCTGGACTTTAGTCCGCTGACAAAGCCTTTTGGATGAGAGGCGAAACGTTCATGACTTCAACCACTGAGTACAGAAGATGACTCAAGTGCCTTCATTGAAGATTTTGAGATTTTACTTTAGATACAAATTAGCATATAAAAGTGTTCTCTGAGCCAAATGCTGACTCAAATTCAGTAAAGTTTTTGCTTTTTCGTGGGGTCGGATACACATCCAGTGGCCTCTAAACATCATCACAGAAGATGTTAATGATAAATAAACCACAGAAATTAAGTAAAAGCCATGAAAATGACAGAATATACCTTGCCATATGTTAGCATTGCACCTGTCTTCCCTTTTAATTTGTAAGGGGATGGACCGTTCAATTTAAATCGGGTCCGGGATTTGACGGTTAACATGCGCATTTGTGGGAACAGGCTCAGAAAGCCAAAGACATTTCTCTGCTTTCTATATCCAAATGTAACCCAAAGTGTTCAAGCTAAATTATGTTGTAAAACAACACAGCTGAGGCTACAATGGGGAACTTCACTTCACACCACATATATTTCAGGACTTTACTGATGCAAAATGATCCCAAAAGGAACTACTGAAAAAAACAAAACACTTTATAATTTCCGAACAGATCTCCAATTTCTATGCGTCTTTATTCTCTGGCATACCTTGACAAACTTGATTCAAACCTGTATTGAAAAAGATTGTGTCATGTTTGAAAAGAAACCTATTGAAGGGCATTTATTCTTTTGTACTTCCAGGAAGAGTTGTTTTTGTTAACACTGTGAAACCCTGAGGCAGCCGTCGGCGATGGCCAAAGTGCAGCGTAAGGGGAAATTTGGGATTATCGAGTTGGATATGCTATTTCATTTGACCAAGCCACAGACAATGTCAAAGCCAGGGTGTGGTAGACCAACGCTAGATGCCCTAACGATCCCCCAAACCCTCCCAGGACTTTCCAAAACACTTGAATGAATAAATGACCCGGCTTGTGTTACCTCCTCCCCAATATGTGAAGCGCATATTGCTGAATGGGCAGGGTAGGATGGCACAGGGACTGGCCTCACCTGTAATGGCATATCGTAGCCTCGCGTATCGATCCGCTCTGCCCCGAACACTCGTCTGGGCTCCGGGCCGCGGGATGGAGGGGGGGTAAGCACGGGGGGGTGACGGGGGTTTGAGCACGCGGTGGGGGGGAGGGGGGTTGATGGTCGTGGATCCCATTGCCACAGTGCCCTTGGTGAAGTCCGGTGTCCAGTGACAGCAGCAGAGTGGAGTGAGTGAGAGGCTGCACAGTAATGATGGGATTCAACAGTGTTAAAAACCGTCAAGTGAGATTTTCGGACATTGTGTTTCCCAATATTTCTGCGGACTAAACTTGAACACAAATAAGATCAGACCTATAGGACTACATCTCCAGGATTTTTTGTTGAAAAACTGCAAACGACACAGTCACGTCCCAGGAACAAGTTTGACCCTTTGTCGTTATATTTACAGAAAAGTCCCTGAAATCACAAAACTTGTATATTTTGGTTTCACTCAATAAATCACAGATTGAGTTGACAACATTTTCATGACATTTTGTTGACTTGTCTAGAAGCTGCAGGTGACACCAGAAGGAGTCTGTATACATACTAATATAAACCGTTTCAAGCTCTAATCCCGATTACACCACACCAGCAGCAGGTAACCTCTGTGCCAGGAGTAGTGTGCTGCAGGTTTAGCCCATTGCACGGGACAAACTCCATAGTAAACACGAGCAGAGCCAAGGAGATCGAGCAAACTCCAAAGGTAAAGGGCCCGAGCATATTGAGATTGAAGTACAGTAATAGCTGATTTCTCTGGGCATTTGAAATCGTACAACTGCTGATCCTCTAGGGCAGGTATGGGCAAAGCTTTGGGTATGGGCCACATTGGGTTTTTGAACTCCCCACGAGGGCCAGACCAGTTGCGAATTACAATTCTCAAATAGTAATCGCCTAAACACATTAAAAAGAGCAACAAAACGACAGCATTATCTTTCTTTATGTCTATGAAAACATCAGTGTTTATTATCAAGCTTGGTCATGTTTTTCTATAGGGGTAGGCAACGTCAGGCCCTGGGGACAAAACCGGCCCTCCGTCATAGAACCCTCAAGATGGTTTTGAGGAATATTATTACACAAATCAGAGATCGGACGATTGTTAAAGGAACAGGCCACCGTTTTTCCATACTGAGAAATGTTCTTACCTGAGCTTAGACGAGTTGATACGTACCTGTCTGGCCTTAGTGCGTGCGCTCAGTCTCAGTCAGATGCTGTTAGCATTTTGCCCCTCCCAGCATATTCCTATGGCTCCAAACGGGGGTGAAGTTGGAAGCGACCGAGCTCTTCCACGGGCACAAAGACCAGACAGGTACCTATAGACAGGTAAGAACATACCACAGTATGGAAGAACTGTGCGGTCTCAGTCACGCAAAACGATGGCCTGTTCCTTCAAAGCATACCCTGGAAATGCGGAAAAAATACTGTCAGTTCCTTTAAAATGTCTTAGCAGAACACCCATTTAGGCCATATATGATGTTCAGCACTGGCATTTGGAGAAAGTGATGCTTGGTCTTTTGACGATGAAGAGAATCGGCCCTTCTCTAGTCTACAGTAATGTCACATACAATATAGAGATGGGAACTTCAGTAATGGAGAACACCAGCATTAACAAGCATTGGAAGGCCAATGTTGCCAACAGTTTGCAAAGGAGCATGTGGAACAGCAACACAAATTTGCATTTAAAAATAAATCACTTGGTCTACTGTTACTAACATGAAATTCATCATGTTCAAAATCAAGTAAACAGTACATTTCTCTCAACTCTGAGGCTTGATCTTTAGAAGTAACCATATCATCTGCTTGTAAAATGTAATAATTGTGTACACACCCATATTTGCTGCGTAATGCACTTTATTTTCTTTATTTGTTTTCACCTCCACAGCTACACTCGCATATTACACAACCCTATGGGCTGTGACAGTTGGCTTCTAAATATGGTTCAAACCGCATTCAGGTCAGTGTTTGAGAAAAGAGAAGTACACGAGTTACATCGAACGGCGTTGTGGCACAGTGAGAGACTGTCGTCCTGAAAGTGACCCAAATTCAGACAAACAAATGAAAGGCGCTCCACACTCGCAGCCCCGCGCACTCTAGAGGCCTGCTGAGGTTTCTGGATATCTTTACACGTACTACATATCCTGCATACAAATGTACACGGCATCTGCGCTTTACAGAGAGTGAATCCTCCGGGCGCACGCTACTCCCTGGTGACCTCCTCGTTCTGACTTGTGTTCTTCTTCGCTTTCTCTCTCTCTCGGCCTGTCTCTCGCACACACAGTACTTGCTCCCATCTCTCTGTCTCTGTTTTGGTGTAACCTCTCAGTCGAACAGGAGGTGTCCATCAAAAACACTTTCTCAATCCCTTTTCAGTCACTCATCAAGCAACTTTAAGGGGTTTGTCAATTGAGGTATTTGCTTGAAAAAAATCAATCTTACTTTACTAGATTATTGTTCGAGTTGTGGAACACAATTTGTTTTGTCTTTCTTTCGTGTATTGTAATCCCGTACGTTCATTTAAAAACACTGTGCATCTAATTATAAAACATTTGCGTCCGTTTCATGAACTTGCAGGTTAGCTTTCCAGCATTTCCGTGACCCTGAAAAGTGACCCTTGCAAGTTGTGCCGATAAATTCGTCCCTTTGAAGAATTGGGACGTTACAAATATGTTCGGAAAGTTAGGAAAGAGTTCGGATTGCAAGTAACATTTTAATTTAGGGGCTTCCTCTTTCACTGTTTGTAATGGGAAGAAGTGACTGAGATCCAGTTCGGGTGGACAGCGCCAAGTCAAAACTTCTTATCGGTTCAGGCTTGTGAAAGTTGGAACAGTCTTCCCCTGTGGATTTGGAAAATGTACAACTTTCTGTGCTTTCAACAATCCACAAAATCTCTGGCAGAAGGCTGGACTGACACTATAGGCAGGGGTCTACCTATTCTTATTCTAAAGCCGCTCCCACGTTGTTAAATAGCCAACACTGTTTGAGGTTTCTGCTACAGCCCTGTGTCGGTTAGCAAAGAAGGTCCCGGGTCCGACCACGGACGATGCGGGGCCTTTCGGTGTGGAGCTACTTAGCCGCATGCACAATAGGTTCCCCTCTGTGGCCAGGAGTCCCCTGAGGAAAGAGGTTCTGGAGTCTCAGTGGGACGTTCCTGGTTAAGAAGAAAATTAAAATAAATACATTCCTTAAAAAAAAGACTTCTTCTTTCTCATGTCCTCTTTCGCTTTCTTTCTGTCTCTCGGAGTCTTTCGGTCATTTTCTCACTACCCCTCTCTCTCTCTCTCGCTCGTCCTTTCTGTCTCTCTCTCTCTCTCCCTCCCTCTTTTGACACATCAGATGAAGGAGAGGGTGGCATCGGTGCATGGAGGAAGGTGGAGTAGAGCCAATCGTCCTTTCGAGCGCCGCGATTCGCACTTGGTTAACACCTCACTCCCGAACAGGATGCCAGGCTTTGGACACTCCATCCCCCCCCCCCCCATGCAGCCTCCTACCCCACCCCCCCTCCATCTATGCTCCCCTCCATCCATCCATCCATCCATCCTGTGTCTGCCCTCTACACAAGTGTTAGCCCACCTTTCTGCTTCTGTTTTGACAGAGCTCGAAATGCCCAAAACTTTCACGGATTATTACGTGTTTTTGTTTTGTTTTTTGTTTTTAAACCGTCGGGCGCTCTTTGCGTTCCCTCCCCGCTTCGGCTGTATTTGTGAAATTGCATCCGTGATCCTTTGTCGGCTCGTTCTTGGCGCGCGCCGCACGTGTTACTGAAAGCTGCCGCAGACGAAGACCCTTAAAGAAGAAGTCAACTCGCCCAACTGGACAGTTCGGCGCTTGCCATTTCCGCAGACGAAGTGATAGTACGCAACGGTTGGTGTTGAAGATACTGTAGTACGTCTACAATACAAACAGCACGTACATGAACAACATGTCGAATAGGGATGGATGTTGTGGCGTAAACAATTTTAATTAACGGGTTCACAGAGGGTTATATCTTCCTGTGACTTACTCAGAGGCCGAACAAAAGGTGCTTGGTGCAATGTCAAGTTACTGTTTTGAAACGTTTAGCATCAAAATGTAAGTGACACCATGTACGTGCCAGAGAAAATGAGAGGTAAACATGAAAAAAAATCTATGTTTGCTTTTCAAGTATTGTATGTCGAGATGACAAGTCTCACGTGGTTGAACTGGAACCTTGAGAAAGTTTGAGTCCAAACCGGGTGCTCTTTCCGAGTTTAGTATTTGTCGTTCCACAGTCATCTGGCACAAGTACTTTCTAGAAGTTAAGTGAAATCCTCTTTTTTCCCTCATATTGTATCGTATTGGCTAGCTAACAGTACTTGATTTCATTACGTCAATACAAGTACAGATACTGGTAAAAAATTACTCCAATAACCTAAGTGGAAGTACTTAAAGGAACAGGCCCCCCTTTTTTTCCATACTGAGATATGTTCTTTCTTGAGCTTAGACGAGTTGATGCGTACCTGTCCGGTCTTTACGCCTGCACTCAGTCAAGCAAAAAGACCAAAGATGTTTTTTTGAATTTAGCCTCTCCTCCTCTCCTCTATGGGGCCAAACGTGGGTGGAGATAGAAGCGACCAAGCTCTACCACGTTTTGAATGAGGATTAAAGGGGTGCACTATATTGTAAGGCGTAATAACACCTTAGGAGCGCTTGGACGTCCACGCAGTAATATCTTCAGAATTGTTTAGGCGTGAAGATATTACTGCGCGGACGTCGAAGTGCTCCTAAGGTGTTATTACGCCTTACAATATAGTGCCCCCTTTTATATGGAAAATCTTTTAATTTTGCATCACCACACTTGGATCGTGTAACTCATATAACCGCATTTAAACAGGGAAAACTTATAAGAGCTTGGTCGTTTCACCCCCATTTGGCTGCATAGAGGAGAGGAGGAGAGGCTAAATGCTAACAACATCTTTGGTCTTTTTGTTTGACTGAGCACACGCACAAAGACCAGACAGGTACGCATCCACTCGTCTAAGCTCAGGTAAGAACATATCTCAGTATGGAAAAAACTGTGGCCTGTTCCTTTAAGTTTTAAGCCTAAATTCACCACCAGTACGGCAACACGATGGAGACAAACTTTCTTCTTTGCCTTAAGACACAGCGCCACCTATTGTCCTGGGGTGATCATTTTATTGTATTATTAAATAAACAAAACACATGGGCAAAGTTGCTTTTTACTTTGGAGCCTTTACCTAAATGTAATTGAGTAGAAAGTACACTCTACAAGAATTTTCCTTGAGTAACTCCTCAAATAGTACAGTACTCGAGTAAATTGACTTTGTTACTAATCACCTCTGGTTAAATGATGTCGCTCATGATGGAGGGGAGGGTGGGGGGAAATTACACGTGTTTATATCAAAGTATATGTCCTTCCTGAGCCCTGATACCGATGGTGAGGAGAACCTGGAGAGGCAAAGGAGACTAACGGTTTTCCTGCTGCTTTGGAGATGGAAAAAGGAGAGAGAGAGTGCATTTATATGAAAGGCTTGAAAAGTAATTGGTCACGAGTTAAAGGCCGCAGGCTGTGATTTAATTAAGAGTGAGAAACAGGTGACTATGGTCTCCTTGGTTGAATTGACACTTCAGCTTTATTACATGTTTGTTTTTGTAAACCATCACGGCCAACACTTTCGCTCTGTGCTGGTGGCGGCCGTGAGGGTTTAAAAGGATAAATAAACATGTGCACAGACTTCAGTCACAGAAGGTCAGCATATTATACCTGAAACACTTCATACTCACATTATCACACTACACGGGGGAAAACATTATAGACTTAATTGCAGAAGCACCCTGTTGTTGTTGTTGTTGTGGTGGTGTTGCTTCAAGTACAAGTGGATGAAAGCAATGAATGAAAGTAATGAATGAAAGGATGATATTTGGCTATCGTTTGTGCAATGTAATTTGGAGATTGAACTTCTAATGTACTTTTTTTTTCCAAGTGTTAAAAAAAAAAAGTTCACGTGTTGTTTTGTTTCTCCAGATCATTGTTGTCGAGCCGTCTTTCACAGATCAACGAGAAAAGTTGTTAGCTAAACTTAAAGAGCCCCCAGGATAGAGGCCTGTCCCTGCGTGGATTAGCCCATCATTCCTATAACATTTTCCCGTTAGATCTGCTGGAGGTTGCGTTCGAGTTGCAGGGAAAGAGCCGACAGCAGATCACGAATGGTATGATGATGGTGAAGAGATAATATTTTTATACGATGTTTTGTTTCTTTGGCTATTTAGCAAACTAACCAAAAGTTTTCATTCAGTGCAGTAAAAGGTGTGGTTTTCCCCAAAAAAGTTCTTTGTTTCAGGGAAGATTGAGACACAGCGACCCCCACCCAGTCCACTGGCCACATGGTCAATAAAGGGTTCAAATTACAAGGGAGACCAAGGTGGAGCTGAATGCACAGCTGTGGGAGCCAATGGGAACGATGAAAACATTACATGTGGTCTTAGACTCATAAATCTTGTAAACAATGGAATGTGTAAAAATACTGTGCTTCCCCAGGAAGAGTCAGTATGCCCATTGGGAACGGCTGCTGACAGACACATTTGATAGGGCACTGGGAAAGACAGAATTCTGTATTAAGATGACATGTTAGGGAATAAAACGTCTAAGTTGAACTCCTTGATTTGTCATCAATTCCTGGTATGTATTTTTATTAGTTTTACGTAAGAGTAGATTTTGACGGTTCTGAACTCCTTTTTCAGTTTGAATGCGCAGTGTTGTCAATTAAAGGTAATGTTTAAAATAGGGGAAAAGTAAACTCGTCGTAGTGATACTCTTTATTGTGTACAAGGACAACACAGGAAAACGGCTGTTTTTCTTCATTTTGGTGACCGCGACGGGCTGAAGGGGGTGCTGAAGAGCCGTCAAACGGAGACGCGACGAGGTTCGGTCTTCGAGAAAAAAAAAACCCACTTTTGCGGCAGGCATACCAGGTCCTTATCATTCCACATCATACAACAACAATTTCATGGACGTCCATCTAGAAAAGGTAAGACTGCTTTTGACCCCTACTATTGTGTGAGTCTCAAAGTACGTCTATTTGGCATATTTTTCCAAATTTTAGATTACTTTTTAACGGAGTTGTCTGTTGTGTGGTGTAATCTGTGAATTGATGGTGGAATTAAGGAAAGAAACGTTATAATTTGATATCTTAGATACCACAAAAAAAAGTGGGATAAATTGAAATTACGAGTAATTAACGGGCTGCGCGTTGGGGTTTTACCCCTGTAAAAGCTGAAATGCACGTAGGCAGAACCGCCCAAGGCCGTGGACGCACGGTCTGAAATAAAACGTTGAAATATGGTCGTTGACAGATTTGGGGTCTGTCTAAAATAAACGGTTGGAGGCCGTTAGGGTCGGGGATCCTATAAATTTTACATAGAAACAGGTTTGAGGCCTTTAGAACGGGGTTCTATAAATTCTAAAAAAAATACGGGATTAAGTGGTATAAAAAAATTAATTAATAAAAAAAAAAAAAAAAAAAAAAACGAGAAAAAAAACCCATAGTGAATTCGGTGAATTTATGTTTGGTTTTTGGAAATCATAAACGGTATTAAGGTGAGTTGGAGTGGTGGTAAGTATAAACTTGTGTGACGCGACAAAGAAGGTAAGAAAATGCTGGAATTAATGGACTGTGAAGGTTGGGGGAAGGCAGTCACGGAGGCGTCGCCTCTCTTAACAAAGACCACGCGAAAAGACTTGAACAAGGCGATTTTGGCCTGTTTTCAAGGCTTTGAGCTGCTTCAGAGGGACCCCACGGTCCCACATTCACTGGAGTTTTTCTGCGGGGTTTTGACTGGTGCAGTGGAGTTCTGCACGAGGGAATTGCAGGACGAGGACAAATTAAAGGGGAGTAATGGACTCTCGAAGAGTGAGAAGAAACTGCTGAAACTCACGATCAGTAAGTATCAAAAACTGAGAAAACGCATCGACCCGGTCCTTGCACTTGCTTCAGCACAATGGTTGAAAGAGAGACAGGTTTTTTCCCCAACTCAAGGGGGAGGGGTTCAAAAGTCCCTCCCGAGAGGAGGGGCTCTCACCGTGGAGCCGAAGGCCCCTGCTACAATCTCCCCCACTTCAGGGGGAGGGATTCAAGAGCCCCTCCCGAGCGGAGGAGCTCCCGCTTTGGCCCCACAGGCCCCTCCTCCGTATGACCAGAGCGGAGCGTGTGGGTCCTCTCTATACCCACAGTTAACCCTTCATGGACTGGTGGACGTGGACGTGGCGGCTTCAAACTTGTTATCAGCGGACGAGCATAAACATGTTAGGTCCTTGATAACACGCGCTTACACTGACTCCAAGACAATACCAAGGGATCCAGGCGGACAGTTGTGGGGGACAAAGGTGGTGGAACAAACAGAAAAATGCGCCAAGGAAACAATGCAAGCCCTTGAAGAATTGAAGACACACTCGCTGTCTCAGACACAGAAGGTGACTGAAGATCATCTAAAAGCGCAACAACAATTAATGGAAAGATTTAATGAAGAGACGGAAGCAAGAAAGGCTGAGGTTCACGAGCTGACTGAAAGGCTACAGGAACTTGCGCTTAAGGCCAACGTGGCCCAGCCGGCCCCAGTGGTGAAACAAAAGAAGACAGTAACTGAAAAGATTAGTCTTTCCCAGTTCTCGGATGATAGCGAGGACGAAGGCCACTGTCGGGCCAATGTGGAGTCATACAAAATATCGGATGAATTAAGCGCACTTTACACCGAAAAAAGAGGCGCTTTGGATCGCGTATTTGAACTTAAGAATAGAGACTATGAGGAGGATGAGGAGGAGGACTGGAAAGTGGAGCTGAAACAGGCAAAAAAGGTGGTAGCGGACCTACAGGTGAAAATTGAAAAAAAGACTAAGGAATTGGCCAAGCTCCCACAAGGAGCTACATATCGAGGTACTTATCCTCTTATTCAGACGGGACCCCCAGTAAATGCAGGGGGCCCGGTCCCTGTGGCCTATAAACCACTGAGTAGTATTGAATTACGACACCTTAGGGACACCTTACCCCCCCTACAAGAAGGGGGCAAAAAATGGTTTAGCACATTACAGCTACAATGCGCCAACGCGCAGCTGGCGGTCGGCGATATCAAGGGCCTGGTGTCCGCGTGTGCAGCCCCTCACGCTGTAAGCCACCTACTGAGAACCGCGAACCTGCACAACGCGCAGGTCCATGAACCCTTTGATCCACTGGCAGAGAATTTCCTGACAGTAGTGGATCTTATGTATCCACCACCATCCCCCCAACCTCCCACATTCCCATCATTTGTACCGGGCACCTGCCCTACCCAATTTCTGGATAAATGTATCCAACTTTACATTGCATCCATGCATGTACACCCGTACAGACACCCACAGACATCCTGTCTGTTCCTTCAGAACGTGCTGGACGTTCTTCCAGAACCTATTAAGACCTGTCTGACCAATGTCCCAGGACTGACTTCAGACTCAACCACATTTCTGACTCATTTCAAACATCACGCTGAAATTTTCAACAAAAAACACAGTGCCAGACAAAGTAACATTGAAATCATGCAGGAAGAGCTGCTGAAGAATCAGCTTAACCAGACACGGCAGCAATTAACGGCTGCCAAACAAGATAACAAAAAGACACAAATGGTGGCAACAACTCCCATACACACACCCCTGACACCTGTCCCTACACCAGCAAGCGTCCTATACGCCTCCCAGAATCAGCCCTTAGGGCCAACATCACAAATGCACATTCATGTTCACGGGATAGGAGGACACTCAGGGGGTAGGGGTAGAGGCAACAAAAGGGGACGATCAAGAGGCAGGGGGTCCGGCGGTACGGGCTATGGGGCTATTGGAGCTGGGCGGGGCCAAGAGCACAACCAGGCCTGCTTTCACTGTGGGGCGCAGGATCATTGGGCCAGAGACTGTACCCAAGGTGGCCTACAGGCGGGCTGCTTCAACTGTGGGGACCCCAGTCATTGGTCTAGGGATTGTCCCAACCCACCTGCTCGTGTGCCTTTGGGAGGAGCGCGTGGGGCACCACAGCTCCGACATCCGGCAGGGGGACCTGGCCGTTCTGGACCAGCCCCGTGGTTTCGTGGGGGCGGTGGTGGCAACTATCCAGTACACGACACTCATGGTTGCCTCCCATACGGTCAAGAGGACTTCTACTAGGGGTGCCCAGTGAGTCCTGGACCCACCCCAGAACCATTTGTCCCAGTAGAGGTGGGTGGGGAAACGTTGATGATGCTCGTGGATACGGGAGCTACTCATTCCACGACTAGAAAAGCAACACCACACATGCTAAGTGACAAAAGCATTAACCTTTCAGGACTCACGGGAAAGGCAACCCCTCTACGCATGACCAAAGAACTGACTTTCAAACTGGCTGGACAGACTTTCAAATCGTCATTGATATATTCACCCCAGACTCCGGTGAATCTGCTTGGTCGAGACATCCTTCAAGCTACAGGAGCCATTATTAACTGTTCCCCTGACGCCATGTATGTTACGTGGCCAAACGGATATTCCATCACCTGCACACCGGCACGGTCGCATGGACTTTATGTTTTTCGGGAAGAGCGTATGGCTGAGGGAGTGTCAATCTATTGGCTACTCCTAGAGCCAGGGACTCCTGACATGACTGGACTCTACGCAAAAATGCTCGAATGGAAACCATGGTTCACTATGCTCCACCCATATGCCCCTCCAATTGATCCACTGCACTGCACTCTCTTCTATGACAGAAGTGCTGACGCCCAATACCAGTTGGCTTTTGATAGTGAGGTTAGAGGTAATACATATACTATCACATCCACACATTTGTATGTACATGAATCAGGTGTTGTTGCCCCAGTTGTTCTGCCGGAAAACATAAAATGTTTCTATAAAAGAGACACTCTTACTGACCCACACGTGTCACTGTTCTTAGGCCCTGGCCATGAGGCCAGGGAGTTGGGTCCCCTAACACATAAACTTAACAAGGTTCTGGACTGGGAGCAGACTGGTATGGATGGGGTAATGTACAGTTCAAGTACACAGGCATACAAGGTCGAGTTAGGTTTAGCGATAGACGAAACAATGGCTGAAGAAGAGATTCTTTCTCGGTCTCATGGCCGCGAGTTGACCGACCATGAAGGTGCGGAGGACATGTTAAAGCGCTTCTCAGAGGACTTGTGGGCGAGGGGCCCATCGGACATCGGTTATTGCACGAAAGTGGACCCGGTAACTTTGGATGTTGCCCCGGGGTCTCGTGTTTATGTCCCGCAAAGACCTTTTCGTAAGGACAAACAGCGGGAGGGCATTGAAACTGCCCTAACAGACTTATGGGAAGCTGGGGTATTAGAGCTTTCTGATTCTCCTTGGAATACTCCTTTAAACCCAGTGCCAAAGCCTGATGGCACTTTTAGACCTGCACATGACCTAAGAAAGGTAAACGAAGTCACAACCACACCTCTCTTGCCTGTTCCAGACCCTCACAAATGTCTCTCTATCCTGACTCCTGTGATGAAGTACTTTACAGTCATTGACCTGAAACATGCATTCTTCACCATTCCCTTGGCTAAGGAGTGTAGATATCAATTTGCATTTACATATGGTGGAGTGAAATTGCAGTACAAGGTCTTACCTCAAGGTCATCGGAACTCACCAGGAATCTTCAATAAAGTTTTGAAGGACTGTTTGTCCCCTATTGAAGTACTTCCCGGTGCTGTTGTGTCACAGTACGTTGATGATATTTTAATTGGCGCTGAAAGTGCCAAAGATTGTTTGGACGTGACGGCCGCTGTCCTGTCACGTCTCCTTGAATGTGGCTTTAAGGTCTCAAAGGAGAAGCTACAATGTTGCCGACCCCAAGTTCTCTTTTTGGGTAAGGTTATTTCGGCTGGTCATATTACCCCTAGTGCCACCCAGAGGCAGTCCATTCTTACGGCCGACCGTCCGGATACGGTACGGTCCCTTCTTTCCTTTTTAGGGTTGGCGAATTACTCCAGACACCATGTCTTGGACTACACAGGTAAGACTGCTCCCTTGCGAGAAATCATCCGCGCAGCTGGGGTTCGAGATCTCCGAGCCTCCCTGTCTTGGACGGAGGAGGCTGACAAAGCCTTTACTGACCTAAAGGCAGCTTTGGCTTCCTGTGCGGACCTTGCCATTCCTGATTACGGTAAGCCTTTTCATCTTGATACCACCATCACCAATTGCTCCGGACATGCGGTCTTGTGGCAGAAAGGAGCGAGTGGTCAGCGTAATATCATACTTTACGCATCCACCTTGTTGGACCCAATTGCCAAGAAGGCCACTGATTGTGCGCTGTTTGCTGATACATTGGCTTCCTTATTGAAGAAGGTGGCTCATGTAGTGATGGGTCATCCATTGGTGGTGTATACCTCTCACTCGGTGGTAGCTTATGTACAATCTAAAACCTTTGCCCTGACTCCTCAAAGACAATTGAGACTTGCAAGGGAACTGACTGCCCCAAATTTAACTTTTGCTGCCGATGACGCTCCTAACGTTTCGGCAGGGCTGACCCTTACTGGCTCCCCACATTGCTGTGAGTCTTTCTCTCAATCTCAGGTTCGGATTAGGCCTGACTTATCAGACCAACCTTTACCGGGCTCTCGTTTGCTTTTCACGGACGGACATTGTCACAGGCTCCCGGATGGGTCCCTGTCAGCTGGGGCTGCGGTTGTTGAACTTTCGCCACCGAACCACACTTGCACAGTTTCCAGCTGGGGCCCCTATGGTGGCTCCTCCGCCCAGTTTGCGGAGTTGATGGCGCTGAAATTGGCGTTGGAGGTTGCTTCGGGTCAGCGTGTCACGATTTACACCGACTCGGCTTATGTGTGTGGCCTAGTGTTGCGTGATTTGTCGTCTTGGAAAAGGAACGGCTTTTTGACCGCTAAGGGCACTCCTGTAGCCCATAAAGAACTTTGCGAAGAAGTAGCTGACAGTCTGTTGCTCCCTGCTGCTGTGGCGGTAGTGAAGGTTCCTGGTCATTCTAAGGCGGACACAATGACTGCCATTGGCAACAGGGCGGCGGATGTTGCGGCGAAAATGGCGGGTGATTATCATTTTGACTCTCCCGGTGAAGGGGAGTGTAATCCTTTGATGTTGGTAGGACTTGTTCAGGCTCCTTTGTTGGAGTCCTTGCAGCTGGTCTCGGATGTATGGGTCAGTATTTCTACAATTGACGGTCATGATGTTGCTCTGACTGACTCAGGTCATCTCTGGATGCCCATGGAAGTGTGGGATCGCTTGGGAACCTTGGTGGAGAACTTGCCGCCAGGCAGGGCGCACAGCCTTAAATTTCATTTAGACACCTTTTGGAAGCCCCACTTAACGCCTGTTGCTTTTCAGGGACTTCTGAGTGTCGACGAGTGCCGTTCTTATCATGATGAATACGGTGAGGACTTTTGGTCACGAAATCGCCTTGCTGACGCGTACGTTGATGGGGTCTATCGTGGCCCTAATGGCCTGCCATTCTTGACGCCATCGATGGAACAACGTGTTCTAGAGGAAATACATGGTTTGAATCACCTTGGTCCGAAGGGCATGGCCAGCATCTTGGAACAGTTCTACTACCATAAGATGCCTCTCTTTTTGTGTAAAGACTTTGTACGTGCGTGTCAGACATGTGGTGCCTTTAATCCTCACCCACACCACAAACGAGGTGCGGGTGCGGTGAAAACTGGACGCTACCCTGGTGATGTGATCCAGATTGATTTCACGGACATGATCGTGCCTCACCAAGGTAAGCGATTTCTGTTGGGTATTGTAGACACGTTCTCGGGATGGCCGGCGTTCTTCCCATGCAAAAGGGAAAGCTCAGCTGAGGTCATGGCTGTACTTCTGAAAGACTGGATCCCTCTCTTTGGGGTTCCCTCGGAGTTACACAGTGATTCCGGGACCCACTTCACGGCCCATGATGTTAAAACTCTCTGTGGTCTCTTGGGTGTTCACAAATCGTTCTCCTGTGTATATTACCCTAAAGGTAACGCTAAAGTGGAGAGAATGAATCGGTCACTGAAGAGTGTTCTTGCCAAAATGCTGCGAGACAACCCTAAAGCCACTTGGTTGTCCTCGCTCCCCGCTGCGTTACTTCACCTTAGGTCCACTGTGAATAACACGACTCATTTCACCCCATTTGAACTTGTGTTTGGCAGGGCCATGCCCGGGTGCCTGCCTAAGTCTAACTCAGCGACCTTGCCTGAAGTTACTAACATCTTCCAGTTCAGACCGTATTTTGAGGCTCTCAATACACTTTTGAAGGAACTAACACCCATTGTGGCGACTGACACCACTGTTTCTGATTACACAGCGGACTTACCATCGAGGGTCTACATTAAAAACCACACCAGGACCTGTTGGAACGCTCCCAGATACTTAGGACCTTTTGAAGTGACTCAAAGGACTGCCACCGCGGTTAAGGTTGAGGGGCGTGACAACTGGTACCACTGGTCACACTTGAAGCCCTGTTCTGAGAAAACAGGCTTACATTGGACTCATACGCATCCCAGACGGTTGACACATCCTGCTGAATATGATAGTGGGTCTAACAGCCCCACTGAAGGGGGTGGGGGACACCAACCCCAACCCAGACGATCACAAAGACATAAAAAAGACTAACAAATATGGACTTAAGGCCTGGGTTTTAAAACCAGGACCTTTAAGGTGTCCATACGGGGTGTGGGCCCTGACACTTGCTCTTTGCTTGCTCATCATACCAACAGTAATAAAAATAGACGATCCACATAGTTGTGAGGGACGGGTCAGAGGACACCCTATCAAAGAATTGAAATTGGCCCTCTACAAGGTATGCAAAGAAGTAGGTAAAACACCTGGAGAAAATCTGGTCATCTACTGCAACAATGCAGGTACAATGTTGGTGAAAATGAGAGAAGCAGTGTCGGACCAACACACCCTAGACTGGATCACCCATTGTACAGAAAAAATGATAAAAACATGGGAAAACAAAGAAGGAACAAATTATGCTGTTTTGAAACCTGTGATTTATGATGTATCTAACATGTCTGTTTCCACAGAGGGAGATGGATCTAGGAAGCGACGGTCTTTCGATACGGGGGGTCATAAGCCAGGAGAGAATAAATGGGTAAAATTAGCTAAGCACACGGCCATGATTACCAACTCAACCCCGCCCTGTTGGGTGTGCTCCCTCAGGCCCCATCATGCTGCAGAAGTGCCGTCCACTGTCCCAGTCCCGATTTCGGTAAGGGCCTCGGTGTGTCTATTGTGGCTCTACCATTGGTGGAGGTGGACTGATAGGGTCCTACCGGGGTGCGAGCCATACAAAAAGTATGCTAGTCCCTTACAATGGGTCTGGCCAGGGAATTGGACGACTGGAACCAATGACACCTTGAGGAAGGGGATACGGTTTGCTGGCGTGACACATTTTAGGAAGGAGCTAGTAGCGCCCCTCGGGTTTAAGCGGGAATGTGGGCAGGGGGACAGGTACTTGGGTAAAACATCGTGCTTAGATTACATAGGTGATGGGTTTTCTGTAAGAAACCAAACATGGGCCGAGAGAGTAGTGAAATTCCACAGTGACCTCGTAGAAAAAAGCGAGATAAAACATAGAAGGCATCCGTTTTTCGGACAAACATGGCCGTTGAACCGAACCACTTGGGCTAGGGTAGTGGAAATGACTCCCCTAACCTACTCCGCGGTAGTATCAGTCCCACTGAGAGGGGGATTTCCCACCCCGGTCGGACACATCTGGCTATGCGGCGATAATAGTTATTTGACCCTGCCGCGGGGGTGGTGTGGGACCTGCACTCTGGCTCGTTTGAAGCCCTCATCTATTGTGGTGTCAGATGCACTAATGCAAGACGCCGTACGAGAATATAGACACCATAACCTACATAAGCACGGCATGAGAAAAAGGGACACCCTGAAGGTGGGAGATCGTACCCTCGGTCAATCATACGTACCTTTCTCTGATAACGGCGGACGTAAGCCCCTGTTCGGAGATGGGAAAGGATTTATCGCCACGCTGATCCCTATGATCGGTGTGGCGGCCTCCATGCAGCGTCTAAATGAGGTATGGTGGATCCTGGAGGACCTAACTGAGGTAATAGGCGACATCTTGGACCAAATGGAACGGAGTCCAGAACTTAAGGCAGTGGCTGTTGTGGCTATGCAAAATAGAGTGGCGTTAGACGCGCTGTACGCTGAACAGGGTGGTATGTGCGCAGCAGTTGGCCTTGACCACTGCTGTACATATATTCCCGACGACACTGGCAATTGGACAGCCATTAAAAATAAAGTAAAGGAACTCAAAGACTTCCTCGCGTCTCAAGAAGACCAGGGTCCTCAGTGGACCTGGCTAAATTGGTTGAATTCCGGTTCCTGGATCCATATCCTTCAAAAGGTGGGTATTCTTATAGGTGTAATACTCTTGTTTTGTTGTGTTTTGTTTTGTTGTGTTGTGCCTCTCATTCGCAGCATGGTCTCCAGGGCTCTGGGTTCCACTGGGGGCATCTATACCATGGGTGATGCGTCCCAGGGGGACACGGAGCTCAGGACAAGGGAAACGCAAGAAGGGGGTGGTCCCAGCCTGTACTTGGAAAGAGTACGGCAGGCTTTGAAATATGAATGGAACGACCCCCGACAAGGCTGTGATGGAGAATATTGTGGTGGAGATAATATCTAAACAACACTGTTCGGTGTTGTTGTGCTTGTTGTGTTTTGTGTTGCAGGAATGTTTATTTTTGTGTCAAACAGAGACGGTCCCAGGGGGACGTAAAAGGTGAAATGTACCGTTGACACGGAATAAAAACCAGCCAAGTTCCGCTTGGAAAGATTAGTAAGCGGAAGTTACACATGGGAAGAGAGAGATGATTTTGTAACCACTCAGCGGCTGGTTGAGTATGCCCTACATAAAGTGAACATGTTTTTTTGGTGTTATAATATGTGAAATTGTACTGTGATTTTTGATACAGGCTGTACTTTTGTGAACTTGAAAATATTATGGTTTTGTTGACCTCCTTTTAGAGGTCAGAAAGGGGTCTGAAGAGATAATATTTTTATACGATGTTTTGTTTCTTTGGCTATTTAGCAAACTAACCAAAAGTTTTCATTCAGTGCAGTAAAAGGTGTGGTTTTCCCCAAAAAAGTTCTTTGTTTCAGGGAAGATTGAGACACAGCGACCCCCACCCAGTCCACTGGCCACATGGTCAATAAAGGGTTCAAATTACAAGGGAGACCAAGGTGGAGCTGAATGCACAGCTGTGGGAGCCAATGGGAACGATGAAAACATTACATGTGGTCTTAGACTCATAAATCTTGTAAACAATGGAATGTGTAAAAATACTGTGCTTCCCCAGGAAGAGTCAGTATGCCCATTGGGAACGGCTGCTGACAGACACATTTGATAGGGCACTGGGAAAGACAGAATTCTGTATTAAGATGACATGTTAGGGAATAAAACGTCTAAGTTGAACTCCTTGATTTGTCATCAATTCCTGGTATGTATTTTTATTAGTTTTACGTAAGAGTAGATTTTGACGGTTCTGAACTCCTTTTTCAGTTTGAATGCGCAGTGTTGTCAATTAAAGGTAATGTTTAAAATAGGGGAAAAGTAAACTCGTCGTAGTGATACTCTTTATTGTGTACAAGGACAACACAGGAAAACGGCTGTTTTTCTTCAATGGTCTGATGATCATAATCTCCCTGTGTGTTTTCTTGAATGCCTCCTCTGTTTGGCTCTAATTACACCAATCACCCATTTTGTTCGCGCCCAAGTAAAACAATAGGGCCTGATTTGTGAACAGCACGAGCTAGATTTGCAAAAAAAAATGCGTACGTGAACAGTTCATTGCGGCAAGAGTGAAAATAGTTTTAACATTATACAGCATGTCGGTGACTTGAAGAATGTTAAGCTAGCAGAGAAAACGTGTGTGTGTGTGTGTGTGTGTGTGTGTGTAAACCCCAACAGAGAGTGCGAGAGGTTTGAAAAGCACGGGATATAAATATACCACAATGTGAACATCTTGTATTGCATAATGACAGCAATACTCTATGTGAGGCGCAGAGAACAACCAGAAATCCTGCAGGATTGCCGAATATCCACAACAAATTGGGCAAAGGCACGCATTAATCCTTTTACAGACCAGAACAAACTTTACAACACACGCTGATGAACACAGACGTAAACAGGCCAGGAGCAGAGTCATGTACCAGTGCATATACAGTATTTTTAAGATTATTGTTAATGACATGGCCTAAACGAAGGCATGCTTTTGTTTTCGTGAATAAAACTTAAATTATAAATAACTGACCTCGATAGACCTCGCCGTGACGTTACCAATGGTCTCCACTTATATAGCGCTTTTCTACCTTCATCAGGCCCAAAGCGCTTTACAGCAAGGAACCAGTCACCCATTCAAATGACAATCTTGAACCTGAAGCTGGTGACCTTTCTACCTTCCCAGTCAGATGACCCTAGTTTTGACCTATAGCTCACATACGGCCGACGTGTCCGCGGGAAAGACACTTTAACAACGTTTTTTTTGTGAATGACTGCGGCGTGTGAGTGAATGGAGGTGGTTGGAGAGACCATTAGTGAAGACTGGCAGCCAAGTTTTCCGGCTCACTGTGCGCTCTGAGACAATTTAGCATCATAACACTGCGAGACATTATTATTAGTATCATTGACAAGCTAAGGAACAAACCAAACAGACAGTCCTCGAAATGGGAATAAATACATCGTTGTTCTTTAAAGCAGCACTAAGTAACGTGTTTACCTTAATAAATCCTCTCCGTAGTCCCTCTGGGGGTAATACAAGTATTAATGGGATGATTGGAGGGTCTTTCATCTCCCCCTGGTGTCTCTGGCCAGAAAACCATGCTTGCAACTTGACTGCCACCGGGTCGGAGCCACCAGTACACACTAATAGAACCACGAAGAAGAAGCTAACAGGCTAACGGGCAAAGCTAACTGCGGGCTGGCGCCACTTTAAACAGTATTTACAGCCAAGTTTGAGAGAAAAAAATTATTTCCATTGTATAACTGAATGTGCAACAACCCTCTCTCCCTTCGCCTTTTCTGTCAGCGTAGTATTTACTCTCCAAGACATTTAATAAGTTAGAAAATCGTAACTTGCTACGACACCTGCAGTTGCGCTTATTGCCTCTAGGGGCAATAGTTACTTAGTACTGCTTTAATGACCAATGTAGGTGAATTAGAATAGGCATCGGAAACGTATGAGCGCGACCATTATGCAATCAAACTACAGTATGCCCACAGTGTACAAAATATTGAAGATATTAATTATGACACTCTTCCAGATGTTTGTCTACACTTTCCCATCACAGTGCAGGTTTTGAGGAGTTCAGTTCAGTCTGAAATCCCGTAAACACCCGTGATGTCTTTCGGCTGTGTGTGTGTGTGTGTGCATTTGTGTCAACTCAAACGTGCACAGTGGCGGCCTCAAACGGCAACAGAGTGAAAAAAGGGAGAAATGTTCGGGTACAGGGAAGGCAGAGGGAGGGGTGAGGTGAGGGGGGAGGGTGGAGGAGGAGGGAAGGGAGAAAATGGCACTTGATTGGTGACAAAAGATAACAAGAAGTGGCTGCAGGGAGCCTCCAGAACTGCGAGTGGTGTGAATGGACCCCATCTGGCTGCTTCACAAAACGCAGACAGGACACAATGATAATGGGACACGCGCGCACACACACACACACACACACACACACACACACGCACACGCACGCACACAGACGCACATAGTTTTGGTATGACCGGTCCCGCGTGGCCCCCTCAGTCTGGTCCGGGATCCCCCAAAGAGCTCTCCTCCGGCGGCTCCCAGCGCACACTTCACGCAGACCAATTTAACGTGAGAAAACCGTGAGGAGGCCCGAGTGCGCTGTCCATCTGGGTCTGAGCGGGCGAGCGGGGGCCGGTCACGGGGAGGCCACCACAACTGTTCTTTTTACAGAGATACTTTGGCTTCTGGTGCGGACGGACTGAGATTTGTTACATAATTTGGGCCGGGAAGTCTTGATGGGACTCTTGTTTAGGGCTGGATACCGTTAAATTTTTTTCCAATATTGGTACTTTAACGATACATGGTGTTCGATACCGATACCTGAACGATACTTTTTTTTGATACGTATACTAAACTATTCGTCATCTAGAACCATAATACAAATTAATAATGTCCTTGCAATTTATTTAGCATTTCTTTCATTTGTTTGAGCTGAAACCACCAAGAAACTTACTTTAACTACAAAAGGGCAAAACAATAATATATATATATACACTTTTTAATGATTTTCTTTTCACGTTTTCCCCCCAAAATTTTCCATATTTTTAAATTGTTCCCTTCATTTTCCCAAATTCCTTTTTCTCCAAAATGTTATAATTGTTTTCAATTTATTTTCTTTATTTCAAATTTTTCCCTAATGTTGGCCTAAATGTTCTAATTCCCCCAATTTAAAAAATAATTAAAAATCCCCAATTTTTCCCAATTTCCACATTTTCTTTTACAAAGTTTTGGCCCAAATGCTCCCAGTTTTGTTCCCAAGTAATTTTCGGAGTTTTTTTTAAACATCCCCCCCCCCCCCCCCCCCCCAATTTTGGCCCAAAGTTAAAAATGCCTTTTTGTTGGTTTTTATTTATTTTTAACTTTTTAAAATTTTTTCTGCCTTTTTGGTTTTTCTTTTCACTTTTTTTTTTGACAATTTTTTCCCCTTTTTTAATTGTGTGTCCCTTTTTTCCTCAACACAGCATCAAAACTTGAATATATAGGTTTTCTATTTCTTTTCGGTACCTGCTTTCGATACTTTTTCCCACACCAGTAGTACTGAAACCTTTTTTCCGATACCTGACTGGTGCCCAGCCCTACTATTGTTTGAACTAACCTGGCCTGATTGTTTCGAGCCACATTGGCGAGTTTGTAAAATGCAGAGGAACGGGGCACATTCCCTACGAGGACAACTCAACCTTTTAATGTGAACCCATAGAAATAGTTCACATACGATAATAGCAGTTCACTTCCCATAATTTCTTAATCATGCAATAGATGGCGATGCTAAGAGCGTGCATTTCAGTCCCTCTAATTGAAGCTATGCACTTGAAAAGTGCATGTGATTCTTCTGCAGGTCTCTATGGGTTTACAAGTGCCTTTGATTGAACATAAAAACATATCTTTAGACCAAGGACACATTCCCTTTTGCCTGTAAAGCACTTATTGCGTCCCGCGACCAAGAAGCATTCCAGCGAGTCTATGAAGAGTCTTTAACATAGGACAGGAATTTAAGATACACACAAGTAAAGGGGGGATAAAGAGAGAAAGCGGATTTGCAGAACGAGAATATGCACAGTTTCTAATGGGAAATCAGTAACGAGTAATGTAATCACAAAACTGCATTATAATGACTTAATCAAGAAACTATTAATTACTTTTTGTAATATTTTGGCAGCTTGTATTACTCATACAATGTCAGAAAATCAGCTGAAAACAGACATTGTTATGAGTTAAAAGCTACAATGTTAAATAAGTGTGCACATGAATGATGTGAGATAATTGAAAGTATACTGAGCATAAAATAAAAAATTTAAATATCTGTAAAAACAGTGAATATACAGAGAGTTGGACATAAACGATAAAAAAATGTCTAGAACTCGTTTGATGGTAAATGTAAATATTGTTTAAAAAATTGAAAATAACGGAACATATGCAGTTTTGTTGTAATCATTTAAAGATAAATAAATACAATTATATATATTAGATTATATTGTGTAAAGTAAAGGATATCGTGGGTCATTGTCAGTTCTGTGGGAAACAAAATGTTCTCAGCTGCGATAAACTACGCGGGGCAAACCTACACCGCCTGGCTTAAACTAAAGTAACTAGTGATCAGTAGCTGGAATACTTTTAAGGTTCTTTATTTGTCATTATACAACATAAAACTGCACAACGAAATGTGTCCTCTGCTTTGACCCATCCCTTGACGCCACTGGGACGACCTGTGAGGAGCAGGTCTGGGACCATCTCCAGATGTGGAGCCAGGCTGCTGGTCAGAATCCCCTGGCTGGAGGATTCTCCTGTTGCACATGTTTGTCAGTGGTAGGGGAAACCGGAGAAACAGAAAGGCCCCATCCAGGTGAGAATCGAACCCGGGACCTTCTAGCCTTATTCCCCCCGCCCACTTTGGCCTCTTTCTGCCACAGATCGGCACTTCTGTTGTAGTGACACTCCCGGTAGAGAGCACCAGGGAGAACATTCAAACTCCACATAAGGTCCCACCAAGTCCTAGTAGTCGAACCTGAGACCTAACCACTCCGCCGCTGTCCTTTTTGGGCCAGCTCCAGTCTTCTAACGGACAGTTTAAAGCTCAAATTGTGTCTCATGTGCACAAATGTCATGGAAACTGTTGACATGAACCCAGAGCGTACGATAATGATATGACAATAAACAATCAACATCAATCTCGGCTCTTTGGCCCTCGCCGCGCTCCTCGCCAAATTCTGCCCGTCTCTGCCAGAGCTGTATTGGCAGCGGCACCGTGGGCTCAGAATAGAAGAGTCAAAAACAGCTGGCACGAGCAGAGACTCTCACTTGACCTCTGTGTGTTCCCAAGGAGGAAACAAGATGGCCGTTGATGGTTTGGGGGTAACAGGCAGCTGTCATTGTGCGGAGAGAGGGAGGCGCTCCAAGAAAGTGCACCATGATGGGACGCCCTGTCCAATGGAGCCGATAATGAAATCAAAAAGGGAAAGAATCGGAAAAATGATCCGTCTAAAATAATTTGAAATGTTTACTGCAGTTATAGTATCTGTCATTTAGTTATTGTTTATGGAGCAAATAATCAAAGAAACTAGACACAGAGACTTGATTTGATCATAGTTCATTCTATCTATTGTTTTATTTTCTGGATGAAAACTATACGAAATATAGCCGCAAAGATTATCGGCCCTCGTCGACCGCCCTGCCCAAAGCAAGGGGGCGCTTTGCGCCCTTTTGTCTCTCTCAATCTAAAATTATGGTATTGCTACTGCCTTTATGTTTGTTTTTAACTTTCTTCCCTAGGGTCTTAGTTTTAGGCTTTTTGGAATGCGCTAACGTGCACTCCGCGCTCAATTTTGACATTATACAGAGAAAAATGAGTATGAATTTGTATCACACTATATCTGCAAACTGAAGCATATTTTTACATGTTATGTAGGGTTGCGGCAGCGCCGCAGAAAATCCACAAAGGTTATCCAAGTACTTTGGATAACCTTTGGTTCATTTTTCCATCAAAATAAAATGGGACGTTCTGGTCATTGCTACAGCAACACCGTGAAAAATGTGGCATGGGTGTAATTGACTTTTCTGATTGGAACGACCGAATAGCATTTTGTAGCAAATTATTTTAATTTTCGACAAACTTCATTTTCGTCAATGTTCACTGGATGGAAATTGCGACGGTGCGAACGAAAACAATGTTCCCGCTTACGCGAGTGACATAAACTATATATTTGTGGAAAGCGCTCGTGCATTCCTACCTCATGGTAGAGGCTCTGTTCAATTACAATATTCGTTTTCGGATACATGTGCACGTGCACGTAACGTTAGTGTATGTTTGAGAGGAGGCGAGCGCTTCGCGCTCGTTTTGTTTGCTCCGCGCACTTCTGGGGAGTGTATACAATCACAAGAGCCCCTTCGCCAGCCCTGATGGCGCTCGGGCCTAAATAGTGCAAAAAGGTTTTTGTTTACATTGCCTATTCTGCTGACCGGACATTCCTTCCATTTCTTCAGTCTGCAGCTCATCATCAAAATGGAAAGAAAAGGTATTTCTTCTTTTTGTAAATCAGATCAGCGTGTGCTGCTCGGCTTGGAGTGAGCAAAAGCCAAAGCTGTTTGTGTTGTATCTGTATGTGCACATGTGTGTGTCTCCGTGTCACATCCGCGGTCTGAGCCAGGACTAAAAACAGCCTCCAGGGGCAGAAGAGGAGGGATCTCGGGGCCGCTTTGACCCCTCCTGTGACTGCATGGGGCCCAGCTGTGAGGTGCTGGGCATCTGCCAGCCAGAGGACACCGCCGCGCACACAAACAAACACATGAATACCCCCCCCCCCCCCCCCCCCTCCTCCTCCCGCTCGCATCTCCAGATCATTTGCAGTGATCTATCTCTTTATTTGCGTGGCGGGGGCATATCCTCTCTGAGCGTGATAGAGGGCAGTTGTGGTCCCGGGAAAATTTGCTGTCTGCGCCCCCCCCCCCCCCCCCCTCTCTCTCTCCCTCCCTCTGCAAGGAGAAAAATCAAATCAAATAAAAATCCTTTGTTTCCGCCCAACAACAAAGCCAGGAGCCATATTCAACAATCACTCACTCCAGTGGCTCACGCAATTGCCAAGGCGATAACATCCGCAATGCAAAAAGTCTGACTACATAAAATATTCGGCTATAATGTAAGACAACAGCGCAGTTGCAAATCCTCGGTCAATGCTAAAATATGGCCCTGAGTTGTGCATCATAATTCCTGCACGGCGAGTAAAGTGCAGTCGGAGGGAGATTAAACTGACAAAAGTGATGAAAAGACAGGACAGAGCTCTCTATTTTTTTGCTTAAGTGTCCTCTTTTATTATTCGCAGATCCAGCGACAGTCATCAGACACAACTTAGAGATGAAGTAATGGTTGCTCAATGGTTCATGGACATTTCCTCAGCTCGCTCGCTCCTGAAACAGCTGCAACCCTACACTTCACGCACATGTCCTGTGTGAATATGTGTGAGCGAATGAATGGTGGGGGTCGGAGGGGCCGACAGCGTAAAATGGCAACCTTGCTTTTCCCAGGGCAGCTGTGGCTACAACCGGCTTCCCATGACACTTGAGCGCCAGAGTAACACCTCTCCTGGTGTTTTGTAACAACCTAACACACTCTGAATCAGGGATCTCCAACCAGTAGTTTGCTGTGCCGTCAGACCTTGGAAGCTAAGCAGGGAAGGGCCTGGTCAGTACTTGGATGGGAGACCGTTTGGTAACACCAGGAAGCCTAGCGAATGTAGTGGTGGTGTTCGGAAGGGCCGATGGCGCAGACTGGTTGCCTCGCTTCCGTCAGTCTACCCCAGGGCAGCTATGGCTACAATAGTAGCTTACCACCACCAAGTATGGAGTGAATGAATAATGCAATGCAAAGCGTCCAATAAAGCGCTATATAAAACCGATGCATTATTATTATTAGTAGAAGTAGTAGTTTGGAAGCTGCCAGTAGCTCTCCAGACCTTTCTTGGTAGCTCGTCAAAGGCTTTCTACATTTCTACACGTTCTTGAAAAGTCAGATTTTAGATGTATTTTGAACAGAACCAATTTGGTAAACAAAAAAAAAAAGGACAAAAGTCAATGTCTTTAATTTTGTTGTAATATCTTGGCTGCCAATTCTCCAGGGTGAACTCCACGCCAAAGTACGAGTAGATGGTTTTGTTAGGTCAAAGTGGCTCACCGCGTAAAAAAAAACAAGCTGGAGATCCCTGCGAAAGCCTGGAAGAAAAAAAAAAAGCATAAAGCCCTTTAACTGCCTTACAAATGTGTGGAATCAGCAACCTTTGGATAATGAGCTACTGACGGCTACTTGTTGTTTTTGTTCAGAACAGAAGCTCGTTCACTCTCCGCTTACGTCCCACGTTCACCAACACTACTGGCCAGTCCGAGTATTGACGATGATGGAGCACCAGGAGCGTCGCACACAAGCCCAGACTTATTCTTCGAGCAGCATTCACGTATACGCTATCGAGAGACTAGAACACATGCGTTTGAGCGTCTGCAAGTGTAGCCGGGAATTACTTACAGGTGCTTTTAGCTTGTTGTGGGTTGATTACGCTGAAGAAAGAATATGGTGGCCTTCGTTGGCTTTCAGGGCAAGTGCGTGACATCCCCATACCGCCATCTTATATACACGATTGCATATACAGCGCTGAAAGGGAGACGTATAAAGACCGGCAAACAAGTGCGTCTTTGTCTTTTGGAACATATCTCTCAGTTGTCGCACACAAAGCTGAAATATTTATAATGAGAGAGAGAGACGGGGGCACCGGCTGAATTATTTACCGTGGAGAAAGGGAGGGGGGTCCAGGATGCCACTAAATAATCTTCGCCGTGGGTCGTCCGTCTCAGCCCGTGCATGCTAAGGCGCTGCCTGGCGACGTAGCGAGCGGACAAGCGCGGCTAACCTTACCATATGTTTTCCTTATGCGTTGGCCGCCCCGCGATACATAGCCGATGATATGACACCTGCTTTACATATTCATACGTAGGGGCCTCATAGGTATTCAGCTGTCATCAGTCCAAATGCACAATAGGGCCGGGATCAAGCTAACACGCCGGGGTCGCGCGCGCCTCAGTGTTATCGTGGCACGCGGTTCATACCAGAGCACTGTGATTTCCCCCGAGAGGCCGACGTCGTTGAAAAATATGTTTTTTTTTTTTTTTACATTTAGATAGGAACAGAACGACTGACATATAGACCGTTTTTCATAAGTAATTGTTTGAAGCTATTGGAACGGGGAACTCGTTTGCCTAAACATGCCTCAGAGTCACTGTTCGTCTTTAGGTAGAGCAGAGGTTTAACCATTTCCATTGATTTTCCACAGACTTGTCCATAGACATCCTTCAAACATACAAGAATAACGAGAGTATTTAACTTGAAGCTTTTAAACCAAAAAGTGATAAGGAAGGAAGGACTTCGTGTGTATGGCGCCTTTCACACACATGGTTACAAAGTGCTTTATATTTGATCATTTGACTACGAATGGAAACTAGCTATTTAGCCATAACCTGGTGCAGAACATCTCTGTCTCTATGAGCTTAATGTCTCTGTACATTGTCCCTTTAATAAAGATTCAGTAGTATTTTGCTTTATTTTCATTATAATTGTGCGGAATAACCCCCATGATTTAAAACCCTTAATATATATATATATATTTGTTTCTAAAAGTGAATGGATACAATGTTTTCTGGAAGCAGACTATACCGGAGGAGTATAATTTTCCCAGGGTAATTGTTCCTCATTCATTTTTCAACATACAACGAGGGTTATGTCTATAATGACCATAGCTTTTAAGATAGTGTATGTTGAATTCTATAGACAACACCTATTTGTGCTCAGTTCATTTGCAAAACCGTGCCATTGAAAAAAGCTCAACGTATGCTTGCATGTTTCTCTTTACATCGCAGTGTTTTTTCATTACCAGGTCTGTTTCAGTGCCATGAAAATATAAAGTCACTAGTCCTTAATCCAATTTACACAACTGTGCCATCTGTAGAGTACTGTAACAAATATCCAAAATGATTCGGGGAAACAAATCAAAACAGAGACGTCTCTCTCATATAACTCATAACTCTGCATGATGTAGAAGCTCTTTATGTTTTTTAGTTGTTTTGTTTTAGCCAACCAACTGCCATGAACCAAACATAAAACAGCCAACAGAGCCGTGTGCATTTGGTTGCCAGATTATATGAGTAAAACCAGGCAAATTAACCTAAATACATGACAGGTTTAATCAACCTGACTTCCTGTTATTTTGTTTAGTTCAGTTTGAATAAAGTGTCCACACGACATACGCTTCCCTTTAAACGTCATCTACACGGCCAAATGTTGAGCTGACAAGTGACTAAAACACCAGACACCGAAACGGAGGATCATTCTGTCCATCAGCGGCCCCCCCAAAAAAAATAAAAAATAAAGCACACATAAACATTTACACATTTAGAGGACAAACGGAGACTGACAAATTGCCGCGCATTTATTTTCGATCAGAGAATTTACACAGGTGGAAAAGCTCCGTCGTATAAATATGGCGTCCCAATGTCACCCGCAGCCATTAGGCCCCCGGCCGTAATGGGGGGGGCCGCGCGAGAACGACTGTATTGACTGCCGCGCGCACGCAAGGTGGAATCTCTCAATATGTCACAATCTGGTTAGCTGTCTGGGACCGCCTCTCAAACAGGCATTGATTGAAAGATCCCGACGTGTCCCGGGACCAAATGGAAGCATCGGCATCATCAATGTCACCAAAGAGAAGACAAAGAACTATAGTCTGCATCTCTATTAAACCGGGATTGCTCAGGACTGCAGAGGGTCGGCAACGCAAGTGCCCCGTATAAGGATTTTGGAATAAGATTGCTTTAAGGCCCAGGCACTTTTTAAAGTGCTGGAATGATATTTGTTTTGTCCTCCTCCAGCGCATTGCCAAAGCAGACACTTGTGAAAGAAGCGGATCTACATATAAAGCATTCTCAGTGAGTATACGGCCAGTCACAGCTTTTCTGTGACTGGAAAGCTTCACTTGATAGTTGTGAAATATGCTTAGAAACTCATCCCTGTGGAGGATTTGGACGTTAGAAACACGCTTGGCAAGTTATAGAAAGAGTTTGGGCCACATCTAACAATTTAAACCTAAGCGAAACATTGCACAGACATTGTTGTAAGTGTTGCTCCTTCATTCGTGACTCCCGGGCCTCGTCTCCAGGGGACTCGAGTCGCCAACTTGTCAGTCTCCAGGCCGGTGAGATGGTGCCTGGGTCGTTTTTTTTCTTCTTCTTCTTCTGGTATGGGTCAGGTGCAGAGAGATTGATTGAATACGATTTTTTTACGCCAAATCTGACCCTGGCACCCTGTTGTTCACACGCTATAATGTGGATTAGACAGGATCCCACTCAAGACACTGGGAGAACGCTTCAAACTCCACAGAAAGCCTCCACACTCGAGTCCTCCCAACTGTAACCTCAGTTCTTTCCTCCCACAAGTTTTGTAATTGCTCAGCGGATTCAGGTTTCAAATTGGCACAAAGTGAAATAAAAGGCCCGCAGAGAGAGCGCACGGGGGGCGGCTGAGATTCGTTCCAACTACCCAATGGCCAGAATGGATGTCTTTAATTGTCACTTTGCGCCTCTCTGCTCATTCCTTTCCTCTTTCTTTTTCGAACTAAATGAAGTGCAAACATTTGTTTAGTTTTTTTTTTTTTCTCCCCGGCGACCCGCTGTGATCTGGGAAGTTGTAATTCTGCCGAAGCATTACAGATGGAACCGGAGCCCAGGTAATAAAGCCGCAGGTGGAGTTCTTTTCAATCTAAGATAATTGTCACAATCAGCACACGCAATTTGGAAGACAATAACATTACTAATACTAATAATGATAAGGCCGTCAGAGGATTATTCATTATCGCCATTTCCTGGTGCTTTAATTGTGGATGTCAACAAACAGACTACTGATGGGATTTATGGTTCCTAACTGCTGCTGGATATATGGGATAAGTTCAAAACCAGACCTGTTCAAATCCCTCTTCGATGGAGCCAGTCGTATAAATCATACTATCTGAGACTCACCGTGAGATTGCATCACTCTAATGGCCCCGTTTTCGAGCCATTTAAGTTGGAGGTGCTGCTGTTTTACCTCCCACAATGCGAGCCGCTCATCCTGGTTAAAGATCTGTGTGAAGTTAGCCCTCTACAGCAGAGGTAGGCAGGTTTGCTTGTTGGAGAGCCATTTTCTTCATTGTCAAAAGAGCAAGGGCCAAATTAAAGCATCACTTTCTACAAATACCAGTGTTGTACATCATATAATGGCCTAAATGGGTGTTCTCCAGAGAAATGTTAAAGGAATTAATAGTATGTTTCACATCTCTAGAGTACTTTAACAGGCATTTGAGTTCTGATCCATCCATCCATCTATTTTCTTCCGCTTTATCCGGGGCCGGGTCGCAAACGCCACACACATCAACAACAAAGCACTAACAAATGAAACCATTTTGGAGTACACAGGGCGATTAAAGACATGTTTCGGCTGAGAGTTAGGCGGTGTGACTCCGTTGAGAAGTAAAGCATAGCAAGACCACCAAAGAAATACAATGTGCTGATTTATACTCTTCTACAATGGCGATTGGCTGAAAACAAGCTATATAAGACACAGATAGAATGGCGCACATGTTTAAAGAAAGATCAATGGTGGTTAAATAAATGGACTCTACTACAATAAAAACACATAGATTAATCCAGCTTTAAAAGGTGAAAGGCTCACTTTAATGTTTCGATCATTCAAACTTTATTACGCGGTTAAAGGGAACAGGCTTTGACGGCCATCGCATATAACTTCTAGTGCAAAAAAAACATTCCAGTCATGTTACGCTTCTCTGAAAGACAGAGATCCATCTCTTCAACGTTCCAAATATTCCAACAAACAAAACACACAAAAAAAGATTTTTTTTAAGATGAAATACAAGAAAATTCACTCAAGTATACATTTCCACTGGTCAACATGAACATTTTGTCACATATTTACTAAGCAAATGTTGGTACACGTATATACCGAGTAGCTTAGCCGCGCCGGGTAGTGACAGTGGAACAAGGCATTGCAGTGGCCTTGGCAGCGAGTGTGTTGGGGGGTGAGGGGGAGTTTATGGGGGGGTGGTACAGGTTGTCTGTGCGTGTGTGTAAGAGCACGGGGTCCCTAATTTGCACATATGGAAATGCTTTTTCTCACCGCGCCCGCCTCCTCTGTTGTGGCCAGATGGAATTAGAGAGCGCTCAGAAGCCGTGAAGGCAAACACATCAAAAAAAAAAAAAAAAAAGAGAGAGAGGGGGAAAGGGAACACAATGGGAGGGGGGTGGAAAGAAGAGCAGGGGGGAACAAGCAAGGGAAGTAAAAGTTGTGGTTGAAGGAAGAGCAAATTTGATCTAGTCTAGTTTACAAATCTTGCGAGAAGTTTCCAAAAAAAAAAAAGGCAGTGCATCTCGAGGAAGAGGACCTAGGAATGATAAAACATTGGCAATGGGTGATGCTCGATATTCTTTTGGCACTGGACCAACTAGAGCCCCTCCCCGTCATGTGTAACATCCGTGCCTAATATTTCACTGCTAATTAGTCCACAGATTGTTTGGCCTATAATCAAGGAGTCCCACATTATATTAAAAGGGTGTAGCGACAAAATGTATTCTTTTTACAGGCATATAAATTAATCACCACAAAATCATGCTTAAAGTTTTTCTCCACATTGTTGAGCTTTTATAGCAGTTTTTTATATATATATATATATATATATATATATATGTATGTATAGCTGCTTGAGAGTGACTGCAAGGACAGACACATTTCAAGTCCTTTTCAATTTGTTCCAAGGCTGATATATTGAAAATAAAATTTAACTTTTAGCAATGTTTTCTGCAAGAGCCAGTTCATTCAAAGACATAAGACAAATATAGAAAAAGTACTAAGTGTAATTTATATAAAGGGAAAACTCAGGTACTATGGGTGATATAAATAATGCATTTAAAAGCAGGCTCTTCACATTATTCAGATTTTGTCCCTGCAAACTGGAGTAATTTTACATGCCGGACACTTAATTGTTTTTATATATTTAGCCAGTTGGCCCTTTAATGTTACCCCTATACCCCCCTTGTTTCTTCTTTTTTTTCAACCATTTGGGGGACAAACAGACCTCTTAGAAATAGAGAAAAATACCTCATTGTTACCTGATCTAAACTAGTCCAAACCTGTCCAAACCAGAAAAGACCAGTCCAAACTAGGTCTAAACCGATCCAAACCTGTCAAGACCAGAATAAACAGGTCCAAACCTGGCCCAAACCAGAATAAACCAGAATAAACAGGTCCAAACCTGGTCCAAACCAGTCCAAACCAGATCTAACCCAGTCAAAACTAGTCCAAACCAGCAAACAACAGTTAGTGAATGATTTAATAAAGAAAGATTCAGTAAAGATAAAGTGTGCTCTACCAAGCAAACTATTAAAGGCACAGGCCATACTGAGATATGTTCTCTCCTGAGCTTAGACGAGTTGATCTGCTTAGACCAAAGATGTTGTTAGCACTTGGCCTCTCCCAGCATATTCCTATAGCTCCAAATGGTGGTGAAGTCGGAAGCTACCACGCTCTTCCACGGGCACAAAGACCAGACAGGTGCGCATCAACTCGTATAAGCTCAGATAAGAACACATCTCAGTATGGGAAAAACGGTGGCCTGTTCCTTTAAAGGGTTTTAACCTTGACCCCATCATCACCACCAGAGCATCCGAACACGAGCCGCCTCAACCTCTCCATCTCCTCCTTCCCCACTGTGGAAGATAAATCCCCGGAACAAAACAACAATACCCTCCTCCTTTTCCTTCGCACAATGCAGACAAAATGCTCACCTTGTCAGCCGCGCCAAAGCTTGCTTACTCTTCATGAATAAGTGAGCGACGCCTTGAGCCAAAATGTTTAATATTGAAAGTTGTGACCAGCAAATAACTTTAATGATCTCTATTAAAGAGTAACGATTTCCATACTGAATGCATTATGGGGCATATTTTTGTCACTTATTGTCTTATATCGCCGCGGTTTGGGGCGTTTAGTGCAATAACAGCGCGGGCAGTGACAAACCCTGGGCGTCTCTCCTTCCTTTTACTTGTTACATCATGTGCCTAAATTAAATGACACACAACTGCGACGTGTATTGGCTCCCCATGTATTATGCATGAGGGTATGCATCTGTTTTATTTTTTTCTTTCTGTGTGTTTATGAGAGGCTAAATTGATGTTCTCTCGCCCCTCATCTCTCTGTCTCTCTTCTTCTTCTCTCGCAACATAACACAGCTTCACAATTCACTGGCAGAATATCGAAATCGCGATATCTGGAGACGCAGCAGAGATCGTTTTGACTTGTTTAACCGCTTAACCCCCACCTGAGCTGAGCACATTTTCTCCAGTTTGGCTTTACCCAAATCCAAAAGCTTCTTGGGGGAAAAAAAAAGCGTCAAAAACGAGGATGAAAACGTGCCGAAAAAGGAACAATAACACAGCGGCACAAAGGGGACAAAAAACAAAAAAGTGATGAAAAAAAACACAAAAAACGTGAAAAATGCGACAAAAACGCTCCAAAAATGTGACACAAATGCGGAGACAATGGCACATAAAAGTTACGATCAGTTCTGTAGGTCTTAGCTTTCAAATGAGGCGTTATGAAGTTTGATGGATGTCATGGCGACATGTAAACAGGCAGCAACCTCCCTCTCTCTCTGGCATTTTTTTACCTTTTTCCGCAGACTGCACCTGTGCTTTCTGTGCTCCACATTGTTTTTCTGGATACTTTTGTACTTTTTTCCCGATGTTTTGTGGGGATCGGTGGATTTTAATTTGATTTTTTTTTACTGCAATGGTCCGGAAGAAAGCAGCTTTGTTAAAGTAAACGGCTATCTTATCAGCTAAACCCATTTGAGACCATCACATTTCTCCTTCTGAGACACTGAAGAGGCACCAAGAGCCCCCCACACCTGCCCCCTCCTAGTTATTTACACTGGCCTATAGGCTGTAAACTCCAGTTGAGAAACTTTTAGATTTGGGTAAAGCTCAACTGGAGAAAATGTGCCCGGTTCAAGCGGGAGCTAAGATGTTACATTTAATGGCAGTTACGTTGCATTATTTTCTCTTATGGGTTGCCATTTAGGAGAGAAAACAACTGCACACGTTTAGCTAGTTCTGTTTACCAGTAGTATCTTAAATCTACATAAACCAATGGCAAACTAAGGCCGTCCCAGCTGCTCTATCTTTGGGAAAGGCAAATGAAGGCCGCCACATTTGTGGAGCAGAGTCTCTGGCTCTACAATTGAGACAACTACATGGGAAGTTACGGTCGTCCGCGGTTTTTAGCGGGTTTTTTGAGAGACATTTGGGCCATACTTGCCTCTCGCTCCACTTCTCTCTCTCTCTCCTCCTCCCTCCTTGTCGGGCCTCTAATCCTGTTGTAGTGTGTAAATTTATATGGGTCTATAGGGAACACTTACAGGGACAGGAGACCGATGTCCTCAGCTGTCCATTACTCCACGTCCTGAGAGACTCCGCGCTTCCCCTTCTTTGTCTTAACCCTTTGGCCCGGCTTCGTTTCGCTCCCAATTTAATTCTTGTCCCGTTGCCAATCTCGGTTTCAGTCTTAATTATGGTCTTAACTCTATGGGGCGACCGTTTGCGAGCATCTTCAATCAAATCTCTTGTTTGTTGCAAATCCGCGTACCGTTTCAAATTTGACGGCGCACACTGCTTATTGCACAAGGCATATTGTTTTCAAAGTACCGTTTGGGTCCAAAATGGAGGGGATAGACGTACATTTAGAGTTTCAGCATGCACTTTCATCTTAAATTCCATCACACTGCTCCATTTTATCGAGTGTCCATAGTTTATCCATGCTTTAGGATGAATGCAAATCACAATCTTCTTCTTCCCAATGAGGTCCACACTGTCTCACGGTCTGGTTTTGGTCGGAGACGCCGTTTGCCCCTCATTACAGCCACACTTCCTTCACCTTATTCAGACCGTAGGTGGGGGCGGGCTCTTCAAACGCTCCCAGATTTTCTATAGGAACTTTTAATAAGGAATAGGTGTGCTTGTTGTTGCGTGTTGGACGTGTTCACAGTCGGTCCATATGGTTATGTTTTGCACCTCCATAGTGATATTGGCCGCGGCTCAAGAACCATCGAAAGTAATGAGCAATGAACAATGTTGAGGATCTAAACGGGAAATGAAGCTAAAGTATTTATGGGTTCCGACTTCTCTGCCAAATGTGTTTTTTTTTCTTCTTTTTCTCCGATGTGTTCGTATGTTGCCGAAGAGTGCCATCCAACATATGACCACTGCTGCTGAAGAAGAAGAGAGTCCCAGTAGAGTTGCAGACCCTTTTTTTTGTCTGCAAATTGTTTATTCCAAGGGTCTACAAACTTTTTTTTTTTCTTTTTGCTTCACTACGTGAGCTACTTACGCTTCGAAGAATGTTTACCTAGACTATGATGTCTACCTGGACGGAGTTGAGCTCAGTTTTTGTGAAAGACTTCAAATACCCTGGATTCACTTTGGACCTGACATTGACGTTTAAGAAGCTTATTTAGACTTAATAAATGATGAGTTAACACTTAATTCATCATGAACACTTCATTAGTGTTCTATTAGTTATGAGTTAGGCATTAACTGTAGTAGTTAAGTAGTTATTACGTGTTAGTAACACTTAACTGATGAAGTGTTCATGACAAATTAAATGTGAACTTATTATTTATTAAGGCTAAATAAAATGTGGTTATTATAAAGTGTTACCTCAGATGTTTTTACACTCTATGACAGGGGTAGGCAACCTCAGGCCCGAGGGCCATATCCGGCCCTCCAGCACAGAACCTCTGGCCCTCAGGATGTTTTAAATGATTTTGAAGATTATATTTTTACACGAATCTGAGATCAAATTCCGTTTTTGTACTCTAAAAATGTGCAAAATACAGTAAAAACTTTCCAAACAGAACATCCAATTAGGTCATAGAGCTGTGTACGGTTAATTTTTATTCGATACCAATACCTGATCGATACTTTTTCCCGATACCTATACTAAAATATTTGTCTTCTAGAACCAGAAATAGAACATTAATGTGCGGAAGATCTGAATATTTACAATATCAGGTTAATCTCCATTGTCAAGAAATGTGAAAAAAATGGGGGAATAATTTTGGGTAAAAATTGGGTAAAAATAGGGAAAACATGTATAGAAAAATTGGGGAAAATGGGGCAAACATTGAGCAAATAAAAAAAAAAAATGTTTTTTATACTTTTATTTATTTATTTTTGATACCAGACTGGTATCGTTTAACTGTACCCAGCCCCTAATCATGTACATACAACACTGGCATTTGAAGAAAATAGTGCTTTACTTTGGGCTAAGATTGGCAGGTCCAGCCCTTGGTCTTTTTACAGTGACGCAAATAGGCCCTCCGTCGAGCAAACTTGGGTAGGCATGCACATTTTTGACAATAAACCGTCTCATTTCACCACGGTATTGTTTTAGATAAGCACAACTTACTCGATTTGAATAATGTTGTAAATATTAAATACGGGTGCGAGTGGCATGGGCACCAGGTTCCACACATGAAAACCACATTTGGACAGACTGTGCTTTCAGTCAGAGGCACCGGGTAATGGAATATCAAAAAGAGAGACTCCCAACACTGGCCACGTTTAAACTGAAACAACAATGGCTTAAGGAAAACCAGGCCTGTGAACACTTTTAGCGCTGACCTCAGTTGTCAGTTGTTGTTTTTGTGGCATTGTTGTGTTGTTGTATCTTTGTCGCCCGCATAGGGACTAGCATCTTTGCTATAATCTGGCATATTTACATCACAAATGTTGTAGATATTCATTAAAATGCACTGTCCCTACAGAAAATAAATTGAGTCTTCTCTTTATACTTTCTTTATTTTACCCAAACTTATACCTGTTTATTTAAACTCTATTTATGGAAAGGGGGGAATATGGAAATTGTACTTCCAGCTCCATATTTGAATGCAGACGTGGATGCACAGCGTTGATTGGCCAATTATTCTTAAAGTGGGAGGGTGTATCGGGATGGGGGGGGGTGCGGCCGAGACAGATTTTGCATACGAGCCCCTTTAATTGAAAGCCACCAAAAGCGCTGGTCAGTTAATCTACTGACTGCGCCAAAGACAATGGGCCGCAATGCGCTTCAAACGGCTGAAATGATTGAATATGCAAATGAGGGGAAATGAAAGCACCAATCAAAGCGGCCGTTAATTAAAGTGGACATAGTGTTTGGTAATCAGAAATAAGATTGGTGCATATGTCTAAACGTGGCTAATCACAGTGTTATCTGCAGCCCGATTGTGTCCGCCGAGCTAAGGAAGCCATTGTCTTTGGGGTCCTCTTCATCTCGGCGCACCTCATCATTTCCTCCGCCTCAGACTGTGCCAGCGCTGGCCGCCCTCCTCCCAGCCGCGCCGTACCTGCGAGGTGCTATGTAAGGTTAATTGGCGGCGCGGCACGATAAAGTAATTAATGCGTTTGTCAGCAAAGTCTCCGGGAGGGCCACATCCCGCGGTGGTCGGGCCTTTTTCCCCCGGATGAGATGGGCGCAGATACCGTACCTCGTATCTGCCGGGCGCAACGTTGTTATTTTGGGAGGGGGGAGACGAAATGGGGCAACAGAGCCCACCCCTTGATCAAGATGGGACAAAAGACAAAAGGAAGAATGCTTTTTGAGGCTTTGTAACCCTCTTTGGATATAATTGGATTTTCGGCGCCAACCGAACACAGAGTCTCAATTTGGACAACGAAGGAATATGCCGCTCTCTTCTCGCTCTTGACTTTTAACTAAGGGTGTGTTCAGACCAGAAAAGTCTTTTGGTCCGCTTATTTGTTCCGGATCAAAAGTGGACTTTTTTTTTCAGCGTTTGGTGCAGTTCGCATTCAGACTGTACTTTTTTGCAAGTGAACTATATTTTGTAAACACATAAACGCGTGTGACGATCGATGCTCCCATTGGACAGCAATGACCACAACAAATGAAATAAAAATGACTTACTATGATAATAAAAGAAACATAAGAGACTAAACCACTTACCATTAGCCTCAGCTCCACCGGAGTAGCTGGAGGAAGAGGAGTTTTGTGCGGATCAAGGGTCGTCCGCTGAGCTGTTTGTTTCTGTAATGTCCACAGGACAAACTGTTGGTCTTGTTCCTCCGCTCTTCTTCCATTTAAGTTGGGCGAAGTTTTTTCCACTTTTGCGCCGCGGCTGTCCAGGAGACCGCTCGAAGCCCCTCTCCTTCATTTTCTCGCTAAATATGCTGAACATGAACGCATTTTTGTGCGTCTTGTCTAGCAGTTGGGTTAAGTGCACAACTGCCCAAATATCCAGGAGGCGCAGTGTCTCCTCGTTGCCCCAGGTCTGTCCACGGCTCAGCATCCATCCAGTATTAGCGTTAGCGGCCGCCGAGGGCTACTTTTTCCCACGGTGCCTTGCTACGGTGGCTTGTTAAGCCCAAAAAGGCGCATGCATCCTGGGGTTGTTTCGGATCAACAGTGGTTTATATTCACACCTGAAGCGAACGGGACCAGAGTCCGTTTGGAAGCGGGCCGAGACAACCTGAAAAAGTGGGTTCGAAAAGAACCCTGGTCCGTTTAAAGTGGACCAAACAGTTCTGAATACACTCTATGTGATGAAAAGAGCAAAACGACAATTTTCTGATCGTTTTTGAGTCAAACATCTGATCAAATTAAACTACAAACATGGCGCATATTGATAAGCTCCATAAACAGACCGTAACCCTGTTGCAACGCGAAAACGTGAAGATCTCCGCGAATATTTGGTCAATCAACACGAGATGTTGACCGTCCTCTCTTCAAGTCCAAAGTGCCCACATCTGTGTAACGTTTTTGTGAAAGATGGCACAATGAGAAGGTCTCCGTTACGTCCACACACAAACCTGTGGACTCTTGCCTGAAGCTAATTTTAGTTTTCAACCCCTACTCAATGGGACATTTTCGTAATAATGAGAGGTCGGACTAATGGGCCGACCCCAGAGCAGCAGGACTTCAAGGCAAGGCAAGTTTATTTGTAGAGCACAATTCATACACAAGGCAATTTAAAGTGCTTCACAGTTGCATAAAATTACAAGAAAACAAATAAAATCAATCAATAAAACATCAACATAAAGTTAATCAATGACAGTAAAAGGCGAGAGTGCAGATAAAATACTTTCAGTTTTCATATGCTCGGGTAAAAAGAGCTGTTTTCAGCCTGGATTTGAACATTGTCAGAGTTGAGGCCTGTCTCACATCCTCATGAAGACTGTTCCAGATTTTAGCTGCATGAAACTGAAACGCAGCCTCGCCGTGTTTAGTCCTGACTCTGGGAACCACCAGGAGACCCCTCCCTGAAGTTCTCAGGGCCCGAGATGGTTCATACGGCTCTAACATGTCAGAGATGGACTTTGGTGCTAAACCATGAAACGACTTGTACACAAGCAGAGCTGTTTTAAATTCTATTCTCTGAGTGACAGGAAGCCAGTGCAGAGACCGGAGCACTGGACTAATGTGGTGGTATTTCCTGGTTCTTGTCAGGACTCGAGCAGCAGCGTTCTGGATGTTCTGCAGCTCTAACTGTGAACAGCCGTTACAGTAGTCTAACCTGCTGGAGACAAATGCATGGATGAGTGTCTCCAAGTCTGGTTTTGACACTATTCCTCTGATCTTAATGTTTTTCAGATGGTAAAAAGCTGATGATGTTATTGCTTTGATGTGGCTGTTTAAGTTCACGCCCATGGATAGACAGATATGAAGACTTTTACTTTAGGTTATAGGTGCTGACAAGAACCCCCAAGGACCAAATGCATTTATTAAACCTCATGTAGACACTGTGAAACAACGCGACTTCTCCACATGACAAGCTGACGAAGTTACGAGCCGTGTCTCCTTTCTTACCCATAATGAAATAATTGCTTCAGTGTCATTATTTAAAATACAATAACCGTGATTTTAAACTTCAATCATTTGTTGAGAAATATTTCCATACCATTTTATACACTCTTTCTGTCTCCAGCGCGACAATGTGCAATAAACCTTTAGTTTCTCTGAGTATTTCTCACACTGAGGACCTCCCGTGCTCCTGTGCAGCACAGAATGGAAACAGAGCGGCTCTTGTCTGTAGCAGGTCTTAAATCCTCAGTCCCAAGTGGAGCAGATTAATTATAAATGAATGATACGGAGTAAAGCCTCGCGGCCTAAGGGACCCGCTCCTTTCCTCTGCCATGAAATATATATGCGGCTTAACTCCTTATTAATAACATATTTATAAACGGATTATTAATTTCTTGAATGGACACAAGTTTATCTCGACGGAAGCAGTTCCCCGTCTCTTGAAATCAGAATGGAAATGTAAAGTGAAGTTATTTAGGTGTGAGGAAGTTGTGGCGAGATTTTTGAGCCGAGCGTATGGCGCAGGGGAGGTGGGGAGAGACGGCATCAAGGACAATACGGAGCAGAGATCAGTGAATGGGCAAAGAGGCTTTTGATTAAATAAAGTCCGTCATTAGCCATAATCCACTGGCCAATCCCATTTGACATTGACATGAATATTCCCACTTAGGACGGCAGTAATCAAGAGGACATTTACATCAGTGAGGGTAAAATGACAGCTTCTTTAAACGACCTAAAAGTCTGGAGCTATTAGCGCCATAAAAAAAAGTTTTTTTTTTTTACAGATATTAACATTATGTAGTGTAAATACAGAACAGTTTTCAAGACCAGTGTTTCCCGGTCCTTTGGATTATACACAATGTTCCCCGTTAAAACTGTGCCCTTATACTGCCCCAATCAGTACAGGGTATGCAGATGATGCCGCAGCATGGCGACACTAAAAAAAATAAAAAAATAAAATTGATTGACTTTCTCAAAGACACGGGAATATTATGGCTTTCCTTTCGAGTCCCATGAGTCCATTGTTGAGGCGATAAACTGAACAGAAAAGGGAAAAAACGCCCGTACATTTGCTGATATAATTTTTTCTGCTGTTTTCGTTAGCCCACACCTGCCCACTGCCGGCGTAATGATGACAATGAGATTTTAATAGCGTGTGTGTTCGCCGTCTCCGTGTTGGCCTCCAGAGACCGGGGCTAAACTTGGGTAAAGGGAAGGCAAGCTGTTCCCCATCGCCATGACGACACCTGCTCCCGGTCCTGGCCGTCTGTCAGTGAGCCTGCGCAGGACCAGTGCATGTGTTTGGTGTTCCTCGACTTTATTATCCTCGTAAAGAGAAATGTGTCCCCTGCATTTGACCCATCTTTCGTCCAGTGCCTCAAGAACAGTCAGTCAGGAGCAGAGGGCTACCGACACGGGCCCTTAAAGCTGTGGTACCTGGGTTTTACCATTTTCAAATCGAGGTAAAAGGAAGTGGAGTTGAAACCGTTAGCCGCCGCATCAGCTTCCTTAAGCCTGCCCAGCCTGGAGATAAGGCGAGTCTCCAGGTAGTCTCGGTGGAAGTTCAATTTCAGCGGAGACTGCATGGAGACTTGTAAACGTCTCTGCACGGTCTCCGAGAGGTCTGCGCGGTCTCAAGCAGTTGTGTTGAATACCATTTGTTGTCCTCAACCTGTGAGACATTTCTGTGATGTCTCGAAGGGTCTCTTTGAGATCTCCTTGGCATTGGACAGGTCTCAGAAACATTGCAGGGATGTCACAGAAACGTCTCACAGGTTGAGGACAAATAATAGTGTTCACAACATTGCCACAGCTGCTTGAGACCGCGTCGACCTCTTGGAGACTCCACTGAAATCGAACCTTTTCATTTTCACCGAGACCTGGAGACTCGCCCTTAGGGGACATATCAGAGACATTTCCATGTCTAGTGGTGACTCTTGTCTCCAACTAGTCTCTAGGCCGGTGAGATAGGCCCTTTGTATGTGCGCAAGCAGTCCCGTCTTTGGTGAGATGGGCCCTTTAGTGATGCTTCCGGTCAAACCTTCAGTCATGTTCCTGGATTCATCAGGCGTTTTGGGTCTTTCAACATCGTACACTCTCCTCCAGCGGGGATTGATCAGGCATCCGCAACCTGATGCCGCTATTAACAGGTGCGGTGCACATGACCCACACGAGCTCACTCTACTTGTTATCTTGGAAAAAATATATTCTCTCAAGTGTTTAGATCCTTTAGAAGCTATAAGCAAAAAAGCAAATAAATGTGATGATCTAACTAACCTACAACATATTTTTTTGTTCTTCATTTCAAATCCAATTTCACGTCTCTCCATTTGCTAGCATGCAAACCAAGAGCTGAAGTGTCTCGTTTGTGGTTCGGGGCCCGGTGGTGTGGAGAGGTGGAGACAGTGATGGCAGATGTTGCGGGAGATGACAGTAAGACGGCGCGCAAAGACGACAGGAGCGGAGCCGCGGGACGTGATGATCGGGGAGCGCTAAAGCCCCACAGGAGCTAAAGCCTGAGGGGGAAGGCACGGGCGACAAACACCCACAAAGAGGCTGCTAAGAGCGGGAACAGAGCGGAAGACATGATGGTCCCCGCTCCCAGAGGATTATGGGAGGTGGCGGTGCAGCTCAGCAGAACCTGTGCTTAGTAGCGTGTTTACATTAATGAGCTAAGTGCTGCTGCTAGTCTCTCAACGCTAAACATGTCCACCCCTTGCACGTGCGCGCTCTTTCTCATACACACACACACGCGCGCACGCACACATGCATACACAGAGGGCCACGAGCGTGCACGTGAGAGCGTTGACAGACACGTGCGCACCAGTGTCAAAGTGGAGTCGTCGGTGATTAACGTATCAGCCAGTTCACGTCAAATGAGGAAGATGTGGTGCGTGCATCACAGAAATGAATTCAATCAAATGTTTTTTTAACGAATAATGACGATTGGGTCACCATAGAAATACCTTTGGAGGATTTGGGGAGATGCTAAGGTTCCTTATTTGATCTGAGGAAAATGAGAGAGATTCTGATGGGATGAAACTCAAATTCAGTCCATAGGTTTAATGGAGACTTAACTTTCCCAATATGGTAATTTTCCCTCAGCCTTTGACTCAACTTTTAGTCGTTGGGGCAGGCGATTTGAAGATCCGTCTCCAAATCTTGAGCTAGGTTCATGGTCAGAAGTACTAGAGCAGTGGTTTTCATGTGGTATGCCTTCGGGGCCCACCCTTACACTATAGGACAGGGATCTCCAACCAGGAGCTCTCCAGCCCTTTCTTGGTAGCTCGCCAGAGGCTTTCGACATTTCAAGTTACATTTTACATGTCATGTCTTACTGTTCTGTTAAAGGATTCCACACACTTTTCACATTTTTTGTTGACATTTCTTGGCTACTAACTCTTCAGAATGAACTCGCATAGTTACACAAGTGTCCTCAAGGCAAAAGTAGCTCGCCGATGGTTTTGTTGCTCACAAGTAGCTCATCCGGTAAAAAGCGTTGGAGACACGTTGAAAAAGAAGAAGACACTTTTGGGTCCTGACCCACCAGTTGGAAATCACTGCACTTTTGTTCATGTTTTGGGGTTGATTAGGAAAACTAGGGCACCTGCAGGAATCCCACAGACACAGGGAGAACATGCAACTCTAAGGCCCAAGAAGAGAACCTGAGACCTTGTTGAGACGACAACACTCTCGGCCACTGTGCAAAGACAAGACTATGTGAACATTTTCCATGCCGTGTAGAGATTTCCGTGGACTCTTTTTGATTAAGAAAACGGCTTCATTTATTTACTTTACCCCGACTCATGTGAAGGAATGTTGTCCGTGCTGGTGATTAGGTGTAGTGTTTACTCATCTCCATCATTTCTCCATCATCATTTCGAAGTAAACCGACATTTTTTTCCCGCATGTTAGTTAAATCTCTGTTTTCTCGACTCGTTCTTGGGAAAATAAGGACAGACAGATGAACACATTGTCGGTCTCCGGTCTTTTATTTGAGTCATTGGCAGCGGGGAAAGTATACAATAAATGCCAGCGTAATCCTTTAAGGCTCCTTCCACTTTAATTGCAATCCCTAAATGGACAAACCAGGCAGTGCAGAAGCTACGCGGATTCCTCTTGCTTTCTGTCGCCCACATACTTGTGTATATCGCGCCTTTAGCCAGAGAAACGGTGCCGCTGGATGCCGAGGGGAGAAGAGGCAGGCAGGCAGGTGGAGAGGGAGCTCTGTGATGTAGTTTGTGTATGCCGCTCCAAACGCTGCTTACCAAAGAGTGTACACACAACATTAGCATAAAACAGCTTTGCATATGATCTGAGCACTTCTCCCAAAGACGCCGGGGACGACAGAGGAAGCGGGTTGAGGAGGAAAAGAAAAGAAAGCTCTTGTGTGTTGTTGCGAGGCTGAGGCGATCACATACTGTCGAAAGCCTCCGCATAACAACCACCCTCCACTACCCCCCCCCCCACCCCTCCCGAGCCAACAGCCCCTCCAGCAGCCGCCTCAACCAACCCGCCCTGCCCTGAATTGTCTCGTAATCCCCACTGGCTTCGTACTGTACTTTCATACACTTACACACTCAGGTGTTTGAAGCACTTCGGGGTTTCCAAGGGGTTTGGACAAGGGCCTGGTCCACAATGTTGAAAAAGGGTCAAAACCGGGACAAAAGCAGGTCCAAATCATGTTTTTTTACTAGTAGTGAAATGTACCATGTTTTTGTTCACCTTCAGTATGCAGTCGTTTGTGAAAAAGGACTGTCCAAGTCCATTTCGAGAATTTCTATCCATTGTGAGCTTGCAGACTAGTTTTTGTCGCAGCGGCAGTGACCCTGAAACGTGCTTATAAACTCATCCCTGTGAAGAATTCGGATGTTAAAATTGCGCTAGGAATGTTGGGAATGAGTTTGAACACAGCTAACAATTTAAACCTTTTATTGTTGCAAACAAAACAACAAGAAAAATCAGGTAAAGGGCCTTGCACAAAGATCTACATCAGAGAACTAAAAGCTTCATCTTAAAGTTTAAGATCCAGTCTATCCAGGTTATCCAGGTCTATCCAAATTGAATTTCTGGATTTGACCGCCAGACTCAAACACAAAGCAGCGATTAGGAAGATATATTGACATGTATATTCGTTTTGGCGATCAGACCCCGGCAAAAGGCAATGGCGTATGTACTGTATTTAAGTCAGTATGGATGAACTGCTCAGAGTTAGGGATGTCCTCCCCCGGAGCCTGGACACTGGTGGTGGTATGGAGACCCCTGAAGGATGTAGCAGGGAGAAGCCATGGGCAAAAGAGGTGGAGACGGGGCGGAGGTAGGTCGCAGCACAGCTGGGAAGCGAACAATCCATGATTGCTAGAGGCTTTAAAGCAGGACCGAGGGCGATGATTGGCTGAGGTGTGGTTCTTACACTGATGGGTGGAGGTGTGGCCCTCACGGAAGCGAGGTAGGTTTTGCTGAAATTAGTCTCCCAGGTTGAATTAATGCCATGGCTTCATTTCTAAAAATGTTGTACATTTTTGTTTGAGTCATTTTATTTTTTGATTTACTTAATTACTACTGTATCTAAGACCTGACCCTCTGACAAGACAATGCTGTGGGCCCCAAAACGCAAGAATGTTTTCCTGCTGGGTACAGTAAATGTGTTCACTTCATGCAACGCAGCCGCAGCAAACAAGTACCGAACATACAGTATTCCAGAGACTGAAATCGGTGCAAAGACAAAAAGGCTGTTTTGTGTTTTTTAATATTGGAGGTGGTAAGTCGAGGTCAGTGGATGTCTCTGAACAGAACTGGAGCTGTGAGACGCTGAGGCTTCATGACAATGGAGCACATTGTTCTGTCCTTTCTCTGTCCCAGTCTGAGAGGGCTGAAGTGACCAGCGTCTGGCGTCCCGAGCCGCGCTTTAACACCCCTCTCAGCGGAGCATCAAGGCCCTCCGCACTCCGTCTGGTCACCACTACGGCCAAACCCAGCTCTCCCTCTACATTCTGTCTCCCTCACACCTCGCACCAATGTGATACTCCGATTTTCTCTAAATTTTCACATATTTGCAATCCGCTTGATATCAAGTCCTTAAATCAAGAGTGAATATAGAGCCGGTGGAGCTTTCATAATAGAGCGGGAAGTTCGAACGTGGCTTGAACAATGATTCACAGATGTTTCAACAACCCAAAAGAAGAGGTTGTCAGGTTTGCTCAGCCGAGTTTATCAAAAGAAGGGGGGCCTAACCTCGTCCCTGTGGCCCAAACTCAAATGCATTATACAAAAAATAGTGTTGTTCCTCCAGATTTGTATCAAACTCTGCAGTGTTCTCAAGCTCATCTTAAGGGCCAAACGTTAAACTTTGCTGGCGGCCCAGATTCATGTCTCTGGGCCGGAGTTATTCAGGACTGAACCATGTTTAAACCTAAACGGAAACTAGTGCACTAGGGCAGTGCACTGTCTAAAGGTGTAATCCGAGATTCAACCAGGTCTATAATATAAAGGGCGACGCCTGGACAAAACGATGTCCAAATCAGGTGTATCAATATTCCTCGGCCGTCAAACATTTAGCAATTTTCCATCCTCGCTTCCACTCATCCCCTGGACTCAACTGTACCGCCACGAGTCCCGTTTTTTTGCAAACCACTCAGCTCGAAACAGAGATCCTCAGCGGCGCTTATAAACTTCTCCAAACATAAATGGACTAATAAAGCTTTCACCAACTCCCGCCTGTGGTCTTAAAGAGATGAAACCACTTCCCTTTGGCTTGTAACATTCTTTCGGCAAAGCGGACACACGCACGCACAATAATTAAGATATGATATAATTTAGGCTAAACACCTCCAGAACCCGCGTAAATAGGCCAGAGCCCTCTTTTCTTTCTTTTCTTTTTTTTCTCACAAGTTTTATACGTTTTGGCAAATCCACAAAAGCGGCAGGAGTGGAATTCCTCATTCGGGCATTTATTTGAAGAAGCTTAGTGAATTGTAGGCAGATGGAGCTCACCACGGAGGCCCATTACTAAATATTTGTAGGGCCGAAGCTACTGCGCGCTCTCTGCTATTTATTTGCCGGGGAATGGCCTCTCTCTCGCGCGAGCGTCATTTTTTCCACAATTTGCGGACGCTACACATGTCGTAGCCCTATGATACCGCTTCAAAACAACACGCTGGCATCGGTTAGGGGCGGTGGATGGAAGACATTATGTTGTTTGGGAGCGCACACTGCTCCTTTGTGTCCCAAGCTTTCGCACATCTCCAGACCGTCTATGGGCCCGTACGACATGGCGGTCTGAAACTCTATATCCTCCGAAATGGGACAGATGTGTGTACTTTAAACATTGTTCACGCCAGAGTTTTTGGACGCGCCAATGTGACTTAAAGATCAGATAATGTGGTTCGACTTAAGACAGCTGCTTCGGCGCGGCAAGTCGTATATGTCTTGAAACAGCTTCTTGACTGGCAAGTCGCCGAGTCACGCGCAGCGGGTCGCGGGCCGTTTGCCAAGAATGATCCGTTGTTTTCATACTTTTCGACGGCCAGCTCCACGGTGGATGTTTAACTCAGCAGAGCTCATCCAGAAAGTACTGTGTTTTTTTGACTGAATACTATTTGGATTGGTATACGTAGATATTCCTGGGTACTGTCAAACGGTACTTAAAACAAAAAGTGTAGGTACTACCGATATTGAAAAAAGGAAAGTATAGAAAGCAGGTACGTAGAACTCTTTACGGAACAAGTTTTGATGCCTGTTGGTCCAGGGACAGCATTAAAGGAAGTGACTTGGTTGTTTGTTTGTTTTTTTCACTTTTGCCCAATTAATTATATTTTTCTTCCTAAATTTTTTATATTTTTTGGCCCAATGTTTTCCCTTTTTCCCCCCTATTTTTGCTCATTTGTTTATTTCTAATATTTTCCCTATTTCCCCCATTTTTTCATGTTTTTTTTTTTTACCCATTTTTGCCTCATTTTCTTTTTATTCTTTCTTCCAATTATTCCCCATTTTTCACACATATTGTACATTGTGCAGGTCTTCCACACATTATTGTTCTGTTTTCTGGTTCTAGATGACAATTATTCTAGTATAGGTATCGGGAAAAAAGTATCGTTCAGGTATCAGTATCAAAAAAAAATTGAATGGTACCGAGCCCTATCCCTGACATAGATATGACATAGAGGACGGGTCCCAAAGCTGCTCTAGATGAGGTTTGAGGGCTGGAATGACCCGAACGACTTCATCGTTTTGAATCTTCGCAGTATAGTTTTGAAGGTGAGAACATTATTGTAAGAGGGACACTGCCATTATTTCATTTCCTGCGTGCGATACGTTTCACTTTGCGCTCTTGTAAATCAGGTAAGTGTCCTCTTGGCTGCGATCCCGAGTGTCTGTGGCCACAGAGGTCCAGGCACGGAGCCCTGCTGCGCTCATGTATCATCCTGAGCGGTGTTGGCCCGGTGGCTGATGGAGCGTCCAGTCACCCCTCCCTCCTGGGGCTCATCCTGCGCCCCTGTCACCCCCTCCCCCCCCCCTCCCTCCTGGGGCTCAGCCTGCGCCCCTGTCCCACCGGAGACAACAAACACAGCGCCGGACATGAGCGATTATCCACCGCTGGGTTGGCAAGGAAGAGAGGGGCTGCCAGAGGTGTGTGTGTGAGGATATAAAAGTTCACACACGGCGGTCCTTAATGTGAACATGCGCCTCATGTGAGCGTCTCTCAGGCTCCTCAGCGTTAAAGTGTCCCGATTAAAGAGGTGGGCTGAGGTAAAGACGGTGATAAGAGACACTGGGATGGTCGGGATTTTGAAAAAAGGCATTGGTGCGCCCGTTATAAAACAGCGAAAACAAACTTTCATCACTTTCATCCAATGGCATGTTATCAGATCCGTGGTGCCTTGAGGAACACCCTTTGAAAATCCAGGAATTCCAGATCGGAGCGCCCTAGCGGTGAGAAGAAGAAACAATCAAAGCAAACAGGATTACTCAAGACGACACGAATGAAGCAAAAATACTCGTCTGGGAGGTTTTCTGACAATGAGCTCATACAGGTCGGTTTTGCCTTTGTTGTTTGTTGGTCTCCCTTAACCTAGTGAATTTTCCCCAGTTCGGCTTTACCCAAATCTTACAGCCTATAGGCCAGTGTAATGCCTCATTTGAAAACTAAGACCTACAAACCTTGCGTTTTTGTCGCTTTTTTGACATTACTTTTCATTGCTCTTTTGTCACTTTTTTGCTGCTTTTATGTGGGTTTTTGTCACTTTTTCATCACATTTTTTTGTCACCTATTCGTCCCATTTTTAGCAAATTTTTGTCGCTATTGTGTCGCTAGATTTTTTTTGAAGACGCTTTTAGATTTGGGCAAAAGCCAAACTGGAGAAGAACGTGCTCGGGTCCGGTGGGGGTTAAGAGGTTAAGACTGATTCCTATGGAACCGAAAGGTGATCCGTTAATTGTCGCGCCTGCATTGCCATACAGGTATAGGCCACACGTCCCGGTACCCCGCGTTGGACCGAGCCTGGGGCGGGGTTCTCCTCGGGCGCAATAACGAGTCACGTAACAATAAACGCCCCTGATTCAGGTGGACACGGACATTTCCAATGAACTGATGTTGTGGTTATGCAACCCAATCCCAAGTTAGCGAATCCCCCATTGGGCCTGTTTTTGTTTTTTGATAGTCTTATCAAAAGAACAGTCGAAAAGTCCCCCATTCACCGCGGAAGCTAAAAAGCAATCATCGCCGCGTGGGGCATCTCCATTGACGCAGGGGGGGGGGGGGGGGGGGGGGGGGCAGCGTTTGTCATATTTGTTTGTAGTTATCGATCTTTTTTCCCCTTTTCAGCGGCGGAATGAAAGCGCCGCCGTTAGCTCGCGGGCGCGTACATGGAGCCGGCGGGGGGGTTGGAAATTAAAAACAAAAGTCATTGTGGAGACATAAGGCGCAAAGCTGGGCCACCGTTAGACGAACGGTGCTGCTGACCCGGTGGTTAATTAAAGCAAAGTTTCACTGCAGTGTCTTGAATTAATTAAAACACATTTGATCCGTCCCCCCCCCCCCCCCCACCCCCACCCCGCACACGCACCCCTCCCTCGCCTCAAATCTCTCATCTGCCGTCCTTTCCTTTCAGTGAAACCCTGCAGTGGTTGACGGGGACTCGATCCGTGCCGTCCGGCGGGGGACGGGGCGGCTTCATAGTCTCGCGGAGGACAAAGGGAGCGCAGCGGTCAGCGCCGGACCGAGAGGGGACACAGGTACGGAGCGCGCCCCGCTGGGGAACGGGCGGGCGGGGCAAATACAGTGGCACGCCGCTGTAGAGCATTCACACCAGGGTGTCTCAAAAAGCAGGAAAACAAACTAATAAAGTGGATCCAAAAATAACTGAAAAGGACAATATTTCTCTTGTCTGGAGGAGGTTTGATGGTAGCTGAGGTTTTAGAACTCACCTGAGGAAGCTTCTTGGATTGAAGGCGAAACGTCTTCAGCTTTACACTGGGACACTGCCGGATAACTGTGAGTTAACACAAACCTGTTAGGACCAGATTTGTTTGGGTCAGTTTTATTTTGAAAACTGTATGCATTTGTTGTACTCAATAACTCAATAACATTTGTTTGAGTTCACTTTTTAGGTAACTCCATGTTTTTTGTTTGTTTGTTTTTTTTTGTTGTTTTTTTATTTACATAATAAAATAAGACAAAACTTTGATCCCTCCCACTCCATGTTTTTGCTTCAAATGCTTTAAGAACGATGGAATTCTGGTCATTTATACTTTCCTGTTTTGTTATAAGGCCATTTCCTTTTTTTAAATACTATTGGTTTATTTGGTAGAGACAGTGCATGTTAAATGTGTCCATACTTTTCTTTCTTTCTTCCTTTCTTCTTTCCTTTCCCCCTTCCTTCCTTCCTTCCTTTCTTCTTTCCCTTCTTCCTTCCTTCCTTCCTTTCTTATTTCATTTCCCCCTTCCTTCCTTCCTTCCTTTCTTTCCTTCCTCTCTTCCTTCCTTTTTCTCTTCCTCTCTACTTTCTTCCCTCCTTCCTTCCTTCCTTTCTTTCCTTCCTTCCTTCCTTCCTCTCTTCCTTCCTTTTTCTCTTCCTTTCTCCTTCCTTCCCTCCTTCCTTCCTTTCCTTCCTTCCTTTCTTCCATCCTTTCTTTCCTTCTTTTCTTCCTTCCTTTCTTTCTTTCCTTCTTTTCTTTCCTTTCTTCCTCTCTCAGTCCTTCCCATGCAGCCATGTTTTTCTTTTTTCTGTTGTTGGACTAATTACATCAATATTAAAGCAAATTCTGCTTTCTGATCACACAGTTGCATTAGCACATACAGTACACCGGGCCAGGGAGGGTTCTTTGCCTGTGATCCAGAGACAGAGTGCAACATCACTGGCAGGTATTGACAGCTGTAAGTCATTATTGACATTTCCATAAAATAAATAATTAACACGTGCTGGTATTTTCCCTGTGCATAGCAGTGTTTTATTGGCGAGAAATATTGCACTAAAAGTTTATATGCCACTCCTTATTGTTCAGTTCTGCACAGCTTTACAGTAATAAAAAAAAAAGAAAAAATACCCATTTGTCCAACTCTTCAGTGTTTATATACACATTTTACTATGTTGCCTCCATTCTGGCCAGGACTTCTGCCTCATAAAATGTAAATAATTTCTCACATTTGAATGTTTTTGTCTTTTAGCTCAGTGAACGCGAGCATAGCCATCAGACCGAGGCGGTGTTTTTTGTGTGGCGGGGGCTGCGGGCCGAGGAGGGTGGGCCAAGGGTGGCTGACATTTTGTCATCTGCTTAACGCTGGGGTCCCTTTGGGGGGCTAATGAGTGCCATCATTTTTAGTGATCAATAAATCATGCCTTATTGATTTCTCGGCTGGTCCCCCCTCTAAGCCGGCTTCTGTTCTCTAAAGTCAGGAGCAGGAGGGGAGGCCCGAGAGGAGCACCGCGGAGGAGCGGGGCTAAAGGACAAGTGTGGGAGTGCGACTCGGGCAAAGAGGCATGCGGTTAGGGAAAGAATAGTGTCGCATGTGTGGTTGCTTTCTGCACTGCGAGTTTGATCATTTCAACCGTCCTCATTTTGTCTCCCTCTTTGTTGAATTAATCTGGGTGAATTCCTACACACGTGCTACACTAGGTCACAGAAATACTTGACACAATACCCAACTGTCAATTCTCATGTGGCGAGCCAACTTCAGCCGCTCATTTCCACGAATAACACAAGTTAAAATACATGATTTTTGGTATAAAGCTGCACATTCCATAGTAAAAAGCCTATGGTGTTAAATAGCATTAACACTAGGCCTGTCACGATCAGGGCCGGATTTAAGTAAAATGGGCCCCGGGGCTAACGTTTTTTCAGGGCCCCCCATACTGTATGTCTGTCTGATTTCTCTCTTTACAATGAAAGGATAAATGTGTGATTTTTTGTAATTATTTGAACATGCAGAAGTAAATTCTTAAACATAGTACTAGTTTAAAAAAAAAGAAACATTTTGTGATAAAACAGTTTAACATAATGACATAATGAATTTGAGCACCATGGCCCTCGCGGAAGAACCTTTGCTCCAGTCAGACTGGTGAGGGGACACATTTAAAAGGGGGGTCCTCCCACAGAGATTGTTATTGTAATGGTGCAATTTGGTGCATTCTCATGCATTTTAACAGGCCAATAGGTACATATGTTTTCCCAGTGTCAACTCAATGAGAATGGCTCAGACCTCGTTTAGAACTGGTTTAGTCTTGGTTTAGACCTGGTTTAGTCGTACAAAGTCATCGGATTGATCCTTACATCTGAGGGAGTCTGCAAAGAGAGAGGAACGCTCTCCTTTTCTTCTTATGGCCATGGGCCCTTCAGCCTGCTGGGCCCCTGGGCTTAGCCCCTGTATAAATCCGGCCCTGTGTCCCGCTAACAAAAATATGTTGTAGTGAGGCAGGAAAATATTGCGATAAGTGATATTATTGAAGAGCTAAAAATATCCCTCAATAAACATGAATACAATGAAACACAATTTACTCAAAACAAATAAAAACTATCACATAAGGCAACAGGGGGAAAAATGCGAGTTTATGTAAATGGTCTCAACTTATATAGCGCTTTCCCACCTACATTAGGCACTCAAAGCGCTTTACAGCAAGGATCCACTCACTTAATCACGCTCTCATCCATTCACCAATGCACGCAGACACTGGGGGCACGGTGGGTGAAGTGTCTTGCCCAAGGGCACAACAACAGACTATACCCTCAGGGAGGCGGGAGTCAAACCCCCTGACGGTCTGCTCATGAGACGACCCGCTCCGCCTCCCAGGTCGCCCATAGTACAGACGATAAATATTGTGCCCACAAATGTATCATTTATCGATCATTTATTGGCCGATAAGCCGATAATATTGTCCTGTAATGAAGACAAAACAGAGTGAAGTGTTAAAAGTGACAGCTCTTGTCCCCCTACAAAGGATGTTAGCTCCCCCTGAAATGACAGATTCAATGGTCAGTTCAATCCCAAACTGTTTTAAGGTATGTATTTAGTTAAGTACCTGTCATTAATGCTATATATATAATAATAATAATACACAAAAATCAACTATTATATAATTCCGAAAATGATCTTAAACGACCCCTTCATTCGTCGACAGCACAGTGTCTTCGCCCTCGCTCACACCTGTGCACTCGGGCCAGTCTGACTGCCGCCTGCGGGCCCCTGTCAGAGAAAATGGGGCGATAAGTGGATGAGGTATTACCAAAGGAAATTAACCCTGGATGCAGAGTGAGCACATTGACCCGGGCGCCTCATCAACTGGCCTCCGAATCCGCTGCAAAATTGACTGCTTTTTACAGGCCGCATCCGAAAGGGCAGAATGAGCCGGGAACATTGTATCCGCACCTGTAATTGAAGCGCGAGCGGCACTAGACGAAATGGCTGAATTTTCGAGGACGGGGCGAGCATTACGAATACGATAAGTGATTCTGATAGGGTTGCAATGACAATTCGCCTTTGGACGTTTTAATATGAGTACAAGTGGGTATGTTGGAACATAATGGGCTAAGACGTTTAGTTTACAGCCCCATGTGAACAACAGGGTCAAGATGCAAAAGGAAAAGTTCATAATGTGTAAAAAAAAAGAAAGAAAAGTACAGTTTGTAAGGTGGTCAGTGGCCAGTGTATGTGCTTTGTTACAAGGGTTGATCCAAACTGTTCCAGCCCGGGCACATCTCACGGAGTTTAGTAAAGGCTCAGCTACACACGAGTATGCATTAAGAGACCGGAGACCGCGGAGCAAAAGCAACTTTCCAAACATATGTGAATTCCTTAGCAATTTTGTTCTTGTGATTAGTCGGCATAATATGTGAGACGGTATGTTTCACACTTGCTTTGAGATAAAAAAAGAATAAAGCATTTAGAAAGCATTTATTAAACTCAGTGCCTGATGGGTTGATAATACCCAGGGGTTTAGAGACGTTTGTTTCCTATATACCAGGGGTGTCTAAACTTGTTATTTTTATGGAGGGCCACATATTGGGGTGAAGGCCCTTGGATCGGTGGCCAGTGCTGCAAAACCTTCGACTGGGTGTGTTCAGCGTAGGTTTTAACCGTACCCCGCACCTCTATTCAAGCTTAAAACCTTAATGCCAGCTCTGTCTAAATAAAGCGTTATTTGTTGAGGTGTAGAATGATTAAACTTGAAATAATAAGGACCATCTCTGGCGATGTGTGCCAATTCAGCAAGAACCCCCGAGGGCCACCAATAATTGGTCTGAGGGACGCATTTTGGCTATAAACCCTCTAAGACTGGGGTGACAAATTACATTTCACGGTTATATGAGGGTTTTTGAGCCTTTTTTAAAATCTATTACTGTGATTTGAAAAAAATGCAATTAATTGAATCGTGTTATTATTGTTTTTGCTCTAAAAATACATGTTGGCTCCTAAATAGCAGAATGCATATAGCTTCTATTATACACAATGTGCACATAATATATGGCAGTGATGTGTTTCTCCTCTTTGCTCAGTTCAATACACTGAGGCCTGCTTAATCCTGGCTTGGTCCAGGTTCAGACCTGGTTTAGTCCTGATTTAGACCTGCTCGCTACTGATCAGGAAACACTGTTTGCGCATTACGATCGTGCGTATTTAATTAGTCATTCCGCAGCCGTTTCTAAAAATATATAAAGGTTCATGGAGCTCAGAGGTAGGACTTTCTCTTTTCATCTGGCCTATAGTTTACCGCTCTGCAGTCAGAGAGGGTGGGGGGGGGGGGGAGGGACAGCACACGCAGTCGCTCTTCTGAGGAGATTGACGGCCTGGTCAGGACGGGTTGGCGCGTGGGTCCGGATCCTGACCGAGGTCCGCCGTTCAGTGACCTCTGCTCTAAGACGTATCAGCCACTCGTCAGTGATCCGTGAAGGCGTTTGTCACAGGACTGACGCTTAGCCAGACAAAATAACCGCCTTCTCAAATTCTTCCTAACGGAGTTGTCAAACTTCGTAGATTAAACCGAGTTCAAATTTGTCTTAGTTTCCTTTGTTTGAAATCTAGTAACTTGTCAATCCCAGCTCGATTCCATTCCAGCGAGCAAAGCTGAGGCTGAAGGGTCATCTTTTATCAGGCTTATACCTTATCAAACCTCAGGCCCAGCAGAATCAACGTCGTATTCTTTTCAAACAACTTAGCGACAGCACGTTGTTTTTACACTTTTGTGTCTAAAACTTAATTCAATACATCTGAATCGCATGTTTTCCGGATATTAAAATCCCAAGGTCACCCTCAACCAATTTTGTTTAGAATCTCAGAAACCCTCCTGCAACGGAAACAAAGACGAGACATATTTCAAGCGCGCTGTTGTTACCTGTATGTTAATTGGACATCTTTGTTGAGGCTGAGAAAGTAGAGTTTGCCTGCAGATGACTTTGGAACTGGAGCAGAATAAATTGTGGTTTACAGACATATGCTTTGTCTTACCTCGCGCTCAAATTAACGCAACGCTGAACGGATATCAATTAATAACTAATATTTCAGCTGCTGTGCTTGGATACAGACAGGAGAATTGTTATAATAGACTTCTTCAACTTTTAATTGGTTGTGAAGCCAAACAGCGGTCTCGTTGGCACATGTTTACGGCGGAGCAGCGGCACAGAGCAAACAGGACACTCTGCCAATTCCAAACTTTAAATTATCAGCCGATGTACAGTATGTCTCAGTAAACTTTTCAAACAACACGCCTCGACTCAAACCGAGTCTTCTAAACACGCTATCTCGGTGCTCTGCGATTGGTTTCAAACACCGATGGCCTGTGCCAGTGATCTGTGACTTATTTGTAAGACTAGTAAGAGGCCTAATTCTCTCCCTCTGTGTGCGCTCCTCAAAAAAACACAGAGACATGGTCCAGACTAGTTCCCCGAGAAGACGATCATTCATCTTCGTCCACTTCATCCAAGGTCGACTTTTACGAGAAGCAGCCCGAGCGGATATGGCCAGACTTCCCTTTCACACACATTTTGATGATCTTGAAATGATTATCCATATAGTATAGACTACTGCAACAGCAGGTACCAAACTCTGCAGCAGGGTCACTGACTCGCACCAACAGAAGGTCTCATATTACTCCTATTCTGAAAGCTCTTCATTGGCTCCCAGTCACTTTTTGTTTCCATTTTAAAATCCTGGTGCTGACCTTCAGAGCCTTGCATGGTCAGGGTCCCTTCCTATTTTCGAGAATTGCCTATAATGTTATGCTCATATTATAAGCGTATCAAGTCTCTAGAGACGTGTTATGCTTCTTGGGGCTGTGGTCTTTGGATCAGAACCTTCTCATGGTTCCTTGTACTCATTTCCGGACCAGAGGAGATCGTGCCTTACAAGCTGTCGTGTCGAGGTTCTGGAATAACCTTCCGTCTTCCTTATGTTCGTTTGATTCTGTTGATGCATTTAAGAACAAACTAAAAACCCACTTCTTTTATAAAGCGTTTTCAACTCCGGTGGATTAAGGGTTGTATAATGACTGTGACAAAGTGCGTTTGTCCCAGTATTTATTCTGGACACTTTGTTTCATTTGCAATATCCATCAGCTAACAATAACCCACCCGATTCATTCATTTGTTTAAGTTAACGATTACACTTCACATTGTCCGTTTAAAACTATACAAACTTACCTGTACATGGATGGAACAAAGGGAAGGCGTTGTCCTTGTCGGCCATTTTAAAATCTCTGGCTGAACCATGTGGCAGAGGGGGAAATTGGTTTAAACTGTGCATTGAGTTTCCTTTGCATATGATTTTGGTTTCTATTTTGTCTTTTATTCATTTGGTTTAAACCTTTATTTGTGGACTAAACACCAACTTGTTTTATGTTGTTTGAACTCACCCATCAAACTAATGGTATTAACCTGTGGGAGGGCCTGTCCCTATTAGGAGAGGTATAAAAGGAGGAAGCCATTTTTGTTCATGCAAGGGACATGAGTCATGGAGAAGTTTCTCTTGTGTGATGAATAAATATTGCCTGGTAAGAGTTATACTTGTCAAGTCAGCCTGCCCATTTCGATCATTCTGTGGCCAGCTTCGCCACAATGACCATTATGATTTGCGATGGGAAATGTCCTGTCCTTGTTTGTGAAGCACTTTGTGACTCCTCCTGTCTGTGTAAGATTCTATATAAATACACTTTACTTACTTATTTGCTTACATACTGTCGGCGTATTCGTTAATGGATGGAAAAGAATACGGAGGCTCGATCAATTAAAATCCGTCATCGTTTTGCACCGGAAATCGCGGCACTCGAGCAATTTAAAGGAACAGGAATGAGTAGGCATATCCGTGACGTAGAACCAATCAGTGCTCTTGGAATGTTCTTATCGTCACTTCCTCTTCGTAATCTGACTACGTATATTGTCCTTCAGAGGGCCGCTCCGACCCAGTTCAGCTCGCTGCCCCGAGTAATAGCCAGTAACTTCCCAGTAGTGAAACAAAGGAACAATGGGGCAAGAATGTCGCACCCACCAGTCTCATTTGAAACTTAAGGCACACCGTTATATATAAAATCACTAAAGCCTACAAAATATGTATAGAAATACTTCCACATTGTATAATAATATTTCCACAATACTTTCTCCAGGTTTTGATGGGTGATCTCATGGACTTCCATTGTGTCCGATCGTGTGTCGGGGTCTCCTACCGATATGACATGCCCCCAACACCTCCTGGTAATCCCAATAAGGACAACGCAAAATTTGCAGATGTGATAAATGGTTAACCTAGTCTGTTCCAAGCTTCTCTTTTTGTTTTCTGAGTGTGACGTATAGTTTGACCGGCGCAATAAGGCGCTCCGAATTGTCCACGGACTTAAAGTGATTACATGCGAGGACTGTTGCCATAGCAATTAAGAATGCAAAATATCCCGAGTGCTCAACTGTCCTCGAAATAGCGTCCACGACACCAGCAGGACTGACATTTACCCATCCATATCTCGGTTCACGGCTGGAAGATGAACCTAGTGCACACAATGTGGTTTCAAGGTTTCAGAATACAAAACATCCAGTACTTTATTATGGATTTTTCGACCTACCTTCTAATAATTCTCTTCACACTTTTAACCACAACACAAAGCTGCTGTAATGTGTGTGTGTGTGCTTGTTTTGTTATGTTCATTGGTCGGGTATAATTTTCGCTGTCACTTCCGCGCTCTGAACCGACCAATCATGCTTACCCATCAACCATTGCGGCACCTTCTGTCGCGGGCTGTACCAACATTAGTTCACCGGGGTTGGGATCTTTTGTTTTAATTACGTTACGGGAGGGGGCGCACACAACATTAGCCTACATCTAATTAACAGCGTGTGTATGACTAGCAGGACACCATCAAAAGTGTATTTAAATTAATTAGGTTTTGATTTAAGATATTAAATTCAAATTAATCATTGGGAAGCGGAAATGATCCTTGTCGCGGGCCCAGCTGCGATGCCAGGTTTTTCCAAAGTCTTCCAGGGGCCTACCATGTTTGTAAAGTCTTTCACACACTGTCGAGGAGATTATGAGAATATGCTTCATGTTACAGAGTCTACATTTCGAACGCTGGGTTTCATCTTCTTTCAGATTAGAGCCCATGGGAAGACAGGCCAGAATTGCACAGGTGGGATTGTTGTCAATTGAAAGAACTTCAAGGCTATTTTGTAAACCCAATTTCTGACAAATAATGACCAAGTTCAACGTTTGTGGATTTTCTGTTTACAGATTTTTTTCCAAAACAGTGAATCATAGGTAAAGTTATTTTGGCTTCTCCAATTCTTCTGTGAATTTGAGGTGAAAGGATCACCTACAAATACTGAAGGAGCGTGAACCCTGCTTTTAACATTGTGAGCAAAGGTATCGTTCAGAGTTTTAGTCTGAATTTGATTGAGCCAGTAGGGTTCAGCAAATGCAAACGGGTGTGTGCAGATTCTGTCGAGTGTCTGGATAAATGCTCGCCATAATGGTATAATCCACCTTGTGATTAAACAAAAAATACTTTTTAACATTTGTTGACAAGAGTAATGGTTCCTGGCCTGCATCACCTTCACATTTGTAGTAATGGAGGAATCACTAATTAACTATAAAGTAAAAATACTGCCTATAAGCAGAGTAAGCAGCTGCTTAGGGCCCCAAGGCCACTAATGGGCCCCCAAGACCAGCTACATTTTGATTAGCAATAACATGCAAAATGATGGTTACTTTAGTACAGCATTCAACTGTAGTAAATCAAATAATGTAATTTATGTTTATTTAAGCCAACCATTATAGCAAAAGTCATGTTACCGACATTTACTTTTGAGTTGTCCGTGTGAGCAACTATGTGCTATATGTGTTTACACTATTTCAAAGAATCCTTTCCTTGATGAAGTTAAAACAAGTCAAAAACAAGTTAACAAAAAAAAAATAGACAAAAGCACAACGCCTTTCGAGCAAAATCATCAATAGTAGACCCCGATTTGTTTAAGTGTCGTAAGGGCCCCCAAGTCAAATTGCGCTTAGGGAACCATGAAGGCCTGGGCCGTTCTTGTAGACAAGTACATGATCTCTAATTCAGTCACTGTAGACGGCGGATTGTGAACTGGTCTATTGTCATCATTCTATTGGTTGTATGATATGAAGTGACTTATGTACCATCCAATGTATGTCGTTGTTATATTTTATATTGTATGATTTTTGTGAAGTTCATTAACTAAGTTCGGGATTCTAATAAAATAAGTGAAACGATTGAAGGGGAATATACTAAAACCTATATCAAACAATAAATATTGCATAAAATAAGTAAAAACTGCGGATAAAACAAAAATAAACAAGATACAAATAAATAAAAGCCTGGTTAAAAAACATCCATCCATCCATCCATTTTCTTCCGCTTTATCCGGGGCCGGGTCACGGGGGCAGCAGTCTCAGCAGAGATGTCCAGACTTCCCAATCCACAGCTGTTCTGGGGGAACCCCGAGGTGACACCAGGCCAGCTCGGAGACATAGTCCCACCAGCGTGTCCTGGGCCTTCCACGAGGCCTCCTCCCAATAGGACATGCCTGGAACACCTCTCGAGGGAGGCGACAAGGAGGCATCCGGAACAGATGCCCTAGCCACCTTAGCTGGCTCATTTCGACGTGAAGGAGCAGCGACTCTACTCCGAGCTCCTCCCGGGTAACTGAGCTCCTCACCCGATCTCTGAGAGTGGGTCTTGAGACAAGACTTTAAACACTCCACTTTGGGGCAGATACTGGATCGAGGAGGAGAGACACGCACATCCGACATATAAAACCAGTGTGCTGGATCCAAAAAATGCAATGGAAATGGAAAGAAAAGATCCGCACAACTGTAGAATTTCAGTGTGAGCAAATAAATCGGTGAGCATTCTACAGTTGTGCGGATCTTTTCTTTCCATTTCCATAGATACTGGATCCACACACTGTCACAGCTTCACCTGTTGCCTTCTGACAGTCATGGCTGTGCGATTGAGTCAAACCTCTGCATTCAAGAGCCATAATGAACAATGAAACCTCACTTGTCGGTATGTGAGTGGTTCGGGCTGCTGCCTTGCACATGGAGCGCCGTTCCGACCTCGCCGTCGCGGGGTCAAGTCTCGGCTATTCGCTGAATGCCTTTCATCCGGCGCTGCCCTGTCGAATAAAGCCCGCGGACCAGAAACCCATAAAAGAAACAACACCTTAGATCCTGTTTATTTTTGTTCGCAGAGACATCGGTCAAGATATTTCAAGTAAGTTAACCTTGTCTGCACCAAAGCATCCACACTTGACACAAAGCAAATTATCTCTTAGAACTTCGAGCTGTCCTCCATCTCGACTTAAACCATCGCCTCTTTCAACAGCGCTATAATAGCAAATTCCATAGCGCCTTCAGAAATAGCGATCGCGGCACACGCTATTTGGTCTATACTTGACTCGGTGCTGGTATGCGTTTCATTGTCGGCGGATTCGGATTTTTTCTCACCAGGAGTTGTGAAGTACTCTGGCATTCAGCGTCACCATTGTGATTTCCCCTGTGTCCTTGGTAGGAATCTTTCATCCTATCACGTTAGTCAAGCTAAATTCAGCTGTAGAGGCGCTTGAGAACCAAAATGAGGAGATGTTACAAGGGATATAAAGCTCTCGCAGACAGAACAGAAGAAAAGGGAGGGGGAAGAGGAAAAAAAAAAGAAAGAAAAGAAAGTTGAAGAAAATTTGCCGATTTCTGCATGTTTCCTTAATTTGATTCCGAGAACAATGGTTTTAACTGGCAAGCAGAAAAAGGCGACATTTAATTACCGCAATTCATCCCGGGTCCCACTTTCGGCTCCTATGACAAAACTTCCCAAATGGCGACTTGTTACACCGTCTGAAGTGGGTCCTTTCTAGCTGTTACCTTGTTTTTTATCAACGATGTGAAGATGCCGGATGACTATTCAACACGCGTGAAGTGCAGAGATACAATGGGAGAGCCATGGAAGGCTTGGGATTCCTCGGTTTATTTATCCCGGTGAAGCGGGAGCCATGGCTGCGATCCACGTCAAAACATTGTGCAGAATGTTTGGCTTTGCTGGACGTCGTCTCGGGCCAAAAGACATTCAACATGTTACATTAAAAACTCGCAAGAAGTTTGAAGAGTTCGTAACGAGCAAAGATTGTTTTGACGTCTGCATGAAACCAATTCATCCTCATCAGTCTATCAAGGCGGATGGCTTCCTCATGGCTTTGTACTTAGGGCGCTCATAACAAAAAGTTCCCAGGTTTGATCCCAAGACTGTCTGGAGGCCTTTGGAGTTTTCATGTTCCTGCTTTGTATCTTGGTTTCCCCTGCGCACTCCGGTTTGCCCAATCAGATGGCCTGGTTTTCTTGAAGGACGGGTACAATACAATAGCAGGTCGATGATAATAAAATGAGCCAGTGGGACAGAGGGGGCAGATGGTGAGATGTATAGTATCGTTTTTGTCCATTGTTTAAAGCACACCTGAAACTACCAACTGTATTCACGGCTCTTCAGATCTTTATCGGTTTTCCAAGTCATTATTATTTTTTGTTTGTTTTAAATAATAATAATAATAATAATAATGCATAGGCTGATGGAAGCGAGGCAACCAGTCTGTGCCGTCGGCCCCTCAGACCACCACCAACCACTCACTTGCACAAAAACGGTCTCCCATCCAAGAACCGACCGGGCCCCACCCTGCTTAGCTTTCGAGATCTGAGGGGATTGGGCGGAGCTAAGGCGGTGTGAGCGCGCCAGTAAGGCAATCGCAGAGAGGCGTACGGTTGAAATGTGAGCATGTAAACCTCTTTTTAAAAAACATTGTAGGGACTTTTTTATGCATTACTAGTGCATTGTATACGTTTAAACCTTCTGTCCCTTTTGCTTCTGCCCAAGGGTTACGGACAACGTCACTACTTCCGACACTTTTACTAGCTTTTATTCTTGAACATGAAATCCTAGCCTCCTGCATTGCAACAGGGGGGGGTCTGTGCACGCCACGAATCTGCTATAAAAGAAACGAAGAATGGTGATTTCCGGTGACTGGAAGACCTTTTTAGATTTGGTCGCCTTCTTTTAGCTCTTGACTTCACAGGCCGGAGCGTGAGCCATGGATGCAAAAGTAGAAGCCTCTCTATCTCCACCTCGCCTCTAACTGGCTGCCGGTCCCACTTCGGCGATTAGCTGCCTCCCAAAGGGGAAGGTGAGTTAGCAGAAGCAAACTCTCTCTAATGAGCTAAGCTTTGCCCCCTCTCTCTCTCTCTGTCTCTCTCTTTCTCTCCTTCCACCCCCACCTCCCTCCCATCCATCCCGTCATCATCCGTCCCTCCCTGTGCGGACCCCTGGGTGCAGGAGGGGTCCCAGGAGGGGGTCTGCGGCACACCTGTTCTCCTCTTCAGCCCCCCCGTCCCTTTGTAATCAGTGCATTTCTACACTCCCCAGTTGATGAAGGGGGTATTCCTGCTCTCCCCGCTGGGACGCCATCTATTGTCTGTTTTTCCGTGTTTTTTTTTTTTTTTTTTTCCTTAACGTTTTATTTATTTATTTTGTTTTATCCATCAGAATCAACTTTGTACACATATATAATTACCGTCTTTGTTTGCTTTACGTAGAACGATAAATTGCAGGGGTTTTGTTGCGATCACAGCAGCTACCAAAAGTAAATACTGAAGAAAGTAACTGTTGAAACTTAAGAGGAGACAAAACAATGTTTTTCTGTGCAGAGGAAGAAATGAAATAAAAAATAAATAAACAATAAACAGTAAAAAGTCCAATATTGCGCTTTTATCAGGCTTCAGAAAATAGCCCTCATTTTAATACTTAATTCATGCAGGTATGCTTAAAATACAGTTGATGGATTGAGCTTGTTTACTGTAGTGGTCATTGTAATACATAGATTTCCATCCACTGAAATTGGCCGTCCTCATGAGTGACAAAGGGCCACCTGCCTACCATCCGCTCCTCCCATCCCGTTCCCAAGACAACCCTTTGCCTTCGTTAATTAGGGCACATTTTTGTTTACATAACGAACTTCAGGGTCGCTGACGGCAAGCGGCACCATGGGAAAAAGGCGGGGGGTGAGGGGTTAAGGCCAGATGGATACTTGTTAAATGGTAGCTCATGGTGCTGCTCCCAACAGGGCCAGAAAACATCTTTTACCTGCCTCCTCTCAGCGGCGAGGTCCCCGAGGCCGCCCGAGTGACACGTGTTCTGGCGTTGGCTGGGGACACAGGGAGGGCCAAAGTTAGGGCCTGTCTAATTAGTCCAGTCAAGGCTCTGATGACAAATAAACAGGGGGGGGGGGGGGGGGGGGGGGGGGGCAGTGAGCGCGGTCCCGCGGGTGGTGAGGTGAGTGTCCACTGAGTCCTCTAATGGTGAAGAGACCTACTGTCCCACTGCTCTGTCCCCATGGCCTGGGCCTCATCACTGCAGCCACCTGTTCACTCAATCAAACGACATATAAACAACTCTAGATCAATAATACTCCATTTTTGGTCTATGTGCGTGATGACCGAGTTTTGTTTTTGTTTATATAACTCTGCACAAGGTTCAAACCTGACCTACTCCAGAATGTATTCACACATTCTAATTGTTTATGCCATTGTACAAATTATTATCCACCCATTGACTCTCAATGTAAGTTTGATTAAATTGCCTCTTTTATAGAATGAAATATTGCCTATATTTTAAGTATGAATGAACTTTAGTCCATTTGAAATGGTTGTTGACAGTGAGGCCTTCTGTTCTGCTGACCTGTGTGTTGCTGATAGTTCTTATTAAAGGGCAAGTGCTTGCCAGTCAGACGTCCATCAAGGCTGCGCCCCAGTGGGCCAGCGTGGGGCAATAATCCCTGGAAGTGCCCCTATGGTTCCTGCCCTGCATCCCTTATCCCCTCCATCCTTCCTTCTATAGCTCCCTTCCCTCCATGCTGTTGTTTTCCTCTCCCCTTCCCGGGCAGGGGGTGTTTGGACCACGCAGCGTGACCTGGCTGCCAGGGGAGGGATCCAGGGAGGGGCTCCGGGGCCACAGGTGAGGCCTGAGCTCAATCTACCCCCCTCCGTCCTGCCTCTCCCTCCACCTCCCCTGGGTGCCACCTTCACCAGCCCTCCTCCGCGCCCAATCAAGCCATATCTGAGTGCCACGCAGCCTGGGACCAGGGGGACGGAGGGAGGAGGGTAATGGCAGAGCATGCAGGCCGCGGCCCCATGTGGACCTCCTGTCCCTCCAGCCCTCCTAGGATCTGCCCACGTTTAATTACCTCGCATCTTCATTAATTCATGGGCTTAATGCCCTGCAGCACAGACTCTGTAGATAGAAGTGTGAGAGGCAGCACTCAACAACAAAAACAGCATCAGCACAGACGTCAGCACACTCCACTCAGCAGCAGTTTGACCCTGGCATCCCTCAGGGCTGTGTCCTCAGGCCTCTGAACATGTCTCTGCAGCTGAGGGCCCCGGGGTCGGGCCCTGTCTGCTCTTGAGACTCTGGATTAACTAGTCCCTCTGTGTCAAAGCAGCTCAGGCCAAAGTGACCATAATGACACCAGAGGTTGGCTGCTCACATGCGGCTCTGGAGACAGGATTATAGCTGTGGGGAATCAAGGCCAATTTAGTGGACCAAGGGATCGGCCGTGTGTGTGAGAGTCTCAAGGCTGAAAATGACCAGTCCAAAATTAATTTAACAAATCCCGTCACAACTCAAACAATTACTGTCACTCTGTCAGTGTAGCTGAAACGGGAGAAATATAGGGCAGCCTTTTACAACCCTGTCTACAGTTACATGAGCGGATTCTCAAAAAAAAAAGAACTCTATTCAAGTGTCTCATTACGAGTGCCCCCACTGAAGCCAAATGTATGTGTGAATGTACAGCGTCCCCGATCCCAAACAGAGGTGGATCTCGCCGAATTGTTTTTGGTCTTTGTCTCCGTCTGAGCTCCAGGACTGGGGTCGGGGCCCCAGCGGCTCTCACTGCACCCAGGTCCCACGGAGCAGAAAGTTAATACTGCGGCAGATGTGTCGCCTGCGCTGCCTCTGGGCCATACACCGGCCCCTCCCTCTCTGTTCCCCTCCTCGCTCCGTCCCCTCCTTCCCTTTCTCCTCCTGCACACTGACACACTTCCGGCAGCACGAGAAGAGCTAACCCCGCATTTTGAACTTGACTTTGAAGCATATTCGAAGGCCCCTGTGACTCAAAGTTTCTTTCTACAATCTGAAAAAAAAAAAAAGTGGTGTGTATTTTCACTCAACAGTTTGCTATCTGTGATCATGTAGAAATCCAAACACTGCTCCTCTGCAGCAATTAACAATATTCATAATCCGCCTAAAACCCATTTGCAATAAAAATCAACATTTTTGGCATGGTTGTAGTCTTCATTAAATGCTTCTTTTTGTTGAATTTTTTGAAAACATATAACACTGACGGAAAAAAATATCACAAAATGCATTCAACTTCCACGAAATCACCGGCGTTTCTTGCACACGCCGTCCTCCTCTTTCGCCGAGGCCCCCCCCTCCGTCGCGCTGGAGACATCACACGGGAGCGGGAGATTGACAGCCTCCCCAAAGAGTGAGAGCTGGAACAGATGGAATATGAATGGTTCAGTCGTGTATGAAAAAGGTGTCTGGGTGAAGGAAGTCGTAAAAGGGGGGGACCCACAATTGCGACTTAAGTATGACTAAATCCCATTGTAAAAAAAAAAAAAAAAAAAAAGCCCTTACCATCATAATACACACACAGACACAAAGAAGTAGAGGCTTTAAGGGGACAATGAAAAATAATGTCCTCCTGTCTATTGTCTTAAAAGCAAATAATTATGCACAGTGCTTGATTGTCATTCTAATAGGCCATTGTGAGATGTCTGAATACCAAATCCTCAAGTATTATTAGGTAATGAGTCAATTGTGCAAGGCCACAGTTCTGCCGGTTTTGTCTCTGAGTTCATGATCTTCGCAAAAAAAAAAAAAAGTAAATGTAGAACCAGAAAAGAAGACGTCACCGCTGACATTTTTGATGATTAGTGTTTTTTTTTTTTACTATGACTTCACCAATTTTCCTCCGTTTATCAAGGGCAGGGTCAAGGGGGCAGCGGTTCGAGCTCGGACTCCCGGACTCAACTATTTCACCGCGATAATGATGTTCAAAGCCAAAAAGTGACCTATTACCAGCCAGTATTCAGGATTTCTTTCGACAACAGGAGGAAGGGTTGTAGATTAAAGGGGGAACATGAATTTCCAAACTCCAGTTGTCCGAAACCACCAGGAGGAGTTTCTGCCTCGCTGCTTGCGGAATAAAACTATGGAATAGCTTGAATGTGTCACTCTAACAATGTACCACAGTTTGCAAAGTTAAATCTATGTATAAAAAACACGGTCTTCACAAACTACAGAGATGGAAATTAAAGGGATATTTCAGGATTTTTGACATAGGGCCTCATTTCCTAGTTATCCAGAGTGTTGTTGATTTCTGGAGATATTTTTTTTAATTTTCTATTTATGCAGTCCTTATATTTGAAGAGTTTAGTGGTGCTAGGCTAGTGCTAGGCTAGCGCATGTCTATGGTAACTAATAGCCTGCATTAAAAACTTCAAAACGTTGCCATATCTGATTTGTAGAAAGCTCCTTTGTGAATTCCACGTGTAGTAATGCCGGCCGCAGGTAAACAAACTACTGTAGATCCGGTAACCTAGCAGATCACTCCGCCGCTGCGTAGCTTACAACCAGGAAGCTGATGTGGCTCAAATATAAGTTATTTTAAATGCAAAATGGTTATATATATAAAAAAAAAATCAGTCAACAAAGACATTTATATCGGTAGTCTGGTCAAAGTGCTTTGCCTCAGGTGCACTGTGCTTGGGTCAGACTGTTTTTAATGCAGGCTACTAGTTACCATAGACATGCGCTAGCCTAGCACCACTAAACTCTTAATCCCTTTCAATTTGAGATAATTCACTGCAAATCGAGGTGACAAAGCCAGGGAAAACTGTGTACAATGTTTGAAATCAAGACATTCTGACATGACAGAGGTTCTTTTTGTCTCCTGCCAAGTATCTGTCATCTGTCATTGTGGCCATACCGCCTTTGCTCTGCCCGATCCCGTCAGACCTTGGAAGCTAAGCAGGGAAGGGCCTGGTCGGTACTTGGATGGGAGACCGTTTGGGAACACCAGGAAGCCTAGCGAATGCAGTGAGTGAGTGAGTGGTTGGTGGTGGTCGGAGGGGCCGATGGCGCAGACTGGTTGCCTCGCTTTCGTCAGTCTACCCCAGGACAGCTGTGGCTACAATAGTAGCTTACTACCACCTGGTATGGAGTGAATGAATAGTGCAATGTAAAGAGTCTTTGAGTGTCAAAAAAAAGCGCTATATAAAACCGAGGCATTATTATTATCTTACTTTGTGGGTTTTTTTGTCAATCATGTGAAATTCCCACTTACTTTGAGACTGTTCAAGATGGCTGGATTTACTTTTGCTTGATCCTAATATAGACAAATTGGTTATCAAACGTTTTTACATCACATTTCAAGACATAACTTCTTCTGCCGACACATTCCACCACATTAGTTCAATCGCAAACTCTTAAACCACTTTAGCCGTAATGCAGTGTATCCTGTGTTCCCCCCCCCGCGATGCCTCATGTCTCTAAACCGCCTTTTTCATCCCGATCCGTAACTCCTCTCACCGCGGAGCTCCTCCACATTTGCACCGAAAAACCCTCACGCACAAACAAATGTCCTCGCAAAAAAAGCGTGTGATGCCGCGCCGCCGTCGAGGGGAGGGAGTGCGATAGAGGGGGAAACTCTCTCCCCCCCCCCCCCCCCCCCATCCCGCCGTCTGTCTGCCGGCCACACTGGGCCTGTTTTTGAATTCCTGATCAAAAGTTGCAGCGAGGACCACCACTGAACCACGGCCTCCGAAACATCTGCTGTCAAATCCGAGTGAATTATTTATCTGTTGATGCGGCTGAATGTAACGCGTTTTGGTCCAAAGCTGCAGACGTCTCCCGAGCCCGTTTGTGCCGGTGCGAGGATGCTTAGGAAATAAAATGCTTCAATCAACAGCAAAAACAAAATGATCCGCTGTTTAGAGAAAGGAACGCGCTTGTTCACACACTCACACACACACACACACACACACACACGCTGCCCCGGTTATTAAGGCCACTTACCCTTGCAAGGAGCGGGATGAGGGATCACGCTGTATGTTACAATTACTATGACTATACTGCTGCTACTACTACTTTTATTTCCCACAGTATCCCAGTGAGAAGAAAAAGCTTAGCCGTGCGCTGGAGTGTGGCAGGCCGTCGTAATGACTATATCGACTTATCGTTCAATACATGACAGATAAACTATTGCAACATTTCTCGTGTGTTCATTTATTGCGTTCTCCCCCTAGTTTTTCTTCTTCCTACGAGTAGCAAGTAAAGTCCAATGCTTTTTTAATGACATTTCAATGCCCCATATAATATTTTGAAAGTCACAAACGCAAAACAAATTGACGCATTTACAATTTCTAAAGACTTGCAAACATTGGCTCACGCAGAGGAATGAATTCATGTTTGGGTGTTTCAAAGTTAATTAGACCGAACAAATAATGTGCAGAGCATTTCAGCAAAACATGACGTTGAATGTGTTCTGGACCATAAATGCAGTATTTCCAATGAATTCATGGCAACAAATTTCGATCAATACACTTTCATCTGCTCCTTCAGAGGCAATTATATCGTTTATCGCGATATTTTCGTGCCTCAATACATCGAACTTCGAATTTATCGTGACTGGCCTAAACAAACACACCGATGCGACCATCTTGGCCGATCACCCAGAAGAAGAGGAATGACCCGATCACGACATAACTGAAAGATCTTAAAGCGATAGCGCCTGAATTAAATATCCATCTTCTACTAAGGCTACAAATAAATAGGCATTTATTGTACGCATTTGTGTTATTATTAGTTCTGCCATAATGTAGATTCAACTGTTAAAGCATCTGGTTTTCTGAACTTGTAGCTTTATGTCTTTAGAAGAAAAGCCTCAATCAAAAGCAGCTACTTTAAAGGCGCTATACCTAATTTTTTTTAACCTTTTTAGTCAAAATATCTACTATTTGGGTTGACCATACACACATTCACAAATTCCTACTTTTCCTACTACTACAAACATAGCAAACATAATGTTTCCCTACAAATAGGAAAACAAAAATCAGGTATAGGTCCTTTAAAGAGTAAGATCTTCAAACCCATAACATCAAGTATTAAAGTGATCGTCTGTACGCTTTATTGATTTAATAAATTGACCAGATTTGACCTAAAATTTAAACATAACGTAAACAATTATAAAAAAAAAAAATTAAGTCCCTCCCTTTGCTGATTTCAGCAACTATTCAGAATCCCCGGGCTTTCACTCTGACCAATGAGACGAGCTTTCCTCCAGTCAGTAGAGAAGGGGGAGGAGCTTGATCGTGTGCTTTTGAAAGTGTGTTCTGGCTTTCTAGTCTGATCTGGAGGCGACGGGAGGAACTCGATTTTTTACTTTCAGATTTTACTCTCCTCACTTTGCAATCTTACAGCTCATCACTTTAAGGCCGCTTAGTGCGAGGACCTGGCGACCCGGTTCTGCCATACTGCTGCTACAATGTAGAGAAGGAAATGTCCCCTTCAACAACAAGAACAACAAAATGATTTGAAGTGTAGAAAAAGAAATCAATTAATGAAAAAAAGGAAGAAAAAAAAAGAAAAAAGCAGCCTCACATTAAGACCACATGTGACTGTTTCACATAAGACTGCTGCTGCTGCAACTTAATATTCTTAGAAAATATTCACAAAAACACACATAGCCCTGCATATTGAGACGGCAGCGGAGGCCAAATGTGGCTGTTTAATGACAGGGATTACCACTGCTTCCGCCGCCGATGCCCCAACTTCAAATCCTTAGAAAATAAAACGCTTCAATCAACAGCCATAACAACCAAACGATCCGCTGTTTAGAAAAAAGAGATTATTCACAAACACACACACACACTCTGGCATATTAAGGCTACTTATACTCCAGCAGTGGGCGCCCATATTTCTACAGCCAGGGCTGGAGCACGCTGCGCATTTCCCCGGCGCCGGCGCGGTCGCTAAGTGGCACATCTCATTAGAATGATTTAGGCGCGCCGAAAATGATATTACGATAATTTCAAAAACACTATCAGTGGCTTCATCCCCCCAAATGATCATTTAAGTCCTGCTTGTAATGGCTATGAGACTGTTAGCGGGGTTATTCATTTCAAACTGTGTTAAGCACAGCACGCGCCGCCATTAGGGCCCCCGTATCGGTATGCTTACTGGAATGAGATTGCGCGGGTGGCGACGGAATTATCAAGCGGCGGAGTATCCATCGATCACCCGCCCCAGTTGATGCCGCGCTCAACTAAAACAACATTAAGTCTCCAAGTTTCAGACGGTGGGGGGAAGTTAGCCGAGTCTTTAGCACCTGAGTTTTATTTATTTATTTATACTTTTTCCCCTCGCTCGCGCGCGCTAGCTGCTAATGCCGCGTGCCCGTGAACCGGCTAATAAGCGCCGCGCGCACACTCTCCAGCCTTTTGTCGCTTCCCCCTTGTTAGCTAGCGCCCCCCCCTTCCTATGCTAACTTCCTGTCAACGGCGGAGGAGCGAACTTGCCATACAATTTCCCACGGGCTTTGCATATAAGACAGCCGAACACCCCCGCGATAACAAAAAGCCCCGGCGCTTAGCGTGATTGATAGGCCTCACCGCGCGTCATTTATCTCGAGTAGCGGCGCGCGTACGCACGTGTATATAAGGTGGGTTTGCGTGCGTGGATTATTGGGGGGGGGGGGGGGGGGCAGGAAGGCGCCTGTTGTCCCTTGGCATCTATTTGCTTTTAACCACCAAGTCATTACCACCTAATACATGTAGATTGGGGGATGGAGGTGGCAATGGGCAGGAGAGGGGAGATCAGTGAAGTGTTATAGAGCCAAGCAGATGCTCCGCTCAGAGTTATTGCATACAAAGATGATTAGTGCAGGGGGGGGGGGGGGGGGGCGGGGGGGTTTGGGGAAGAGGGGTTGGTCGGGCGCTCGTCGGAAGACCCCGTCAACTGATAGAGGGTCTTCAGGCGCCGACGGGGAATGAAGAGCGAGGGAGAGAAAGAAGGTATTTCATTTGGAGGCCATTTGCATATTTTATGAGGAGACGTGAAGCATGGCAGCGGGGAGACAGATGAGGGGAAGGGGAGAGGAGGGGGGAGGAGGGGGGAAGAGGGAGGGGGGGGGGGGTGCGGATGGAGGTGCCAGTTTTGCTAATGCGGTTGGCAAAGGTTCAAGTCGTGACCCCTCGGAGTCATCGCCTGACCTTTTGTTTGACGGAGCGGCGCGCAAAGAACACCAATATTGATGCTCGGGACGGCGCGAATATGCAAATGCGTGGAGGCCAGATCACGTTTCAGTTTTGCTCTTCACCCTCAACAAAAATATTTATTTCCGTGTGTTGTAAACCAATTGGTTCGTGGGCAGTGTTCTCTCTTTAGCCAAAAGTCGTAATAACATAATGGCAGGTTCCACCATTGAGTGTGGAGGGAATGAATGATGACTACAGTGTTTTATCATTTTCAGGCAAAAACCACCTAACACTGTACACGATCAAAATATACAAACACCCTCTGAGCGGCTGATTGCAATATTTGATAACTGTCGGGAGTATCTGGGGAGTCGCGGGACATCGAGAATATATATATATTTTTTTTTACATTTCTGACATAAAATTTGATGTATTTTTGATTGAAAACTGCATAATATCTTAAGTTAAATTAAGCCAAATATCAAAATACAATATCCAAACTAACATCACTAAACCAGATTTTTCATTTTTTTTAGCACCTTTAATTATGAAATGCTAATTATATTTTACAGAAGGGGGTCTGGGATGATTTTGGGGGTCTCGGCATGAAAAGTTTGGTAACCCACGTCTTGATTACTGCAATAATGACACTATAACAACAATCCCGCTCACTTCTGGTCACGTGCCGCCGGGTCCGGAATTAAAAATTCCCATTCATATTTAGCATTGACTTAAAAAAAAAGAAGAAAAAAAAAAGGAATTTTAAAGAATAATAGTCAGCTAATCAGCTATGTGCTCACTCGTGGACATAAAACACACAATTTTAAATAGAAGATTTATCCAAAAAAATTTCAACCAAAAGTTATAAATATTATATTCAAGTATTGTCGTTTTTTCTGCTAATTTGGTTCTTACAGCCAGACCTTTATGTTGGTTTCGTACCTGACAGTTTTAGCTACAACTGTGACCCACCAAAAGCTATTTTAATCAGCTGACCAGACACGTCACAGCAACACCAAGTGACAGCCTCTGAGGACCTTTATCAACACAAAGGTCTGGCTATAAGAACCAAACTAGCATCATTACCAGAAGACCCAATGAACCTATTTGGACTAATGTGGTGTTTTCTGTTTTGTATCCGCGTGATGGTCGGTAGTTAGCACATACGTAGCGGATTAGCCGGCGTCGTACTTTTGAACTCTTTAATATTACTTTTTTTTTTTTTTTAAAGTCAATGCAAAATATGAATGGGACGTTTACCTCTGGAACCCGGCGCGTGACCGAAAGTGAGTGTTGAGCTCTATTGTCAAAGGGACATAATCCTCTGCATTTGAGAGGCTTAATACTAAATAAGGTCTGTTATCGCGTGGACTTACCCTAAACTTTAAACTTGGAGAGATTTGCGAGGAGCGAGTATTGGAGCTCACATGCCAGGCCAGACATGTATGAATAAAAGAAGAAAAAAAAGAACAATCATAGAAACCCAGACAAACGTCAAAGCAAACATATTTCCCAAACACACACCTTCCGACTGTTTACCTTAAACCGTGTCGAGAAAGTTTGCCGGGGGCAGCCACTCGCCGAAAGGAGCGGATAACTAGACGAAGCGCGAACAGAAAAGTAAAACTTGGAACGGACTCAGTCTTAATATAGGTAACTCGGAAAAGTTGCATAATGTTATGTTCATGTGCGCTATAACCCACGAGAGCTGAAATCACCGCTTCCTCCTTCTCTTCTGTGAGGGAAAAAAAAAGAGTCTTTTAAACCCTCAATTCAAGAGGAAATAAAACAGTCCAAGGACCAGCTGCCAGAAAATCAGCCTCTTAATGAGAATGTGGAGAGAGTAAACTTCGCCTTGTGCCGTAGCCCAGCGGAGTTGGACTGGCAGTGTACACACATGAAGCCTGATTACTGTAAGGCTCTACAAACAAATAGGTTTCTTCCGACGCTTCTCCGCTCCCTCTCTCCGTCAATTGCGTAAAAAAAAAAAAGGAAAAAAGAAAAGAAGAAGGAGGAGGAAATATATAAAAATATCAAGTAAAGCGGTGGTGGGGGGCGGCGGCGGCGGGGAGAAGCGGTTTAGGCATCTCTAACAACTTCCTGTAATTGCGATTTATTGAGAAGGGAAGCGGAGGGTAAAGATTTTGAAATTATAAGCTATTATGTGCAAGAGAGAGTAAGCGGGGTGGGGGGGCGTGCGACATAAAATACAGCTGACAAGCCCAGCCAAATTAGCCCAGGACCATTACAAAAATCACTTAATTGCCGGCAATTCTGTCAGGTCAATTGAGTCTAATTGAAAAAAAAAAATGAAAAAAAGAAAAAGGAGAAGAAGAAGAAGAGAGTGAGATAGATAGACTGAGTGAGGGAGAGAAGAGAGACGGGGATGACAAAAAAAAAAAAAAAGCCGTATCGCGAGAGGCAAAGAGGGAAAGTGCTCGATGAGGTGAGGGATCAGGAAGCGGGGGAAACAGGAAACAGGTGGGGATTGGACGGCGGCGCGCAGTCGGCCCCGCCCACCATCGCTGATGTAAGACGAGGTGTGTGTGTGTGTGTGTTCGCTGTGTGGGTGATATTGTAGGATAATTGAACGTTCTCTTGTCATTCCGCCTCATTCTGGCAAGTGCTTCGGAGTCACGTGAGCACATACAAGAGACAGTCCGAGTTTGAGTCAAAGTCATATATTTGGCGACTTTTGGGGACTGAAACTTTGGTTATAATGCCCAGATATGTGTTGTAGACTTATAAAGACTATATTAAAATGCAAAGAAGGGACTACACATGTTTCAACTTGCAGTGACACAGTTCTGAAGAGCCTCATATATAAATAAAATGCCCAAGCAAAGAGTCTGGTCCCCTGTTCATGTGGGAGAAGCTCCATGAAGCAGAGAATGAATGCAATGATATGGACGTGAAGAGTGATTTTAAATATACATTATTAACATAGTGGGGTTTTTTCCCCCTCCAAAATGTCCCACCAATGTCACAGAGTTTGAGTCCTCAAAAAAAATACTGGTATATTTTAGTATAAATTGGGCCATTTTGTGCCCATGTGTGTGTTGATCAGAGCAGATGAACCTGTGATGAATGGCCTTTGTGATCAGCCATTTGTGAAGAGGAACCAGGAAATCAGGAAATGTGTGTTTTATTTTGCTCACGTGGCATTTTCATTCACATAAGTCACCGCTCATAATTGTCATCATTGTCGTGTAGGGTTACAAATCCCCTGTTTTTTCAATATCATTTTCTCAAACGCGAAACACTTAAAAGCCAATGCTGTACAATAAAGTCAACACAGGTAACAGGATGAAACTAAAAAGATGTGGCGTGTGGATCAGTCAATCAATCAGATCCTCTAAATCAGCGGTTCTCAACTGGTGGGTCGCGGGTCCCATTTTCAGAGGGTCGTGGGTCATTGCCAAACCCTATTCTAGATACATTTTTTTGGATCCTTTTTAATGGAAATATTTATGACCAATGCCGAAAATCGATTAAACCCTGCAAAGAAACACTGCATTTTGATATCAAATACACTAAACAATGGCTTAACAGGAAATGTTGAAAGTTGTTATTGTTTTTGGGTTGCGACTTGACATGATGCGTTGAACACCAGTTAGGAAACACCGCTCTAAAGGGTTGCATCATTTTCATTCCTCCACGTTCTGGACTCACACTCATTTGGCTTCACTCGCCATGCTGCTGTTTAGCTGTGACCTCTAAACCCCCGCCTTAACCGAGCACATCTTCTCCGGATCATCCATCCATCCATCTTCTTCCACTTGTCCGTTGCCGGGTCGTGGGGGCAGTTGTTGGAGCTGCCCAAATCCCATCGCACCAGCCCCTATGGCTCCTCCTGCAGGTGGTGGGTCCACTGAAGGACGGCCTCATGGTTCTAACCGGGCCTGTTGGTCTCTCATAAGGGGTTCAGGGGTAAAGCTGAATTGGGTTCAGCTTCACACAATTCTAAAAGCTTCTTGACTGACTATAGGCCAGTCTAACGCCTCATTTGGAAGCGAAGAACCTACAAAACTGATTTTTCCTCATGTTGTTGTGACTTTTTCATCATATTGTGTGTCCTTTTTTGTCACGTTGTTGCGTTTTTGTTATGTTTTTTATGACTGTTTAATCACGTTTTTGTCACGTTTTTGTAAAATTTTTGTCGCGTTTTTGTAACGTTTTGATCAAGTTTTTGTAACATTTTTGTTGCCTGTTTTGTCACTATTTGGTCGCATTTTTGTCATGTTTTTGTTGCCTGTTTTGCTGCTTTTTTGTCACAATTTTATCACGTTTTTGTAACATTTTTGTCAGGTTTTTGTTGCCTGTTTTGTTGCGTTATTGTTACATTTTTGTCACGTTTTTGTCAGTTTTTTGTTGCCTGTTTTGATGCGTTTTTGTTACATTTTTGTCACGTTTTTTTCAGGTTTTTGTTACCTGTTTTGTTGCGTTATTGTTACATTTTTGTCACGTTTTTGTCAGTTTTTTGTTGCCTGTTTTGTTGCGTTTTTGTAACATTTTTGTCAGGTTGCCTGTTTTGATGCTTGTATTGTCACGTTTTTGTTAAGTATGTGTTGCCTGTTTTGTCACATTTTGGTCACGTTTTTCTCTTGCCTGCGTTGTCGCTATGTTGACGTTTTTTTACGAGGAGCTTTTTGAGATGTGTCTGAAGTCTCACTGGAGAAAATGTGCTCGGTTCGGGCCGGGGGGTTCAGGGATTAGACCTGAGGACGGTCCCGCACGTGTGCTGCGCGCTCTAACAGCTGAGCTCCGCTAGCGCCGCGTTATTTAAAGGTTACTCAATACAGGCAACTCGGAGCGCAAAAAGCAAAGGTCTTCATCGATTCGAATCCGACTCCTACTCATGGCTTTCACTTCGTTTACATGTGCCGTCCGCCTCGTCTGACATCTGCATTTCACGTGATGACATTTAGAGCAGTTTGGAGGTTGTGAAGCAATAAGAAAGATAAAAGAGAGGAGCAAAAAAAAAAAAATCTAAATCTGTCCGTATAATTTTATCTCTAAAATCGTGGTCGTCTTATCAGCGCGGCAGTGGCGGGAATCGGCGTGCCAATCCTTCCACTGTCACTCTCCTCCCCTATCAGCGCACAATGACACGCCGGCGCCGCCATTGTGCGGCGAGGTGGAGGATACTCGCCACAATACGCCGTCTCTTTACATATGTTTGACTATTAAAAAGGGGGAGGAAATCCAGGCAGTGGTGGTCGGCGTCTTACCCGGGAGCCCCCATTGTACTCCGGCAAAGGCGAGGCACCTACGGGGAATCAAGTATGAACAAAGGACGGCGGGCGAGGGGGACACAGAGGCGTGCGTGGCGGGGGGGGGGGGGGGGGGGAGGGGAGAGAGAGAGGGACGGGCTTCAATGAGGCGGAGGGAGTCGGTGACATCTACAGTTCAAAGTAGCGCCTCGGCTGCACACACACACAATAACAGTGTCCCGCGGCTTTGGTCACTTCATCATTATGTGGACAGGGAGCCGAGCGGTGAGTGACAGCGAGGCGCGTGCCCAGGCTTCTTTTAACCTTTATTTACCTGGGGAAAGTTGACAGAGAGTTTGGTGGGGGGGAAAAAAATAACACACTTGGACACACGGACGCCCGGGACATAGTCGGTGTGGTAGTGGTGGTGCTGGATGAGTGAGAAGAGTGGGATGCTGGGATATTCAGGGGTTTGTTCCATGACAGAGAGAGTGTGTGTGTGTGTGTGTGTTTTGAATGCAATACTGTAAACTTCCACTAGAGTTGGTGAACTTATTTATCTTACTGTATCGCCACAACAGCGGAGTTTTGAGTATATTTGCTTTTTCCTGAATAATAAAAGTACACCAACTACTTTGACAGACCAAAAAAAAAAGTGCTATCATTTAGTTGGAATGCCTTTAGCTTTGATTACGGCACGTCGTATTTGCTGTTTCAATGAGCTTCTGCAATGTCAAAAGATCCAGTGTTGCATTCATTTGTCAACAAGATCTTGTATTGATTATGGGAGAGTGTGACCACAACGCAAAGCCTTACTCCAGCACATTCCAAAGATTCCTAACGGGGGTTAGGATCTGGACTCTGTGGCGGCCGATGCATCCTGGAACGACTCGTTCACAATGAATCCTGGCATCTTGGAATATGCCCGTGCCATCAGGGAAGATGAAATCAGTGATTGGAAAAACCTGGTCAAGGATGTTCAGGTGATCTGATTCTTTGGGGACACGGTGTTGCCGCACGACCTGACCAACAGCGCCAACCCTTTGTAAAGTTTGTTAAATACAGATGGTGACGGTTTTTTCAGACTAAAACCGAGTTGGGTGCACTTGTACCTTAAGGTTAAGGTGTATCCTGTAAGGTTAAGTTGTACTCCATTGATCTTTTGGTGCCGCTGGGGAAACCTGTAAGGAGCAGTCTAACACTGTTGTAATATTAATCTGTTGTGCATCCATGGGAGAGAATAGTCTAAAATGATGCAGACGTATTTTCTATTAAAGGAATATTACAGGATTTTTGACATAGGGCCTCATTTCCTAGTTATCCAGAGTGTTGTTGATTTATAAAAATCTATATATATATATTTTTTTTGTACTCATGCAGTCCTTGTATTTGAGGAGTTTAGTGGTGCTAGGCTAGCACATGTCTATGGTAACTAGTAGCCTGCATTAAAAACAGTCTGACCCAAGCACAGTGCACCTGAGGCTAATCACTTTGACCAGACTACCGATATAAATGTCTGTGTTGACTGAATAATTGTTTAAATATAACCATTTCACATTTAAAATAACTTATATTTGAGCCGCATCAGCTTCCTGGTTGTAAGCTACGCAGCGGCAGAGTGAGCTGCTGGGTTCTACGGTAGTTTGTTTACCAGCGGCCGGCATTACTACACGTGGAATTCACAAAGGAGCTTTCTACAAATCAGATATGGCAACGTTTGGAAGACCACATGGTGATTTTGAAGAGGTTTTTAATGCAGGCTACTAGTTACCATAGACATGCGCTAGCCTAGCCTAGCCTAGCACCACTAAACTCAAATATAAGGACCGCATGAATAAAAAAAAATATCTCCAGAAATCAGTGACACTCTGGATAACTGGGCAAAGAGGCCCTAAGTCAAAACTTCTGAAATTCCCTTTAACTTAATTGTCAAAGTGTTTATGTTAAATGTGTGGTTATAGATAATTAATCGGAATAGCAAAGCTCCTGGTGAAATGTATTGTTGTTATATTGTTTTAGTACGCCTTATACCCGTATGTGTGTGGGGCACTTGACCTGTTGTTGTCCTTTACACTCAGACAAGTGGTTCCTTTTGACAGTTCAACAGCCGTTTTTGCAATTTGGCCAAAGGTCCGCCAACGCTGTGAACAGATAACCCTGAAGTGAACGAGCAGAACGGCCCCTCGTGCAGGCCGGGATGGGAACAAGCAAGATGCATCATTTGACGAAAGAAAGAATCGAAATGCCGTGGAGGCCTCGCGTTATTTAAGGCACAACAACAAAAACCTAATCGGAACGCTAAAGTAGATCCTCTTTGTCAAACCTAAAAAACTCTGCACCCATTTTACAAAAGCGTGTCCGCCCCCGCTGCATCTCGGACAAAGGCGCCCTCTGACTGACAGACGGGCCGCCAAATTTGAACCAAAACACGTTTGTTTTTGCGCGGGCCACACACTGACCCTCAAATTGCAGCGTCAATGCCATTGATTGGCCCACCTCGTCAGTCCCCCCCGCTGATAAATTATGGTCATTTTTTTTTGTCCTGAACTCACCTTTTTTTTTTTGTCTTTTTTTTTCAGAGAGAGAGAGAGAGAGAGAGAGCTCGGTCCATTGTCCTCCGCCCCCCTCCCGCTCTGATGATGACGCCCGCATCATTCGCCGCAGGCCGAACCCGGCGTACCCCTCCATAAAGTGTTTACGACGATCGCCCCGGCGCCGTCACCTCTCCCGCGTCTCCGGAGCGGCCCTCAGAACGCCGGCCATTAACGGCTGAGGCAGGAGTCGGGGGGGGAAGAAAAAAAGGAAAAAGAAAAAGGAAAGTATCTAATTGGCGTTCTGCTGCAGCCACGGACCCGCTTTTTCTACGGAAGGCGAGGCTTTGGAGGGCCATTAATTAACCTTAGTGCTATGATTACTACTTACATTAGAGGGGGATACATTAGAGGTGGCTGTACTTCAGAGGGGCCCCGGCGGAGCGCTCCATGCCCCCGCGAGCCACGGTATGTTAACGGGGAAGCAACTAATTAGATGTCAAAAATTCATAAGGCCGCTCTTTAATATTGCATATCTATCCCTGGCCTGTCACTTCAAAACAAGGAGGATTGCATAAACAGGGCAGCGCGTACACACACACACACGTACACCCCCCAAAACCCCGTCCTGGAGCGGAAGGGGGGGGCGGGGCGGGATGCGGGGGGTTTTTGTCGGCGCGCTTGAAGGTGAAGAAGGAAGGAAAGGCGAGGAGGAAGAAGAAGAAGAAGAAGAAGAAGAAAGGGGGACGCAATCAAAGAAAAGTTCCTTGACAAATCCCAGAGAGGGGCCACTTTGCCACATTATCGAGTCTGGTCTTCTACAGCGGGGAACATCACAGAGGAAGAGTTTGTCCACCTCTTCCTCACCTGAACTTCGAGCGCCAGAAGGGAAACCCGCAGACGTTTTTTTTATTTGCGGTCTTTTACATCGCCGGCGCAGTGACCTCTTAGACGTGTCTCGTAAGAGTAAAAGCCTGTAAAGCAGCATCGTGAATAGCACCAATATAGGAGCATCAAACGGCTGCAGTTAAAGCGGGTTTTTACTGGTGCGGAGTCCACCCTTTATGGCGCAATGCCTTCAATTAAGCACATTTTCTGTTTAAAACGCGTCGCTGAGCTTTTAAAGATACAACCAGACAATGCAGTCGACGAGATAATTAATTTTCTCCTCCCTTTGTGTGATATTGACTCGACTTTCACTTTATAAGCACATTTAAGAGCTTTGTAGGGGCCCTAATGAAAGATAAAAGACGGTTTTGTTTATTTGCGAGTTAAAAGCAGCGTTCCTGTCAGCGTTTACGAGCGGCGGCTTATCCCGGGACGACGGCGAGTGTGTCGCGTTTCAGGCGGCGGCGTCGTCACACGGGCCGCACGGAGTAGATCACTTTGTCGCACTTCGATCCTGTGAGAACTTTTCCGCTCAAACGTGGGGTTAAGCTTTTCTGCCGTCGGACTCGTGAACACTGAAGAACTTTCTGCCTGTTGTTTGAAATGTATACGGACGTCAAAGCAGTCAGAGTGGGAAAACAAAGAAGAAGAAAAAAAAAGAAAACGTTCTCCCATTTCTCCACCATTACTTTAAAGCAGCACTAAGTAACTCATGCCCCTAGAGGCCAATAAGCGCCACTGCAGGTGTCCTTAGTATGTAGCGTTTTTTTTTTACTCATTAATTGTCCGTGAGAGTAAATACTACGCTGACAGAAAAGGCAAAGGGAGAGAGGGATTTTGTACATCCAATTACACAATGGAGATATTTTTTTTTTACTCAAACTTGACTGTAAATACTGTTTAAGTGGGGCTAGCCCGCAGTTAGCTTGGCCCGTTAGCCTATTAGCTTCTTCTTCGTGATCCCATTAGTGTGTATTTGTTGCTCCGGGTCAGGGGAGTTGCACTCATGGTTTTCTGGCCAGAGACAGCAGGGGGAGATGAAAGACCAATCATCCCATTAACACTTGTATTACCCCCAAAGGGACTACGAAAAGGTAAACAAGTTACTAGTACTGCTTTAACAAATGCGGAATAATGCTTCTTTTTTTCTTCTAAATAAAGATACCGAGACATGGAAAGGAGCAAAGTGGTTCATCAGCCCATAAACTCTTCAAAAAATGGACAATGCTAACCAGGAAGGTACGTTAGCTTTGTGCTACCTATGCTAACATTAGCAACGAGTGGCGTTTTTCGCTTCTACTGAACAATTTGCTGTGAAAAAAACCCCCAAAAAACATCCAAATGGACCCGATTTTGGCTCGACGAGTGGACAATTGTGATTACCATGAGAGGCCATGCCTACTTGAATAACACGCTGCAGTCTGTATCTATTCCACTACGAGGTTAAACCACACTTAAAACTGCTGCTTTAACTTCTTAACCCCCACCTTAACCGAGCACATTTTCTCCAGTTTGACCAAAAGCAAAAAAATCATCAAAAGAGTGACAAAAATGCAGCAAAACAATAACAAAAAAACGTGGCAAAATAGCGCCACAAACTCGACGAAAAAGTGAAGACAACGAGGAAAAATGTTAGCTCAGTTTTGTAGGGGTTAGCTTTCCAATGAGGCGCTACACTGGCCTAGAGGCCGAGAAGCGTTTAGATTTGGGTGAAGCCGAACTGGAGACAATGTGCTCGGGTAAAGCGGGGGTCAACAGGTCAACAGCTCTCGTTTCTTTGTTTTGTTTTCTGTTTTTTCTGTCTTTGTTTCAACTTTCATTTGATTAACACTTGTCAAAGAAAAAACCTTTCTTCAAAGCCACTTGTCACTATAATAACAGTAACATATCTGTCGTTTTCAATGAGAGACACATGTCAGGATGAAAATAAAGGGGGGGGGGGGGATTTCTAGCTAAAAACCTTCATCGATTAGATGAACAGACAGAAAGGAAAGTTCTGACATACAGTATAAATCAGGTTTTCCTCAAACAAATTGTCACATCACTGGAAACCCTGTCTTTTCATGTATAAAACCAGACCAACAACAACAACAACACTGAAACACCAGTTGCTCAAAAATATTCAACTATTTTGTAGCTAATTAACTTTCTCTACGGTAAAACAAAAAAGGCCCCTTTTCTGCCTGAGCTCAGCCAGACTCTCCTGTCCTCTCTTTGTCTGTGCCTTTGTAGATCAACCGGGGGCCAGTTCAATTCAATAGCCGTGTCGCACCTGCATCGGCGGCGGCTGAATTAAGTGACACATCCCGACTGCCGCTGGCCACTGAAGCAAAAAATTAGCCCGGGCGGCCCCTCCAAAGGTCAGCGCGGAGAGAGAAAAACGGAGGGTCACATTACTCTAAACGTGAACTCCGGCACGCGGCGAGGCGAGCTGCCAGACGCCACGAGAGCGGCCAGACACGGGACAGGCTCGGTTATTTCAACGGCGGCTCTCAGAGTAAGACACTCACTGTCACTGTCAACGTTACTCTCTCTCTCTCTCGCCATTGAAGCGGCTGAATGTTTTCAAACTTTAGAGGGGATGGAATGAAGGCCGACATTGCGAACGACGGGGCCTAACTACAGAGTAATATCACTCGAATGCAATCATGGACACTGGGATGTGGGCGGGAGCTTTTCCCTGACAAAGAGAGATTCTGAAATGCCGGTGTGACTTTCCTGTTTAAATAAATAAAGTCAAAATACAAATTGCCCATGCCATATTTGGAAAGAACAAAATACTGTATGCGTTCATGTGGTCCATGGGGTTTAGGGGTGAGGAAAGCATTTCCTGGATACGTAGGGCATCAGGCGGATCCTTTTTGGAGCTGACGCTGCGATGCTCAGAATAGCCACTGGAGAAAATCCGTAGATTACTGAAACATGCGCCAACAGCTCGAAACACGACCCCAGGTATGTTTCTGATGAGCAAACAACTTTGTAACATGGTGAAAAGCTCTAAAAAGTCGATTTCGCGTGATACCCCTTTAAAACTCTTTAAAACATGATTATAATGTACAAAACATAGATCATTTTCTTATTTATTTTTTACTTTAAACGGACTTCTCTTAAACAATGATTACAAAAGATAGGTTTTCAGACACTTCTGTCCAAACATTCCCATTGACGATGCATATAACTGCCATTTCAGGACAAACTTTCCAAGCTAGATTTCCAAAACAGTTTATGCGGACTCGCGACCGTTTGAAAAACACCCCCTAAGAGCTCGGGTTGATCAATTATTCTAAATTATTCAGGAGTTTGTTACTTTGACAGTGAACTGCACTGATTATAGGCTTTCATTTGATTTGTACAACAAAACTTTTGCCCCAAAAAGTGTCTCGCTGTCATAATGCTGCGTTTGTGTGCGTGTGGAACAAGTGTTATCCGTTGTGCTGCCTGCTCTAACTGTGGTGAATAGATATTATCGAGCCCTGGTGTCATTAGGTTAATTGAAAATCAGCTAGTCTCCGAGAGACACGCACTCCCGATCAACTTTGTTCATTTAACTCTCACTACTTAGTTGTGAAAATAAACAGACTACTAAGAGAAAAAAAACATGTAACTTCATTTTAATTGGATGCTAATTTGCTTATTTTTTTCCAGGGCTTGTGTTGGATCTGTTGTCTGGCGCTCGGAAAACCATGCGCTTAATGCAGTTGACTGGTGCAAAGGTGCAGACTGTATACCTCATTAATGTGATTTTAATTATTCCATAATTGTCTTCCCCTGGGTATATTAACCCAAAGCAAATGAGAGTCACCTGACTTTTTTATGGAATTAAGATGGCTCTGACCCCGTAATCGCATTCATTTTCAAATAGTTTTTTAAATGAAGCGAGATAAAGCCGATGCACTTTGTAATTTGCCTTGTCTGATTACAACACACATTCAATTCAAAGTTCCTCGCGCTGTCAAACTAGTCCAAAGAGCAGACCCTTCCTCTCCCCGGCTCAGAGCAGTAAATGTATCAATAAGTCATGGAGGTAGGAGTTTGGCTGCGGTGGGATAGACATGGCTGTCCGTATTTGTTTATTTGGGAGATAATCAGTCCTTATGCATGGACTCTTATCTCTCTCCATGGAGGCACAGCACAGATAAGAAAAAGATGCAGAAGTTTGAGTTGGTGCGTTGCTCAAAAGCACGTGACCAGCGTTATCAGCCCCGGTGTCGGGGGTCGCAGACTGCAGACTGATTGTGCCAGGTTTTCAGCTCCAGAGGCTTTCGCTCATCTCCATAAACAAGTCGACTCCAACTGCCTCACCTGGAGTAAAGCAATTACTGTGAAGTTCTGCGACTTGACGGCCTGCCAGTCACAGCTCCTCAATGAGCTCCATTCGGGGCGCTTACTGCAATTATTTCACTCCTATTTTGTTGACACTTGCCTTTCAAAGGCGTTCTGACTACATTTAAGAGCAAAGTAGCTTAATATGAATCCATGAAGATGTCTTCAAAGCAAATGTATTCAGAGAGGAGTTTCCTTAAACTGTTGACAGTGGTGCAACACAACTCAAAGAGTTCATTTACATAGCGACTGCTGCTAATGAATTGACAAGTGTCCGTGCACTGAGGGAACTACAGCACACGTCTACTGTCAGCGGCACGTTCAGGAGCTGCTGCACTAAAGCAGCCCATCATTAAAAACTCAACAACCTCCTCATTTCAAAGTATCTGGACTTTAGTCTTGTTCTCCCCATTACACTCGAAAAGATCAGAAACTTCTTCAGGAGGCCATTCCTTGGAACTGGTCCGGCACCTTCAAATGCTTCACCCCATTAAGGAGCCAATCAGGTATAATGAAGCTCGGGCAAACTCTGTGAGCCATGAATTATTTACGGGACGTGTCATCCCTCTGCCGCTGCACAGGAGCAGGCGACACTTGAAGGCTTATCTGGGGTGGAGAGACGCGCTAACGCTGGTGACACCCTCCTCTCCTCACATCACCTGGGTCCACCTCCCACATCCGCCACGGCTTCCCCTCCTCGGCTACCCCCACCCCCTCCCCACCGTCGGAAATCAAACACCCCAGCCCTGAACCGGCGCATCCTCCCTCCTGTCACCCGCCGGGAGACGGAGAGAGACGGAGCCTGCTCCTCTTCGTTACCAGCCTCTCACTCGGAGCTTTCAAACAGATTTCAGCTAATGAGGGAGCATTTAGGAGCCCCGAACGCCGACATTGTGGGGGCTACGGGGAGGGGGGGGTTACGGGAGGCGCACAGTACACAAGCTCCCTACCTACACCTCTCTCTCACACACTGCTCAGGCTTGTCAGCGCAGGTGAACAAAGTGAATGGGATATGTGAGTGACAATAAAGATTTCTTTTAACATCAGTGAGCGGATGGGGCGGGGCCCGGGCGGGCGGTGGGTTGGGGGGACGGGGGGCTGAGGAGGCGAAGGTTTTCGGCGGGTTGTATCCGTTGGAGACAGGCAGCGAAAGTTACTCCGAGGGTCCCATCGAATGCCAGGTTTAATGACAAGGCCTCAGTGGAGAGATGGCACTCCGTCAGCCGAACCAGGCCCGAGCAAAGAACCGTACAAAGCTATTATTTCAAAACACTCCCCCCCCCCCCCCCCCCCCCCTCCCTCCCCCGCATTGTTTTTGCCGTTCATACGCCGGCTTTAATAGACACAGCTAAATTTCTTCTTAAAGTTTCACGCGCCCACTTCTCCCTCACTCTGCCGCTCCCCATTACGAAGCCGGCGACAGCAGCTGCAAACAGGGCATTATTATTTCATATTACGAAAACATTCTTTCTAGATGAAGGGGAGGCTTTGGCAATATTTTCACGGCACGGCTCAGGAGGAGCGCGGGAGCGGACCCACTTTCCCGGTGACACTAATATCCTCCGCAGTTAACTGGGTGGCGCGGCTTATTTACCGCGTTGGGGAGTTTATATTTTTTTCTCCCCCCCCCCCCCTCCTTAACTGGCGGTGGGGAAAGTTTGCGGAGGTGAACAGGAGGTGGATGTGTGGGATTCTTTTTTTTCGGGGGGCAAAAAAATATATATAAGTAAATAAATAAAAAGATCTGCTGCAATTACCAAATCGTGACAGTGAGAAATGCAACCGAAGCCATTTTTGTTTTGTTTGGCTGTACATGACTATAGGCCCACACTTGGATGGACACTTAGGGGTTAGAACTTCTGCCCAGATCACAGCGATCGTGTAAATATTGTTCTGTTGTACTGCACCACTCCAGCTGTGTTTTGCCCTATTGTAAAGGCAATTCCACTTTTGATTTTGTTCATCTCCAAAAGACAATTGTTCACAGGAGCAATATCAAATACATACACAATAAGGGGCCAGCAGATGGAGGGAAGGGGAGAGTTCAGCTTCCTGACAGCCTGGTGACAGCAATCTTTAATTTTTGATGTCACAACCCAGGCAAGTTTGCGTCGAGGAGGGACGATTTCATCACCGCCGAAACGCCAAAGGCCAAAAAAAAATAATCCCCATTGTAGCCTGAAGTAAAGAGCAATTTTCTGCATTTCCATGTTACATTAACGACACAGGTGGTAGAGCGGGTCGTCTCGTGATCGGAAGGTCGGGGTTGGAATCCCAGCTCCCGCAGATGCACATTGTTGTTGTGTCCTTGGGCAAGACACTTCACCCACCTTGCCTCCAATGTCTGTGTGCACTGGTGTGTGAATGAGAGAGTTAATGGGCGAACTGTAAAGCGCTTTGGGCCTGATGAAGGTACAAAACCCCCACCTTGACCACGTGCATCTTCCCCAGTTCGGCTTTACCCAAATCTAAAAGTCTCATTTGAAACGCCTCATTTGAAAGACCTACAGACTGATCTTTTTCCCTGCGTTGTTGCCATGTTTTCATCACTTTTTTGAAAAAAAATATGTGTGCATTTTTGCCATATTTTCATTGCTTTTTTGTTGCGTATTCGTCGCTTTTTTGTCCCTTTTCTGTTCGCTCGTTGCATTTTCCTCCTTGTCCTTGTCTCATGTTGCCATTTTGACACTTTTTATCAAGATGCTTTTAGATTAAAGCCACACTTGAGAAAATGTGCTCAGGTCCAGGTAGGGGTTAAGAGAATAATCTTCTGCCAGAAAAAAAATAAAAAATACTACTTTAACAGGTATTTGATCTCCAAGTCCCCTTGGGAGACGGCGGTTCTGTCCTCGAGGGCCGGATCTGGCCCCCCGAGCCTGACGTTGCCTACCCCTGCTACCGCGTTTGCGTCTCCACACTAGCATTCCACACATGTCCAAAACCTGTGAGCGAGGCACTTTTGTTCCGTTGTTGTGGGAAGCCGCGGTAAAGTCCAACGCGCGAGTGAGACTCCATAGGAGCATGTGTTGAAGCCATCAGTGAGTCAAGCGTCCTAATAACACCCACACAGAGATTAGGGTCATCCATCTCATTCATTGCACCTTCAAATTAGCGCTCATTGTCTCCCTGATTTCTCTATCCGACTTCAAGTGCTGGGCCCTGATGGCACCACAAGTGTGTGTCTGGAAATAGCACAGGCGCTTGATTGTGCACGCCCCCATCCACTACACCACACAAACACTGGTAGCGAAGCCTCCCTCGTGCTCTCTCTCTTCCTAATTAGTGATTAACACATTCTTTTGTCCCGGCCCCGTCTTTATTTATAGGGGCTCTCTTGCCAAACGGGAGGACGCGCGTGCCAGGATCGGATTGGAGAGGAGTGAGGTGAGCGCCGAGTCCCGGCCACTTGATAAATGGAGTCGGGCGGTTCAGGGCTAATGGACTGACGGGGAGAACGGCGCGCAGTGGCATTTCAAACAGGCGGCTCTGTCCGTGCTGTGGTAAAAGTCCATTTGAAATAAACCTCGGCGTCGCAAGCCCGGTTAGTGTCGTCTGTGCGAAAGGCCTTACATCATGCATCGCTGAGGTCTCTTATACAGTATAGGGGATGTATACTTTTTCAACATTGGTCCCTCATCAAAAACATACCTCGTGTAATGTTTGACTTCATGTGTGCGACTTTGAGCGATCCCGTTCACTTTTCTTTTCCAGCTGAATACGATCATTTTATTGCGTGATTGATAGAACCTAGAACGAGCCTGTCCATAAATCCTCACTAGACGCGCTCTTAGTTTCAGTTTCATTCTGCGGTCAAAGTGTCATCATCAGGACGCTACTGATTTGCTAGCATGGCGTTAACAATTAAAAGCTTGTATTTACTGTTTAATCACATGCCATTCCCATTGCTGCCTGCAGAGGGTGCTCCAGGTTACTTGAAAAGACAGAACAAGATAGTCCTCACTGCTGGGTACATAGACACTATTAGAAATTATAAATGTAAAAAAAAAAAAATCTGTATACAGAAAGGATCTGTATCTTGCTATTTTAGCCATTCCAAAGTAAAGTATAGGCATTTATATGATATATTGTACCACTGCCACTATGGAGCACTAATTTTGGTGTTAAATATAAGTATTTTCTGGAGGTATTTTTCAAACCCGGAAGACAAAACGCTTGGATTCAGTTAACTCCGCCCCCTCTCATACAACTTTAGTAGTAGTAGAAATATAAATACCACAGCAAACAGTGAACTTACTTCACGATGCTGTTATAAGGAGTTGACATGTGCAACACAGCTTCATAAATGGCTAACACACACACGCTAACACGTGTTATGATTTACTCTCCGCTCTTGGATTTAGAATCCACTTTGATTCTGGCCAAGGTTCACCAAGCATCAGAGACAGGCACAGACAAACAGTATTCTGGCTGATGGTCGCTGAATCCCGGAGAGAAATTCAAACTTCTGGCGAGTGGACTGTTCTTTAGGAAGGTTGAATAGTCCTGTCCTCGCAGCCAAACGCGCTTTTCTCCGTGACATTATCGTGAGGTAAGAAAACAGAACAGGTGTCCAGACTCCAGAGTAGGTAGAAAGAGCTCCTTCTTCACAACTTTTGGTGCAAACACGACATCTGTTCAGACGCTCAGGGGGTGCGTTTGTTTTCCCTGCAGGGGCAGCGCGGACGCGTCAGGCACTTCCTTTTTATTTATTTATGTATTTATTTTGTTTTATTTATTTATTACAACAGAAATAATGAAAAAAGCTGTTTTACAAATTAAAATCAGGCCGTAATGCATTACATTACAGACGTCGAGCACTTCTGTTCCGCTCTGACAACACAACGGAACAAGTCCGTCGTTTACCAGGAGAGGGCGGAGCAGGACTCAGGAGGATTACTGAGAACTGCCTGAAAGAAGTCAAATAGGAAATAGCATAACAACATGGTTAAAAGCTCCAAAATGTTGATTTTGCATGATATAGGACACACAAGAAGGTCCCGAGATGTGCACCTGGACGGTTGCAGGTTCTCCCCCTGTTTGTGTAGGTTTTCTCCGGGTACTCCGGTTTCCCATTGCTGCCTGCAGAGGATATTTTAAAATACAGTCCAAGACAGACCTCAGTCCTAAAGTGGGTTTCCCAAACAGCAGAGAAATTATCCAAATAAGTTTGAGGTTATTGAGGTTAAAGTGCTCTTGATTTTATTCAGGCTAAAATAAATAAACACTACTCATAGCTATTCAGCAAACAGAAAGCCCATGAACATTGATCAGAAGGCTTCATTTGGCCATAATTTGAATGGAATATGACCTGGAATGGTTTGTCACGAGGAAAAGCAGCATGATATGGTTAAATCTTAAAACTCTAGTATAAACTAATGTGGCTGCTTCGAGGGCTATCAAAATAACATGCTCTCAAAATCACAATGCCTAACGTTTTTTTTTTTTAAAGCGGCGTCCTTCAACCGTGGCCACGATCCTGAAATCATAGAAAAGTCAATCAAATAAGTGACCACTTAAACTTGATAACCTCGATCAAACACATGACAACATTTAACAACTGGGAACCCTGACTTTCCCGCGGCTTCGTTGGTGTCGGCACAGAACATCTTGTCCCACTCGAGAAGTCACTGGAAACTGTGATCCTTTTGATGTATGGCTGCGCGTGTGTGTCACCTCTCCTTTAAAATCACTTTGGCTGTCACACCCCCTCGCCCCGTCCCCCCCCCCCCCCCCTCCTCTCCCTCCCCTGTGAGCGCGTGTGGTAATCAGGCTGGATGGCTGATTCTTTTCATAAATTTTAGTATCTCCTTATTTCAGGCTTTGCTGCTTCTCTGGTGCCATTAGTCCCCCGCAGGCGACAGAGCCCATCTCCCGCGCACGCCACTCCTTTTTATGAGGTTTGCCTTCGCTCACAGCACCGCTGCCTGCCAGGCGTCCTAGGTGGGGCGACCGAATCTGTCATTGCTCTGTCAAGATGCCTCCCTCTTGACTTTTATTTTGTGTTTTCTAAGAGGCATATTGTCCTTCTTAAAGACACTTGGAGGAGCTGATTTAAGGCGATAACAAAGTGAAAACGGCGGGCCGCGAGTGGAAAACACACACATGGATATTGTGGCGGGGCTTTATGGAGTCGGGAGGGGCGCACTTCAGAGAGAGAGAGAGAGAGAGAGAGAGTGATGGTGAAGATGTGATGAAGGCAGGTGCTTTTGGACAAGACATTCCGGAGAAGAAAATGTCCATAAGGTGATAGGTGATTTACTCGCTGCTGCCGCACGTTCAAACTATAGACAATTCCTCATGATCGGATTGTTTGGCGGGTCCGCACATTCTCCCTGGCTGTGTTTCTTCCGGGTTCTCTGGTTTCTCCTATCAACCCAAAACATGTACGACAGCTTAATACTCCCGCTCAAGCTCTGGCGACGGGTCCGCAGCTTCACAGGTTGCCCCAGTGGCTTTTGAAGGATGGGTCAAATGCATAAAGTGCACCTGTTTGCTGGATGAGGGGTTGATGCTTCTTCACTGCACTAAGACAATGAGAGAAACTTCGTGCGGTTTGTCTTTCCATTATGTAGCGACCAGTGCCTCATAACGGTCTCGGACGGGCAACACGTTGAGGCTATTGCGATCGAAAGGCTGTTTCATGAATGCAGTTGACACACAAAACGGCCCTGTGTTCAATGAGAACGATAAGAAAGCAGAGCAACAGAAATGTGGCCAATGCGACCGATGATACGACGCAAGGTCTTGCTCGAAGGTGGGGAGTGAGAAGGGAAAGGGTGGAAGGCGCAGCGAGGGGAGACACGTCTGAGCAGAGGAACTCAGGCTCTGGGGGGCACCAGCTATTAAACTGTTACATCTAAACTCAATTAATTTAATTCCACAAATATGTTTATTGTAGTTTCAAGAGTGTGTTTAATTTTAATTTGCTACCCTCCTCTCCGCACTGTTTTTCTTTTTTGTATCTAGTGAGCAGGGGGGGGACCATATATATACCAATATTTCTGCTTAAAGGAACAGGCCACAGTTTTTCCATACTGAGATATGTTCTTACCTGAGCTTAGACGAGTTGATGCACCTGTCTGGTCTTTGTGCGTGCGCTCAGTCACGCAAATGTTGTTAGCATTTAGCCTCTGCTAAGGTATAGCTAGAAAACTGGGGTGAAGTTAGAAGCTACCAAGCTCACAATAGTAGTTCCCCTTTTTTTATCCGCTTAGAAAATCGTCATGCTTAATTTTGTGTAACTAGACTTGGATCGTGTAACATTTCACGTAACCGTATTTAAGTAGGGAAAACGTGGAACAGCTTGGTTCTAACTTCACCCCAGTTCGGAGCTATATCTTTGCTGGGAGAGGCTAACTGCTAGCAACATTTGCGTGACTGAGCGCACGCACAAAGGCCAGACAGTTACGCATCAACTCGTCTAAGCTGAGCCAAGAACATATCTCAGTTCCTATAAGGCACCAAACCCATGGCCCTGGAACTGATGATCAGAGCAGAACTCCTGTGAGGTCACTTCAGATGGACTGTCCTTGGCGTAGGCTAAATGCTTATAGCTTAAATATTACTTGACTGATAAAACTCCAATTATTAACTTTTACCTTTCGAGCGAATCATTGCGTCTTAAAATGATCAGATTCTACAAGGCAATGAGCAATCAAATAACCTTTCTGCACCCCCTCCAAAAAACACAAGTACAAGTACAGTCTGCTTCCAAATGAATTGCTGACTTTACTTTGCAGCAAATTCAAGTAATCCATTGTTTTGATTAGAAAACACACACACACACGAAACCACAAAATCAGATGTTTGTTGCGGTGGCATTCGCAAACGGGATGGCCTCAACGGTTTGGCAAATTGGTAAAACTTTTTCAATAAATACTTTGCCGCCTCCTGCCAACACTGTATGAGCCAAGGAAGGAGACGGGGTGCGGAGACCGTGAGGTGCGACCCGAACATGTCAGGCCACCGCCGCATCTGCATACAACAATGACTGAAGCCAAGAAGTGAATATTAATTCCCGGTTACTGTTGCTTTAATGCGGTGTCAGCTTGTGTTACTGATATTTTCCCCTCCCTGAGAACCCCGAAAGGGAGCAGCACGGTTGTTACACAATGCACCCAGGCCAGACAGCAGGTATAAATGTTTGAGGCTGCGGTGGAAAGATTTCTGACACTTGTGACAAGTGGAGTGAAAGAAAAGCGACACGTTCCTGACGGGCTGTGTACAGTGAAATTGAGCCAGAATAAAGAGCACAGGACACGTCTTGTGATATTGATGAAGTGTTATAAAAACGTGACAATCAACCCGGCCTTATTCCGACGCAGCACAAACGCCACGGGAGAAAGTAACCCCGACAGCCAGCTTAAAAAAAAACACAAAAAAAACTGCCAGAAACGGTTGATGATTTATTTTTGTTTGAATGCGGGAGAAAAGTGTGTGACTAAGACGGAGTCAGGAGTGAGATGCCCGAACGCAGTGCGGGAGCAGAGGCATGGTAGCTAAGACGTCACCTCGTGAAACACTGAACCGTGTGAACTTCCAATGCAGGCCAAGATCCAATCGTTGATCTGTCTGTGGCGAATTGGTTTCAATGCCTTTGACTTAAAGGAACTGGCCACTGTTTTTCCACCCTGAGATATGTTCTTACCTGAGCTTAGACGAGTTGATGCATACCTGTCTGGTCCATGTGTGTGCGCTCAGTCACGCGAAAAGACCAAAGACGCTGTTAGCATGAGAATGGTAATGACAACTGGAAAGTATCAAGATCTCAGATCATAATATCTATTAATGTACCTTTATACCATAAAAGTAACTCGGTAATCACGGGTAAAAATCTGCAAGAAATATATTAAGGAACGCATTTTTTGACTTGCTTTGTATTAGACATCGTATATGAAACTGGATTGTTGTTGTAGCTGTGCGTTGTTCCAATTAGTTATATAAACAGTTCATATATTTTTGTTGTTGTAAGTTTGTAAGTTGGTCTGTACGAATATAGCTGCTTGAAATGTTTTGAAATGTTCTTTTTTTATTTATTGCACTTGGGGGTAGGCGCTCATAAGCTTTTTGCTTCAGCCCACTCCTTTTGAGCACAATGTGTATTGCTCAAATAAACAAATAAACTAAACTAAACTTAGCATTTAGCCTCTCCTCCTCTCCTCTATGGGGCCAAACGTGGGGGTGAAGTTAAAAGCGACCAAACTCTTCCACGTTTTCCCTGTTTAAATACTGTTACGTGAGTTGTTACAAGATCCAAATATAGTTACACAACATTAAACATTGTCGATGACCGTATTTGAATCGGGAACACATGGAAGTGCTTGGTCGCTTCTAACTTCACAACTGTTTGGGTCCATTGGAATAATGCTGGGAGAGGCTAAATGCTAACCACATCTTTGGTCTTTATGCGTGACCACACTATGCAGTATCATACTTCACATATAACTCAATTAAATAAATCTAATAATAATAATAATAATATTAATAATTAAACCCAAATTAAAGATTGAGGATGGTAATGACAACTGGGAAGTAGCAAGATCTCGGAGTATAATATATGTTTTTTTATAACATAAAAGTAACTCTCGGTAATGTTTGGCACGGGTAACAATCTGAAAGAAATATATGAATGATCACATTTTTTTACTTGCTTTGTACTAGACATCGTACATGAAACAAGAACGTTGTTGTAGTTGTGCTTCGTTTCAATTAAAACTGAAATGTATCAAATTCTCTTTGGATGAGGTCTTGTTGTTTTGTTCCTTCTGTACCATAGTGAGATGTACTTTTTTATTGCACTGAATTTGCCCCCTATGAGAGACCAACAGGCCCGTTTGGAACCGTTTGGAACCATGAGGCCGTCCTCCCGTGGACCCACCACCTGCAGGAGGAGCCATAGGGGCATGGTGCTATGTGACTTGGGCAGCTCCAACAGCTGCCCCCACGACCCGGCAACGGACAAGTGGGAGAAAATGGATGGATGGATGGATGGATGGATGAATTTGGGGGTGGGGGCGCTCATAAGCTTCTTTTGAGCAGAACGTATACTGCTCAAATAAACAAATAAACTAAACTAAACTGAAGGCACGCAAAAAGGTATACGCATCAGCTCGTCTCAGGTAAGAACATAATCTCAGTGCGGAAAAACGGCGGCGTGCACCTTTAATTTCCCACTGGACTAACCTAACAGGGAGCAGCTACAAAACAGCTGGGAGAACCTGAGGACTGCCCCTCTGTGTTTGCTTTAGTTTTACGGGAGAGACTGAGACACAGAGACAAAACCAGCCCAAGGAAAATGTGCGAGGGGCCCCACACGGTAAAGGAATCGAATCTCCTGTTGGACTCTCCTGTAGCGAAGTAAGAACGCACCGCGCTACCGTGCTGGCAAGTGCACGAAAGAATGAATCAGATCCATATTGGATTCAAACCTGGGTGCCGAGAATGTGTGGCCCGTTCCCAGCAATGTTTCACACGTTTACACAGAATACATAAAAAGGGCAATATCTGACAACATTTAGAAACTGACTTTGAGTAATTGCCTGTAAGTTTGGCAGGCACATAATTGGGTCCTTGATATAAATTTTAAAATGAGACAAAAAGTACATCATATCTTGGGGAAACATATTGCAATCATTAACGGTGCATTAGCGATACAATTTGGCAAAGTGCCCGCACTAAATAGAAATCTTCTCCCCACATGTGTTTTAGCGAGTTTGATAAAACACATTAGCTGAACGCCGTCTACGTGAAAATTTTTGGCTTGGATTCAAAGGGGCGCCTTAAAGGTGCACAGGACAGTTATCAAAAAGAAAGTAAGTGTTATAGCAGCTTAGCTACAATAGGCTTGTAAGGCGGCGACAGTGTCCCGCGTTGTGGTCATAACCAGAGGGTTTGTGGTTTGATCCCAGCTCGGGGCAGCACCAGTCATTGCATAACGGGGCAAGGGGAACTTTATCCAACTTGTTCTTGTGAATGTGTAAGAGTGATTGACTGTTTGTTGTTGGTCAGAGAGACACTACATTGGTCTAAATCACTATAATGGTCCAAACCGATATATCGGCCGATACTTTTCAATATACAAAAATTTACTTTCAGTTTGTTGTATTGGAAAGAGCCTTAAAAACGAGTCTTCCCACAACTCCCTCAGCCTCAAGGGAGTGGAGAAACACTGCAGTGAAAATTGGTCACAAGTTTGTACACCAACTTTATACATTTTTATTATACACCGTTTTGTGCATAATTTTGGAACCATAGCGATAGAGGCTTACCCTTTTGTGTTTTGGAATCCATTAATGTTCTATTAATCAGCCCTACCCCCATCATGCAGCGGCCCCCTGCTGTCAGAGTTAAATACTGACACATTTAGAAGCATCATATACAGGATTACAGACGAGACATTTTTACAAATTTGGCAAAAAATTGTTGTTGGTGCATATCGGCATCGGCCTTAGAAAAAACCCACATCGGTCGACCTTTATAAGATATATTTCTATGATTGAAACCTTTACTCTAATAAAGAAAATTAAGTCAAGTTAAATTACTTTAAATATCGGCTTATATATCGGCCATGGCAACCGGCGTCTAAATCATTGGTCCCATATGGCTAAAAAGGTCATTATTTTCTTTGACAATCTTGGAAACATTATTTACTCGACGGTGCAACACCATGATGTAACGGTCTCTCAAAACCATCTTGCAACCAGCATTTCCGCTGTAAATACAAGCATGTGTGCGGGTAACGTCGCTCGCCCCTGCCAGGCCTATTGCATTCGGGGCATGCTGCGGAGATATAGGTGCTCCTGGCTGGGACGTCCCGGTGTCTGCAAGGGCCCGGGGGGGCGCGGTCCTGTCCTCTTCAGCGCAGATTTATGGAGCTCAATAAGCATCTCCGCTCGCTGCCAAGACCCCAGTCGACGGCTAATTAGAACCAAACCCCGGAATCCCTGTGAAGTCCCGGAGCAAGCGCCGCGCCGCATACCTCCGCTCTCCGCCGCCGAATGTGTGAACGAGCGCACGTGCAGGTGAGAGGGGGAGGAACCTATATATATATATATATATATATATATATATATACACTGTACATGCTCAGACATAACAGGCCCATGAGCACTTCCCCAAAGCAGACAGGCGCATATGGACCGGTGATTTACAGTGTGGGTTTACGGCCATTAACAAAGCTCACATAGACTTAAAGACAAACAGACCATCGACTTATCATGGGGTGACAGCGTCCCAGGGCGTGTTCATCTTCACCCACGACTGATCTACATACTCTCTTTTTTGATTTTCGGCTTGGGAAGGACAGCTTGATTTTGGATACGAGGCGGTTTGTCTGAAAAATAACCCTGAACGTGACCGTAACCATATCCCAGATAAACTTAATTTGTGTCAAGACATCGGCGGTTTTCCCGGACCCTTTCGAATTGAACATTCTAGTTTTGTCTTTTTCATGGCATCTATATGATTTCCATTGTTCCCTTATTATTAACTTCTTATTAAGAGGCAGTCAAGTTTCCACTGGATGTGACTCCAAACCCACAAAAAGCAACAAACCTAACTGTATGTGAGTTAGCGTTTAGCTCAGAGGACACTTTGAGACTTTGAGAATTTGTATCTAAAGTAAAATCTGCCGCTTTAAAAAAAAGTCGCTTTAGCCGACAGCTGAAAACATCTGGATCGTTCATAATTTGTGATGTTTGATGGCTATGCTAGCAGCTAAAAAAGTTGCCAAGACTAGCCGGCTTGCTAACTGTCCGTATTAGGATCGAACGCTGCTTCTCCTCTTTATCATTATGCCTATGACCATTGAGTCAAGAGTCGGCTTCGGCTGGTTTAGAAATACAGTGAGATCTCGATTTCCTTGTGTGTGGTGAAGTTTGAAGTTGAAAAGGAAAGGCTGATAGTTCATAGTTTTGCTGCTGAGATGATATGAAGACGACATGGTGATGGAAAATGGAGTGCAAAAAGAAACAGTTGAGGGTTTAAAGCAGAACTGAGTAACTTGTTTACCTTAATAAATCCTCTTCATAGTCCCTCTGGGGGTAATACAAGTGTTAATGGGACGATTGGGGAGGTCTTTCATCCCCGCCTGGTGTCTCTGGCCAGGAAATCACACTAGCAACTTCCCCTGCACCGGGTCGGAGGCACAATACACACTAATGGCATCACGAAGAAGAAGCTAACAGGCTAAGGCAAAGCTAACTGCGATTTAGCACCACTTTAGCAGTTTGAGTGAAAATAAATCTCCATCTGCATTGTGTAATTGGGTTGTGACACAACGCAATATCCCTCTCTCCCTTTGTCCTTTCTGCCAGCGTAGTATTTACTCTCACGCACATGTAATGAAAAAAAAAACGCGACATGCTACGACACCTGCAGTGGCGCTCATGGCCTCTAGGGGCACGACTTACTTAGTCCTGCTTCAAAAAGGGTCCGACGTTTATTTAAACACTATTCAGCAGCCTTCTATTCTCCACACACTGCTCTTCAACCAATGGAAAAAAAAAAAAAAACTTCTGTCCAAGTCATTGTTATGAGGGTTTACCACAGTTTGAGAACCACTGGCTAAGGCAATTACGCTACAAAGGCGAGAGGTATGCGCCCTTTCACTCGCGCGGCTATGACTGACAGGAATCTGGGCAGGCTACCTGATAATACTTTTAAATATGATCCCAAACCGGTGCCTGCCCTGCCTCTGGATCCCGGGCTCCGCGGCTTTACGTGAGATTTGATGAGGCGTGGCTCCTGACAGCCTCCTCTTTGTTTCTGTACATCTCTTTGAATCCGCTGATGAATCTCCGCTCAGATGTGCTCTCCCCATTCCTTAAGACAGGATTAGAGATGAAGCCGGGCATCTTTTTTTACCTTTTTTTTTTTTTTTTTGCTGCCATTCTCCTGACAAACGGCATGAAACAAACGACACAATAAAGCGGAGCGAATGCAAAAAAAATAATAAAGGATGCGAGCAACATTAGCGCACATCAGAGGGAAGATGAGCGGGAGGTGTCAGGGCTGGTGGGGAGGGGGGTGCGCCGCTGTCCAGATCACACCGGATGAAAAGCGCATTCCGATGACTTTAATGCGGAGCCGTGACTGTCGGGGATGCTAATAACAAGGCAGAGTCAAAGGTTCGTGGCCTGACAGGGGAGTGCGGAAGAGCGCATTGAAAATAAACTCCGGAGGAACTGATGATCAAAAGAAGGGCTGCGCAAATATGATAAAAAAAAACAAAAAACTTCACGAAACCCGCACCATTGTTTTATCGCAGTTAGAACATTATGCGGCTGGATGAGTTTGGAAATGTACTTTGAAGATTTTCCACAAAAGTATTGCAATGGGCAACAGCAGCTAATACATTGTCTTGAAGATGTGAGACTGGCCCTGACTCGGACGATGACAACTAACTGTTTATTTATAATTTAATTTGATAATGATTATTGCTTTTCTATTGCTTTTACCAAGTGTAAATATGTGCACTGTAAACCACTTTGAATTCACCTGTTTAGGAAGACCCACAGAGTTAGCGGAATAACATATTAAGAAGCGCTTAATAATAACTACATCTAATATTAACAAGTGATGACTTAAAGGAAGATAAAGGAGATATGTTCTTACCTTACCGCAACTTAATAGGGTTACGTGAAGAGTCAAGTATTATTTATTTCTTTATTTGAACAGGGACAGTGTACAATATACATTAGCCTCAGAAAGGAGAGATGCATTGTACCAGGTTATAGCACTTGCTAATTTCCACCTGCAGTCCCTGGGCCTATTGTACATGTTTTAGTGGTAGGGGAAACCGGAGTACCCGGAGGAAACCTACGCAGACACGGGGAGAACATGCAAACTCCACACAGAAAGGCCCCGTCCAGGTGGGAATCGAACCCGGACCTTCTAGCTGTGAAGCACGAGCGCTAACCGCTGTGCTACCGTAACACAAAATTAAAACATGTGGATTTTCTAAGCGGATAAAAAGGGGAACTATATTGTAAGGCGTAATAACACCAGTAAAGTCAAAGTGCGCCTAAGGTGTAATTACGCATGGCAATATAGTTCCCCTTTTGACATGTTTTAATTTTGTGTAACTATATTTGGATCGCGTAACCACTCACCGTATTCTTCACCTATTCATTGTTGAGTAGGACTAGGACATAATAATAATAATAATGCCTTACACTTGTATAATGAACAACTGCTTTAGTCTGAAGAGTCGCGTTAAAGGTGCATTATGCGAAAAGCAAACCTGATATTTGTGTGCGATTTACCTTTTTGTGACCCAATGGCTGTATGAGTGGTCAGCACGGCGCCTTTACTTTCGATCACGGCGGCCTCTACGATGCCCCGGGATCAATTGGTTTGTAAGGTGAAAAACCTACCAGAAACTCTAAAAACAGTCGATCCTGGAGCGCCATAGAGGCCACTGTGATGGGAAGTCACGGTGCCAGACTAACCACTGGGTCACTAAAAGGTCAAATACACATGGATAAAAAGGTTTTTCACATAAAAACTTGCATAATGCACCTTTAAATGTATACAGGCAGCAGCAAGTCAAATGTTATGGTTTATAATGACACTTTAATGCCCATTTACTGCATGTTTAATACCTTTCTTAAGATTCGGACACACATTTGACACAACAGGCAACATTTCAGCAAAAACGTCAACATGAGCAATGTCATAAAGAAGCCCTACTTTTAGCCAGTAACTAAGTAACATACATGGTCCTTTTTTATTTATTTTTTAAATCTTCCTGTAAAAACAAAAGGTATTTTCTTATTAGTTAACATTCGGTCATCCTCTGTGCGGCCCTTGTCATTTGCCACCTCATATATTTAGATGAACAGGCCACGTTAAACAGTCCATTAGGGGTTATTACCGTTTTATGACCAGCGTCCGACCCATAAAATTTTAACCAGTTTAACAAACATTACAACAGGACATAATGAAATCCTTAATTTCTTCCGGGCCGCTGGTGGACAATTACGTGTTCTATGAAGAAAAAAATACATAAAAATGAAGAGACAAAATGCCAAATTTTGTAAAAACCTCGCTCGTTCCTGGTCCTGATCCGCTGATGGATGTGGTATTTGCGGAGGATGTTAACACGACTTTGTTTTCCGCACGCGGTAACATTTTTAATAAAGTTACACTCCTCTCAAAAAAATAAAAAAATTTTAAAAAGCCAAGGCGTCTCGATTCACCTTACGGATATGCTAATAGCTTTTTGTGCCCTGCCTTTTCACACCCCAAATATACTTAAAATGCCTGCATGTCGTTCCCCCGCCCCCCCGCGTGCCGGCACGTACACGAGCCCAAAACAAGTCTAAATGCGTCGCTTTAGTCGAAACTCTCCCCCATTTGTTTCTTCCGCGCCGCCGCGCTCTCCCCACTCTCACAGCTTGCGAGGCGGGATGGAGGTTAAATTTTGTCAGTACAAAGTCATTTAGCCAAGAGGCACATGCTAAAAGATTTATGGGGAGACGCAGTGCCAGGGGTGAGCTTCTCAATTTCCTCCCGAAGAGCATCTTTCTGGAGAGAGAGAGAGAGAGGGCGAGAGAGAGAGAGAATTTGTTTACATGCAAACAGTGTCAGAGTGCTCAGGAAGGGAGTCGGTGCAAAGCCCAACATTGAGTCGGAGGGGCTACACCCACCAGGCAAATGAACAATCCGCCCGCATTTGGGAAGGTGGTTATCCGTATAGGCGAGAATAAATGGGAATCAGTGGGATATTGCGGCTAAAGGACCTAAAGAAACAAAAATAATGGCTTTTTTTTTCCAGCAGAATAAAATGCATAATGCTCAGTGTAATGTATTGCTCGCGTTGCCTGGGAACATGATATGCAGCAAAGGATTAAGTTGGAAGAATGATGGGAAACACAACAGTGAACAAAACCAAATGGACCTACGCCGAAGTGCAAGCGTTAACACTAAAAGTCGAAGAGACGGCAATAGATTAGAGGTCTCTGTGTGGGCTAGCTTGAATAGCTAGCATAATGGTAGCATATGAAGCATCTCTGAGAGCTGCGGGGAATGGTCGCCTGACAGCGCTCAGAGTCAGGGCTAAACATGGTGAGGCCGTGTTTCACTTTTAGTTTTTAGACAGACTTTGTGAAGATGTGAGGCAGGTTTCAACCTCTTCACCCCCGCCTTAACCGAGCGTATTTTTCTCCAGTTCGGCTTTACCCAACCAAGCCTCTTGACTCATTTGAAAGCTAAGACCTACACAACAGATATAAACTGAGCTTTTTCCTTGTGAGGTTGCCGAGTTGGCCTCACTTTCTTTTAATGCATTTTTGTCACTTCTTTGTTACATATTTGACACTTTTTATTTTTGCATTTTTGTAAATTTATTTTTTTACTTTTTAATGGATTTTTGTAAATTTTTTCTCACTTTTTTGTTGCATTTTTGTCAGTTTTTTGTGGCTTTTGTGTCACTTTTTTTGTTGCATTTTTGTTACGTTTTGTTGCATTTTCATTCTCGTTTTCATCTCATTTTTGTCGCTATTTTGACACTTTTTCACAACGCTTTTAGATTTGGGTAAAGCCAAGCTGCAGAAAAGGTGCTCGGTTCAGGTGGGGGGCAGTAACGAAATCCGGTACGAAAACAGTTTTTCGCCGCGGGGGATGAACCTCTGCCCCATGTGCCTTTGGACCCCTCAAGAAATGGTCCTCAGTCTAGGATTTTGTATCGGCCTCTATTAAATAAACCAAATGAATAGATCTCAATCTATCATTCAGATACAGAAAAACTTTATTGAAGCCAAAGGGAAATTCATTTGTAGGAAACCTCAGGATATTCAGTCACTGTGTGTCACTCCCAACAATTCAGACAAGAGTAGATGCTCAAGATAAACACGAGTCCATAACAATAACGAGAACTAATAACTTCCTTCAGAATTCAACGGTTCAGTTGTTTTCTCATTTAAAAGCTAAGACCTTTACAAAACGTTTTTATCCTTATTTTTGTCGCTATTATGTTGCTTTTTAGATTTGGGGTGAAGCCAAACTGGAGGAAAAATGTGCTCGGTTCAGGTGGGGGTTAAGAGGTTAACACCGATGATTTTGGAGCAGCACAATGTTTTGGCTCTCTATGAAACAGCAGTAAAAGTGCTTTTCTTCTCAATACAGAGCCAAAAAGTGGAATAAACGACCGAAAAGAACGTAATGGAGAACAGAGGCGCGCCGTCTACCTTTGAATACAACAGCCTCACAGCTCTGCACACACTACGCCATATGCAACTGATCCGTTTGCAAAACACACCAAAAAAAAAGATAAAGATTCCAGGTCATCTCTGCGCCGGTCCCCGCAGCATCCGACGTTCTCCCGGTGACATGTTGTTTATCACGACGCGCGAGTCTTATTATAAATTTAAAGGACCTTTTGAAATGATTATGAGCTTTTGGCCCACGAGTATCCGAGTATAGAAGAAAACAAAAAGAGAAAAAAGGGGGCGCGACAGCATAGGTAGGACACAAAACGAGAGAGAGAGAGAGAGCGGAGGAGTGGAAAGGAAAGTCTCCAGAGGGATGACAAAAGGAGATCAAACATGTTCTCCTTTTACAGAAATGCAATAAGAGAGAAGAAAAAATAAAATAAAATGAGGATTAGAAGTAAGGAGAGGACGACTGTCGCTTTCCCTATTATGTGGGCCAACGGAATCGTGCCTTTTGCAGTATAGAGTTAAACTTCAAGCATTATAAATTAGACTCACTGAAGTCTCATCAGTGGCGGCGAAGTTGTAGCCTCGCCTTAATCCGGTCGGAAGATCTTTATTTTATTTCTATGTCTGTCTTTTATTTTGTACTTCAAGAGCCAAACTTCCCTCGCACGTGGACCCACACCTGAAGATTAGGGTGACAATAAAAGCCCTCGGGCTGATCCCTTTGTCACACAGTTGAATGAAATGACATTTGTCCTTTATGACTCTTGAAAAGCAGATTGTTTATTAATAAAGAAAGGCTTTTTTTTTTCCAATCATGAACGAGCGGAGACAGTGAAGCTCAGGGAAAGTTATAAAACATGCTTATAGATGCATCCCTGTATTGATTCTGATATCTGGTCGCCTTTTTGTTGCTCTTTCGATCCTTTTTTTTTTTTTTTTTGCCGTGTTTTGATCCTCATTTACGTCTCGTTTTCATCGCTATTTTGACTTTTTTTATTTTTTTTATTAGGGTAGGACAGGAGAAAATGTGCTTGGTTAAGGCGGGCAATACGAGGTTACTGTTTAATGATAATGAGCTTATGGGTCGTTCAGAAATTCCCCCATTTCTTTAACATGAGAGTGAAAACCAGACACCTTTTATTGCTGTCAGGTGAGAGTGAGAGTAAATAAAATTGAAAAAAAAAAAAGTTAGGAAACGATTACAACTTCCCGGACTTTTCTTCATATAGTTTTGCGCGTTCACTTTCTCCCGTCTCCCTCTGAGAACTTACAGGCAGTTTAATGCCTCCCTCTTCCATCCCTCAGCCCTTCTCTCTCCAGTGAAAGAGCACAATAGCCCTCCGCCCCGGCCCCTGCCAATCCCACAATGCCTGGCGGTGGGTCTGGCAATAATTCAGGGCAGGACTAAACAGCTGGCTGCCTGACAGGAGAGCTGCCAAGTCCTGGCAATGAGCGGCAGGCTGCTAACCCTTTCACATTTTTAATTAGACCCGCACAGCCATGTCTTTGAGCCATCGTAAATATACAGATGACACGCCGAGCATCATTTGTTCAGAAATATTTGCTTACAAAATACTTTCTCCGGGATTTACGCCTCGCGTGCGACGCTATCTTCGAAATGCGTGGGCGGGGACAGGGCACTGGAGGGGACGTTTTTTTTTTGCAAGAGGTGGAGGGGGAATCTGGTAAGAATTAAGCTAACAAATCTCATTAAGGGGAAGGTTGGGTAACTGCTTTAGCCAGACATCCAATTTGTGGTCAGGGGTTGTTTTCCTCACCTGCAGTCTTCTTCCCCCCAAAATCCCTAAAGCCAAGTCAACGCTAAGTGAACCGACGCAAAAAAAAAAGAATCAAAACTTACTTAAATGCTCCCACAATTCTCGTGCACCCTTGCGTTTATTGTCCGGGCCAGGACCAAGGCAAAGCAAGACCAATTCAATCAACGTGCCCAATATCAAATGCCACGCTCAACTTGAAGTCCTGCATTGTTTCAGATAGCTGGCAGACATACAGTACGTCAAGTGGTTGTGGGTCAGATGCTGCTGAATTTCACAGAGTACGTATTTCGTGCTTGAATACACCGCTGGTAGACACGCTGGTAATTGATTTCAGATCATTCACGTGACGGGAGCCAGTATATTAGGACTGCGTTTCAAAGGTGAAGAGCGGCCCATGAATGGCTAAAGTAGAGCCCATCAACTGAAAACGGATTAATGCAGCAACACGCTCTGGCCTAAAACCAGCCCAAGTGGCATTGTGAGTAAAAGCACAAGAAAGTAAGTGCTCTATTTGTCATTATACAACCGTACAACAAAATTGTGTTCAGGTGTTAGTCCTGAGCCGCTGCGACTGAGCCGCGCCACCACTGTGGGCCGACCTGACCAGCATGTTTTTTGGAGGCGGTCGAAACCGAAGCACCCAGAAGAAACCTGACTGGCTGCCTTCAGTCTCCTCTCCTCCTCTGAAACGGTGCAGCGCCTCCTGGGTTTGTCTCTGTTTCAGAGCGTGGTGTCCTGCACTGGTCGGCTTCTCCACCTTCCTCTTCCTCCTGCGCAGCTCCCTCCGCGCCGCAAAAGTCGTTCACCATCTTCTGGAACGAGCAGTTGATCTGTTTTGTTCCCCTGTGAACGTCTGTTAGCCAGACCACTAGCAGGGATAGAAGGCTTGTGAGTCTTGCCCGGATACCTCCTCGTTTGTACCTTTTTTTGTTTCCTGTCGCGCCTCTTGTGACGCCTCCACTGTACTGCAGCCGTGGGGGGCTCTTGGTGCCTCTTCAGTGTTTCAGAAAAAAATGAGTAGGTCTCAAATGTCTTTAGCTCGTGAGATCGAGAAAAGACGAACATGATCCCGAAAGTCCTATATCATGCAACATTGACTTGACTTGAAATTCTAACCCAGTTGTGATGTTGATTTCTCATCAAAAACACACTTGTTCTTTGTGCATGCTTGTTCTCCCTCTCCCTCGCTCAACAAAACAGCCCATACTCACGTTCGTCACCCGTACCTTTCCATGAAATTCCTTTTAAAGTCCGGACAACTTCACCAAACTTGATCTTGTCCGGATTGAACTTGTTAGGGAAATACGAGAGGAGTCCGGAGAGACACGAGTGGAAGGATGGAACAGAGTCTGGATGTCTTAAGTAGAAAGACGTTTATTAGCACAATATAATAATACAGGCCTGGAGACGGTGTAATGACAGTTTTTAGAGTAATTAAATTAGAACCAGTCGCAGCACATACACGGACTAAACCCTGGGCCTTTAATCAATGCAGAGACGGCCGTCTGACGCCATGCTGAGTTTGCACTGAAGGCCTTATGCATCACACCTGAAGAATCACCATTGCCACAAAGGCCTCTGCTGGCTGCTCCTTTCACACTTAAGACAAAGGCCTTCCTGTGTCTTGCGCTAAAACAAAAGGTGATGTTTGCATATGATGATCTGAGCAGGATCACCCCCCCATGCCTGTGTGACGTCACGGTTTCTGTGTCCTGCTGTGTCCCCCGGGACTATAAGAACTCTCAGTGTCTCTGCCTCGAGAGAGCAAGACTGTATGTCGGCTCTCCATATATATATATGTGTAAAATAAATGTGTTTACATCTTTGATTTAAGACAAATACCTTTCCAGCTTTTTCCTTTATTGGGGTATGAAATTCCACGACAACGGCTGGACAGTCAATACATTGGTCAGGGCATTGATCATTCAGACGTTGACTAGGCCACATGTAGAAGGTTGGCGTCGCCGCGTCTTAATCTAACGGTACAATATGACCTGATCTAAGAGTACAATATGATAAGGGAACAATGTGAGGGCCGAATGAATTCTATAATTCCCCATTATTCCCCATCTCCTCGTGCTTTGGTCGCACGCTTACAGAACCAGAAGACCGTCAGTGAGATTAGCTGATAATCGACGCCATAATCATTCTGAACATAATGTGAAGTACAGATAAGATGCAGACGCATTGCCACAAACAACTGATTCATTGATAGGCAGGAGGAGTGCAGGACTAGGATAAAAAGGAACCGTCAACGGGGTCAGCACTTCTTCTCTTTCTCTGAAGTCACCAGCTGGTTATACTTCTTTGTAACTAGCAACAACGGCTATAAACGCCTTATTTTTGAAACAACTTCCATCACCAGTGTATGCTTTGGCTACATCCAAATAACTGTTCTCGCTTGATGCAAAAGAGCCAGATCTTAAGTTTTTAATTTTTTTCTCTGCTGCCCTGGTCATCGGTGTGCCAGCCTGAACAAAGCATAACATAGGACTTTTCAAATCTTACGCTTTCAGCTCATGGGTGTTGATATGAATAATGGACATTGTGGCTTTTTGATATCCACTTGGTCACATTTAGACAAACTGATAAAGCTCTTTTCTATCTCCAGTGGGAATTCAAGGCTATTTCAGGGAACACCACTCTTGTACATACAACGCCGGAGTCCTAGTTTCTTCTTTTACAAAACAACCAAAGCAACTTTTGCATCCAAAGCAAGTCGAGGAAGCATTTTGGGGACAGAACAAGCCAACGACCATAAGGAACAGTGGTCTTAAGTCCCGGCATCTTCTAGCCGCCCCGGAGCGATGCCAACATCTTGTACATCATGCTAACACTGGCGCTCCGTGACCTGTGGCGGGAGTCACGCAGAGAACATGTCTGGAGAGAGGCAGGTCCAGCTCACCAGGCTACGGGCTCAGGCGGCTCTAAGGCCCAGGCGCAGGCACGCGCACGGCCCCCGAACAATGGGACGAGTGTGTTTATCCGAGCGAGGCCACCATGTGCAGCAGGGATTACCACCGCATTATGACTGCAAGACGCCCTGCCATCTGGACACACCGCGCAGAGAAGACAACTATAATGAGCATGCACAAAAAGAGCTTCGGCGGAGAAGGCGAAAAGTGCGGGGCATGCTTTTGTCCGTCCCAGAACAAAAGAGGACGTTCACATGCACGCGTACTACAAAGGGCCACCGCTGTCAAGCCACATTCTGTTGAACTTATACAGCGACGGCTTTTACTGCTGAAACGGTTCCTTCATATTACAGGCATGTCAAAATACTATACGGGCTACACTCGTAGTTTTCACAATCATGTCAACATTGTCGTGAAGGGCAGATATATAAATGACAACACTTGGCTGGAGGTTATAGCTGGAGGGCAACGGTATGACAACTACGACAGGGAACACTATGAATAGCCACAGCTGCCTATGGGTCGACTGAAAGTGTCATGTGACTTCCGAGTGGATCCTCAGACGGCGCTGATCTTCCTGTCCTGTTATGTCCCTATGCGTTCGTAATGGTGACTTGTCCAAAAAAAGCAAAATAGCTGAAAGCAGTACTACGTAACTCATGCCCCTAGAGGCCATAAGCGCCACTGCAGGTGTTGCGTTATTTTTACTCATTAATTGTCCGCGAGAGTAAATTCTACGCTGACAGAAAAGACAAAGGGAGAGAGGGATATGGTACGCATTGGGCCACAACCCAATTACACAATGGAGATACATTTTTTCACTCAAACTTGGCTGTAAATAAAGGCTGCTAAAGTGGCTCTAGCCCACAGTAAGCTTTGCTCGTTAGCCTGTTAGCTTCTTCTTCATGATTCTATTAGTGTGTATTGCGCCTCCGACCCGGAAGCAGGGAAGTTGCAATGGTGGATTTCTAGCCAGGGGAAGAAGAAAGACCCCCCATTCATCCCACCAACACTTGTATTACCCCCTGAGGGATTACGGAAAGGACTTAAGTTAAAGAAGTTACTGGTGGACAGTCATGAGCATCATGTAAAACATCGCGTCAGGAGCAAAGAATTCACTGGAGGAAGCTTCCGTACTCATCACGGTGTTTTTGTTTTTAGTCTATTTACTTTTTAGTTGTTTAATTCTTGTGGGTTTTGATTAGCTATGAGATGAAAAAATAGAATAAAAAAACAGTCCTACCTCAATGAACACAGCCATTTCCTGCAGTCAAGCATTTACGTCCAACGTAATGTTTTTAACACGTAGCCAGTGATGTTTCTTGAAGTATTTGCTGATTTGTCCAATTCATGACCTCCAGAGACCACACTCAAGGTGACGTGCATAGAGCCTATCTACAGTTGATTCCGTAGGTAATGGAAGTAACACACTGTATCATGAAAAGCAATTCCTTAACATATCCATATCACATTTTAAAAGAAAAAATATATACTTTGCGTTGAATATCGAATGCACAACTCCATTTACCCGTCGCGGTGTCTCTTTTGGCTAATGCACACCCAACTTTCATAGTACTTAGTGAGATGATAAGATAAACTTTAGGTCAACCCAATGGTGTGTTTAAAATAAATCAGCTATTGCCATTTCCTGTTGAGAAAAGCTGACAAAGCCGGTAATAGCATTTAAGCTGGATTTTTCTCTTAGAACACTATATAATAATTTTTAGCTTGGCACCTTGCACGCTGCCATGTACAGTCACCTAAACCATATTAATTAACACCGAAAGTTGATGTTTTAGACACGTTTTCCCAATTAGGGAGCTCACTGTAATGTCAGGGCTCAAACACGGCGCCGTTTGGACAGTCACACTCATCCTCTGATGCACCCAAGTCTAATTGGGACAAAATCTGGTCAAGGTACAGTTGCAGCGATTGCCTCTGAGTGTTGTGACAAATTTGTGCAGCGTTTCGATTTGGAGCAAAAATGCGCGGTTATCTGCGGCGTTGAAGAATCTCTCCCCTCCTGTGCCCTGTCTTCCTGCCCGAGGATTGATTACAGCCGATCCGGGGGAAAGCGCCATGCTGGCACCGTCGCAAAATTTGCCTCCACTTTTGGACGTTTCCGAACGCTTCCTGTGTGATCGCGGGGCTCAGATGGAGAGGGAGGAGGGCTGGTCTAGATGAAATATTATGAGCGTCTCCGTGTGTATGATCATTAAGTCACAGTTAAGGTTAGTGTTATGTCCATTGTATGTCATAGTTATATATTCATAGACCTCATTTAAACCGGCGACTCTCAGCTTTTGGACCGGCCCACGTTCATGTTCGTATACAAAGGGGCTGAGGGGCCTGGCTCCGTGTCACACGTTGTCAGATGAATGGTCACATCCAGCCGCGATCACATCTGGACTCCAGGGACAGGATGGACACACTTTTGGCCCGCTCTATAGAGATACTCAAGGGTCAGAAATGGCAGCACTAAAATGGACTTTACTAAAGTGTCGGCCAACATCAAAGTCACTTTAGGCTTAGATATGAGACCAGTATTGGTTAAAAAATGTAAGAGGCATTAATAAAACAGTAAAATTAGTTCCATGGATTCTTTTGTGCAAAGGCATTGAGCTTTTATTGAGCAAAGAAAACACTATGAATAAACTATGAATAACGGGACATTTTAAGGTCAGTCACAACTGGATGTTCTTTCATCTGGCTTGTCTTATTGTAGGTTCTTGTGATCACCACAAGTCGTCTGTGAAACAAACGTGTGTCTGCCCCTAAAACCTGACTGTAACTTTACGGGGAGCCTCCAGCTCGTCTCCATGGAGATGTTGTGTAAAGGGAACCAAATGTGAGATTTAAACTAGTTAGGTCCTCATCGAAATCCATTCTTTGATTTCCCTCTGAAAAATCGACTTTTCTGCTTGGAGCTGGACATTAGGAGCTTGTATTAACAACAGTGGAATGCTATACGCTGTGAGCCTTGAAGTGGGAAAGGTTATGTCAATCAGTTAATCTACCCTTTGACTAAAGGTGTATGGTTCAGGTCGTGTCTAGACATTCTTCCAGAGCACCATTTTACTTTCCTGTCTTTGATTTTCATTTAATCTTTGTTTACCAAACCCAAGACTCTGTAGCTGTAAGGCGAGAGTGCTAACTGCCCAAATGTTATTCCGGTCCCAAAGAACAGCGTTATTTATTACTGTTCAAAATGTTTGGCTTGGCGCCTTGATGCTCTGTAAACACCCCCTTGATTACATTTCCTCCCAAATTCGCAACGTCGTTTTCATCCAATTTACGAACCCCAATCTGTGTTTTGCAAAAAGACACTTTGGTAATCAGACTGCAACGGCCTCGTCTCGCCTCGGAGGTTCGCCGGGCTTTGTTTGATTGACACATCCGCGTCCACGGCCGAGGTGGTCTGTAAAGTCAATGACAAGTGTCCCCTCGAGGGCCGTTCTGTGCATTTAGGGCGGTGTGATCCCCCTTCTATTTCGAGCCACTCCCCTCCCTCCCTGCAGATGCGTGCTGATAAGGACGTATGCTTGCAGGCCTGTGAGGACTTTGGCAATAGGCCCAGACGGAGGGGGCACCGCGACGGGCCCCTCGGAGTAGGGGGAGAGAGGGATAGATGACGCGGGCAGGGAGAAGACAGGGGCCGCGGGCTGGTGCTGAAATACGCAGTGGGGCTTTTCTTCAGTGGCCATCGCTTTGCGAAATCAGTAAATCAGATCTGTCCGTTCGCAACACAGATAATGATCCAGGCAGCCTTAGATTCAAGACCGTGAATATGTCTTTTCATCGACAAACATTTGACTCGAAATGACAGCTCCAGTAGCAGTTTATATTTGACTGTAGACATTTGCATACGCTGTTTGTCAACTGGCCTGAACTGGTTCGATAGGAGGCCGACTTAAGGTGGATTGTCTGGGCTTGTCTTGAATCCGAAGAGATAGTTTAATACAATAACTTCCAAGGTGATGATAGACCAGTGTTAAAGGAACAGGCCGCCGTTGTTCCACACTGAGATATGTTCTTACCTGAGCTTAGACGAGGTGATGCGTGCCTGTCTGGTCTTTGCTCAGTCACGCAAAACGTCCAAAGATGTTGTTAGCATTTAGCCTCTCCCAGCAGGACCATGCACCCAAACGGGGGTGAAGGTAGAAGCGACCGAGCTCTTCCACGTTTTCCCTATTTAAAATACAGTTACGCGAGCAGTTGCACGATCCAAAGTATAGTTACACAAAATTAAACATGTCGATTTTCTAAGCGGATAAGAAGGGGCACTATATTGTGAGGCGTAATAACACCGCAGGAGCACTTCGAAGTCCGCGCAGTGATATTTTTCACTCCTGAAGAATTCTGAAGATATTACGGCGCTCAGGTAAGAACATATCCCAGTATGGAAACACGGTGGCCTGTTCCTTTATCGTAATGGGTAAGGGTGTGAAATGGGTAAGGGTGTGAAAATACTGTATATGATTAACATTGGTCATCCAAACATCTGGACAGGCCATCAGCATCTGCACATGCAAAAAAAAATGTGAACAAAAAAGCCTCAAAACAGAGGAGAATGTATAAAAAGTTGACTTTAACTAAACTTAAAGGCCCTATAGCTGATTTTGTTTCCTATGACAAACAATGAAAGAGGAAGCCACAAAATGACAATGTTAGCTGTGGTCCAACCTATTTTCTTGTTTTGCCACTATCGAGTATAGTGTCTTTAAAAATAAAATTAAAAATACAAGATTGTGAGCATCTCCTGCATCCGTAGCGCTTGTTATCCTTCGCTAACGTCGAAGTGACGTTTACAAATGAATTAACATCAGCAATTGAGACGCATGGGGGGAGCTGTGGGCGCCTGCCTCCTCGCCAAGACAAGAAAGACGGCGTGTCCCTGCGTTGAGGATACTTTTAGTTCAACCTTTACTTGTTGAGCACTTTGATATTCCCCGGGGGTGTCATGCTCTCCACTGTCCCCCCCCCCCACACACCCCCACCCCGCCTGAAAACACGCACAATGCCCTGCAGACTCTTTTCGTTCTGCGCTTGTTCACTTCGAACCTCTGGGACACACACCTGCATCCCCTCGGCCTATAAACTCCCCTCACACCTGGTCACCTCGCCTCCCGCACTAGCCCCCCGCCCCCCTTCCCCACTCTCCTCCTCCCACACAATTTCCACACCGCGTTAAGATGCTTATTCTCTCTTCCTCCATCTCTTGATCTGCGAGTCATCTTTATAAACCCCCTTTACACGGCTCTGGCCCCGTGGACTAATAGTATTCTATAAATATTTGAAAAGGGGGAGGAAATCTGCTGGAGGTTGCCTTATCTGGAGCCCCGTAGATAATCATCTTAACCGCGGCCATTATGATTTTAATTAGTCGGCTTTGATTTCTGAACTCGGGAGCGCGGTTATCCCCGGCCCCGCGGTACATCCCAGGTTAAAAGGGTCTCCGGGATTAGCACCCCGCCCCCCCCTTCCATAATTGAGTCCGTGTCCAAATGCAGATTGATCCCCGGGAAAAGGTGTTTAAAGTTAAAATCTCCAAATCCACTTTTCCGGTCAGGTATTTCAACGCTGATGGTGCGAGATACCTGAGGGGAAGAGCGCTTTGAACTCCAAGGAGAGCTGGGGATGTTCGGAACAAGCTACTGTCGAAAGTCGCCGTGTTTTGAGTTGACAGTGATAATCATTTTGAGCACATATATAGTTCTACTTTATTGTAGTGATGACAACGTGTTACTATAAGGGAGACATTTGTGTCGCGTGTGCCTTGTCTTAAAGGGACAGGCCACCGTTTTTCCATACTGAGATACGTCCTTACCTTAGCTTAGGTGAGAACATATCTCGAGGTGATGCGTAACTGTCTGGTCTTTGTGCGTGTGCTCAGTCCAGACTTTACTGCGCGGACGTCGAAGTGCTCCTAAGGTGTTATTACGCCTCACAATATAGTGCCCCTTTTTATTGGCCTAGAAAATCGACATGTTTAATTTTGTGTAACTATACAAAACCTTTCCTGTAACTGTATTTAAATAGGGAAAATGTGGAAGAGCTTGGTCGCTTCTAACTTCACCCCAGTTTGGAGCCATAGGAATATGCTGGGAGAGGCTAGATGCTAACAACGTCTTTGGCCTTTTTGTGTGACTGAGCGCATGCACACAAAGACCAGACAGGTACGCATCAACTCGTCTAAGCTCAGGTAAGAACATATCTCAGTATGTAAAAATGGTGGCCTGTTCCTTTAATGATTCCTTTATAAGTAGTTCAGACAGAACTCTAAGCTTAATAGTTTTGTTTTATTAGTTGCAGTAGTATACAGTATCCATCCATCCATCCATTTTCTCCCACTTGTCCGTTTCCGGGTCATGGGGGCAGCTGTTCAAGCTGCCCAAATCACATAGCACCGGTCCCCTATGGCTCCTCCTGCAGGTGGTGGGTCCACGGAAGGACGGCCTCATAGTTCCAAACGGGCCTGTTAGTCTCTCATAGGGGGCCCATTCACTCTCTCATTCATACACCAGTGTACGCAGACACTGGAGGCAAGGTGGGTGAAGTGTCTTGCCCAAGGACACAACGACAGCATGCGCCTTCAGGAGGCGGGATTCAAACCCCCGACCTTCCGATCATGAGACGACCCGCTCTACCATCTGCGCCACCGTCGCCCCATGCTCGTAATATTAAATATTAATAGTATTTGGGTCGCTACTTTTTACTTCTGTGTGAAATACCTTTAGGGGAAATTTGGCAATAAAACTAGCAGTAGCACATAAAGTTACATTCAAGGCTTTAGTTTATTTTTTTTTGTACTTACATATTAAAATCTGCTGAAGCAGGAAAAGGAAGATGTTTAGTCATTTTTATACTTATTGGGATTTACGGATGAGCCGAGTCTTTGGCATTTATTCGTTTTAAAGAGCCGTTCAAAAGACTGGCTCTTTTTATGATCAAATGTTATAAACGCCATGCTGCCAGATAACTCATAATATCTAAGTCACGATCGATAAAGGGCATTTTTATTTCAATAATGTCAAATTGCAATGGGACTGATACGCGCTTTGGAAATGTGTTTGTGGAATCTTGCGCCACAACCAATAAAAAGAGGCAGCAACTGTCTGACAAATCACTTTTAGTGCATTTAGCTCGGACTCAGAAATCTTTCACTTGTGTGTCGCCTGCCATCTCAAAGAGCCGTTCAAAAGAGCCGGTCGGCCACATCACTGGCTTTTAAATGGGGGCCCTCATGTCTGCGCTGTAATTTGGGGTCACTGTAATGGCTTTCACTAACAAACGTAAAACAGAGGTCCGTAAAGTGAAGTGCTTTCTTTTCGGATTGCGCCACATTAGCCTCCTGTCGACAGCAGGGAAACATATTTCTGCGGGGTTATGTTTTACGGCCCCCGGGCCTCTCCGGACTCATGAGACGTGTTATTATTTCAAAATCAGCCACGGAATCGTGAATTACGGCGCAGATTTAGAGACTCCGAGCAAACGGGGCCCGCGGTTGAAGCGCGAGCGTTCAAACCGCAAGCGTCGGATGAGAAATGCCCCGGCGCTTAGCTCTCACTAAAACATTCATGCGCCATTTCCGTTATGATTTCAACACAGCGTGATTTAACAGACTGCCAGTGGTCAAGTAATCATCACAGTTGCACACAATAACAAATAAATATGTGTTTTCCATTTGTTCTAAAAAGTTGCACTACTCGTGGTGAAGGCCGAGGAGGATCCCCCTGGTGGCTGTGTGGGTTTGCATGCAGCCTGTTTCCTTGCTGCAGGCCGCGGCTGCTGTTGACTCCTGCCTCCGCTGTCAAAGAGAACGAAACAGAGAGTCCCACCTGAATACAGAGGAACATGCTCTGTCTGTTTACAGCCCTCACTTCTGCATCTGCAAAAAGTAGAGGTGGGCAGGAATGAGTTACGTTCACTCACAGATGCAGATACCTGCCTTCATTCCCCAGAGGCGGGTGTCATGCTTCTTGCAGGTGATGATCTCAGACACAGCTTTATCACTATCTTACACTTTGTTGGTCAGAAAATGCAATCATTTTAATCTAAAATAGCTCAAAGAAAATATCCAGTAGTTTCACTTCCTGCTTTTCATGTGAGCCCCCCTTGCTCCCCCTTGCTGTGCAGATGTTTCAATGAAGAGACAAATAGGGAAGGGGGGGGGGGGGGGGTGCTTTTACTTTGCGGTGAAAGGATTAGGCTTAGAAAGAGATCGAGAGGCAAGGAAAGCATTTCCTGGATACGTGGGATCTCGGGAGGGGCTGTTTGGGAACGAGGTGAGCGAGGATGATAACACAAAAAAAAGAACGACGAAAAAGTGACAAAAATGTGTGTCGAGAACGCAACAAAAAAGCCAGAAAACAGCAACAGAAAAGTGACAACAATGCGAGGAAAAAGATGAGTTTGGATGAGTTTGGTAGGTCTTAGTTTGTTTCCGCTGGCCTGTAGGCTGTGACCTTTTAGATTTGGGTAATGCTGAACCAGAGGTTAATCATGAACTCCATTACATCGCAGTGCCCTAGAATTGTCACTTTTAAGATTTAAAGATCACTCAAAGATCTGCAAGTGGATTGAAACATATTTTTCCAGGTTTTAATGAGAGAATATTGTAACAAAGTAAACACCTGAACAAAAAAAAGTCAATTTTACATAATACCCCTTTAACCTTGTGCCTTAACCAAGCACATTTTCTCCAGTTCGGCTTTACCCAAATCTGAAAGCTTCTCAACAGGAGGATACAACCTCCTGGCCAGAGTAACTGATTGTGACTTGTCTGTTGCGTTGTTGCGGCGTTTTTGTCACATTTTTGTTGTTGCTTTTTTCGCTTTTTTCCACCTTGCGTTTTTATTGTGTTTTCGTCACATTTTTGTTGCTCTCTTATCGCTTCTTTGTGGCTCTTTTTTTGTTTTTTTGTTGTTTTGCTTTCTCATCGTTTTTTAATTGTGTTTTTGTCGCCCTGCTGTTGCTTCTTTTGTTGTATTTCATCCTCGTTTATTTTTGCCGCCGTTTTTGACACTCTGTTCAGGAAGCTTTTAGATTTGGGAAACTGGAGAAGACGTGCTCGGTTCAGGTGGGGGTTAAGAGGTTAAAGTCTGGAGTTAATATTGGGATTAGGATTATCTGGGGTCAGTGGTTTGGAGCCAAAAAAAAAAAAACGAGAATTATTCTTAGGGAACAGACACTACCCAGTTCCCAACAGTTTATTTCCCCCCCCCCCCCCCCCCCTAAGCAGGTTCAGGCTTTCTAATAAAGCTTCACTGTCATTTTTAAGCTTTAGAGTAAGTTTATAAAAGTTCTTCAATAATATCGTTTAACACTATATATCAAACTTCAAATTCTGATTCTTTGAGAAAGTCGCAAAATTAGTTTATTTATTTTGAACGTTCTTTCTACCACTTTCCCCACCGCTGCTCGAATGACACGGTAGCCTACACTCGGGGCTAGCGCGGGGCCGACAATTAAGCGCTTTACAGACAGTGGCTCTCCCCGCGCTTTCACGTGGCGGCGAGCGAGCGAGGGGCCACACACTCGCTCACTGGCACAGGCTTTTAATAATCATGTCTGGAAAAATTAACTTTGAGTCCAGGGCTTTTTAAGTTTGCCCACATGCTCAACAGGCCTGTGTGTCTTTTACTGCCAGCTTGTTAAGTGTCTCCTGGCATCGGGAGAGAGGGGGAGCGGGGGGAGAGAGGAGAAGCCCGTTTGAGCCGCGAGGCCAAAGTAATGCAGTCTCCGTCGCCAGCCAACAAGAAGCCGGGGCTAAGCCGGAGAGTTAGCCATGCTTAACCGTTCATTATCAGGAGAAAGACTCAAAAGCTAGAACGCAGTGGAGAGACCGTGATCTTATATTGGCAACTGCCCCGAGAGATCCTCATTATGCAAAGTCTTTTTTGAGCTTTCGATCATTTTACAATCTGGTTCCTTCGACACGGGCGCATAACACAACATATAGGATTGTGGTTCATTCACACGGTTTTGAGTCCTCCTCTTTAATAATTGGAATCTTATTATATTTGCGATATTGGTCTAAATCATTGTTTTCCAACCGGGGGGTACGGGAACCCCTGGGGGTCCCTGAGCATTTAGCTGGAGGTACTTGGAATGACCTCAGATGAGAAAAAGAAAGTGAAACTGAGTAGAATTTCAATTTTACTTTTAAAGGAAAGTTAATTTAAAGTAACTTGTTCACCTTAATAAATCCTTTTCGTAGTCCCTTTGGAGGTAATACAAGTGTTAATGGGATGATTGGGGGGGGGGGGGGGTCTTTCATCTCCCCCTGATGTCTCTGTCCAGAAAAAAACACAATTGCAGCTTCCCTGCCACCGAGGCGGAGGCCCCAACACACACTAATAGAATCACGAAGAAGAAGCTAACAGGCTAACGGTGAAAGCTAACTCCCGGCTAGCCCAAGTTTGACTGAAAACAATTATCTCCATTGTGTCATTGTACAATATCCCTCTCTCCCTTTGTCTTTTTGTCAGCAGAGTATTTACTCTCATGGACAATTAATGATTAACATGCTGCGACACCTGCAGTGGCGCTTATGGCCTCTAGGGGCACAAGTTACTTTGTTCTGCTTTAAATAGCGTTTTTCAGTGAAAGTTTGAATTTGGCAATATTTTTCCTTTATTTTGAACACTCTACTAATCACTAAATCTAAGTTGATCACTTTCCAATTATATTGAAAGGATTCTCAAAGTAGGGGGTACTCGGAGTGTAAATGAATGACTCAAGGGGTACAAAAGACAAAAACAGTTTGGGAACCACTGATCTAAATAAGAAAAATGTAGCAATATTTAGTAACTAAGCATGTTTCATTGTACTCCTTCTGAAATCTGCCCAGACGTCGTATGTCAGGGGATCTAATCTAAGTTGTATACTTCATCGTCTTAATTTGGAAATGCAACCCATCCTTCAACCTGTGCAACCTCCTGGGAGAAGTGGAACGGCTCCAGCGTCGTGCTTGGAGAACCATCGGCAGATCTTGATCCCGAATCATGGTCATGAGTACCTACAGCAGGAGGATTAGACTTCTATGCATGTATTTGGTCGACGGGGGAAAGGACATCTTGGAAACGCACCGAGACATGGGGAAAACATGCAATAGAACCCGGCACCATCTAGCGGTGAGGTAAAAGTTCCCGCCACTGGCCACAGTGCCGCCGTTTTCAATTATTGCAATTACTCCACCCTCTCACAATGAACTAGGCCCTGATTCAGTGTTTCCAGTTGTCAGTAGCCACTTGCAAAATTGTATACCCAAGAAATGACTTGCTTTGCTTACTACCAAAAAAAAAGAGAGAAAAAAACATGAAAGCAACTGAGAGGCAGCTTTAAATAAGGCCATACAAAAGACTCATGGCAAAAAGACACCGTATGTAGATTTTCCACGATAGGTCATGCATTTACTTCAGAGCGCCGGCGCTTTATGCAAAAGTAATATTTATCGAGTGCATCAGTGCTTTTATGTGGATATAACCTTAATCCCACTTAGACTTTCCACTTTAGATGTTCTTGCGGTCAATTCACTATAGACGCACGCCCGATAAAAGCCAAATCTAAAAAAAAATACATCACACTTTCCTCTGATTTAACATTTTGAAGCACGTATAGGCCTCCCTGAAGACCCCTCATATTACATCCTAATGGCTCGTTCACACACACATACTAGACACTTGCCAAGGCAAATACACACAGCTGCAACACTCCTAGCCCATCCAAAATCGCACCTCTTGTTCCCCGTGATTACAGAGAGCGCTGGCAGGAGGCGCTTGGAGGCCTAATAGCCATTTAGCTGATTTGAGTAAGGAGATATTGGGGGGAAAGTTGGTGGCAAAGTGCTTTCATGCCGACTGCCAGCAAAAGAGAGAGAGAGAAGACGCCGCGGCCTCCCGAAAATGAAAAGCGAATTATTCCAAATCACCGGGGAGCGGGGAAGGCAGAATGCAGGCAACCCCCTTTTATTTTTTGGACGCGTTAACAATGTTTTCAGTCACTTTGTTGGCGGCATCAAAAAGAGCCGTGGCGTGCCAGAGATGAGCCGGATGAATTGGCTAATTGATCCGTCCGCGTTTCAACTGACGCTCCATTGAGACGGGCTGGGACGGGCAGAGGAGGTGAGGGGAGAGGCTGGCACATCGGCCCATTGTGTCAGCATTCCACCACTGAACTGCTGTGAAGGACGCACTGTTGCATGTTCACACGTAATACGCTGGAGTTTTGTTGTCATTAAAATGTAGCTGTAGTAAGAAGAAGAAGAAGGAAAAGGAGGGAGAACAAAGAAGGTGAAGGAAGGAGAAGAAAGTGAAGGAAGAAAAAGGAGAAGAAGGAAGGAGAATTAAGAAAAAGGAAGAAGAAGGTGAAGAAGAAGGAAACGAAGGAAGAACAAAGAAGGTGAAGGAAGAAGAAGGAGAAGAAGAAGGAAGGAGAATTAAGAAAAAGGAAGGAGATGAAGGAAGGAGAATTAAGAAAAAAGAAGAAGGTGAAGAAGAAGTAGGAAAATAAGGAAGAACAAAGAAGGTGAAGGAAGAAGAAGAAAGTGAAGAAGGAAGAAGGAAGAAAAATGAGAAGAAGAAGGAAAAGAAGGAAGAACAAAGGAGGTGAAGGAATAAGTAGAAGAAGGATGAAAAAGGAGAAGAAGGAGGAGAATTAAGAAAAAGGAAGAAGAAGGTGAAGAAGAAAGAAAAGAAGGAAGAACAAAGAAGGTGAAGGAAGGAGAAGAAGAAAGTGAAGAAGGAAGAAGGAAGAAAAAGGAGAAGATGGAAAAAGGGGCGACGGTGGCGCAGATGGTAGAGCGGGTCGTCTCATGATCGGAAGGTCGGGGGTTCGAATCCCGCCTCCTGAAGGTGCATGCTGTCGTAGGAAGAAGGAGAATTAAGAAAAAGGAAGGAGAAGAAGGAGAGAAAGGAAGAAGGAGAAGGCAGAAAAAGGAGAAGAAGAAGGAAGGAGAATTAAGAAAATGGAAGGAGAAGAAGGAAGGAGAAGAAGATTTTATTTCAAAAGCTATACTTATTAAGTACATGTTTGTGTATTGCCCTCTGTATACTTGTAAATATAAAGTAAGAATGGCTTGCACTTGTATTGCACGTTACAAACAGAAACGCTTCTTCATGCGCTACACTGAAGACATGGTGATGGCAGAGCTGCCCTGGGGTAGACGTGACGTTCCTTCACTCACACAGTACATTTATGTGCGTTGCTCAAGGACACATTAGCAGTCTGGACCAGTGAGAGCCAGGAACCGTCCAATCGAAACACAACTCTCGCCCCATATCGATCGATTTGCATTTTGCTTCCTGTAAATTATATTCATTGCCATATTAACATAACTCGCGATTATCCGCCCCCCTAACTGTTAAGATAACATATTTTAATCTCTGCATAAATATAAGAGGCTCACACATTAAGGGTGATATGTTCACCGGTGCACCTTGCATTATGGAGTGTCTGACAGAGTTGAAGAAGAGTCAAGAAAGAAAACGATTTCTGTTCATCCTTTCTCATCGATCAGAGACATGCCCGAGGTTTGTGATTACAATGTGAAAATGCCATATTTACCCCCCCCCCCCAATCCAAAATGCATCTCTCGTGCGCCGCGGAGACAATACTGAGGACACTTTAAACGAACCACTTCTTGCCGCTTTTCCCCATCCCCTTCGCATGACATGTAAAAAAATAAAACAAAGATGGCTGCCATGTTTCTCCACATCCCTCGCCTTGTACTTGTCTGTTAAAGTCTGACAGCAGCACAATTACACTTTTGCCTGAAATTTCCAACAAAAGAGACCAAATCGGCTCCACTCAAGTTAGTTACGACAGGCCATGTACCTCCTCCTTTGAAAAGTCATTAACTAAGTATATTATCCTCAAAGATGACTTTGATGACATGTCAGAGTTGGTTCGTCCTGAACTTTGAACATGGGCGACACTTGTTCCAGGCGCATAATTAAGTTGATTGACGAAACAATGGATGTGTGCTGTATCTCTTACTGCCAACAGGCATTCCCATAATGTAGCATAACCATCTCCAATTTTTGGAAACTGGGGTTTGTACCAGAACCCAGAATAAAACATGTATAAATGCACACCCTCTTTTGTGGCATTTCAGTGCAACAGTTAGCACCTTTTCTAAACTGTTACAGGATTTACCACTAATATCAACCCATTATCAGCTGAAAGACTAAATGCATATTTGTGGGACAAATTGCATTCAAGTCTATGAGCCTGATCTTCCGCCTGGCGCAATAACAGCGTTGCTCAAGACGAAATTGGTATCTTGCGGACAAACAACGGTGCACCAGTGCTTTTGCCGGTAGCCTGAGGGCTTTGCTTAAAAAATAAAATAAATAGAGCTACAAACAGCGCTGACTACAGGGAGCGCTTCCTCTTCTTTACATTAACACCGCACGCAACCTCGTGCATCTTATTAAGCGCTTGCAGAACAAAACCATTTGTCCCACTGTGAGTTAAACACTGCCCGTCTCCCGAATATATCGTTAGTCCAGCTTTAGCGTTAGCGTTAAAGAGCGTTTGTATGCTCTCTCCTGTCTGCGTCTTTCACCAAAAACCACTACGGGACCCGCTGTAAGAGAGATTATGAACTCTCAGTGTTACTTTCCTATACAGACCAAATACACAGAGTGAAGTTTGACTTTTGGTTCACATGTAATGGACAAGGCAGAGCAGTTCAAATGGTGCTAGCAATGCTGTTCGGAAGGACATATGTGCACCAGGCAAATGCTCCTCCTTTCCAGAAGCCCTGAAAATGAAACCCCAAATGAACACATGCTTTCTTCTTAAAATATATGTTCTGTCTGAAAGGTCCAAAGCTTGGCATAAACTGAGGTCCTGGGATTGCTCACTTTGTCAAAACATTATGAAGATTTGCAACATCGGTCAGAAATAAAAGCCCAGCCAACAGTTCTATTCCCCCAATATCCCGGATGATTTGTGATTTGCTTTGCGACATCCAATGGGTGTTCCTCCTCTTCTGGCGCATCACTATATCAATCAGTCGTGGGCGGATTTTGAAAGCATTGACTGATCAGAGGCCACGGGACATTTGGGAGCCCTGGAGCTCTTAGCGGGACCACCCCGCTCTGGAGCTGCGGGGGCGGGTTTGGACAGGGCAACGGTGTCTGCTGCCGCGGCTTTCTGCTGACTCGGGCGGCTGGACTTGGCAGCGGATGAAGCCGCGCTGTTAAATTCCACGGTGACACTTGCCCCATTCTGGATCGTATTATGAGTTGGACCCACCAGGCTTCAGAGAGCGGGGCCAGCAGAGAGCAGGGAGGCAGGAGCGTGCTCAAGAGGCCGTGAACTGGATAACATCATCTAGTGAAGAGAGTTCATCTGGCACAACTGTAATGTAATTATAAAACCAAATCACAATAGAGATTGAGATTGTGTCATCAATACAGCCAACTATTCTGGAAAAAGGTACTACATTTTATACTCGGAAGCCAGATTTCAAATTGTACTGGATTTATTGTTCACGTCAAAGCATTTGGGCACTACAGTGTGTTGGATGTGTTCGCCAGTTGTGACAAGGCAGTTAAAAGAATTATTCCGTTGTGTTTATAATAGGAATAAAGTAATGGCTTTAGGCCTGTCACAATAACAAAATTTGAAGTTTGATATATTGAGGCAGGGAAATATTGCAATAAGCGATTTTATTGAGTGGCACTTGGTGCCCCTGTAACTAACTCAACAACAAATATTTAGTACCACACGAGTTGCAATAAACATGAAATTCATTGAAACACAATTTACTTTAAAATGTTTGAAATATTACAAAAATGAGATGAAAAAAATATGGTGCTAAGTATCTCATGCCCTTAGACGCCATAAGCGCCACTGCAGGTGTCGTAGCATGTTGCGTTTTTTTGCTCATTCATTGTTTGTGAGAGTAAATACTACACTGACAGAAAAGACAAAGGGAGAGAGGGATATTGTACATCCAATTACACAATGGAGATAATTTTTTATCACTCAAACTTGGCTGTAAATACTGTTTAAGTGGCGCTAGCCCACAGTTAGCTTTGCCCGTTAGCCTGTTAGCTGCTTCTTCGTGATTCCATTAGTGTGTATTGGTGGCTCCGACCCGGTGCTGGCAAAGCTGCAATTGTGGTTTTCTGGCCAGAGACACCAGGGGGAGATGAAAGACCCCCCCAATCATCCCATTAACACTTGTATTACCCCCAGAGGGACTACGGAAATGATTTATTAAGGTAAACAAGTTACTTAGTACTGCTTTAATGTGTAAATCTTATATATTAAAAAGTGGTCATAGTGTGTTTAACATAATTCCTAACTGAAAACCGCATTGATTTGTGCAGTAAGGTAAGTGGAGGAAGTAAACATCGTAAATACATATCTCTGCACCAGAATATAAATGTTTTTTGTTTGTTTATAATATGTATATCATGGTCATTTTGGGGGTGCCGGACCGTGAGAAACAGCTTAAATACTATAATTGATTAACACAGTTTCTCTTTGCATAAAACAAAATGATTGGTTTTGTGCAAGCTTGTTTTCTGAAGGACAAAGACCACAGTCCCCCTGCACCAGGCCACTGTCTCCTCTATGTAAAGCTCTTAGGGCGCAGTCCGCAAGTGATTCACCAATCAGTCACAGCTGAATTCAGAAGAGAGAGGGAGAGAGAGTGGAATAAAGATTCGGGGGAAGGTCAAAGTCCATGTCTGCTGCGGTGTCCCTCCGAGCTGCGCGTCCACTGACTGACTGATGTCTTTCTTGTCCCTCTTGTGTCCTGCCAGCCATGCCAACTCCACGCCACCTGATACAGCCCTCATACCCCCACTAACAACCACATAAACAAAGGGGACCCGGTATAGTGCCCAAATCTGCAGCCTCCCTCTCAGCGATGCACTCCTCCCTCCACCCAGCGATTGACTTTGCTGTGGTCACTCTTTAGCGCGAGCCGAAGTGACAGCTGCCCTGTTTGTCTGCTGCAAAGTCAGGCGAAACTTCAGGCTAAAGCCAGATTAGACAATTGATAATGGCCTACTTTTCTGATTCTGACAGGCTATTGTGATTTGAAAGTCAATTAATCGCAAAGTCAAAAGCGCGCTACCCTTTAGCCGCTCGACCAAACAACAAACTGTTCCCTGCCTTATTTTCATGTACCATGTCTAGCGCTGCAGGATATAAATACACTTTGATCATACCATAGCCTTCTTTGTGTGAATATCACATTGAAGATTTATCAGGGACATTTGTATATCTGTTGGAGACTGTGCATATAAATGAATGCACGTGCATGTTAAATATGCATTTTGCTCTCACAAGCACACCTCCACCTAAACAACTGTGAGAACAAAAGGGGAACGGCCCAAGGACACAATAACAGTCAACGCTAGGTTCAAACGGCAGACCTTTGTATCCATGAATGAACGCATAACCATAGAGTCACTGTGGCTCCAAGCTAACAATGCCTCATATTATAGTTTCTCATTCTGGTGCGCATTGAGTTGCCTTGTGTACGAAATGCGCGGTATAAATAAAGTTGCCTTGCCTTGCCTAACCATACACATCCGGCCCTTTATCCCTGGCCTCTCGACTCCCTGTGATTATAGTGAGTCCTGGTTAAGTCTTGGGTTGGACATGACTTTCTACACGTTCTGATCGGGAGTCAGTCCTTGTTACCCTGTTACTTGCCGTTCCCCCTGATCAGGGGTTAGGGTTAGGAACGGCAAATGTGATGTAAGTTGGGTTTCACTGACACAGAATTTACACATAGTTTTAGACACTACTAGAAGGTCTTGGCTTTCAAATGAAGTATCACACTGGCATAATAGTACGCTTTGAGATGTGGATAATGCACAATTGCTAACGCTAACTCTAACCCTAAGGACGGCAGGTAACAGGTAAAGTTCTGATTTAGCCCTGGTTTAGCCCTATTTCAGTTCCCATTTATAGTTAACATACAAATGAGATGGTTGTGACCCTTTGTAGATGACAATTGTTGTATTTTTGCTCAAATCTGACTCTCTGGATTCTAAAGATTGCCGAGTGGTAGTGAATACCTAGGTGGGGTGCCAAGAGGGTTTCAAGGTATGAAAATTAAAAAAATATTGAGCGTATTTACTTTCATTGTTAACAGCATATATTTGCCAGATTGATATTATGGTCCCGATAACATTGCCAAGCACATTGCAAATCCATTTCATATTGGGGTTCATTTTGAAAGATGTAATGTGTTTGTGAGTATGTAGCAGGATACTTTTTGGGATTCCGTCATCAGTTAATTAGTACTTAAATTGTTAAAGTATTTTGCCCAATCCACTTTTGGTGCATCTGTTTTTACAGTGGGAGTCCTGTTCGCGTGGTAACTTTGGGGCCCGTAGTTTGTAGCAGATAAATAGGCGTCATGCTGCAGCTTTCCGTTGACCAAAAGACGACTTCAGTGTCCACATTAACTGCTCACTTTGATAAACAGAAGTGTCTTCCGCCGGCCAGTGGCGTCTCTCCAGTGAGCTGAGAACCTCCGCTGTGTATTGCCGTGCATAAGTCAACAGCACTTCAGACGGCGGAAAGCGTTTGCTAATCAGAGTATAGGTCAGCATGTAACAGAATATTTTTGGCCAGTGAGATGGGACTTATAGCTTTGATCAATCTGACGTATTCTGTTTGAACAAGTCATTTGGCTCAAGGCAGCAACTTCTCAGGGACGCTACGAGTCGGAGTGGGCAGCTGTGGGGTTAACGCTGTGATGTTTGGTCGGTAGCCGAGACCAAAACTTGTTTATTTTCTATCCTGTCAGGCACATCAACCCGAGCTGAAGACCCTGGTTCACTTGAGTTGTGTCCCAGGGAGCCATTTGGAGGCTAGATCTGAAAGAAATTCGCTTTCAACTTGTCCAAAGATTTAGATCGGAGCAAAGAGATTTCTAAATGCTCGGCGGATTAAACTTACTGGTTTTGGATGCGAGTTGGAGTTTCCGATCGCAAACACCTCAAAGATACCAATAAGTGGTCATTTACTACTGAAAGTACTGCACTAATTAGGCAGGACTACTTCCCTGACATGCAGACCTTTCCAGAAGTGCCATTCATTATTGGCAATCTCATCAAACATTGTGGTGATTTGGGGAAATTTGTGATGAGGTTTTGGAGACTTCTTGACCCAAAGACCCAACAAACTTGAGCAGTTCTCCAAAAGTGATTCTTTTTGGAGGCCACTGGAACCATCTCCCTGAGAGTGTGCGGGGACGCGATAACAGAATATGAGTTGGATAAGGTTTAGGTTTTTACTTTAGAGTAACTTTATTGCACTTTAATTGAAATTTGAAACCCATTTGCTGGGGACAAATCTCTAGATCGGAGCTTTAGGCTTATTGTCAACCAGTTATTGGAGGATTATGTTAATGTACATGTTTTAACTGCAGCCACCACCGGAACCCGGGACCTTTGCTTTGTGAGGCGAGAGACCATGCTGGGATGCCACGGGTAGAATAGTCTCTCTCATTCAAGGTTAAAGCTGCATTATGTAACTTTTTATCGGGGAAAAAAAGTACATTTTAATGCGTATGTGTATAAGTGGTTAGCATAGTGCCTTTACTTTCCATGACGGAGGCCTCTAGGTTGTTCTCGGGTCAATTGTTTTTAGGGTTTATGGTCGGTTTTCTCTGCTGATGGAACCATCTCCATGGTTATGCATATGTTCCATCCAGGAAACCTACAAGAAACCCTAAAAAACTATTAATCCTGGAGCATCATAGAGGCCACCATAATAGATATTAATAGCGCCATGCTAACCACTCATACAGCCGCTGGTTCACTAAAAGGTCACACACATTATAGTTTTATTTTTTATTGGACAGAAGATGCCACTATTTTATATAACTTGTTTGCACATTAGCCTGCTCTTCCATCCATCCATCCATCCATTTTCTTCCGCTTTATCCGGGGCCGGGTCGCGGGGGCAGCAGTCTCAGCAGAGATGCCCAGACTTCCCGATCCACGCACACCTCCTCCAGCTGTTCTGGGGGGACCCCGAGGCGACACCAGGCCAGCACGGAGACATAGTCCCACCAGCGTGTCCTGGGCCTTCCACGAGGCCTCCTCCCAATAGGACATGCCTGGAACACCTCCCGAGGGAGGCGACCAGGAGGCATCCGATACAGATGCCCTAGCCACCTCAGCTGGCTCCTTTCGACGTGGAGGAGTAGCGGCTCGAGTCCGAGCTCCTCCCGGGTAACTGAGCTCCTCACCCGATCTCGAAGGGTGCGCCCAGCCACCCTGCGAAGGAAACTCATTTCGGCCGCTTGTATTCGCGATCTTGTCCTTTCGGTCATTACCCAAATCTCATGACCATAGGTGAGGGTGGGAACGTAGATCGATCGGTAAATCGAGAGTTTTGCCGCTTGGCTCAGCTCCCTCTTCACCACAACGGTCCGATACAGCGACCGCATCACTGCTGACGCCGCACCGATCCGTCTATCGATCTCACGCTCCATCCGTCCCTCACTCGTGAACACGACCCCGAGATACTTGAACTCCTCCACTTGAGGCAAGGACACCCCACCGACCTGAAGCAGGGAAGCCACCTTTTTCCGGTGGAGAACCATGGCCTCAGATTTGGAGGTGCTGATCCTCATCCCGGCCGCTTCACACTCGGCTGCAAACCGCCCCAGTGCGCGCTGGAGGTCCTGATTTGAGGAAGCCAACAGAACAACATCGTCTGCAAACAGCAGAGATGAGATTCTGAGGTTCCCAAACCGGACACCCTCCGGCCCCTGGCTGCGCCTAGAAATTCTGTCCATAAAGGTAATGAACAGAACCGGTGACAAAGGGCAGCACTGGCGGAGCCCAACACGCACCGGGAACAGGTCTGACTTACTGCCGGCAATGCGAACCAAGCTCCTGCTACGGTCATACAGGGAACGGACAGCCCTTAGTAGAGGGCCCCGTACCCCATACTCCCGGAGCACCCCCCACAGGGCACCACGAGGGACACGGTCGAACGCTTTCTCCAGGTCCACAAAGCATATGTGGACTGGTTGGGCGAACTCCCACAAACCCTCGAGCACCCGATGAAGGGTATAGAGCTGGTCCAGTGTTCCACGACCAGGACGATAGCCTGCTCTTTGATTGTAAATTTTCCTGACTATTTGTACCCCCTGAGTGTTCTCCATTGTGAGAACAATAATGTTCTGTCGTATCTTATAATATGTTATATAATGCACCTTTTAAGAGTAGATAAAAAAAAGACCACTTGATGAAGTGTCTTTATTTCACAGTTTATGATCTTGATTTAATAAAAGTAAGTACTCTGTAACGTAAAACTTAATAAAGGAATCTGGTGAATTCATGTTTTTCCGTGCAGTCATATACAGTAGTGTAACTGCCACACATAAAGCACACACAAAGGCTTGAAATATAGTGTTATTCTCAAACCCTTGGTGCACCCCACCCAAAACAACAACAAACAAAGAAACAAAACAAAAAAACCTTAACAAATACAGAATGATAAAAAAAAAAAAAAGGTATGTATACAGTAGTAGGCCACAGAGGGAAAGAGGAGATTTCAGCGTCCTCACGTCTTGGTGGAGGACGGTGCTATGTCAGCCGGACCTATAGCAATCCGCGAAACTGAAGAGGCTGTTTAGGCTCAGGTCTTAGCCAGATCTCCACAGTCACTTTTACTACATCTCCGGGAAACATTAGTGGCACCCATCCAGGTATAAGTGCTTTTCATGTCCATATGGAAGCACTTCTCTGCATCCAGCAACCTCCTAATTGAAACGCCGTCACGTGCTCCTCCTCTCATACAGTTTACTCACATGAAGAGCAAAAGAAAGGACTTCGTGCCTGTCTGCCTGCACGGAGCGCCGCGGGAGGCACCATAATCTCTAATGAAAGTCATGAGAGAAGGAACAGAGCATAGGAAGGAGGCGGAGTGGAAATTTGGTAATGCCATGTGCAGCCGAGGTATACTGTTCTGTTTTTTCCCCTCCCCTCTAATTGTGAACTAAAACAATCACACAGGCATATCCATAGAGACTGGTGCCAGGATGCAGTTGTGTTTTCTAGGAGTTGTTGTTGTCGGATTTTTAGTGGAAAGACGAAATCAATCGTTTTCAATTGCGCTGTCCATCAAAAAAATCAATAAAAAATAAAAAAATGCTGCATCAAGCTTTCAGTGCCAGGACCTGTGCTTTGTAACAAAATAAATACATAAAAGTCATGATACAGAGTGGGCTTTTGTAGAATAACATTTATTGCATTATTATAATTTTTTTATATACCGGTAATTTAATGATACTTGGTTTTCGATACCAATTCCTGAACCATTTTTTTCTCATCCCTCTGAATTGCCTTGTGTATGAATTGTGCTCAACAATTAAACTTGCCTTGCCTTGCCTGGCCTTATTTTTTTCGATACCAGTAGTACCTAAACCTTTTTTTCCTCGATAACAGATTGGCGTAATTTTAACGGTATCCAGCCCTAATTGTGATGCAAGGCTTGGAAAAATCCCATTGGTTTCAAAATACTAAACTCCTCACACATCCAGTCGTCCCAGATGTCGTAATGAAACTCATCTTACGTCAGTATTAAGTGTGTTTAGTAGCTGCAGGTGACATAATCCGCCTCTCACACAGGGCCCGGTCTGTGCCGCAGTAGATAAAGCACCTGATGTTTACATACTGCTCCGACTTCTCCGTGTGCAGCCCGAAACCCCAGCTCTAATAAACCTCCAGTAAAACCTGCCATCCCCTTTTCATAAATGTCTGGAGGGCAAACTGCAATAAAGGAGCGGGGTGGGCTTGAACCTCCGGCCTATTAATTGGCGAGGCCCTGGGGCCCGGGGCCGACTGTTACCTATGTGAAGGAGCCGATTAATGCGTCCCCTTTGACCGCGCCGGGCCTCTGCAGAGAGAGCTCTAATTAATCCACTCTTACTGTTGTAATAGGCCCCTTCCTCGGGGAGCGCTCGGCCGCACTGTAAGCCCCAAATATGATTCTCTCTTACATGGTAAACAAACTGGCCTCTCGCGGGACGGCCAGAGGAGGGAGGAGAAACGGAGGAGAGAATAATGGTCTGATTGTAGCGCGAGAGTGATGCGGCCGACAGTCTTTCGAGTTGATTGCAGTTGCATTTCTTCGCAACAGCTTTAAGAAGTACTTTGCACATCCAGCAATTTCCCCTTTTATCTACAAAAAAAGAGAGGAAAGAACACATGAAGCTTAAATGCTGTTGTCGCTGCAGTGACATTCTTTTTTAAAACGCTGTCATCACTTATGGAGCGTAATTACTTCTATACCGTGGTCATTGTTCCGCACTCGGGGACGGTCCTCTGGTTCTTCGCGAACATTTACTGTACATTTGCTCCCGTCTGAGGGGAGAATACAGGCAGCAAAGTGGCTCACTGCTGCGATTATTATTATTAATGAGCCCAATTTGGTGTTAAATTTTCCCCCCCCCGTTTGCAAAAGGCCACGCACAAGGGTTCCCCTCACAGGCTCTCCCTCGCGTTGCTGCACTGACAGGTGTGAGTGTTTCCATGTCATCCCCGACGCCCCGGCACTTCCACCCCTGCCCCATTAAAGTCATTGGGCTGCGGCCGCTGGTCCTGCTCTCTCTCTCTCTCTCTCTCTGATCTGTCGGTGTGAAACATGTGCCAGCATCATTAGCCTCTGACTGAGTCCATTTAGCACCTCCCGCTCGCCCGCAGCCGCTAATCTGCGAGGGTTAGCGCCGCGGTCTGAAACAGTGCACTGTGGACCGAGCCGGCGGACGCTCTGCCAAAAACCACTCATAAAGCAGAGGCCGCCTGTCAACAGGACACTTGACGGACTCATTATGTTTATTAGAAGTGGGAACTAATTTGCCGCTCATAAAGTTGTGGGGTTAAATGTCAAGTTGACCTTTTCATCGGCTTTCCGCGGGAGATTTGTAGGCCAGGACTCACGGGTGTGTTTGGAAAGATATTACGCTATAGTAAGATAAGATTGTACTTCATAGATCTCAAAAATAATACTATATGAAGCACTTAAGGGCCAGATCTTGCTTAATAGGTGAAAGTAAAGATAATAGATACGTTTGAAAGTTCGCACATAGAGGTTAATTGTGTTTGAATGTTGAGGACTATGGCACGGCTTGCCCGGAGGTCGACTGTATAGCAGGAAAGTTGTCAGATGTGGATCCTTCTTAGCCTGTAAAGATAAGGGCTTCATGTTATGAGAAAACAACGTGATAATTGATTGCGTTGAATCTTGCTGTTAGGAATATTCAGGTAACACTTTATTGCTTGTACCTGCCAAATGTAGTACAATGCAATGTGCGATGTCCATCCATCCATCCTTCTTCTTCCACTTGTCCGTTGCCGGGTCGTGGGGGCTGTTGGAGCTGCCCACATCACATTGCACCAGCCCCTATGGCTCCTCCTGCAGGTGGTGGGTCCACAGAAGGACGGCCTCATGGTTCTAACCGGGCCTGTTGGTCTCTCATAAGGGGCTTCTGAACCGCTCTTTGTCTGACCCGTCACCTAGGACCTGTTTGCCATGGGAGACCCTACCAGGGGCACGAAGCCCCTGACAACAGAGCTCCAGGATCATTCGGGCTCAAACCCCTCCACCACGTTAAGGTGGCGGCTCCAGGAGGGGATAATGTGGTAAAATGGTAAATGGTCTCAACTTATATAGCACTTTTCCACCTACATTAGGCACTCAAAGCGCTTTACAGCAAGGAACCTCTCACCCATTCATACACCAATGTACACAGACACTGGAGGCAAGGTGGGTGAAGTGTCTTGCCCAAGGACACAACGACAGCGTGCACCTTCAGGAGGCAGGATTCGAACCCCCGACCTTCCGATCAAGATTTTAGAGGCTGTTGTGGTGGATAGGTCTGGGCTCATTCTACACATTAGGACATTGCTGGAATATGTAAGGGGAGGAAAATACTTTAGTCCCTTTAAGGTTAGGGTTAGAGTTAGGGTGTTATTACATTAAACTAAAAAGGCATATTATTCCATCATGCATGTAACACATAGGTACAGGTTATTACACATTTGTTACATAGAACATTCATTGTACTAAATGTAGCAGGTACAATGTATCAAGGTGTAAAATAAAGTGTAACCAATATAACTCCAGTATTTTCCTAAAACATTTCAACATTTGACATTCCATTCAATTGAAACGATTACAGTACTTTTCCCATCAAATTACCACAACGCAAGACTTACTAAAACTAAATCATGACCAAGGCTTAAATGGAACTAAATTGCAAAAATCATAACCTAAACTCAACCTGCAAACTTTGTTGTTTTTGTTTGAGGGTGTGTTGTGTGTGTGTGCGCGTGTGATTTAGTGATATCCGCTAATATGGCTTCTTGCAAACTGAATATTGCAATGCCAATCATTTGGAAGCGTATTGTTCCGTAATCAAGAGTAGTGAATACACGAAAGCTTACCTTAATTACTACTACTTTGGAACAGATTTGCACAAAAATGACAACACAACCGAGCTTCGTCAGCCCAACAACACTTGCACTAATGCCCGGCGCCGCAGCACAGACATGTCACAATTGAAAAAAATATATTGATTTCCATCAGCTGACCCCGGGTGCCACTGATTTACACACCGACATTACAATGGATCAGTCCTTTTGTGTTTGATTTCACAACTTTGCACGGCATGATTGCTAGCTGAACTCCGCTGCAAATGACAATAATAAAAGTGGAAATGTGTGATATTCGTGCCATGCATATTCAAAACTCACCTGCTAGGTGTTATTGCAATAATAAGCACTAAGCTGCTTTTCTCTATAGGCCTTGCATACTGATAGTGCCTGCTTTGCACTGAAACAGCTTGAATCCGGACTCACATATACAGCTCACTAATGAGAAAACAATAGGGGAGCCGTGCCGCAGTCTCACGCCTCTCCCTCACACATTTCCATATACTCCTCTGTTCTCCTTTCCCTCTCTTTCCCCCCCAAAATATCCTCGCACGTCCTGCCGGAGAGGGGCGGGTGGAGGTGGCAGGTTTTGGTGTGAATTCCCCGGAGTTCTGGTCTGGAGATGGCGAGGCAGACGCTGTCACCTATCAAAGCCTCAGGCAGGGGCGCCGCGCGCTCATGTAACTGATATTATTTCTATTTGATGATTAGGACAAGAGGCCAACTGTGACCACTGGGTACTTAGAGGACAGGGGGATTGTGAAAAAAGCCCAGTCAGAGGGAATTTCCAGTGCAAAGCGGCGAGATTTATAAGCAATACTTACATGGCAACGTCCCATTTATTCAGTCCCATCACACAGTTTCAAGCCCAATATACAGTTTTAGTTCACCGTCACAGTTCCGTTTTCATGAAGAGATTCGTAAAATTGTAAAATCTCATCATCCGAATGCTAAATGATGGTGTCAACATGTATGGATGAGTTACACTCAGACAAACTCATGGTGTGTGACCAAATGCCCCAGAACAGCAGCACCTCCAGAACCTGCTGCTATGATTAAGAATTAATTTTGATCCCAGAGACACAACATATAAATATTAAAGGCTTCACATGTGTGAGCATAAGGTGCAAAGAAAGTATGCCCAACTTCACACCTAACTGCTTAACATATTTAAACACTTTGATAATCGAGAAAGAGGCTTTTTTACTCCAAATATGATACGGTGACTTCATTAGATAGTATCTGCAGCTCTCGGTCCTCCAGGTGTTTACCATTGCCTTTTCAAATGTGGGTTGTAACCTATTTTTCATCGTGAAACGCTCATTTATTGCAATCCCTTTTCTGGTGAGTACTCTCATCTCCCAAAGGTTGTTCCCCAAAGTGTAAAAGACTTCTCTCACGGATATATTCCCAGTGCCTAAACCTAAAACTAAGCCTAAAACATACACATTAGGGGCCTATCCTTCAGCTAATCCTGTGTAAGACCGAGCCTTTTGAGCCCTTGAGCAGGAGTCAGTCTGAAAATGCAGGGTTTCCAAGAAACAAACGAATGAAACAAAATACAACTCAGAGATGAGATGAATGTGCTTAAATGTTTCAACAACAAAAAGTCAGTTCAGCAGAATCTGGGCCCTTTAAAGCCACACTGTGGAGCTTTCAAAGTTATTATGTTGAAGATCACACACAGATGAGGCTGTTTGCAGGTTCTTCTTCTTCTTCTTCTTCAATTGAAATAATGCATTTGGATATGGAGCTAATGTGTTTAAACTAAAGGAAAGCAGCCATGGAGACAAGTGACGAGTCAGGTCTGAGGAGACATTATTATGGCTTTAAGGACGGGACATTGTTTAGCTAATTTAAGTATATTCCACCTTAATAGCGTTGCATATTCATATCTTTTCGCTTTCCCCATCCCGTCACCCCCCTCCCCGCGCGTCACATGGGCCTGTGCCATGTTGCCGTGGCACATGAGGGGGGGGGGCCAGTTGTCGCGCAGTCACCTGGGTCCCCGGCCGGAGGACAACTGCCGATGATAAATAGTTCATTTGTTCTGGCCGCGGCTGGGGAGAGCCCGAGAAAGTGCCCCGGGCCATTACCCACTCCCTGCCACAGCATATGCACTGCAATTTTAACCTCTCCATTCCACCCCAAAAGGCCCACCCCATCACAGACCAAACTCCACCCCTGTGTCCTATTTTGATGTGCGCCGCGAGGGTCAGCAAGGGTCGTGTCTGGCAGAGAGGAGGCGGTGTTCGGAGGGTGGGGGGGGGTGTATGAATGGAGTGGAGTGGGGACATGGGACTTATAGCCGCGGGCTGTATCTTCCGCTCACACAAACAGATGCAAACATGCACAGAGCAAGCCACTTTAGCATGGGATAAAGGGGGGGGGGGGCCCGGGGCGTGAAGTGTTTTGACATACATGGCATTGCGCGGACACGCAGCCGACAACACAGTGTGGCTAAGTGCCACCAATTGTACATATTATGCAAATGGGAACACAGGTGCAAAGACAGAATGGCTTAAAGATCAGCTGTAAGGGGAAGGTCAATGATGATTCCGCTTGGGTTCGTTACCAGACAAAGGGTAAACATGAAGACAATGGTGCGAGTTTTAAAGACCCATGCAATATTTATCATTTATTTTTCCGAGAGCATTATAGAACCTTTCAACACAAATCAATCGCAGACAGAAACCTCAGTTCAGACATCCATCAAAGCATCAGAAATACAACTACTTAAAGCAGTAAGTAACTCGTGCCCCTAGAGGCCATAAGCGCCACTGGTGTCGTAGCATGTTGCAGTTTTTTACTCATTAATTGTCCGTGAGAGTAAATACTCTGCTGACAGAAAAGACAAAGGGATATTGCACATTCAGTTATACAATGGAAATAATTTTTTTCTCTCAAACTTGGCTGTAAACACTGTTTAAAGTGGCGCTAGCCCGCTGTTAGCTTTGCCCGTTAGCCTGTTAGCTTCTTCTTCGTGATTCCATTAGTGTGTATTGGGGCCTCCGGGTCGGAGCAGGGAAAGCTGCAAGTGTGGTTTTCTGGCCAGAGACACCAGGGGGAGATGAAAGACCCCCCCAATCATCCCATTAACACTTGTATTACCCCCAGAGGGACTACGGAAAGGATTTATTAAGGAAAGCAAGTTACTTAGTACTGCTTTAAAATGTAAAACAAATATCTGATGTTTTTCCTCAGTTGTACATGTTTTTAGTGGTTGGGGAAATTGTAGCAGCCATTGACCCACGTGGTAATGAACCCAGAACTGTTATGAGGCGAATGTTGTTCCACCTGAAATATATATATATATATATATAACAGTGCCATACACCTCAGTGCCAACACTACGGGCCTACTATGGGATTTATACAACTACCACATTAGTTAATCAATGTCGTTTTAGCCTCTAAACAAGTTGTGGCTCGGGGCTTCACCTTGGTGCACAAACTATCAGCCGCCAAAGCACAATATCACAAAGTATTGATTGTCATTTCTGTGATTGCCGCGGCCTAATGTTTAATGCTGCACACAATAAAAGGCTCCAAATTGTTACAGTGGAAAGAAGAGAGGACTGGCAAGGGCATTTCGGAGATGGCGGCGGGGACGGGAGTGGGCGGACATTAGGGATATTAGTATGTATGGAGGAAGAGGCCGGCGGCTGTATCAAGCTGGATTTATTAACGCACATTGATCTAGGTGTCTTTGAACACGACTTTCCCCTCACGGTCCCTCCAGATGGAAGCTAATCCCCCGCGCCGCGCTCACAACACTCAATGATCTGTTGATTTTCTACTCCAGGTCATTTCCACTGTAAACTGTTTTTAAATGGACTCTGCGCGCCGTGGTCCACTTAATGTAGCACGGCAGAGTGAGAGAGTGAGAGATACTGTCTGCGTAATGGCTGCCCAGTGGGATCTGAGGAGTAGATAATGAACTGTCCAAGAGGGCCAATGCATCAGCGACCAATTTAGGCACGGTTTAAAGATGGTGGCAATTCAAACGGGCAATCAAAAAAAAAAAAAAAAAGGTTTGTGGTCAACACCCAGTGATGAAATCAAAGCCCTGAAACTTAGAAAGGTAAAGATAGACTCTTATTGTTCCTGTGGGGAAATGTGTCTTCTGCATTTGACCCATCCCATTGGGGCAACCTGTCAGGAGTGAGGACCCTTCTCCAGTACCTAGCTTGCGGATTAGCTGTATATTGTGCGTGTTTTGAGAGGGTTTTGCATGGGTTAGTGTGTTTCTCGGGGGTCTAAATGGACAGTGGCACTGAAAGCTGAGGCAATAATTCACCTGTAATTTGCCATTGTAATCTTGCTAATGGAGTTGGTCACTTTAAGCACAGTCATTTCCATATCGACACAATGTGCTTTAGCGGTAAACACAGCCAAACCTATTCTCAGAGTGGACAAAGGTTAATAATGCCGGCTTCTCCATTAGGAGCACAAAGCACAGGAGCTGGCACATATGTGCAAACAAATAAGTTCATTAATGGCTTTTAGCATAATTCATGGGTCACGTTTTCTTTGAAACCCTATTCATGATTTAATGACCGCTGACATGTTGGCATGATAACAGATAGCCCGGCCGCTCCGCCATCTGCAGTTTGTCTTAATTAGGAAAATCCAGGACAAAAAGAGGTCAGTCTGAGCCGGCGCGCTGACAGATAACCAAGAAGTGGCTCTAATGGCTGCTTATTTGACCTCTGACCTCTCACATGAATGCTGAGGGGTCATGTTCAAGTTTCATGAGGTATGCACTGGTTGTTATGGAGATGAGGTTGCTAACAAGGAAGGCTCCGGGTCGCGACCCCCAGTCCACTAATGATGACCTCATATGGCTGCAGTATTTATCAGCCAGAACAATAGACATGTCAGTGTGGTTTCATATGAATATTTCAACATTGGCCCTGGGTAAGGAATGACTGATTACCCTGTCTGAGCGCCACAATGACTGTAGATAAGGAGCGCACCAGGGGGAGACACACATTCACATACGCCACAATATTATTTATTCTCACCGGTCAGCACTATAAATAATAAATCCTACATCTGTAAGGTGCAATTGTTGTCTGCATATGTTTATACGCATCCATCTGCTCCGCTCACTGTAGTGGCCATTGAAGTAAATATAAGTAGTGGCTTATTTATGGCACGGCACACTGAGGCATAATGAGAGGTGTTTTATGTTTGCGGCAATTATTTACGGTTGCGAGATGCCTGTTTTAAAACTACAAGCACACAATAAGTAAATATAAACACACAATATGAAATGCTATATCCTCCAGTTACTGTAAACATTGTTTTTTTTTTACCTTTCAAACGTTCCCTACAAATGTATTCGTTCTTATGTAGTGCTTAGAATCTGTGACTTGGCCTATCGCGCCTTCCCTCTCTCCTGGGTCATTACAGAGAAGATTAATTCCTGCCATATTTGTACATACAATTTGGCCATCCCAGTCCATTGACCCTGGCTCGTGTCCTAATTCTCTGGCCTATGCTCGGGCATCTGCCAGAGACCACCCAGTGCACCCGTGTCAGTGGAGCAGAGAGTCTGTTGGCAGGTGAAACGAAGGCTAACACATACACTACAGAGGAGTTTTAGACTGATACAGACCTGAGTGAAGACCCCCACAAAGGCACAGGGTCAGTCCTGCAATCTTACAAAGATGAGAGATTCTCTTTTCCTTTATCTTGGTGTTTTAAATGTAGTGAAACGGACCAGGTTTATTCGTTAAAGAACATTCACCTTTCGTTAGAGAGGCCCGACTGATTTGGAGATACTGATATTTACTATAGGTGATGCTGCAGTGGTTCTCAACTGGTTGGTTGGGACCCAAAAGTGGATCGCAAACACGTTTTCAGTGGGACGTGAGCCTTTCCCAGAAAACATTAATTTTAATATTTATGCGGCTTGTCATCCCAGGGTGATTGTGGGTTCCGATGCTAAACCAGTTGAGAACCACGGATACTCTGTATGTTAACTTATTAAACTAAGAGAAAACATTAGCTTTTAGACTAGTTTTGTAGTTTAAAGGACAACTAAGCACCAAATCAACTTTTTTGAGCTTATAAACTGCATTAATATGTGTCTTATAGTGCTCTCTACATGTCCTGGTCAATTTTTTGACATTTTAGTGCAAATTAGATAAAATCTCACTTTTGAGCCCAAAATCGTCTGTGTAGCGCCCTCTCTACATTTTCGGCTGCACTACATTTGAATCTCGTGCCTGTCCTCCCCATTGGCTCTGCAAGCGGTGTGACGTCACGTTGTGTGTGTGACGTCCGTCGCTCTGCTGCTCGGGTATAAAAGCCAAGTCTCGCACACGCCCCCGTAGCGAGTTGGAGTTGGAATAGCGAGCGAGCGTTTTACATCGATTTTCAAGTTAGCAATTTATTAGCATAGTATTTAGTTAGTTCTTTAGCGCAGCGCTTCTAGTGCAGTAACTTTAGTCAGGTAGTTTAGTAGCTGTTTTGTGACGTGAGCCCACGGAGAAAAGACCCGAGACGGGGATTTGATCTACGGGCTCCGCTCCACGGACTCCGCTCCGTGTGTGAACCACAGCACTCACATCCCCGACATCTCCTCCTTAAAAAAGACAAATGTAACCCCAACATACCCAGATTCACTTATTTAGTGACATGGCTGGATGTTTTCACGTTGAAACTACAGACACGATAAAGCTGTATCGGGCAGACAGCGCTCATCAGGGCTGTCCGTGCTTATGAGACGGGGCTGAGGGCTTTTTACTGTAGTCTCCCCCAGGGAGAGCTCACAGACACCGGGGGCAGCGGTTAGCCATCCCCTGCCTTGGAGGCTCAGAGCGGGGCAGTGTGTGACTGAGTGTCCGCTAAAGCCAGGAGGAGGAACGGGGAGATATGAGCGCCAAATGTCCGCCGCGTGTGCTCGGCATGTAGCCGGTACGACGGGCTCGAGAGTCCGGGAAAGTGGCGCCACATGTCCGGAGAAGCTAGCCGGTGCGAGAGGCTGAAGTGTCCGGGAAAGTGGCTCCACATCGTCTAAATGCGGCATAACGGGAGTCACTCTGGCCCTTGGTCTGAGACTGTCAACCGAGCAGAGACCGCTCATACACTCCCCCTCCCCGCGTCCCCCCAAAGCCTCCCGCCACGCATGGGCGTCGGAACCATTCATTGTGAGGGGGACGTGTCCCCCCCACTTTTGAAAAGTGGTTGCTTGGTCCCCCCTACTTTCATAACGTGAATTTTCATTGACTTTATATTTACTAGTTTAGACTGGACCTTTTCAATAGGCTCCCCGAGGCCAAACAATTAAATATGACCCGCGCCTTATTTTCCATAAAAAACAATATTTTTGGGGCATTATCCGCGCCAGTCTCGCGTCGCTCCGCGGCGCATACGCTCCGCTTTGCGTAGCTGTGTTTATCACCATCCCCTCAGAGCGGCTGAAATGTAAACATGTCTCTGTAAACGCTGAAAAACGGCTAAAGTGAGAATACTGGAGGATTATCGTTGGACAGATTTGACCAAACCGAAGCACAAGGACACGTGCATCGTGTCTTTGGAGTTTTTCACGGATTCTCACATGGAGGAGCAGGGCTTTTCGCGGTCCTCGGCAGGTGGACAGCGTGTCTTCATCTGTACAAAGGGCCTGACCAGTAACTTTAAGGTGAGGAACATCAGTTTGATGCGTTTACAAAGCGGATGATGAAGCTTGAGTGTAGCGTGAGTTTGGGGAAACTGCACCGGGCTAGCACGAGTGTTCAACCGGTCAATACGCCGTTAAACCTCGCTGTCTGGACTCTAACTTAACCAAATAATATCTGAATTCTTCAATTGACGGATAAATGTTTGCTTCCTTTACCCCATGACTCAATTGTATCAGTGTTTGTGGGAAATGTGAAGATACAAGCATTGAGATGTTTTTTTATTTTTTTTGCGATGGCGGGAGTTAACGGGTGTGGCTGAAGCTAAATGAAGCCTATTTTTGAAACGTGTCCCCCCCACCTTCCAAACGCTTCCGACGCCGCTGCCGCCACGCCTCTTTCTCTGAGTTTTTTGAATTTTGGGAGTGGGTGGAGTAAGATCTGGAAGGGGTGTTTAGTAGCTCTTTAAACACGCCAAGTCCAGATTGTTTTTCCTAATCAAGCTCAGATACTTTCACATTTATAACATACTATTATATAGTATATATATTTTGCAATGCTAATGGTAACTCTGGCTTTTAATTGTACCTTGATGATAAATAAAGAATCATTAAATTTAACTTGATCTTATAAGGGTTGCAGGTGAATGGCTCCCTCAAGAAAGGAGGTATGTATTGGTTTTCTGCCATAGTTAAAAGATACATCAGTTTCCACAACCCTAACATTAAACCCCTTGTGACTGGGTATAATACCCTTTACTTGCTCAATTGATTTAGGGCATATGTTGACCATTTTGCAAGATATGTTCATTTTACAAAAAGGGCTAAAACAAATCTTCATTTTGGTTTGAGATAAAACACGTTTGACATTGGTTCAGGCTTTATAATGGGAACACCAAGCAGAGACTAAAAAAAAAGAGTTAACCTGTAATATATATGCTCAATTCCTCCAAGTCTTCAACTTCAAGAAAAAAGGGATCAAAACTTCTTTCTTTTTTTCCCCTTTTTTTTTGAAGAAAATGATGAAAACCAGGATGAGGTATTATTCGCCCTTTCTCCTAATTCGGATGGGAACCTCGGGCAGCCCTGCTAATAACTGTATAGACCGGAGATGGGGGCTATGAAGAGGAGGCGGAAGAGAGGGTGGGGGGGGGGGGGAGTTTGTGAGAAGAATAACATTTCCATAGCTGATCTGTAGGAGCAGTTGTCGAGAGGTTAAGGTGAAGGCCAATCCAGCTGTAAGAGAGGCCAGGATTAAAGTCTTTGAGATATGGATCGGGGGGCTCTGGCGCTCTCAGTACCCAGGCTTAAGTATCATATCCGTGGACAGACAGATCAATACCTCTCGCCTTTCTTTCCCTGGATCTTCAAGGAGATTTTCTCTCTTTTTTTTTCACTCACCACATGCCCCTAATGACACAGTGGGAGCTAGCATTTAGGCCGCAGGCTCGGTTCTCAGCTGCTCTTGAAGAGCCGATGGAGAGCCGCCGGAGATGGAGAGAGACTTAAGTTTTGGGCCTTGGTCGGACACAGGTTGGGGTAATCTTGACTTATTTCAGGTGTCATAAAAGGTGTAAACATGAGCTCAGGTTCATAGGTATTGGAGGCGGCTTTGAAGCGTATACAGTGCAATCTCTCACCTCTGCTATTTCAGAAGAAGTGCAGTTTTTTCTTTTTTTTAAAGAAGTAAAGTACAGGACGACTTATGGAATGTTTACCTCTTCGGATCTTCTTATCTCACATCCTTTGCCCATTTCCAGGAAGGACGTAAACTAATAGTAATCACATAAAGGTTGAAAAAAAAGTGTGTTGCTTTTTTATCTTCCGTGGACCGGCGGCATTAAGTGAAGGAGTTGATGAAAGTTGTTTGATGAAATCTGGACATGAAACGCACCTCTGACGACTTCCAGCCACAACCTTTTCGCGACGACACAGGCCACCTTGGGATCCGTGATTGGCTCAAGACATGAATCCGACGGATCGATTGACCCGGCGCTCCGGCGGCGGCGGGCCCCGTGACCTGCGGGAAAAAACAAAAGGGCTCGGCGACCCCGGCGTGGCCCCAATGCGAGGCACGGGATGACCGTCCGACAGCCCGAAAAAAAAAAATCAATCATAGCGACGGGTCTGATGGGGTTTGAAGAAAGAAAGAGCTGACTTCAAAGTGGCACTGTCCTTCTGATGGTGGGCGAAGTATCGAGTACAGTTCCAAAAATACCGTATTGATTGAGGAAACCCGACTAACAAAACGTTTGGACTAGGAGGGAAGGTAGGCGCAGGCGTTTATATTCTTACCTTGTGTTTTTGGCGTTTTTACAGTCCTTTTTTCACTAGTCCGAGTTTCTAATAACCCGACGCTCGGTGAAGTCAGCGGGATTCCGGGGGCGCGTCCGTCGTGAGATCGCGAAAACAGCTGCTTTAAATAGACACGATTATAGAGCCCGCCGTGCGCTTTCATTACAACATCGCTTTGACTTTCCAAACATGGCCGCCAAGAGATTACTGCTGACACATTCCTGTAAACTGTAGAAGATGCATCAGCTTTCCGGGGTTTTGCCAGAGCCGTCCTGGCAGCTCGCACAAAAGGGCCGCGGTGCCAGAGCGGGGATACGGCTGCCCCGGAGAGAGAGAGCGGGGCCCGACGCCAGAGGAGCGATCAACCTGCAGTCTGTGTTTGTGTCTACATCGGGGGAATAAATACAGTTAAGTGGTTAAATAATTGACAAGCTCAGTGGTTGTCAAACTTTTTAACAACTTGCTCCATCTTGGCCAATGTTTGACAAGGGAGAGAGAGAGAGAAGAAATCATAATTAACGTGCAACATTACTGTGACCGAGCCAGGACGAAAGAACTCGAATCTAACCTAGAAGTCGGTGAGGACTCCCATGGTTTTACGTAAGAACACAGTGAATGACACAAGAACTAAGGCAACACACACACTCCAGTTTGGCTTTACTCAAATCTAAAGCTTCTTGAAAGAAGTATCAAAATAGCAAAAAAAAAAAAACGAAGCTGAAAACATTGTTTAAAAGCGTCAAAATGAAATTAGGTGGAAAAAGCGAAAAAAGTCACAAAAAAGCCACAAAAGAGCAACTAAAGTGAAACAAAAACACGATAAGAAAGTAACTAAAAGTGACAAAAAAAAGCAACAAAAAGGTGCCAAAATAAACAATATTTTGGCAGCAGCATGACGAAAAAATTCCGATCAGTTCTGTAGGTCTTAGCTTTCAAATGAGGCGTTACCCCGGACTATAAGGTAACGCCTCATTTGAGCTCCAATCCTGAAGCTTTTGGATTTGAGTAAAGCCCAAACTGGAGAAAATGCACTCGGACGGGGGTTAAGAGGTTAACAGTGCAGCTTTACCCAAATCTAAAAGCTTCTCTATATTGCTAACAGCCTATAGGCCAGGGTAACGCCTCATTTGAAAGCTAAGACCTACAAAACTGATCGGAATTTTTTCGTCACGCTGTTGCCAAAATATTTTTTTTATTTTGGCACTTCCTTGTCGCGTTTTTGTTGCACTTTAGTGGCTTTTTTTGTTGTGTTTTTGTCCTTATTTCATCCTTATTTTGCTGCTTTTTTCAAACAGCTGTGAGATTTGGGTAAAGCCGAACTGCACTCGGTTAAGAGGTTAATATGACTCCCACAGATTGCAGTGTTTACAATTTGCTAATCCCATTTTAGCCGATTGAGATAAAACAAATAAAAATAAACCAGGACAAAGCACCAAGTTCGACATGAAGAAAAACGATTTTCAACCGCTAGATCCTAGAAGAAGTTCCAGCGCCACAACATTCAAACACATAGCTTCAAAATGCATTTCAATGATCTAACGTGGGCCAAAACCCTGCACATCACCGTTTTATCCCTCGTCAAGCCTCGAAGTCAGATCCTTTTAATAAACGGCGGAAAATAAATCACGTTTGGATGAGAGGCCCGCTTGGGTTTTTTTTTTGTCCCCATTCCCAGACGGGACTTGAAGGACTTGGAGAATGTGAACTAGTGTTAGCCGTAATGAGTCTTTGAACGTCCTCCCAGATACACAAGGAGGAGAGCGAGCGCTAGCAGCGTTTAACCATTGCAAATAATAAAACTAAACTCACTGTATTCCATCACTACTATTACTATGCTACTGCTTACTGCTACTACTTCTATAATGTTCTCATCTCAGTGTGGGAACTGGAGACTAAACATCACGCTAAACTCTATCCATAATGAACACATGAGCCGTCGCTGTAGAGTCGTGAACTTCACTAGGTTCATTCACCATGGCACAGAGCGAAAACTGTCAAAAAAGACAGAAAAATAAAGAATATTACTGAACACGAAGTGCCTGTATGCTTTTTAACAGGACAATGCATAACTTAGTGCAGCCTCGGTTAGCATAACTGCGATTAGCATTAGCGCTTTTTAACATCGTTTTTAAACATAAATTATAAAACATTTCCATGAACTAAAGAGTGATATTTGCACATAAACAACATATTTATGCTACACAACTACTTACAACATTGATATGTCAGTCCTGAGTAGAGGATGTTGGCTTCCCTGTCTGTCCTTGTTTATTTTTACCAAAACAGGAAGTGATGTAGTTGTGCAACTAGCTTTATCGTCAGACCGGAAACAAACTAAATATTACAGGGCCTAACAAAATAAGATTCTTAACACGTTACAAATATTTTATAAACATCACAACTTCTATTCCCACAACTCTTATACCCTAAACCACTGCATAGACTATTACTTTAAACATTTCTTTTTGAAGATCCTCCTCAACTCTGGCGGGCTGTCGTTTGCCAGAGAATCCCACATGTGTTAGATGTGGCTTCCAGGCAGGTGTTCCAGATGGAGAGGAGTGACCCACATCCTGACCTGGTCTAAAGAGTTTAATGTGGCTCTCTGGAATGGACAAATGCAAGCAAGCAGGTGTTTTTGAATACATTTTTTTTTTTTTTTTTTTTCAAGAGCCACCATATGTATTGCCACAGATGTATTGGTCAATGCAGTAAAATGTTAAACTATACACATAAGAGAGGTTTGGTACTGTTCCCCACACCTATCTTGAGGCTTGAAACCATAAGGCCTCAAGCTCCCACGTCTCGAGGTCCTGTTCACCTCCAGGACCCGATGGCGTGTAGGTCGAATCCCAGCTGACCCTTCTCATCCTGGACACGGACTATTCACCCCTCTCGACTCCTGCAGGAGGCTATGGTCCATCCATAGAACAGAACAAGAACACTAAAAAATGCACCCAATCACTGTATCCGACTCATGAACACATTATAACCTGTTCCAGACATTTGCACTGCTCTGTTGCACTATGTGGTAAGTCCACACTCACACGCTGTTGCTAATACTTCATGCATCTGTACATTTAATCCATTCACGCTGCTGTTCTGTGTTAAATAGTATTTTTTTTTAAATCATATTTTTACTTCTGATCTACGTTTCATGCATGCCCTAATAGTTTTATAGTTTACTGTTTATCTCTACCAAGTGTTATGTTTCATGTTGGACGTTTGCACCGAAGAAAAATTCCTAGTTTGTGAACCTTTTCACTGACAAGGGCAATAAAACATATTCTGATTCTGCCTCACAATAAAATTTTATTTGTTGAGGTTTTGATCGTGTGGATTTCTTTGATGATGTGTGCCAATTCAAAAGAAGTCGGAGGGGGCCACCATAAATCGGTCAGAGGTCCATTTTCTACTTTGACAGCTACTAAAAATACAATTATATCTACTACTCCCACATCTTCTACTACTACTGCAACTTCTCACAACTAATACAAGTTCCTCAGCTACCACAACATTAGTGAGTCTGAGCTGTTTTAGTGTTAGCCATTGTAAGTCTTTGAACTCTATTAAAATACAGTCCAAATCAACAAACAAGATAGAGGCCGCCGCACCTAATACACCTATTGGAAGATTTCCCTGTAAAAACGAAAGCTTTAAAAGCCCTGTAACTCCTGCTTTGGTACTTGGCGAGACGTTCCCTGTGATGTGGGCTCTCAATATGAAAACACCAAAGGCGATATTAAAACAATGGCACAGGCGTTGGAGCGTGCGCCGAGGTAAAATCCTGCACAGATGTTGTTTCCGCGGTACACGGCTGGAGAAGTGGGACCGGGACATTTCTTTTCGTTTCTTTGCCACCCACGTGCTGACTGAACACAGTAAACACGGTGTGAGATTATTCAAGATTATTTTAGGTTTAATTTAGACCCAATTTAGGCCTGAATTAATCTTGATCCAGGGCTGGAGGAACTTGAAAGGTAAGAAAAATCACAATTATGTATCAGCATCTCCTTTTGTATGTAACATGAACTTAAACTAAAATTGAATTAAGGACATTCTCAGTTTTGGCGCAGGTGTGCAGGATGAGGCGGTTGCATAATGAATGGTGTGAATAACAGTGCATTCGCTCTTTGGCTTAACAAGGTGGAGGTGAGAGCGCTGTGTGAGATTAGACGAGGAGATAAAGACACAGGAAATTTAAAGGGTGATAATCAGCACTCGGCTATAACAGCCCGAAACTAACAAGGGGCGTGGAGCAGGATGTGTTGTTCGCTGGTTTGTTTTAGATTTAACACTTACACAAATGTAATGTTTGAACTTGTAATTCGTAGATTTGATTCGAACAAATTACTTTTAAATTATTAACTGCATTGTATCAGTGCTTTGTTGTTAGTATTTCAGCTGTTTTAAAACGTGTGAGGTTAATAAAGTATACCTTAACAAAGACAACGCAACAGTCTGCAGGAGCTGGGATTCAAACCTCTCCGTTACTGGACGACCCACACTACCATCTGAGGTAGTTTGTAGATTGTGTTCAACATGTTCGAAGCCAGAATGAAATGCATAAATAATGTGACGCAGAGGTGGGACTAAGTCATTAAATGTCTCGAGTCAAGTCCAAGTCAATCGGTCATGGGGTCAAGTCAAGTTTTGCTTTAACCGGCAAGTCGCCTCAAGTCGCAAACGCCGGCGTTTCTTCCTTTCAAAATGTGTCTAATGTGTACTTGAAAATACTGTATGCTCAAAGTGCTTTCTCAAGAGTGTTTTAAAAAATGTAAGCTAAAATCAAACTTTTAAAAATCGAATGGATTTGGATTTAAAGTCTAAGAAAATGTTACATTATATATGTTTATATTGAATGCTCCAGTCTGTGTGCAAAATTACAGGGGCAGCATTTTAAGGTAAGGGGCTTACTTAAAAAACACATCTTTTGAACATGAGCTGCTTTTCCCTGCAGTCTGAAAGATGAAAATGGAAAAATATGTTTATTTTTGTTAGTTTCTAGCACATTTTCTGTCAGTGGTTCCTCTGTAATGCCCCGGCCCCTGTATACTCGGATTCATCCTTGCTCCTAGTAGATTCGGCGCAGTCTTCAGTCCCGCTATGAATCTTCCCCTCTTAACTCACTTTTAATGTATCCAAAGAAACACACATTTCTTCCTGTCTTTTCCCGCTGTATTGATTAGACGAGGTAAGGCGAAAAAGCATGTGGCTAATTACCATATGTAAATATACAGTGGATGCGACGGTTTTACGCGCTGAAACCTGTCTTTCAAAAGTTACACTGAAATAAATGGCTGTAAAGTCACAGCAAGTCATTGAGAGTCATTGGCCTCAAGTCCAAATTAAGTCTCAAACACCAAGTCCTAAGTCAAGTCTTTTTGAACCTTTGGTCAAGTAAGTCTCAAGCCGAATTTTGACTCGAGTCTCCCACCTCTGATGTGATGTATGTAGACATGGCTTGGAAAGGGCTGGAGAGCTACTGGTAGCTTCTGAGCCATTGGTTGGAGACTCCTGCGCTAAATGAAGGCCAAGGGATGAATGCAAAGTAGACAGCCACCTGAAGAGTAGCTTTAGTAGTTTCAAAGTTCCACATTGCTCTCCATTGCCTGGCTGTGTTGTAATGGCATCAGACAGGTTGGTATTGGACGTTGCTGCCGTGGCTGATGTCCTGGCACACTGCACTGTGGGAAAAACAAAGTATGAGCCACTGGCGTATGGCAGCCATTATCTCCCAGTGTGATTAAGAACAGCAGCAGCAGCCTGTCCCCTGCCTCCAGCCCAGGCCTCTGTCCAAGCCACGACCACAGCTATGCACCCGGTCCCTCTGTAGCATTTAATCATGTGCGCGCTCGTCACTGTTGTGGGCTCAAGAGTTTGCATATGCAGAGAGGAGGCAGCATGTACAGTGTGAAAATAAATGTACCCGTTTGCTCCTTTCTATCTTCCTTTTCTGCTGGTTTGTGCCATTTCACTCGTAATTGGTTCATTTCCCACTGCCGACATCGTCACCACATCAAACATTTAGTTCCAAGCTGGTCATTCTATGGAGGGTATGCACATGATATCATAACATTCCAAAAGTGAGTGGCAACATTAGCTTGAGTGGCACGATTGAGTTGATTTAGCTCCTTAGTTTGGAACGATAAGAGTTCTGCCCGGACCAAACACTGGCGTATTTACATGCCCTCGACAGACAGACTTCTGTTTGCTTAACGCTCGTTGTCATAGGAACACATTTAGCGTTATTTTGGCGGGGAAAAGAGTCGGCGTCAGCTACTTTCTCGAGCGGAACACACAACAGGAAGCAAACCAATCGGCGATGGGTGGTGCGTGTCGTTTATATTCGAACAATCACAAAAGTTACCGACTGTTGATGTGTTTTGGTCATTACCGCCAATTGGAAAAAAAAATAGCTAAACGTAGACTGTTACTGAGGGGACTTCCGTGTCCCATGAGTGACAACACATGACGGTGGGGAACTGTTCGGTCGGGTATCATTCTGGACTCGCCAGGCTAGCGTTCTTTGGAATGATTGGTAGAGCTAACAGTGATGTAAATACACATGAAACTAGCATACCCACGGAAGTGCTGCAACATGTGTGAAAAAGTCACATTACTCATGTACAGCTCCATACTTCCTGAGTGGGTCCCTTAGACCTCCCCCTGCACTCGAACAGCAGCAAATGTATTATCTGCACCTGGTATTGTATCCACACCTTCGTATAGCCTCTGCACAGTGACTTATTTGAATAAACACTTGTCCTCTCACTCTGTCACACAGCGTCAGAGTGAGCGCTCGGCTCGAGGTGGAGAAGTGGTTGTACTTATATGTGAGCCCGGAGAGAAGACAAGTTCACACCTCAACAAGCCCGCGCTGCAGTCAGGAAACCCCCCCCCCCCCCAATACTGTACACACATGACCACTTCAGGGACATGTCCAAAAGTGTGTGAAAGCGCCACTTAGGTCCCGTTTCAAGTGTCGCCGAATGCACCACTGGACCGCTTGTAAATAGGAGCTTGGCTTTGCGCTAAATGACAGTGAGTACAGTCTAGTCAGCACGGTTGAGCCAGTCGCCCGCAGGCCGGGGGTGAAGTATATCGCTCGCTCTGTTATATAATGGCACGTCTGGCTGTGCTGCAGGTGTGTGAGTGCAGACTGCATGCACTGATGTGGTCGGGGCTGCAGCCTGTGACGCTCCCGGCAAAGCCCCGCCGCCGCCGCCGCCGCAGAATAACACGATAAATTTAACCCCTTCCTGCGTCGCAAAACGAGATCAGAGATTTGAGGGCGCAGATAAACACGGAGACAAAAAAGGTTATGTAGGTCATTCGAATTGCAAAGTGCGCCGCGAATGAGCAGCGCTGCACATGTGGTGCGGATGTGAGGCGGAACATCGAGGTGTTATGTACTTCACAAACTTATTTTTTTATACACATATGGGATAATGAATGCCAAATGAAATATGTCTGCTCATCATGCAGGCAAGATAAGATAAGATACGTAGAACTTCACCCGTTACAGGTGCCAGGTCTGTCGGGCCTGACAGTTTGCTGAATGTCTTATTGCCCCACTCCTCACCCCCTTTTCTCACCATGATATGCCAAAGGAAGACTGCAGGTAAGTAAATGAATACATTCAAAACTCAGTGAATAACTGATTATTTTTTTTTTTTCGTGCTTTACTAAAATATCCTATGTTTACTCTTCCATATGGGATACCTCACTCAAGAGGTTGAGCCACCAATAACACATAACTAGCTGTAAAATAAGGATATTTTCAGGTGGCATTCTTGGAAGGTCAAAAGACGAGCAAAGGCCATGTTAATGCTCAGGAAGGCCAACCAAGTTAACATTCCTGCTCTGTTCTTACATATTCTCATCAGAAAGACACTGGACACAGGGACATGACTTGTGTTTTGAGCTAGTTTTCAAGTTAGTTTTAACCAGTCGGTTTGTGATGTCTCGCAGCTGATTTCCATGGTAAAGCCGGCACCATTATTGGCAGATACAGACAGCTTTCCATGGACTCAAAGTAGCCGTAAACTGATCAATATCTCTAAAGGTTGCACTTAATATAATTAAACCAGCCATTTTGGCCCGCAGCACTTCCATACACACTGAAAGCATGAAACGTTCACGGGACATCTTTCAGTCGTTAGAACACTTTTTATAGCCCTGTAAGCGGATCACAGTTGCCCATCATTCCAGGCAAAACACTTTGTAATATAGCTATTTTTATGCTTAAAGATGGCACTACATTTTGTGCAGAACCCCACAGTAGTAATTCCCGTTTTTCTCTCTGTGACAAAGTGAGACTGGATAGGTGAGCAGTTATTTGGAACCTCAAGTCAGGTCATTACTTGGATCAGAAAAAAATTAGCCAATATGGCGCCAGGTGGCATTTCTGTCAAGTGTCTTACAAAAAAAGGTGTCATTTACAGTATGTTGTCATGGCGTCCAAATAATGTCAATGAAAACTCCTCGACACTCCACACACCTTGACCTAAGTGCTCGCATGCGTTTGTTATTCCAATATAGGGCCGCTGTGGCGAAAGGACTGCCCGCTCCAGTTCCCCGGTACACACATCAAATACTTCATAATACTGTGTTGAGTTACTTTCAACCTTCAAACCCAATATGTGGCGATGGAGGAGAGGGAGCATGGACACTGGCCCACATTCTAGTGGCCTGGGCTCTTTGATTGAGAAATGCCATATGAGGGGGAACATCAGCGCCTTGTATCCACTGGAATAATAAGCTGACCCAACCGCCCCCTTTTTCCCTAAGCCTTTGAGCACTGGCCAAGCATCTGAATCCACTCAGTCCCAAATGAACAGCTTATTTTTCAAAGTGTGTCTCATTTGTGCTAGCTCCGCACCCGAGCACCAGACGGGACGGGAGGAGGGCTTGACGAACGGAGCTGCGAGGTGGGGTGTAGAGAGAGAGAGCGAGAGAGAGAGAGGTGCTGGTAGTGGTGGTGGTGTCGTCTCGGAGCATGTCAGATTATCCTGTCTGGTTTGGAAATCCTTAGATGGGTCAGACTTTCCCTGGTGGAATAAGGGCGTGTGGTGGGAAAATGGGCACGGAGCATCTTAACGGGACAGATGATCCTATACTGAAGGAGGTGAGGGGTGATTGCTTGTCACTGTGGGCGACGAGAACGAAAACAAAATAAACCTCACAAGGCTTTTCTGCACCGTAGGAGGACCGTGCTGGGCCTAAATGTTGTTGTTTTCACTGTTTTATAACATATACGTTCTCCTGCTGCCTGCAGAGGGCGCTCCATGGATATGTGAAATCCAAAGCCGGACCAGTTTCTCGTTCCTCACTGTCTTCTCCTTACAAAAACTCGATTTAGAATGTCAAAACGTAAAATACTATCAATGCTGACTCTTACTCTTACAGTGCAAGACGGCTTCCTGGAACACATCTTGAAGGAATGGAAATGAGAGGTTTTGAATCAATTGTGAAACAGCTTTACGTTTACATACTTGAGGCATCTTCAGTCATTGTCCAGTGCTAACCCATTAGATTAAAGCAAATACGAAGATGGCTGTGCACATAAGGCAGTTCAATATTTGCAGACAGGGTGAAAAGAGACGTAATACTCTGTCACATCCGTATAGATGTTGGATTGAAATGTTTGATTAGATAATGGGGATATTTGCTCTCCATATTTAATTTAATTAACAGGGATGATGACAGGGATGATAAAAAATTGAATAATCTTTGAGACTTTTTTTTCCGACTGTCCTCCTTACATTTACACAGTGAACAGGTTAACAATGCCCGTCGGGCCTTAGCCATATACCTGGGTAAAGTAAGATTTTAGACGCAAGAGCGCTATACGTCTGTCATTCGCTATCATCTGTCCAGTTTCAACAACAAATGATGTCTGAGCAGAGAAGCCAAGACTTCCCTATCCTATACACAGCTCTTCCGAGGGAGTCCCAGGGCTTTCCCAAGTCTGTGAAGAACAGTGTTGGGGAGTAAAGAATTGCTCAGTAATCCATGACTACAATTAGATCAAAAGTGTTAACTATAGGACTGTCTCTTGACTCAAGAGACTGTCCCTCCAGCGTGTCCCGGGTCTTCCTCGGGTGTTCTTACAACCAGAAACGCTTCAGGAAGGAGGCACGGATCCAGGACAGATGCCTGAGAGACTGAACTCACTCATGCTCTCACTAAAAGAGCAGCTACTCTGCGGTGAAAACTCCTTCCGGTTGCTTGTATCTGGAATCCAGTCCTTTTGGTCACGATCTAAATCTCGTGACTATAAGTGAGTCATGAGAACATAGATTGACTGGTAAGTTATTATTGCGGCTGCACTATGAGTTGTTTTTATTTTTCACTTTATATGCAATTTTAATTCCTATAGTATGTCTCTCTCCCTTATTTTTACTCCATTTCACGATAGGACAATATTATTGTCCTGTCCAACAAAGCCATCCTGACCCCAGAAAGAAGGACAGAGTAGGACAACTTCACTTCACTGAATTCTACTTTGCTTTCATGGCTTCACTTGAGTGTCAGAATCCAGCTCCGCAACTTGATTTGGGCAAAGGGGTAAAGGATGAGGGAATCAAGGGAATCAATTAGTAAAGACGGGCTGCTCGTCTCCACTGCAGTCCCACTCCAACATGTTTTTGTCCTACTTGTGAAGCCGTAATGGATGGCCTAATTCCTGTGAACTTTTTTTTAAAATGTATCTGGTGTATGACTTTTCCCTTTCAATTTCTCTCCTTGGCACACTTGCACCTTGACAAGTGACCATTAGGATGAAAATAAGGTCTACCATCTCAGTCGGTCCCAATATGTCCTTTTTAACGGCAAGTCTGGCACTTCTCTCTATAAATCCAAGCAAAAAAGGTGTACAATGTTCTCTTTCCTCACATTACGAAGCCAGTGTCAATGGGTTTGCACTTTCAGGAACCCCTGGTATTCTGACGAGGCCACGGTGCCCGACAGAGCGGCATCAGGAGGATCCTTCTTTTGCATTAGTCACTTGACATTTCTTTAAAGGTTGTTGAAGAGTCAGACGTTGCAAGATAAACTGGCCCCCAAAAGGACAGAGGACTAGAGACAGACACTGGTGTATGAAAGAGGATGGATGGATCGATGAGTGGTTATTTGATGTAAAGCATTTTGAGTGCCCATTTACCATTTACAGTGGCATGTTTAAGTTCAATGGAAGTTAAATCCCCCATTGTAGGAAACTTTTAGGGAACTTTTTTGAGCTATCGGGTATTATTATTATTATTATATTATTATTATTGATATCATTATCGACTGCAGCGCATCGTGCGTGCTGCAGAGAAGGTGATTGGCTGTGAGTTCCCATCTCTCCAGGACCTGTTCACCTCCAGGACCCGGAGGCGTGTGGGTCGGATCACAGCTGACCCTTCTCACCCTGGACACGGACTATTCACCCGTCTCCCCTCAGGCAGGAGGCTACGGTCTATCCAGACCCATAAATCCAGCCACTTAAACAGTTTTTTCCCTTCCGCCATCAGACTCAGGAACAATAACAAGTCTCTGTAGCTTAGTTACGAACTCATAGATGTTTCTGCACCTGCACTGTGTGGTGTGTCCACACTTAGACCCGCTGCTATCACTTGTCACTTAATCACTTTATATCACTTTATACGCCTACACATCTGTAAATACAATCCCGCTGTTGTTCAATGTCAAATTGTTGTTGTCTTACCATTATGTCACTTTTAATTCATCTTATTTATTTAATATTTGTTATGCATTTTTATGTTTGTGAACCTGTTCTCAAACTATGGCAATAAAACCTATTCTGATTCTATTTGGGGTATCTAAGCATTGATATTTTAAGTTTTTTATTCATTTAAAATAATGTTTATGTAAACAAAAGGACAGAAAGGCGTGAGAGAGTGGGTTTGAGCACCCTCTGCAGGCAGAAGTGGGAACAATACGATATAAAACAGTGAAAACAACCTTTTACTTTCAGCTAATGGCACCGTGATGGACACAGAACAGCTTACAACGTATCCAGTGATTGAGATCATTTTGTTTTCTCTATGACGCTCTATGAAGATCCATGAAATACAGATCGGAGCACTTCAGAGGAGACAACCAAAGTAATAAGGATTACTTAAAGTGGCACGAATGAGAAAAATTACTACTCCAGGTATGTTTTTGATGAAGGAACATGCAACATGGTTAAAAGCCTCAAAAGTTGATGTTTACACTAGAGGTCAACCGATATATCGGCCGATATTTGATGATTTTACATTATCGGCTATTGGCTGATCTTGCGCCTACAGAAAGTGATAGGCTAGCTAGAGACTTTCCGGTTTTCTGCATTTAGAAAGAGCGAAGTCAAGGCTTTAAAACGAGTCCTCTCACAATTTCCTCAGCCTCAGGAGAACAGAGAAACATTGCAATGAAAATTGGTTAGCTACAAGTACCAGTTTTACTAAACCTCAGTCAATATGGACATGTTGCATGTCATTTCGAAGCGCAGAACCTGAAGAATTCAATTGCGGAGTTAGTTTTAACCTCCGCAATTGTATTTCGGATTGCCGCGCAAAATACCACGCAACAGTATGCTAATGCTAACAGCAACTAATCAAAGCTGGGACAGAAACTACTGAATCTCCTAAAGTAATAAAATCAAATCAATATTATCAGTCGAAAATATTGGCAGAGCATAACGGTATCGGCCAATAAAACGCCCCAAATATCGGCATTGGCCTTAGAAAAACCCATATCGGTTAATTGGTACATTTTAATGTCACATACGCAGTGTAAGAAAAGGCATGACACAATAATTAAGTAATTTCTGTGAAGAGCATCCTTTTAAAAATAAGTTTAACTGCTTTAGGACAAGGTTGAAGAGTCAATAAACTGTATTATAAAGTTTTGCCACTCCAGCTGTAAAGTGAATGAAGCACATGCGCTGACCTTAGCCACCTCACAAGACTGTTGACAGGGAGCAAAAAGTTGAGATCGATAAATAAAGCGTCGCTGAACCAGCAAGTGATGATTCAGTGAGTGTTGTGGCTGCGAGGGCCACACCTCAAAAGCCCAGCGCTACGGGATCAACATGTTTGTTTTGGGACAAAGAGATTTGGCCTGTCACCCGCCACAACGCCGCCGCTGATGACACAGAAAGAGCGCCGGTTCTTGATCTTTTTTGGATTTTTTCGGGGAGATCGGCAGGCTATAAGAAAAGACACAAAAGCGAAAAGTGTGCAGTATTTGTCGAGGCGAGCTGTGAACCAACGCGCTTCGTCATGCTCTTTTAGGAAAACAAGTTCAGATGCAGTGACACCAGCAGCACATGTGGCTTTTATAGCCTCCATGTGTTCAACGGTCCGTCTGCGCTTCCATGGGAAAGACAGCAGTGCTTTGTCAGCGGGGAGAGAGCGAGCGCGAGGGGGGAGTATTATGCGACTTCAACAATCAAATTTCGTTTTAGAGATTTATGAAGTTCTCAACTGGACTGGGATTTTGAGTTGAGGAGGGTGTTCCGCTTTTCTCCTCACGGGCTTCTACATACTCTTCTGACCAGACTTGCAGATGAATACATTGCTGATGTGCTTTTGGAAAACAGGAGGAGCAAGAGGAGTATGACAACTTAAAAAAAATATTTTTTGTAAGGAAAATTCCTGGGTGACAGAGAGCTTACACAAACGTGGTGCAAACAGTATGTGTGGCTGTATGGTGCAGCTTTGAGTGGATCCAAACTTTGCCCATGGTCTAGTGTCTGGCCAGGGAGGCTCAGAAAATTGTAAATGATCCGGCCCATGTGTTAGATGCAGGTAGGACAAGATTTCCATGACCGGTGGAATTCCCCCAGGGGTCAATCTTGGGACCCCTGTTATTCAACTTGGGTCAGCTAATAAACAGCAACAATGTGTCGTACCACAACTACGCAGATGACACTCAGATCTCCGTGTCACTGACGGCAGGTGAACATGGGTCTGTAGATACACTTGAACATTGCATCGAACAGATCAGTTTGTGGATGCAAAACAACTTTCTCCAACTAAACTTAGGGCTGGGCGATATGACGATATTAGACCGTCTTACGATCTCCAGAGCTGACGATCTGTCATTTTTGTGGTATCGTTTTATCACGGTTCTAAGCACTTATGCACAGTTGACTCTTTTCACCGTCAGTGACGTGAACCCACTCCACATTTCAATATCCCATCTGCCCGGGATTCAAATCCAAGATCTTTATAGCTAGCTCCACTAAGCCATGCACCCTCTTATTGTGCGCTGGTATGGAGCTTAGACAGAAAGTGCTGGAACCATTGAAGTGACACAAATAATGGTCTAGTTTGCTTGCTTCTTTTGCTATGTGGCTACAATGCAAAAGTTTCAAAAGTCGTCAAATTAACTGTTTAGCTTGAGGATATTTAGCTTCTTCAACAAAGGCTTCTTCTAAAAATATAAGAGTTCAGATGGGTTCAACATCATATTATTTTTCATTCAAACAGAGGTCTCAGTCTATAGTAAGCTCTGATGATGAGAGCAGCTGAACTCGAAACTTGTTAACCAACAAAAAAACCATGAAGATCCAGTTCCGAAGAATTTAAACTCCGCCTGCACTCGTTCTCTACACAAACAAGCGGCAGCAACAAAGTGCATTTCAGGCCCCGTGGCTATCGGGAGTTTGTTACATTACGCTCATCAGTCATCAGTGTAGATTTGAATGGGGAGATGAAAACCCCATTGGCAACACCCTTACAGCTGCTTATCCTCTCTGAGTCAAGTGTCTGGCATTAGAATAACAAAGGCCGAGGATTGGCGATGGCCGGCTCTCACAGGTGCCGCTCCGGCTAAATCCTGCCGATACAGCGCCGAGATTAGAAGCGTCAAAAGTGATCATGGGTAATTGGTTATCTCACCTCGAGCACCTTGCGAGGTCTGATCCCTCCATAAGCCTCCTTACACTCTTAAGTGGACCGCAGATTTTTGGCAGAGCTGCTGAAGTTTTTTTTGGGATGTGGCGGGGGGGGGGGGGCTTTGGAAGGTTCATTCGAGAAAGTGTGAGGAGTTGCGGCTTGGGCCTGGGCAGGATGAAAGCGATACATGCCAGTGCTATGCAGGCGCACATATGGACCTCATGCGCTTTATGGAATATCATAGGGTTGTCCAAAGTGTAACAACTGTAGACAATGTGTAATAAAGGTGTACAAGGTGTAACAGCGGTGTGTGTGTGAAGTTGCAGGTGTTCTATGTAGATGTGCCAGCTTTATAAAGGACCCGGACCTTCTAGCTGTGAAGCACGAGCTCTAACCGCTACCGTGCCGCTCACGTAGTAATGTGTAACGACACATGAGCATGGGCTAATCGTGAGACGCTACACCTTTAGCGGTTAGCGCTTGTGCCTCTTAGCAAAAAGGTCACGGGTTCGATTCCCACCTGGACGGTGTCTTTCTGTGGAGAGTTTGCATGTTCTCCCCGTGTCTGCGTGCGTTTCCTCCAGGTACTCCGGTTACCCCACCACCAAAAAGATCATGGTTTGAGAACAGGTCCACAAACTAGGATTTTTTCTCGGTGCTGACGAGCAACTTAAAACACAGAATATAAATAAAAATAAGCTATCAAACTTAAAACTATAAGGCTATAGGGGCATGCATAAGAGTATTAAATAAATAAGATAAATATTAAAAGGTAAAATATGGTAAAACGACAACAATTGACATAGAACAACAGCGGGATTTACAGATATGTAGGTGTATAAAGTTATATAAAGTGACATAAAGTGATAGCAGCAGATCTAAGTGTGGACTAACCACACAGTGCAACAGAGCAGATTACATCCATGAGTATGTGCCTAAATTATGGGTCTTGTTTTTTGTTCATGAGTCTGATGGTGGTGGTGGTGGGGGAACTGTTCAAGTGGCGGGATCTATGGGTCTTGATAGATTGTAGCCTCCTGCCTGAGGGGAGAGGGGTGAATAGTCCGTGTTCAGGGTGAGAAGGGTCAGCTGTGATCCGACCCACACGCCTCCGGGTCCTGGAGTTGAACAGGTCCTCGAGAGATGGGAGATTACAGCACATGTTCACAATAGGCCTGTATGAAGGATGTGTGTGTGAACGGGGGTGTGTTCAGAGGGGCCGTTGGCACAGATGTGTTCAGTCGCGACAGCGCTTCTGTCAGTCTACTCTAGAGTAAACTGAAGTTACATACGTAGCTTACCACCACGGAGTATGCAGTGAATGTAAAATAGTCTCATGTAAAGCGCTTTGTGCTCTACAAATATAGTCCTTCCTTCCTACCTTGGTAAATGGTAAATGGTCTCAACTCACATAGCGCTTTTCCAACTACATTAGGCACTCAAAGCGCTTTACAGCAAGGAACCTCTCACCCTCCCTTCCTTGTACTCCTTAGTTAAACATACACCTTTATTACTCTTTATACACCGTTATTAAACCTTGCGCTTTAATGTGTACTTACGTGTGTAATTACTTTCTTGTTACCTGTATCTACACATGGAACTTGCGGGCTGTAATCTAAAGTGTCATGATTTTTCACTTTTCTATGTTTAATATTATGACCTTCATGCTTCCTTCTTGTGTCCGATAGGTTTTAGAATGACTTTAACGTACAAATTGTGGTCTTGAAATAAACGCGCCTCGCCTCAGCCAGGTTAGTGTGAAAAGGACTACAGTCCAGATAAGTGTCGGTAAATCTAAATCATTGCCCAAACTCCTCAAACCCGCTTCTGAATTCCAACCCCTTTGCAGCTCGATGCTCCCGTTACGCAGACGCTCGCATACATCCCGGTGCACCGAGGGGCTTGACGTTAGTTTTCATTATCAGCGCTCCCTCTTCACATAATTGAGCGGCGGCGTAACACTGTTGAGTCGGTCTCGGAGCTCCGCCGCGAGAGCCCGATGAATACATCATTAGACCACCTCCTTCCCACACGGGCCTTGGTAAACAGCGCGGATGGAGCTCTCTCCAAACCCACCGACTATAGGCGCCAATTCATTTAGCCCCGCTCTCCTCCTTCGGCCGCGGCAACAACAAAAAAAAAACTTCCACAAAGCCTTTTTAATTGGTAATCCCATAGACACAGGGAAGATGATGAGAATTAGCCCATATCATAGGGTCTTAATGAAAGGAGTGTTTTTCTGTCTAATTTAATCAATATTAGGATATCTCCCAATTAGCCGCATTATTTGACTCCTTGTATGGAAATCAGGACCCCCGCTCGATTATCTTCATCTTCCGGTACTGGTCGCGTTAAAAACGTGATAACAATGGCTGATTTTCGATTCAAAGCGCGTGGAGAGAGGGGGCCCTCGTCCTAATTGCGCTCCATTCAAAGTGTTGACGAGGTTTAACTGGCAAAATTAATTAAACTTTTTTTTTTCTCCAACCCCCCAACCCTCCCGCTCTTCCCCGGTCAAGATCGGAATCACGTGAGTATTTGATCAAAAATACATTTCAGAATCAATTAGGGCGCCATTTGCATACGCGCATGTTAATTTGAGGGAGAGCATTTCAATCACGCGTCTTGGGCAAACTTCGCTGTTTGTTTTGACTCGGCGCGTTAACTTTCGCCCGCGCGGCGTACACGGGACGGGGACGTAATGGATATCGCAGGATTAAGACCCTAATCTATAATTCCCTCCCCCCCCCCACATCACCCTTTGCAGCCACAGATTAGCGGCGGCGTATCGCGTTCCCATCCCGCTCCCCTCATAAGCATACTTATCTTTCGGGGGCCGCTTTTTAATTGGAGATACACAGGACATCAAGTTTGTGATGCTCGCAATTTGAGACGGATTAGACTCTCTATCTGCCATCCACCCTCGTCGACGCGCACTGCAAAACCGACAGGGGAAGGGAGAAGGAAACTTGAAGTGAGGATATGTGTCTTAGGTTAAGTTTGGTGCTTTTTAACAACTCGCTTATTTAGTTTTAAATTGGTCTCGATCTAGATTAGTAGGTATAAAGTTCTCCTCTGCATTTGACTCGTCCTTCAATTAAGTCCTTCAGGAATAGTGGGCAACGACTGAGGACCCAAGGATTGGTAAAAGACTACCAAAGAGGAAACACACTGCCTGACCTGTTATGATCTGGGGTTGCTGCAGTTGGTCAGGTCTCGGGTTCGCGTCGCACCCGGACGGGGCCTTTCTGTGTGGAGTTTGAGTCTGTGTCCTCCCCGTGCCTGCGTAGGATTCCCCTACCACTAAAAAAACAATAGGCGAATCATTCAGCCGGGCGATTCTGACCATCAGCCCGGCTCCACAACTGGAGATGCTAATACCGTCACCCACTGTTACTTACGGGTGGCCCCAGCGGCATTGAAGGGTTAGTCAAATGCAGAGGACGAATAATAAAGTATACCTTAACTTTAACCAACACTATGTGCCCAGAGAATGAGATCGAACTACCTGAACATCCTGAATTCATTGACCTTCAGTCTTCTGATGGCACAGGCTTATTCCAAGATGACAATGCCAGGATTCATCAGGCTCACATAGTGAAAGAGCGGTTCAGGGAGCATGAGATGTAATTTTCACACATGTCTGCAGAGTCTAGATCTGAACCCCATTAAGAATCTTTGGGATGTGCACATCATTAATACAAGATCGCAGTCTGTGTAAGTTCTCAGTCGTACAGGAGTTGTCCATCTTCAATGAAGGTACTTGATTCATCTTCTGTACTCAGTAGTTGAAGTCCTCGAACGTTTCGCCTCTCATCCAAAAGGCTTCGTCAGCGACAAAGGTCCCACTCGGCCCTTAGCTGAGAGATCGTAGTGAGAAAAAAAATGTATGCAACACTGGATCTTTTGGCATTGCAGAATCTTATTGAAACAATGCCACAGCAAATGTGTGACCTTTTTTTTTTTGGTCAGGCATTGTGTTTTTTAGCCTATTGTGTATGTTTTAGATGGATGGGGGGAAACTGGAGAACCTCCAAGACACCCACCCACATTCAGAGAGAACGTGCCAGCTTCATACAGAAAGGTCACACCGGGCTCGGGACTCGAAAGTGGAACAACTAACAACACGAGACTTTTGGACCTTTGGATCGGTGGCTTCAATCTTGTTTAGCTTTCTAACGATCATGGCGAAAAAGGGGACACATTTTGACTTGTAGTATAGAGAAGTTAGACCCTGTTGTAATAATGCATAATGCAAAAAAAAAAAAAAAAATTCTTGACATAGTTCGGCAGATTCAAGTATTTATCGTAAAACTGACAATCAACTTCTAAACGCAACCCACTTTTCGACACTGACCCTCCAGTCAAGAACCACTGAGCCCGACTTGTACTAAATAAATCTGTAAAGTTAAACTACAGCAAAACAAGCTGAAAAAGTTCTCAATTCACATCATTTTCTTCTCTAATGGTATGTTTTTTTTGTTTTTGTTTTTTTTTGCAGTGCACCAGGCTAATACACACTAATGGTGTACTCGGTAATGCAAGTTAAAACAGTCCTGACTAGCCGAGAAAGAGGATCGCTCCTCATCTGCAAGTTTCCGCGCCGCACGGGGAATAGGGAGAATCAATTAAAGGCGCACATAACGGGTAGAGACAGCCAGCCTTTTAGTGCGTAGGTTAATGGGGACTTATTGTATGAGAATGACTCCGTGAGTATTGCTTAATTTCTCCCTCCCTCTCTCGCCGGTCCCTCCCTCCCTCCTCGCCGCCGTTAATAGCTATTTTAAGAGCAGTTTGATGTATTACTCGGGGCTGTCTCGGGGGAAACCCACGGGGTCTCCTCCAGTACGGAATCCATTTAAGGCGGCGTGGAGAGTCGCCGGTCACACTTTGGCCCCGTATTCAAGCAGACCTCAACCATTACATTTCACGCACACATGATCCCCTCCGCCCAGTGATTTTAATGGGAAATTAGCCATTCAAAGCATCGGTTTAATTCAAACCTGCAAAAGGTGGTGAGGTCCACAGAAAGGAGCTTGCAGGACACAGGGCTATAGTCATAGATTGATAAAGGGCTCAATAGCGTCAGTTGAATGAGGTTGACAAAGTGATTGCTAATTGCTAAGTTGCAGAAGTGTTATCCCTTATGCTGTGGAAATTGTCACACAGCCATATAAAAAATACAATATTATTTAATCCATTTCATGAAAGACAATTTCATTGAGGGAAACATGTGGATGTTATCATTTTGTGCTGGCACGGCCTTGTAACTTTCTATAGCGTTGTCCCAGAATTCACTGGGCCTAAAAAACTTGATATCAGAAGAAATTTAAAGCGTCTCGGAAATATTTCGTCATAATTTTAGTCATGGTAATTATTTGCAGACTTATTTTATTCAATTTTAATTTTATCATTTATACACCTTATTTAGCCTTAATAAATGATGAATTAACACTTAATTAATCATGAACAATTCATTAGTTAAGACTTGAACTTATACAGCCATATCAAAGCAATAACATCATAAGCTTTTTATCATCTGAAAAACATTGCTAAGATCAGAGGAACAGTGTCAAAACCAGACTTAGAGACACTCATCCATGCGTTTGTCTCCAGCAGGTTAGACGACTGTAACGGCTGCTCACTGGCCTTTCTAAACGAGCTGTTAGAGCTGCAGAACATCCAGAACGCTGCTGCTCGAGTCCTGACAAGAACCAGGAAATATACGACCACATTAGTCCAGTGCTCCGGTCTCTGCACTGGCTTCCTGTCACTCAGAGAATAGAATTTAAAACAGCTCTGCTTGTGTACAAGTCTTTTCATGGTTTAGCACCAAAGTACATCTCTGACACGTTAGAGCTGTATGAACCATCTCAGGGTCTCCTGGTGGTTCCCAGAGTCAATAATAAACACGGTGAGGCTGCGTTTCAGTTTCATGCAGCTCAAATCTGGAACAGTCTTCATGAGGATGTGAGACAGGCCTCAACTCTGACAATGTTCAAATCCAGGCTGAAAACAGCTCTTTTTACCCGAGCATATGAAAACTGAAAGTATTTTATCTGCACTCTTGCCTTTTACTGTCATTGATTAACTTCATGTTGATGTTTTAATGATTGATTTTATCTGTTTTCTTGTAATTTTATGCAACTGTGAAGCACTTTGAAATGAAGCTTATGCGCAAATTCAACAAGGAAGACTCAACAGCTGTTTAAACCACCGCTCATCACCAGCAGCTGCTTCCACTCATCAATCACAGTCCAGCCATTCAGCTTCTCCACATCAACCAATCATCGCTCCAAGATTCCTTCATAAGCACCATGGCCCATCACTCCGAGTTTCCCAGCCGTGCTGCAACCCTCCTCCACCCCTATTCTCCACCTGGGCTCTCTCGGCGCTGCTCGAACGTCTGGTCAACCTGGGTCTTCTACCACCACCAGTGTCCAGGCTCCGGGGGAAGATCCTGGCTATCGTTCTACGCCGTGCGGATTTATCGTTCATCCAATCCTCCGCCGGGGTCTGAGCCCCAAATTATGTTTTGCATTCATTCAATAAAACGTCTAAAACGCTTTTCTGTCTGTGTGAGTCTTATCAGGTTGAATTGCCTTGTGTATGAATTGTGCTCTACAAATAAACTTGCCTTGCCTTAAGTGTGACTAACACTTAATAACTACTTAACTACTACAGTTAATGCCCAAATCATAATGAATAGTTCTTCTTATTCATTGTTAACTGAGCAATAACTCATTATTTATTAAGGTTAAAGATGCACTATGTAACTTATTATGGGAGGGGAAAAAAAGTATTATTTTGACGTATCTGACCTTGTAGTGACTATATGGGTGCAGCATGGCACCTTTGCTTTCCCTCACAGTGGCCTCTATGACGCTCCAGAATCAATTGTTTTGGGGGTTTCTGGTACGAACCCTAAAAACGATTGAAAAAAAATATCCTGGAGCATCATAAAGTCCACTGTGAGGGAAAGCAAAGGTGCCAAGCTGCCCCCACTACAAGGTTAGACATGCACAAATATTAAGATTATTATTTTCCACTTCAAAAGTTGTATAGTGCACCTTTAAATAAGTGTAGTTATTATAAAGTGTTAAAAGTTGTTTGAGACTATATTATGTCTGTTTACTAAAATAGAAATGAGACTAAAATGATCAAAACTTCCAATGCCAGTTGGAAAGAGCCTCGCATCACTTTAATGAACTGCCAAAGGACCAGGTCTGCGCTTTGTCCAATGTGTGGACAACAAACATGAAGCAGAAGACCTTGATTCAAAACAATTACGCCACCGCTCAAAGGTTTGGGGTCGCCCAGGCCAGTTCGATAGCTTTTCTCATCAGCTTCTCGACAGTTTTCAGCAGGGCTAGCATAATCGCGCGAGGGTTTTCTAATCATCAACGACCCGCTAACACAATTAGCTAACACGATGTAGCATTCGAACAGTGCACACCTATGTAGGTATTCCATTAAACATCACCAGTTTCCAGCTAGAATAGACTTTCACAACAATGTCTAGACTGTATTTCTGATTAATTTAACGTTATCTTCATTGAAAAAAAAACAATCTGTTCTTTTATTTCAAAAATCAGGACATTTTAGGTGTATATAAAATATCATGAATGCAAAGTTTACAAAATTTATTTTAAATTTAGTTGAGTAGCATTACACTAAAGTTGAAGAGAATTATTTGGCCAAATCTGGACTAAAACTGAATTCATACTCCTTGGTAATATACAGATTTTGTGGAAATGTGCTGTTATTATATGGGCATCACCTCATTCTACAATATATAAATTGATGTTTTGGGTATTGTTTAGTAATGAGTAATTGAAAAGTTAAGCAAATCCAACAGAAAGGCCAGTGCTTATGCCTCATGCCCCTTCATCTGATCAATCTAATTCCGTTGCACAATGACTAAAAAGCACCAAACTTCAAACCAAACAAAACTTCACCACTGAAAGCCCCATGTGAAAAGAAACCGTAGATTTTTCTAAACACGACGGGGCCGCACTGAAGCCTCTGCGCATACGCCGTCCCCACAAGTGAGTGCTGCACCCACAGTCTGCGGCGGCTGAATGCCCAGGCGACTGTGACTGCGGTTTACTGAGGCCAGTGAAATATGGAGAGTTCCACTGAAGATGATTTATGATCCACGAGAGCGGATTATGACGGGAAAAAAGAAAAGCTCTCTACTTTTGGTTTGCCCCCTTCAGAGGTCGTTATGGCAGAAACTCGTCCAGCGGTTTCGCGTCGAGTGCAGAAACGGACATTTAAAGTCAGATGCCCTTGAAACTTTTGGGGTATTGTAACAGCCCAGGACTAGACGACACATCCAGAACCCCTCTGAGGAAAAATCAAAAAGGACGTATAATGATAGTATAGCTTTAGTTTCTCTATTGTCTCTGTCCCGCATTGACTTCTTAACCCCCACCTGAACCGAGCACACATTTTAGCAAAAGAGCAACAAACAGGTGACAAAAACGTGGAGAAAACATGAATCAAAAAAGCTATACAGAAAAAGACAAAAACATGACAAAAGTAGCAAAAACCAATAGGAACACGACAAAAAAAGGAGACAAATTTGCGACAAGTGTGACAAAAACGCGGCAACGAAGTTATGATCACCTTTTGTAGGTCTTAGCTTTCAAATGAGGCATCGCACTGTTTCACTCCAGTCGGGAAGCTTTTCGATTGAGAGAAAATGCGCTCGGTTCAGGCGGGGGTTAAGGGGTTAAGACTGTCTGAACACACGTACCCATACGAAAGGTGTCCTGCCCAGCTGCTGACCCCTCCACACATGGGTCAGTCAAAGGGAGGGGAGGGGAGGGGGGGGGGGCAGCCGAGGCAGTGTGGCCCCCGGCAAGAGCGCTCACTGGAGGGTGAAAGGAGCCGGGGAGGGGTCTGCGAGGCCTGGGGGGAGTTTTTAGCCAAATTGCACGTTTAGGAATAGAGTGTGTTTACAGACCATAACGTCTGAGCATTTCTGCCCCGGGGTCCCGGGTGGGAACGAGCGCCTCTGTCAAATAACGTCGCGCCTTTAACCAAGCACGTTTTCTTCAGTTCAGCTTTACCCAAATCTACAGGCTTCCCAGACTGGAGCTAAGCAGCCTGAAGGCCAGAGTAACACCTCGTTTCAAAGACCCAACAAAAGTCATTGTAACTTTGTTTTTCATCACTCTTTAGTCGCGTTATTGCTGCTTTTCCAGCACGTTTATTTATTTATTTATTTTTTGTCGCTCTTTTGCCCCCTTTTTTTTTTTTTTTTGCTTTAAAATTTGGGTAATGCACAACAAGTTCCACAAGTTCACATTTTGAAAATCACTGACAGAAAAATATGCATAAAACAGCCCTTAACTGCCGTCTCCCCTGATCAGCGTTAGGTTTAGCTAACCCTAATCAGGATATAATTAGGGTTCACTCACACAGATCTCACACATATTTTTAGAAACTAGAAGGTCTTGGCTTTCAAATTAGGTATCACTCTGGCATATAGACTGTAAGCTCTCCAGTCAATATTTGATATTTGGATGCAAACAATTGTTAACCCTAACCCTAATGATTAACCCTAACCCTAGAGTGGCAGTTAAGTGGTTAACCCATGGATAAAATGGTTTTAACTTTTAAAGCAGTGAAAAACCCTCGGACACTTTATTGATAACTCAGTGATTGGTGATATTTGACTTGTATTTTTCTTCTTGACTATGGAGCTCGTCACAAGCTTTCACTCCTTATACATCAACTCAATCTTCCCCACGTGTTTAGATTCGCAGCCTTCAATACAAACATGTGGGTGTGTGCGTGATCCGGGCCTAATAGCGGCGCCAGCCTCAGTAGTGAATGAGCTATTACCTAATGAAATCTGAAGAATGCTTGGCAGCGGTGGGCCGAGTTGGCGCCGCTCGTCGGGAGTCTGTTCCAACGTGCGGCGGCGGCGGAGATGGCATCGTAGTTAGGACTGGCACGTGTCCTTATCTGTGAACCAGGGGCCCCAAACGGCCCCGAACGGCCGGGTGTAGCATAATGAGCGGGAGAGCGTTCAGGCGAGTGGCTGGCGGAGGTTAACTGTTCGGTCAGAGGCAACGGGGAACAGGCGCTTTTTTTTTTTTTTTAACGATGAAAATGTCACTGAGTGGACATTTTTGCTTTCTTTGTTTATAGAGGTCGACCGATGTAATGGGTGATATTTGGGTATTCACAATCAATCAAACCTTATTTATAAAGCACTTTTCATACCGAAAGGCTTTACAGATTACAACGTTTAAAACAATACGCCCCAAATCACACATCCACATATATATATATATATATATATATATATATATATATAGATATATATATATATCCATCCATCCATCTATTTTCTTCCACTTTTCCGCCAGGTCGTGGGGCAGCTGTTGGAGCTGCCCAAATCACATTGCACCAGTGATGATCCTGGGGGCTCTGTTGTCGGGGCTTCGTGCCCCTGGTAGGGTCTCCCATGGGTGACGGGTCAGACAAAGAGCGGTTCAGAAGCCCCTTATGAGAGACCAACAGGCCCGGTTAGAACCATGAGGCCGTCCTTCTGTGGACCCACCACCTGCAGGAGGAGCCATAGGGGCTGGTGCAATGTGATTTGGGCAGCTCCAACAGCTGCCCCCACGACCCGGCAACGGACAAGTGGAAGAAAATGGATGGATGGATGGATATATATATATACACATATACACACACACACACACACACACACACACATACATAGATAAATAGATGTCAAGTAAAAGCCAAGCTAAAAAGGTGGGTCTTGAGCCTGCTCTTAAAAACATGAACGTTCTCTGTGGTCCTGAGCTCCTCCGGCAGGTCGTTCCGTGAGTCTTTCTGTTGACTTTAGGAATAACTAGGAGACCCCTGCCGGAGGAGCGAAGGGGCCGTGAAGGCTCATAAGGTAAAAGCAGTTCTGAAAGATAAGAAGGACCATTAAGACATTTAAAAACCATTAAAAGAACTTTAAAAATCGACCCTGAAACACACGGCCGATCTAATTCCTGAATCGAAAGGGACAGGGGCTTCCCGTTCTTCGCCTCGGAAAGAGCTCACAGCTTCCTATTGGCCTATTCCTATTCATATTTGATGCTGTACTTTTGCTCATAATTTCAGAATGACGAGTGTTCTTGGAATCAGCAAAACACCGCCGAGTGTGCGCGTAACCGCCTCATGTAAAGCGCTTTGTGACCGCGTGTGTGAAAGGCGCTACACAAATAAAGCTCTTCTTCTCCTTCTTCTTCTTCTCCCTTGTTTCTGTTATCGCGTTCCAGTCGCTTTTGTCGCTTTTGAACACGTCTTTATCGCTCCACATTTTTTTATCACCTTTTTCAGTCACATTTTTGTCGCGTTGTGGCAGAATTTTGTTTATGTGTGTGTGTGTGTGTGTAATATAACTGTGAGCAAAACATGTCGAAAAAAAAACAAAAACGAAACAGTCATGACGAGGGAGACGCTTAGATCAGTTGTGTCGGTCTTAGCGTTCAAATGAGGCGTTAACATAGAGCGACCCTGGTGTGGGGAGTCTCAAAGGGGAGCAATGCGACTGAAACGTGGGGAGGGAACCTTTGAACGTGAGATCGTGACGCACTCTGTCGCGGATCCAGGCCCGTGCCCAACATTGTATTTTTTTCACTAACTCCGCCCTCTTCTACAGTCTTAGTCTAGACTCGGCTTTTACACATAGAGGCGGTGTCTGTTAAATGTAGGAGGAGCATTTTAGTCTGTGCCCCTCCTCCTTTTTCTGGTGTCATATTAAGTAAAAAAAAAAAAAAAGGAGCGCGCACAGTCATCCATCCACACACAGCTGCGCGCGTGAGTTATCGCATACGTTGAGAGCGCAGACGTCACCCCGATACCACACGCATGTACTCTCTCTCTCTCTCTCTCTTTCTCGCTCTCCGCGCGCGGAGTGAAAGGGGGGGGGAGAGAGAAAAGTTTTCTTACTTTGTCAATGTCATCATACTGCCCTCTTTTGTCAGTGAGGATGGAGGGGGAGAGAAAAGGAAAACAAAAAAAAGGCCCTCTCTCCCCTCTGCCTCTTTTCACTTCGACTGTCATTTAAGGCTCCACTGGACAGACCCGTGTTTGTATTTTTCGTCGGGTAAATCTGCGCGATCATTTCCCCCGCAAACTCTGAGAGAGAGAGAGAGAGAGAGAGAGAGTGAGGGCACGCGCAGCTAATAATTGCAAATTGAAAGCCAGAGAGAGAGAGAGAGAGAGAGAGAGAGAGAGAAAGCGCGTCTTCATTTGAATGTCCCCCCCCCCCCCCCCCCCCCCCCCCGGTTTGGTTATGTATGCAGCGAGTAGTAATTGTTAATCGATAGCTTATTGAGCGCTACATCCAGTCACTAACCTCCGCAGCCTTTTTACCGATCGCCCCCCGCCCCCCGGTGTCAGTGACGCCCGCCTTTTAAAAACCCCTTCGACGTTTCTATCAGTGGAAAAAAAAAAAAATAGCTCCGACGATCTGCGGGATCTATGGGCGTTATATCGGTGCGTTAAATGGATAGCCACCGCTCCGTGTGCTCTGCTGTTGGCGATGCACGTGCAATTGTAAAATGTTGTTTTATTATGTTGCAAGAGGCGTGCTGATAATGTGTGAGCGATGCCAGGCAAGTATTCTGAAAACAATTGGCAAAGGCGGTTTCATGTGCGTAAGGTACGAGATTTTAGCTTAGGAAGTCCAATGTCTTTTTTTTTTATTTTCTTTTTTTTGGACTGTTATATTTTGGCATTTTGTTTAGGAACTTGGATCTAAAGTGCGATGTACTTTGAAGTAATTATATATGAATATTTCAGTGAAAAATACTTTCCAAAGTATGAAAGAAAAAAAAAATATATATATAAACTCGGATACATGTAAGAAGCGCTTTTGCCCATTTTAAGGGTCAAAATAAGGTACATAATAAAAAATAAAAACACACACACAATGTTGTAGTTGTTTATATTGTTATTTGGTGAAGTTCATAATATGTTTTAAATATTCTAATACATATGTACAAACGTTGACCCCCACTTTAAGAACATAATCTCCTGGTTTGTTTTCTTGCACTTAAATCGTTCCTATTCATGATACACACAGGCAGTATATTTATATTCAAGATTCAAGAGAGTCAAAGATTCAAAGAATGTATTTGTCAATTCATTTCACGATGAATCGAAATAGTTCATTCTCTCGTCCTCGTGGTGGAGCAGGGGGTGGGGGGGTGGAAGCGCAGGGAAGGGAGGGAGTTCAGCTTCCTGATAGTCTGGTGTATATCATATATCATAAATATCAATGAGTTTGGACCACAACTTACGCATTCATTTAGTGGCTTCCTCTTTCATTGTTTGTAAAAAAATAAAATAAAATAAAACAAATGCAAATCAGGTCTGGCCTTTAAGTAATAATTTGGCAGAACAAAGTTTACTTTTGTTGGAATCATATTTGACCAAGAGTCAATACATTTATCTATCTATCTATCTATCTGTCTATCTGCGTTATTGTGTAGTATTGTGTATTGTGAGTAACAATGATGTGGAATAAATACCTCGCACTATGCTGTTATTTGTGTCATTCATTTCAAAATGTATTGAATAGAGCCCGCACTATGTCTTTTAGTTTAATCTGTTCACATTTTCTGACCTTTTCTGACATTTACATGAGTCAGACGTTTTAAGTTCTTTGGAATGCATTGTGATATTTATCTCGGTAACACCTCAGTATTTAGATTTGCAAATTGTAACGCACAATGGCACATGCGCACGTGAACATAGGAAAGATACAAAAGCAAATAAGGAAATAGCTGGAACAAAAAGTAGTGATTGCATTCTGTTACTTTCTTTCCAACACACTTTAATTCAACATGTTATTGCTCTCGAAACCCTCCCCTGGAATGAGTGTGAGATGTTGCCTCAGCATTTCAGCGCATCCCTCCTGACAGTTTTACAGAGAACAGCTCCCCCGGTGGACACAGTCCTCGCTGCACCCTCCCCGTCTCCGTTTCTCTCCCTCCACAAGCACCTCTGGATGTTGTGCGTGTGTGCGTGTGTGCGTGTGTGTGTGTGTGTGTGTGTGCGTGTGTGCGTGTGTGTGTACTTCCGACTCCACTGGATAAGTCTCTCTTCTCTGACCGCGTAATCCCAGTTGAGCCGCCGGAATCAATCAAGGGACCTAGATTGTGGCTACTCTAACCGTCCTGGGACATTGACTGATGGAAAGGTAAAGGGTGAGGGTCAGCGCCTCTTCCGACATCACACGGGGGTCACTTTCGGACACGTTTTGATGCTGGAAATCAGACATAAGTGTGTGACCTGCAGGTGATGGAATCCGTGTTTTTTTTTTTATCCTTTTGGACGTTGCCCCGCTAAGTTCAAAATCCTCTTAGTGGACGCCTTTTGGTGTAAGGCTAATGCCAATAAAAAGTCCAGTGCGGGAAGGTTTATCCTTTTACCAGGACAGCTGTAGAGGAGGGAATGACCACACGGATTACAGACACTAAGTAAAGACACAGAGGTGAGAGTGATGCAGGTCGCGGTTACTAAATCACAAAGGCAACGTCATGCATTGTTCGGTGCAACAAACAACATATCTCGAGGTACAATTATATGTCAAATCTATTAAAAACCTGTGCTGTATATATCTATATATACATTCTGAAATGTCTTGAATTAGTTTAGCAGTTCTTTTCTTTCCGAGTGCCATGTGAAACGCGGACTGAACCTTGATTTTGAAGTCTAATCATCAGTGCAATTCAATTAGCAATTTTGAGAAAAAAAAAAGAATAGTCCATCCATCCATCCATTTTCTTCCACTTGTCCGTTGCCGGGTCGTGGGAATCACATTGCACCAGCCCCTATGGCTCCTCCTGCAGGTGGTGGGTCCACAGAAGGACGGCCTCATGGTTCTACCCGGGCCTGTTGGTCCCTCATAAGGGGCTTCTGAAAAAACGATCCATTTAGATTAGTTTTGTTGGTCTTAGCTTTCAAATTAAGCGTTGCACTGGCTTATAGGCTGTGACCTTGAGGATCTGGGTAAAGCTGAACTGGAAAAAAAAAAAGTTCTAAATGAACTTATATTTATCAGGTAAGACACGTGGTATTTTGCATATTTAACACCGGAGTTCCCTTGATCCCCAAAGCCACGTTACGCTCATAAAGTGTGGGACGTCTTGCTCAGGGACACAGCGGCAGAATGCGCCTCGAGCGGGAATTCACCTCTCCGCCTACAGCAATCCATATAGAAGGTAATGATTCTGCTCCAGCCGCAAGAGGCTAGAAACTTTTGCTGCCAGTTCCAAAGAGTAATGTGCAAATCTCCGCTCACTTGGAGGTCAATTATTATCCGTGGAGACACTGTGGGACCCCCCCACCCCCCTACCCCACCCGAAAAAGAAAGAGAAAGCTCCGAAATAATAATTTGCTCTGTTTTTGTACACACGTCGCACACAATTTTAGCTTGTGTTTGTGAATCCGGTAAATATGCACAACACATTATGGTACAGCAATCACCGCGCCGCCATCACATTTAGCGGTGTCCTGAGGCAACAAGCTGTCTAGGGTTCCCGTATCAAAATATCAACCACGAAATCCCTCAAACAAGCCACTGTTCCCGTCCAAACTCTAATTTAAGTGCCGTATAGCCGCTTCCACTTTGCACATTACAGTACAGCCGAAGCCGCTGTCGTACATCAAAGCCGACGCGGCGCTCTCTGTGATGGAAAAGCCCACGGTAAAGCAGCGATACATCGAGCATTGAGTCTTTAAAAAGGTTACACACTACACGCATTCGCAACAAAAGACATTGTTTTCGCCGCAGATGAAAGATCTGCGTTTCATCCGCGCCGCGCGCTTTAAGATCTATGTTTAGCCGCTCCTGGTTTCCTTCTTCCCGTGCGTTTCCGCTTTGTACTTTGTGTAAGGCGCCGCCGAGCGAACGGCGCAACGCGTGGCCAAAATACGAGGATCGCGCCAGACTTTCTGACGTATAGCGTCCGATGAAAACGTGCGTTCTTGAGTTCAATGCTATCCGTGAAAAGCAATTAAAAGTCACTCCGTGTGTGTGGATTTGCTTGATTCATAGTCGTGACGAAACCTGTAGATTCCTCAGTGGGGGACCTATTGCACATGTTTTTTTTGTGCGGTAGGGGAAGGTGGGGGCACCTGGAATAAAGGCAGACACAGCAAACTGAATGAAACAAAACCTGATTCAAGGTGTGTTTGCGTAAAGGAACGCCGCTGAAACATTGATCAAAACCAGCGAAATGAGCACCATGTTCGTCGCATTAAAGGTGCATTATGGAACTTTTTATGTGAAAAAACTATTTTGATATTTGTGCATAACTGACCCTTTTGTGACCCAATATCCGCATGAGTGGTCAGCATGGTGCCCTTACTTTCCATCACGGCAGCCTCTGCAACGCTCCAGGGCCAATTGTTTTGTAGGTTTCCGGTTTTCGGCGGGGAAAACCTTCCGGGAACTCTAAAAACAATTGATCCTGGAGCGTCCTAGAGACCACTGTGATGGAAAGTAAAGGCGCAATGCTAACCACTAGGTCAAATAAGGTCAAATGTGCGCAGATAAAAAGTTTTGTTTTTCCACATAAAAAGTTCCATCATGCACCTTTAGGGTAATGACACTCTACCTATGGGGCAAACCGGCACAGCACACGTCTATGGCAGGTGCATGTGGTCAGAACAGGAAGCCGTGTTGAATGGCACAGTTTGCTCGGTGCAAAATGTGGTTGCAACTGTACTCTAAGGCCCCACACACTTGGTTTGTGCAGGTTTATAGAAGGCAGGTTTATAGAAGAGTTTGATCGTCTTTTATAGCCCAGAATCATCCAGCAATTAACTGATACCACAAGCAATTAAAAGTGGTATCTGACTCCCGAGTAAAGACGCAGATTTTCGTTTGAGTTAGAGCCTTGACCCCGGTGTGAACTTTATACGGATTTGCAAAGGAAGGATTTTAGTGGTTCAGAAATTGATTTGGAAACGGTTTCACTCCAAATGCTCTGCCCTCATGGTGTGAGTGGTGTGCGCTTACTGGCTCCGCTGGGCTACTGGTCCTGGGTTTGATTCACGAGGTTCCTCTGGGCACTCTGGTTTCGCCCATCGAGATCAACATGCACAATGGGTAAATAAACAATAGGTTAATCCTCCAGCCAGGTGATTCAGACCATGGACCCTTTTAGCCCAAGATCACGTTGCCCCAGGAGCATTGAAGGATGGGTCAAAAGCAAAGGACATTACCTTTACCTTTACGACCGAGTCTTTGGGATCCGTTCATTTCAAAGACAAATTCGCAAGACTGGATCTTTTTAATATAACATTTTAATAACGGCAGCCAGATCACTCACAATGTCTAAGACGCAATTGATAAAAGGCAAACCCTTTTGGATTGAAATGACAATGGGACCGATATTTATGTGGTGAAAAAATGTGTTTGTCATTAAACTCTTGCGTCAAAACTAATAATAAGAGGCTGCAACTGTCCTGCTCCATTGTTGGGCTTATGCTTGTGTTCGTTCGGGGGAGTTCTGGGTAAGATCTGGCTCAACTGAGATCCGGTTCGAACCGTGCACCGCAAAGAGTTTCTCAAACGAGCCGGATCGGTCATGAACGTCACATCACCAATTTGTGTGAATTATTTTACAGAAAGAACGTCAAGGGCAAGGTTTGAATCAGTTGTGGGGCCTTTCTCTGTGGAGTGTAAGGGGCAACTTATAATCACTTAATTTATCACTTCTACAAAATGTATTTGAAAAGAAACATTGTTCATATAAACATGTGTGCATGTTCTCTACGTTCATGTACTCGACTTGGAATCTCACTTAACCCTAACCCTAACCCTAGGGTGGCAGTTAAATGGTTAAGGATTAGGGTTAGGGTTAAGGATTAGGGTTAGGGTTGACAATTATTTACATCCAAGTCTCAAAGCGTATTGACTGGAAAACTTACAGTCTATATGCCAGTGTGATACCTAATTTGAAAGCCAAGACCTTCTAGTTTCTAAAAATATGTGTGAGATCTGTGTGAGTGAAACACAACTTATGTTACATTTGCCGTTCTTAACCCTAATTATATCCTGATTAGGGTTAACTAACCCTAACCCTGATCAGGGGAGACGGCAGTTAAGGGGTTAAACTGAATTGGTTATTGCTCTTTCTCCGACGTATTCAACCCTCTTCATTCAACAGTTTTCCCCATCGTCTCTCAATCACATTCAGTCAGGTTTTACCTCCATCAGTCACACATCGCTTTGTAAAATATTTGACACTACACTGACCTAAGGCAGGCTGCTTCGGTCCACGGCACTTGAAAAATGCTGACCCTAAGATCCCCCCCTGTGTCCTCCCTGTATACTTTGTGCTTTACTGCTGACCCGCCGTTTTCAAAGTTGACTTTACATAATGTTAAAAGACGGTCCGTTTGTACTTTTTCCTCCTATTTTCCGCGGTGGGCAAAGTCTCTCAGTTCTGTCGGACACGGGGCCTTTTGGCACAGTCGCCGCAGACAAAAGCGCTCCCCCCCTTTCCCCCTGTCAAGATAACCACAGCGCTCGCTATTGTAAAGTCATGCAGCCATTGTGCCGTGCATTTTTTTAGGTGGCAACTTTTTGCAGCGCGCAGCCTATAGTATACAGTACCCGCAGACAGGCAAAGGCATACAAACACACACACGCGCACGCACACACAAAGACGACAGAGCAATGTGACAGAATTGGACGCTTCTACTCTTCTGAAGACGTCGGGAGAAAAATAAATAAATAAGAAAAGATGATGCCGGGACCGAGCAGGGAGGGAACAAAAGAGGCGCGTTTCAAAAACACTTCTGAACGTGCAGATCAAAGACAGCGCGGGGAAAAGGAGGGGGGTAAAAAAAAAAATCATAAATATAGAATAAACAAAGCTCAGTGGAGGGGTGTCATGGCGTCTTTAGCGTGTCCGCGAAATGTCTCCAACGCTCCTCGGCGAGCGAGGTTATCGACGCGTTGACTTTTTCAACCGTCGTCTCCCCCCGCGAAAGGCCGGCAGGTGTTTGTGAAGCCGAGACAAGGCAGCTGCACCCGAGTGAGGAGGTAACAGCGGCGCTTCCCCTCCGTCACATGTCGTCTGCTTTCGCTGCTTTTAAAACCTTTTCCGTGCTTTGTGCTCTGCCTTCAGAGGCCCCCGTCACGAAAGCAGCCTACGGGATGCCCGGCGCGGTTACCAGACGTGAAAGGTCAGAAACGGCGGAGTCATTTGTGCCACTCGAAGGGGACAGACACTTAGCATCGCGTGTCCTGCTATCTAGGTCATAATGTTATATGAGAAAAAATATCAATAACTTCTAAGGGGATGCCCCAGGTGAAGAGTGTAGGACGATGTGCAAATGAGCAACAAAGTTCACAGTAGGTAAAACGAATGCAAGACCGGTGACTTGCTTTGGGGGTGTCAGTTTCTCTCTATTTTTATCAAATGTCTCACGCCTTTGTCTTTCCGATTCCGTGTACTATAAAATATATGTCAAAAAGTCTCCATTTAGTGAAAGAAATAAAGTCTGTGTTAAATGCATTTAAATAAAGATCAATAACAGAATACTTTCGTCTGGAAACAAAACAATACCTAATCTTCGCAATAACATGTTTAATTATTGATTCAATGTTTCTCCATAGATTTATTTGGGGAAATTGTAATTTCAAGGGCCATTCACTCAAAATGCATTTTTTATCACCTTGGTGCGACAAGATCTCTATGTAAGTTTGCACAAACACACTTCAAATTGTTCAGCTTTGGACTGAAACATATTTTGACTGTTGTTTTTTTCCCAGAGTGATTCAATATCTAATCCCAAGCCAATTTTTAAAAGTATCCAAAATCCTCCCTCTGTAAAGTCTTAGCTAATGACGAAATAAAACCATCAATTTAAACCTAGCTGGATCCATTCTTCAGATTTCATCACATATGGGACTTTTATTTTTATTTTTTAGACATAAAAGGCCTTATTTTTATATGACAACATAAACTGATCGATAACTTGCCCTCCATTTTGTGTATTCCTATTAATGTCACTAATCTACAGTGAACGTTTCAAATTGATATCTCTAAATTTACAAAAGTCTCCCCAGTCGATAAAATCAACTTTTCAACAGTGTGGTTTGCCTCTTAGAGACACCTAAAGTTAGTTCATTTGGCTGTATCTATTTATTTTCATATTTGGAGTAGAATGAGATCTATTTAGTCCCTTACACCACATTGAAATCCGCAGACATTTGTATGAAAAAAGCGATCATAAACCAGGAAGGAATGGATACAGTCGCCATCGCGAAAAATCAACTTTTCACTCTTTTTATCCGTTTTCTGGCGGAATATAAACGTATTTATCACACACAAATAAAGTCAAGTCTAAATCGGGCCCATATGGATGTTTTTTTTCACAGCAGATTGTTCAATGGAAGCAACAACAACAAAACGGCAGTCATAGCTACCGTTAGCATGTAGCATGACGCTAACATGAAGCATCGTGTTAGCATTCTCAGTTATTTATGCATTTATGGGCTGTTGAATTACTTTGCCCCTCTCCATGTCTTTGTATCTTTATTTAGTAGAAAACTATATTGATAACTCAGCAGTAGTTTTGGAGTAATTATAGAAAGTTTAGATTTTTCTACTCTTTGTTTTCCCCCTCAACTGCTTCAAACATGAACATCTATGCTAAAATCCATTAGCATTGTAAAGGCTCATAACATTACCACATTATCGCCTTCGCAAAAAAAAAAAAAAAAAAAAAAACTGTGATGTTAGTAAAGTGGCGAATACATTTGGACCACATTTAACAATTTAAAAATCTCTGTTTTGAAATCGGGAAACATTAGGTACGGGGCCTTTAAACGAATGGAACTTCACGGCATAAATCACTTATAAAACACGGTGTGGACTTTGCATACGGTAATTCCTCCCACTGGTGAAATCGCCACCCACACACTCAATTCATATGTCAAGTTTTGCCCGACCATAGACCCTTGTTTCCGCACAATCCTCTGTTTATTCGCCACCTAATCAACGCATAATACCCTGAAATCACAACGAGGGCGCCGACGACTTTCTTTTAGACTCGATTTTCTTCAGGTAAATAGAGCCTGAACAACAAGGCTTCCCCCCCTTTGTTGCTCCCGGTGCCGTCGCAATCGCCCGCGCTGCCGCTGATAGAATTACATTCACGTCCCACTTCTGATCACAGAGGGGGGGGGGGGGGGCAATAACACAAACGAATACAGCCACCTAATAACCATGATGCTGGGACTGCTCCTCTCCGCGAATTTAGCTTTCAAATGGGAGACTCTCGGGGCCAGATTCGCCTAACTATCAGCGCAAATTGACCACACACATTGGCGGGACGGCTCTGATGTTTCGCGCGCCCGTTTAGCCCGTGTTAAAGGAGGGGGAGGGAAAAATATGGGGGGGGGGAAAACAAACAAACAAACAACAGCAATAGTCAGCATTGTACGGCGAGCGCCCGGAGGGATTCCTGTGATGATTCTGGACTGACCTCAAACTGCAAACTTGTAACAAAAAAATGGCCGCGCGCTACGCCTACCTGCAGCGGGGAACAGCTGGTCGTGTTGGAAAAGGCGGCGACGAGATTTTTTTATTTTTTATTGTTTGTTTTGGTGTTTGCTGATGATGTGAGCTTTCTTTATATGGGTGCGAGGAAGCCTGGCTGTTGTTGTTTTTTTTTCATTAAGTATTAGTGTTAAAAGTAAGATAAAGTATCATAAAAATGCGGAAAAGTAACCAGTACATGTTTATCCTCGACCAGAACTCAAACCGGGACTTTACATTTGGGGGTAAATGGGATGCCATATGGTTGAATATGTACAAAAACACAGTTTAAGCATTTAATGGATGTGTTCATGTTTAAAGTTGGGGCTTTATCAGGGTTTCTTAAAGGCCCTAGAACAGGGGTAGGCAACCTCAGGCCCGAGGGCCATATCCGGCCCTCCAGCAGAGAACTTCTGGCCCTCAGGATGTTTTAAATGATTTTAAAGGTCAAATTCCGTTTTTGTACTCTAAAAATGTGCAAAATACAGTAAATACTTTCCAAACAGAACATCCAATTAGGTCATAGGGCTGTGCACGGTTAATTTTTATTCGATACCAATACCTGATCGATACTTTTTCCCAATACCTATACTAAAATATTTGTCTTCTAGAACCAGAAATAGAACAATAATGTGCGGAAGATCTGCAGATTTACAATATCAGGTTAATCTCCATTGTCAAGAAATGTAAAAAAAATGGGGGAACATTTTGGGTAAAAATAGGGTAAAAATAGGGTATAGGGAAAACATTTATAGGAAAATTGGGGAAAATGGGGCAAACATTGAGCAAATAAAAAAGATAAAAATGTTTTTGATTTTTAAATTTATTTTTATACCAGACAGCCCCTAATCATGTACATACAACACTGGCATTTGAAGAAAATAGTGGTTTACTTTGGGCTAAGATTGGCAGGTCCGGCCCTTGGTCTTTTTACAGTGACGCAAATAGGCCCTCCGTCGAGCAAACTTGCCTACCTCTGCCCTAGAAAGAGAAGAGGAAGCCACTAAATTAATGCATTAGTTATAATGTCCAAACTCATTCCTGACTTTTCTAACATTTGTAATAATTCACAGAGACGAGATTATTAGGCACGACTTGGGATCATGGACACAGAAGTGCTAGAAAACTAACCAGAAAGTTCATGAAATTGATGCAAAAGCTTATTACATGTTATTACATGGACCGTGTTTTCCCATTGTGTCTGAGTTCACAATATAAAACTAAATGTTAAACTATGGTGTGACTATTTCCTGGCAGTACTTTGTCCCGTTTTAGACCTTAATAAATTGTGTTTTACTTTTATTCCACTATGTTCGAATTGAGGGCTTCAAAGCAAAAAAGTAAAATTGACCGTGTGTTTTGTTCATTTTAAAAGCCGTATGACACGCTCTCTATAAACAGTAGGGGGTGCTATGTAGATGTGCTGTCAATGCTGCTGACTCACCCCAAGGAAGAAGGTTTGTCCCCGTTGTGTTGTTCAGGCATTCATTTATTTTCACTTAAAGGCACAATATCTGATTTAGTTTTTTCTAGTAGTGAAACAAATGTCGTCGTGTCCTCCTTTAGTATATAGTAAACACGGACATTTGTAATATTTGACCAGGAGTATCTGTAGATTTACTCAAGAAATACAATCAGGTATTTTTGGCCACCGCTGTTTATTTGTTCAAGTATGTATTTATTTGACTTATTTATCAGTTTAGTACAAGAATAAGGAGCATGTGGAGAGGGGAAGGGGAGAGTTCAGCTTCCGGACAGCCTGGTGGGTGAAGCTTTCCTTCTGTCCGCTGGATTTGGCACACATTGAGAGAGAGTTGTTTATTGTTACTTTATTTGGACGTCGAGCTCAAAGGTTTAAGTGATGGGACAGAGAGAAATAGTAGAAATAAAAAGAAATAAAGTAAACAATCAAATCCCTCCCCTCTTTAACCAAAGTGATTCTTAATTTACAAAATGAGGAGCGCAGGAACAGAGTTTTCAAAAGCAAACCATCCAGCTCCTCCCCCTCCCTCCTGATTGGACCTGACGGGCAGGAAGAGCTCGTCTCATTGGTCAATGCGGGAGGATACTAGACTAGAGATCCGGGAAGGAGGGATTTTACGAAAACATAATTTTCACATACTTACATCAAATTGCAGGGTTTTTGCATATTTTATTAAAAAAAAAAAAATTGTAAAACAGTCAGACTTCCAGACTATCACTTTAAGGTCGGCTCCATGTTTCAAAGTCCAGGCTAACAGAACTAAAACAATACAAAAGATAATATTATAATTGTTTATATCCTTAGACCTATATATTTGTTCTGTTATTAACCAATGAAAACAAAACATGTGGAGAAAATGCACCTTAATGCTCCTCGTGTATCAAATCCCTCTTAGCTAACGTCATTTTTCACACTTCACTTTTAACCAATCCTCCATCTGACAATCCCGGATAATTGATATATCTTTCTTTATTCCCACAGCAAAAGGCAATTCAATTATTCATCATCTCCTTCTTCTTCTTCTTCTTCTTCTTCTTCTTCTTCTTCTTCTTCTTCTTCTTCTCCTCCTCCAAGAGATATCCATACGCCACAAAAGCCTTTAACACGCGCTGTCACCGCTAATGGCAGCCGCAATCAAATATTTTACTCAAAACCAAATATGCAGATGTGTCGACGGCAATTTAGCGAGACATATTTTAGCGCGGGAGAGAGAGAGAGAGAGAGCCGAGAAGAAAAGAGGGAGGGGGGGGGGGAGAGAGAAAAAAAAATGATGGCGTTGGAAATGGAATGAGACGTTTGATGAATATACGGCTATTGTTACCGGGATTGTAAGTCGCCGCCTACTCGGAGGAAGAGGAAGTAAGTCGAGCGTCCTTCGCCCGTATGCGGGTGTGGCAGCGCGAGGCATTAAGTGGAGTAATTAATAGTATTCGCGCGCAGGAGGATAAGTTGTTGTAGGGCAAAGGGAAAAGAGGGGGGGGGGTTTGGAAAGGGGAGAGAAAGTCGTGCGCTAAAGAGCCACTCCAGTCGCACTCCAAGATTTGTCACTTGCAGCGGCGGTTTAATGGCTCATTTGGAGACTGTTGACCCCGGTTAGCGGAACAAGCCCGCTCGAGCTGCGAGTGAATTAGTTCAGATTTAAATGGGAATACCCACAATCCCTCAAACACGCTCGTTCACACCCGCACCTTTCATGCGTCGGTTTGTTTCACTCAAGTCATATCATTTTTGTAATGATCGATTTATTCATCGAAAGGGCTGTGTTGACAGATGTAAGGCGACTCCGCGGTCTCTCTTTCCCCGTTGTTATTTTATTTTTCCTATCTTGGTTTGATACGGCAATATAAGCAATGATAACACAAATAAAACTAAGTAAACACACTCAGAAATCACAAACCTTTCTATTTTCGCTCTATGTTTTTCATGCTTGTAAATTAAATTGTCTTGTGAGTCTTATCAGATGTTCAGCCTGTGACGGGTAAAAGCTTCGAATTATCAATGCTGCTAATCAATAATTGTATTTTCAATATGGGGCGGGCACTTATAAGCTTTCTTGCTTCGGCCTACTCCCTTTGAGTTATTATTTATTTGTATTTGTATTGGTTTTGTGTGATAATGTAAATGTAATGATGTATATTGTAAATGATAGCTCAAATAAATCAAATCAATCAATCATATATAGTGTTACCCAAGTCTTAGTCAACAACAAACACAAAAAAAACGCATATTTAACCTCTTACCCCCACGCTTTTTCTCCAGTTCGGCTTTACCTAAACCTAAATGCTTCTTGACTGGAGGGCTTGGCCACTGTCATTTGAAAGCTAAGACCTGCAGAACAGATTTTTGTCTCTTTTTTTATCGCTTTTTTTCTTGTGTGTGTGTTTGTAGTTCCCCTGTTGCATTTTTTTGTTTTCCCTTTTCGTCACGTTTTATTTTATTTATTTTTTTTATTCAAGAAGCTTTTAGATTTGGGTCACGGCAAACTGGAGAAAATGTGCTCGGTTTAGGTTAAAGCACATATTTCTAATTTTTAAAGCGCAGGAGGGAGAAAAAATGTCACAAAAAAAAGATCAGACGTAAAACGCTGTTGGGCGTGGGACAGTGGTTCTCAACAATAACAGACAATAATCACCATGATGTATTGCTATAGTTTGATCGATAGATGAAATGATAGTAATAGGTTGAATCTATATCGATATCAGCTGAGAATGTAAGAGTTTAAGAATCAAAGTGAATGTACAATTACTTTAAAAATACTATACCTCCATTTCCAGTGAAAGTATCCAGCACACACACTACCTGTAAGAAGCAAAAATAGTGTCATCTGTTGGTGTGCAATTATATAAAAGTCATGCGTCGTTAATGGCCTTCAATCCCAAATAGATTAATGAAAAGAATACGACTTACAGTATCAATAAGCCTCTAGTGACTGATAACGTTGCTGATTATATATATCCAAATGATTGAAACACAATGAGTCGAAAGGGCCGGCGAAGGGACTCAGAGATTCGTCTTTGCTCTTTGAACATTCACAACAGTCTTCCATTGTTTCCAAACAGCCCCGGAAATGTCTCCAAATGTCACGCGCCAAATACGAGTGAAAGAAGTAACTCGCTGGATATAATAAAACCCGTCGTCGGGGAGAGGAAAAAAAATAAAAAATAATAATAAAAATAATATTTGCCTGTCTAATAATTTAATACGGTAAATGTTAGCGGTGAAACAGTGCGCTGCCAATAAGAATCCAATAAAAGAAACCTTCACAATGTTTGGAGGGTGGAGAGAGAGAGAGAGGGGGGGGGGAGACACACACACACACACGCACACACACACGGTGCATAAATTAACGTCGGCAGGCACGTAATTAGACCCAGGAAAGGTTTTTTTTTTTGGGGGGGGGGGGGACATCGGAGGTGTGGAGCGCTTTTTTTTCACTCTCCCACTCTTCTCCTCTGGATAACTTCGAGATGGACCGGTAGAGGGTTATCGAGGCAAACAGGTCACACAAATACAATAAATATAACCGCCATGATCACGTTTTTTTTTAGTTACCCCTGACTGGTTTTGTCCTGGATTAAACTCGGTTATGTTCTAGACTGGGTGCGATCGATGAAAACTGGATCAAATGCACATGGGGTTTGTAAATGAGTAAGCAAGTAGCGTGTCTGTTTTCATGATAAGGGGAAGAAATAAAAAAAATATATAAAATATAAACATTATCGCCATGACGGTAACAACCCACTTGTTTAGTTCAGTTACGTTGTCGCTTTGGTAACTGTGGGACAGGAAACAATAAAGTAAGGTATACGTCTCCGAGGGCGCGGCTGCTAATTGTCAGATAAAAAGATGAAACACTTACCCGCAGTGCCATCTGTGTCCAGAGGGCATGACAATGGCCAAACAAAATTTGGAAATGAATAAAAAAAAAGAAAAAAAGGTGATCCTGTTATCTCCAAATCCCTATCTATGAACTTCAAACCAAAGTGCGATATTTCCTCCTCTATAAAATGCGTTGTGTGTGTGTGTGTGTATTGCAGTGTGCGCCTGTTTGTGGGGCGCACAGAGGGGTACAAACAGGGAGGAGGGAGGATGGGAGTGTGGTTTTATTTTTTTCATTTTTTTTTTTTTTTTTTTTTGATTTTTCTGGGGTTTTCTGCACGAATCTGATGCATAGGCTGTGCGCGCTCGCATCTCGCCCGTGTAGCCGCGCGTGGGCGGGTGTAAATCGGCGTCTCCCTGTATATCCATTAGTAATGCAACACTCCCAAAATAAAGCGGCGTCGCCGTATCCGAACATGCCGTAATCGCGTTTTACGGACCCGCTTTGGGGGTTTCCGGCGAGTGAGTCGGGGAGCAGGACTTTGTTTCACACCTGGGCACTTCTGCATTTTGGTTGAACTTTTTTTTTTTGCCCCCCGACGACCAGAGAGAGAGAGAGAGCGGCAAAAAAACAAAAAACACTGTGCTCTGAACCTCCATGGCTTAATTCCTTTGAATCAGTGCATGTGTTTGTGAACGGCAGAGGCAACTTTTTTTATCACAGATGGGCGTCTAACCTTTCACCTGGAAACAAAGTGTCCTCATTTTTGTCTTGCTAAGGACGACATCCCCGCCCTTTCTTAGAAACATTTGTTGATATCTAATTCCCTTTCTGATTCCTTCAGCTACAGATTTACCTATTTGGTAACACTTTAGGCTTAACACATGATGAGGTAACACTTCATTCACATTGAACATTAGTTAAAGCCAGACCGCGTAGAATTTGACCCAATAAATACAATTGAAATACAAGCATTTATTTCATGACAGATGTTTTCATGATTGAAAAATACCTCATAAAGGTAAAAACAAACATGAGCCCTTGCTGTGAGCGGCTCACAGCTCCTCAGACATGACTGTAAGTTTCCCGGGAGTGGGGACGTCTCCAGTGGAGATGTGACTAAAGTCAGTAGAATTTGAGATTTAAACAGGTTAGGTCCTCGTCCAAATCCATTCTTTGATCACCCACTGCAGAAATGGCGTTTTCCATGTGGAGCTGCTCATTACGAGCATGTTTTGTGTTGATGGCAACAGTATAGTCCAAAATGTTACGCAGTGGGGCTTTAAGTTTGACTAACATTTCATTAACGCATTACTTAACAACGGAAATGTGAAGAACTATCCATTATGACTTAGGCATTCAGTAATTAAGTATTAACCCCTGCCTGAACCCAGCACATTTTCTCCAGTTTGGCATTACCCAAATCTACAAGAAAAAAGCGTCAAAATAGCAACGAAAACAAGGAGGAAAACGCAACAAAAACGTTCCACAAAAGCAACAATAGCACAACAAAAAGGTAACAAAAAAGACCTGTGAAAACACGCCAAAAACCATTCAACAATGTGACGCGGTTACGATCAGTTTTTTTTATTTAACCTTTATTTACCAGGTTAAAACTCATTGAGATTAGGAATCTCTTTTTCTCTTTTCAAGAGTTTTGTAGGTCTTAGCTTTCAAATAAGGTGTTACACTGGCCTATAGGCTGTAAACTCTCCAGTCGAGAAGCTTTCAGATTACGGTAAAGCCTAGAAAAATGCGCTCTGTTAATTCATGATGAATTCAGTGTTAATTCATCATTTATTAAGGCTGAATAGGGTGTGGTTATTATTAAGTAATACCACACATTGTTTTATTACAGTTATAGCTTTTTGTTTAATCAGATCAAATCAGATAAACCCATACATAATAAAATCCCATTTTGTCAATCTCAGCCATTTCTACTCGTAAAATTACTTCTACAGGGTTGTTTGGATTAAGATTTTTCATCAGAACATTACACTTGATTTATTTATTTTGATACATTTCATAAATATAATAACGAGTGATACACAGTGATATTGGATTTCCTCACCAGTCAAAATTCGAGCACAAAAACTGCTTCCACCTCCGCCGCTATCAACGGTATAAGCAACACTGCCTTTTATTATCATTTGAAACAGAATATACACATATATATATATACATATATATATGTATTTGGTTGTTGCATATCCCTCGATAGGCCAATTGTCAAGGGCTTGTATCATCGCAGCGTTTTACCCCGAAAATGATACCGGCTCAAGATTGTCCACATTGTCAAAGGTGCAGATAACTTTTCCCTTTCGCCGTCTCAAGCCCCCCCCCTCCGCCCACCTTCGGCATGCTTAGAATAAAACCGCATAAGGTATCAGCTCCTTGGAAAGCGAAGGGGAGGGAGAAGATCGTAACGGGAAAGAAAGCAACACAAAAAAAAAAAAAACACACTCAGATGGAAGTGAGAGGGGAGACTTCTATCACTTAATGAAAAATAGCTTTTCCTTTTGGACAGAACTTCATAGCCGGGCCCGTGCGCAATCAACGGCCCGGGCCCCCACTTGCTTGACAGGCAAATCAAGTCGGCATCTATTAATAATATTTCCCTGGTTTCCTTTCATTGCGGCGCGTGTCGTACTACTGTCAACGCCGTGATGGAGCGCTGCCTTTATCTGGGGCCCGGCCTGCTCTGTCACAGTGATAAACAATTCGAACAAGAATCAGAATAAAAATCTCCCCAGTAGACTCCGCCAGATAGCGGCCCGAAACCTTTTTTCTCATTTTCTAGACGGCAAAATTTAATCTAGCGACTACTGCTCCCCCCCCCCCCCCCCCTCTACGCCGCCATCGCCCTCCACAGAGTCAGATAGACGAACACATGCACGCGAGCAAAGCGTAAGCACACCCCCATCTAAATCAGCCCCCCTCCCCGTCATGCTCTCTTCTACTTATCTGTATCTCGCCTTTTTTTCTCCTGTGTTGAAAGTGTCACATTCAAAGGGATGCAAATGCGAGTAGAACAGGGGCCGGATGCAGAGAATGGCGAAGGCGATAAAGGGTCACAGGGGTCGTCGGGGAACTCTTGGTCGATATGGCAACGGTTTAGTGTAGTTTAGACAATTAGCCTGCGAGGTTAATTGAAACGGGATTGAAGTTGCAATTTTAATGGTGTCTTTTGGCAATTCGCAAAAGGTTATTCCGGTGATATAGCCTACCGTATTTTCCAGACTATGAGTCGATCCGGAGTATAAGTCGCACCGGCCAAAAAAATTCAAAATGAAGAAGAAAAAAACATATAAAAGTCACTCCGGTGTATAAGTCGCACCGGCCAAAAAATGCAAAACAAAGAAGAAGAAAAAAACATATAAAAGTCACTCCAGTGTATAAGTCGCACCAGCCAAAAAATGCAAAACAAAGAAGAAGAAAAAAACATATAAAAGTCACTCCGGAGTATAAGTCGCACCGGCCAAAAAAATGCAAAACAAAGTAGAAAGAAAATATATATAAGTCACTCTGGAATATAAGTGGCACCAGCCTTGGCAAATACCTGGGCATGGAGGCCATTGACAAGCCTCTCCCGGCAGCACATTGTTCAAGCACCCATTTGCGAACCCGTTCCTCTAGCTGCGGCCGTGTAGCTTTCAGCCATTAGCTTTTTTTTGTTTTCTTCATTGCCGTAAGAGTACTTACGAACGTTCTCATTCACGCCAAACTGTCTTTCTGCTGCTCGATTACCGTTTCTTAAATCTTCAGTGGTACAGGAGTGGCAGATACTGCTTAGAGCGCCCCCTAGCGACTATCAGTGTGAAAATAACAAACATTGTGGGATGATATATTTTGATATATAAGTCGCACCCCCAGCCAAACTATGAAAAAAAAAGTGTGACTTATATTTCCGAAAAATACGATAATATCCACTGCAAACAACAACATATATTCCTATATCCTATAGTTTATGTTCTTGTCTAAACAGAAAAAGAGCTGCCTCTGCTCCAGCGGGTACCAAACTCTGCAGCGAGGCCACTGACTCGCACCAATAGAAGGGCTCGTATTACCTCCATTCTGAAAGCCCCTCAGTGGCTCCCAGTCACTTTTCATCTCCATTTAAAAATCGTGGCGCTGACCTTCAGAGCCTTGCACGGTCAAGCTCCCTCCCATATCAGAGACCTGTTATGTCCGTATACCCGCTCTCGGAGGCTGAGGTCTTTGGATCTGAACCTTCTCATGGTTCCTCATGCTCATCAAAGGACCAGAGCAGATCACTCCTGTCCCGCCTACACTCTTGCACCTACTTGTCTCAGAACGCGTTTTAACTGGACTTTGTTTGCTTTTCTAATGTCCTTGATTTGAGAGTCTAATTTCAAGAAATCTGTCCGTGGAGCGAGATATTTACACTCAAATTAACCCCTTAACCCCCACCTGAACAGAGCACATTTTTCCCCAATTTGGCTTTACCCAAATCTTAAAGCTTCACACAAAAAAGCATCAAAATAGCACCAAAAAAATTAGGATGATAAAAAAAAGAGTGACAAAAAAGTGACAGAAATGCAACAAAAAAAGCAACAAATAAGCAACAAAAAAGTTGAAAAAGAAACAAAAACGTTACGATCACTTTTGTAGGTCTTAGCTTCCAAATGAGGCATTACTCTGTTGCTCTCAAAACTAGCTATAAATCTTGATTTACTTAATAAAACTGTTATTACTTAATAAAATTATTATTATTATTATTATTATTATTATTACTACCCCTCCTGGAACCGCCATCTTAACGTGGTGGAGGGGTTTGAGCGCCCGAATGATCCTGGGGGCTCTGTTGTCGGGGGCTTCGTGCCCCTGGTAGGGTCTCCCATGGCAAACAGGTCCTAGGTGACGGGTCAGACAAAGAGCGGTTCAGAAGCCCCTTAGGAGAGACCAACAGGCCCGGTTAGAACCATGAGGCCGTCCTTCTGTGGACCCACCACCTGCAGGAGGAGCCACAGGGGCTGGTGCAATGTGATCTGGGCAGCTCCAACGGCTGCCCCCACGACCCGGTAACGGAAAAGTGGAAGAAGATGGATGGATGGATGGGTTATTATTATTATTATTAAAATGGTTGTAGTAAATATCTTGTTCCATGGACAGACTTACTTACCATTTTCGCTGTTAAGGACAAAACCTGCTGACTATAGTTTAGACTTCTACGAGTGTGTTCTGAAATGCAAATGGTTCTTGTCTTAGTTTCGCCGTTCACTTTTCAATAGCGGAGCGTAGAATTGACAGCCCAATCAGTAAACTCTCTATACTTTTAATAAGAGAACGAGGGGGCATAAGTCTTCTTTACAAAAAAAAATCACCATTTCAATCAAAAATGCATGAACATTCACTTTGAAACATCTTTTATGGCGTGGGCTTTTGTGACTGTTTTAATGCATTTGTTTCTCAGGTGAAATGAGTTATCAGGCTATATCGGGCACAGATACCAGCGCTGTTGGATAGTAACTGCTAATCAAGAACTTCTCACTCACAGTTCATCATAACGACTGCTCTCCGTGTGTTTTGCGCTGACATAACAGAAAGTTGGCAGCTACCTAAACTTACGTGTGAAAATCTCTCCAAATTTCCCAGGTTTTGGAGCGCTCCTTTCTCCGTTAATACCCCGCACTCCCAGCCTGTACCTGTGGGCTTTCTACAGTCATATCTTCCTCTAAGGTTTTGACAGTGCAAAACTTCTGGAGGTGATGAAATACCGGATGATAAAGTGTAAGCGCAAATTAGGCCCAGAATCAGGCGGCGGGCTCCCGAATGCTAATATCTCGACCCCGGAGGCATGAAAGAGAAGAAAAAATTGTTTTCTCTGTGTGATGCTATAAAGGTACGCTGGCAAATAATTGTATGTAAAGCAGTTCGAGACATTACCGTGAGATTTTTACAATCCCAAACACTTCTCACCTTGGTTACACTTTCTGTGCGTAGACGGAGAGGAGCTGTAAATTTTGAGGTGTTTCATTTTTTGTTTTTTTTCACAATCACATTAAAAGTCGAAAGTAAACTTTTAATTCAGCGCTTTTTTTAATTAGCAATGAAAGCAATTATTATTTGTAATGTCGAGAGGTGACATCAACCATCAAAGAGTTACAGAGGGGACACAAAGTATTTAGTCAGCCAACAATTGTGCAAGTTCACTTAAAAAGACGAGAGGCCTGTAATTTTCATCATACCTCAACTATGAGAGACAAAATGAGAAAAAAAAAAATCCAGAAAAATCACATTGTCTGATTTTTTAATGAATTTATTTGCAAATTATGGTGGAAAATAAGTATTTGGTCAATAACAAAAGTTCATCTCAATACTTTGTTATTTAACCTTTGTTGGCAATGACAGAGGTCAGACGTTTTCTGTAAGTCTTCCCAAGGTTTTCACACTGTTGCTGGTATTTTGGCCCATTCCTCCATGCAGATCTCCTCTAGAGCAGTGATGTTTTGGGGCAGATCTCCTCTAGAGCAGTGATGTTTTGGGGCAGGCGCTGGGCAACACGGACTTTCAACTCCCTCCAAAGATTTTCTATGGGGTTGAGATCTGGAGACTGGCTAGGCCACTCCAGGACCTTGAAATGCTTCTTATGAAGCCACTCCTTCGTTGCCCGGGCGGTGTGTTTGGGATCATTGTCACGCTGAAAGACCCAGCCACGTTTCATGCTCAATGCCCTTGCTGATGGAAGGAGGATTTCACTCAAAATCTCACAATACATGGCCCCATTCATTCTTTCCTTTACACGGATCAGTCGTCCTGGTCCCGTTGCAGAAAAACAGCCCCAAAGCCTGATGTTTCCACCCCCATGCTTCACAGTAGGTATGGTGTTCTTTAGATGCAGCTCAGCATTCTCTCTCCTCCAAACACGACGAGTTGAGTTTTTACCAAATAGTTCCATTTTGGTTTCATCTGACCATATGACATTCTCCCAGTCCTCTTCTGGATCATCCAGATGCTCTCTAGCAAACTTCAGACGGGCCCGGACAGGAACTGGCTTAAGCAGGGGTACACGTCCGGCACTGCAGGCGGCATAGCGTGTTACTGACGGTAGCCTTTGTTACTTTGGTCCCAGCTCTCTGCAGGTCAGTCACTAGGTCCCCCCGTGTGGTTCTGGGGTCAAAATGATCTTGTGCTTGTGATCATTTTGATCCCACGGGGTGAGATCTTGCGCGGAGCCCCAGATCGAGGGAGATTATCAGTGGTCTTGAAAGTCTTCCATTTTCGAAAAATTGCTTCCACAGTTGATTTTTTTTTCACACCAAGCTGCTCACCAATTGCAGAGTCAGTCCTCCCAGCCTGGTGCAGGTCTACAATTTTGTTTCTGGTGTTTTTCGACAGCTCTTTGGTCTTAGCGGAGTTTGGAGTGTGACTGTTTGTGACTGCACTCTATGCAAGTCTTTGAAATGTATACATCACCACAATAAAACCATCAATGGTTCAATCCATCGGTATTGGTAAACATATAGGCAATTTAAAATAAAATGCCTTATTTTAATGCATTTGCACTTGCACTTGTAAGGGATTCATGAAGCTTTGTGTAACACTATAGTATCGATGTAAAAAAGAGCTTTATTTTTAACGTCCCAGTCACAACCAATGACTCGGTGAGACACACAGGACCTCTCAGCACTGGTCCGGTGAAGCTTCATGGACCAAGAGTTCAAAAAAAAAAAAAAAAGTATTACTCAAAGTTGTGTGAATACAATTAAATACTACAGATATACGAAGAGGAAACTTAAAAACAAAAGCTCAAAAAGTAAATTCTGCGTGATATTTCTCTCCCCCCCCCCCCCCGCCCTTAATGTCTGAAATGACAAAAGTAAAGCCATGAGCAGCAGCGACGGGGAGAGGACGACGAAGAGGAAGTCCTACCCGCTCTTCTCTCAGCCTCCCCCCCCCCCCCCCCCCCGCGCTCTATCTGTGCTCTCTGTGACAGCTCACACTCCGGATCAGTAGAGCCGCGGATCGTGCATCTAATCCGTTCCCTGATGCATTTTTAATTGTGTGTTCAGCGAGAGCAAGGAGGAAGTGGAGGGAGAGAGAGAGGGAGACGAAGAGGAGGAGATGGGACTGGGGGCGACGTTTAGGTGAAGGAGAGCCCACCTGCACTTCGACAGGGTCCAGCATGTGACAAACTCTGACGTAGATTCTTGAAGATGTCCCTTCAATCAATAACGTATCATGGTCTTGAAACGATGATGGGAGAGTGTGACCATTGCGCAGAGCCTTCTCCAGCACATCCCAAAGATTCTCAGTAATGTTAGGATCGGGACTCTGTGGCGGCCGATTCGTGAGTGAAAAAAAGACGCGTAATGGTCCCCGAACCGCTCTTTCAGCCCTGGCATTGTCATCTTAGAATATGCCCGTGCCATCAGGGAAGAACAAATCTATTGATGGAATAACCGGGTCATTCAGGATTGTCAGGTCGTCGGCTGATCTCATTCTTTGGTCACATAGTGTTGTTGATGCAAGACCTGGACACTGTTTTTTTTTTTTTCCGGGTAGGCAGTGTAGTGGCTCCGTTTTAACCACTGATTCATACACACAATATAGTAGGCATCAGAAGTGTCTTGCTGCAGGACACAATGACAGAATATCCACTACGAGCTGTCATTGAACTGCTGACCTTTGAGATAATGCATTCAGAGATACACAATTTTACGCCAAACAGATTTCTTCCCCAGACGGTGGAGGAAGACTCTTGTTGGGTGAAGGGAGCTGCGCAGGAGGCGGAGGAGCCGACCAGTGCAGGACACCACGCTCTGAAACGGGGACAAACCCGGAGGGCAGTACTCCGACCTCCAAAAACACGCTGGTCCGGTTGGCCCACAATGGCGGCGCTCTCAACACCTCTACACAATGTTTCTGTGCAATTGTACCACGACAGATAAAGCACGTACTTACTTATAATAGGCATGTTTTGGGCACTTGTGAAGCTTTATAGGATGACAAAGCGGATCCATAGAAATAAATGTAACTAGATACTTCCCTGTTAGAGAAAAAGTGCTATTTATCCCTCAAAAGTAACTAATATACAATACGGTGACAAAAAGACGGCGACTCTGCTACAAGAAAATGAGTCAGGTACCCAGTAATCTTATTTTAAAAGCTCACATTTCCACTCTTTACTCACCTGAACTCAAAAGTTCTTGGACGATCCGAGGCACAAAAGAAAAGTGGATGCGAGGCCTCAGGGGCAGCTTTCTCCTCGGCGAAGATTACACTTGTTCAGCGCCGACATAAAGAGCTGAGCCTCAGAGTTTGCATAAAAGCCGCTGGATGGAGGATAAATTGCTTGACTCGCGGAAGACAAATAGTCAGTCCACAATGGCGGCAGAAATAATAGGCTTTATGGATTGTGCGTGGCGAGGACATCTGGTTTAGACGCTCCCTCCTTCCCCCGCACTTTTAGCTCTTAACAATAGTTTACATCGCATTGTCCGTCTGTTATCCTCGCCAGGGTGGTGAAAGCGAGCGACGTTAGCAGTTCAGGTACATTTCGGCGGAAAAAAAGAAAGGAAATGGGGGGAAATGTCTCGTCAAAATAAAAAAAAAGTTTTTGAATGTTATCTGTGTTCAAGTTGTCCCCCCCTCCCCTCCCGGCGAAGTATGAGTTGTTATGAACTTATAAACCTTAATCGTGAAGTCAGGCACCTGCTCATTATCTGCATGGTTTGAGGTGAAGCGAAAAGTCTTATCTCGACGTGTCAAACTGCCTCGCTTCCCGCAGGAGCCGAGAGAGAGAGAGAGAGAGAGACCGAGTCCTGGTTTAGTGCAGTTTCAGAGAGTTTTGTAGTTCTGCTTTAGTCTTGTGGGATCCGTTTATTCAATGGGTAGACTTGACGAGTACGATTAGAACAAATATGGTTCATGCAATGGGTTTAGGACTTTGTTAGTCACGGACGTCTTTAAAATATCGTGCATTTAGACTTTGACAAAACCTATTCTGAACGCTACATCATCGAGTATTGTAGGTTTCCGCTTCCATTTTGTTGTATGAGTGGTATAATTCTAAGAGGACGATATGTTTTCGACTAGTTTGGGTTATCCACTTAGTTTATTTGCAAAGTTTAGAGTAGGGACGCCTGTAACATTTAAGCGTACTTCAACTGGTCACAACGTATTCACAAAACACTATGTTACATTCAGACATATACAGTCCCCCCTCACGCATTCATGGAAGTAAGCAGGTGGACTCGAAGGCGGGCTCAAAGGTGGCAAACCTGGAAGACCTATATGCTGCACTCATCCATAGCCCCATCTCAAGCCGCAACTGCCAATCACTGCAGGTGCACATAAGCCTTAAGCCCCTTCATCCACTGCTCCTGCCGTTTTCCGCTGTGCTGCGACCCTCTTCCGCCCCTCCTCCGCTTGGGTTCTCTGCCCCTTGAGGCTCGCACCCTCTGGTCACCAGATTTCATCCTCTGCCACCACCAGCGTCCAGACTCCGGGAAAGACTCTGTCAATCATTCATCATGCCCGTGAATTTCATACCGATTCATACGGTCTTCCGTCGGGGTCTGAGCCCCAAACATGATCCAGGTCCAATAAAACTCTTCTGCCACCTTGTTTCTGTGAGTCTTTTCATGTTGAAATGGTATGCCCTGGAATATTTATCAGTTTCTGATCGAATAAAGCTAAATTGTCAAAATGTCCCCCTCCTCGAACCGCCACCTTAACGTAGTGGAGGGGTTTGAGCGCCCGTATGATCCTGGGGGCTCTGTTGTCGGGGGCTTCGTGCCCCTGGTAGGGTCTCCCATGGCAAACAGATCCTAGGTGACGGGTCAGACAAAGAAGGGTTCAGAAGCTCCAACAGCTGCACCCACGACCCGGCAACGGACAAGTGGAAGAAGATGGATAGATGGATGGATGTCAAAATGTCAAGCCATGCGAGGCAATTCTTGTTGTGTTTATTGAATTGTACCACAGGGTCTCCAAACTTTATTCCCTATGAACTACTGTAATGTAACAAAAATGGTAGAGCAACATATGCTTCGAAGACGCTCGGAGTTCACCCTGGAGAGTTATACGTTGATTTTTAGATTGTTTTCAACATGTTGAGAACAAGGAGAAAATGCATCTACAATTTGACTTCTCAAGCATAATTGTACAATACCTTTGGGGAGATACTCGAGAGGCTATAACTCCTGAGATGTTTGAAGTCGGTACTCTCTTTTTAATCCTTCATTAAACTAAGTTTAAGTTGATTTGAAGTTGACTTTTTCAACTTCTGATCTCCACCAAGGCAATTTACATCACTATCATGAACCCAGCCAAAGCGGATTTGCTCAGAGATACAGTACGTGCCTAGTTCTCCGATGCCAAGCCACCAAACAGGTAAACAAGTGTGCGTGTGTGTGTGTTTGTGCTGAAAAATCGCACCTAGGCAATGGCATGGTTCAGTTTCCCCTCTTGAAATATGCTTTTATAAATCCTCCCCAAAAATTATAATAACCCAGATAAGCTCGGGGCTTAAGTGATCCGCAGAATCAGTGGTTGGGGAGTTTAACATCAGTTCCTCCGGAGGTAATTCTGATGCAAATGTGCGAGGAGACTGGCAGATAAACGCAGGCTGTTGAATGAGGTCCAGGTGGGAGTGAGCTTTATGTGTTTCAGTCGCAGAAAAGAGGAGAAAAATGGCTTCGGGGGGAAGGAAAAAAATGTAAACAAAATGCCGCCGAGTCGCCTCTTAGTGCATTGTGACCGTCTCTGAGACTCATTCTTGGTCCTTATCCTGCCTCCTTCATTAAACATCTCCATAGGCCTCTCTCGGCAAAGACCTGGGAATTAGACGGCATTCTATGACAGTGGGCAAAGTTTACTAGAGCTAGTACTTATTGTGGACACCTCTACATTACAGCTCCACAGTGTGTGAACCAATGTTATTAGCAATATTCAAGACTGTTTTAGAATATTGATAAGTACAACATAATTGCAATAAAACCATTATATCACAGTACGTTCCAACACATGTCAAAACAAGGCACTAAATAACCATGTGTTTTTGTTTTAGGCTCAGTGATTTTGCGATATGGATGTCGTTACGATATTAAGAATTTAGTAATAGTGATGTATATTATACAGTATGGTATACAGCCCCACTCTATACATATTGAAAAGTCTATCGAATGAGAGGCAACTTGTTTTCATCTCAATACAGAATAATAAAAGTCTTAACGGTGGGAGGAACCATGACAGTATTGCACCTTGAACGCTGTGAAACGTGACTTTAAGCTCATCCTTGTGAAGAACTGGGTGCTAAATTTGAACTTATCAGATATAGGAACTTTAATTAACCACTGTTTTTTTTTCTTTTCGTTTTTTTTCTACAGGTCCGTAAGCATAGGCAAGTGTCAGGGCTGTGTTATGTGTTATTACTTTACAGCTCATCTTTCATTGTTCAGTCACTGCATTACAATGACACTGTTCTATCTTTTTCCCAGTTGTGCTTTTCCAAAAGTGAAGACTTCCGGGTTCAGCACCACGGACAGAGCCCACTCGACTCTCACTTGTTTCATTAAGACGTCACATTGCATATGGATCGACTTCTCCAAATGATATCCCCACTGTTCAATGTGCTGTTTGCTTTGCTGTTCCCTTTCAGACAATTATGTCCACACGTAAAGGCAGCAGAGTAGGCACTTTCAAAGGCCCGCGCAAAGTCAAGTCTTTCTTTTGTGCAAATTTCCCCAGCTTATCTAAACTGTCAAATTAGCGGACGGTCAGAGTTATTACCGTGGTCATTTTCAAAATCGAGTTAATATATTTGCTCAGCTAATCCGTGTGCACCGCGGTTAACAGGGGCCATTCGGAGATTTCTAAACGGTGCGCACTTACTGAGGAGTAGCCGGCGAAGGTGTCATGGATTCTAAGCTCCTTTATTATCAGTCATTTGTGTTGGTATAGTGTTAATTACCGGCACCTCCACGGACTCTAATGCCTTCCAAATTAACAGGTGATATCGCCTTCTTCTAAACGAATAGCCCGACTGCAAAAGAAAAAAGAAAAAAAGAAAAATCCCCATATTGATGTCATCTTTTTGCGATAATTCTTTCCAGACCTATTATTAACTAACAGCGCGGTGCCTTTTAAAAGTGAAATCGCCCCCCGCTGCTTCCCGTTTCCCTCAAAGGCCATCGCTAACCATTTTAAGTGCGCGCTAATAATTGCCTTGACAAACTCGGGCCTTGGTATCAATTAGCACCTGTACGGGGGGATTGTGGGCACGTTTAATGGAAGCTGTTATGGACGGTAAGTGTTGCATAAAAGTCAGTTGAGTTTGCGGAGAGAGCGCGAGAGGGCCGCGGTAGACTGAGGGGCTTTTGTTTTCGCCGGCAAGTCGGCCACTTAAGACTAATGGATTTGGTCGCACAGCCTGGCGTGAGCTATCAACAGTGGAGCGCGGCGTACGGGGGCAATCGAATCATAAGGTAATTACTCTCATTTGCGAGAGTTAAAGGGATGGAGGGTACAGTGAAGTGGACATGGAAGGATGGAGGACTGGTTATATCATAATGTAAAGAAATGTGTCAAAAGAACTGTTTTCCAAGAGCTATGTAAGTATGCTTTGATTGCAGAGGTATTATTTTTCTTACATGGTATTGTGTAATGATATAATCAATGATGGCTTACACTTTTACATGCGTATGTTGACAAGTTCCATTAAAAGCGCCACACTGTTGTCACTATTCATTCATAGTTAAAGGTGCATTGTGCAACTTTTTATGTGGGGGAAAAAAAAAGTTGACATGTGAGCGTATTTGACCTTGTAGTGACCCGGCGGCTCAATGAGTGATCAGCTTGGCGCCTTTATTTTCCATCACAGTGGTCTCTTGGACGTTCCAGGGTCCACTGTTTGGAAGGTTTTCTCTGCCGACGGACCCGCTCACGAGAAAACCTGCAAAAACAATTGATCCAGGAGCATTGTAGAGGCCACCGTGATCGCAAGGAAAGTCCCCATGCTGATCGCTCATACAGCCGCTGGGTCACTACAAGGTGAAATACACTCAAATATCAACTTGTTTTTCCCCACATAAAAAGTTGCATACCTTTAAGTTAAGTTAAGTTATACTTTATTAATCCCCATGAGGAAATTCGTTCTCTGCATTTGACCCATCCTCAATACCGCTGGGCCCACCTGTAGGAGCAGTGGGCAGCCAGTGTGGGCCGGCGCTTGGGGCCTCATCTCCAGATGTAGAGCCAGGCTAATGGTCAGAAACACCTGACCTGCTGGAGGATCAATCAATCAATCAAACGTTTTGTATCGCCCAATATCACAATGGGGAGTTGCCTCAGAGGGCGGCACCAAACATTAAAACAATGAAACAAAACAAGAAAAATGTAACGTTCAGGCCAATAAAGTATCCTGAGACGGGGAGAACACTAACCGCCATCGTGCCACACCCGCTCTGGGGTAGACTGACGGAAGCGTGGCGGCCAATCTGCCCCATCGGCTCCTCGGACCACCACCAAACAATCCCCCGCTCACTACATTCATATGGGCAGTGGGTGAAGTGTCAGGGATATGACAGTCCAGCACCAGTGGGAGCCGGTCTTCAAACTACCAACCTCTCGGTTATTGGACAAATCCGAGCTAGCGTCGCCACTTTGATCAGTATGTTACATTGTGTTGGCGAGAACATCACTCAAAGTTTATTTCCAGAGCACTTAACGACAACGCTCGGCGGACCAAAGTGCTCTCCATAACCAACATGAGAGAGAAACATCAACATTAAATGACATGAATTATAAACACACATCCTACTCAGCGTATTCAAAAGTTTGCCACTCTTAGCAGGTTAGACATTCCCAAGACCAATCCCCCCCCCAGCAAAACAAACCCCGAAGGTAATGCGAATGTAGCTTTGCTGGTTAAGTATGGGGCAGCGGAAGGAGCTCAGGGGAAACTGGAGGAGCAGTTCATAAGCACTAAGACACTGGACTCAAAACACAATTCCATTTTCAGTATGTATGGGATGAGAGGTTATTGTACTTTACATTCGATTTGAGACAGACTTTAGCTAATGGGAGCGCTCTCTTTGTCCTCATATCCACACGGCACAGAATTGTTTCCACGCAGTCCGCTTTTGTATCTTTTCGCCCTAACATCGCCCCCCTTGCCTCCCGCTCTAATCGAACGCACATGTTACACTATCGGAGCTGTGCTACGAGCTGCGTTGGCATCTTTCCCCTTCATCCCAGCGATCCGGAGAGAGCGTGTCCCAGCCTCGGGGATGAGCAGTGGTCCTAATGAAGTCGGACAAGCCGGAATATATGCATAAGAAAGATTTTAAATATTGATGTGATGTCACGGCGCAGCGGCACACGCGGAGATACAGCGGGCGGCTCGGCTCTCGATGGCCATGGTCTAGAACGGCGGCACGAGGCGGGATGGTTAGGCCCATCAGAGAGGACTGAGGTACACACATGGATAGTATTTGAAGCGTATACCCCTATATGCCATTATAATGCTCCCTCATCAAAACATACCTGAAGTTATGTTTCGTGTGGGTGTTTCCTGCACATTTATTTGTTTTGAGTGCTCAAAACAATCTCTCCCTACCTTGTGATGTCATTAGGTGGTGCTCGGGCGCAACGGAGAGCTTCTTTTTCTGATCACTTCAGCATTTTAAATTGTCTCCACTACAAATCATCTCTTGCCTATGTAGTAACTGGAGGTTATTGATTTTAGCTATGTCTAGACTGATCCTCTGCTTTCTGTTACGTGAGAAAACAAGTCTAGGCTTTTGGTTTTAGCATAGCTTCTTCTTATTAGCTTAGCAGTTCATATTTCAGAATCTCGTGTAAGATTTCAATGCCCCTGAATCTGTTTAAAATTCACACCATAAACTGAATCTTGAATTTAAAACACACATCTGCATAGGCACACGACAAAGTGGGCGTCACAAGATTACATTGGCGCTATTTAGTAATAGTTCCACCAAACTACAAACTACATTTTACAAATCATCCTGATACAGTCAACAGTGATCACGGATGTAATACAGAGATTATGGAATGTCGTCTCCAAGGGATCAATAGTATGCAAAGAGTGAACGTCGATATCAAGCCCCAATGGACCATCTGAACTGCCTGACCCAGTCCCAGACCCAGCCCTGACCCGTGACACAATATATGGTTGGGACACATTCACTCTGGCATTGTTTCAATAAGCTTCCGCGATGTCAAAAGATCCAGTGTTGCATCCATGTTTCCCTATTACTTAGACCTGGGGAAAATGACATTTTGAATTCAATATTCAGACTCTCAGTCCTCTCACGCCTGACCACTGTGAAAACGTACAAAATCGTAAGCAATAAAAAACATCCCCCACGAGCCAGCAGCATATCCTCACTCTGTAGGATGAGAGAGCGGAGGGAGGCGAGGGCTTGAAAAGAGGGCCATGTCGGACATTACATAAACATGAAGTTTGCGTGGTGTGCCGAGAGCGCCGCAGCCTGTACTTTGAGCCTGAGCAGTTAAAACAAATCTGGAGGTCAAACTTCAGGCCTGTCCAATCCCTCTCCGGTCACTGTTCAATAATTCAGCGCAACCGGGACTCAAAGAGCAGCGGGATCAAGCGAGTCGAGCGATGCCAGTTTACATGCCCCAGACCCAGCGGTATCCTCTCCAAAATATGGTAAACAACATCCGCTTACCAGGCACTGAGACATGTTTATTTAAATAGCAGCAGGCACATGTAAAAAAATAACTGAATACTCGCGCACACATACAGAAAACATGAAGGCCAGTGGAAGCGTGCGGCCAATGGTGCATAAAATGAAGGGAAACACTCAAGTAAACATTCACTCTTCCCATTTTACTGCATGGACCTGATATTGTCTGGGGTGGATCTGCCAAAGGCCTAGAGCTACAGGGATTTAAACTCAGTGATATAATAATTCTGAAATGTATAGCTACAAACTGTGGCAACAGCCTCTCCAAACACCACCAACCACTACCGCAGCACGGTGGCACAGCGGTTAGCGCTTGTGTTTCATATGTCCATCCATCCATCCATCCATTTTCTTCCACTTGTCCGTTACCGGGTCGTGGGGGCAGCTGTTGGAGCTGCCCAAATCACATTGCACCAGCCCCTATGGCTCCTCCTGCAGGTGGTGGGTCCACAGAAGGACGGCCTCATGGTTCTAACCGGGCCTGTTGGTCTCTCATAAGGGGCTTCTGAACCGTTCTTTGTCTGACCCGTCACCTAGGACCTGTTTGCCCTGGGAGACCCTACCAGGGGCACGAAGCCCCCGACAACAGAGCACCTAGGATCATTCAGGTGTTTCATATGTACAATGTACAATACATGTACAATAGGCCTGAATGAATGAGCCTTGCTTCCGTCAGTCTACCTCAGAGGTGGCTGTGGCTAACAATAGCTTACCACCACCGATCATGGTCTGAATTAATAATGACCAGAGTGTCGCGCTTTGAGAAACTTGGTAACACAGGCTTGAAAAGTGCAATGCAAGTGCAAGCCATTATTATTACGACTGTCTATGTCACGCTTACACATTCACACAATAGAGTCCTAGGAAACAACAACACCCTAATTAGGGACAGTTGTATGTCCCTTTTTAAAAAAAACTTTAAAATACATAAATTAGACAAAATACATTTATATACAGTATATCCATCTCGCTGGGTTGCAGGGGCAGCAGTCTGAGCAGATATGCCCTGACTTCCCTATTCTCGCACACTTCCTCCAGCTCTTCCGGGGGAATCCAAAGGCATAGCGAGGCCAGCCAAGAGACAAAGTCCTCCCAGTATGTCTTCTGACGGGTCATTGAATACCTAAAATAAACTACAATCTAGACCTGCGACGAGTAAAACAAATCCGGTTGGTTGGCCCACAGAGGGGTACAATTCCTGAACACCTGAGAGAGCCATGGCCAAGTCGATTCCTGCCTAATTTGTATCGCTTTATTAGGATTATGTAACAGTGGAACTGACACCAGGCCAGAAGCTCCCCAAACTTTGGCGGAAAATCCATCGCTGCCATGGGTTCATTACATTTCTACATGCGTGGAGAATGACTGAACATAATTACATACATAGCCCGTGTTCGGTCTGTGCTTGGGGGATACCGCGCACATTATATCCCGTCTCAATTCCATGATTCCTGTGGCTGCCCGCCGTAGGCTCCCCAGCTCCCCAGTCCGCCCTAATAATCCCAAGCAAGGAGTCCATTGCAGCCAGTAGGTCTCCCTCTACCCATTCTCGGGCACAGGCAGAGGGTTAACATGCTAATTCCATTTTATGAGCTCTGGCAGAGACCACTCTCCAACACTTACATCTGTTCAACAATTATTAGACAGTTTTTTTGCTATAAAAAATTCAACACCCCGGAGTGTCGCACGGTGCAAAACCTGAAAATTTATGCAGTGAATAGAATGGTTAATTTCTCAGAGGGAAAACGGGAACGGGCTGAAGCGGATGTGGGCTTTGAAAGGCTGCATTTGAATGAACCGTGTATGTGGGTGAATTGCCGCAGCTATCTTAAGGCATATGCATATTATTTTTATTTACAGAGAGAAAACGCAAATACCAAATTAACACCAATCAGTCTGTGTTTTTTTTTTTTAAGCGCTGCACTCGAAGCAGCAATATCTGACGTTTATTGATGGACTACTGTAACATTCATTGCTTTTTGGTGACCAAGAGACATCATTTCCACACATGGGTTGGCCACCACAGAGTCCAGCTCTTAACCCCATTCAGACTCTTTGGGACGTGCTGCAGTGGTCACACTCTCCCATCATCTTCAGGAACCTTTGACATTGCAGAAGCTTATGGAAACAATGCCACAGCGAATGTGTGCTGTAGTCAAAGCTAAAGGGCGAGTCCTGCAGGTGGTCCACGCTGTCGTTGGGTCCTTGGGCACCTTGCCTCCAGTGTCTGCGAACACTGGTGCATGAATGAGGGTGTGAATGGGTGACTGGTTCCTTGATGTAAAGCGCTTTAAAGTAGAACTAAATAACTCATGCTCAGCTGTCATGTTGCGGTTTTTTTACTCATTCATTGTCCCTGAGAGTAAATCCTACTCTGACAGAAAAGACAAAGGGAGAGAGGGATATTGTACATCCAATTACACACTAAATACTGTTTAAGTGGCGCTAGCCTACAGTTAGCTTTGCCCGTTAGCCTGTTAACAAAAAAAATGCAAAGATGTCTTTATGAGGTGTATGTAAACAAATGGTTCCCGCTTTACTTATGTTTATTTTATTTTTTTGCCCTTCTTATATTTCTCTTTTTTCTCTTTTCTGTACTGTTTATTCTGCTGATCTGTTTAGTTGACGTTTTTCACATGTGGCTAAAATGCAGCAGAATCCAGGACCCTCAGATCCTCCTCTGATTCTGTTGCGGTTCATGGATAAACTTATCCTCCAACGCTGACACTAAAGTGTCTTGAGGTGGACGTCACAGACCTGTAGTTTTTTTTTGTTTAACTTGTAACACATGCACTGTTTCTGAGTGGATTCCAACTCAGCATGAAATCAGTAATAACTGAGTAGTTCCTCTTCAAATAAGTAAATAAATCAGTCACTGTTGGCATTTACAGCAGACCATTTTGCTTGAAACAATAACAAGTCAGAAACACCTAAAGCTTAAGCTTTAGGATCAATGTTGAGTTTCAAACAGTTTGAACAAAGGCACTTACCACAGAGCAGCAGAGCGAGCAGCGTTCGGACCTACATTTCGCTCCCGTGTCCACATAGTGCTCCTAAAGTTACAGTATCAGTCTCTACTTCAACTGTCAAGTCTCGAGAGAAGAGGACTAAACCAACACAACCTCATATGGATACGTATTATTTGCATATAACTGTGTTATTTGCACAGGGAACAATGATGAATCCACTGCACCAAAGTAGATCTACCAGATATGACAAGATATTTAATTTAGCTTTTGACAAAAATGTTTTAGTAAAGATTAGTAACTTATTTGTGATTCCATTAGGGTGTATTGGTGGCTCTGACCTGGAGTCAGGAAAGTTGCAATTGTGGTTTTCTGGCCAGAGACACCAGGGGGGGATGAAAGACCCTCCAATCATCCCATTAACACTTGTATTACCCCCAGAGGGACTATGAAGAGGATTTATTAAGGTAAACAAGTTACTTAGTTCTTCTTTAAGTACCTAAAGCAGGTAGAAATGCGCCATATTAGAGCGTGTCTTCCTGCACTGAGACCATCTATCAGATCCTGAGTCAGCTTAGGGAGAACCTAGTTGGAATATTGGCCAGACCGATGGAGATTGTGATGTGACATTCATGGCATTCATTCGAACCGGATCTCAATTGTGAAAAGAGCCGGATCTTGTTTTTTTTTGTCAATTTTACCCAGAAAGAAAACTCAAGAATCAGCCCAACAGTGGACACAAGAGAAAGCTGATTGCGCTAAAGTCAAAGCTAAATGCACTAAAAATGATTTGTCAGACAGTTGCAGCCTTTTTCTTATTAGTTGTGGCACAAGATTTTATTCACAAACACGTTTTGAAAAGTGTAAATATCCGTCCCATTGTAATTTATCAATCACGTCTTAGGTATTGTGAGTTATCTGGCTGGCATGATCTGCATTTCATATTAAAAACAGCCAGTCTTCTGAAGCATTCTACTCAGGCCTTCAGCTGTTAGCGTTGTATGCAAGTTTTATATTTGTTTACCAAAAAGTTCCCATGACTTCACCATCATCGTCACCGTTATTAAATTACTATTTATCACATAGCCCTTACCTCGTTTTGATCAGCATCTGCCCACTCCCCTCATGCAGATTGCGCCGACACTTCAAAGATGATTTTCCCTCCTCTTGGCTCCTCCCCTGTCTGGTCCGTCTCATCTCCATCTACCTCTGTGTGAAAAATGTGTGAAATAATGTGAGTGAAAATGCAAAGGCAGGTCTAATACGGGAGCTAATGCGATTGGCGGGCCTTTAATTGATGGATCCACTTTGTCATGTCCAGGCGGGGAGACGCACCATGACAGATATCTTTAATATGGTTGCTCTCTTCACGTGTCGGGATATATGGTCATAATTGCCTGTCGGGGAATCATTTTCAAATCACCGCGTTGGGCGTGAGACAGGAGGTGGTGACGGCACGGGACAGAGGTTTAAATGTAATCCAGTTAATGCAGAATTAGGCCTTAATAGAGCCCTAATTACACAAAGTGGTGATCAAATAGTTACTTAGTGGTGGGAGGTCAGGTTAGTGTACAATAGGGGGGATCCATTACGGGGTTGGTTCTTCTTATGGGCATTCTGAAAGTGTTCTACATATGTTGATAAGGAAAAGGGGAAACAAATGTATAAGTTGTAGTTGAACTCCTGACTTTTGTATCAATGAACTTAACTAAATGCTAAAAGCTGATTCTTCAATGAAAGTGAATCTGACAGTTGTAGTAATAACAGTCGACTATGCGCGAATAGCAAAAGGACTGCATTAGCTCAGTCTGGATCTACTCACTGAACTCAGGTTCAAATAATCCGTCAAGTGTACTGCAAGATGATTGGTTTACCATTCATTTTGTGTGCCGTGTGTAGGGTATCAACTGCTCCGAGGGGCACCACATTGAGGCCATTGTGATCGAATGGCATTGTAGTTGCGCCGCTGTTTATGTGAACGATGAGGATGAAGAGTTATAGAAATAGGCTATGTGGCAATGCGTACAATGCTACAGCACGGAGCGATGCTCCCTGCGCGACACTGTGGTCGCTCAGAGAAGCCACCGAAGTGACAACCGACAAAACTCATGAGCATTATTTCAATTGACTAAGTTCACTTTTCTTCAATTATTTCTGGTGTAGTTATGAGACTGTGTTATAATTTTATACACTATACCTCGCAATTTTGTTCTGCTTAGGGCACCAAAATTGCTAGCAGCGGCTCTGTTTATTGAAGGCCCATGATTTTACTTGGTGTTGTATCCATCCATCCATTTTCTTCCACTTTTCCGTTGCCGGGTTGTGGGGGCCCCTATGGCTCCTCCTGCAGGTGGTGGGTCCACAGCAGGACGGCCTCATGGTTCTAACCGGGCCTGTTGGTCTCTCATAAGGGGCTTTTGAACCGCTCTTTGTCTGACCCGTCACCTAGGACCTGTTTGCCATTGGAGACCCTACCAGGGGCACGAAGCCCCCGACAACATAGCCCCCAGGATCATTCGGGATCTCAAACCCCTCCACCACGTTAAGTTGGCGGTTCGAGGAGGGGTACTTGGTGTTGTAGCCATGTTAAAATATCTTTGTTAGTATTTCTAGTCTTATTAATAAGATTATGTGCTACTTTTAAAACGCCAGAGAATGCCATTGTAACATGGGAAAAAACCTCAAGAAAGTGGATTTTGCATGATATGTCTGGATCCAAAGCAGTGTGAAAACACATCAAATGTAGATATATGGGAATTATAGGTAATAAAGGTCTAATTTCATTATAGCCCCTGTGCTGATGCCTCCTCATGGCTCTCGGAAATCTCTCAGTGTGTATAATGACAGTGGCGCGGCTGAGAGTGATGAATATCCATCAGCCTATGGCCTATAGTGTTATAATGTGGGCTTTATTCAGATGAGGGTGAGACGTCTGGACAGCCACCTTGCCCCCCCTACCCCCCCGCCTCGCCCCCCCACCCCTTATGCCTTATGGAAAGTCTAATTCCCTAAATCCCTTCAACCCCCCGTCCCACCTACCTACCTCCCTCGACTTGACAGGCTGGAGGGATGACCCTGAGAATCACATTATGTATATTTCTTTTAGCGGTCGCAGCGCATTTGCATGTAGAAGACAGTTAAAATAAGGCCATAAATCAGACGGCAAACATATAAATGGATTTGTGGCGAGATTGAAACCCCCGGCGAGTCTCCTGAGCAAATATTTCAAGCCCTTCTTCTTTCTCTTCATTGCATCGGAGATATCGCCTGTCATTAGCCAACCCAAGCCGCCCTGACCACTCGCCTTATTGCATTGTATATTGGCTTCATTACGCGACTATAGGAGAATGGCTGTGCATACGCAGGGGCCTGATAAATCTACCTGCGCATTCTGATACACGCTCGGCCGTCGTGGGGAAACAAAAAGCCCCGTCTTGTTTCTTAAGTAAATTGTCTAACGCAAACAAAGGGATGTGGTCTCACCTAAGCTTCACTTTGCAGGTAAATGGCGAATAAACAGATATTGTATAGCGGAGCATTTAGTTAGCGTATAAGGGCTAACGTAATCTCAACAGGCTTGTGTCGGGATGTTTTTGTTACTAAATTGACGCCTCCCCATATCTCTCTTGCTTTAGGCTAATGCAGTGTGTTGATTGAAGCCACAAGAGAAACTAAACTAAAACTCAAAACATAGAACACATGGCAGTGACACCGGATGCAGTCTTTGCAGTGGGTGATCAGAACAAAGCACAATGCATTTTAACCTTGCGTTTGGCCGTCTGTAGTCAAAGCAAAAGTAGCAACATCTCTACGGCGTTTGGCTGGTGATGCCCCGTGTCCCGTGTCCAGGTCTGGGGAGAGCTGAGGCGCTCACAGAAAAGACAACAAGAATGTTCCATCCATTAATGTATGTTATCATCTTCAGTGCAATGAGTTCAGCTGGTGATGCGCCGCCAAGCCTCGATAAATGAAGGACTCAGAATATGTCATTGAAAGAGCAGTCATTTAAAGAAGGAGAATTTGACCTTTTCACGTTTTACTTTACTTGTAATACTCAAATACTAAATGGTCAAATGAGCAGATACACAAAAGATTAGGCAATTATGTTCTCTTTGAATGTTATGTGTTTGCATTCAAGATGAAGTTGAAGTCTCAGAAACATTGCCAATCCACTTGGTATTCACCTTATTCCGGAAGTTCCCATGGGTGCCGCCCTGAATTGTGCCCGCCCCTTCTCTCCTATTACTTTACATAGGACTGCAGACGTCGAGAGAAAATCCCTTACTACACGGACACAAAGCCGTTTTCAGGCCGGCCACAGGAACAGTTGCAGTGTTGTTGGTGCAAAGTCAACCTACTGTACATCTCCACTTAGTACACGTACTTTGTGATGTACCGGAAGTGTCAAGACAAAGGAAGTGCCGATCCGTGGCAAAAAGAGGCAAATTGCTATCGCCAATAAAATGTAAAATGTTTGTAGATCACGCTTGACTGTTTTTGTTAATGGGCTTCCACCTCTATGCCACTTTATATTCAGTTTAAAAAGAAGACTCTTGTGTGGATTACTGTGCTATCACTGTGCTTTTTAGCTGTAAAATGTAATAAAAACAAAATATCTCGTCTCGCTTTTTTCACAAATAGCCAGTGACGCACCATTCTCATTAAAGATCTGTTCTCAAGATCCGATACCATCATGAGCCACCTACCACTCCGCCGCTGTCCCGCGCACACATCCCACATCTGCCTCCGTGTCATCCCTCACCTGTCCAACATGTCGGCGCGCTCCTGCATGTACGCTCCTTCATCTCCAAAACACCGCGCACCGGATTCCTCCGCATGTTCTCCAGCAGCTGACGGCGGGGAGAACGTGCGGCATGTCCAGTCAAAGAGCTCTCCCTCTCCTTCTTCCATGTTGGCCGCCACCTGCCCATACAGCTGCTCCGCCTCAGGTTCCAACTCGGTGGGTTCGGGGGGAAGCAGCGCCCGCGTAAAAGTACGCAGACGCGGGCGGACATGCGGAGGGAAAGTTGTCGCGGATGCATATGTCTCTGGCAGGAGATGAGATGAGGTGGTGAGTGCCGTGCGCGGCAGTCGTGGAGGCGCTGTGGTTGTGGGGGACTTGGTTTGGGATGCGTCCAAATGTTTTAGTTAAGCGTCACAATATGGCTGAAGAGACAGAAGAAGTGATTCCTGGTTGAGTTTTAAATACAAAGTACAGCGCTTGGAATGTAGAGAAGGGGTTTTTAAAGTTGTTTGGGCTTTGTCCGACACGTTGCTCCTGAGTCTACAAAGACTTGATGTTGAAAAGCAAAACTATACCTGATTTTGTTATAGTAGTGGAACAAAATGTGTTTATTCCCCCTTTAGTGTATTGTTTCGTAGGAAAAAACAATGTGCATCTAATTATAAAGCATGTGTATCCATTTCATTAACTTGTAGGCTAGTTCTCTTGGATTTGCATGAAAGTGACTCTGAAAGTTGTGAAATGTGTGTAGAAACTCGCCCTTGTGAGGAACTGGGATGTTACAAACAGGTCTGTGTCTCAGTCGTACAGCATTGTCCATCTTTAATGAAGGTTCTTGAGTCATCTTCTGTACTATGCAGTTGAAGTGTAGAACGTTTCGCCTCTCATCCAAAAGGCTTCGTCCATGAACTAAAGTTTAAGCTCAGCCCGCAGTGGACTGTATCTGGTCTGCGAGCTGAGCTTAAACTTCAGTGTAGCTGACGAAGCCTTTTGGATGAGAGGCTAAACGTTCTACACTTCAACTACAGGGTACAGAAGATGTTACAAACGTGTTAGGAAAGTTCAGAATGAGTTTGGATCAAACTAACATTTATTTGTAGCGGATTCCTCTTTCATTGTTTGTCATTAAACCAATCAGGTATAGGGCCTTTAAAAAACGGGGTCAGCCCTATGTTCCCCGGTACCGCTGTTCCCCCACTTCTATTTAATTGATTAGGCACCAGCCCTTAAGGTTAGTGGCTAGGGCAGAGTCAGGGTTAAGCTGCTTGATATATGTATGATATTTCTCTCTCATGACTTGGGATTGGTTGAAGTACCAACTCACCTACGGAAAAAAAAAATCGCACCCGGGGAACATCGGTATGCACCCTTAAAAAAACCTAGTAGATGCCCAATGGAAAACTCCTGACTGAAAGCCTATGCAGAATACATGTAGCCCGGAGAGACCAGAATGGTTCCCCTCTGTATTTTTTTATACATCGGGGAATCAGTCCCCCCCCCACCCGCTCCCGCAAAATAAAATTGTTCCAGCGCAATCAGAGAGAAAAAGCGTGTCTCCAATCGACGGTAAATGACCAAAAACACACTGACAGTAGGTGAGTTCCGTGATTCATAATCCTGTGCGAATATTAACGCAAAACCTTCGCTGATTGGTTGACTCCGCTTCCTGTTTGCCTGCGCATGCACCGCTGTGGGAAACGGAACCGACGCAGCGGTGACCAGACCCACCCGCTGGTACGGTGGTGAGTCTGGATTTTCCCAGACTAGAATACTTGCTCCCATCTCTTCACGACCTGTACGTCCGTCTCCAGGTCCCGGGGGCGTGCGGGTGTGATCACAGTTGACCCTTCCCGCCCTGGACACAAACTGTTTGCCCTTCAATGACAGTGGCAATACAAACCATTTTGATTCCGCTTCCATGTCGCCTTCAGAGTAGAGTCGGACTCCAGTCAAACAGCTGAGCGCTGAACTATGTCCCTTTGTTTACGCATATTAAGTAGCCATGTGAGCTCCCGAGTAGCTGCGCAAAGTGACCTAACATGAATTTCGGAAATGAGGAAGTAAGATACGTAAATGGGGGAAAAGGAAGAGAGAGAGTGACGCTTTGTTGACCCCCTCGGGGGTAATTCTGTGATAAACCGCTCATAAATGCACTTTCTCTACTGTGTGCGTCGCCTCAGTGCCCTCCACCACAGCAGCTAGGGTTAGGGTTAGGGTGAGCTAACCCTAATCAGGATATAATTAGGGTTAAGAACAGCATATTTTTAGAAACTAGAAGGTCTTGGCTTTCAAATTAGGTATCACACTGGCATATAGACTGTAAGCTCTCCAGTCAATACGCTTTGAGACTTGGATGTAATTGTTAACCCTAACCCTAACCCTAACCCTAGTGTGGCAGTTAAGTGGTTAACATCTTAACTTCTTTACCAATGTCGATAGATTTTTCTGGCGGCCATACAATGTCGTCGGCATCACTGTGACGTAATTAACTGGCATCCGAGTCTAAGCAACAAACTGTATCCAATCAATAAACTTCATTCATTGCGTGCGAATCATTCATTTGCATCTCATCATGTCCCACACCGCACTTGACATTAAACATTTCTGTGTGCTATTTAGCAGCTTTTACACTGCATTCCAAGGTTTTTTTTCATGGTCCGGGAATTTTCATATTCGATTAGACACAACTTTACTGGCGAGCTGCTTCTGTGTTTGGCATCCCAATTTATGTTATCAACTATAAACCCGATTTGTACGGCGATCCGAGATGCGCATGGAGACGTTCATGGTCATTGAATTCGGAGTTGTCACAAGTTAAAGTTGTCCCGAAAATGCCCACTCGGTGAAATGGAGGGTGTAAAGCACTATTATATGCTCGGATAGAACAATTCTCCGATGCCAATTAGCAAGGTAACCAATGGTAGGTTTTTATCTGTTTCTTTTCTCCCCTGTGATTCTGCCCATCTCTTTAGGCAATGTGCAGATGCTTGAATAGTGTCATATAGAGTTGACCAAGCTTAAGTAAAACATTTTTACAGACTTTTAGCAATTTATGGTTAAAGAGATAGTTGTCAGACATGCCCATGCCCACTTGAAAAACTAGATTTCACACCAAATTGCACTTTCGCAATCTACCCAATGATTTTCTGTATCAAAGCTACTCATAAAAGTCAGTATTTATTTATTTTTACTACTATATGCCCAAAGACGCCACGTGCAAATCGTGTTATTTTGTATAAACATTCCACTCTAATATGTTCTGCAGTAGCTAAAGCTATTAAAATTACGATGAACCCTCATATGCCTGGAATTGTCCAGAAGATGGTGAAAAACTGTGGAGCTGCACAGGAGGAAGTTGAAACAGGAGGAGCTGACCAGTGCGGGACACTACGCTCTGAAACAGGGACAAACCCAGCAGGTGGTACACCGTTTCAGAGGATCAGAGGAGCATTGACGGCCAGCCAGGTTTTCTCCGGGTGCTTCGGTTACCCTGACCTCCAAAAACATGCTGGTCAGGATGGCCCACAATGGTGGCGCACTCAGTCGCTGCAGCTCAGGACTGACCTGAACGCAATTTAATTGTACAACTCTAGCATTAATGTTCCCTAATGAGTGAGTCCGAGTAAATTTCCATACCTATATCAACAAATAAAAAAAGCTGGATAGATTAATCAAAATAAACCGAATTAATTTATTTCTAACAAAATTTTGGTTGCCATTAACCAGAGTGTCTCCTAACCTTGACCGTGACATACCTACAAAGTTTGCAATTACGATGGAAACGCCATTAAACGCAGAGATTGTGGAGCTGTTTGCTCACGACTCGCTGTTTACTCTTTTATGACTTGTGTAGCTCCGTCGCATGTGAGCAAAATAACTGAAGCACATTACATTTTAATTAATATCAAAGTGAGCAGAGGTGACACCTAATTGCCATGTAAACAGAGCGACGGCGCTGCTAGCTCTTTTCTCTTTATTATTTATGGGAGTGGACATTTTACAGTCACATTACATTAGCGGGCTGCAAGGCGGGCCGCGTCCAGGTCAGCTGCACGCACAGCTCCGCGCTGAAGTGTCCCAACAGAGTCGATCTGGCGTGTCACTGAGTTTCATCAACATTCAAACAAGCAAGCAAGTGTAGCCTTTGGAGAGCTTTCACCCTTTAGAGCTGACAACTGGACAGAAAAGGGGACAATACAGGAAAACTTTGGGTAGTAAGTAGGGCTGGGACATATCGTATTGCAATATATTTGTTGTGAGAGGCATATCGTATCGGAAACCATGTATCGTCATACTTTTGATATTCATCAGTTTAAATATATATATATTGAAATGGTTTTTGATGACAAAAAGCCACATCCATTTCTGATTGATTTATATTTAAACTAAATGTATACTTTCTTATTCAATTAAATTCAGTCAGGAATAAAGTATTGCAGTTTGTTACGCAATTTCTTACAATGACAAATAAAGCTTACTTATAATGACAAAAATCGTAAAAGACACAGAAGAGAACGCGTCATACAAGGGGGCGTGGCCTAGCCGAGGGGGAAGTTTTTTTGCAAACTATGAACATATTTATCATACTCAAATAAAGTGAAGCCAAAATAGTGGGTCCATATGGATGTTTTTCACAGCAAATTGTTCAGTAGAAGCGAAAGAAGCAGCACTTGTAGCTAAAGTTAGCATATGTAGCATGAAGCTAACATTAGCCACCTGGTTAGCATTGTTCGTTTAAGTATTTATGGGCTGTTGAACCTATTTGCTCCTCTCCATATCTCTGTATTTTTATTTAGTTGAAAAATATATTCAAAATGCAGCATTTGTTAATGTAACGGTGAAGAAAATAAAAAAAATGTTTCTCCTCTTTGTGGTTGTTTCGAACATGGGCATATATTGGCAATTCCATCGATGCCGTATGTACTGTATGCACTGTACTGTATCTATACTATCGGAATACGTATTGTACGTACATACGTATTCTATCACGACCAAAGTGTCCCAGCCCCAGTGGACTAAGACTGCAAAATCAACCATTGCAATCAAAATTCCAGTTTTAATCGTCATAATTAGCTTAATGCATTCTTACATTTGATTCAATTTATTGCCTTTTAGAGCTGACAATTGAACCGAAAAGGGGAGATAAATTATGCCAAAACAATGTACAGGTAAAGTGGCAAGATTAATTATATTTCCAATAACAGTTCGTATTAGTTGCAAATTGGCAAAAGAAAGCATTTCCTCTTAGAGTCGACAATTATCAACACCCAACTTTATTGAGTCAGATTATAAATGCCTCCGCAAACCTGCTAACCCTGAAGTTAAATGCATGTTCTGAGAGTCTTTCTTTACCCGATTATATTTCTAATCTTCGCTCAAAATCTTACCTGGACACGTGAAAAATAGTCAGCCCAGTACATATTAATTTGAAAACGTACGATGCCGTAAGAAATTGCAATTCTATGTTTTCCAGGATTGTTCGGGCCTAATGGCTAGATCTGTGGCACTGCTCTCCCATTGAAGATAGCAAACATGAAAAAGTGCGCCGTGAAAGCTCTATCAAGGGAACAGTAAGAATATGACTGATGATACAAGGCGAATGTTATCAACTCCATTGTTTACGGTTTTGAATGCAAAGCAGACGATTGTACATCAGGTAAACACACCTTCCATTGTTCTCTGTCACTTCAGAACAAAATGTACCCTGAATGGATCACTTGGAAAAACTTTGTGCTAGAAGTCTGAAAACAACTTTAATGACAACAGCGGCTGATCTAAGAGAGTCGCTCGAAATCATACAAGTACATGAATTACAATTACTGCGGGAGGCAAATATGATCTTGACGTCTTTTGGCATCCCGAAAAAGTCAGTGTTTTTTGTCAAACGGATGTTATGAATTGAAAGTACTGGGCAAAATCGTCCAGGTTTGTTGTCAGCTGAATGTATATTAACCAAAACAAACTAAAGAATGAACCAGTTGCTTGACCCTCACTGTAGTAGTGTCCAAATGATTATGTGAAGGGTTTATTGACACTGCATTCACAATGTTACCGGCATTTCAACCTGGATAGACTCAAACAGAGGCAAAAGCAGAAATTAGAAAGATTTATTGACATATATATTTTTGGTGATCAGACCCCGACAGTAGACATCGAAATATGGATTATAGTATGGATGGGTAAATTGGCGTTAAGGATGTTTTCCCCCAGAGCTTGGACACTGGTGGTGGTATGAGAGACCGGTGAAGGATTGTGCAGGGTGAAGCAGCCGTGAATAAAAGGGGCGGTGAAGGGGTGGAGGTGGGTCAAAGCACAGCTGGGAAGCGGATGAGCCATGATCGCGGGAGGCTTAAACGCAGGACCGTGGGTGATGCTTGGCCCTATGATGAGGCTCTATGCTGATAGGCTGAGGTCGAGGTGTGACCCCTGTAGACGTGAACATTGGCTGGAGGTAGGTGACGCTGAAATTAGTCTTCCAGGTTGAATTTACGGCCTTATTATCTAAATAGTGAAAATATTAGAACTTGTGTTTAGTTCAGCCACTGTGCAATGGTGGATACACACATTCTGTCATTAGAAGGAAAGGCAGATATTTATTATGGCCTTCTACGCATTAACAGAGGGTGGAAGACGTGCAGAATACATTCATAAAGATTGTTGTACGGAACGCTTACCCCTTTGCCCCCAGACAACACCCCCTGGCAGCAAAAACTAGACTGTGTGTGAACCCATCTTGTTGAATAAGAGCAATAGCCTCCCGGTCCATTTTAAGTTATAGAGCGTCCAGTTTAAAGATATTATGATTGGCTCATTAACTTTTGTGGCTCACAAGTCAGAGTTACAGCAGTGAACTGTGCCAGTAAAAAGCCTTGGCTTAAGCTCCTGTAGAACTGTAGAATCAAAAGTGGCTCCAAGCGCACTTTCCTCTGAACATTTAGCGTAGCCTCCGGTCCACTCCTTTGTAAAGCTGTCCCACTTTCCAGACGCGGATCGAGTTAATAATGCACATAAGCATTGTCCAAAAGATGCAAATTACGCCGGTTGCAAATGGAATCCTACAATATCAAGCCTTGTTAGCGCCGCCGCGGCAAAGCACTAAGGACAATCAAGACACCTTGTCACTTGCTTTTTTTTTTTTTTTTTTTTTTATCTCCTTCCTCCTTGTGAAGAAAAAGCACTTTGAATCTGCTACTTTTCCCTCCCGCATTTACATAACAAAGCCCCCAAGAATAAGGCAGAGATGTGATGAAGCGGCGCGCACTGGTACTTCTGAGCAGCCATCGTCAACACGCGTCCGAACACACACAAACACGAGCGCGCACTTACCCATGTGTATTCGCCAACACCTATTTTATCTCTCAATATAACTATCTGACAAGCAAAACCCCGAAGATCCCCCAATGCATGGCTTCACAACACGGCTACGGAGTCAGCACAATAAATTGAAAGTATTAAGAGGAAGTCAAAAAAGTGGGAAAGAGAGAGAGACGCATAAAACAAAATAACCCCAACTACAGTCCCACCTACATCGAAAGCCCCCTCCTCCCCTCCGCCGCGCCGCACCCTCAGACCGGCACAGCTCCCCACTCGGAAAGAAACAGGATGAAATGACATTATGCATATGAAAATGTCCAGAAAGATGTTTGATTTATGTATGCATTAGATGCAAATTCTATTACGGGACACAAGGCGGGCTGCGAGATTTCCCAGTGAACACTTGGCTGCCCTGATCAAACCCCATCTCATTAATTCAGACAAGGGGGAGAAAGATAGAGGGAGCGAAAGAGGAAGAATTGGAAGAAATTTACAACCCAGACATAGATTTCTTAAAAAAAAAAAAAAAATGAAATAAAAAAAAGCCAAAGAGAGTAAAAAGAGGGAGTGGGATAAGTGCGGAGGAGAGGAATGGTAGGGGGCAGATTGCAATCTTTCTCCTCTAAGGCCTGAAAGAGTTGTGACCAAAGGGTTGTCCCGTTGGTGGGTTTCAAATTCGGATTCGAAAAGAAAAAAAAAGCCACAAACAGCACTTGGAATCACACAGTGTGGCCCAAAACAAATTATGTGATTTACATTTGTTATGCTAAGAGTGAATTGTAGATCACCAGGAAGCCGCGACACAACGCACTTGTAAACTTCCCAAGGTAATTGTCAAACACCGTGCCATAACTTTACCTCCCGTGCTTTCGATTTGATCAGTATCAGGAGTGGGACAAACGGACGCCATGGCACCACACATCCAATACAGTATTAGGTTTTATATCATTCCCCGTGAGGTTTGTGTTTCTCTGTGGCTGTTTTCTCTGTTGTTAAGTCACCACTGCGGCGCACCCTTTGTCTCACGTTATTTTATCCATCCATCCATTCATCCATCCATCCATTTTCTTCCGCTTTATCCGGGGCCGGGTCGCGGGGGCAGCAGTCTCAGCAGAGATGCCCAGACTTCCCGATCCACGCACACCTCCTCCAGCTGTTCTGGGGGGACCCCGAGGCGACACCAGGCCAGCTCGGAGACATAGTCCCACCAGCGTGTCCTGGGCCTTCCACGAGGCCTCCTCCCAATAGGACATGCCTGGAACACCTCACGAGGGAGGCGACCAGGAGGCATCCGGAACAGATGCCCTAGCCACCTCAGCTGGCTCCTTTCGACGTGGAGGAGTAGCGGCTCGAGTCCGAGCTCCTCCCGGGTAACTGAGCTCCTCACCCGATCTCGGAGGGTGCGCCCAGCCACCCTGCGAAGGAAACTCATTTCGGCCGATTGTATTCGCGATCTTGTCCTTTCGGTCATTACCCAGATCTCATGACCATAGGTGAGGGTGGGAACGTAGATCGATTGGTAAATCGAGAGCTTTGCCGCTTGGCTCAGCTCCCTCTTCACCACAACAGTACGATACAGCGACCGCATCACTGCTGACGCCGCACCGATCCGTCTACCGATCTCACGCTCCATCCGTCCCTCACTCGTGAACAGGACCCCGAGATACTTGAACTCCTCCACTTGAGGCAAGGACACCCCACCGACCTGAAGCGGGGAAGCCACCTTTTTCCGGTCGAGAACCATGGCCTCAGATTTGGAGGTGCTGATCCTCATCCCGGCCGCTTCACACTCGGCTGCAAACCGCCCCAGTGCGTGCTGAAGGTCCTGATTTGATGAAGCCAACAGAACAACATCATCTGCAAACAGCAGAGATGAGATTCTGAGGTTCCCAAACTGGACACCCTCCGGCCCCTGGCTGCGCCTAGAAATTCTGTCCATAAAAGTAATGAACAGAACCGGTGACAAAGGGCAGCCCTGGCGGAGCCCAACACGCACCGGGAACAGGTCTGACTTACTGCCGGCAATGCGAACCAAGCTCCTGCTACGGTCATACAGGGAACGGACAGCCCTTAGTAGAGGGCCCCGGACCCCATACTCCCGGAGCACCCCCCACAGGGCACCACGAGGGACACGGTCGAACGCTTTCTCCAGGTCCACAAAGCACATGTGGACTGGTTGGGCGAACTCCCACAAACCCTCGAGCACCCGATGAAGGGTATAGAGCTGGTCCAGTGTTCCACGACCAGGACGAAAACCGCATTGTTCCTCCTGAATCCGAGGTTCGACTATTGGCCGGATCCTCCTCTCCAGCACCCTGGAATAGACCTTACCAGGGAGGCTGAGAAGTGTGATCCCTCTGTAATTGGAGCACACTCTCCGATCCCCCTTCTTGAAGAGGGGGACCACCACCCCGGTCTGCCAATCCAGAGGCACTGTCCCCAACCGCCACGCAATGTTGCAGAGACGTGTCAGCCAAGACAGCCCTACAACATCCAGAGACTTAAGGTACTCGGGACGAATCTCATCCACCCCCGGGGCCTTGCCACCGAGGAGCTTTCTAACCACCTCGGTGACTTCAGCCTGGGTGATGGATGAGCCCCCCGCCGAGTCCCCAGCCTCTGCCTCCTCATCGGAAGACGTGACAGTGGGATTGAGGAGATCCTCGAAGTACTCCTTCCACCGCCCGACCACATCCCCAGTCGAGGTCAGCAGCTCCCCACCCGCACTGTAAACAGTGTTGGTGAAGCACTGCTTCCCCCTCCTGAGGCGCCGGATGGTTTGCCAGAATCTCTTCGAGGCCGACCGATAGTCCTCCTCCATGGCTTCTCCGAACTCCTCCCAGACCTGAGTTTTTGCCTCTTTGACCACACGAGCTGCAGCACGCTTGGCCTGCCGGTACCTCTCAGCTGCCTCCGGAGTCCCACAAGCCAACAAGGCCAGATAGGACTCCTTCTTCAGCTTGACGGCATCCCTTACTTCCGGGCGCCACCACCGGGTTCGGGGGTTGCCGCCGCGACAGGCACCAGAGACCTTACGGCCACAACTACGAGCAGCCGCATCGACAATGGAGGAGGAGAACATGGTCCACTCGGACTCCATGTCCCCTACCTCCCTCGGAATCTGGATGAAGCTCTTCCGGAGGTGGGAGTTAAAGACCCTACTGACAGAGGGATCCACCAGACGTTCCCAACAGACCCTCACAACACGTTTGGGCCTGCCAGGTCTGACCGGCTTCTTCCCCTGCCAGCGGATCCAGCTCACCACCAGGTGGTGATCGGTTGACAGTTCAGCCCCTCTCTTCACCCGAGTGTCCGAGACACGCGGCCGGAGATCAGATGACACAACTACAAAGTCGATCATCGACCTCCTGCCTAGGGTGTCCTGGTGCCACGTGCACTTATGGACATCCTTGTGCTCGAACATGGTGTTCGTTATGGACAAACCGTAACTAGCACAGAAGTCCAATAACATAACACCACTCGGGTTCTGATCGGGGAGACCGTTCTTCCCCATCACCCCCACCCAGGTCTCACTGTCGTTACCCACGTGGGCGTTGAAGTCCCCCAGTAGAACAATGGAGTCCCCGGCCGGAGCACCATCTAGTACCCCCCCCAGGGACTCCAAGAAGGCCGGGTACTCCGCACCGATGTTGGGCCCGTAGGCCGAGACAACGGTGAGAGACCTGTCCCCGACCCGAAGGCGTAGGGACGCGACCCTCTCGTTCACCGGGGTGAACTCCAACACGTGACGGCTGAGCTGGGGTGCTATGAGCAAACCCACCCCAGCCCGCCGCCGCTCCCCGCGGGCAACTCCAGAAAAATGGAGCGTCCAGCCCCTCTCCAGGAGTTGGGATCCAGAACCCAGGCTGTGCGTGGAGGTGAGCCCGACTATATCTAGCCGGTATCTCTCTACCTCCCGCACGAGCTCAGGCTCCTTCCCCCCCAGCGAGGTGACGTTCCATGTCCCGAACGCCAGAAGCTGCGCACGCGGACCAGGTCGTCGAGGCACCTGCCTTCGACTGCCACCCAGTCCTCTCAGCACCCGACCCCTACGGATCCCTCTGCGGTTGGTGAGTCCACAGGAGGAAATTATTTTATCCAAAACTGGGTATTGTAAACCACACCTCTTTCACCGGTAATGTAAAGCCTCAGCCACTGTGAATCATCCTCCTTAGTCTGCTTGAGCTGCAGGTTTGATACAGAGGTATATATCTGCAGTAAACTTCAGTACACCATCATGTCCTCCCTTTGAAGGACCTGAACGTCATGACTTCTTTTCCATTTCTCATCACTTTGTGTAGTTGGCTATTGCAATGATAAAATTCCCCATAAAGGTTTTCTTTTCTTATCATAACTGTGACAATTGCAATAACAATGTTCACAAAAATGCACCAAATTAAAGGTCAGCCGGTTTTTCTCAGGCCGATGCCAAATTCTTGTGTGGATTTTGATTGGCCGATGCCGATACGCACCGCCGATATTTTTGTCAAATAAAAAGAAATGTCTCATCTATAATCCCGTGTATGATGCTCCTAAACTGTAAAACGTGTCAGTGTTGCCTGTGACAGCAGGGGGCGCTTTATTAGGGGCGTAGAGCTGATTTATTCAGGAGATTCATGCTTAGTAGATACTTCAGAGGGAGCTCATTTGCAACTCATTTAAGTCTGCAACTTAAAATAAGAATGGGTGTCCAAACTTGTGACCAATTTTCACCGCAATGTTACTCGGCTCCTCTGTGGCCTCCTCTAGGATGTTGTGGCAGGGCTCCTTTTGAGTTTTGAGGCTCTGACTGAGCTCTTTCCAATGCAAAAACGGGAAGTCTTTAATCAGCCTTTTGGCGGCATGAGATCGTCCGATAGCTGATATTGTGAAATATCCGTATATCGGCCCGACATATTAGCGTGCGGATATTTTGGTCGATCTCTAGCCCAAATATTGTTCTAGATTTGAAAATGTACAGAAATAAGACATTGACTTTTTAACAGGCCACAGACTGCCCCAGTAAGGGAATCACGCTTTACCTGAACCACCATCGCTTAAATCCCGCACTTTTTTATCTCTGCTGGTACGTCGTGACCATGATCTTTTCACAAGGTAGTTTGCCACATTATCCCTGATGTAAAAACGCCGGTATATGAAAACTTCTCATCGGCCATTGACCTTCTACTTGCACTTCCCCTATAATTCGATGTTCCCCACAGGCCTGCCCCCGTTGTTTGTCACCGCTTTGGGCCGTAACTGACACGAGCGCCGCTGTATAACCGCTGAGCGGAATGGACAGGGGGAAGATGGCGGAGTTGTTGTCGTCGCGGTGATGGAGGGCTCGCGTTTTGCAGGTGATCTGTCCCTCTCCATCCTCTTCTTCTTCTTTGGGTCTATTTTCACGCGTGTCCTTTCTCCCCCCCCCCCTGCACCCCCGTCTCTCCCATTTGCTTCGTCCCTCAGCCCCGGCGTATGATTGAGGTCAGATGGGGAATTCTTCGCTGGCCTAACTAATGTGATTGCATCAGAGCAATACCCTTAAACGACATGCCCCCCCTGATCTGCATACTAATTGGCCCCGCTCCGCCCTTGACACTGACCTTGTGGTGGGGATGAGGCCTAGCACCCCCCCCCCCCCCCCTAAGGATTGCTGGGTGGCTGGGGCGAAAGCAAGGGTGGATAGATAGATAGATGGATGTGTGTACGGATGCGGGATGGTTGAAAAATAAGGAGTCCATTGCTCACATTTCCATGCAAAGATCGCTCTGCATAACCTCCTCAACGCGACAGCGACCCCCCCCCCCCACCCCCCAACCCATCCGAGTCAATCCACCCCCTCCCACATGCACACACACACACATGCACGCAAGCCATCTCACCCCTATCTCTCCTCTGTATGCATCAATGCAAATTATAACAATGGCCGCAGCTTTATTCGGCGGGGGTAAGCCAGCGTGACCTTCTGTGACGGGGAGCAGCAGAGACAAAAAGGCCATTTCTCTATGAATAAGCACAAGCGGACACCAACCATCTCACTCGCCCGGTTAAGGGGAGAGTCTGTCTGTCTGTGTGTGTGTGTGTGTGTGTGTGTGTGTGTGTGTGTGTGTGCGGAAGGGGCCGAATGCAAAAGAACCCGCAATTGTAGGGATTTTTTCGAAAGCAAAAGGAATGGAAATGAATGCAGAGCTATGTGGAAAGGAGTGGAGACGCGCTCGGCTCTGGGCCCTGCGGAGACTTGCTGACGCTGGGTTTGTCGGGTTTGTTGATCGGGACTTAACTCGGCAGAACTGACAAGGAAGGGCTTGGATGAGGAATTTGCATGTTTTATTTATGTATTTTCATTAGAAATAGATCGCTCTGCGCCCTCCTCCTGCTGCTGCTGCTGGTGGCTGCGCTGGCTGCGGAGGGTAAGTCCTGGGACGACGTGAGAGGATCAGTGGTACTTCTTCATGTCAGTGTCAAGTCAGACCAAAAATGCGTGTCGGCCCACAGTAAGGGTGTCCCATGACGTTATTCATACCGTTTTAAAGGTGACAAATGAATAACCACCTTTGTGAGCTTTCATCCACGTTATATAACAATATTCCTTCATCGAAATACATACCTGGAGTAGTGTTTATCTTTTTTCCTGTTGACTCATTGTTTCTTCTCCTGCAGAAGAGCAACAAACTGTATTTCCTTGGATCTTGTTGTGTCATATGGGGAACACAAAACTGTACTCATTGTTTTTAAAGCCCTTAATCCATCGCCGGATCAGTTCACAGCACTTCCACTCGTATTATTCATCGATCTGCTAGCATGTGCTTTGTTGAAATGGAAAGCTTTTTTCTTTTTTTTATGTCCTTCGACTACTGTCTGCAGGGGGCGCTACTGGCCAATTTGAAATCCTGATCCTGGCCCACTCTTTCACTCTTTCTTTCACTGTCTTTTTTGCCATTACTTATGAATTAAAAGTGTAGAATATCAATGCTGAGGTATTCAAAAATAATGTTTCTAAGCCTCATTTATGACGTGTCCACTTTAACGCTATAAGGACTAACCCTGACTGATAGTATTTAGTATTTTTAACTTGAAACCTCTGCTGTAGATTACTGATACAAATGTAGTGCACGTTTTCTTTCATTGTATGTTTTCATATAAAAATGCCCACAATTGCCTATATTTTCTGCAACAAAATCACAATAATCGATAGACCCAAGTTTATTTATTAATAGGGGTGTTGAAAAATATCGATCCCCCGATATATCGCGATATTACATCGAGCGATTCTCGTATCGATACAAAAAGCGCTCGTATCGATATTTAAACATCTATTTTTGGGGAATATTCATTGCAGCATATCTCTTTGGTCCTGCACTTTTACTCCTGCCCGCTAGATGGCAGCGCACCACACAGCCCGCTTGAGTAACACTAGAATCTAGTGAGAGTTAGAGAAACACAGGAAGAGTTTACCATGGAAAAGAAAGAGCTATGAGACTCCCCGGGGCTCTTTTAAAACTCTACATTTGGTCTCACTTTGGCTTTTACAGCAAAGACAGAGACCTGGATTATTACGAGAGCCACCAGCTGTGTGCATGTGTTGCTGAATGTGTCGCCGCTGCGTTCGGAGAGGATTTATCTTTGTAGCATTTTATTACGGAATTAAACGAAGCCGAGGGAAAACTAAATACAGCATGCTCATGTTAAACCTGTGTCTCGCCACTGCACGACTACGACACAAGTTTAAAAAGAGCCTGCTGTATTTAGTTTCCCCTCTGCTTCGTTTGTGTGCTACTGCTAACAAAAAGATTTAGAAGAGATGAGCGCTATAGTCACGGTGATGCCCGTGTTGTCATTATGTCCCTGATCTACGAGTGACACCCGTTGTGGAGTAGATACGATTTTAAATGCCCCGTCTCAGTTATTGTATATTGTAATGGATGAAACCCATAATAGTTATTACTGATCGCTAAGGGCTCCCAACTATAGACATACTAGAAAACGTGCATCCCCAGTAATTGGTTTCATTACTAGGTTTCCAAGAAATCTGTTTTCCGTTCAAAGTTACATAATCACCATACAACACACAGTCACAAGCACATTAGTGAAAAGCATTTATATCATAAGATAGATAGATAGATAGAGCAAATGTATTTTATACAAATCTAATGAAGGTGGACTAGTTTACTGAATAGTTGTTTTCAAAGTAGTTAAAAAATAATCGCAATAATCGTCTATATCGAGATATATCGTATCGTATTGCGACCCTTGTATCGGGATACGTATCGTATCGTCGGAGACTAGGCGATACACACCCCTATTTATTATTACAAGGATTTTGGATCTTGTTTAGTAAGCTAATCAGAATCAGAATAGTTTTTATTGCCATTGTTTTTGAACAGGTGAAACTAGGATTGTGTTTTGCTTGCCTGGCTCTGCCATACTATTCCCTGTCCATTCCTCGCAGGGACGTTAGTCTGGTCATGGAGCAATTGGAGCAGTTTGAACGGGTGTGACGACAGCTGTAGTCCAACTCACAAAATATGAACTAAATATAAACTGACGAGAACACGGAGGCAAAATCCTCGACTACTTCATCCATGATTAATTTTGGCTAATGTTAAAGCAGTACTAAGTAACCTTTGCCCCTAGAGGCCATAAGCGCAAAAGCAATTGTAATTGTCCGTGAGAGTAAATACTACGCTGACAGAAACGACAAAGGGAGAGAAGGATATTGTACATCCAATTACACAATGGAAATATTTGTTTTCACTGAAACTTGGCTGTAAATACTGTTTAAAGTGGCGTTAGCCCGCAGTTAGCTTTGCCCGTTAGCCTGTTAGCTTCTTCTTCGTGATTCCATTAGTGTGTATTGGTTGCTCCGGTCCGGTGGCAGTCAAGTTGCAAATGTGGTTTTCTGGCCAGAGACACCAGGGGGAGATGAAAGACCCCCCAATCATCCCATTAACACTTGTATTACCCCCAGAGGGACTACGGCAAGGATTTATTAAAAGGTTTATTAAGTTACTTAGTTCTGCTTTCATGTTAATTGAACTAACAACATTGTGGTGCAGCGAGTGTCAATTCTCTGTGACGGTCGTGATTGGTCTGCTAGGCCTTAGCCTTGGCCTTGTTTACCGTGTATGTCCAGACCCACCTTCTTTTGCGCAGAAAAGAAGTGGGTGTGGTTTATCAGGCTAGGGTTTTACGGCACAATGTGATATCTCTTGCTTGCTAGTGGACAAAAAGTCATACAGTAAGCACTGTACAGGGCAAGTTTAGTCTGACATTCAAACTAAGATGTTCAAGCAGAAAACTAAAAGTAAAAAAAAAAAGCTACAAATCTCAACATTGACCACTGTGTGAAAAATCTATGTTTTCCCCTGCCGTGTCTCGCCTTAAACTTAAACTATTGTGTCACTGGGCGATATACACGTTATTTATTCAGTGTGTGTGTTATTGAAACTGTCAGTCCAAAATCCCAAATTAAAAAGGGTTTCATCACGGGCATCTGGTTCAAAATCTGTGCCAAATCCAAAATTTGACCCACTGCTCATTAACTGGCCATTGATGTGTTCTAGCAAATTCCAGGAGTGAAAAAAATGTTACTAAAAAAAAAAAGGTGTCAAGGCGAGAGATGGATGCGAATTCCTCATCCAGTCACGTGACATTGTGAAATGAAAATGCCTTGTGGCCGAACTTCTCAAGAGTGTAGTTCTAAATTACACAAAGCCAGAACTTTTAAAAGAACTCTAAACTTGACCCATGTGTTCTAATAGTAGAGCACGCAGTCCTCGATTTCTGCGAAACAATGGCCTTGATCCGTTTACCATTCCCCTCCTCGTCACTTTTCGTTTGGGGCATTCTTCTTGAAAGCGCACGGGCCTCCCTCACATTTCCATACATATGGGAAAGCTTTCTTTGCCAGTAAACAGACAAGTGGCCATAGCGCTGCACTTATCAGCGTATAGAGAACATTTCAGAGCCGAGGTGTCGGACAACTTCTCCGAAACATACCGTTATCGCAAAACAGATGAATTTGCTCTGCCAGTGATTATTTCTGCGGAGCGCCAAGGCACAATCTGCTACTGTACAGCACGGCGGAAAAACATCAGAGGAGTCCCAAAAAAAAGAAAAAAAAGACTGAAAAATTGTGTCCTAGGGTTAAAGCCGGCTTCGAAATCTCAAATTGTTACGGGCGTGAGACCGTACCAATTTTTCTCAGGCGACTGTGCGATGCCAAAGTTTTAAGACGATATTATGCTTTTGTGTTGTTGTTTTAATTATCAATGGAGACCTTTGCATTTGTGCGTGCATTTTACATCCTTATCCTGAATCACTGTCAAGGCTCTCCTGGCCCAAGACAGGGCACTATTGTACATGTTTTAGTGAGGATAGAAACGGGAAGAACATGCAAACTGACTGCAGCGACATAACAAAAACTTGAAGTTACTGTTTAGAAGTTTTGCTGTTTCAAATGGATTATGCTCATGATTATTGATAGGATTGATAAGTAGCCTTCCTCCTGGAGTCCTTTGACGGCCCTGTCTTTGCTGAATGTGCGTGTTCTCCCTGTGTCTATCTGAGCTTCAGTTTTTTTTCCCATATTCCCCATAAAAAATTCACACAACTGTACATTTTCCAATTATTCCATAAACATAGTTTGAGACTGGGAAAAGGGTCACCCAATACATGTATGTGGCCACACCGCCTTTGCCCGTCAGACCTTGGAAGCTAAGCAGGGAAGAGCCTGGTCAGTACTTGGATGGGAGACCGTTTGGGAAACACCAGGAAGCCTGGCGAATGCAGTGAGTGAGTGAGTGGTTGGTGGTGGTCGGAGGGGCCGATGGCGCAGACTGGTTGCCTCACCTCCGTCAGTCTACCCCAGGGCAGCTGTGGCTACAATAGTAGCTTACCACCACCAAGTATGGAGTGAATGAATGTAAAGCCTCTTTGAGTGTCCAAAAAAGCGCTATATAAAACCAATGCATTATTATTATTATTCATTATTATTACACTTTTAAGTAAAGTAATTCTTTGTGGCTTGGCAACAACTCTGAAATGATCCAACCTACAACATTTGATATCTATATGTGTGGGCAAGGAAGTAAAAAGGACTTGTTTATAGTGTTCTAAAAAAGATGACAAAGAAGAATAGTAATAGAGGTGCTATTGCAACGAGAAAACAATGGCCATAAAAGTTGAAAGGAAATAAAGTTACATTTATATTAAGATACACAGATGTCCGGATTGTTTAACCTGTGTTGAGAGTAGCCTTTTGGTATAAAGGTGAGAGGAACCAACAGGATAAAAACCAACCTTCCAGACGCGGATAAAAAATCACGAATAAAACATTTCCAGGAAAGACGACGGCCTGAGAACCTACAAAGTTAAATTAAAACATATCGCTTTCACTTGGCCTGGTTGGAGATGGTCTCACGCGTATAAATGTATGAATTAAATACAATCCAACTCCGGGTACGTTGTTGATCATGAAACAACTGTCTGAAAATACTCAAAATTGTAAATGTTGCGTATGGAAGTGACGTGCGCATGGAGTTTTTTTTTATTTTTTGGAGCACTCTCTCCGAGTGCTACCATGAAGAGAAAGCAGCCATTTTTCTTTACAAATTAGGGGGAAATGCGAGGAGAACAGTGTTATTATTCCATCCGGGATTTAGCTTTTTGTCTCTCCAGCTGTGATTACAGGGATCGTTTTGTCTGAGAGCGCAGCAGGTTTAATCAAGCTCGGATAATTTCACAATGCCTCGTAATGGGGTCCCCAAAGACGAAACCTGCTCCCGTTTTCAGCGGATTTCAGGAGGGCGGCAAGAGAGAGAGAGAGAGAGAGAGAGAGAGAGAGAGAGAGAGAGAGAGAGAGAGAGAGAGAGAGAGAGAGCGAGGGGGAGGGCAAAGAGACACGGAGAAACCTCTTTTAACCAAAAACCCTTATCCCGCGCCGGAGTGGAAGTAAGTGACAAGTTATTTTAGCATCCCGTTTGCCGCCCTTGGGACCAGGCGTAACATCGTCAACCCCTGCCACGAGCGACAATAAAACATGCATCCACACACACGCATAGGGCCCTGAAAGTTGGGCAATTTGCCAGGCTGTCGGTGACAAGGTAAGAGATGATTTCAGTGGCGACAATAGGCAAAGCTAAAAGGGAGCTTCAGAACAATGAAACGCCGCTTTGGAGTTTCTCGCTCTCTCTCTTTTCCTGTCTGAGCCGCCACCTCCTCCTCCTCTTCTGGAAAAAGGAGAAAGGTGTCAAATGTGTGACAAGTGAATAGGTTTTTTTTTTTTTTTTTTGTACTTTTTTTCTTGTGTGTGTGTGTGTGTGTTTGTGCCGCCCGCCCCGCCCTTGATGTGACGGCGTAGATGAGGGGAAGTTTGCGGAGTCGCGTCGCTGGATCGGAGTTTGACCTACTTAGGGTTTGCACCGCGCACCTCGCATGTGCCGGAGTGTGGCTGCGGCTTTTTGCTACGCTTTTCGGGCATTGATCAAATCCTGATATCTGTTTACAATACATTTACAATAGGCTGCACTGTCAGTCTGAAAGGATATGTGGAGATGTGTGGAGCATTGTTCTAATCGTGCAAAAACCCCATTGACATTAACGTTATGCATCTGTGTTCCTCAAATGTAAAAAAAAAAAAAAAGCTGTCTGTGTACCAACAAGTCACAGACATTTTAAAACTTGGCCTGTACCAGTTCGGAACTAGGTCCAAACCGTGTTAAAATATCGTGTCACGATAACAACATAAGATAGTGAATGTATCGAGGCAGGATACTATTGTGATAAACAATATTATTGAAGACCTTTCAAAGCAGAACTAAGTAACTTTTTTATCTTAATACATCCTTGTTTGTAGTCCCTCTAAGGGTAATAAAAGTGTGAATTTATCTCACCCCTGGTGTCTCTGGCCAGAAAACCACACTTGCAACTTTTCCTACCTCCGACCTGGCAGCGCCAATACACTCTAATGGAAAACATCTCCCTCGCTGCTCTCAGTTGTTTACAAAATCACATTTGGCTCACATTTCTGAGGTGGCGGACAGGTATGTCCTGACTGTATTCTGTCTACAGCTTTCGGTTTGTTAAAGAACATTCAGCAAAACGTTATTTGGTTCATCACGATCAGGAGAAGCTAACTGGCTAACGGGCAAAGCTAACTGTGGGCTAGCGCCACTTTAGCAGTATTTAAGTTTGATCTGAAAATGTACAATATCCCTCCACCCCTTTGTCTTTTCTGTCAGCGTAGTATTTACTCTCACGGACAATTAGGAGTAAAAAAAAACGCAACACGCTACGACACCTGCAGTGGCGCTTATGGCCTCTAGGGGCACGAGTTACTTAGTTCTGCTTTAATGGATGAACTAACTCTAAAGCTTTGATTGAAAAGCACTTAATCTTAAAATATCCCACAATTAACATAAACTACACTAATACAACTCATTTGAAGTAAAAAAATAAATAATTGAACAATAAGTAGACATAGTAGTAATTACCATGAAGGCCCTAAATCGGACAAAAACTATTATCAAAGTAGTTTTAAACAAGACCAACTTCAGAAAAAAAGAAGAAAAAAGAAAGCCTCGAACTCCAAAGACCCCGAGTACCACCAGAAGCAGCGTGCATATTTTAAATGGTACGCATACCACAGTTTGGCTTTCTTTAGTCATAATTCAATGTCTAGTCCTTTCTCTGATTGAGCACCAATAGCGGTCGATTTTTCAAATACAAGCGGTCCTTCCAAGACCCTTTAATAGAAGCAGGAATATACTTTTGGAGCAAACCGATGCTGCACTGTAGTTAAACACTCGGGTGTCAATGGCGGCGGAGCAAATGCAGTCATCTTTACGCTCTAATGCGTTTCTGAACTTTTCTCGCGAACAAATTAAACCAATTAGCGGAAATAATCAAACGTGAACTTCTGCACTCTAAATATTGTTTGTCTTTCCGCTCGCACAAACGTCAAAGAGGTTAAACATTAGCGATAGCGCCTTCGCTTTACCGACGAGCCCCTGATTGACTTATCGCTGTTTTGATTCCGGCGTCAAACAGTGGCAGCGTTAATGACTGTTATCCTAAAGTGTCTGTCGAAAGTGCACAAACAGCACATACGGAGACTCGCCGCACCGGTAATTGATCGCCTCAGATGAATATTTGAAGTCGGTTTAATTATTGCGTTTTTTTTTTTCTCTCTCTCCTGCCGCCGGCTGTTTTGACCCGAACACGTCGCGGCGCATCACTCTTCCTCCCGCTGCCGAGGTAAAGTGTCACTGCTCCTTTCACTTGTGATTTAAGACGACACCGGAGTCAAGACAGGAAGTGCGTTTCGCTGATTTAAGTGAATTATCAATAGCAAGCGTTCGAATCGGCATCAGAGGAGTGATTACGGTTCTGCATTACGTGATTTCAACTCGTGTGTTTGAATGTGGAAAGTTTCATAGCGAGCGTTTTATACGGTTTTATTCATTTCTTTGTGAATCGCTTAATGGGTTTCTATATTGATGAGTAATGTGAGGCTGAACTCTACCCTTCCTCTGCTGCTACTGTGTATGTATATGTATATGTATATGTATATGTATATATATGGAACTGACAATGAAGCTATCTAAACTGATTATATCTTAATCCAGGGGTTCCCAAACTTTTCAGGACCCCTGTTTTAAAATGTAATTAGCATGTATAATGATTTATGGTGCAACACATTTAAAATCTGGATTATATATTATATTATATATTATATATTATAGGTACTGCATTTCGATATGTGTCTTAATTTCATCAAATTCGATGTCAGAAATGTTGTCTCAAAATCACCCCGCTCCAGTGTCCCGCGACGCCCCTATCCCTAAGGGTCCCGACCCCCACTTTGGGATCCTCTGTCTCAATGGATTGTTTAAGCCTTGTGTTGTGTCTTTTATTGTTCATTGATGGTTTAAACTTTTACCTCCCGCCTTTAACCGAGCACATTCATTTCCTCCAGTTCAGTTTTACCCAAATCTAAAAGCTTCTCGACTGGAGCTTACAGTCTATAGACCAGGGTACCGCCTCATTTGAAAGCTAAGACACATTTTTGTCGTTTTTTTACTGTTTTTGTTGTTGTTGTTTTTCTATTGCTCTTCCAGCACGTTTTTGTCGCTCTTTTGCCGCGGTTTTGTCACATTTTGGAAGTGTCTTTTCTGTGTCTCCTCGTCTTTTTAATCGCTTTTTTTTTTTTTCGTGTTTTTGTCATTTTTTTGTTTGCGTTTTCATCACTCTTCAGTCGTGTGTTTTCTGAGCCTTTTTTTTTTTTATTGCGTCATTGTTGCTTTTCCGGCACATTTCTCTCGCTCATTTGCCAAACTTGAAAAAAATGTGCTCTGTTACCAAATGTCAAGGAAAAGTTTGGGTTGTGGTCACACAACACTTTTGTTGTGTTTACAAAGGGTACGGCCTCCACTGTCTTGTTTGGCCATAACTTTTCCCTCTTTTTTTTTTTTTGACTAAAACTTTGCAATGGGACAATGAACAAACACCTCCTGATCACTTTCCTTTCGATGATCTTATCGTGGAAGATTGACCACAAATAAGCCATATTTAGCCACGCCGCCCGATCCGGAGCCTTTCCAACCTGACCTCCAACTCCACAAGTCACTACATTTGAGAAGAAGAAGAAGAAGAAACACACACACACAACAAAACGACTTGTGAGAGACGCTGGGGCGAGGAAGAACCAAAGAGTGGATCCCGCTCGGAGGGAGAGGCAGCGTGGGTAGAGAAGGGGGAGGCAGAGTTTGCACTTAGAGATATTTAAAAGGTGAAGGAGACGGCGCTTTGTTACAGATGCATTCCCCTGGGTTCCCTCTCTTGAGTCGCGGAGGATCTGATGGCTTCCTGCTCGGGCGACACCTCCGTTTGCCGTGGGGGTTGCAGGGGGAAGGGGGGGGGGGGGGGCGCGTAATTATTCTGCGAGGGCTTTCAGGGCTCTGACATACCTGTCGCCTGGGAAGCAACGGAGGAGAGAAGACACATCTGCATACCTTTTAGCTCCGACTTCACAATCGCAAAAAAACTTGTCCCTTTTCATTTGTTTCACACTGTTTCCCTCCCCGTCCCGTTCGCCCCACAGAGACTTGTTTTTGGAAGTTGGAAGTTCTATGTATTGCATTTGATGACTTTCAGGAAAAGGGGGGGGGGGGGGGGGGGGGGGGGGGGGGGAGAGGACGAGGGAAAGGAAAGTATCCGAAAAGGCTTTGATTGAGATGTTGAAAAATGGTTACTAATGAGAAGAGATAATCATTGTAAGTGCGGGAGCTTTTGTCACCGACTCAAGTGGCGAGCGAGCGCAGCCATTTCATCATCGTGCACGACAACAAATTGAAGTTAATAAGTGACAGCGATAATCAGCGATCAAACACAATAATATCAACAATGGAGCGGCGGTTAGGGGCGCGTTCAAAGGCAGCGCTGATTCTGTATATGAAAAAAAGAAAAGGAAAACAAAAAACGGCCCAAATGAGCAGGACAATGCGCTCTGATGGGATTAGCATCATCAACGCTCATAATTGTTTCCCAGAGTCCATTGCCACTCACTCACTGTGGCTGAATAATAACCCCCCTCTCTTTATTAGATGTTGAATTCAATTTGCAGGCGGCGACTGGTATGGTGGCCGCGCCAGGACAAATAGTGTGCACTGTAAAAGCAAAACGTCTCCGCTTAAATGAAGAAGTGGTTCACCTTGTATAGCAAATAAGACCAGGGTTGCCAGATTGCTGGTATTATTGGGCAGCGTATATTGTTTTTCATTGGAAATGGGCTATATTTAGCTAATTACTTAATGATTGAATTAAAACAAATCCCCTTGTCAAATCTTTCTGAGCTCTAAAATAAAGTTCAACGTTTGGAAATACTTTTTATGTTTTAGCTTTTACACTATTAACACACAACGATTCTCAATGAAGGCTTTAAATGAACACAAGGGATTGTGTAGCAAACAAAAAACTCCAATAATGTTTTATATCTTTTAAATTCTTCAAAATGTCCACTCTTTATTCTTGGCATTTTCTCAATGAGCTTCATAAGGTCATCCCCCGGAAATGGTTTTCAACAGTCTGTGAAGTGAAAACCATTTCTGGTGACGACATCGTGAAGCTCATTGAGAAATGTCAAAAATGTGCAAAGCAGAAGGCAGCTATTTGAAAGAATTTCAGCTTTTTCTATATAAGCTTTACTTTTCATCCCGCTGGCTCGTATGATACTTCAGGATAAAATTTATTTCAGGGTTTTTTTAGGGTTTCTGTTAGGTTTTCGGACTGGAATGTATTCATAGGCGTGGATACAGTTCAATCAGCAGGGAAAACCTAAAAAAACGATTGATCCTGGAGCCAAGGCCGGATTTGTGCAGGGGCCCGGCAGGTTCCCTCTCTCTTTACTCCCTCACATGTAAGGCTTTATCAGATGACTTTGTACCGGAAACTAAACCAGGACTAAACCAAGACTAAACCAGGTTTAAACCAGTTCGAAACAAGGTCTGAGCCATTTTCACTGAGGAAAAAATGTTTACCTATTGGTCTGTTTAAATGCATGAAAATGCACCAAATTGCACCATTAAAATAAAACAAATCTATGTGGGGGCACCCTCAGATCCCCCTTTTAAATGTGTCCCCCCACCACTCCCTTCTGTGAGGGCCACGGAGCTCAAATTGGGGTCATTATGTTAAAAAAAAATTTCACAAATGTGTCATATTTAAAAAAAAAAACTAGTACTATGTTTAAGAAGTTACTTCTGCGTGTTCAAATAATAAAAAATAAAAAACATTCATTTATCGGGCGGCACGGTAGCACAGCGGTTAGCGCTCTTGCTTCACAGCTAGAAGGTCCCGGGTTCGATTCCCACCTGAACGGGGCCTTTCTGTGTGGAGTTTGCATGTTCTCCCCGTGTCTGCGTAGGTTTCCTCCGGGTACTCCGGTTTCCCCTACCACTAAAAACATGTACAATAGGCCCAGGGACTGCAGGTGGAAATTAGCACAAGTGCTATAATCTGGTTCAATGCATCTCTCCTTTCTGAGGCTAATGTAGATTGTACACTGTCCCTGTTCAAATAAATAAAATAATAATAAATAATAAATAAAATCCTTTCATTGTAGAGACAGAGAGACATACAGTATATGGGGGCCCTGAAAAAACTTTACCCCCGGGGCCCATTTTACGTAAATCCTGCCCTGCCTGGACCGTCCTACAGGCCATCGGGATGGTAAGTAATGCTAATCACCCATAGCATAGCACAGCAGACAGTGGCGCAGATGGTAGAGCGGGTCGTCTCATGATCGGAAGGTCGGGGGTTCGAATCCCGCCTCCTGAAGGTGCACATTGTCGTTGTGTCCTTGGGCAAGACACTTCACCCTCCTTGCCTCCAGTGTCTGCGTACACTGGTGTATGAATGAGAGAGTGAATGGGCCCCCTATGAGAGACCAGGAGGCCCGTTTGGAACCATGAGGCCGTCCTTCCGTGGACCCACCACCTGCAGGAGGAGCCATAGGGGACTGGTGCAATGTGACAGACCCGGCAACGGACAAGTGGAAGAAAATGGATGGATGGATGGACTTAAAATTGCTCGAATAAAGGTTATGTTGAACTAATCTAAGAGTTCAACAGAAAAAACATGCTAAGCCAATGGGACAAGCTTAAATCCCACTTGAAATCAGACAAATGAACTTTGACCTTCAATCTGAATTAAGAAAGGATGGTCTTGTTCCACTGGCAATAAGAGGTTTAACCTTATTTATGATCAGACCAAATATGCTCAAACTTTAGCAGGCGGGAGATGGGAGGCGGGAATGGCACAAAATCCAGCCTTTTTCATGTTTCAGCTTTACATATTTATTTATTTTTCTAAGAAGTCACCGTTTTAGTTTAGATGTTTTGTTTTCTTAAGTTCACCCACCCTGCAGTCGACGGTAACTGCAGTAGCCAATTACGCCTGTTTTGGCTTGCTGCTTTCCATCGCTTGCGGCTTTGAATATTGTCCTGATCCTGACCACAATCGCGGCGCCAAGACTTTCTCGGATGGTGCGCGTTAGCTTTGCACTGGTTTGTGCGGCGAGCCGGACCCCGCCATGTTCCCTTTTAAGCCTAACAGCGGGGTGGACGTGTTAAATTGTCCTGCCTCTTCTTTACATGTGAAAATGGTGCTTATCTCAATAGATGAAGTAGGAGCAACAAAAAAAAGGAACTATAATTTTAATCAAATCGCGGCCTCTGCTGTGTGCTGGCATTGAAGGTGCTGTTGAAGCTTAGAATTCTCATTGTTGGGTGGCCGGGGAAAAAGGGGACTCCACGGGGGGTATCCAGTGGTGTAATTATGCCTCTCTTAAAGGTATTTCTGTTGCTTGCGCCATTATCTTCTTCTTGTAAAAAGGAAATCAATTTGTACAGATGTATATGAGGAGCGGCCGATTGCCCAGAGGAGAAGAAAGGCGGATTAGAGAAGGGGGGGGGAGGGCAAGGAAAATGGAGGGCGGCTGACTTTGCTTTTGTCGAGTGGGACTGTTTGTTTGTATATTTTTGATTGGTTAGTTCGGTGGCGTCCAAGTGAGTGAGAGAGAGAGAGAAATGCTTTTGAATTCAGCTCATTATTACTGTGGTTTATCACTGTGGCCCCAATACCAAGAGACCAGTGTCAATCTAGAATCCACGGAGATATGTATGTGTTGGGGAGCATTTAAAATAAAAGTAACATTTAGAATAGTACAAAAGGATTTCCAGGGAACAGCACTGACAGAGTGGATGAGGAGTTTCGCCATTGTTTGACTTGATTCTCCTGTGGACTGTTTGAGATTGTATATGTAAAAAATACAATAATTAATAATGTTCAATCTTATTAATCTACAGGAAAGAAAATCTGTTTTAACTAACCATATACGTATTGGCAGGTTGAAGAGATGGTGGTACTAAACAAGGATGCAGCCTGGAAAGTCACCAACAAAGCCCTAGTCTAAACTGGTGCCTTTGACCAACAATGCTATATTTATAAATGACATGGCTACAGTACCCGTGAAAAGTTTGGAAACACTTTTTTATGTATTGTTTTTTGTTTTATGTCAAGACTATTTTCATTGTAGAGTCTCACTGAACACATTATGGAATCAAGTTTAAATTAATTCTTCAAAATAGCCGCATTTTACTTTTAAAGGGTGGCATTAAAGTTATTTCACCCTTTTTTGTTTCCTACATAATCCCACGTGTTCATTCATAGTTTAATGCCTTCAATGAGAATCGTACAATGTTAATAGTGTTGAAAAAGAAAAGCTAGTAAAAAGTGTTTCCAAACGTTTGACTGTAAGTCTTTGCAAATGTATCATGGCAATTTCAGGACGTATTGTTTCTTATCAAATGATAATCGCCAAGGCCGTGGGAACCCAGGGTGCTGAGGGCGCTGCAGCACCCCCTGGTGGATAGTTTGCAAATTGCAGGCAATATTATTAAATAGGAAATATGCACAGAAAAAGTGGTTTTGGGGTAAACTTTATCCCTCAGCGCCCCCTAATTAAAAGTTCTTCCCACGGCTCTGATAATCGCCATTAGTAGCTTTCTATAAGCAATTTCAAAAGATTTGTAGAAATATGACTGACTGCACACAATGCAGATGAAATACCTGTCAAAGTACTTAAAAACGACCGGAAATATTCTATATCCCTTTAAAAAGATTTCTGGGGAGAACCTACAGCCTTGTCATGTACATTATAGTGTTTGTGATAAAGGTGCTTTGCTTTAAGCCAGTGTGGTTTCCGACCTTTTTGTGTTGCTGACCAATTGGACCCTCTCAGTGGTAGTCCGTGTACCCCTTACCTCACGGGTGTTGCAGTGTATTTAAAGAGCAATCACTTAAAAGCACTATTTGTGTGTAAAAAGACAATGTTGCATAAAATATATATATTATATATATATATATATATATATATATATATATATATTCTCCCAAAATTACACATTTTACTGCAAAATATAGCATTTCCTATCAAAATAATGTTCCGTTTCCCCAATCTGAAATAGTTCCAAGCACCCCCTGCTAGGTCCTCGAGTACCCCCAGGGTTCCCTGAAAGTATCTGCTAGGAACCAACATAAAACTTAACACATACTTGCCAGTATTAGCGGGCAGAGAGCATCCGTTTTTTTTGTTCTGGACACAGTCGTGACCCTCAGCATTTCATCTGAGCGCGGCTTCATGAGTGACAAATCCTCACACTGCGGCCAGCGACTCACGCAGTGGACACTAACTAAATTACAGCAATTAAGGTCAATGGCTATCCCGCCACAGCCCGGTCACAAGCGATAACATCACTGCCCCCCTGCGCGGGCTAATGTTCTCCGTCGACAACGTGACACCATTACTGTCCGGCGAGCCTGATTGGTCGCGGCTAATTTCGCCACACCGCTCCGCTGGCATATTCCGCTGATACTGGATGAGGTTAGGGGGTTCTGTCAGAGAAAATACATTGTTTTTGTCCGGCGTTGTCCAGCCCAATTAGTCCCATTACGAGCGGGCCTGTCGAGCGAGGGAGCGGGGGTGGGGGGGTGGGCATGAGGTGGTCAAGACACATATCCGAGTGAGCCTGATATCCAATTGGGCAGACGAAGGGTCGAATAAATGCATTTTACACACCATGTTGTCAGCATTACTGCGCCGTGTCCAGCTTTCGTGACTTGGACAGCGTAGGACAACCCCCCCACACACACACATACACACACACGCAATGTCCCTCAAATGTACCCCCGGCCTTTGAGGACATATCGCTGTAAAAGGACCACTGGCGACGCGACACCTTCTGCAGAGCCGGGGCATGAAGATGTTTCGGCGGCGTGGAGGGAGAGTCATATGACGTCCGTCCCGCGCCTTCCGATCTAATGTTATCTTTGGTAATGACGCATAGCGCGAGCCTGATGTTGTGTTTAGCCCTTGAGCCCGAAAGGAATAAGGCAAGGACTTGGATCATGAGCACAGTTTAACAGTTGAAAATAAGAGCTGCATGTATGTTTTAATTAAAAGCACAATATCAAATTTGTATTGATTTCTGGGATTAAATCGTTAGACGACATACTGTTATGGGGCAAAAATAATATGCCACCCACTCAGGTAAAAGGCATTTAAAACAACTAATTTGTGCTGTATGGGCCGACAGTGGGGCATATACAAGAGCAGCCTGTAGGGCGGTTCGGATTCCATATGGTGCACACCTCACTCGCCTCGCCTCCAGTGTCCGGTGTATCAATGAGAGTGTGAATGGGATGCAAAGCGCTTTGAGTGTCTACTGTAGGTAGAAAAGCGCAATGTAAATGTCACCTTTTATGCTATAGGTTTAAACTGTGTATGTGAAAAAAAAGAAATAAGTTAATTTTAATGCTTGACAACTTTACTTTCCATCCTGGTGGCTCCTATGCTTTTTTTTCATTTTTTTTTTTTCAGGTTTTATAGGGTTTTCTGGATGGAATATATACATAACCGTGGAGACGGTTCAATCAGCGGTGAAAACCTACTAGAAAACCTGAAAAAAAAAAAAACATTGAGCATGGAACGTGCTACAGGCCACGAGCATGGTAAGTAAAGGCACTATGTTAACCACCCCAGCAGCCACTGGGTCACGGACTAATATCAATTTAAAAGAACAGGCCACTGTTTTTCCACACTGAGACATGTTCTCACCTGAGCTTAGACGAGTTGGTGCGTACCTGTCTGGTCTTTACGCGTGCGCTCAGCGACGCAGAAAGACCGAAGATGGGGTCAAAGGGGGTCGACTTTACTGCACGGACGTCAAAGTGGTCCTAAGGTGTTATAACGCCTTACAATATAGTTTTTATCTGCTTAGAAAATCGCCATGTTTAATTTTCTGCAACTACTGTATACTTGGATCGTAAAAACGTATTTAAATAGGGAAAACGTGGAAGAGCTTGGCTTCTAACTTCACCCCCGTTTGGCCCCATAGAGGAGAAGAGGAGAGGCTAAATGCTAACCACATCTTTGGTCTTTTTGCGTGACTGAGCGCACGCACAAAGATCAGACAGGTGCGCACCAACTCGTCTAAGCTCAGGTAAGAACATATCTCAGTGTGGAAAAACCATGGCCTGTTCCTTTAAGGCTGCAACACACGCTGTACATCTTCAAGAGTTCGCCACGGTTCAAACAGAAATCTGTCTAACGCACACAATGGGCTAAAAATATATTTAAAAATCTAATTAAGTTGCTATTCCACTTCAAAATCGGCAAACAGCAATGATAGTAGGCTCCGTAGATCCCCTTGACGTTTCAAAATTAAATATCAGAATATAGATCAGAATATAACTAAAGCCATTCCTTTGTATACCATCAGAAGAAATCAAACAGAAACGAGACTGGAGATTCTTTCGAAATTACTCCCTGCCACGCTGTTCAGGAGAAGGTGAAATAAGAAAGTATTGCAAAAAGATGCTCTCTTTATTCTCCTCATCTTAACTTTATTTCTCCTCTGCACAGTTATGCAAGGCAAAGCCGCTGCGCCGCGTGTCCCTCTGTTTTTGCTGGACTTTTAATTCTGAAGCAGCTGGCGCATTTGTCACAACAACTCCGTGAAGATGATAATGCCAGGCTTGTTTCCACGCGCTTGTTTGCCTGGCCTTCATGACCCAAAATACCAGCTTAACAAAACAGCGAGTAACTACCCACCTCCATCACTCCTGAGGGAAAGGTCACGACCTAGAAACTGTAGCGAAGTAATGAGGGCTTAAAAATAGGCTCCACGAGGTTTTTTTTCCCCTGCCCTCTTGTCCATGGTAAGGATACTGTGTAGCGGTAATCCAGCCTCAAGAAGTCAGAGGTTCAGGGCTTCTATCACAGCTTGGTAGTAGCAGAGCGGGTCGTCTCGTGGCCAGAGGATCAGTGGTTCAAATCTCGCAGGTCCACACTGTCGTTGTGTCCTTGGGAAAGACACTTTTTTTTCTTCTTCTTCATCTTATTTTTGGTGCTATTATGATGCTTTTTTTTTTAAATGTGGGTAATAACTGGTTAAGGTGGGGGTTAAGAGGTTAACAAACTTTCTATAATCAAGATTTGTTGAAATTAGTTTCTCAAATCATTGGCAAATTTACTTGTGTCAAAATTTTTTTACTTATTTCTAGATTTCTTCCTGCAGTGAGTGGCCCTGATTGGCCAGTCGCCGACATTGGCAGCCAATGATGAGTGTAGCTCCAACCATGACGTCATCTCAACAAAACAACGAGACCTTCTGGCCTAATCCTAATCTTAAGGATAGTGAAGATTTACAAACTAACCCTAACCTTACTTTAGCTCTAACCTTAAGGATTGTGGCGTTTACAGGCATTAGTACGAATTTGACCAATCAGGGAGTCGATAAAAAAAAAAACTATTAGCGGCCAGGCTACAGCCACACAATCTTTACCGTAGCAGCAGAACGATCAGCCTCCACTCGTCATGGAGGGTGTTTGTACTCAAACTTGACATCCGTTCCGTTGTTACCTGAGGCGCTGAAGTTTTCTCCCTTTATGGTCCCTGACATCTGCAAGATCATGTAATACGGAAGGCAAGATAAGGAAAATGAAAAACTTCCCCTGACCTAATTATATCTTGTCAATATTTCCAAGTGTGCCACATTACCTATTGGAGTCGGACGTACTTTCAAATTCCCGACTTATTCCGAACACCACAATGTGTTTTATTTTATTTTTTTGCTCCTCTATCCCTTTTGAAATCGTTCCTCCTTTTTTTCGCCGCCTCAGTTGTCGCCCTCCGGGGACGCTCCCTGTTGTAGGAGCCGTGGAGAGGGTTGTTCTGCCTTTGCTTTGCTTTGGTGAAGAGAATCAAAATAACTCGAGCTGCTGGGCTTTCATTCGGTACGGCGCGCGAGGACGAGACTTTACAAAGAACTACAAGAGTCCGTGTCCTGGTAAAGTGAGCGGAGCGGCGAGTAAACAAGATCGGATTTGACCTTAGGAAAAAGATAAAGTTGTTGTACAATTGAGTTTAATGTGACATGTGCTCTGTGTAGTCTCATAATTGCGTTGTCACCGGAGCTTATTGTACAAATACAATGATATAGAAAGATAAAGGTTGCAATATAGAACAGCTCTTTTATAAGTCATTGATGTTAAGTTTTTTTTTTTTTTTTTACTCCCCAAAGAACTGTCAAGTGTAATTCAGAGGGATTACACTTACCTCTGAACAACTGCATTCACTGTGCCGTTGTTTAAATATATCTTTTGTGAACACGCTGAAGTCGGGCAAGGTCATACAGCTTTTGCAAAAATGAAACAATGGTAGCATTTCTTATCCTCATACAGGAAAGTTATTTTCATCATCCTTTGGGGTTGTATTGCGGCCAGTGGCAGAGGGAACAAAGAATGGATTAAATTGATTTCCAACAAATTCAAGGTAAAAGCATACCATAATATGTGAAAAAGCTGTAGTTACAAAGCATGATCGTGGACACAGTGCAAAATCCACGATGGCTTACATCAAGAGGTGCAGTCTGAAAGTTTTTGCCCTGGTCCTCAATGTCTCCATCGTAGTCTTCAGACCTAAACATCATTGAAGATCTGTGGACAGACCTCTAAAGAGCCCCGCGTACGAGACTGCCCGGAAAAAAATACAATAGAAGTGTTCATTTACGGTGTACAAAGCTTCACGTCCGAGACCCAGCAGCTGCTCAGAGCCAGCATGGCCTCCAGAGCTCGAGTTGCGTCACCTCAAATCTTTCAAATCATTAAAAACTCCATTTCCCATCAGGCTCTGCGTCTCCCCCTGAACGTCCAGAGGGGCTTGTGTGTCCTTCTCCTCAAACCCCATCCCTCACATCGACTGACAGAGTTACCTAAGGGCCCCCAGGACGGCGAGGTCTGCCAGGAGAGGCCCCAAATCTGAGATAATCTGCGTCATTCATATTGCGGCGGCTGACATAAATGATCCGATAATGCTTGTGCGGAGTGAATTAACATCTGTTGTTTGAATGGGGCTTAATGTTCAGCCATTCATCAGTTTCACAGGATTACGCTGTTGACCAGAGGTTCGTCTGCATGTGCACGTGTGTGCGTAGGTGATTCTGCATCTTTCCCGGTGCACTACGCAATAGAGAATGGCCGGCTTCCGTGTGAGCGCGAGCAAAATGCCAAGTAAAAACATGTATTCAAAACTCAAATGATTAAGGGCCAATAGGCATCAGACCAGCTACAATTATGTGTCTACCTTGAACCTCATATGCAACAATCAAACTTAAAGAGTTCCACGACCCACTGCAAATGGTCTTAAAAACACTTTTGGGCCGCGAGTCACATGTTGAGAACCACTGCAGTTAGATCACATGTTTGTTTTTGGTCAGAGGTGGAGGGAAGTCTTCATAAACAATACTTATTCCTAATAAGATTGGGTGTGAACCAGGCCTGGGGATCGAACCCACTACTTTTTTCCTCCAGAACAAACAACTCTGCCACTGTAACATTGCAATAGTGACTCACCAGAGGTAAATAATTATAATAATTCACAGACCATGGTCCGGCAAGCTGTTTTTGCATGGGAAATGCCAACAGAGTAGTTTGTACAATGTTTTTTTTTTGTCGTATAAGCTTCAATGGTGTGCTGCGCAATCGGGAGAGTCATGACGTTTCCCAGTGGGCCACGTCACTTAACCCAGGCAGAAAAAATATGAATTGATAACAGACTCTCTCAGTTGTGCTATAACAGACCTGAAGGTTGTAACTGTGCTGCAGCAGGAGCCTGTGCCGCTGTTTTAGACATATACTGTATACATTAAAATAATGACTGAGGTAGGGAAATCAGAAAGGAATTTTGCATCGTGCTTTTCATTCATTGTGCTGTACCCCAACAGAGAGATACCATTTGACGCTGAACTTGGAGAGGTGTTCACCCCCTCCGAGTTTAAATCCAGCGGAGATAACCTTGAGACCGTGGGTGAAGTAGTAGAGGTAGATAGAAAAGGCAGGTGCCGCAGAAACAGAAAGGCTTCAGCGACTAATGTATCGAAAGAGATGCATCAGGCCCAGATTATGTGTGTAGTGGCCCATGTGGAAAGAGAAAGTGTTGGAACCGATCCTACAACCTCTGATTTACAAAGCGAACACTCGACGAGGTGAGCTAAAAGCCCTGGAGCAACCGGGCTGGTCTAAATGATAAAACCCCCAGGTCCCTGCATGCCACGGATCAGCTTCAGTCATGAGTCACACAACATTACATTACATTACAACATGATGTTAGATATTAAATGTCTGCACCTGAGGGGGGTCCAAGGGCCCTCTTGGAAGACACCTGCACATTTTGAGACTTCGAGTTTGTCTTTATTGATACTTTGAGTTTAAAAGCCAAGCCATTACCACGTGATGTGTTATGTTCTTATTCATCATCACATCCAATAGTGCCAATCAAGAACCCTCCAAGGTTTTACCTACCTCTGTATTAGACTATAATAAAGCACTTTCCTCGCTCTCAAAGTCACTTTCATCGACCATTCATTGACTCTCCACACTTGAAAGTGGTATTCTACAGCCCCGTTGACCTCCACAGTGACTCACTCAAACCACATCCATACATAAGACAGGTGTCTCGCCGAGGACACGCAACGGCAGCATTCTCTGGTTGGGGGTGGGATCAAAAAGTCAAGTTTGTGTAACGCTTCTTTGTGTTGCTTTATACGCCACCGTGACCAAGACAGATATGCAAATGTTGTTGATAGTTCCGTACATCTCAAGCCGTACCTGCGAAAGCCCTCTCTCCACGGACGTCTGCCGTAATGAAGAGACAGAAGGAACATTTGGTTCAATAGGCCTCGCAAGAACAGACTTCCCTTGAACAGGAGCTCGGAGCCTCTCCACGCGACCACTCGAGCACTCTCACCGACTACAGAGCGCTTTTCACCTTGGTGTCCATACGCGCGATAAGTACGAAGCCCTCCCGCACCATTCTGCATTTGTTTACATGAATATTTTAAGGATATTCTTCGGAAAATAGAGGGGGGAAGCAAAAGCACTTCCGCAAACAGAGGCTGCAATAAAATGCAGATGAACCCGCTCTATTCATCAACAATTGCATATGAGCAATTTTCAGGGAGGCAGAAATGTACTTTTTTATCAGACAGGAAAGAGATCCCCAGGAATGTATGATTCTCCCAAATGAGGAATCGCTTTTTGTTTGTTTTCTCTAAATGATTGAAGGTCTGTCTTGAGCAGCTGAGGCGGAGGATTGAGTAGGGAGAGAGAGGCGTGTTAGAGAGAGAGTGACAGGGAGAGAGAGAGAGAAAGAGAGTTAGAAAAAGAGAGGGAGGGAGGGGGAGATAGAGAGAGGGAGGGAGAGAGAGTGAGAGAGTTAGAGAGAGGGTGACAGAGAGAGAGAGGGAGAGTTAGAAAAAGAGAGGGAGGGAGGGGGAGATAGAGAGAGGGAGTGAGAGAGAGAGATGGTGAGAGAGTTAGAGACAGAGTGAAAGGGAGAGAGAGAGAGAGTTAGAAAAAGAGAGGGAGGGAGGGGGAGATAGAGAGAGGGAGAGTTAGAAAAAGAGAGAGGGAGGGAGGGGAGAGAGAGAGGGAGGGAGGGAGAGAGATGGTGAGAGAGTTAGAGAGAAAGAGTGAAAGGGAGTGAGAGAGAGAGAGAGAGAAAGAGAGTTAGAAAGTGAGAGGGAGGGAGAGTTAGAAAGTTAATGACCCTAGAAGTGATTTTAATATTTTTTTATCGATATCGGGCTATTCAAAGGAAAATTGATTCCAATCGATGAATCAAACCCAGCCCTACTCGATATATGCATTTCAGCTTCAAACTAAACGACATTAATAAGAAAAAAAAAGGTCAAAAGATTGTGGGGGGGGGGGGGGTTAATCACTTACAGCATGACACAATTAACATTAAACAGTCAATAATCTCCTCCCCAATAAAGATTTTAAGCAGTATATGCAAACAATGCTCCCTGAGTGTCATGTGACGTGACGCTATTGTGTATTCTGGAACTAAATTCCTCCTCAAAGCGCTTTCCCCGACAGAGAGAGAGAGAGAGATGGAAAGAAGAAGGAAACGGGAGGGAAGGGCGCGAGCGAGGCAGGGAGAGCTGGGCTCACACAAAACGCACGCGGCACAGGAGAGAACACACTGAAGAGAAGCTTTAATTCCGTTTTGATAATTGTGGGGCCGGGCGTCTGGGCGCGGCTGGGCTCGGCGGGGCGCTCTGACTGGTGACAAAGAGGAGCGGCGCGAACAGCTGCCGCCGCCGGCCCGCTCGTGTACCTCCGACGCTCCAGCCTTGTCAGTCACATCTCCCCTAATTAACCAACATCTGCTTTCCGTTTCCCTTACACTGCGTCGCCAGCTTGCCTCGTATGAATCACCGACTTCTGACCTCCCCCGAGGAAGGCGCTCTCCCGACCAGCGCCGCACGAGTCTACGTCCTGAGCTGCTAAGGAGGCCCGAGTCCGCCGCGTATAGAGGGGCAGCGGTGTAGGTTTAAAGCCCCGCCGGGGGGGACTCTCCTCCTTCGGGACGGGCCCCGTGTGGAAGAAGAAGAAGAAAACAAACACACACAAAAAGCACCGGTCCGCGCCTCTCCGGAGCCGCTGTCCCGCCGCTCGGCGAGGCCCGGAGTCCTGCCCCTCCTCCAGAGCCACTCTATTCCCGAAAGACTGACGAACAGGTGTGGAAACTCCTCGCTCATCCTCCAGGAGAACAAGGCTGGGCTTGTAGCGTTTTTGTCCTTTCTGCCTCACAACACAGCGACATTAGAGGCACGACAGCTGCTGACTCGGTTCCCCACAAACACACTCTCTTTTTAAAGTTGGCCACTTGTACTGGTTCTGCGAAGACGAGCTTTAGAAGCGTCTTTCACACACTTGGCTGAATGAGGAAATAGATGAGTCTTGTTTAGCCATGCTTGACTGTTTTTTTTCTTTCCAGATACATTAATAGCCTAACTGGTCCGGTTCACTCACCCTCACTCGCTCAAGAGATGCTTCACACAGAGGTGGAAAACTTTACAATTCAAAAAGTACAAGTCATTTCAGACCTCTGTGTACAGCTGGTCTGAACCGAGAGCGACTTATTGACCTCACCTTTAATAGTTCTCTGCATTTTACCATTCGTCTCAGTGCGCCCATCTTAAGATAATAATAATAATGCCTTACACTTGTATTGCGCTTTACAAGCCTGTATGGCCAAGTTTCTCAAAGCGCTACACTGCCGTCATTATTCATTCACTCCATACTCGGTGGTGGTAAGCTACTGTTATAGCCACAGCTGCCCCGGGGTAGACTGACGGAAGCGAGGCAACCAGTCTGCGCCATCGGCCCCTCCGACCACCACCAACCACTCACTCACTCACTGCCATTCACCCCAGGCTTCCTGGTGTTACCAAACGGTCTCCCATCCAAGTACCGACCAGGCTCTTCCCTGCTTAGCTTCCAAGATCTGACGGGATTGGGCAGAGCAAAGGCGGTCTGGCCTAAGTGATAGAGCTATATATGACTGGGTTAGGAAAACATGTAGCTAAGGCACAAACAAAGCCCTACGCGGTCCGATGGTCCGGGAGCTGCACTGTCCAGTCAGAGTAATGTGGCCTCTTGTGGCAGGAATATGATGTAAAGGTCTTCCAAATCATTAATGGTTTACTGTGACAACAATATAGCAGCCAACAAATGCAACCTACCGGGATTATCAAACCTATGTCCCTCCCAAAGCATTCTGGGAACCATCCCCTCTAAACAAACTGCAAATCTGCATTGGGCAGTGCTGAGCTTTCAGTCCGGCTTCAAAAACAGGAGCAACGGCAGTCTCTTTTTTTTTGGTGCTCAATCACTTATTCCACTTTCTCACACGCTGCAATATTCGGCACCGGGCCCCGCACCTCCCAGTTCAGCTGTAAGTGAGTGAAATCTCTGCGGTTTAGGAAACAAAAGGCTAAATGATTACATTTAAAATAAATTAACAGATGGGCACAGGCTTGGGAGGGAAGTATGATTTCATACAAATGATTGCATTCTTTCGCCCCTTTGGTGTGAAAAGTAGATTCAAGAACACTTTTAAATAATTTGTTCAATTTGTTCCACAGCCAAAGAAATGCGGCTTGCTGGAAATTCAGATTCATTAAAACTTAATTAATATGCATCATTATGTAAATGAGGCTGCAGTTAATGAGTTCTTAAAAGAAGCCTTCCTTAATTAGTTCACTTTTAATGGCATCATCATTTATCTTTTTTCTTTGAAGCAGAATGACGGCACGGAAGTAGCCTTTCCCAAAAGTCCTGCAAATTTTTACATTTTCTAATTATTCCTATTTCCTATATGATTAAGACTGCATTAAGCCCTCTGAGTGAATTGGACCTAAATCCCTGCTCGGTTTTGGCAGTGCGCGAGGGGCTCCAAGTTGCGCGGACGTTTTTTAATAAAGTTAATTCTTATTTATCAGTCCACCGCGTCTCATCTGACATTACGCAACATCTGGACTCCTCGCGAAGTCACTGACGCCGACATATGGGCCGTCTCCGTCTGCGAGCTAACGGCGCTAACACACCGCCAACGCCGCCAACATCTCCCCGTGAAGGTGAGGGCCACGGATTCGTGTTGTCGCCGGCTTTACCTCCGCTCCTAATTGATAACCGCTGGCATTTGATCTGAAGGCGTTCAAACAGCCCAGTCTATCTTTGTGCTTCCAATAACAGCTGCCATCTGTTGTTGCCCGGGCCCGCCGTTCATTAAATCTCCGCAGCAGAAATAAGGTTTTAATTGTACCGTTGTCGTGAAGCGGGAGATATACCGAGAGCGCAGAGTAATGGGTTTCCAAGCGAGATGGGAGGGCGGCAGACAGTAAAGCGCAGGTTCGGGGGGGGGGGGGGGGGGGGGGGGGGAGATGGATAGATGGATGGATAGACGATTGATTTGCAAATGCGTTCCGTGCGCGGAGGTGCTTTTTTTTGTCCACGAGGGATTGAAGGCGCTGAAGGCTTTGGGGACTTATTGGCAGCTGACAACAAAGATGCAATAACTTTGATAAACTAGCGGCTGATTTACCTGCACTCGCAAGACAAACATATGTATACAGTATAGGACGAGAGTGGAGGAGGTATACCTTCAAATGACATGCTTTAACCACATAATGGATACTAGGAATAGCAACTTTTGAATGATTTAAACCAGGGAAAGTGACAACTACCTTTTCAAATCCGCCTAATCACTCATTCAATCACACTTTAATCTGCCACGTTCTAATTGTTTAAGCCCCTTTAAACACCACAGCAAGCGGCAGCAGATGCAGTATTATGGCCGTCACTGTTTCAGACCTATTGGTGTCTAAAGGCCTTCCCAGTTCTATTGTATTACTATGAAGGCCTGAGCACATGGCTACTAAATATGAGTCAACAAAAGGATGTATTTTAGTTCCCGAGTGAGCTGTTGGGCTCGATTCTACCAGAGTTCTGACTCTACCCTAAAGGCTGCATGGAAGGACTGCAAAGGTAAGTCTTTAGCCACGTTAGCACTAGCCACGTTAGCATTAGCGATTGCTTTGCGATTAGTCTATTTTGTTTATTATGGAACAAATGTTATGACTGTATTACAGAGATGGTATGACCGTACAACATGACCCGGAATGATGAATATTTTGGGGCTGGGCGTCTAAAGTGACCAGGTGACTGAGTGATACTGACATTTACCGTTATTTATAGCGTGACTTTCCGCTGCTCCGATTCCGTTTTTCAATTCTACTTTACAAGGCTTTTAGACTGTGATTCCCTTGTCCCGCAAACAGTTCTGGAACACGTGCACTGATGTTTGACTGATGTTCGTCCCAACTGTCGTGCTCTCCCTCGTGTTTGCGCATGTGCGACACATTCAACATTAGCACGTATTTCGGAAGTGAAGAAGTGCAAGGTGGGCCACAGTTATCACTTTTTTTGAAAGTTTGAGGACTTGATACTTGGGTAAAAAGCAAGTACAAAGTTAGTAGAAAGTTCATTCAGTCATCAGAGGTTTTTCCATCTGGGGGATCGTCACCTGTACTGGGCTGGTTTAAAGGCCATATAGTATTTAGTTAGTATTTTGAAGTTGAATCTGATCTCGGCTATGCATTAGAGGGTATTGAACAAGTTGACTGTATCACTGCAGAGTGAAGACGGGTGGATCGAATAACCAGGTAAACCCTTCGCTACCCGAGCAGTATAGATAAAAAATATTGAAGCCTTTTGATGTGAGAGACAAACACCAAATCAATCTAGTGACAGATTAAGAAACTTTGCTGCTGTGACCGTTCTGGTTGTTTCCTCCCACTTCTTCAAAGTTCCTTTACTGCCTCTACCTGGGCAATACCATTTCACAGCGTTACAGTGCACGAACCAGTCACCATTGAATGTCACAGAATCTGTCCCAAAGTTCCTTTTCACTTTTGAAATTGCTGCATCGGTCCACACTGTGGCGAGAGATGATAAAAACATGTCTAATGTTAGCCCGTCAATCAGCCCAGATCAGACCCCTGACACACTTTATTATAGCGGTAATATAATGTTATGTACCGAGAGGCAGTGCTCATGACACTAAAGGCCAATCACTCTGTTCTCCCACCTCCCACCACTTTCTCCAATCTGCCAGCACCTTGAACCAGCTCCAACTAACAGATATAAATACGAGTTGGCTCTTGGCGACTCGCCCCGCATCTCCAGCCAACTTTACCATTGCCGTAGTACCATTTATTTTCTCCTTACACTTAAACAGTTTATTTTAATCCAGGAGCGGCTTAGCTAAGAATACTGCTTACCTTTATGATAAAAGAGTTGCTTACGAGACCCCCACCGCCGCGTTGAGCCGAGTATTTTAATCACCATCTGTGCAGGAGCATGTACCTGGTGCGCGAACAAGTAAAGGAGCAGTTGCTAAAATAGTATCACACTCAAACAGTATGTTCTTTTGGTTTATTTGAAAAGATTCAGAAAAAAAGTGGAGGTACTTTATCGGGATCTTACCGTTTTGTGATGAAGACCGCCAAATAAAATGTTCACTCGATTATTGTGGAATGGAGTCAATTGTGTTTTGAAAGCCTTTCATTGTTTTCAGGACCCACACTCAAACGCTAACAACATTCACTGGAAATCAATGTGTATGAAATGGCCACTCACTTCCTCCGTCACCGTGCTGTTGAGAAGGTGATTGGCTGTAGTCGCCCATCTCTCAAGGACCTGCACACCTCCAGGACAGTGGCTACACCATAGATAAGTCCATCCATCCATCTTCTTCCACTTGTCCGTTGCCGGGTCATGGGGGCAGCTGTTGGAGCTGCCCAAATCACATTGCACCAGCCCCCTATGGCTCCTCCTGCAGGTGGTGGGTCCACAGAAGGACGGCCTCATGGTTCTAACCGGGCCTGTTGGTCTCTCATAAGGGGCTTCTGAACCGCCCTTTGGCTGACCCGTCACCTAGGACCTGTTTGCCCCTTCGCCCCTGGTCGGGGGCAACTTAGGTCCTAGGATCATTCGAGTGCTCAAACCCCTCCACCACGTTAAGGTGGCGATTCCAGGCGGGGGCCATAGATAAGTGTTAATGCTTATTTGACATGTAAATGAAGACAGGCCTGTTGTTGTGGATTATGCAAAATAGGTTTTGCCAAATGGACGCTAATGATCGATCAGACAAAGGTAAAGAGGTGGCGTGAAGAGCATCAGGATCTACAACTAATCCCCAGAAGTACACAGTGAGTGTAGTGTTTTTTATGATTATTCTGTGGAGTAAAGTCAGGGGGTGAATGTGCCTCTGTTGCACTTTAGTGTGCCTGTATGTTGCTATTGTGTTTGTCTTGATAGATCCAGTCGGCGTTTGCCCGTGTCACAGATTGACAGGAGTATATTATTTAGTTTGGAGTTGAACTGGTGTGACAGTCCCATAGGCTGTGAAAAACTATTGCTATTCTACAGTATCCACCTTATTCCTGGGGCGGCTCATGTAGAAACGAGGATGGGGGGAATTTCCGGTGAGATGCCGGAGGTCGCTCTGAGCCATTGGTTTACGTTGGTTTCCAGGGGGAGTTTTCGTTTCACATGGCGGTTTATTTTCACATTTTAAGATGATTGTCCAAACGATCAGCCTTTTTCCACGTGGAGCGGCGTATGGAACGAGGCTTCGTAAACAGACTTTCGCTCAGTTTAATCTGAAAATGTGAAGATCTCCACGGATATTTGACCAATCAACAAGAAACAAAAAGACTGTTTTTATGCTGACAATCCATTCTCTAAGCCTAAAGTACCACATCTGAATAAAGTCTTTGTGAAAGATCGCAGAATTAGAAGATCCACAGAGGTTAGAACTTGGCCAACACGTCCACGGGTCAGAAAACTCTTAGACAGAGCGATTTTCAGTCATAAGTTTACTGTGAGCAGTTAATAACGGCTCGTAGCTTCGTCTCAGCCGTGACGGCTCGTGTTTCCACATAGTCTGCGCCTCTAAAGCTCATAAAAAGTGGATTCGAGTGAACAGTCTCCATGCAAACAAACAGCGGCCCAGGTCTTACCGGAAATCGCCCACATCTTTCACGCAAAGGCTCATGGGGCGCAGGAAGAAGGTGGATATAGACAGTATATGTGGGCTGGTGGACTTGCTCTTTGTGTAACCCGATTTGGCAAATCTCGTCAATAGAGGACGATGTAGGTGCATATTTTTATTTTAATCAACTTTATGCACGCCCTTATAGTTTTTATAGTTTAGTTATAGTTTATTATTTATCCAAGTTATATGTTTTATGTTTCACGTATCATGATTGAACCGAAGAATATTCCCAGTTTGTGAACCTGTTTATCAACAATGGCAATAAAAAAACAATTCTGATTTATTTATTTATTTACAAAACGTGGTAATTTATATCATTCAGTTTTGTTGATATTGAGGTCCGTTTTGTAAAAAGGGAATCCCCTTATGGACAGGGACCCACGATTAAAAAAATATACAACATACAACCAAAGTACAGAAGCAAAAGAAAGACGCAGAATTGCAAAGAAATTCAACCACCCACAACCACCCACCAACAGGATCAAAATACAGAAGGACCCTGTTACCCATCCTGTCTCTACACATCAACATATTCGAATCAGATTTACATAGTTTGTACTTATGACTTTTGGTTTTAGGGACTGTATCTTTTCCATTGTGAGAAAGGATCAGTGTCTTGGCTGAAGTCGTTTTTTCTAGTATGTGGTTTACATTGACACTTTTCTTTGTTATAGAGATTGTTGCCAGTGAGGATATACTGTATTTACTTGATCTCCACAGTCACAGAAAGGGAGGCATTCTTCCATCAATCTGACTTTCGTAGATAACAATCATTGAGTGTGAGGTGAATAAATGATACATTGTTAAATATTTTCGTGAAACTATATTTTAACCCTTCCTAAGAACCGTACTTGCTGGACTTCAAAATATAAAGTGAAAAGAGTTGATGAGTTGGGAATCAAACAGTCCCCATGTGCAAGTCTGTGTAAATGGGGAGACACGGAAATCGATACACAAATCCCGCCGCAACACCCAGCCTCTGTGGCACATTTGTGAAACCTGCGCTCGGGTTTTACAAATGTGTCCCAAAGTTGGCCCATCTGGAACATACAGAGGTTTTGGAACTTAAAACATCTGTTTCCTTCTCAAATGTTTGGCGTAATGGCCACTGCTCACCAAAATGATCCACTTTTGCTGGGCATAAATCTCTTTTAGCGCCGGCCCAAGGAACTTTGGGGTTTTGGTGGCGATTAAGGTAAAGCCAATATGGTATTTTGAAACATTCGGATACAGATTTAAATAATAATAGCTTTTTCATGAAGACATAAAGATTTTACCGCAGGGGCAACTTCCCCCGTGTTGTCTGCACCCGCCACAAAAGTTAGACGTCATGGACCGGCGAGGCGAGGTCAGTGCGTTGGCTGCGTATCCCGGTGAATAATCCTGTATGTCACTAAACTAAGCCACAACATAGAACACTAGAGGCTAACACATAAACATAAAAACACTGGAGTCCTTTTGATGCAACACCCCGAACTAAAGGACACTTTACACTCCGCCGTGATCCAATTTCGTCTGCTTTCCGACATCTCTTATTGCTTTAAATGCAACATAAGACGTCCACTTTAATTGTTTCTGGCAGTGGCTGCACGCGCTTCGTCTCCGGCTGTACATTTGTAATCTCATTATGCTCCCACAAAGAAACACTCCAGTCATCAAAAGGCCTGTTTGCGCGCGCGTCATATAAATCAACGTGATGGGGACGGCGGCAGCCCTGCAGCGTGCGGGACGCGAGTGACAGGCCCAGTGTCCCGACAGAGCTTAGTTACATGTGTAGATGTTTTGACACGTTTAACACATTTGTATTAAGCTCTCAGGGTTTTTTTTTTGGTGCTGTTTATTAGTGAAGATTTAGTTGTCTTTTTTTTTTACTGGATTGATGAAATGTTGTATGGTAGTATTCATCTTGCGTGGCCAACCCCCAGGAACCTACAAAGGACTAGACTTGTTCAAGTGGAGTAGATTAGATACATTTTTTTTTTCATTAACTTCGTGATACAGGCACTGGATTTGGCCAAGAGGTTGCCTTGGACCTTGTGAGTCAGACACGCCTTTGTCGACTGCATAGAACATTTGAAGAGCGTTCCCAGTGATACCAAGGCCAGGTAAGACCCCTGATAATGATGGTTTTGTTTCCTTTTTAATTGGATTTAGAGTTTAAATTCAGTCCCATTACGAGTTAGTAATCGTTGATTCAAATTGGCCTCGTTTTGTCCCTGGTCTGGTCTGCTTCATTAGCGGGACTATAGGCGTCTTTCCAAAGGAGCAGTGCGGAGTGCGATGGGGCAGTTGAACTCATCCGATGTGTGCTCAAAGGGGAATCCAAACCTCTCCAACTTAGAGCAACAATCAGAGCGGTTTGGTGAAGACAAGAAATGTGTTTGCCGGCTAATGGGCTTTTCTGAAAGAGTAATGCCAAGAGAACATTCATTTCATACCCATTTTGGTGCTCGGGTTAACCACTTAACTGCCACCCTAGGGTTAGGGTTAAGGATTAGGGTTAGGGTTAACAAGTATTTACATCCAAGTCTCAAAGCGTATTGACTGGAGAGCTTACAGTCTATATGCCAGTGTGATACCTAATTTGAAAGCCAAGGCCTTCTAGTTTCTAAAAATATGTGTGAGATCTGTGTGAGTGAAACACAACTTACGTTACATTTGGCGTCCTTAACCCTAATGATATCCTGATTAGGGTTAAGTAACCCTAACCCCCTGATCAGGGGATACGGCAGTTAAGGGGTTAACCAAGTGCATTTTCTCCAGTTCAGCTTTACCCCCATTCAAAAGTGTTTTTGTCACTTTTTCATCACTTTTTATTAACTATTCTGCTCTTTTGGGGCTTTTTGTTCGGCTTTTGGCAGACATCTTTGTCCCTTATCCATCGCCTTTGTTGCAATTTTCATACTTGTTTTCATCTTTTTCTTGTTGCTATATTTGGCGCTTTTTTTTTCAAGAAGCTTTTAGATTTGGGTAAAGCCAAACTGGGGTGAAAAGTGTCTGGAGATGTACTCATACAGTTTCAGTTTTTATTACTTTTACCTTCAGTTTTGGCGCCGTTGAAGTGATCAAATGAATAAAAAAAAGCACATTAGTCACGGGCCCATTAGCGCAGATATCTGTGTAGTTCGTGCGAGGTCCGCAGTGATAAACAGAGGTGACACACTGCCCCGGAGAGACAGAGAAAGTAGCAAGAGGTGAAGTGCACCCCCGTCCTACCATTATTATTATCTTGCAGTGACGGGATAGGCCTACGAGGAGAAAAGGGGGGTGGTGGAAAGGGAGATGGGTGGGGGAGAATATCGCCCCGGGACAGGAGAAGGAGGAGTGGCGCGGATGTGATTTTGACAGTTTAACAGATGTGATGTCCAAAGTGGAGTCTGGCCGTTTAACGTTGCCCGGTCGCATTAGGGCTCAGGGAGGACGATGGAGAGGAACGTGGTGTTTTGCGGCTTTGCTAATCTGTTGACTCGTGTCGGGCTGCGGTGGAGGCGGGGGGGGGGGGGGGGGGGAGAGGTTGGGTCGAGCTCAGTACAAGTAGGTTTGACGATAAATAAAAGAATGAAAAGATGAAGATATTTAGTGAAGTTTTTTTGTAAACATATATTTCCTAATTAATACAACATTTATTCATTTATTTGTGTTAAGAAAATACAGTAAGGAGTGATAAGAGTACAGGGTTAAGGGGTTAGGTTTAGGAGGGTAGGGTTATGGGGGTTGGGGGATTAGGGTAGGGTTGGGGCTAGATTTAGGAGGGCAGGGTTAGGGTTTTGTTTGTTTGTTTGTTTATTAATTTATTTCAACAGGGACAATGTGCAAACACATTAATTAAAGATGCTTTGCACCAGATTTAGCTTGAGCTAGTTTCCATCTGTCGTCCCTGAGCAGGTGAGTTACAAAATGTACAATATAAAATATGTTTATCCACTCAAATACAAATATTCATTCATTCATTCACCCGTTACAGCCATCAGCCCACATAGAATCATGCTACAACCATGCTGGTTTGGGGTAGGGTAGGATTAGGGGTTAGGGGTTAGGTTTAGGAGGGTAGTGTAGGGTTGGGGGCTAAGTTGAGGGTAGGGTTAGGAGGGTAGGGTGGGGGTTAGATTTAGGAGGGTAGGGTTGGGGATTAGGTTTAGGAGGGTAGGGTAGGGTTAGGGGTAGGTTAGGGGGTTAGATTTAGGAGGGTATGGTGGGGTAGGGTTAGGGGTAGGTTTAGGAGGGAAGGGTAGGTTAAGGGGGTTAGATTTAGGAGGGTAGGGTATAGGGTTAGGGGTAGGGTTAGGAGTACTGAAATGGTTATTTCCATCAAATGCGCACACTAAGTGTTTGTTGTAAAAAAAAAACCCACAAAACTATGTTATTTCCTCGACAAAAATTGTATCTTTTTGTTTGATAGGGACTGAAAGGTTAGTGGGCAAATGTCTAAGCCACTGTCTTCCCCCACACTGTTGCTATAATCAGTGTTTGTTTATTTATTGTCATTTTGACAGCACTGCCTTAATGAACAGACATCAGCTGAAGTGTCATTGTCTTTCATGTCTTAGTAAACAGGCACTCGCTGTAACCAGGGGCGTGCCCAGCCTTATTTCACTGGCAATCACAGGAACTTTGTGATTTTAGGTTGGCATCTATTCCCTGTAAGGCTTTCAGAATGAAACTGAATTGAATATTGAACACATGTTTCTGCTCATTATCACAATTTCTCTGTATTTTTATTGTATCTTGTTATTGACCTCTAACTTGCTGTTCTAGGAGGTCTATGGGGCAAGATCTGGACCGGCCAGACACAAACCTGCTGTGAATATAACATATTACTTCCCTTGGCTAACCCAAGCACAAAGTAGCATCTTAGCTCGTGCATATCTACCGCCTGTGTGCGAGGCAGTTGGCTGGGGCGCGTTTTGGGCTGTATTTAGAGCAGCCGAGCGGACCGGGCCCCCCCTTTGTTCGGATCTTGATGAGAAGGGAACCCTGCTAGGCTCCGTGGCGAGCTCTCATCATCGCTCCTGCGTCTCTGCCAAGCTGCTCGGCCCGGGCCGCGAGTGGCTGTGGCGCTTTGGTTGGTGGAGGCGGGCCCATTGATTGACAAGATAAGAAGATGCCTCAACGGCGAGAGAGGGAGAGCAACGATCTCTATCAGAAATTGTGTTAAAGAAGCGACCGCCTTGGAAAGGAAAAAAAAAGAGCTCGGGGGGGGGAAAAAAGGGCTCCCCGCGTCGGACATCATTAAAAATGGGGTCAAAGAAAAGGCATCGAAACTTTTTTTTTTTTCGTAAATAGAAGTTAAGGGAGTCCCTGAGAATGATGTTAAGCTTTTTTCAGCTTACAAAGAAAGTTTTCACAAGACATTAACAGTTGTTGTAAATTGCAGTATAGCCTTTAATATTGCAGAGCCACAAAAGCTGTAATCCAACCTGCACTTCCTGAGACATCACTTTTTTTTTTGTCTTTTTTTTTTTGAGACTATTGTTGGGAACTGGCTTGTGGCAATACGAAGTTATATCTTGCAAGACGGTCCCGGGTTCAATCCCCAGTCGGACGGGGCCTTTCTATGTGGAGTTTGCTTGTTCTCCCTCGTGTCTGTGTAGGTTACCTTACCACTAAAAGCATGTACAATAGGTCAGGATAAATGAGAGTGTGTTTGAGAGCGGGGGACAACAGATGTTTACATGCATGAGTCTCATGTGTGTTCATCAACATGCACTGTCCCGACCAAATGAACTATAGGACAGCCATTCCCAAAGTCCGGGACATCACGGCCCCCTTACTGGTCTCACTGGTAAATGGTCTCCTATATTGCGCTTTCCTCCCTTCATCAGACTCAAAGCGCTTTACAGCAAGGAACCAGTTACCCATTTATACGCCAACGCACGCAGACACTGGAGGGCCAGGTGGGTGAAGTGTCTTGCCCAAGGACACAGTGACCGTGCGCATTTGCAGGAGGTGGGATGCAAACCCCCCACCCCCCGATCATCAGACTCTGCTCTACCCACTGCGCCACTGTCGCCAATCGGAAAATCTCTCCCCCCAATGATAATACACCAGAGCCGTGGGAAGACATTTTAGTTGCTGAGGGACAAAATGTTCCCCCAAAACGCTTTTTCTGTGCATTTTTCCTGTTTATTAATATTGCCTGCAGTTCACAAATTATTCACCAGGGGGTGCTGCAGCGCCCTCAGCACCCTGGGTTCCCACGGCCTTGTAATACACTTACTTTATTCAAAGGAATTTGTTATTATTTAATAGCAAAAGTCACATAAAAAGCAGCAGCAATGACTTGTTCAATGCACCGCTGTTTTGTAGACTTTGGAGACCCCACTCAGGGAACCAGTGAGCTAGAAAAACCAAAACAACATTGGGGCGATGGTGGCGCAGGTGGTAGATTGGATGATTGAGTTTATTTTTTACAATTATTTGGACTTTGCCGCAGATTGAGAGAATTTAAAAAATATTAAACATTGGCCATAGTAAAAAAAAAAAAAAAGAAAAAAAAAAGTTGCAATATTTCCAAAATTTGGAAATGTATACAATATAGGCAAAGAGGAAGATGTACTAATATTCTAATTCACATAAAGTGTACAATCAAACTAGAATGAAGAGGACCGAGTTGCATGAAAGGATGTCATTGGGATCGCCCCCATAATTGTACATGTTTTGTCTGCTGGGTGAAAGCTTGACGCGCCGAGCCGTCACACCGGTACAAAGTTACAGGCGCAAAAACTAAAATGAAGTTGTAAAACATATGAAAATTACCACACCTCCAACAGCCATCAAGCCCCCTTCTTCTCTCCCTCCTCCCGTAACATTCGGCATCAACAAAGCAATTTGTTTCCCCGGCGTGTGCTAATTTCTGGATTTCACAGTGCCAGGTGTTACGGCTGCCAGTCATTACAGAAAATCAGCAGAACCTTCGCCGCGCCGCTTATCCCCACGACTGCAAAAAAAAAAAAAAAAAAAAAAAAAACATGGCGCCGAGTCGAGTCCTGACTGATTTTAGGGAAGTGCGAGACGGAGAGAGGGATGGGGGGAGTCGGGGGGGGGGGGAGAACGGGGTTAAGTTTCTAGATATGTTCAAATTGTTACTCCAGGAGGGTGGGGAAATTTAAATCCCCAAATCGATTAAATAGTAAAGTAAATGTGCTCTCACTTCATGCTTACTTACCCCCAAAATCCACTGAAATAGAAAGAAAAAAAAAAGCTCAGTAGCACAAATATAACACCCTAAATCTACTTAAGTATACTTACTACTTCCACTATGACAGTTACTGCAGATACGATGCATTTCTGCCTACACCAGGCTGTTATTGCCGTCATTATCATTGTTTCGATTGCAAATATTACTTTAATGCCATTAACTACGACTGCGCCGCAAACAAGTGATATCTCTTTATGTGAAAATTAATCAAATCAAATTAGGAGACACTGCAGGTGAATGGGGAAACTTTTTTTTTAGATTTAGAGATATCCATTTGAAACGTTTGCTGTAGATCACTGTAGGCATAAATATGAGGGGGGAAAAATCCCAAAATGTATTAGATTTTCGGGGACAAAATCTGAATAATGGATAGACCCAGGTTTTAATTTCTGGTTTTATTTTTTTGATATATTAGTTACAAAGACTTTGTCAGAGGGGATTTTAGATATTTAAAATACGTTGGGTTTTTTTCATGGAAAAATCTGTAAACATTTTTAATTTGTCTTTTTTTTTTCAAAACGCAGGTTTGGAATTGGATATTAAGAAATCCGTCTGAAAATACCTTCACAATATTGTTATGTCCAAGACTAGAAAGTTTGAAGTCTGTAGGCGCTTACGTGGCGATAGTGTTGCCATAATGTGAGAAAATGGCCCTTGAACTTACAAATTCACGAATAAATCTATGGAGCAGGGGCGGATCTGCTGGGGTGGCACGGGGTGGTCTTGCCACCCCAGCTGCCACCCCAATGTTGTCAGCCAGGCCGGCAGGACAAAGTATGACAACAACTTTGTAGCTAAATAAGGAGCCAGGGTGCCAACTCCTGTGGCTCCCAAGATGACGTTTTTTTTATTTATTTTTTTACAAAAGTTTACATTTGACCTGAGTTAGAACCCCCCTACTTATCTTATGGACAGAGGACAATGATACTATGTGTATGTAATTTTGGGAGGCTCAGCCTGCATCTAAACAGATCAAGCGAAACTTGCGCTACCCCCGCTATAAAAATTTGACATTGTAAAATGTGCTGCCACCCCAGAAATGACTCCTGACCCTACTTGCCACCCCGTGATTTTTGTCTAGATCCGCCCCTGCTATGAAGAAACATTGAATCAGTCCAATAATTAAACAAGTTATTGTTTCTTTTGTTTCCAGGTGAAAGTTTATATGCTAAGAGACCAAATTGGCACAAAACCTGGAAATGGTTGTAGTTTCTTCCCTTCAGTAATTTTCAAAACTGTCAGTGGAATAAGTATTTTTGTACTTTGATAAGAAAAGACGTCATATTGAGTTTTGTTATCTAATTTTAAGTGCAATGAGATGACTTATTTCTTTACTTACTTTTTTTTACAAATCAAGTGCAAATATGCAACACGAGAAACGCACGTGAGCGGGAGACTATTCCCTTCAGTTCTGGCTTGGTCCTATACATTAGGTTTTTCCCTCCGGGCGCCGAGACAAAAGTAAACTCCGCATCAAAAATAAATAGTGTGCAAACAAGCCGGGCGCCCCCCAAAAATCATTACAGTTTAATTTCCTAATCCGTGTCCCCCGCTTTGATCCATTCTTCTGCAAACGCGCGTCTTAAAATAACAACAATAACAGCCTAATTATATTCAATGTAAATATTGTGCCTGCTGCCTCTGAAGTTGTGGCCGGGATTTATTAATATTTAATTGACTGTTTTCAAGTGTTTTCCAGGAAACGTTGTGGTTTTTTTTGACTAGATTTATAAATATACGGTGTTATTTGAGCACAATTAGATCAATCGCCAGCTAACAGGCACTTGGAAAATAGACTGTTTCCAGACAATGCCTTTAATTTCATAATCATTCATTCATTTGTTTTAATTTTCATTAAGGTTTCCCACATTATTTCATCAACCTGACTCTCATCTGTCCTCCACCCTCTTGCATCCATTGTTTTCGCTCAAACTCTTATCCCCCGGTGATAGCAATAATTCTATTGTTTTGGAAGCTCCTCTTATTTATTCAACTCATTATTCGCTCGAGATAAATATCATCCGAAAAACAAAGTCATTTATTTCAGGGTATATCCACACTCGATAAATTATTTAAGAACGCTGGGATCTGCTGAAGTGTGTGTGTGAGTGCGTGTGTGAGTGTGTGTGTGTGTGTGTGTGTGAGACGTGACGCGGTTGGTAGAAAGGCAAATGTAAAGGATCGCGTTCGAACTCCTGAAGACGCTGTCGCCGAGAAAAGGCGGATTCGTAATACGTGTGGATTTTGTTTGCCCCCGTTTACAGATGTGTGGAGGAGAGAAATGTTACAGGTGGATGGAGTGGAGCAGTAGTTCTCAACTGGCGGGTCAGGACCCAAAAGTGGAACTATTTTTTTAGTGGGTCACGAGTGGAAAAGTATAAAAGCTGCAGAATCTGTAAAAATGACTGCTATCAGATTGCTTTTTTTCTTTTTTTTCTTTCTTACTTTACTGCTGCGTGTGGGTCCCAGCACCATACCAGGTGAGAACCACTGAAGTAGAGTGCAGCTGGTTTGATTTTATTTATAGAGCACATTTACTCCACAGCTCAAGTACAACTCAAAGTGATTTATGGATGCAGTAACAAAAAAATCACAGCAGAAAGACAAAAAAAAAAAAAAAAAAGACATTTCATTGACATAACAATATTGTTTGTTTTTATCTGTTTGTCTTTTGGTCTGGACCATGAGTCTGTAATAAAGGTATCTATAACAGTTAAATACGTTTATTTATTACAGTTTATTTTATTGTAAGTTTATTTTAAAGCAGTACTAAGTAACTCATGGCCCTAGAGGCCATAAGCACCACTGCAGGTGTTGTAGCATATAGCGTTTTTTTTTACTCATTAATTGTCCGTGAGAGTAAAAACTACACTGACAGAAAAGACAAAGGGAGGGAGGGATATTGTTCATCCAATTACACAAAATAAATAATTGTTTTCCCTCAAACTTGGCTGTAAATACTGTTTAAGTGGCGCTAGCCCGCAGTTAGCTTTGCCCGTTAGCCTGTTAGCTTCTTCTTCGGGATTCCATTAGTGTGTATTGCGCCTCCGACCCGGTGGCAGTCAAGTTGCAATTGTGGTTTTCTGGCCAGAGACACCAGGGGGAGATGAAAGACCCCCCAATCACCCCATTAACACTTGTATTACCCCCAGAGGGACTACGGGAAGGATTTATTAAGGTAAACACGTTACTTAGTACTGCTTTAAAAGATGAGCCTTTAATATGGCCTGAGGCTTCAAGGTCAATCAATCAATCAATGGTTTTGTATAGCCCAACATCACAACAGGTGTTGCCTCATACGGCTGCACCGAACATTAAGGCAATAAAACAGAGCAGTAAATAAGACAATGTAAAGTTCAGGCGAATCAAGTATCCGGGCAAACATGATGTCCAAATAAGTGACAGCAGTGGGTGGCGACGAGCGGCGCGGGTGTCCCCTGTCCTTAGACTCTCCAGCACGGCAAGGACAAACTCAAAAAACCCGGTGGGAGAAACGAGAAACCTTGGGGAGAACCACAGAAGGAGAAATCCACTCCCATGGACGGACAGGCTATAGAGACCCAGGGCCGATGGAGTCCCTTCAGCAGACGGGCCAAGATCGCAGACCGTCCAGTCCTCGTTGTCAACCCAGTAGGCCGGTGAGGATTAAGTTAAAGGTTAAGTCATATTTTATTCATCCCTGTAGGGACATTTGTTCTCTGCATTTGACACATTCTCAATACGGCCAGCGTAGACCTATAGTACATGTTTTTAGTGTCAGGGGAAACCTAGGGACCTTCTAGCAGTGAAGCACGAGCGCTATCCGCTAGCTGCGCCACCATGCCGCAGGTATGCTAACGCATGCAAGACAATGAGGCTTCACCATATTTAGCCTGGACTCGTCATGTCTTACATTTACGATTTATGTTTTAATATCAAAATTCAGTTCACTGTGCACATGTCACGCCCATGTGCACAGGAACATTAATATTTAAAAGGAAAACGAGCTAAACTGATAGAAGAATCATGCACTTCAGAATGTCTATAGAGGTCTAAACTAAGCAGGTTCTGAACATTATAAGACTAGCATATTTTGTTAGTTGTAAATTATGTAGCTGCTGTTTGCAACCACACAGTGATTTGAAAAGTGGGACCAAAATGTTTGGGGGCAAGATTATGAAGAGCAGTTTGAAATGTGAATGATTGAGAGCCCGCAGTGTGAGGCTGTTGTCACTGACAGATAGGCAACAGGAGGCAGTTATGGTGCAAAGATTTTCTCAAACTAAAAGCAAGTGAGGATGTATAATTATGTTAAAAAGTGCATTCTTCCATAGGTGAGTGCAGTGTGATAAATGTCTAGCCAACTCTCCCAACATCTGCTTCTTCCTATTGCTTTGTCATTGTGCACATTTAATGATTTCCTCAATGCACTATTAATTCCAGCTAATGAAAATCAATACTGATCCCACACACGATTTGAGAGATTGTGTCTAATGGAGAAAAGACCGGGCATTTGTCACAGTTTTACAAACTTCCTGGATAATAGGTAAAGTTGCGATGGTGAATCTTTGAGCAAACTCTCTGTATAGTAGATAGGTGATGTTTTGGACGTATACAAGTCAGTGCGGCTAGGTAAGAGAGTGTGTGATAACTGCTCTTTAAGGCCATGTTGGGAAAAGTACAATATAAAAGCCATGCTGCGTAACATTTCACTCGATAAATAGGACAAATACAAACGTTTACTTCATCATGAGTGTTTTATTGGTGAAAAATACCTCTAAAACCATGTGTCTTTGCTTGAAGCGGGACATGGCCAGCTGGTGTGCTTTGACTGGTAGCCAAACCACAAGTTTTAAATAGGTCCTCTTTCAAATGAGGACCTAACGCCGAAATAGTATTGTCTGTGTCCAGCTGATCACTAGGAGAATGTTTGTCGTCGCTGTTGCTCTTGTGACACGGGAAAACTTAAAGTCATGTTTGGAGATTAGGGCAACGTGTTATAGTACCTTAAAGGCCTTATACCCATTTATTTTTTTCATTTTTTTACTTTTTATTTCACACAATAAAATAGTTCAAATTCAAATATTGGTTGAGGTCTAAACTCGTCCCTAATCTTTCCAACATATTTGTTTCAATTCTTTAAAGGGTCTATTTATAGGCACATTTCTCAAATGGTTTGTAATTAGATGGACAAATGTGAGTTCACAATATACAGTCAAAGCAAACTGAGGGCTAGCGCCACCTTAGCAGTGTTTACGGCCAAGTTTGAGTGAAAAAAATGTATCTCCATTGTGTAATTGGATGTATGATATCCCTCTCTCCCTTTGTCTTTTCTGTCAGCGTAGTATTTACTCTCACGGACAATTAATGAGTAAAAAAAGATCTTATTCTGGGCTATAACCTCCATACCGTGACCTATGGAACAGGGTAAATGGGTTCAACTTATACGGCGCTTTTCTACCTTCATCAGGCCCAAAGCGCTTTACAGCAAGGAACCAGTCACCCATTCACACACCAGTGTACGCAGACCCTGGAAGCAAGGTGGGTGAAGTGTTTTGCCCGAGGACTCAACGACAGTGAGCGCCGGTGGGAGCTGGGATTCGAACCCCTGACCTTCCGATCATGAGACGACCCGCTCTACCATCTGCGCCACCGTCGCCCATGTGCAACACCTTTTCCTCATCATGGATTCGTTGACTCTTCTATTTAGACACGAAAGATAAGCCGATCTGAACACCGACATAAGAAGACAGAAACACTGGAAACAATAATCCTGGTTGCTGTGGCAGTAACCGCGAACACACTGCGAGATACAGTATGTCAAACGGCATCCAAACTTTCCGAGTGGGCGGGTAACGGGGAAACGTGCGCTACTCTTCTGTGCAGCTGCTCGTTGACATTTTTGGGTTCTTGAGGAAGGAGGGAGCGGGGATGAAGACGAGGAGCATCTTCCTGTCTGCCGCTTCCTGTGGACACGCCCCCGCCCCGACACCCACAGGGCGGCGGGAGCCAATGACAGGGGCGGGAAGGCAGGAAACAGGAAGTCAGCCCCGGGGAGGAAACCGCGGGGTGCGAGCGGCGGCCGCGACAGCTGCCAAAATCAGTTTAAAGGAGTGACAGAAAACAGAGAGCGCTACTCCCGCTGTAAACAATACAGAAGGTTTCGGCTCGGATTCTGACTACTCCCTGACTATGTAACACGAATGATCAACTTCACATACCTCCAACACTTTTTTAAAGGGGGCAAATCACGTACAATCAGCTTTTAACGCTGTTCCCTCAAAACCGTCTTGGAGTAGAGTATTTCACTTACTTTGCATAAGTTAGAGGGATCCTGTTTACTGAGGCCATTTCTTCTGCCGCATTGTTTGAGTATTAGACTAAACACCTAAGAGTTCTCCACATTTCCTCAGACCTTCAATTAACACCCGGAGCTGTTCATTAGTTCATCACAATACCATTATTGTGTTAGCATGGAGTTGATTGGAAGCAAAAGCTTTTATTCTCCTGATTTATCACGTGTCATTCCCGCTGCTGCCTGCAGAGGACGCTCCAGGCCCAGTCTCTCACTCTTTAACTCACTTCTCCATTCATTTGAAGTCATGAAACAAAAATGATCAACACTGGGCACTTGGGGGTTAATTGTACAACTGATACTCCAGCGCTTCCTGAGTAGAAGTCTTCAGGTCAGGTATGTTTTATTTATTTTTATTTTTTTTTATTTACTGAAAAAAAAATAGTCATTTGAAGATTTAAAAGCTTAAACATTTTGATTTCGAGGTTATTCCAGCTATTAAAGAGCATTGACATTGCTCTTCCTGCTACAGAACTAACTCCCACTTCCCTTCTACAAAGTACATTAAGCAAAGATCATACTGTCATTATTACATTTTATTTAACCTTGTGTTTTTTTTATTATAACTTAAAATGATTTAATTTAACAATGTCTACAGGAGGTTAAAAAGCCGTCAAGAAATGCCGTTTTACAAAACACCAGCAGAGGGCGCAAACCTGGCCCTGATTCCCTTCGTAGACCAAGGATACGTTCCAAAATGAAACTGAAAACATGAACACGGAAGGCAAACCTGTGTGGGAGAGGGAGATGGAGTAAATATGTAGGATAACTAAACAAACCACCACTCCAGGTCTGTTTCTGATGAGAATATGAGGTTAAAACATGGCCGAAAGTTAAAAAAAATAAAGTCAATTTGCACACTTTACCAACCACATTTTCCACACCTCTCTCCAATTATCTCCCCCTAAACAAAGCCAGAAGTTTCCCCTCCTCCTCTCCCCCTCGCATCGGCAGCAGCGTTCAAACGTGCACGGCCCCCTCTGATCGCGCTCGGTGTCGCGTCTAAAGTCTTCCCCCTCCTCCTCCTCCATGAAAGGTCTCCGCAGTTTCTCGCCTCGTCTGCGCGTGCATTTGAAGTGTTCCTCCAGCGCAGGTGCGACGCGGAGGAGAAGGGTTCCTCACACTGAAGAGACAAACGGGGAATCGGCGACGGCTTTCTGCAGAGTGAAGGTCGAGTCAGTCTCGAGTCAAAGTTAAAATAGAGTGATACAGCGGGGTGGAACTCTTAAAGGTGCTGTATGTGGCTCTTTTATTTTCTTTTATTGCCCCGTACAAGGATGTTGTAAAAGTAGTGATTTGTGTGTTATTTGTTGATGTAGTGTGGTCAATCCTAATAGTCTTATGTGACGAAAAGGGGTTTAACTTTTTCATCAGATTCTGACACCAAAGGATGGCCGTGACGGTAAAAATACTTATTTCGTCACATTTTGACTAAAAAGGTTAAAAATGAGGTTTTGTTTTGCTGCACTTGGGGGTGGGGCTCATAAGCTTTTTGCTTCATCCCACTCCTTTTGAGCACAATGAGTACTGTCAAATAAACAAATAAATAAATAAAATAAAAAATAAAAAGGTATAGTGCCTTTAACCTCTTAACCTGAGCAGCACATTTTCTCCAGTTTTACCCAAATCTAAAAGCCTCTTGACTGGACGCCTCATTTGAAAGCTAAGACCAACAAAACTCATCTAAGCTTCGCCCTTGTTTTTCTTATCATGTTTTAGTCTTTTTTTTTTTAAATCACATTTTAGTCACATTTTCATAGCTTTTTTACAGTGGTTTTTTGTGTGTGTGTGTAATGTAGCGGTGATTAAGCCACAAAACTGTGACCAAAATGTGTGTACAAAAAAACGCAACACAAACGTGATGAAAACGCAACCCAAAAAGGACGAAAACGTGACAATCATCCCGCGAGGAAGAAGCTTAGATCAGTTTCGTCGGTCTTAGCTTTCAAACGCTACTGTCGAAAAGCCGTTAGAGTTGGGAAAAGACGAACTGGAGAGAATGTGGTTAATGCGTTATGTTATTTTCATTCAACCTTTTGAGTGTATATTTTTTTGTAAATCAGTATAAATCTGCCAATACTAAAAGGGTAATTACATATGAATTCATGTGTTATATAATACTGTGTGTTAGTTTGGTGACTTTTTATTTTGATAATACAGTTTTTAGTACAATACATTTTATTTCGCGATAAACCAATTAGGCGTGAAATGAAAAAGTGAATTCAGACATACTGTATGTAAAAATTATATATATGACAAATTAAAGCTTTTTCTTCTTTTTTTTAACAGATGACTGTAAAAAAACATAATTCATACGAGTCCCATAATGCCCCGTCTTGTTAGTATCGACCCCAAACTTTCCCCCCGATTTACTTTCAATTGACTTTTGCACAGTTTCTTCTCGCACCTCTCCCCCCTGCTCGAAAAAACACCCGTGCCTCCTCCTCTTGTCTCGCGTCATGTACGAACGCCGCTCTCCTCGTCTTACTCGTCGCCAAACCGACCCGACTCCGTCAGTCTGAAGAATCATCTCTGTTCCTCCATTAAAACGACCGGACTCGAGCGATTCCACCCCTCCCCGCTCTCCCGTCCCGTCTCCGCGCTCCTCCTTGCGGCTCATCTGTCACTCTCGCTATTTTTCACGTGCCTCGGAGCAACAACAACAACGCAGACCCCCCCCCCCCCCCCTTCCTTCCTTCTTTCTTTCTTGCCTTTGAGAGAATAAAAACGGGTTCGGGCTTAACGAATTTCTGATGAGCCAAATGCCACTCGGAGTTGGAGATTACTCATCATAGGACCACCGCGACGGGCCATGTATCACCGAGTCGTCGCGCGTCAACTGCCTCCGCGAGATGACAAACGCTCCCCGATTCCGAATGATTGACTCGCCTTTTGCTGATGTCATTTGAAAACGTAAAAAAAAAAAAAAAAAAGGGGGAATGGAGAAAAAAAAGGAAAAAAATAAGGAAATCTGTGTTTGATCGGTCGGCGGGTTCATAAAGCAGCGGTTCAAAGGATTTCGAGGGGGGATTTTGTCTTGTTTGAGAAGGCAGTTCCTCAATTACCGTTTGACAGATGGCATTGTCTTTAGATATGCCGTCGTATTCATATAAATAAGGCGGCATGGCACCATCGATTCACTGGTGACGGGTAAAAAAAAAAAAAGGGGGGGGGGGGGGAGTTGCCTGTCAGGTGCTGGAGACGCACACGCTGCACACTCGGGTCCCGTCAGTGATTTTTTTGTTAGTTACCGAAACTTTGCCGGCGTCCAAGCAGCGGCCAGTGTTTAATGTAGGACGGATGCAAGTGATTTCATCTGGTCCTGATCCCAAACGTGTCAGGCCGAGACGCTCAGAACCACGTTTAAAATAATCCGGGACTGTAAGAAAGTGAGTGCCAGTTGTAATAATTGACATAAATATTACGTTTATATGAATTCAATCAGCTTTACAAAAAGCTGTACAAAGTCTTACACTTTGTTGGTTGGAAAATGCACTGTTAAAAGAAAATAGCCAGTAGGTAACTTCCTGATCTTCTAATGTCAGAGATGCACTAAACCATGAAAAGACTTGTAGACAAGCAGAGCTGTTTTAAATTCTATTCTCTGAGTGACAGGAGGCCAGTGCAGAGACCGCAGCACCTGCCGCCAGTGACACGTAGATCTGAGTGTCATCTGCGTAGTTGTGGTACGACACATTGTTGCTGTTTATTAGCTGACCCAATGGAAGCATGTACAAGTTGAATAAGAGGGGTCCCAAGATTGACCCCTGGGGGACTCCACAGGTCATGGAAATTTTGTCTGAGACTTGAACCAGTTTAGAGCAGTACCCGAGATTCCCACCCAGTTTTCTAACCTGTGAAGTAAGATCCCATGGTCCACTGTGTCGAAGGCAGCGCTCAGGTCCGGCAGAACTAAAACTGAGACCTTACCTGCGTTGGTGTTCATACGGATATCATTTGTCACCTTGATCAGAGCTGTCTCAGTGCTGTGGCAGGGCCTAAAACCTGACTGGAAAGTATCAAACACACTGTTAGATAGGAGAAAGTAAGTGAGCTGTTGATATATTACTTTCTCTAGGACCTTTCCTAAGAATGGCAGGTTTGATATGGGCCGGTAGTTGTTCAGTATCTTGGGATCAAGGCTGCTCTTCTTTAGAAGAGGCTTAATGACCGCGGTTTTCAAAGCCTTTGGAAATGCCCCCGTCTCAAATGAGATGTTAACTAACTGAACAAGTTGTGGTAACAAGCTGGTCAGCACAGACTTCAGAAATCTAGTGGGTCAGCATGTGCATGAACTCAGACCGGAGATAACCTCTTCCATTGTTTTGTCAGTAACAGGTGTGAAATGCGTCAGCTCAAGGTGTTTATCTGGTGGCAGGGTTGCTATTTGTGTTGTGGAAATTATGGCATAATGCCTTGGAAAAATATTGCAAACTCATTGCACTTAGATGTAGAGATTAGTTCTAAGGGCAGTGAAACTGGAGGGTTAGTTAATCTGTTCACTGTGGGAAACAGAACACGAGAATTGTTTCTGCAGTTTGCGGTGATTTTAGAGAAGAACTTCTCCCTTTCTCCACGCGAGAGCTGGTTTTGCTTTTTCACTTATTGACCTTTATCACTGCATTATGTTATATAGAATAATGTAAAACATCAATACATCCTGAAGCCTTTACCCCTCTATAAGTCTTGTGTTGAATTCTGAATATTCACATCCATGTCTTCTCCCCCCCGCCCGGAGAAACGGCTCTCCAAGCCCTTTCCCCAAACGAGCCCAATGACCTATAAAATGAGGTTTTCGGCCCGGGCCCCGGCGCCGCACCTATCACGCATCACTCTCGCCTCTGTCCGACGTGACACGCCGCTCTTAATTTGATTGGCATATTCTATTTATTACCATGCAACCCGGGCCCGACTCTCCTGCTATTTGCTTCCGAGATGAGCCTATCAGGATAAAGAGGAGAGCCCACCCGCTGCGGCGGCGCTGATGTCACCCATGCAGATTGAATACCCGAGCCGCCACCCCAACGAGCGAAAGTGGTCCTTGAAGGCATCGACGGGGATGGGGGCCGGTAAAATGGGATGAATTTCAAATGCCCTCGGCCGCTCTGTTTACACTGATGGTTGATTTGTTTGGGAGATAGAAAGGGCGGATGGGGGGGGGGGGAATGGTCAAGTGGCCTCTGGAAGATCCCTCCTCAAACCAAGAGCGGGATTGGGTTTGTATTTCACACCACAGTGGATGAAAACAAAAAATAAAATAAATAAAGCTTTGAGTGTTGAATACAAGCGACCTTATGCAACCTCTTTTTAACATTGGAACAACCTGTGTTTATTATATTTGGTTGTAAAAGCTTCTTGATTGGACAGCAACAGTGCAAAGACCTACAAAACCGACTGTAACCTTTTTTTCCGTTTGCGTCGTCGTTTTTTGTGGCTCTTTAGTCACGTCCTTATTGCTGTATTATTGGTGCTTTTTCTTATTTGTCACTTATTTGTTGCAATGTCATCCTCGTTTTTGGCGCTTTTTTGAAAGAAGCTTTTAGATTTGGGTAAAGCCAAACTGGGGAAAATGTGCTCAGTTCAGGTGGGGTTTAAGAGTCTAATGTGTTCACTCGCAGTCCTTTTGGTATTTGTATAACTAGCCTGTGAAGTTCAGTCTGTACTGCATTCCTGCCGTTGTGTTGTTTGGCAAGACACAATGATATTGCATGAACGTCATGAACAAGGCAGGAGTTCCCACCGAGGAATAATGACCACCTTTCCTAACCACCTACCTGAACCGAGCGCATTACCCAAATCTAAAAGCTTCTTGGGGGGAAAAAGAAGCGTCAAAATAGCGACAACAATGTGACAAAAAAAAGCGAAGAGAAGTCGACACAAGTGAGGATGAAGACGCAGCAAAACAGGCGAGTAAAAAATCTCAGATCAGTTTTGCAGGTCTTAGCTTTCAAATGAGGCGTTACGCTGGCCGATAGCGCTCCAGTCCAGAAGCTTTTGGATTTGGGTGAAGCCGAACGGGTCAAAATGAGCTCGGTTAAGGCGGGAGTTAAGAGGTTAAACGAGATAGACTCGCTGGAATGAAGGTACTTTATGTTGAATTTGAGTTGTGTGACTTTTTCAGTTGAAATTATATATAAAATGTGCTCGTTCCATTGGCAATGAGAACAAATATATATATATGGCCACAGTTATATATAAGCGCCTTTCTACCTGCTTTAGGCACTCAGAGCGCTTTACATCAAGGAACCAGTCACCCACTCATTGATACGCCAGTGTACGGAGGCAAGGTGGGTGCAGTGTCTTGCCCAAGGACACAACGACAGGGTGCACTCGCGGGATTCGAACCGCCAATCCTCCGGTCACAAGACGACCCGCTCTACTCTCTGCGCCATTGTCGCCCCAGTAAGAAGTTTTGTCTCATCCAAGACAAGATGCCTGTAATGACATCAATGTGAGATTTTATTTCACGTTTTACTGTATTTATTGTGGGGGGGGGGGGGGGGGGGGCTTGTTAGGGGCTTGGAATTAGATCTAAACAAATCCAGAAAGTTGAGAACTCGACTGGATAATTAGTGTCTTTAGGCGCTACTTTACGTGCGGAGATGTCGTCCCCAGATGTTGACGGGAGGTGCTTTGAAGTTACATTTCTCCCACTCCGCGGTGCATAGATGCTGCGAAAAATAAATAAATACATAAATAAGTACGACCATTTCTTTGTTGCCAGGTGAAGGTTTGTGCGGTAAGTTAAAGAGCGAACTGGACAAAATAACAATAATGTTTATCTCTCCACCTCCGCCTCTCTCTCTTTTTTTTTTTTTTTTCTTTACTCCTTTTAAATTGATTTGTAGCATTCTGGATTGAAAACGTTCCTTCACTTGTCCCCCCCCCCCCCATCCAACTCTCTTTCTTCCTCTTCACTGGCAGCGGCGTTTGTGGCAGGTTTCGACAGCCTATCTTTCCATCTGAATCTCTCCCTCCACATCAGGGGCTGTGACGATTGGGATTAGGCTAATCACGTATGCGCACCCAGGAAGACACACACACACGCACACACACACACACACACACACAGGCTACACCCATGACCTTATTTCCCCAACGCGTTTTTTTTTTTCTTCATGGGCCTCCTTCCTTCTCATTTAGCGGCGCTGGGAGCTTCACGCTAATGCGCCGATTTGGGGTTGTCTTTGGATGGGCGCGGAGAACATTAAGCGCGTTTGTACCCGCACGCTGCATTTAACGCTCCCCCCCCCCCCCCCTCTTCTTCTTCTTCTTCTTCTTCGCTCTCTTTTCCTCCCAGCCAGTCAGTAAACGCCACATTTAGACGCGCCGGTGTGCGAGAGCGGATCTGGTTAACGACTGGAGGTGCGTGGCTCAAATTTACAACTCAGTGAAGTCAGAGTTTTAGACTTTTAATGCTTAGAAATGTATGAAAGGTTGCCAGATGCATAACTTTAGAATAGCACGTAAAATACGGTCTATTTGGTAATTTCATAACATTAGGTGGCTGAAATCTAAAATCTAAATAACAAGTATTTGCCTGTATGATTTTTTTGTATTTTTTTTTTTTTTTTAACTAGAAGCAACCCACATTTTGTGACGGCAGTAAAACGACGGGAGGTTTTAATGTGCTCTGATAAAATGTAGAGTCGACGCAGTGTAAATAAATGGATGTCAAAACCACGTGTTAGCATGGTAACGGCCTCGTATGGAAATAACAGACGTAATAACATGGTAATTACGGTGTTTACATGGAAACAGGACACGCCCCCAATGTGTTCCACGCTGACGTGATTAAACCTTAACCCAGTATGAAGACTGTAAGGCGTGTTCAGTATTTTCTAACATAGACGATGTAGAAGATGACGCATTCTCCATTGTTACATATAAGAGAGTATTACAGTTATTCTCCCCAAATCAAGGGGGACACATTGTGGTGCTCGGTTATTGAATATTAGCTTCGATATCGAGAAGGAAAGGATAAAAAATGCACAGGGGAAAGTTTCTGCGTTCCCGGTGTGCTGTTGCAAAGTGCTTCCTAATTAATGCAAATACCAAAGCATAAGCACACACTGTACTTATACACAGATATAATGCAAATGAATACATGTTTTTCATCATATACAGGTGCTCTGTGAAACTAAGATATGATAGACTCATTACGTGCAAAGCGAGATATGTATAGCCTTTATTTGTTATAATTATATTATTATGGCTCAGCTTGTTAAATCCCCCAAATGAAAAATCTCTTCAAATTAGAATATTTTGAAAATGGACGGCAAGCCATAATCATCAAAATGATAACAAACAAAGGCCTGACATGTCACTTTGCATCCAGTGAGTCTATATCATATATTTAAGTTGAATTACAGAAATAAATGAACTTTTTCATGATATTCTAATCATATGACGAGCACCTGTATACTCTACATGTGTGCAGATAAACGTGAAAGTATTCTAAGTATTCAGAATACGGCACTCTGATTGGACAAGGTAATGGAATATGTTTACAGAATACCTGTTTAGGCAAGTATTCAGTATTCTGTAACGAGATACAATTCCAAAGTATTCTTCCCAACAGTGTTAATTTCGTCGACTAAAATATTTAGTCTTAATTTTAGTCAAAGTGATATTTTTGACGACTAAAATTGGACTAAAACTAAATTAAAAGTTTTTCATGCGACTAAAACTATAACTAAAATGTCCAGATATTTTAGTCGACTAAAATAAGACTAAATAAAAATGGAAAGGAGAGACTAAAATCATCCAAACTTCTATTGACTGTCTTAAAGAGCCTCATATCATGTAAATTCACTGCCAAAGGAACAGCTCTGAGCTTTGTTCATGAGGGAGCAGCTCCATGAAGCAGAGGACCTCCATTAAATATAATTATAATGAATATTATTAATACAAAGTCGACTAAATGTGTCCTAAATTTAGTCGACTAAATTAACTTGCAATTTTAGTCGACTAAAACTCGACTAAAATTTAAGATATTTTTTTGACTAAAACTCGACTAAAATTCAATTACATTTTCGTCAAAAGACTAAGACTAAAACTAAATTAAAATATGTTGTCAAAATTAACACTGCTTCCCAACACTGCCTATTGACATGCGGTAAAGTGCAACACAATAAAAGTGAATAAAAGGTCTCCCGAAAAAGCACGATTTCTCATTTTTGTTTCTTGGATTCAGATCAGATTAAACTTCACCGATATTGTATTTACAACATTTATCAATGCATCTACAGTCATAATGCAATAGGAATATCCAGCGTGAATACACATGTAGTGTGAATTCGACGCAGTAAAGGGCACGACTGAAGCATAAAAAAAAAAAGTGACTATTCTGAGAAAGACAATGTTTACTTATTGAGGAACGAACTGACTTATAAAAACCTTCCCTTCAAAACTTGAGCGGACACTTCGAGATGGACTGGAGCGACATTTGGAAAAGTCTCCGAAATCCCCACGTGCAACAACACGGTGAAACAAAAGATTAAAAAAAAAACTAAAAAAAACAACAGTGTCAAAGTGGTGCACGGGAATCAGATAAAAAGGAGAACAGGGGGGAGTAAAAAAAAAAAAACATACCCCCGCATTTTTTTTTTTTTCTTCATTCCCTTCCTCCTTCCTCTATGGCTCCTCGCCTCCTAATCAACGCCGCGTCTCTAATTTATGAAACGTAACTCTGCCCTCCACTGGTACGAAGAAGGTGCTCAGACTGCAGTCGCACCGAATGGGTCCAAGTGTGTGTTTAGGCGTAAAAAACAAGTTGGGGGGGGAAAAAAGCCTGGCTACTGCTAAAATGACAATTATGCAGTGTGTGTGTGTGTGTGTGTGTGTGTCTTATATTAAATAATTACCTGGCTTTAATTTGCTTGTGATTCAGCTGCTTAATAACTATACTGACGCCGCACTCGAATTAAATCAATGAGTCAAAGGAAATGTTGGGCAAACAGAGCGTTATAAGCAGGAATGAAAATACAGTCAAAAGTATAAAGAGGCGGCGACGAATCTACTCGGCATAATGCATATTTAATTCAAAATAAGGGGGAAAAGCCGGATTAAATGATCAATCACGACGACGTATCTATATATATATAACGAGTAAGACGTGGAACGTAATTCGCGCACGGTATGGAAATTCAGCTTTTTTTTTTTAAATGGTTCCTGCTTAATTTGAATGCGTGGCGCGAGAACTACTTTTTTTTTAATTGTTATTTAAACGTGATGCCGGTGAGAATCGCAAATAAAATTGATGCGGATCATATTTAAGTGATTTAAAAAAAAAAAAAAAAAACGCAAAGTATTCTGGGGGGAAAAAAGGGGGTGTTCCGTAGTAATAAAACACTGTAAATAAATAAAAAAAGGGAAACAACTTATTTTTTTTGGGTAAACGCGTACGGAGAAGCAGTGTGTTTGATATAATAAAAAATAAAAAATACTCTACTTTCTATATTGTTTTTACCTGATTTTTATCGTTATATTCAACTGATAACGTCTGATCTCCGGTACCGTTGGGGAATGTATCTCTGGCACATTATTTTTTCGCTGTAATAGACGGAAGGCAATAGACACCGCGTTTTATCGTATTATCACGATGACGTGTTTGGATTTATACTTAAGACTCTGACAGCTCTAATGCACTCGTTATTGGTGTATGACTGTCGATTCTAATTACATAAACACTTTGCATGTTTTCCTCCACCAACCTGTTTGCGTAATTGGTCCGTGTATGTGCGGCTGACACCTATGTTTATTGTTAAAACATCGCATCAAGGCATCGAGCCGGGATATAAATAGACCCTCGCGTTGCAACTTTAGTTTTTTTTTTTTTTTTCTTTTTTTTTTTACATTGTCTCGTGTGTGATGCCACCTAGAGAGGCCCACCCTGCGCTCCCCGGGCGGGATCTGGGTCGCTATATATTTTGTTCATCTGTTTTGTGTGTGTGTGTGTGTGTGTGTGTGTGAGGGAGCGTCGATCCGCCCGCGCCTCTGTGTGCACCCGCAGGAGTGACACGCGACAAGGCACCACCCATCACCCTTGGGTGCCAGTGGAGCCTCTGTCACCCCGGGGTGCTGCCAGGAGCGACGGGAGGCTGAGGATTGGGGGGGGGGGGGGGGGAGAGAGGAGGAGGAGGAGGAGGAGGAGGAGGCGGCGGTGGGATCCCTCTGAGAGCGATGGGGAAGGAGAGCAAAACACGCAGCGTTTCATGAAAGGAAGTAAGAAAAAAAAAAAAACACTGTAAAAACCAAAAGAAGTTCACTCGAGCAGATTTCCACTGTCAGTTTGATTCCCGTCCATCACGAGGCTGCGGTTTCGACGGGATTCTCGGCGAGCGCTAATTGATGTGTCGTCCCACTGATACTGTTTTGTACAGCTTCTTTATCGCAGTGGAAAATAAAGGTTACTGTCAAGCACGAGGCACATTTTTGAATCTATACGTATTCGAGTCAGGAAGATCCAGCCGTTTCAATTTACTGGACTTTGTATTTGCGCTGCATGACCAAAAAAAAAAACAAAACAAAAAGTTACTGTTCTGATCTGGGGTTGCTGCAGTTGGTCAGATTAAGGTTCAGCGACACGATGTCCTGAGGTTATTCCGTCCATGGATTTCTTCTTCCCTGATGGCACGGGCTTATTCCGAGATGACAGAGCCGGGAGTCATTGGACGCATCATTTTCACACATGGATTGGCCTCCACAGGCGTCCACATCTTTGCCCCGTTGAGAACCTTTGGGATGTGCTGCGGGAGAGGGCTTTGCACCGTGGTCACGCTCTCCCATCGGTCAATACAAGATCTTGGTGAAAAATAAAACACTGGATCTTTTGACGTGGCGGAGACGGCGCCACGGCAAATGTGTGCTAAGCTGAAAGCCCTGAGGAAGTGACCTGGATGGAGAGGGAAGGTTACAGCCCTTTTTATGTTCACCTAAAGCATTCAAAGGCCCTATACCTGACATAGTTATTTTTTTTGTTTTTTCTTTGTAGGGTAAAATTATTTTTGCTCTATAAAAAATCAGCCAAAAGTATTATGATTTGTTGATTTGTTAAAATTTCAATATGGAGCGAAAAGGGGTTTATCTATTTCGCTCATTTTGACTAAAAGGGTTCAAACTTAGGCAAAGTGCCTTTAAAACAAGGGAAGGGATTTTTATCCACTAGATAGTTATGAAATGTTGAGTCAGGATAGTCCAGCAGTTTTGATTGATCTGCCTTTGAAACTATTTTTAAATAGAATATTACAGAATATTATGAGGCGGTGAAAGTATTGACTCTATGGTATAGATTTGCAGAGAATGGGAGGGGCTTGACTGCCGACTCCCGCACAGTGGCACCGCAGTGTGTGAAGTTATTCCAGTGTCTGAACGGGCTTCCTCTGGGTGCACAGGCTTTCTCTACCAATAAAATAAAAAAAAACCTGCCCACGTTCCCCCTGGGGCCGGGACAGGATTAACCAGTTAAACATGTTCCTACTACACACACAGTGACACCAGTTTACCAGCAGCAAAAACCCAACAGAGTCAAAACCCACAAACGGCTTTTCAAGTAGCGGGTAAACTGCGAACAACTAACTGAGAGCGGCACTGTTGCGTTTTTACAGTGTGCGCGCAGACACTTTCCGTACGGGGGCCCCCCACGCAAACATCTGCTGCCCCCACGGCCCCTCCCACGCAGACCCCTCCCACTGACGCGTGTCTCTCAGAGGGGGGAAAGCCTTCAAGTCTGCTGTCGAGGAGGTAGATAAAAACGCATCAATAAACCCTAGCCGGGCCCGACAGTCTGTGCCTGCCGTCGTTGCTGAGCGAGACAGCGACGGAGCATGTGCGGGACGCTCTCAAACGGGGGGGGGGGGGGCCCGCGAAACACGGCCGAGCGAGTGTCAGTCACGCTCATGAACAATGAAGACCTCAAGTGGAATTAACGATGGCGGTGAGTATCGTCGGAGGTGAACGGCGCTTCATAAGTCCCAAACAAAGTCATTCAAAGAACCACCATTGCACTTCGGGTACCCGGAATCCAGGCTATACAGTGTTGGAATATTGTCAGAGGTGAGGCCCGAGGAGCCTACTGTACATGTTTTTAGTGATAGGGCAGACCGGAGTACGGCAAGACGATGGCGCGCTGTTCGACAGACGGAAGCTCGTAGTTTGTTTACGGATCCAGCATGACAGCAGCAGATGCGGAGCCATCTTTTCGATCAAGCTTCAGACCGTGTTAAATAGTTTGGCTCTAAAGTTTATTTTAAAAGAAGAACAGCGCTTGGCTTCACAATCTCTACACACGTCATCGGGTTCAACTAATACAATTGGCTATGGGCTATCACTTGTGATATTTAGTCTGGCACTAACCAGGCTATAATGGGGGCAGGATCCAGAAGTTCGTTATAGACTTTCCATTGTATGAGAAAAGAGAAGCAACGCACACCAGAAGTAGTCTCCGAGGTGCAGATGTAGGGGAAAATCTTCATAAATCAAAAAACAACATCGCACACTCATGAGCCGAATGATAGTGATTACGTTTTGGCATTAGCCTTCATCAGATCTTTCTTTTTTTCTTCTTTAAACCAACATGTGTGTGGAGTGGACCAGCCCAGATGGCTTCTGATGAAGATCTGATGAAGGCTAATGCCGAAACGTAATCACTATCATTGAAAATGTGGACATCGGCTCATGAGTGTGCGATGTTGTTTTTTGATTCATGAAGGCTTTCCATTGTAAACATTAAAACAGGCTCATCGTTCTCACCTCCGAGTGTTTGTCTTAACGCACGCTACATTGTCCTTTCACCGTGTTTTTATTTCATTTTTTACTGAGCCTGGCTCCAGAAACCCGGCCAAATTGTGATCATACATGAACGTCCGTTAGCCTGCAATAGGGGGGAGCCATCCTCACTTAGTCCATCGCAATTCTAGAGTCTCTGGGCCTGTTGCACTGAGCTGCGGCCTCAACGTGTTTAGTCCTGGCTCTGGTCACCGGCATGGTGAGACAGGTCGGAGATGTGTTTAAGTCTTTCAGAATCTGTCAAGCGTTTATGGAAGCTGTACTCCAAAAGATTGGGGAAAGTGATAATTGCAAGGTTTTGGTTTTATACCCGATCATTCAGAGACGCCTCTGAGTCAGGACCACACAGACTCTCGCAGAAACAAGCACCTGACGGAGTTACTCATTCCGGATCCACTGTTAAACTGTGGTGTGACATCTGCCGTGAGGAGTGTTGGAGAACAGCTGCTCGGCCCACTCGCTCTGTCTGAGTCTGACTAACCAGACGCACAAGAAACAGACACTGCTACAAGCTTTCCAACCAAAACAGTGTCACTGCGGTGTTAAAAAAATATATTCTTCTAATGTAGCAAATAACATTTTGGAGCCCTGAAGTTTCAGTTTCACTTGTGGCAGAGCGACTCTGTCTTAGCCCCTTGCATATATTGGATTCAAAAAGAGATCGGCGCTCGTCGTCTGCAGAGTTTTATTAACTTTTTGTTTTGTTTTCATTTACCCAGAAGCAAACTATGGGTATTCACTGTTGCTAAACGCACGAAGCTTGCTTGAGGCTAGTTACCTCCAGAAAAGTATTGAAGAACTGCGCAAAAAGTTAAGACCGCAGCATTTTAAATTTAACCAGCCGTCTTTGTCAAAGGTTGAATTTTGTTAAGACACACATTTAAATTATCACTGGCACATGTAGCATTTACCAGCAAAGTCTTTACCTCATACAGACTCAATTTGCTCTTGAATTGGATTCTTTATTTACCCCTTGGCCTGAAGGTGAGTGAAGTGTCTTGACCAAAAACACAAAGGAGGAGTTGGAGATGGGTAGATGGATGTCTTTACTTACTTGCTGTGACATGCATGTACAAAGTTAATGGCTTTTCACTGATTGAAAATAAAGTGAATTTGGATGCAATCATTACATTTTATGGACTACTTCGAGATGCATTATGCAACTGTTTATTAAAAAAAAAAAAAAAAAAAGGAATCTACAGCGCTCCAGGATCTATTGTTTTGTAGGTTTTCTGGTAAGAGGGGTGAAAACCTTACAAAAAATGTATCCGTTTTATGATTTGAAATGATGTCTCTTTAAGAATTAAATAGTAACAATGAAACACAGGCACTGGTGAAGACTTTGAGTGGGGCTCCTCCTACTGGCAGCTGTAAGAATAACTTACGAAAAAACTGTTTCGATTTACTGTGTGGTTTTCAGCTTCCGCACGATGTGATGAACTCGCTTTGAGCGCAGAACAGCTCAGAACCGATATAATGTTGGATTATGGGCTTGTGGAGGACAGTTTCGGGTTTGAACAACGACGAAACTGAATCCAGGAAGTACAGATTGAAGTGCTGACGCCGTAAAAGAAGAAACAAAATTATGAAGAGAAATACCCGTCCAAGTATGTCTTTGACGAGCGAACAGCGTCATAACATGGCGCAAGTAAAAAAAAAGTCGATTTTCCATGATGTGTCCGCTTTAAAGCAGCACTAAGTAACTTGTTTACCTTAATATATCCTTTCCGTAGTCCTTCTGAGGGTAATACAAGTGTTAATGGGATGATTGGAGGGTCTTTCATCTCCCCCGGTGTCTCTGGCCAGAAAACCACAGTTGCAACTTGACTGCCACTGGGTCGGAGGCGCAATACACACTAATGGAATCACGAAGAAGAAGCTAACAGGCTAACGGGCAAAGCTAACTGCGGGCTAGCGCCACTTAAGCAGTATTTAGAGCCAAGTTTGACCTTCACTCCCTTTGTCTTTTCTGTCAGCGTAGTATTTACTCTCACGGACAATTAATGAGTAAAAAAACGCAAAATGCTACGACACCTGCAGTGGCGCTTTTGGCCTCTAGGGGCACGAGTTACTTAGTACTGATTTAAGTGTCCAGTGCACCACAAGGAGGGTGCGTGACTGCAGATCTGCGAACATGAGTAAAGTGAACATTATAGACCTCCACTTATACAGCACAGAGATGTATGAGAGAAAGAGAGAACGAGGAAAGGAGAAGTGTAATTTAGCGAATATAAGATGAGGTCACGGAGTACGTGAAGACATGTCAGTTACAAATAATGCATAAAGTATAAAGTAAAGAGCATCTCCTCCACGTCGAGGCCGAGGGGGCAAAGTGCTCCGTCTTATCGCGGGCTTTGTGGCAGTCTTAATGCACTGCGCACACAGACGGTAAATAGGGCTTTAATGCAAATAGCAATCACTATGACAACTCACATGACATGGGAGATTGTAAAGGCTAAATGGAGTTGTTAGGGCCATCAGGACGTGGGTGTTGCGGATGATGGTTGAAACAAAATGCCACTGCCTGCATGTCCTCACTTTATCGCCGAACGGCCGAAAGAACATACAAAAACGCGACTAAAATCAAAAGAAATGTGTGTACACAGTTGAAAAAGCTCTGTCTGAAGGAATAGTCAGTCTTCATCAGCCTGGAGGATTTTCTTTTCTTTTCACAAATGGGCTTGTTCTTCTTGCCAAAGTGGTTAAATGGTTCCAAAAAGTTGTGAGTTGTGAGCTTGAGGTTCCAAGAAGACGAAAAAAAAAAGAAAAATAATAATAGCGTATTATGTATAAATCTTAACTAATGTAAATCAGCATAGATTTGTAAAAAAAAAAAAAAAAAGGTCAAATAATGATATAAACAATTAAAAAATGTTACTAAACACTTGTTTTTCAGTCGAGTAGGGCTGAGCAATATTGATATATATTAAAATAACGAATTTATATATATTTTTGAGGAGTTTCTCAATAACGATGATCCATAATTTCTGAACCAGCAGAAATATGCAAAAATGTGCTGCAAACATCTAAATGTGCATTGCTCAGAGAAAAAAAAAGATAATAGGCAAAAAAAACAAAAAACAATTCCCCCTTTTTTTTTTTTTTTTTCTTCTATTTTTTATCCCCCTGTCTCCCCATTTTTAAAAACAATTCCCCCCATTTTCCCAGAATTGTTTCCCAGTTTGTGCCCTATTTTTTTCCACATTTCTTGTCACTGGAGATATTATACTCGGTATTATCTTGTAGACTATCTCTAGTGTCCAGGATTTGTTCACATGGTAAATTTGGGGGGTTCTTTTGGTAACCCCTGAACTGGACAACCTCAATAATAGTATGACCAGTGTGGGCTACATACAGCATGTACTTATTTCCCACTTAAACATTTAACTGCCTCGTGTTTTGACACACGCTTATTGAAACCTGCTCTTTTTTGGGCCTCTCGAGAAGGAAATTCCGAGAGTGCGGCGAAGATTTCACCGGCATCAGCAGCACAGATTCATCTTGAAAATCCTCGGAACGACAAAGTTGCGTCAGACTCCCGACGCTCAGTGCGTTGTGTTTTTTTTTTTTTTTTTCTTCAGTCTGCAGCGTCTCCCCTCGCGCGCCGCCCTTCTCTGTCAGTGCAGCCTCTAATGTGGTGTCACGACGGCGAGCGGAGCGCCGGGTCAAAGCGCTCGCACCCGGAGACGGTGGCAGAAAAGTGGCACCACACGGCACTTTTCACCTCAGCGCAAATCTACAGTTAACTTTGTGCACCCCCCCACCCCCCCCACCCCCCCCACCCTCGTCACTCTTCCGCCTTCTTTTGTTTGCTCTGAAGTCCGCCGTACACGCCGCGCCCCTGTCAAAAAATCACAACCGCGGCGAGGACTTTGAGCGAGGGAGGGGCGGGCGGCAGGTAGCAGCGAGAGACGAAGAAAAAGCTAAAAGCATTTCCAGCTATTGCTGAAACAATCCAATTACAATGCCTATCAAAGTTAGCTTCACAGGTTATAGCTTCTAATTGCCTGACAAAAATTGACACTTCAGTCGCAACAGTGTAATATAATGGGGGGCCAAATTAAATTTGATCGAGGGGCAGAAAACGATGCTATCACTCAGCGGCGCGGAAAAGAGGAGATCAACTAGCATGATATAATGGATCAAAAATGAAAATTATTCATTAATGGCGTTGGGTTTTCCAATAATGGAAACGACACAGTTCAGACGTCTTCCTAAAAACACTATTAATTAAAGCGATGATAGATCTAACAAGGCATGGCGCCCGCAGGATCACAGACCTCTCTGAAGCCCTCCCCATTATCCATCACGGCTTTCACCGTTTCCTTTCAATCTCTCCGCCCTGAAATCGTTTCATTTTCCGAAAATGACGCCACATTATACACACACGCGCGCGTTTTAAAACATTGATTTACTTCGCCAAAATGCTGACGGCGGGATTAGAAAGATTCATGTTTTAAATAAACCCAAGTGACTCCTCTTTTTCCGGCTGATTGAGTTGATTTGAGCCGCCATTGCTCGGCTACGGAATGTAAGATTAGGAACTGCACATGGAAGACTTACTTACTAAATAATATATAAATGAACTGGAAAACATTGGTAATGTTTAAAAGCCCATATGTGGCAAGTGTGGAGCTTTATAATGACACATTGCTGCAGACGTTTTTTTTTTTTTTTTTTGCAATGACCGTATATTTTAGTGAACTTAAGCCTAACGTCAAAATAAAGTATGCAAACATACATTCATAAAACAGATTTTGATTGTTTTGCAACTGGAATTATTATAAATGCTAATTCAATTTTACAGAAGGGGGTCCCGTGTCGTGGGTCTGGTGATTTGGGGGGTCCTGAAAAGTGAAATCTGCCAGTAGGGCAACCATGCATTTTATCATGGGGGGCCCGAAAAGACCATTGCTGTGCCATACTTTTCACCTTTTTTTTTTACCTTTTTCTCTGCAGCTTTCAGGGTATCTAAATATTGATATTTCACATCATACATTTGAAAATAATGTCTCTATAAAGATGTGCAAAACAGTGAATACAAGCTTTCACTTTCTTCAGCATGCTAGAAAATCCAAGGCGCCACGCTGAACACACTGAGCACCGGACAGGCCTGATGAGGAATTATGGGCGTTAAAGATGTGGAAGTAAGAAGTAAAAGATGACCACAGTGAAAAGAAGTGTGAATTAAGCAAAACACTACTGCGGATATCTCTTTGATGAGGAAACAATGTTATAACGTGGTTAAAAGCATGAGGTGTCTCTCTTAACTACAGGTATGTGTCATCTTAATATTCTGACATTTAAAAGTTGAACTTTGAAAATAAATAAAAAAATCCTTGCACCTCTGCACGAATCCCAAATGCAACAACAGTCAATGTTAAGTCAATGTTGACCCTCCTTTTTTTTGACTCGTCCTCTGTTGAAATTTCCATGTTAATGTAAAGCAATGAGTCCCATAAATCGAGTCCAGCTTTTCAAATGGGATTCACAGCGTGACACTCGGAATCACTGTCTGGCTACGGCATCAATGGGCGTAATTGCATTGACGATAATCCACAGTCTACAAAATTATTTTATATAAAGCAAAGAGGGGCCCCAAATACCACAGACTGGGCTTTGATTGAGAGCTGCTGGCACCCCTTCTAAGTTAGATAATTGTGTATCGATGGCCAATGATCCTCTTCATTTCTCCCCTTTCCACTTGGGCGCGCCGCTGGAACACTCAGACAACCCAATCACAGCCCCCGCTGAGAGGGCGGGGTCCGGGCACCCCAGGGAGGGCCCGCGCGGACACACTCTTCACATTCCTTCATTAATTGGGTAAACGTCCATGGGACGAGAGGGGGTAAGGACTCAAACCGGAGGAATTGGGTAAACTGGGCCATTGATGTTGAACTATGTACGACTGAGGCAGACTTTTTGACCATATACAGAAATGTTTGTCTACTGCATTTCAGCTATGCCCTTATCCAAATCTGTAACCAGATTCTTGGTCAGAAGTTTCTAACTGGATTGTTTTTTACACATATTTTGTGTGGTAATGTAATAAAGCACTTCTCCATTGAGATGCTCCTGCTGCTATATTCTTTTTCTAAGTGCTTTATTTTAATAAACTGCCTAAACAGTATTGCCTTGTGCATCTGTATTTTTCAAATTAGCTTAGCCGCTCTTCTGATGCCGCACAATGTTCCGCAGCATGGCTTTGAGAAAACAAAACGCATACTAAACAGTTCTTGCATGGTATTTTCCTGTTTTAAGTTTACCCTTCCTTTGGCAGCACGGTAGCACAGCGGTTAGCGCTCGTGCTTCACAGCTAAAAAGGTCCGGGTTCGATTCCCACCTGGACGGGGCCTTTCTGTGTGGAGTTTGCATGTTCTCCCCGTGTCGGGTACTCCGGTTTCCCCTACCACTAAAAACATGTATAATAGGCCCAGGGACTGCAGGTGGAAATTAGCACAACCTGGTACAATGCATCTTACCTTTCTGAGGCTAATGTATATTGTACACATGTATATTGTTCAAATAAATAAATAAATTGAGCTTTGGTTGGATTTTAATCACTGCATCCCACAATAGCTGTAGTTTTGGAGATGCTTTGGCCCCGTAAATGTAGCCATCACAAAGCAGAATAATGTTGGTAAACTTAGGGGTCTTGCCATGGAGTAGATGCTGCTATACTGAATGACAGGAGGAGAAACAAATGCATGAAAGCTGAGTTTGTAAGCACGCTTCACAACTTTCAGGGAGCAATACTAATGTAAACAATAACAAGGCTGTAGTTCACGCTCAATGCTAAACACGCAATGCACAATAATCTTTTTCACAAATGTTGTTATGGGTTTTTAAATGCTTTTTTTCCTGAAATTAAGATCTACGTATAAGCCTGTAAGCCTGCTGGTGTCTGTCATCACGGATGGACAGCTTCACTCCTCCCCACCCCTAACCGCTGACACCAGCCCGGCCCGGTAATGATCACTGACCTGGAGCTGCCAACTTCACCCCTGCCCCCTTCGCCAACTCTCCTCCCGTCTATCCTTCGCTCTCGCTGTCTTCCCTCTTCCCTCCCGCTCCGAGGCCTTGGGAGGAGGCGAGTAAAGCGAGGATTTGGACGGACGACAGGTGGAGTCCAGCCCAGGGTCGTCTTCAGGGGCAGACATCACCTAAATCAAGCTGACGTGCTCACCCAGGCCTGAGCACCCAAACGGAGGAAGTTCACCCAAAGCCAGCGCATGCCCTCCCCTTCCCTGCCCGCTCCGCCGACCCGCACGGCAAGGCTCGGTTCAAGGGGCGAGTTTGGGACAGGTCAGCGCGTGGGCTCCCAGGCTTCCAAGGCCCCTTTGGTCAGAGAGTCGAAAGGAGCCTTCTGGTATTTTGGGTAGAGAGCCAGTGCAGGGAAGAGTTAGGGATGCAGGGGAAACTGGACATTTTTGGGGGTGTGGAATGGTTGTCATAGAGAAGCATCAGCAGACAGGAAGTGAGTGTGTTCAGCCTTGAAAAAGAGACAGACTGAGGATTAAACGCAAAAGCATGAATAAAATAAAACACACTTTCAGGTACATGTTTAAAAGCTCAAAAAAGTAGATTGTCCTTTAGACCTTGGCAAACTCATGTGTCAACGCAACATTTACATTAAAATTGCTGTAAGATACCTGGCCACTGTGTCTCAGACAAAATTCCCATGACCTGTGGAGTCCCCCAGGGGTCAATCTTGGGACCCCTCTTATTCAACTTGTACATGCTTCCACTGGGTCAGCTAATGCACAGCAATGTCCTACCACAAATATGCAGATGACAGTCAGATCTATGTGTCACTGACGGCAGGTGAACATGGGCCTGTAGATACTCTCTGTCACTGCATCCAACAGATCAGTCTGTGGATGCAGAACAACTTTCTGCAACTAAACTCAGACAAAACTGAGATCATTGTTTTACGCCCACAGACACAAAGAGAAAGTGTTATTAGTCACCTTGAGTCTCCTTCTCTAAAACCGAAAAATCAGGTAGTAGTAGTAATAGTAGTAATAGTGTCGAAACCAGACTAAGAGAGACTTATCCATGTATTTGTCTCCAACAGGTTAGACTACTGTAACGGCCTGCTCACACCTGCAGTACAACCAGAACACTGCTTCTCGAGTCCTGACAAGAACCAGGAAATACAACCACATTAGTCCAGTGCTCCGGTCTCTGCACTGGCTTCCTGTCACTCAGAGAATAGAATTTAAAACAGCTCTGCTTGTGTACAAGTCTTTTCATGGTTTAGCACCAAAGTACATCTCTGACATGTTAGAGCCGTATGAACCATCTCGGGCCCTGAGAACTTCAGGGAGGGGTCTCCTGGTGGTTCCCAGAGTCAGGACTAAACACGGTGAGGCTGCGTTTCAGTTTCATGCAGCTAAAATCTGGAACAGTCTTCATGAGGATGTGAGACAGGCCTCAACTCTGACCATGTTCAAATCCAGGCTGAAAACAGCTCTTTTTATCCGACTGAAAGTATTTTATCTGCACTCTTGCTATTTACTGTAATAAATGATGTTTTATGTTGATGTTTCATGTATTGATGTTATCTGCTTTGTTGCAATTGTATCCAACTGTGAAAGCACTTTGAATTGCCTTGTGTATGAATTGTGCAAATAAACTTGCCTTGCCTGTACAAAATGTGTTAGCAAGTGCCAACCACAAAGGTTTCTAGTCATGTGCTGGATTTTCTGGCCAGTAATTTTATTTTCCTAATTTACAATGAACTATGGCTAGTTTCTTCTACACTTTAATTTTTGCTAGGATTGACAGCCAAAGTAAAAACACACAAAGAGACTGCAGACGTTGCTTTAAACCCCCAGCCCATATCTCACAGGACCGAACAGACTGGACTCTCTTTCCTACCTGTCTTTTTTTCTTTCTTTCTTTTTTTACTTTCTTCCCTTTCGACGCAAGAAGAATGGACGGTTCAAAATAGCTGCAAAAACATCACACGATACATTAATTTTAGCATAGAACTGAATTCATAAAGTACCTTTGTAGCTGACTTTGCCAAAACTGGAGTACAAAGTAGTAGCAACATTCGCTCTATTTGAAACGTCTTGTTGCTGCTAACTGTACATAAAAAAGCCCCGAGCTCCTTTTGCCTCCTGTTTAAAGCTATGGCACATTAAGTCTGTGTTCTCGAGGGCCTTTTATCTGTTTCTCAACTTATCTCCCTCAAGTTCCTGCTAATGCCATTCCCCACTTTAGCTCACAAATTCATTACTTTTCCCACTAATCTCCGCAGTGGATAAAGCCCTCTTAAATCCTTCAAAACTGTTTCTTGCCAAGTGTTGGGGAAATATATTATTGCCTATGTTAAATTAATACCCAGTGCCAAGAAAGGAAAAAAAAAGAACTATTGATATGTTCGAGTCTTCAAAGTTGCTGTGGCACCTGGGATTGCTCGGAAATTGAAAAAGATATATATTTTTGGGGGGAGACGTGGAGAGAAACAGCGAGGGCAAATTAAGGCGCCATCTTGAACCGGTGTCTGCTAAGGATTAGAGCTTAATTGTAATGTGCAAGTCTCATCCCTGGCCATTGAAACAGTGCACCGCTCCGCGTGGCCTGCCAGTCAGTGATAGAATACTCACCGCCGCCACTTTTATAATTGGGAGACAGCAACAAATCCCTCAGATTAGTGTCCACAGGAAAAGAAGCGGAGGTGTCGGGAAGGACTGTTGTTTTCTTTCTCCGCGAGTCGATACGTCGCGCGGAATTACAGCTCCTGCTTCAAAGAGGAGATCGTTTGTCACTAGTACTGGTTCATGTCCAAACAAATGCAAACATATGGTTTAAAAACCAGAGGCATCCGGGGAGTACAGACCCCTGCCAAGGCATTAAGGCAAGACGCTGCAGGTGAATAGGGAAACTTTTTAAATTTAAAGATATGAATTTGAAGCGGTTACTGTAGATTACTGGCATCAATATGAGAAAAAAAAACATGGATTTCAAGTTTTCTGTCATTTTATGTTTTCATATAAACATAAGGCCTTTTATGCCCCAGAATGTCCAAAATGTCCCATATATACGTATTTGGCAATGAAATCTGAATAATGGATTGAGCCAGGATTAAGTTTATGGTAATATTTTGTTGACATAATAGACATAATTTTGTATATCTTATTTAGTTTTAAAATAAGCTGTTTTTTGTGTGAAAACATTTAAATGTTGCTTTGCTTTTTGAAATTCAAAACTCAATCAATCAAGTCAGGGATTAGATGAATTAAAATCTCTCACGGGAAAAACCTTCAAAATTAGGTTAAGACTTTAATTATGCAGAGATATTGTTGCACCAATGTGATAAAAAACATGCTTTTTGAGAAAATGGCTCTTGAAAATAAAATGTTCCATATAAAACTACGAAGACACATTGAATCAGTGCAATAACTAAACATGTTATTGTGAAGATTATGTGCTTCCTTTTGTTTCCAGGTGAAAGCTTATATGTTAAGAGACCATTTTGGCCTGAAAATTAAAACGTTTGGCCTGTAGTGTCTCCCTTTAAAGAGTGACCAAATGTGTGTGCTTTATTACATGTAAAGACTTTGTTCTGTAGCTACAAAAACGAACCTGGGTCAGTAATTTCACTTCATCCAGGCAGGTTTGAATCATCACATTCACTTTTGGTTGTTTCTTCTTCCACAGATGAAGCGCTCCAGTCTGCCTTTCCTGGATTTTATTGCATCATAAATGTGACACAAAACTGTTCTCCACATTTTTAAAGCCCATAATCCATCACTGAACCTGTTCTCTGCACTCAAAGTGTCCATCACAACACCAAAGATTTGCTTGCATGCCGTTAGGTAAAAGTGAAATCTTGTATTCACTTTACTATGATAATATGTCATTCCTGACACTCACAATTTAAGCCTTTATATGTCATAATGCGACGTATTAATTACTAGACAAACAAACCAAATATTCCCTGACAAAATTAAACATGCTCTTCTGTAATAGACATTGGACTTTATATTTATATTTTTGGGAAGATATGATATTTATGGTAAAAACCCTTCACTGTCAGACAGACCTGCCAAATATTCCTGGAAACCATATGCAAAGCCGTGTGACAGTCTATAAGTCCCTGCTGCACATCTGGGCCTGCACTCTCATGACTATGCAAGTGTATGTGTGTGTGTACAGTATGTGTGTGTACAGTATGTATGTGTACGTGTGAATGGGGGAGATTAGCTGTTGAGCATTCAATTCCATGCTTCGACCTCAGTGTGGCCTGCACTGCCATTAGCACCAAGGACAGCGCCTTTTAGAGGAAATGGAATCTTCTCTGCATCGCAGCTGTCCCCTCCAACAAACTCAGGAGCAACAGCCCCCAACACTGCCACACTACTGGCTTATATACAGTGCCTTGCGAAAGTATTCGGCCCCCTTGAACCTTTCGACCTTTTGCCACATTTCAGGCTTCAAACATAAATATATAAAACTGTAATCAACAACAAGTGGGACACAATCATGAAGTGAAACGAAATGTATTGGATATTTCAAACATTTTAATAAATAAACAACTGAAAAATTGGGCGTGCAAAATTATTCAGCCCCCTTACTTTCAGTGCAGCAAACTCTCTCCAGAAGTTCAGTGAGGATCTCTGAATGATCCAATGTTGACCTAAATGACTAATGATGATAAATAGAATCCGCCTGTGTGTAAACAAGTCTCTGTATAAATGCACCTGCTCTGTGATAGTCTCAGAGGTCAGTTTAAAGCACAGAGAGCATCATGAAGAACAAGGAACACACCAGGCAGGTCCGAGATACTGTTGTGGAGAAGTTTAAAGCCGGATTTGGATACAAAAAGATTTCCCAAGCTTTAAACATCCCAAGGAGCACTGTGCAAGCGATAATATTGAAATGGAAGGAGTATCAGACCACTGTAAATCTACAAAGACCCGGCCGTCCCTCTAAACTTTCAGCTCATACAAGGAGAAAACTGATCAGAGATGCTGCCAAGAGGCCCATGATCACTCTGGATGAACTGCAGAAATGTACAGCTGAGGTGGGAGACTCTGTCCATAGGACAACAATCAGTCGTATACTGCACAACTCTGGCCTTTACGGAAGAGTGGAAAGAAGAAACCCATTTCTTAAAGATATCCATAAAAAGTGTAGTTTAAAGTTTGCCACAAGCCACCTGGGAGACACAAGAAAACATGTGGAAGAAGGTGCTCTGGTCAGATGAAACCAAAATCGAACTTTTTGGCAACAATGCAAAACGTTATGTTTGGCGTAAAAGCAACACAGCTCATCACAATGAACACACCATCCCCACTGTCAAATATGGTGGTGGCAGCATCATGGTTTGGGCCTGCTTTTCTTCAGCAGGGACAGGGAAGATGGTTCAAATTGATGGGAAGATGGATGGAGCCAAATACAGGAGCATTCTGGAAGAAAACCTGATGGAGTCTGCAAAAGACCTGAGACTGGAATGGAGATTTTAAGAAGTTTTTATCATCTTATTGAAAGCCTGTTGTTCTTTGATTGCACATGTTCTGACCTGCAGCCCCTTGTGACCTGCTGTAAGTGAATCTCTCCATCGTGACATCAATAAAGTAATATTTGATCTTATCAATTCATACATTTGCAGTCAAATGATCCCAGACAAACTTCTTTAAACATTTGCTTTTCTTATTATTATTCCAAATATTGTTTTAATGTTACTGTATTTACATTCATAGGTTTTTTTGTGCTTGTTTTTTATTTTTCTGGTTATGATACATGATTAATACCGCACATACTGTATGCAGATGGGCATCAAACAATCAATATTAGCATAGCCTCACATCACAGGTCTTTAATTGATCATTTACTATTCTCTCTCATGTGCCGCACAATCAGAGAACCCATCTCAAATTAAAGCGCTCAGTTCAAAACAAATAATTGGAGGCAGTGTATCCAGTGGCGAAATGCACTGATAACATAAACAGTCCATAATGCCTTTGTTTTGCTCAATAAGTTTCGTTGTCATCACACGCTCAAGCGAATTAGAAGGGCCACCGAAGTCCCCCCTGACCTTTGCTCATTAATTTTAATGGAGTGTCTCGTGGAAAGGAAAACAGGACTGGCCCCATATCTTTCTCTTCATAAATCTCCGGAGATAACGGCGCTGAAGTGAAATGATATTGCAAAGACCTTTGACAAACACCGATTTCATTATCTTACCATCTGGAATAAAACAAACAACTCAGGCCCACAGTCAAACAGTGGCTCAGAGATCGTCGTGTGTGCGAGGGGGGAAAGTTCAGCCACTTTTGACACTTTGGATTTCGGCCTAGCGTTCAGTTCAAGGTCGCGATGAGAGACACACAAAAAACAAGCTAGGCCCTGTTTAGTGGCGCTAATGTCCTTTTAGGTCAAAAAAGACAAACATACTTCATTACATTCTGACCTAAAATTTGTGAATTGATAAAGACATTTCTGTTTGCAGGATCAGACGTTCTATGCGTGAAACCCACGAAGTTACTATAAAGACCGTGTGTGAAGTCTGTCTCCTCTGCCCCTCCTTCTTACTCTGGCTCATTTTCAAACCGTTCCTGAGTTCTGCTCAGGTGAAGCGTGTCCTCATATTCTTTACGGCCTGCTTAAACTTAATCAGGGAACTAACAAGCCCCCTGCCCTCCAAATGATACAGCTGTATGTGTTAAAGATCAGGAAGGATTTAGTTGAAGATTTCATAAGACAAACTAATTAACCATTTACATTAAATAAATTACTTTTAAGGAAATATCACAAAAATAGTATATAAAGAGAACTTGGAAGACAAAGTCCCCAAGATTAACGCATTTGTTTTGTCAAAGTTTGGTTTGGTTTGTTTGTGTTGCACGCATTAGATTTCAGAAGCATGAAGAGCATGTCCTGTGTCTTCGGACCTTTGTTACATTGAAACATATCACAGACACATGCTGTTTGCTGCTGCATGATTACTTTGCCTGATCCACCTTGACAAAAGTGTTTGATAAAGCGGCTTTATTAGCGCTCACAGGAGGGGATGTGTAGGCCTGTGTGTGAATGGAGAGAGGCTGGTGGACATTAGCAGAGCTAATGGAGAGCCCTGAAAGAGTGCCAGAGTTTCCATTCTGCTGCAGTGTAGCTCTCAGTAAGTATCCACGGTATCACACAGCTAATTGCCTTTATTGTCTGCAATGCTCCAACCAATATATTATGCTAATGTCAGTGGCTATGTACTACTTACTGGCTCACTGATAGCACTCCACGAACATACATGTTTTCCTTTAGACCATCTGGCACGCCATGTATGACCCGCTCGGAAATGCATGTATGTGCTAATTAATTAGCATAGCTCAGGAAGCAATTATACTGCGATGCAGTCCCTCCAACACCCCCCACACATAAACTCACTCAGTGTCCTGGTCCTTCAAGAGCTCTCCAACACGCTTCATTAGCTCTGATGTGTGGCAGAGGAGCACGAGCCGAGTCACTGCAGCTGCCTCTGCTCAGGACGCCGGCCTCAGAGAGACGGACCACGCAGAGAAGACGAGGTTCTGATGCCATGGCACTCGTTATATTCAACAGAAGCACAACACTGCCTGACCAAAAGAAGTCTAGCATTAGCGTTTAGCTCGCTGTTCTTATGTGCGGTTGCTGCAGTTGGCCAGGTCTAGGTTCAGCAACACTATGTGCCCAAAGAATAAGATCAGCTCAGGTGGATCACATTATTCCATTCATGGTTTTCTTCTTCCCTGATGGCACAGACATATTCTAAGACGACAATGCCAGGATTCATCGGGCTCACACTGTGAAAGAGTGGATCAGGGAACATGAGACATAATTTTCACCCATGGGTTGTCCACCACAGCGTCGAGATCTTAACCCCATTGAGAATCGTTGGGATGTGCTGGAGAAGGCTCTGCGCACTGGTCACACTCCCCCATCACCACTACAAGATCTTGGGGATAATGAACGCAACACTGGATCTTCTGACATTGCAGAAGCTTATTGAAACGACGCCACAGTGAATGCTAAAGCTAAAGGCGCACAAAATATGAGAGCGTGTGACCTTTGGGTATAATAACTTATTTTTGTCAGGCAGTGTATAAAGTTTTTAAATACAATCAAACATCTAAGCCGACACATTTAACTCACAGTGACTCCCAAGAAGTTACAGTCAGCACTAAAAAACGTTTACTTTTAAGATACATACAAAACAAATGCTACATATACTATATTGTTACATCATTAACATTCTATTCTATGCAGACAAGTTACTACCGAAATTGTACATGAATGACTTTTTTTAAGAGACCCCCATATATACAGTAAGTTCATCCTTTTATCGTGCAAAAAGGGAAAATGCATTGAAATGACATGATAGAAATCCTATAGTCTCTAAGTACAAGTGTCAGTCTGTGCCTCCGCTCATAGTAGTATCCCCCTCCCAACACTTCCCACGTACATACACGTACAGTCCCCATCATGTCTGCAGCGATTCTATCTGAATGAACCTATTAATCCAAATGAGGGTGTTTATATTTCATGTCAGGGCCGGGGTTCCGCATGTCACTTTCTACATGTGTAATTTATCATTAAGCTGCAGCGGAGCATACAGGAGCGGCGCCTGGGAACACGAACCTATGACTGTGAACAAGAATCCCATTAACACGTGATAAAGACCAAACTCTGTGCATGGAATGTGTCGCAGAGGACTCCAAAGCACTTTTTTTATTTTTTATATTTATATACAGTATGATCTTCTATTCACACAATTGTTGTTGTATGTGTTCAACACGTTTTTCATTCAGTTCAATTGCTACAGCAGACAGGTGTAGGAGATGAGACTCAGGACCAAATAAACTATTTTTGCACGTATTGTGTGAGAATTACCTGTATATAACTAAAAACGTCATTATTATTACGATATCAAGCAACAGTTACAGCGATAGGCCAGTGTAACGCCTCACTTGAAAGCTAAGGCCTACAGAACTCATCTAAACTTGTGTTGCCACATTTTTGTTGCTTTTTTGTGTCATTTTTCCGTTTGTTTTTTCATTACTTTTTTGTTACTTTTTTATTGGATTTGTTTCACTTTTTTGTGGCTTTTTCATCACTCTTTATTTGTAGTTTTGTCACTTTTTTATTGTGTTATTGTTGCTTTTCCGGCACGTTTTTGTCGCAAAGAAGCTTTTAGATTTGGGTAATGCAAAACTGGAGAAAATGACCTCAGTTTAAATGGGGGTTAAGAGGTTACGACACTAAATTTGGACCAAAACAAAGTTTTAAAAAAAAGAAGTAGATTACGTATATCATGACTAAAACTGCGATTAGTCTGCACTGAAACTACAGACTAAAATCAACATATTTACCAGAGAGCTCAAACAGTGGCTTAAATCTGGCCAAACCTGTTCCCATGTGTAAAATTTGCCTTATCTTGTTTAATAATGTGTTTTATTGTAACCTTGTTTTTATAATGTGTTTAATCTCTGTAGCCTAATAGCCCCCTATGGACAGGTGTTGAAAATTAGCACATGTGCTATAACACTTTAAACAATGCATCTGGTTCGTCCAATGTTAATTGCTATGTCCATATGAAATAAATAAATAAATAAATGATACATATTATATATATTGCGATACATTGTGCAAACCTTTCCCCAAAATGTCTGTGTGCACAAAATGTCAACAGAGGGCGCATGAGAGAGAAACATATACGATACACATAAAACATAGCTAAAAGCTAACGGCGAAGTGAAGGCATTTTAAAGGAACAGGCCACAGTTTTTCCATCCTGAGATATGTTCTTACCTCAGCTTAGACGAGTTGATGCGCACCTGTCTGGTCTTTGTGCGTGCGCTCAGTCTCGCAAATGTTGTTAGCATTTAGCCGCTCCCGGCAAAGGTGTAGCTCCAAACTGGGGTGAAGTTAGAAGCTACCAAGCTGTTCCACGTCCGCGCTGTAATATCGTCGAAGTACTCCAGGTGTTATTAGGCCTCACAATATAGTGCCCCTTTTTTATCCGCTTAGAAAATCGACATGTTTGATTTTGTGTAACTATACTTGGATCGTGTTACTGTATTTAAGTAGGGAAAACGTGGAACAGCTCGGTAGCTTCTAACTTCACCCCAGTTTGGGAGCTATACCTTTGCTGGGGGAGGCTAAATGCTAGCAACATTTGCAACATATCTCAGTATGTAAAAAAATGGTGGCCTTTTCCTTTATTAAATGACAAGAAAGAGTCATGAGAAGGTGGACTTCAAAGCACTGTGGGTCTAATGTGTTTAAAGTGTTATGTCCAAGAACGTGTAATATTTCAAAGATCGTGTGCAGGATTTCTGTACTGCGCTGTAAGTCCACGTTGTTTGTTGGTACTAGCGTTATGCATATTCATGGCGAGCCCGGCGCTGGTTGGTGGCAGTGACACTGGAGGAGGGAGGGGGGGAGAGGGGTGGGCTGGGGGTGTCAGAGGTGGGATGGGGGGGGGGGGGGCTGCGACAGGGGAGGGGGCGAGGCGTGCTTGTCGGAGTGTGTCACGTTTCCAGACCAGCGAATTTTTTTGATTAAAGTCCCTTATCCGTTTTATCATGCATATCCTCGCTCTGATTAAAGTGATCGGAGTCTGACACTCACAATGTCAGAGCAGGGGACCCGGGACTGCCCCCCTCTCGCTCAACCCCTTTCTCCACTCCCTCCATCCCTCACTCTCTCTCTCTCTCTCTCCTCACCCTTCTGCCTCTCTCTTCCCCTCCCTCGCTCTCTTAAGCCGCTCCCCCCCTCCCTCCCGCGCTCTCACTTACTGCTTGTGTGGAATGTGTAAATCTTCCTCCCCTGAAAATACTGGAGATCCTGATGTCCCACTGACATCTATAGGAGACGCCGCGCTGATAGGGCTTCATGCATAAACATGGCGTCCGGAGCTGACAAACACTGCTGCGAACATGTGCTGCTTATTACCCCAATGCCAAAACAACATTTTAGCAGTTAGACATGCTCCCGACCACATTGTAAACATTTTTAAATCGCGCGGTTAATTATATATTCATGCGAAACCAACCCACATCTAACAGTAAGTGCTGGTGATTTATCCAGAACTTTTGCAAAAACAGGCTTCACGTGTCCGTCGGTTTATGATGCGTTCCTAAATGACCCACAAAGAAAGCAATGTTTTTTTTTTAAACAAAATGTGTCAACAAAAGGCCAAAAAATAAATAAGAGACTACAAGTATGAAACGGGCTAAGCTTGTTAACATAATAGCTCATGTATTATCAGTGTTGGGGCTAACGTAAAACTGAGGAATATAACATACTCCTGAATCAAAATATGATTATTATTATTATCATTACAATTTTGCTTTTAAAAGGTTTGTATTGATGTACGAACAAAAAAAAAAGCCTAATATTGAAGTGCAGGACCAAATAACATAGGACACTGGTGTATAAGCTCAAAACACGAAAATGGGGATAGAAAAGGAAATCTTTGACTGCAATTTTGCTCAGTGGCATTATTACTATTTTAAGTAATAATTTCAGTCAAGTAACTCAAAGTAGTGTAACTCAGTTACATTCTTGAAACAGTAATATGTACTACAAACATATTACATTTTTAAAGTTGTGACTACTAATATATAATGTATTACAATTTGAAGGTAACTTATAGCATTTTACATTATCATTAAAACATGTCACTTAAAGAACTGTTGTTCCCTCATGAATTTGAGTCATTCGAGCAACAAAGATGTCCCAAAGTAGTGAAACATGAAAATGTGAACATATAATGTGAATATAAGTAACAGGATGTGGTAAAACATGTACAAATCCTCGAACAATGCATCACACTAGCCCTCGTCTCGCACCACTGGCCTTGTGGAACACGAAAGGATGGACATATTCGGAGACAATATGTCCTCTAAGATAACGAAACATGAATCTATACTAGGTTTGTGACAGTTACAAGTTGCATGAGGATGTGGTGAATTCCTCATGTGTTTATGGATGTATATAAGGAATCAGGATGTGCGAATTGAGTCTCACGGCCAGATCAGAAAGCATGAAGTGAGATGTTGTTGATGAGCAGTATCTCGACAGTAACTGAGTGGATTTAATGTTCCACACCGTTCAGTCACTTATGTTACTCCACAAACCTACCCCTACGTCACGGATTGTTTTGTGACTTTGGCAACTTTTCAAATCCACCCAGAGTGCTGCAGAGTGCCACTGGTTATACGTATCTTTCAAATGGGAAAATGCATGACTGCTGTTCTCATGTTGGCTTGATAAATACGGGCGAACACGGGAGCACAACATTGTATTCATTTCTTCACATGCGGCTCTGTGATGGCGGGCTAAATTACTGCAGCAGTCTATTTGAATGTCACCCCATGATGAGAGGCTGCGTGCGGGGTGGGCGTCCCACACACACAGGCCTGATGAAACAGCTGGTCCGCACACAGCCGAGACCATCCAATCGGAAATAGTAATTAATGGCATTAGAATATTGCACAGTTTGGTGCCATTGAGAGACTGGATGACTTTAAAATGTGTAAATCCACAAACTTATCTGACCCAGCGACGGGAGGCTTTCCACCCCCTCAGCTAAATAGATTAATTATCTGCGGGGCCTGGCACTGTCGTCAGGAGCCACATGGATATCAGATCGGCCCGGATACCGCTGGAGAGCATCTCCTGCTAATGATTACTGCATGAATATGTTTAGCTCCACTTCCACGGAGCATGCACTGTGCAGATAGAGGCGGCAGCAGCCAAAGTCCTGCTCCACACACACACACACACACACACAAGCACACACAAACTTCTGTTCAGGGGTGTTTTCAGAGTCCACAGATACATTTAAGTGCTTTTTTTTAACACTGTACATGATCGAGCCTGTGTGAATGTGCACGCGTCCCAGAGGAGCAGCACTATCTGTAAAGAGCCTCTGAAGCACTAGAGTCTGTTTCCATGCATTACATCCAGGGAGCGGCGGACAAATCATCAGAGATTTTGACAACCAATATGGAAACAAGAGGGGGGGGAAATAACAAGGTAAAGGGGGGGGGGGGGGAAGCCGGTCCAAAGTCAGAGAAAATGGAGAGAGCAAAGGATCTCAGGGGTAAGTATTAGTTGTCACCCCATGATCAAATAGTATAGGCCAGGAAGCGGCCGCGAGTGCCTGCGCCGGGCAAAAAGAAATATAAAGTCCAGATTTAATTCTGATACGGAGAAATAGAATTTCAAAGCTGGATGTCTTATCGTTGGCATGTCCCTTTGCCGGACTGATTTCCCTAGCAAAAGCCTGTCAGTGCTATTATGTTGAACATGGAACCAATTTACTGCGCCGGCTAAACAGGGTTACCTGTGCTCTTGTACCCCCTAAATGTTTGAAGTTATCAGACAGAGGGAAAAATAGCATTTTGAATGTTTGGGGAGAAGGGGTGATGGGGGGGGCAGCCGCGGGGCCGCTCGGACGCCTCTGGACTGTAATTGAAAAGTATCAATCAAAAACAAGGCCAGGGCCGGGGAGGGGAAGCTATTATGTTAACCCAGTCCGCTGCAGAGCCGGAGCAACCAAATGCATTTCTTTGTATTGGTAATGCTCCCCTGCTCTCCAAGCCTCTAAGCCCTGCGACCGGGGCGTCTGTATCTCCGCACGGACAGCGCGAGGGGGACGGGGAGCGGATTATCAAGTGGAGCATGTGGCCATTACAGCCCTGTTTCGTGATGCTATCTGCCTTTGAGATAAGCAAACCCGGGCTGGTCAGACGTTTCCAATTTCTATACATGAGAGATGAAGACCTTCGCTCTTGCCCGCCTTCACCTTTCTCCATGTTATTATATTTTTTTCACACAGACCTAACACTGCCCTCTCCGTTTCAGGACGAGTGTCTTCTTCCGCGCCGCAACAGCCCCCTGACCTCAGGACAACAGCGAGCAGCCAAACTACACAAAATGGATTTCCGTGCAGAGGCGCCGAGATAACCTACATCGCAAGTAGCGGACATAGAACTTATAAGACAAAAAGGAATTGGCGATCACAAACGTCCATGAAACATACATCTGTGGAGAACCGGCTTCTCTTTTGTGCATCCACTGACAGTGCCTGCCTCAATTATACAATAGTCCCACTTTCTGCATTTGTTCTTTATAAGGAATTTCGGAAATGCAAAGTAGTTGGTGGGCAGCGTATCCCTATCAAGCGCACCAGAACAAATGCATTTCGTTTTATTGAACCGCCCTTGTTGTGTTTTGGCCATGACTCAATCTGTTCTGATTAGGCGGGGGACAGGGACAACACACATATTCAAATGGGCTAGACCTCAAAGGGTCACTGAACAATTTCCTCTGTTCATGGAAAAAGGATATTGCTCAGCCATTGGTATTCCCTGGTGCAACCCCCCCCCCCCCTTCTTTTTTTTTTTTCTTTCTCAAAGGGGCCTGAGAATAAATTTGCGGATGCATTAACATATAAGGAAGTCCAAATGACACAGAGTGGTATGGCTGCTGTTTTTGTCGCCCAAATAGCCGTTAGTTAAGGACACCCTCCAAGTCTAGGTCAAGCTCAGAGCGAGCGGAATTATGCATTCGCGCCCTGTCTGGAGCGATCCGTGGCTTTTCCGAGTATTAAAATGAAGTGTTTTACAAGTTTGAGCCCCCGGAGATGGAACGGCGCCGAAATCCGATGGGCCAATTTCTGTGGTCAAGTCGTGCCGTGTGACAAGAGAGGTCATATGTTTCAATAATTTACTGCTATGGCATTTGTATCGCCTACAGGGGGCGGACACTCGATTTGAAAGGGAATGAAATCACTTAACGTGCAATGCGTGTCATGACTTTGTGATAAATCGGTGGACCCAGTGCCAGAGTGGTTACCTTTGCAATCTCTACAGCATTTTGGACTCTCCACATTGTGTTCTCCTGTTATGGATGTCAGTTTAAGGACTTTTCACCATTCAGAAGATAGAAGCGCAATGTCAGACAGGTCTCTGTTTTGCCCTGGCCGCATCCTTTAAGTGGACACATGCCCAATCCTTCGGAGTCTGTGTTCATGACCTTTTCTCCACATCTCCTCACACAACACCCGTGGATTGACTCCTTACTCGCTCCCACTAATGAATCAGTAAACGGTCAAATAAAAGTGCTTGTCTACCTACATCAGCCACTGAAAGAGCTCAACATCATTTACACTTCCATCCATGCACCGTTCACGGGTGAAGTGTCTAGCCCAAGGACACAAAGACACCTGCGGGATTCAAACCGACTGTGACCCTCGCATCACAAGTCGCACGCTCTACGATCTGCACCACAATCAGTCACTTGATTCTAGGGAACAATATGAGAGTGAGTATGTAGTTCTCAGTCAACTCCGAATTAGCATTAGCAACGTTATCATTCATGGAGTCAATAATTAGCCATTTGCTGCTTTACTGCCAACTTTTTGACGTCTCGACATTACATTGTCTTTTTCTCCTCTTTTTGATACAAGTTAAAGCAGAACTAAGTAACTCATGCCCCTAGAGGCCATAAGCGCCACTGCAGGTGCCGTAGCATCTTGCGTTTTTTTTACTCATTAATTGTCCGTGGGAGTAAATACTAGGCTGACAGAAAGACAAAGGGAGAGAGGGATATAGTACATTGTGCTATATCCACAACCCAATGACACAACGGAGATAAAGTTTTTCAGTCAAATGTGGCTGTAAATACTGTTAAAGTGGCGCTAGCCCGCAGTTAGCTTTGCCCGTTAGCCTTAGCTTCTTCTTCGTGATTCTATTAGTGTGTATTGGGCCTCTGATCCAGAGGCAGGGAAAGTTGCTAGGGTGGTTTTCTGGCCAGAGACACCAGGGGCAGATGAAATACCCCCCAATAATCCCATTAACACTTGTATTACCCCCAGAGGGACAATGAAAATAATGTATTAAGGTAAACAAGTTACTTAGTTAAACAAGTTACTCAAATTGTATGTTTTTTGTAATGTTGGGCTTTCAAACAAACTGACCGATTTATTGATTGAACTGTGAAAAGTATAAAATCATATTCCTTTTGATCACAATAACTACAATTTGAGATCTTGGCATCCCCCGAGGGAACTAGAACTTGCAACAGTCGGTAAACCCCCGTAGTTGAAGTTGAAAATAGCAAGCGGGTGTGAAAGTATGGCAGAAGAAATGTTGAAAAAAATCCTGGTTGAGATGCTTTTTGAAGGAGTGAGTATCTATGGGGATGGATATGGGAGGCGCGGGGAGCTCTCGGACTGATGGACAGATATGTAACAAGGAAGCACTGGAGTAGGCACTGTATGTAGATGGGACAGGAGAGGAGGAGGGTGGGAGGGGGCTGCGGGACGGGCGGCGGACGGGGTTTTTAATTCAGATTTCATGTGGGCTCGCTCAGCAGTCACCGGAGTCTAAAGTGACTCTGGGGAGCCTCACAGTTCTATATGCAAATATCTCAGCGCACCTGGCCAGTGGAGCAGGCCTGCCGAGAGGTTACTTATGCAAATCTGATTGAGTGAGAGCATATTGCCAGAGCAAGCAGGCGAGTGCGCGGCTGTGCGCGAGGGCCGCGCGGGCGTACACACAGACACACAGTTACGCGGCGCTGGTTATTTTTCACAGGGGGCTCGGGGACGCCGCTGTGTTCCCCAGGAATAGAGGTGGCGGACAGGGAGAGAGGGGCGAGGATAAAGACAGGACAAGTGAAAAGAAAAAGAAGAGCGTGGAGAGAGGGAAGCACACAATTTTATTTCACTGAAGGAAAAGGATGTACTTAGGATTTACAATGTATTGGAGACAGAATTATCAGTGATATAAAATGGCTTCTGTTTTTTTCCATAAAAGCAGCGTGGGTGAAGTGTCTTACCCAAGGACACGGCAACTGCAATGCCTGTACAGTGATTGAACCACTGACCTTTGGGGTCACTGGCTGAACGTGGCTCAGGGGGCTCCTAATGTTGTCCTAGTGGGATGCACATAAAAGGTTTAATACATCTAAATGTGTCCTTGATTTGAGTAACTGATTAAAAAAATTCTATGAGCTTTTAAAAAAAAATAATAATAATCTTGAATCCCAGCTGTCATTGTGTCTTTGGGCAAGACACTTATATTTTTATTTGGGAGGGTCAGTGCATGTTAATGAACATACATGGGTCTCATGCATGTAAACAAGCTACACCGATTGTAGCCTTGGGCCAATTTCCATCCGTCGTCCCCCATGCGCACTCTCAAACACGCTCACACAATGTACTTATTTCATTTAGTCAGATGACTTTTTGCAGAGTGGGCTTTGAACCATGATCATGGCACACACAACCTGAAGTTTGCTTCATTTGTCCATCTTGGCGTAATCTTCCATATTGTGCATATTCCATCTCGTGCTCAAAACAATATGTTCCACCTGCTGATGTCACGAGGTGGTGCTTTTAAAATGCATTATATTCACAATGTTGATGCTTGAAAGCTGAATCACATGTCATAAAACATGAAATACAAATGCAAAACAGGATCTTTAACGTGTAAGTAAGCTCCAAAATTCAGTTGTCAAGCATTTAGAATAATCCTTTAAGTTTGCGTATGTGTATGATAAAATGAAAAGAAATGCCTTTGCTACTCCATATTGTTGTTGTGAGACGAGCAGGAAACGCCACAGCCTTTGTTGCGAGCCCACCCGAGACTGCATTAGTCAAATGGAGTAGCTCAGCTTTAAGCAGAATGACAGAATGGATAGATGAAGAGAGGGAGAAGGCGGAGGTGGGGAGGGACAGGTGGAGCGAAATGTCAGGGAGGAGGAGACGGGACAGGGGGCTGAGAGGAGCATCATTCTTATGGACGTAATGGCATCGCTGCGATCACTCATGTCCTATAGCTTTAACTGCGCGCGGAGGGCACGCGCGGGGCAGGGACGGCACGCGGGCACGAGGTAATTCCCTACACCCGCTTTGTAAATGGCCGAAAATCCCAATATGGCTGACACCTCTCCCCCCCCCCCCCCCCCCCACCCTCCTTTCTCGTTCTTTCCCTCAGAGGCTAGGATTAACCTGCTGATTAAGTGGGAAGGCTTGGCTTGAGCTCAATTTCAGTGTGATGTAGACAAATGAGGAGAAACCACATTGGCACAAACGGAGCTGCCCCATAGCTCCAGCCCGAGGCGCAACACATTAATAAAGAGAGATTTAGGCGCGTGATGATTATTGATAACGCTGTGCATAATGTAAAATGCCAGCATGGATGAGAGAGGCCAACCGTGAGAGGCAGCGGAAAGTGCTAATGGTAATGGGGGTACCATGGGCTTTTGTTTTGCACAGAGGAGAAGGTACAGGCTGGGGACGCACTGTTGTGGGGCCTGCACTGAAAATGTCTGCAAATGATTCTAGCAGTGATGTTATTGGCAACATCATCGTTATGTGTGGCAATAAATGACCCAACGATATCTAATTGGCAACAAGACTTAGGCCCCCAACCACAGATGCCTCCTCACTTATTGTTTTGTGGATGTTAACATGAAATCAGATTGAGGTGGTGATTTGCCCCTCGTTCCCGGACCATGTCTTTCTGTCATGTCTATTCCTGTGTCTGCTCCCCCATCCAAGGTGCTGCACTTTGGATCAAGTGCAACACTTTAGGATCGTGCTCAACAGCAGGTGTCATTGAGAAAATAAGTAAGTGATTTATTTGTAAATTGTATTGTACAATGAATTGAGTTCAAGTGTTGCGTTAGTCCTGAATAATTGAGTTCAGATGTTGGGTTAGTCCTGAAGAATTGAGTTCAGGCGTTGGGTAAGTCCTGAAGAATTGAGTTCAGGCGTTGGGTTAGTCCTGAAGAATTGAGTTCAGACGTTGGGTTAGTTCTGAAGAATAAAGTTCAGGCGTTGGGTTAGTCCTGAAGAATTGAGTTCAGGCGTTGGGTTAGTCCTGAAGAATTGAGTTCAGGCGTTGGGTTAGTCCTGAAGAATTGAGTTCAGGCGTTGGGTTAGTTCTGAAGAATAAAGTTCAGGCGTTGGGTTAGTCCTGAATAATTGAGTTCAGGTGTCGGGTTAGTCCTGAATAATTGAGTTCAGGTGTTGGGTTAGTCCTGAAGAATTGGGTTCAGGTGTTGGGTTAGTCCTGAAGAATTAAGTTCAGGTGTTGGGTTAGTCCTGAAGAATTGGGTTCAGGTGTTGGGTTAGTCCTGAAGAATTAAGTTCAGGTGTTGGGTTAGTCCTGAAGAATTTAGTTCAAGTATTCGGGTTAGTCCTGAAGAATAAAGTTCAAGTGTTCGGGTTAGTCCTGAAGAATTGAGTTCAGGTGTTGGGTTAGTCCTAAGCCAAGACCAGCATGTTTTTGGAGGTCGGGTAGACCGGAGTACTGCCCTTCAGTGCTCCTCTGAAAAGGTGCCACGCCTTCTGGGTTTGTCCCCGTTTCAGAGCGTAGTGTCCTGCGCTAGTGAGCTCCTCCACCTCTTCCTTCCTATTACTCCTGCGCAGTAGAGAGTAGAGAGACCAAATTTGTCTTTTCAAGCTCAATTATTGTTGATCTGTTAGTGAATAATCTAACCTCTGCTCTCATCATTGAAGCACTGGTGAAATGCAATCAGTGTAAGAAATGTAAATGGTGCCAATACACCTAAATAATTAATACTTTTATCACCACATCTTGATTCACCACAAACTTATTCAAACTCTTTCCAAGTCATGAACAGTCCCCCCCACTCTTTCTTTACAACATTTAGTTATCATTAAAAGTTCTGACAAAATCGCAGTGACACCAAAGTCCCATTTAGCTCCAAATTACGCACACTTTCTGCGGCAGCTAAATGAATCAGAAAGGATCAGCGTGAAGAGAAAGCGTCTGACCGGCTGCGGCGTCTCTCATTGTCACACGGCGCTTGGCTTTCAGTTTTGCTTGAGTTGATTTTTCACTGGGGCTCGCGCCGTCAAACCGGCCATCAGTCACTCCATCTGACATCTATTGTGTTTAATTAGTGGTACCAAATGTTGAAGGAGATACCTGTCCATGTGTGTGTGTGTGTGTGTGTGTGCGTGTGTGTTGCGCGCGCGAGCTAGCATGTCAATCCGCTCTTTAGCATGTCTCGTCGAGTGATGAATCGGCGCTGACAAATTAATTTGATAAATCATAATTACTGTATATCCTACCTAAATACGTGGTGGAGTGTGGTCGGTGCAGTTGCGCAAACACGTAGCCACTTTGTCACATTTATTCCGCACAGCATGGAGGATGTGCTCCAATGCCGTTTAGATAAAGAGAAATGGCTGTCATCAACTAATGTTATGATTTTTATTGAGAATCGCTAATAGGCGCAATTCGGGTTAGATTATGGAGCTGCAAATTCAACAGTCATCAAACTGAAATTGTGATAGTTTGGTGGTTTGCACTCTCACCTTGCAGAAAAACACGGTCCGGAGTTTGATTCCTTTGCCGGGTGCATGGCGGAGAATGTATAGTCTGGGTTTCCTTCAGGCAACTTCAGGCTAAAATACTTCCAGTTTGGTAATTCAAGATCTCTCTCCTGCATAAAGATATTTTTCTAGAGGGACAAATTAATTCTTAAAAATACGTACGAATTTGAATGGTCGTGATCAAATGCAAAGTTATTTTCTGTAGGTGGTACAATATCCCTTACGGAAAGACAAAGTATCCACAATGTCTTCTTAATGGAGACAGGCCCTAGATTATCTCTACAAACTTGCTCCGAAATGCACATGACTCTTGTATTATTTTAACAGTTCATAAAAAACTGTTGTGCTTGAAATACTGTGTGACCTGAATCTTGATTTCAAAACCTATACATCACAAATCTACACACAGTACGTGTCACAAAAATGGAAAATAAATATATTTTCCAAAACTGTGTGGCCTTAGATGTACCAAAACATTGGTTTCGATACTTAAACGAGGGGAGCAAAACCAGTCAATAAAACCAGTGAAGTAAGAAATAACACAGTGTCAAGCTAATAATAATATAGGCCTCTCTCGTTAGTCAATGCCTCTTGCTCCAGTAATGGCCCAATTAGGGGAAGCCAACCCTGGTCCTCTTTAGGTGTGTCTCAAATTGATTATATCACGATGCGTAGACAGCCCAGTGCTCCCAGATCACAGATAAAGCGTGCTGGGTGTTTGTGGGCATAAATGGGGAGGCAGGCCAGGACTAAAGCGGGCTAATCAGAGACCGTTTTCACACTTGTTTAGGCTTTAGAGTGTTCATGCTAGAGGAGAGGGGGAAAGAGGAGGGGAGGTCAGGAGAACACAGGAACATCATGGTTTAGTGACCTCGGTATTAAGATCCAAGCATTTGAGCATTCATACGATTTTGTGCATTTGTGTCTTGCCTTGAACCCTATTATCTCTAGCTGAAATGTGAGACTTTAGTTGTGTGATTTCCCGTTCAGTTCCCTTTCTCTTCAAACTCTAAACTTTAATTTATCCAGCTTTCAACGGCTGCAGATAAGGCAGTAGACATACTGAAAATAGTTTTAAAATGTTTCTTCATTTAAAAAAAAAAAAAAGGAATGTAAGCCAAAGTCTCCTAAGATTTCACAGTTTTTTTCCGAAAAAAAGGGGTGATTGGGAGCAGGCCAGGGTCTAGGAACTTTGTTCAGATCTTGGACAAGGTCTTTAGAACTGACAATCTCTGGCTCAGGGGTGTTCAACGGGCTAGATATTGAGGTTTAGATGTCATGGAGGATCACAGACCGGTGATTAATGCAATGAAACATTCAACTTGGTACATTTAGATTTAAACCACACCTTTATTTAGGTTTGAAGAAGCCTCAACACCAGCTCTGTCTCACCTTAAAATGTTTGATACTGAGGTTATATTCATGAAAAACTATAAAACTGTCAGTAAAATTTACCATCTCCAGCAATATTTGTCAACCTTGCAAAGAAACAACAAATTGGTCTGAAGGCCGCATTCGGCCCCCAGGCCACACTTTGGGCACCTCTGCTGTTGCTGAAGCATTTGAATAATGTTATAGCATACAGTGCTTCAGAAGCTTGAGTTGACAGTGTTAGCAGTACTATGTACTCATTATTCATTCACTCCACACTTGATGGGAGTATGATACGACTGTAGCCGGCCCCTCCGACCACCAGCACTCACTCATCCACGCATCATATTTAAACATAGACAAGATGGCATAATGATTGGAGCCAGCATTTGAACCACTGCTCTTTGGATCCGTGCATCAACGCTCTAACCCAGTGGTTTGAAAACGTTTCACACATATAATATTTGACCTTCCAAAAACCAGACCTATAGCTAAGATCAGGACTTAACCAATTGAATATGTGTTTTGTCTGCTTTTAGCTCTTGATGGAAACTAACATGAGAAGAATATGAAGTCCACACAGAGAAAGGTCCTGGAAATGATCTCGGGACCTTGCTTGAGCAAAGAGATCGGATTGGATTATCCTGTCCGGTAGTTTGGCCATACCATTACATTAAATCTGAGAAACTGCCCTCCCATTTGCTCATTCTCTGCCTCCACTCCTCTCGCTCTCTCCACCTTGGCCCCTCCGACACCTCGCCAGCCGACAACAGGGTCTCTGCCTTGGTGACTGACAGCCTCCCTAATTGTATCCACTCACTCATGACAATTTGATTAAAATATTACGCCAAAGTCTCACCCCCTGTTTGTTGCTCCTCTTCCAAATCTAATTTTGATTTGAAAAAGAGAGATTACCTTCACGAGCATGACTGAGGATGCCATTAACTTCTACTTAATCTTTATTATGGCCGGCAATTTTAACATATGTATGGCTTTGGTCGCGCTTCTATTGTTCCTGTCCAGGGCGAGCGTCCATTTTTCATCTCGGCTGTCCTTTTGGGAGGTGGATCTGTGCGTGCGTCTGGAGATTTGAACCCGCTTATTTACGAGATGAGTGGTGACTTGCTGCGCTGCAGAAGTGACATCAATCAGAACTGGGTATGGCATAACCAGAGTGGGGAATAAAGAAGTGTCTAACTGTTATAAATGACCGGTATTTTCAATATTTTTTGGCAAAACGGTAAACACATAAAGCATCCATTTGCCCCAGTGGTCTTTAGTGTCACCCGTGAGTTCATTTTCATATAGCAGCGTTGGAAAACCTCCAACAGGCAAAATCAAAGTCATAGACCAGTCGACGTACATCAAAGCGCAGGTGAAGTGGCTCACACAAGGACACAACTGAAGTATGCACTATATCACATGTAGCAAAGACAAGGCCCGCGGGCTAGATCCAGCCCCCGATTGTAGAGCATAAATTCCTGAGTTTGTCACAAAAAAAAGTAAGTGTCGAGTCCATTCCTGTGTGGAATTTTTTGGAACGCTCACTCTACAAGGGGATAGCCAAAATTACAAAAGGAAATAATTCCAGACGTGTCCAGCAGAGGGCACTGACAAAATAAGAGATCAGGATGTAAACAACATATTATCACCACGTGGTAAATGGTCAGTCTGCCCTAGGTGAGTGAATAATGACTATGGACTTAGAGAAGCTTGTAAAGTGCAGTACAATTGTAAGCCATTAATATTATTTATCAGTGGGCTACAGTCCTGCCGGGCTTTGGACCAAATCAGTATTATCAGGGCCCATATCATTATCAATTAATATAAAAAAAAAAAAGGTTTTCTCAATAGTATTTTCCTGTTTGTGTTCCCTGTGGCCCTGCGACCCGCCGTGGAAGCTGAATTTCGGCCCACGACCCCAAAATGAGTTCAACACCCCTTCTATCTATGACTATGTGTATATGAAAAGCACTACGCAAACAAATACATCGTTATACTTATGTAATTGTTCTATAAGACATACAGAGCGCTTGCCTCCGTCTGGTCGTAGTCAATGCACTTTGCTTGTAAAGGTCATTAGCCAATTAGCTTCTCCGCCTTCTCCACCTCCCACATGCATTTGGGGCCAGTTTACCCCCGCTCTCTTTCTGCTGACACGCCACCTCCAGCCTTCCTTTATGCGTTTACCACTATGGAATAAAAATAACATGCTTCCATACGCCATAAACTGTTGTATGTATATCCCCGCACAGCGCGTACAAGCACGCATGATTACACACACAGAATGTCATATTTATACCTGCAGTTGGCCCCCCGTCCTGGGCTCGCACTGCCTTTTGAAAAGTAAATCCAATGTAATACGATCATATAAAGCGCGGGGGGGGGGGAGCGATAAGGAGGCTGTGGCGGCGGTGGGTCGCTCAATCATTCACCGAGGGGGGAGAAAAAAAAACTACTGTGTATCATTCACCTGATTTGAATTGTGTGCCCCGGCCTTTTTTTTTTTTTTTTGAACCCCTGCCAATTCATTTTGTACATTAAAAATTGGTCAGGGTTGATAAGATTCCATTTTCACGGTTGGCAATGCAGAACTGGCGAAAGAATACAATTACAGACCCCAGAGTAAACTCTCCGAATGTCAACGTGATGTAAATGATCAGAAGGCAGGGGCGCCACAAAAGAACAGCCTTCAAAAACTTCAACGGCAAGAAAAAAAAAAAAAAAACTCCACCACGCCATCACTGCCCCCCCCCCCCCCCCCTCCCTATGCGCCCCACCTCTCTCGCTTTTCTCTATATCTTTCTGCGTAGTCTGCGCTCGACAGCCCCTCACCTCGGCTCCAGCGGCGGAGACACACACACACACACACACACACACACACACGAGAAGAAGGTAAAGTGACGGTGAACAAGTGCACTTTGCTCTGCCACAGTCGGGGAAAGTTTGGTGTCACCGAGGCGGGTTCACGACTTACTCACGAACATGGAGAGTGTGCGCAAGTAAGTGTAGCCCGAGAGTTTATCCAAAAATACCAGAGTTGTAAGTCGGGATCAGGAAAAAGGCAGTACATTAATTCTCAAGAGGAAAGACATTGGGTGGTTGTTTTAGTTGCATAATTATGATGTTGCATAATTTATGATGCTTGTCCAGCTGTCCACAAGTCAAAATAAGCTTTACAGACTATTAGTGAGCGACTTAGTAATGGTCGGTCGGAAAAACAGCAATAGTAGTAATAATAATAATAATAATAATAATAATAATAATGCATCGGTTTTATATAGCACTTTTCTGGACACTCAAATATGCTTTACATTGCATTATTCATTCACTCCATACCTGGTGGTGGTAAGCTACTATTGTAGCCACAGCTGCCCTGGGGTAGACTGACGGAAGCGAGACAACCATCGGCCCCTCCGACCTCCACCAACCACTCACTCACTCACTGCATTCGCTAGGCTTCCTGGTGTTCCCAAACGGTCTCCCATCCAAGTACCGACCAGGCCCTTCCCTGCTTAGCTTCCCAGGTCTGACGGGATCGGGCTGTTGACATCTCTCTATCACCACGCTGCACGGCCCCTGAGCTTATACGTAAATGTCACAGATTAAACTCGGGCATATTGTTGGATCAGATGCGCTGGAGTAGAACCGCCGGCTCTGGCGGCGTACACAGGCGGACACATTGTCACCTCTGTTAAGCAAACGGCAGTTGATGTGTGCAATCTTCCACCACCTTTGACCTTTCTGGTATCGCCGGCCCCAGACTCAGATTAGACACCGCCGCGGCTGCATGTTCTCCATCTATTTGCCGGGTGTCAAAGTTCATCCGTCGCTAACAGTTTATGCATAACGCCGGCCATCACAGCCAGCCTGACTAATGCGCGAGCCTCTGAATAATCATGGACGGAGAGTGGGATGCAATACTAGGAATCTGCAGACCGGAGACACGGCAGTTCGAGGGCTGCCATTTCAGGACTGCATGTTTCTTGTATCTTTACAAGAGTGGCACCGATGGCAGAGCGGTCGCCTCACGACTGTTGTGTCCTTGGGCAAGACACTTCACCCACTTGCCTCCAGTGTTTGCGTACATTGGTGTGTGAATGAGAGTGTGAATGGGTGACTGGTTCCTTGATGCAAAGAGCTTTGGGTAAAAGCCCTATATATAAGTTGAGATCATTCACTATTTGCTTCTACTTTTTTAAATTCAAAAGAAGATCAAGCAAGATCACCGACTCCACAATACAATACGATTTAGTTTTATAGCACTTTTCAAAAGCAAAACCATTTTTAAAGAGATGCTTATCAAGTAACACTGGCAGGAAGTTAGACAGGAACTTACTACAAGAAACTTTGGTCATAGTTGCCGATCTACTAATCAATCGTTGAACCTTTGCACAGCGGAGACTACAGGTGCAAGCTTATACTTTTTAAATTCCCTGCACCGTGCTGTGCGACATTCAACAAATCACGCTGTCTAAAGAAAAAAATAAAGAAAAAACAAGTAGCTTGAATCTACAGCAGCCATGAAAGTGCCGGGGCCTCCGGTCTGCACCCACTCGTGGGGTTTTATTCTTAAGGGAAAGGGAGGGAAGGGGAGTCGAGGAGGAGTCACAGGGGCACGCTGGGGTCTGGTAATGTGTGATCGGATGGCAGGGACGTGACCCTTGTAATTGGAAGGTGCCACCGTGCCCTGCTGCCATGGCAGAGGGTCTGGCGGCAGCGCCGGGTGACACCGAGTGACACTGGGTGACACCGGGTGACACCAGCTAACACCATGGGTGGAAGGGGGCGGGAGTTCAGGTCAAGCCGGATGAGCACATGTGATGCGAAATGACAGCATGGGAGGATGGTGGATAGGAAGTAAAAAAATATCGCATCTAAATCTACAATAGCATGAAATTAAACTAGAATTTGTCCCCTGCGTTTGACCCATCCTTCATAAATACATATGAGGAGTGAGAGTGAAGGGGGCACCATCTCATGACATTACCAATAGAGGAGATCAGCAGAACGTTTGTTGGAGATAAACAAACTAAGCGTTATCTTGTTCCAAAGATGCTTCCAAACAAGACGCTTCAGAAAACATTGAACACAGATTTCCCAAACCCTGCGAAATGCATTTTTAAATCTAGACCAAATCCAAAGCACTTTCACAACCAATTTAGTTTAGGCCATACGTCTGTATGTGGATCTATCACCTATAAGGGCTGCACGAATTAAATGTAAAATTCTGATGCGCTTGAAATGACCCTAAGAAGTGTTAAACACACGTGTTAATGTGATAATTAGCTCACACAGCTCATGCAAATGCAGGTTTCTCGTAATAAAACTCGAGAGTCCAGCCTCGAGTCGGAGCAAAACCGTTCCAATCACTTCTGTCTTCATACAGTGTGGAAAGCTGTAGAAACCGAACAGCGATATGACTATGACAGCGCCGACTGTAAACTTCAAAGTGTTTTTAATTATTAGTCTTGATTGTGAATAATATGTTGTTGTTTTTTTTTTTTTCAAGTTGGTGATTTGACATCCTGTAGTTTCAAGAACATGCAGGTGCGCTTTGTACTGTCTGCAATTAACAATTAACCAGGATAGGAGGAGTGTTTACGTCTGTCTTCTTCGACGCGTAATCTGTTTCAAGTTTGAATCGCTAACTTTTATGTTTTTCCGCATCCAGGAGTAAAGGAGTCGATTTCTATTGTAGGCAAAGGTTCCTAGGCCGTCGTCTGTGTTGGGTTATTTTAGTGTTACAAGCTAAACGTTTGATAGTTGCTGATGAAGCCGCCTGAGGTGCGAAATGTGGGTGGACAACGCTAAAACACATGACAGCTTTTGAACTGTTGTCCAATTATCAACTACCAATTATCTTTTTTTTCCACATAAAAAGTTGCCTGGACCTTTAATGAGTCCCTTCAGCGATCCACAGGCAGGATAAAGTGATACAATTGTCAGCTCGAGCCAGGATTGGGATTAACCGACGAGTATCTTTCAGTACTTGCTTAAGTTTTGATAATGTGAAAGTACATGACAGGTTTTTGAAAATGTGACTTATTCAGATGGATAACGTCTGTTGCAAATTCATCAGTTGCATAATTATCACTTTATTTCAGTGAAGCAACAATTTTAATGAAGAAAAGTAATTTGTATTAGAATTTTTAAGCTGCTGACAGGAAGTGAACCGTTTGTATATAATCGGAGGGATGGGAGGGGGTGCCGGGCGTATTGTTTTAAATGTTGTAATCTGTAAAGCACTTTGTGATACCTTTCGGTATGAAAAGCGCTTTATAAATAAAGTTTGATTGATTGATTGATAGAAGAAGGAAACATTCCATAGCACTTTGACTCACTCATTTCCCATTGACTTAAAATGGTTGGCACGGCAACAGTTTAAACATGTTTGCCCTCATCTATGTCACTTCCTGCCGGTGTCCAATAAGGAAGTGAAACTATAAACATCACAAAAATTGTCAAAAATGAAGTCTAATGTGCCATATGCACTTTAAAGCTGCTACTACCACCCGGTACAAAATCTTAACAACCTTACCTTGCTTGGAAACATTCTAAATTAAGAAATGGTTGAAAGCTGCGCTGGGTTGCATGCCTCCATTGTAATGAATACTAAGCGAAACTAAAAACGGATCTGTGATGGTCAAATGAGTATAAATAGGATGCTTTGTCTGGGCAAAACGAGTGTCACTACTCTCAAAAGTACTTACATTGCACAACAAATGTGTTGCACAGACCAGGGATATACAAGCTCATTTTCCCTCTGTATGGGCAGAGGCAAAGTGACACCTGGTTTATACAGTGGACGATGAGCGTTCTCACTTAAGAGTCCAGTCACAATATAAAATACAGATTAAAGCACCGGCAAAAGGATCACCTCAACAAACAAAATTGACCGTATAGGAACAGCACAGGAGAGAGGAATCGAGTTCTGAGCTCTGCAGGGAAAATCTGTGAACCTCATGGTAGATACTCGAAGTATAGGCCGAGTTCCCTTATACACATTCCCTTATAAAAAAAAATAAAACAAACCTGCTGATTTGTCCAGTCACCCAGATGTCACACAACGTGGCACTTTCCCCTCTCCCGTTTGCGTACATTCAGCAAATTTACCCAAACTCTCTGAATTATTGAGCTGCATTAGCAGCATTAGTCGCCGTATTTATCACCGGCGAAGGTTAAAGGCGGCGCCGTGTTTAATGCCACTCCACGTGTTTGTGTGTGTGAGGGGAGCGTGTCTCCTAAATGGCTGCGGGGCTGTATTCTTAAACGCGTCAGCCAGCACCCGCGCGCATCACGAGGCCCCGATCATCAATATTCATTTCCTTATGACAGCAGCAGTCAGCCTGGTGTAACGCTTAGCACTTAACAAACGCCGCACTCCCACCACTTAAACATATGTCAGCGCACCAAAGAGATGTGTTCATCAAGGAGGGGATGCTCACATTTAGATCTCCAAAAACTACGAGTAACAATACCCGCGATGTTTCGGCATCTAAAGTGTCACGATGGTGTGGTAAACTCAAAGGATCTCATTTATAACGGGCTTAATTCAATGCTCCCTAGTTCTGATATCTTTGTAGTACAACTTTAACAAATGCTTTTTTTTTTATAGGCACATGGTCATAATGTCAAACACATCTTGATTTGACATTACACTTTGTTGTTTTTCGGAAATACTATATTGATCCAAAATGACTGAATGAAAACCCACTTCCCGCTTCAACAAGCACTCCGCTCCCATTCACAACAAACCTCCGGACTAGTGTCAATTCTTGCTTTGTCGAAGTGAAGCTTCGGCGGCTGTTTCTTTCGTTTCGGGTGCCCTGTGATGGTGGGAAACGCTGTGCGACGGATCGAGAAGGAAAACACTTCCTGGTCCTATAGGAACAGCACAGCGGAAGATTCAAAGAGTATAATGCGCTAATGCCTCACATATTTATGATAATAAAAATGTATGTGTCAAAAAATTGCTTTATGTTTGATATATATAAAAAAAAAACTGTTGTACTAAAGGCCAGCAGAGGGCACACTTCCTCACTTTTCAAACGCCAATCTACAGTAAAGTTCCTATCGTAGCTAATGACTCTCAAGCCGTCATCTGTACTGGGTAGTTTATTGTTGAGGACTTTTCGCTCCTCACCTCAGGCTTCATCAGCAACTTAAACGTACTCTACGGAGTTTAAAATCCTCCCCCTAAATGTTCCAGCAGTGTCCTGATCAGAGCCGTGGGAAGACATTTTAGTTAGGGGGTGCTGAGGGACAAAATTTACCCCAAAAACACTTTTTCTGTGCATATTTCCTATTTATTAATATTGCCTGCAGTTCGCAAATTATCCACCAGGGGGGGGGGGGGGGTGCTGCAGCGCCCTCAGCACCCTGGGTTCCCACGGCCTTGGTCCTGATGTGTAAAATGAGCCCAGACCTGTTCACCACAACGGCCTCTATTGCAGTCATGACCGAGCTTAATATAGAAACTGCAGTTACCTGTAAGACCTGAGGTGGCAGTAGTGAGTATAAAAATGACCAATTTAAGTAATTTAAAGGGACTAGATGCTGACTGATCTACACCGTGTGATGAACATGATTAGTACCACACAATAATTACATTTCTCAACCTAATGCTAAACCTCTGGTGCTCCCATCAAAGACCAGTCAAATGAGGACTGACAGAGCTGACACCCCTCTGTCAATATGACTACATTTTGTGTCAGGATGTAATAAATTGCACACGTCATTATGTTGATGTTAGAATTAGTACATTTGTTTTGCTTATAGACCAACGATTAATTAAATTAAGGTTAGCAATGACTTGTCAGAGTTGGTTGCAAATAAGAGATAAATACAAATAAATAAAAAGAAAATAATTTGAACTAAACTTGCAGCATCCCTTGTGTTAGAGGAATAGTTACCATGAGTGCTGAACATAGAAAGCCTCATCCGGCTCCTTTCTGTCACCCACCTCAGCACCCTCACACCAGCGGGACGTGGCTTCTCTGTCCCTAATGACCACATGGCTGTGGAAATGGGGGGGGGGGGGGGGGGGGCGGAGGGCAAAGAGCGGGGCATCTGCGAGACCAGAGAGGAAGCAGATGAGAAGGGGTTACTTCATTATGCACCAAATTAGAGGAATTCATAATTTATCATTATACAACCCAGCCCCGAAATGCCACCCAACTGCGCCTCACCCGGGCAAGAAACATCACGCCGAGAGGGGAGAGTGGAACCAAAGTGGTGGGGGGGGGGGGGGGGAACTGTCAGAGCCCCAGCAGCCGATGGGCAAAATTAATATGCAAATGTATGCAAGAAATTAAAAAGCAGAATTACACAGGCAAATGAGGTAGCTACACTTGAATTGTTAGGATTATGAATAATTACTGTGAATTTCCTGCTCCTAATATAACTTGTTTTTTGATAAACAAAGACTTAATTATCGAGATGCGCTGGAGAATTTCCGCGGCACTCATTAATCTTGCAGAAAAAACAAGTCCCCGGTGGCCGGCGGTAATGAAGAGAGCGTGCCCTGAATGGAGGCGCAGATCAGAGCTGCCGGGACAGCGCGAGCCGCCCCGCCACTGTCCCTCCACGCACCCACGAGGGTCATAACTTCCTCCGCTAACTATCAAAGGGACTTATTTATGCGGCAAAACCCAGTCATAAGTCCAAATTTATGAGGCCTAAGGCTGAAGAGGCGCGGGAGAGGACTGAAGAGAGAGAGAGTGAGAGAGTGCGCGCGCGCGCGCGTGTGTGTGTGTGTGTGTGTGTGTGTGTGCGCGCGTGTGTAGATGCGCTCTGGAAATGCCACTTTTGTCGCCGCACCCACGCCCCCTCCCCTCCCTGTTTGCTCCCCTGTGATACCGACACGCTGCCCGAGGTGTTTTGGCTCGGTGCTGCCCTCTGCAGGGGGCAGCCGGGGCCACTCCGGGGTTACGCGTGTGTACTTACATCTTTATGAAGCGCTCGGCGGCCCGGAGCTTGGAAGTCAAACCATGTACAGCTGACATTTAGATATTTATAGGCACTCAGAGGCATCGGGGCAGGCGGGTCCCCAGCCGATCAGCGGACACACACACACACACACACACACACACACACACACACACACACACACACGCGCGGTTCCAAGTTTTGTTTTTTTCCAATGGAATAAAACATGTTGTAAAATATGAAAAGGGCAGGTGGTTAAGGTCCAAGGAAACAATAGCAATATTCACTGGTCAGAGCCGCAATTGAACATCTACATATTGACCGTATGTCCTAAAATTCCTACGGACCGTCTATAGGTTATACACTGGTCAGCCGAAACACAACAGAACATCTACTAAGCAGTCTGAGGCATCAACACAGACGGACATTTCCTGATTTAACCAGATTCCTCAAATACCTGCCTGTCTGAGTATTAACTGGGCGATTTGGCGTAGTTTACGTGGTGACCGACTCATTTCAAATACGTGACATGTGACGGCCCACTTTGAAAATCTTGTGGAAGATCCATTCACCAACTTTAGCCCTGAAAAAAGTGATTTGGTTCAGCAAAAAAAAAAAAAAAAAAAAAAATAGCAGTTTTTTTTTTTTTTTATTGCCTCAGTGCCACTAAAAAAAAGCCATAGATATAACGACAGTTCTTTCCCTTTTGTTGACATGTGTGATGTTAGAATGTGACACAGTTGGTGGTTATTTTTAGCGCCATTGTGGGAAGAGGAGACAAAGCTTGAGGGATACGGGGTGCAGATGGCATCAGTCGGAAATTACTGGTCCTTCTGACTCTACACCTCACTCGTCATGAAGGAGAGGGCGTCACTCAAATGGATACAGTGCAGACACGTTGTAAAGAAGGAGATGGAGAGGCTGCGCCGGTTCGTCGTTTCGCTGCTGCTATTGAGCGTACGGGGAAGGTGGTTGGTTGTGGCGGAAACAGCGGGATTACGGAGAGCAGAGAGAGTGTATTTACAGGTGTGGCTCCAGACGGGACAGGGGTTCCTGTTGGATGAATTTGATGGATTGATCGATCGAATTAAGTCTTTATATTGAAAATATGAATAAAAAACATTTTAAGAAGAGAAAACACTATTGAACATGAGTAGGTTGAAGTCCACACATACAGAAACCTTCAGACCTTGATTCAATGGGATTTTCAGGCAAAACGTGTGAAAAAGATCATTCTCTGGTTTCCAAAATATAAAGGAAAGGTCAAACTATGTCTCTATATCTCTATGTCTCTATGTACTGATGGTAATTGAACTTCACAAGACTCTCTTCATCTTATTCTCTCTCTACCTGAAACCTAATCTTTATCGGTGCGGAAATTGTTTGGCAAAGAGTTGTGTTCCGCTCTAGCATCACATTCCTATCAAGAGTCCCGTTAGATCTAAAAATGTATTGGATTTCTAGGTTACTTCAGAAATAAGGCTAACTTTACCAGACACACATGCAACTGTCACCCGTAGCCAGACTTAAATGGTGGATAATGATCTCTTCAAGTGTTCACCGTATCCTCCAGAGCACGTTCTCTTGTGAAGCCTTTGGCATCATAGCATCTCCGGGACTGACAGACATCGCCGCTCTTGTTTCTACGTTCAGGGCCAGACATTAAGACTATTTTTTTTCCCCCCACATAGGGTCAAGTACAACATATCATTAGCTTACCACCTTCATAGAAAAACAACCTGACAACCTTCACATTGCAACGTGACGGGAGTGACATTCGGCAGAGACTGACGAGAACTTCTCTCTCTCTCTCTTTTTTTTTTTTTTATTTTTTTTTTTTTTAGGTCAACTCCGCATACACTCGCAAGCATTAATTAGACAACACCCTGCCACCGGCTCAAGACGTTTCTGCATTTGAAAAACAAAGGGAGGATTGAAGAAAGGGAGGAAGAGGCTGTCTCCCGATGAGGCCCGTACCTACAAGCTGACAGCCCGCCTTTGATGCCGCCATCTCTGTTTCTCCTGTTCCACTTTGGCTGATGTATCTGCGGAGAGAGCGCGCGGAAGGCCTTTGTCAACATGAAACGCCGGCGCTAAAGCGAGCCGAGTCGTGCCATATTTTACGTTTGAAAATATCACTCGGAAAGACCTCGCTCCCCACGGCAGCCTCCTCACACGTCAGCGGCACGAGCTTCACTGCGTTACGTGGTGCTGAACATGTTACGGAGAAAAATAGATATGTGACCGATTGTCTGGATGTGTTTTCCAGATGGTGATAGAGATGGAAGCTGTAAGTCCACAGGAAGGCTAGGGATATATTTTGACTTTCGCGGCCACCTACGGAGGCTAAAATGGACTTGTTTGACGTTAAAGTCGGATATATTGCTTTATTCAGGCTTTTCTAAGTACTTACGACACCCTGGCCTTGCAGTTTTGGAGTATGACTTAAAAAAATGCGTTGTCCGAGAAAATGCTTTTAAGATTTTATAAAAGGCCGCCATACAACATGCCAGTAGAGGCACACTTCTTTCTCTTGTGTGTCCGGTGACCAGGGCGGCAGAGCAAAAACGAAACTAAAAGAAGATATATTGTTTGGTTTGGTGAAGTGTCTAGACTGCAACATTCAGAGAAGCATCATGGAAATCTCCATATGACGTCTACTGGAGTGTGGGCTGATGTTTTTTAGGGTGCAAGACACACCAGATCTTGTGCCTGGCGCAAAGACAGCCCTGATCCGAGTGCATCGAGAGGGCGTCGCTTATTAAAAAAAAGAGGTAGACTGACGTGTGGTTTATTACGAGCAGCTGTCGATATTGAAAATTAGTAGTTTAGTAGGCCCCCGATAAATGTGTATTACTGTTTGCAGACTGACCATAAGGCCCTCAGACTCTGTGGTGCCATTACAGTTCAAAAGGTCACTGGGCACGGAGGGAGTAAGGGACACTTGTTTGCTGAGTCGAGATTTATCTGTTAAGGCCTTATCTGTGTTTAGTTTACGATGTCCAGATGTCTTCTCAAGGCTGGCGAATTTCCTTTGTGTGGTGAAATGCATGATGGGATATGTTAAGAGGATGGGCTACAGGATGGACTTCTTTGAGACACCCTGGGATGCACAACCTGTAAACTTTATTTGGACGATCTGTAATAAAGAGCCTTTGAGACACGCAACCTTTCTGATCTTTCCTCATTTTACACCAAGTGGATACTGGAGCCAGATCGCCGCCTTTAAGTCGTTTTTACTTTTTATATTTTTATTCATACAGCACAGAGCGCTTCTCTCATTTGAAGCCTCACATTCTTCCTTCGTCAAACTAAGTACTTGAGTTAAACACTGTCCGTGCCCGGTGTGCAGCCAGTCCCGCCGGTGCTCGTCCGTAATTGCGTTAACGTCACCCAAACAAAAGGACATGTTCACCCCTCACTCCCCCGCCGCCGCCCCCTCTCCCTTACCCTCGCGGAGTCTAGTTGGAGAAAAAGGCTGTCCTACATAACGGCGCCATTGGCCAGGGGAATCTGTCCTTCCCACTTAATTTACTATGTCTGGGAGATCTCAAAGTGCGCTCCTACTAAGTGCAAAAAGTTACGCTATAGCCTGCATTTAGAAACCCTAGATCGGGCCCTTGATACTATGCAGAACCGCTGACCAACAAAACATCACTTCAGGTAGGCTTTTATTGAGAATATATAAAAATATAATGGTTTAAAGCTCCAAAAAGTTGATTTTGCACGATATAGAGGCCCTTTAATATTGCACACTACTATACAACATGAGCTACAGCTTTGTTAAACTGATGTCATGAGTTACGGCTCTGGTCATGGAGCCAAGATGTAACTAACAGTACACTTCGCGATCACCCCAACATTAAAGCAACTCCTTTCCTCATTAGACAAAGCCACTCCGCCGCTCTCCTCCTGAAGAGCCTGTTGCCATGCTAACTAATGGAGCGGTGTCATCAGGGCACTTAGCGGAGTGCGTGTATGTGGTCGGAGCAGGCGGCCTGGCGTTGGCCCAGCGCACCCTTGTCAGCTTAGTGATTGTAAAGTGGCCACTGGAGGTGCGAGCCCGGCCGGCGCTGCCGCAGCCAGCAGCATTAACGGCTACTCACAGCCAATTAAAACACTCGCCTTGACCCCAGGGGCTGGACTTATGTGGCGCCACGACAGGCCCTCCTCTCTCGCTCTCCATCACTCTACTCCTCTCTCTCTCGCGCTCTCTCTCTCTCTCTCTCTCTGGGCCTTCGTTAAAGATGAGATGCAGAGGATTGATCTCCAAGGACACCTCGGACACGAACGTACACACACACACACACACGCGCCAAATGAACAGTGCGGCTCCGGCTCGGGGCGTGAGCACATTACGAGCAACAATGCCGGGTGCACGCAGCTCTGTGGCCCACGCGCGGACCACAGGATGTAATTAAGCAGAACACTAATAAAAGCAGCGGCCAACCCCATTACATCAGCAGCATAAACAGGCTTGCATCACAACAGCCTGTCGGGGGGTGACCGGCCGACACCTGCAAGCACCAAACCGAACATGCGCCATAAGCATCTCTGGCCTGACGCAACCTTCACCATTCAGCTGAAAAATGTACTGTCGCTGCTAATGAGAGGACTATGCATGCAGACTACTATGCACATTGCCCATTTTATTGTCAACATGTTTTAAATACTCCACTTTTGGGGGGGGAAACTGTCTTTCCATAGCTATTGATTGCACTGCAAATCGATTTCATTCTATTTGCTTTCTTATATCCTTTGACTCAGTTACCTTGCTTTGTTGTTTGGCATTTAAATGTAAAAATAAAAAAATCAAGTTTCCGAAACATAGGGTCCCCGAGGCTAACTTATACAGCGCTTTTCCTCCTACATCAGGCACTCAAAGCGCTTTACAGCAAGGATACCAGTCACCCATTCACACGCACCAATGTACGCAGACGCTGGAGGCCAGGTGGGTGAAGTGTCTTGCCCGAGGACACAACGACAGTGGGTACCTTCAGGTAGCGGGATTCAAACCCCCCGAACCTTCGATCATGAGACGACCCGCTCGACAATGGACATGGGGACTCACTCAACTATGAGCGATGTGTCTCTTGTCTTTGGATACAGCATGGGCCATCCATCCATTTTCTTCCACTTGTCCGTTGCCGGGTCGTGGGGGCAGCTGTTGGAGCTGCCCAAATCACATTGCACCAGCCCCTATGGCTCCTCCTGCAGGTGGTGGGTCCACAGAAGGACGGCCTCATGGTTCTAACCGGGCCTGTTGGTCTCTCATAAGGGAACCGCTCTTTATCTGACCCGTCACCTAGGACCTGTTTGCCATGGGAGACCCTACCAGGGGCACGAAGCCCCCGACAACAGAGCTCCCAGGATCATTCGGGCGCTCAAACCCCTCCACCACTACTAAATTAAGGTGGCGGTTCCAGAAGGGGATACAGCATGGGCTTGTGCAAGAATTGAACTCCTTATCCACTGGTTAGTAGGTGAACACTTATGACAGTAGAACATCTATATTTGCATATTATATAAACGGCCAAGCTGGACACTACTTGTATAGGAGCAGAAAATCGTTGCCTCGACACTGTTTCCAGATATTGTCTCCAGCCCACTGATCCTTCATACCTCTGGGCTCAAACTGCGTCGATACATGTTTGCTGTACAATCTGTCCGATAAATCCCTTTTGATGACCTTTGAGACTCCGGTTTTGCTCCTCTTCTCCACCAGCTGAATGTTGTCATGTCCTAGTGTTTGACTCCATCATTTAACCCCCGGAGACGCTGCCAGCCAGTCAGATAAACCGTCTGATTCCAAAGAGCGCTGCTGTGAAATTCATAAAGCGTCGTTAAAACGTAATGAAGGAACAAAGCCGTGGAAAGTGTAGCATGATCACAATAACACGCCGCGTCCCTCTGCTGTTGTTTACCCATCACACTTGTCACTTCGTCTGCGCACGGCCGTCCACGAGTCGGCTGTCCCGGAGGAGCATAACTCTCCCGGAGACACCCGACCTTTTTAAATATTAACATTTCTAACCCCATTCTCTGTCTCATTCAGTCTCACCCTTTCAATCTTGGAAAGGAGAGGAGAGAAAAGTAAAAAAATAAGTATGAACAACAAACACGGAAATTAATGTGTGTAATAAATGGAACGGGAGCGCTTATCCGTGAGCCAAATTCATGTCCTCAGACCAATCGGTTGTTGTCAGGAAGGACATCTAGCAATAAAAGTATGTCAGAGAGACTAAATCGTCCAACCATGCTTCCTATTCTTAACTGAAAAGCATTCATTAATGGTAGTTGAAATTAAGTAAAATTGATTCATTTGTAAAAGCAGACGCCTCTGTTTTGATTTGTTTTAGTATCGTTGATGATATTTGCTACTGTACTTTGATAGCCTTTTTAAAATAAAGTACATTTGATTAAGAATAAAACGGATCTGAAAAACACTGCTACGTAAAGAGAAATTTAGAAGCATACGTTGAGTTTTTTCAACGGCACTTATCTGTTTTTTTGCAAATTGTGCAATGGCAATGTAAAGGTAAAGAAGCTTCTGTGACCAGAAGCGAATCGTCCTCGACTTTACCAAAAAAAACCAGCCCAGTCGATGATTTAACCTTTCCTACGATGGATGCTCCCTGGATGAATGAGAGCCTACACAAACTTGCACTGCAGAATCACAAACTTCTCTCGCAACAGCAATCTCAAGTATACTATCCTTCAGAAATGGAAACTTTGGGGTGCCCTCAGTCCACGAAGCGAACACTTGGTGGGTTTGCCTTTGTTCTAGAAAAAACGTAAATGAATTGTGTGAAGAAAAGAGGCAAAGACAAGTATATTAAAGCTGTGAAAATGTAACAAAAATAACTCAATACCAAGTGCAGTCAACCGAAGAGGAGGGCCCTAGCAAATGCAGGTGGACTTAAAAGTGCTAACTCCAGAAATAGGTTTATAAAGAAAAGAGACACAGGTGGAGCACAGTCGGAAAACACAGTCAAAGTACTCTAAACGCTCGTGTGCCTGTGTCCTCTGTGTGTGTGTGTGTACATGGAAACATTTGTCCATGTGCGTTGTTGTCGCCCTCTTGAACGCGTGTGTTTGTGTCTCCCGCTCCCACAGGACGTCCCTTCACCACGCTCCTAATGAAGTCCCAAGGAAAGTACAGAAGGCTAGGATCAACGCCTCCTCCGCCTCTCTCTCGCGCTTGTTTGCGTGCGCACGTGTGTGTCTTCCCGCTCTTGTTTTTTTCCCCAGTCGCCTTTCCGAAGCCGTGGCCTTAATTGGGGGCCCGAGTGTCCAATTAACAACAGAGCGGTGTGGCCGGTTGGTATGGCTAACATGCGGTGGCCAAACGTAATGTTTTGGAGCACCCCCCGCTCGCGCCCAGGGGAGCCCTTTTTAGCCCTGAGACCTTATGGGGGGGTTAACAACTTCCGGCCACTCAGGCAGCTGAAGGCATTAGAGGTGAGTTCTGTCACGCAAGGGTCCTTCAACCTGCAACCGTAATGCATTTAGGTCACAGACACGGAAAGAAGAGGAGATCAAAGTATGGAGAACCTCGATTTTGAGAAATGTTGTATAGCAATAAGTTTTGTCCAGTCTTTAAAGATCACAAACATACCTGTGAAGAAACAAAATCCCTCCATGAACAGAGCTCAAAACAATACGTCCCACCAGCCGATGCATGGGGTTGTGCCCTTCATCTCCCTCCAGGATGTGCCCCTACATGCGTAAGGGTAATCCAGACCTTTTGACAATGATATTAATTTGATATAAAATTGCTTTATCAAACCTCAGAGGACGCAGCTTCACTTGTTGATCCATGGTGAGTCTTTGCTCCCTTTGCAACTGGTAAAAATCATGGCGGAACTACTTTTACTCTACACTCTTCAAGCCAGCAATGAATGTGAAACGACAAGGAAGAAGCTTCTTCTTGCTCTTGTAGCCAGAGATGAACAGTAAGAGTTAGTGGCCTGTTTAAACGCTGGAAACCCACGATTTCTTGATACCACTAAAGCAGTTTTCCTAATTGGAATACAATAATTTCACAACAGGAGTGAGAGGAGATGGAAGTGACGCGAAACGCCCAGTCGAGAATATCTGTACGATGACGAAAAAATTGCCGACCGAGAGCCCACACAATTATCGTACAGAGACTTTAATTCGAGTGGTGCGCCCTTCCACCACACCTGTGTCCTTTTTGTCAGCCGTCCCGCATCTAGGTCACAAACACGGAAACAAGCGGAGGAAGGAAGGCAGGAGGGGATGGGGAAGGAAGGGTTGGAGGGTAAGGGAACAGGACAGGCGGCGAGGCAGAGAGTGCGGAGGGGATGCGGCGTGGGGAGTCCCTAGGTCCCTACTTCATTAAAACCAAATAAAAACAGGAGGTCATTTATCTCTTTCCCCACAATGCCATAAACACAAATAGGTTCGGCGCGGTCGTCCCTCTCGCCGCCTGTAAGCATATATCACGGCAGATAAAGGTGCAATGCAATGATAGGTTGTATTAAATTGGAATGTAAGTGAAATTTTAGATTGCTGATATGACTGGAGGGGCGCGAGGAGGGGGGGGGGCTGGTTCCGCTGGATGTTTTGGCGCGTGTGTGTGCGCGTTCGAGAGGGATATTAACCTGCACCTTCGGATTTCGCTGCCGGGGACAACATTAAATCCGCTGTCTAAATGATGAGCCGGAGAGCATAAGGGGTGAGGGGTGTTAAGGCCAGACTGGCATAGCGCTGCATACTGGGAATGGAGGTGAAGTCTATTGTTGTGCCTTTTAGATAGGGATCATGTATGTAAGGTGACACTGTCAAGTCAAATGATTTTACGGATAGAGTCGCTAATTCATTTTTACATTAAATGTCACTCCAGGAGCATCTGGTACAGGATGAAGGCCCGACCAATATGACATTTTAGGGGCCAATATCAATATAAATGGAGCTGAAAATGTCCATAGCTGATATATTGGTCGATATTGTTAGTGATTTAATGTATTATTCATTTCTTTAGGGTGGCATGTTGGTGCCAGTCCCAGAATCCCGGCTGCTGCAGGCCCACGCTATCCTTGTGTCCTCGGGCAAGACACTTCACCCACCCTGCCTCCTGTGTGTGTACACAACACTGGTGTGAGAGTGTGAATGGGTGAGTGGTTCCTAGCCGTAAAGCACTTTGCCTAATGTAGGAAGAACAGCGCGATATGAGTTGAGACCATTTACCATTCTCCCCATGTATGCGCGGTTTCCTCCAGGTGCTCCAGTTTCCCCGAACGCCCAAAATATGCACAATAGGATCCCCTCTGGTGCTATGACTCCTCTGAAAAAGAGACTCTGCATCTCAGTGGGACTTCCCTGGTTAAATAAAGGTTAAATAAAGACATTATTGTAAATATCAGGGCATAGAAGGAGCCGTACGTTCTTGTGAAGTTGCTGCATTATGGTGAGAAATGACCGTAAATAAAAATGTTAATGTGTTCATTCTGTCTTTGAAGAGTCTTAGACCCTCAAAATGTTGAAATTCAAAGCTGTCAGTGCAGGTTTGATATCAGCCAATATTTCTTTGCCTGTATCAGCCAATAATGGTCAGCCTCTATTTAACAAGCTGAAGTGTTTGCTGTTTTAGTGACTGCACATCATGCACACAACTTTACAACTATGTGTAGTCGAGACAGTTTTATGCTGGTGGTTCTTTTAGAGAAAACCGTCCTATTTTGAGTGACTAACAATGTACTTTTTTTCATTGGCACAGTTGAGGCCCATTTAGTCAGGGGAGAACATTCCAGGAATAAAGTGATAGACCCTCAAGTTTAATGTAGGGGGGAATTAATACAGAAATAACAATTATCTTTATTTATGGGATATTTTGTGTTTCCAAAGACCCAGAACTCTCTCTGGGGAAGAGCGGCTTTGATATCCAGGGAAGTTGTTAGACTGAGGCGCTGCGCTGGCACTGAGACCAAAGTGTCCAAGCTAGCTCCAAAAAATGAAAGATTTGATTCATCATTAGCGAATTTATCTTTAAATAGTGCATTATATTGTATGTGGACAACAGCTTAAATGTTGCATTAGAGACAGCTTTTAGAGATCAAGCATTTACGCATTTTTAATTATGCATCATTGTTTTTGTTCTTTGTTGCTTTAACTGTTTTTAATCTAAAATGTTAAATATAGAGACTATTATTGTGGGTTATTTTAGGCAATGGATTGTTGCAAAAGTGACTTGACACATATACTGTACCTACCTGTCCTGGTGCGACAGTTGTTGTGTTTTATGTGTAAAGTTTGTATGTCACACTAAAATGCAGTAATGACCAAAGTCCTGGTTGGAGAAGGATGCCTACTGCTTCCCAATTGGAATAGATGGATTTAATGCGCCTTATTAAGTCATTAGTAAATGTTTTCTTCCTCAAGAGCGTAACTTGATTCAGTTGAATTATGTTGTACCACAGGGAAGTGTTTTAGACCCACATTTGTTGACACTGTATCAACAAAAGGAGAAAATTGCCCTTTTTCCCCCCTTTTTTTAATCTAAACATAAAAAAAACATAGAGATACTTACTCATTCAAGTCATAAATACCAACACAACCTTGTCTAATGTGCCAGTGACTCTGACTATTTTAGCTCCGTTACTTAATGTACTTTGGCAAAACCTCCGTACCTGCGTTTAATCTTCAGCCAACACAAACACAGAAATACCCATGCACAGGGACTAAATATGGACACACGCATTTTGAGGAATGAAAAAAAGTATAAGAATAGATAGAAATATATCAAAACCCATCCAAGCACTTCCTGCCGATGTGTCCCTGAGGAAAATGCATATCGAGGGACAATGTACAAGGCCTGTTGTCGGGTACCTGGCATGTCTGGTGCAAATACTATAGCACAATCATGTCTTGTGAAAAGGCCAGCCGAAAAGGCCCAGTGAGTTATCAATGATTCAGTTCTCATACAAGCAATTTCAGCCATGCATGGGGAGAACACAACCATATTGAGGACCTCAGTCACACTATAAAAGAAAGGCACAGCAACTGCAACAGACGTTAAATTGGTTATAAAGTTGAGTTACGACATTTATTATTTGTCATGAAACTCGGCACGGGACATTTAGAGTTTTGTTTAGAATGAAAATGGTGCGAGTGCAAATGAATAAACGTTTGCGATCCCGGTAAAGTCCAAAAAGAATATACTATAAAATTCAAATCAGAAATAACAGCACATCCTTCTTTCTTCGGTGCCAATGACTCAGGCTTTGATGTATTTTAGCTCTAATACCGAATGCACCGTAGCAAAACCTCTCTGTACCTGGGTTCAATCCTCAGTCATCACAAACACAGAAATACCCCCCCCTCTCCAAACAAATGCGAACACAGGGACTAAATATGGACAAATCGTTTGAGCCTAATTAGCGGAGATGGCGCGCTCTTCCTCTCTTTGCGACCCCATGCTGAGAACTTGGCTCGTCTAGATAGCTCCGTTTCTCCACGAAGCATTATCCTAATCCATCTTCCTCCTTAGTGGCTGTCTGGTAGCTGAAAAGAGGAGCAGGTTAGCTTGGAGAGGGGCCCGCTGCTTCCGTGTCCTGGGAGAGCTCCCGCCCCCCCCCCCCCCCCGTGTAAAAAAGGGGTGAATGTTAAATGTGCTGATGAGCGATAATCCCGCAATGAACAAGCACTTGTAGAAGCTCATATTGCTCCTACAGCTTTCCCATGCATTACGGCGAAAGGGCTCGGGTTACGCAGGTCCCCAGACGCTATCTTAGACTGCCAGACACTTCCCTTTGTAAAATGCCTGTTATATTATTAAACACAGTCTGCAATTCAAAGGATCAGACAGATATATATTTTTTAAATGTGACAGGGAACAACATGTACTGTTTATTTAAAAGGGATTTTTTTTTGTTGCACACATTGATGGGTGATTTGAAAAGTGCAAAACAATTGGAGAAATGACATTAAATTAAGGGCTTCCTCGCATTTTCAAGCCCTGAATGTTTGAGGTAGTGGAGCATAAATTGTCACCTGCGGCTCCGAGACATTTCTAGCTCGCACAATACCTCCCGATTGTTCATGTAATTAGTCACATTCAAGTTTTAGGTGGTGATGTCCAGCATCATTGATAAAAAAATCTGCCCTGTTTTGATAGTCATAGCACCTATGGTCTTCTATTCCACAAATTACTTCGATATAGACTTATTGAAAAATACTCAACACAACCTGAAAAAGTTAGTTATCCCAGCTTTGAAAAGATCCTGGATGTAAGTGATAACATTGTGGAATTAGCACTTAAGTTTCGGCTGTTATTGGTCCGTCAGTCCCTTAATAGTATATTATTCCTACTAGCTGTGTTTCCCAACACAACGTATTACTCAACTTGCCTCCAACACACCGCAGAAACTGGACTTTCAGATGACTTTCCCCCGCGCCATTTCAATACATCACTTTTGCGACAGTAATATAGAAATTGTGAGAAAAGTGCGTATCTATTTGAATGGCTTTTCCCCTTACCCCTGCTCTGCCGCTGACCCGCGCTCCACTCTGCAGCCCGGCTATTCAATCTTATACCTAAAACCCGACACTCCCCGCTCCGACCTTTGCCCCTTACCTCTCCCACCTTTGCATGTGTCGCCCCCATGTATGTAAGTAGGTTAGCCCGGGCTAGCTCCGCGGCTACAGGGCTATACCTGCCTCTCACATGTAACCGGAAGGGGCAGAGGTCAACTTAAAGCCTGGGATGTCCTTCTTTTGAATGACATCCATATTCTCGCCAGTGTGGGAGCGAGAGGGGGGTTAAAGGAAGCTGGAGTAATGGCAACCCTTTAAATCTGAACTTCAACTTGACCCGTGCCCTCTCCTTTCCCATAGCTCGGATATCAAAACACAAAACCATCTGGCTCTTACTTGCGGGGTGCGGATAGGGTTAATATTATACACTTAGGGACCAGAATACAGGCCGCAATTATCCCCCATATTCCCACACAGGATCCTATTATTTGACCGGGCAGTGGCAGATGGGACGGGGGGCCGGTCACATCCGCTTTTTCGGGGTGTCATTCCGGTGCAAAGCCAATCTGGAGGGCAGGGCGTAATGGTGAGAGAGGCCAAGGAAGGGGGCAAGGGGAGGGACGGAACAGAACACCAAAGAGGAGCACAGGCCAGGTTCTGAGATGGGACGGAGGAGAAAGGAAGAGGAAACCTGAGATTTAAAGGGAATTGCCCCTCCCTTCGTACGATTTCATGTTGCTTTACAATGGAGAGAAGTGTTTGAAGGCGATGTGTAAAGAGTTTGAGTGGGCAAGACGGACAGCTTGGGTAACTTTTTGGAAAATGTGGCTAAAATTGTCCCAAGAGATTTATCCAAATATTCCCTGAAGTTTTACAAATGCCAAGGAGCTCGTATTTTTCACGGTTTAGTTTGCCTATCAGTCTGCTAAAGCCAACTCTAATGCTGCAAATAAGTTTCAATGGCTTGTAAAAAGTGATATATTGTTTGGTTCGGAAATACTAAATTGTTATCCGTAAACAGTCACAATCATTTTTAATTTGTGTTCAATGTGAAGGTGAGGATAAAACCAGGACCAACTCAAGCAATGATTCCAGATTAGACTGGGATAAAAGCAAGCCAGGACAGACTGCCTTTCACTAGACAGTTAAAGAGAAAAGCTAGTGCGGCATGTGTTCAGGATCATTATGTCAAATCTCTAAGCATCAAGGGATTTCCAGCAATAATAAACTAATGGAGAAAATACTGGAGCTATTATCCACATGAAAACACATGACTAAGCAGCTTTTGAAGTTGTTCCACGGCTTTCTACTTTGTATACTGTTTTTAGCTAATGTTAGTCTGTGGAAAATGTTTATAGTACACATAAACATGGCGGATCTCCATGGTAATAGCGAATTTTCCAAAACACAATAGAGACTTTATCCCTGAACCAGCAAGGATAGGTTTGATTCCGGCATGTCAGCCCATTGTGGACTTTGACATGTCTATCCACTGAGTCCTATTGTATTTTCCTTTTTTCATATTATTGCTTTGGATAAATACTTCTCATGCATGTTACTCTCATTATTAATATCATCATAAAGGCCCGTCATTATTGCTATAGCTGAACTCTGAACTTCCAATGAACTGGTTTTGGACACACAAAGTGTTTAAGCAACACTTTTATCTTCAATGAAGGTACTTGATTCATCTTCTGTACTCAGTAGTTGAAGTCATCGAACGTTTCACCTCTCATCCAAAAGGCTTCGTCGTTGGCCCGGCTCCTCCTCTCTAATCACAGCTACTCTCACCTGTGGGTAAACACCTTTGAAGTGGAGCGTCTCTAACGATCTGCTCAGTATCGGTCAGTCCTGTCCTATTCATAGATGATCACTGCCCATTATCTGTCCTATTCATCCTATTCATGGGTAATCACTGCTAATTACCTGCCTATTGTTCTTTTGTTGGCTGAGGTGCCGTCTCCTTGGACTGGCCGTGCCCTTTCGGTTTCCCCCGAAGGAGATTGGAGTACAGTGATGGGAGATTAAATCTGATCCCACCATTCCGGTTCATGGAGGGATTTTCTTTCCTGACAAAAATACTCCTCTTTCAAACCAAGGTTCTTCTTTAGCTAAAATGTTGACCTCCCCGTCCTCAAAGGAGTGGTTGGAGGCTTTGAGGTGGAGGTGCACCGCCGACTGAGGGCCGCTTGTGCTTTCTCTTCGGTGTTGATAAAGTCTCTTCTGTAAAACTTGTTTTGTTTCTCCACTATAATGTTGTTTGCATTCTTCTTCTTTGCATTGAATGGAATAAACCACATTGCTTTGTTTGTGGCTCGGAGTTTTGTCTTTGGGATGAACACATTTTTGTCTCATCGTGTTCACCGGTTTCACAAGTTTTTATGTTTGCATGCTTTCGGCCAACAACTTCTACATTCATTCTTAAGTTTATAACTGATTATTTTTGTATGAAATATTGATTGATAAGGATACTGTAAATATCCAAATGCAACTCACTTAACACCCCATCGTTCAAAAGCATGCCCACTGAAATTATCTAAAAAGTAAAAGGAATATCTCATTTCTCACGCCAGTTCTAAATACCACGCACAATTCCCAAATGAATCTAAGCGTCCCCCCTCTTCCTCCCGATAAATAAACCATGAAACTCCGGGCTGTAGCCGACACTGATCATGATCTGCATACATTTGAAAATATTGAGGTTAAAAGATTCATTAAGTGTATTCCCCAAATCATCCACGCCGTTGTACATACACACACACACACACTCACAAACGCACACGCAGAGAGGGAAAGGCATGTTTTCGGGGAAGACATATAAAAGTGGATTCTCGTGGCTGAATTTCCATGTAGTATCGGACCCCGGAGAGCTGCTTTACAGGCCAGAGACGCCGGCTACGCTCATTTAATTACCGCCTATCAGTGGCATCGCAGTGTGTAGCTACAAGTTTAAACGAATGCGAGGATGGAGCGGAGAGGATCGGGCGCAGGGGGCAAAGAGCAGAGAGAAGGAACACGCGCACCACTTCTGTAAGAGAGGGTTTTCATGTGGAGACTTCAAACTTTGCCTCCTAGTGCTAGGAAATAAAAAGCTGGTGGGGAAAAAAAAATCACATGGTATGCACTTTGATGGGTCCAAAAACACTTCCCAATAGATAAAAGGGTCATTCAACTTTCACTTACTTATTTTAACACGCAAATGGAGATGGTAATTTTCATAATTGTCGATGTAATTAACCCGAGGACCCCCACGCGCATTTTCGCATTGAGCTGCAGTATCACAAGCTTTTTAGATCTTGTGTGAGCACTTTTTTTGCATGTATCTTACGATTCTCTACGACAAATAAAACAGAGTGTATTAATATAACAAATGCACGTATTTACTCAAGTACAAGTACAGGTGAGACTCGGAAAAGTAGAATATCGTTAAAAAGTGAATTAATTTCTGCAATTCAAGTATGAAACTAATATATGATAGACTCATTACATGCAAAGTGAGCTATGTATAGCCTTATTTGTCATAATTTTGATTATTATGGCTCAGCTTGTAAAAAAAACCCAACTGTAAGCCATAATCATAAAAAATATGGCTTACGTATCTTTACCCCCTCTTTTATCCCCTCCTGGAACCGCCACCTTGACGTGGTGGAGGGGTTTGAGCACCCGAATGATCCTGGGGGCTCTGTTGTCGGGGGCTCCATGCCCCTGGTAGGGTCTCCCATGGCAAACAGGCCCTAGGTGACGGGTCAGACAAAGAGCGGTTCAGAAGCCCCTTATGAGAGACCAACAGGCCCGGTTAGAACCATGAGGCCGTCCTTCTGTGGACCCACCACCTGCAGGAGGGGGGCTGGTGCAATGTGATTTGGGCAGCTCCAACAGCCCCCACGACCCGGCAACGGACAAGTGGAAGAAGATGGATGGATGGATCTTTACTAGAGTAAAAATAAAAGTTGAGCTTTGTTTTTCTTTTTTTTTTGTCACAACTGAAACATAAATCAAAATTTTGCATTCAAACAGTTACTCCGTACTCTAGTAACATTTTCTCCAAGGGATTTTTTTTACTATATTATTAAATAAAAGTATTTTTGCTACTCTACCCACCTGTGAAAATAAGTCGACTTCACAAAGCTTAATAATAAATATTTCAAAAAATATTAGAGGGATTTGTGTTAACTGTGATCTGGTAAAACGGGTGGACTAATATGCATTTGCTGAGGTTACTACAGGTCGTAGAATAGAACATTATATTGCAATATTGCAATATTAAATCTAACCTTTATAATGTATTGAGTTGAAAAACCCATAATGCTTATTTTGCTTATTCCTACAACAGTGTAATACAAAAGTAGATATTACATAGACCATGATCCTCTCTTTTATCTCTCGAAAATCCCGGCAGTTCTTTATGATCAAACGTCCCGGGCCACAAATGAAGAATCAACACTTCTGTACAAACCCCCACTGAAATCGTTACCATTCACTCTAATTAAAGATGAAAAATAAAATGACCCCCATCACCTTCCGAACCCAGGACAAGAGCGGCCCACATAGAAGGATCCTTTGTAGCACTGACCGCACTGTGATGTTCCCTAACCTGCAGACTCCCACCACAACACTGTTCAGTGGGACTTTGCCCGGGGCGCCCCACCAGCTCCCTGTGTTCCCTCAATGAGCATGACTTCCCCACGGACCGCATACTGGCACCTCCACACCCCTTTTAAAGAAGCCACTGTCCCGAATTTCGCCCCGGGCTAACGCTGCCCCCGCCCTGGACGGAGAGGGACCGCCCCGGGCCAGTCTAGGAGCCGGACCCTGTCGCCACAGCCAGACACAGAGCGGAGTGAAGCCGCCGCGTCCCATAGGACTGACCCCGCCTCACTGAATATTACAGTTTACATAGATGAGAGGAACTGAAGAGGTTGAAGAGTTTAGACAGTTTGCTATTAGGGTAACCTAATAACAGCAAAGTATTGGTTTCTTTCTCTTTTTGTTCACATGTATAACTTGAAGCTGAGGTAACACATTTATTTTCTTGTTGGGGACAGATATTCTGGACAGTCATTATTAAGCACATTTTCATTTTCATCGCCAACGCAAATGCAAGCGACCAAATCCACTCAATCATGATCTAGACCTATTTTAAAGGCAGATTGACTTTGCCATTTGACTGAGCTGAACGCAGACCCAAAACATGTGGATTAATAAAAAAAAAAAAAAAAAGTATTCTGAGAGATTTAAATGATTGGGGGCAGGAGACAACCGTGAACGCGCGACTCTGACTCTTTCATGGCTTTGAAAATACACTGCCCGACCCCCACAAAAATAGTCGCCACATAAAAAATAAATAAAGGTCACACGCTCTAATCTTTCATAGGACTGCCTTAAGCTTTGATTACAGCAGTGGCATTGTTTCAATAAGCTCCTGCAATGTCAAAAGACACATTTCCAATCAGTGTTCATCTTGGAATATGCCCGTGCTATCAGGGCAGAATAAATCCATTGATGGAATAACCTGGTCATTCAGGATGTTCAGGTCATCAGCTGATCTCGTTCGTTGGGCATATTGTGTTTGCTGAACCTCGACCTGAAGAACTGCAGCAACCCCAGAACAGTTCCGTGTAAGTTCTCAGTCGTACAGGAGTTGTCCATCTTCAATGAAGGTGCTTGATTCATCTTCTGTACTAAGTAGATGAATCAAGCAGCCCAGAACAGTTAGTTAAGTCCAGGTTTTCATCAAAATCTTTTCATCCAAATCATCAAGCCTCCTGTGAGTATGAGTATACTGTACATACTGGTTCATGATCATTTCAACACACAAGGATAGAAGGAAAGAGAGAGCGATAGAGAGAGAGCGCATGGTCAATTTGATCGAGCTTTTTCTGCCTAATAGCCAGTGCCAGTTTCACACCCACTGTTATCCGCATGTTCGTTGATGGACTCCTATGAATACAGTAATGAAAGCATATTATTACATTACCATCAGTCATCATATAGAGTCTAGCATTATAGTCATAGAGGGGACGAGGGCCAGTCAGCGCGGCTCTGATTAGCCACTGATTGATGTCCCGGGGCCCGAGGTGCAGATTGCTTAATAAATATGTCCACAAAGGTTTATTTCCTCTTAATGGCACAACCAGCATGGCATCCATTAGTCGCTGTGACCCAATTTGGAGGCGGCACGTACACACGCTGTAACCGCGCAGTCAAATCAGAGCAAATCAATGTCCCCGCCGCCGGTGAGGACTTCTCCACCCGGGATAGGACCATGACGAGGGGAGGCGGCAGAGGGTGAGGGTAATGGGGTAAGTTTGAGTACCATTATGACGCCCGAGGGTGGAGACGTTTGCCCAGACAGCATGAGACCAAACCAGTGTCAACAGCAATTAAGAAAGAGTGGTATTGTTGCAAAGTAAAGCAGGGCAGAGGTAGTTATAGGGCCACACATACAATTTCAAACTTTGGTACGTGGTGGTACTTGGGCCTCTTTACGTAACCATGGGTCATCCGCAATTTTATATAGTTTCATTTAAGCTTTACTAACACATACAAGTGCTTTGCTGGTTTACAGTTTAGCCACATAATTTAGGCCCTGTCCACACGAAGTCAATCTCAGGACTAAACGCAACAATATTTTATCAACCCAACATATAATGTGAAACCAACGTTTTGGGGGTCTGTAAACGAACATTTTCCAAACCAGATCCCAGGGTGGAAAGATTTCAAAACGCTGTTTACGTGGCTCCGTTGTTACCTTTACTAAAACGATGACCTCACAGCGCCAGTGTTGTGTCTGTTATCACAATCTACTGACCTTGTAATGATTTTTACTCCGCTCCTCTATGCTCCACCGCGGTCCACGAGCAACAGGTGACAAAAACGGCAGAGTTAGCCTCAATTCAGTCTGTGTTTTTGGACTGACAGTAAAGGTCCGGTCACTGACGGTATTTCTGCTCTAGACCCGTTACGTCTGAAGAACATACTCATCTCCTCGTCTGTTCTGTAGATCGTAACTCCATGAAACAGTTTTATTTTCACTGGTTGCATTCCACATAAGTTTACTTTGCATGCGCTATCTACATCTTGTGCTATTATCTGTGATAGCGTCACACACAGACGTGGCAGATGAATTGCAGCGGTTTTACACACATGACTAGCTTCATGTGGACGAACATATTTACCGAACAAGCTCCGAGTTTATAGAGAATGTTTTTGAAACTTTTCCCTTTTTGTCTTTGTGTGGATATAGTATTAGTCCATAGTTGACACGTCTCCCATTTTGGCCGGGAAACTAACACACTGTACCCCTCTATCCCACCCTCCACAGGTGATTCGTCTTTTGTTCCCCTGGTTTTGTATGTAGTCTTTGGTTTAGTCCTGTGTTTTATTTTGACATGTCTGTTCTGTCCTTGTGATTTTGCTTTGCTTCCCTTGTGGTTATTGCCTGCCCCGCCCTGATGTGTTTCACCTGTGCCCTGTTTCCTCATGTATTTATACCCCCGTGTTTCCCTTGTCCTTTGTCGTGTCATTGTCTACCTCAGCCCCGGTTTGTTTTCTCTGGATTTTGTTATTTTGGTTTTCGTCATTTATTAAACAGCACCAGTTTTGTTGCAGTCCTACATTTTGGCTATATCCACACGAAGACAAAACGCTTATATTTTCAGAAACTTTCTTTGTAAGTACGAAGCCAGCTTAGTAAATGTGTGCGGCCACATGGGTCGACTCAGGTCTGTGAAAACGGCGTAATTCATCTGCCAGGCCTGTGTGTGGCGCTGTGACGCGAACACAGATAATAGAACAAGATATAGAGGGCGCATGCGCAGTAAACTTTTGTGGAATGTAAACAGTGAAAATTAAACGGATTCAAGGATTATGATTTACAGAAGAGACGAGGAGGCGAGTTTATTCTTCAGACGTAACGGGACTAAAGCAGAAAAACCTGTCAGTGACCGGACTTTGACTCAGTCCAAAAACACAGACTGACTCGGCCGTGTTTTTCTACTTATCACTTGTGGCTCACGGACTCCAGTGGAGCAAAGAGGAGCGGAGTAAAACCATCATAGATCCATGAGTACAACTCATTATAAGGTCAGTAGATTATGGATAACAGACACCACTCTGGGGCTGTGATGTCATCGTTTTAGTAAAAGTTGCGGAGACGTCGTAACAACGGCGCCACGTAAACGGCGTTTTGAGATCTTTCCACTCTGGGACCTAGTTTGGAAAATGTTCGTTTACAGACCCCCAAAACGCCGGACTCGTATGGACGATACACTGGATTGATAAAATATCTTTGCGTTTGGTCCTCAGTTTGACTTCGTATGGACAGGGCCTTTGGGTTTTATTTTTCCTCGTTCCACCATCACACCATGACACCAAGACCATTAAGACATTTAAAAACCATTAAAAGAACTTTTAAAACCTATCCTGAAACACACGGGGAGCCAATGCAGCGACTCTAAAACCGGTGTAATGTGGTCCCGCCTCCTGGTCTTCGTCAGGACACGAGCTGCTGAATTTTGTAAAAGTTGTAAACCTGAGATACTCTTTTTGGGAAGACCAGAAAGCAGGGCATTACAGTAGTCAATACGACTGGTGATAAAAGCATGCATTAGCGTCTCCGTGTTGGCCAGAGAGAGAGAATGGGGACAGAGATCTTAATCTCGGTCTGGCGGTACTTTGTGTGAAAACGTTGAGAACCAAAGGCTACAACACCTAATTTGTTTTTCCTCATTTATTGCATTCAACTTACAGCTCTCACATTGCCTTATGCAGAATTCCTTGCCAAAATGGAGTTCAAACTGCCAACTTTTGGTTTAGTGCACATCTACTGGCGCCTACTGCAACAGACAAAGCCCACATAGAACTGATGACAGTATACTGACATACACTATTGACCATTCACTCCAAGTCTCTTCCATTACCTCTCATAACAATACCTATACACTCATCCTTTTTAACGCTGAAGAAAAGCCCTAGTATCCAAAAAGAACCGCAGTAATCCCAGTGCAACCATGTGCCTATTCCTCATCATGACAAGTCCTCAGATGACTTCTATTTTCATGAAGTTGAACAATCCTCCACAGCTCCCGCTTTAAACCTAGTTATTCTTCTCCATAAGTCTCCAAATTCTGCGCCCCTGCGTCTTCCCGATCCCCCTCCACCTAACAACCGAACAACAAAACACGAAATTAGACGCGTGTGTACATTTTATCATGTCTGGTCTATCGCCTTTTGGGGGGAAAATTGCAGGTAGCGGCGTGTTTAACATTCCCTTGTCAAGCGCCGCACCCGCTGGGACCATAAATGCCTGTCCAGTTTTGCTCACAGCGGCGACTGCAGATTAGAAACAGCGGGAAGAATGCGAGAGTCTGAAACACAATACCGATAAGGAGCTAGCGCAGACTTCTCCTCTCTCCAGGAAACCCGCAGCTTTGTAATATATTTACACACAACTAGAAAGGCAAATGTACCGTAACTTCGCCCACGCACTCTCACCCCTTCCTTTGCCGCCCACCAGCCAACCACACCTGGAATCACTTTTTTTTTTTTGGTCTTCCGAGCCTATCCTGTTTTCAAACTTTTTCACGGCAAAAAAAAAAAAAGACACCTCAGGAAATGCGGCTTGGCTTTCAAAGTTTGTTTGTTTTGCATGATGATGGGGTAGAGTTAACATGTGAGATGGTCTTCCAGTTGCAACCGGCTCTGTATACACAAAACCAGGTTCAAGCTGCTGACACTGATGGCGAGTAAGTGTTGTGTCACTGCCATCCTCTGAAAAGTCTGATAATATTTGTTATAGTAGGGCTGCCAGAGTTAATGCTTCAACTCAGTGTTTCCCAACCAGGGGCACGGGGGCACTTAGCAGGGGCTACTTTTAATTATTTCAGAGACTGAGAGTTTTTGGCATTTTTGGCAAGTACCTCGATGTTAGCCTGGAAAAGTCACCGCTGCGTCGATTCCATTTCCCACAGCGGTACACACGCAAGCAAACAGGAAGCAGAGTCAACCGATCGGCGAAGGGCGGGCGTCTGCCGTTGATGTGGTGTTTTTAGCGGTTTTGCGTTAATATTTGGGCAGGATTATGAATCATGAAACTCCCCTATACTGTCGATGTGTTTTTGGTCATTTACGTCCGATTGGAGACATGCTCGTCCTCTCACTCGCGCACCGTTCGTAGATTGTTATTGAGTGGACTTCCGCGTCCCGTGAGTGACGTTGCTCGCTAACAATACGTCACGGCAAATAAAGGAATCCGATTGCACGGGATCATTTTGATTTTGCAGATACCGCCAACGGGGGCTGCTAATAAGCAGTTATTTCAAACAAAGTGTTTAATGCACCTGTAGTCCTTTCTCATTCATATTTGATGATTTTATTACCATATACTCCAAAACGCCTCCGCAGTAATGTTGTGTCCACTGCAGTGGGGAGAGACTAGTACATAGGGGAGACCAAGCAGCATCCACAGAAGTGCATGCATCAACATCGAAGCCCTAGCTCCTCTGGGCAGAACTCTGCAGTGTTTTTACATCAGCAGAAACATCAGCACAGCTTTCAAGACCAGGATGTCCATATACTGGACAGGGAGGAGAGGTGGTTTAAGAGGGGGCTATGTTAAAGTGGAGAAGCCCTCTCTGAACAAGGGGGTGGGCTAAGGCACAATTTACAGTGCTGTACTAAAAACAATACCTCAAATATTTGAGGTACTGATGTAGGGGATACTTGGAGTATAAATGAACGCGTCAAGGGGTACATGAGACAACAAAATTTGGGAACCACAAACTCATGATTAATCAAAATATGACGGCGACAGATTAACCATACAGTGATTGCAAATGATCACATCATAGGTTTTGACCGAACACACTCCAGTATCTCAAACACGTGTTACTGAAAGACGAAGCTCTTGCATAAAAAATAACAAATTGTAAACAGCTGGCTATTGTGATTATTCAAATTTCAAAAGTGCAATTAATCTAATTTAAAAAAATGATCTATTGACGGAACTAGAAGGTGCCCTGATGTCCTAGAGTTTTCCGAAGTAGACATCAACTCTTGCCTTGCCCAAGGATGTGAAAGACACAGAAAATATGCACTGGCTGGAGATAGGAATTTAAACTGGCAACCTTTGCTCGAAAAAGAAAAAACTCCACACCTTCAGAGCCAGACTGTTTGAGGAGTTTACTTTCTTGAGCGCAAATGCAAACGAAGAGTTGGACTTAGTTTTAAAAGAAGGTTGGAGGGTGAAATGCAGATTTACTGTGTAAGCTGTGACAATGGAGGAGATGCAGGATTTGAGTGGATTCGCGGGAGGCCCCTGACACAGCACGTTAGTCCTCACTGCACGACAAAGTAGATCATGGGAGTCACATTAGAAGTCAATGAAATGAGAAATGACTTTTTTGTGGCTACATCAAAACGTCTGCCGGAGAAATGCGGGTTCGAATCATCTGACAATGAGAGTGCGTATAATATACTGTCAAAGGTTGAAAAGATGCATCACAGAGACAATCCTTTAAGAACAAATCCACTCAGAAATTCCCTGATCATCTATATATTAGTATAATCCTTATCATAACTTTTTTTTTGTGACCAATTCATCATATCAGCACAATAGATATTTCCATTGTTTTTCTAAATACCAACTATTTTAAAGTTGTAAGCCGACAAACTGCCACGGAGATGCTTTTGGAGTGCTCAACCTTTTTTGGGGTCACAAGCTCCCACCTGGAACATCTCCCAATAGACGCAAGCAATAGGTGTTTTTTTAACCTCTTAACCCCCGCCTGAACTGAGCACATTTTCTCCAGTTTGGCTTTACCCAAATCTAAAAAAAGCTTCTTTTTAAAAAAAAGTGTCAAAAATAGCAACAACAATGAGAGTTGGGAGTTGCAATTGTGGTTTTCTGGCCAGAAATGAAAGACCCCCCAATCATCCCATTAACACTTGTATTACCCCCAGAGGGACCACAAAACAGATTTATTAAGGTAAACAAGGTACTTAGTACTGCTTTCATTTTAAATATTCTTATATGTTTTGTGTGCATTTTTTTATCTGCAGGATCCCACAATCTATTGGGATTTCTTCGTGATAAAACGGTTGAGCATACTGGTGGAGATTGCCTGCGCTAGATCATTATTTCCAAAAATGCATCCCCCCTCCCCCCTCCACTTCATGTTTTGCATTCTTCCTTTCTGGAATTGTAAGAAATCTACACTGACCCGCAGTGCTGAGAAAAGTTTTTGTCTATCAGTCTCTAATTGCCAAAGTTTGGAGCAATTTGCATTTCATTTCTTGGCCTCATTTTAATGTTTTCTACATTATTATATTGTATTGAACCCTTGCCAATAATAAAACGCTTTTGATTTTCCGCCACTTACGGAGATAAAGCAAGTCAATTTTTTGCATATATTAAGGATCAGCATTACCTTTTGAGTTCTAGGTGCACCAACCCCAAAGTCTCAACTCAGTGGCTGCTATAGTGCCACAATAATGATTTTGTTACACCCACATATTCCCCGCATAGGAACACTCAAACAAGCACCAGTTCACAGACGAGCCGGCAGATGTTCAAGCTTCATCAGCGCTAACATGACAACAGGCTACATTTTACACACTGCAGCATTGTCAAAAGTTTCTGCCGACTGGCATCCACGAGCGAAAACGCCTCCATAGTCGTTGCGCTGTGTCGCTTATCGGAAGACAGTAGTGCACAGGCCCACAGGTGAGTGAGGAAGCTTCAAGGGTTGGAAAAGTTGCTTCAAAAAGGCCACCCTTAAGTTGACGTGTTTGGTCAACTTTACAAGACACTGTTGGTTGAGTTTGGGAGGTGATTGTGATAAATAAATACAACAAAATCAGACGAACAAGCGTCCACACACAGCTGACTGCATCTGGGCGTGGGAGTGAAATCTCTCCAGGGAACATTGGCTCAAAAAAAGGATTGCAAAAATGATCAAAGATGAAACCCGCAAATTTGCATATTTGTTGGAACGCAGAGTGAATTTATTTGAAAAGTTTGATTGCATTTAAAACCAGAGCCATTTCGTTATGTAGGATTTTCTATAGGTATGTATTCCTATAGAAATCCAATAGGATTCTATAGTTACTAAATAATAGGACCTTCAAAGGATTAAATCATATAGGATTCCTTCAAGAATCCTATCAAATCCTACTGGGTTTTTTTTCTTTGAGAGAGTGAGAGCGAGAGAGAAAGAGATAGATTGAGATTTAATACCTCATCTCACATGTGAGACAAATAAGGTTATGGTACATTTTATTGTCCCCGTAGGGAAATTTGTCCTCTGCATTTGACTCATTCTTTGATGCCGCTGGGGCAACCCGTAAAGATCGTGGGTAAAAGAAATTCAACATGATCATGATTTATTACTCATGTTCATTCATAAGTTCATTGCTTCCATTACTTGTGCTAATTCATGAGTAGATCATGAAAACTCATGAACTCATGGTAACACATGATGAAGTCATGGCTAATCAGTGCACGATTTCATCATGATTTGTGCATTAATTCATGCACCCTTATCATAAAGCGTAATCATATAATTTTACACTTTAGGACCACCACTCAACCACTCACTCTCCAAAAAGAGCCCCAATTGTCACAAACACTGGAAAGCCTCTGGCCGGGCAAAGTGTTATTGAGTTATTGGCGCTCGGCCCATGGGGGGACATTTGGCACCCGTACCATGAGAGCAGCGTTTAGGCCACCGCTGGGGGAGTTTTCATGCCCCCACAACTCGGGGTCCAAAAACACACAGTGGTGACAATACTGCAGCAAGGACGTCCAGCGACAAACACGCCAACATGAAAACAAGGAAGCTCAGGCTGGGGCGAAACTGTGCTTCTTGCTCTCCCATCTCCCAGTCACCCATTTGCTACCATTATGTACTACTGCCCCCTGCTGCAGGACAAAGGCTGTGGCGCCCCAGAGGTCAGAGTCAAAGAGTGGGAGGGGTGGGGAGGAGGAAGGCCAGGCAGGGGGGCATTTACTCCTGAAGATGGGACAATCAATGGCAAGTCCACACATGGGCCAACTGCACGCTCCCAAAAAGGTCCCATAGTGTAAAAATGTTGGACAGGGCTGAACAATAAAGAAGAAAGCTGATATATATTGTTTTGTTCCAGGACAATATTAAGTACAAATCAAGCCTTTTCAGCTGTTTTTTAACCATGTTCATAAAATAGTGTACTTTTTTGATTGAGCTTCATCATAAAGGTACAGAAAATAATACCCTTTCTTATCCCTTATCCACAGGGAACAGGGGGTGAAGGCGTTTGGGGGGGGGGGGTAGCCGTTTGTGAGTTAATAAGGAAAGACGCATGGTCCCATCAGGGAATGTTTCGGACAGATCGGAAATGGACAGTCTGTCAAACGCTCTTCATGTGTGAAATGTCGTCCCGTGAAGTTGGCATATCAAAAACAGGCGCGTGGTGAGTGACAAGATTCACAACTATTTGAAAAGTGTCGTGCGCTGAGAATATGACAGAGATGGGCAGCTGGCCAAAACAAAACAGACTATATATTAAGATGTGATTGTGGTTAGTCAAAACAAACTCCAGCACATAAAAACAAACACCACAAAAATATGTCATTAATATTTTGACAAATTTGTAGTGCAGGTTTTGATATATTTTGTTTCTAACTGTAACGGAAGTAAGTTTCATGCTATCACAGTTTTTACACCGATCAAATGTAGAAATGTTTATGTTCTTAAAGTGACAGGTTTTGTTTTTTTTTTAAGAGTGAGATAATGTCGATGCTGCAGTTTTACACCAGTGAACTAGGTCATTGTTTAAGGCTATTACCTGCTTTGCTGCAGTTGGAATTATGCGGCTTGATACTATTGAAGACCTCAAACAAACCGTGGAACATCCAGGGACTGAATCAGAAAGAGAAGAGTACAATCTAACTGCATCTTCAGCCCTGATTTCTGCTTTGCAAGCAAAGATTACTGCTCTTACTCTGGAAAACCAGCAACTTAAAGGGAAAAAGTCAACAATACCACAATGACGTACTTCAAGACAGCAGTCGTCCCAACAGCCTAACCTCCAACTAGGTTCAGCAACACAATGTGACCAAAGAATGAGATTAGCAGACTACCTGAACATCCTGAATGACCAAGTTTCTTTCCCTGATGCCATGGGTGTATTCCAAGATGCCAATGCCATCGGGTTCACATTGTGAGAGCGGAGTTCAGGGAGCACAGTGGTCACACTCTCCCATCATCAATAAGGTTATCGAAAAAAAGCTTATGGAAACAAAGCCACAGTGATGAATATGTGCTGTAATTAAAGCTAAAGGCGCTACAACTAATATCAGACGGTGTAACCCTTTATTGACACTTTTAATTTAAACTTTATTTAACCAGGAAAGTCCCACTGAGATTAAGAATCTATTTTTCAGGAGAGTCTTGGTCCCAGAGGGGAACCTATATTGTACATGTTTTTAGTGGTCTAGGGAAAACCACAGTTCCCTGAGGAAACCTACGCAAACAAAGGGAGAACATGCAATGGTGGGAATCGAACTTGGGACCTTCTTGCTGTGAAGCACGAGCGCTAACTACTGCGCTACCGTGCTGCCACTTCACTACATATAATATTTTCATAATTTTTATAAATGATTCCTTGCCCTGTTCAGTAAAGACATACATTACTGACACTAAGGATCGAATCTACATTGTAAGACCTGATTTCTTAATTTCCATCTGGGAAAAAAACAAAAACCACACATACCATTTCAAATCTTCTTTATTACAATAAATGTGAAACAAACCATATAAAACTGAATTGGCGAAAGATACACCTTTTTCTTTTTTTTAAATCCACTAAAATCTTTTCATTAGAAGATGCTAAGGCAGCAGTACCAATGGAGTGAGTTGAGGTTTACGGAGGGGACGTTTTCTTGGGCCTGCCTCTGGGCTTTTTGACGAGCCCCGGTGTAGTCTGTGTCGCCGTCTCTGTGAATTTAGGAGTCTTCTTCTTAGCTTTGGGACTCTTTCTGGGGGACTTCTTCACACCGTTGGCTTCTGTAGCAACGAAAGGAGCTGAGTACTTTGACGGGTTAGAACGTAAGATTACATAAGTGTGTACTGTAATACCTTTCTTTTTGGCCACTCTCTTTTTCTTCACGGGACTTTCTTCGCTGTCTTCGCTGTCATCTTCATTGTAATCAACTGTTTGTTTTCGTTTTGAGGTCTTCTAGAATGAGAAATACGAGGATTTGTCAGTATTGTCTGTGAATGGAATGAGATGCGAGGGTTTTATGCTTAAGTAATAATTTCGAACACATCTTGATCCCTATTTTGATTCTTTGTTGGTTAGAAAATTCTATATTGATCTGAAACGGCTTGTTTAAAGTTTCCTTTAGCCCATCTTCCGGGTTGCGCTGCTCAGTGGATGTAGGGTGCTGTCGGACATCAGCGCTAGTATCAGAGCGGGGCACGGTGCATTGTTCTGTAGTAGTGAGGCTTTATGAAGATGTTTTTGCCGGTCACTGCTCTGTGCAGGAGGGAGGCTTTGGCGGGAGTTACTTGCCAATATAGGCCAAAAGCAGACTCCTCTTTATTTTATCCAGTCTGGGGAATGGCATAAAGAGAACACTGACTTGTGTGTAGAGGCTCAAAAATGTACAATCAATTGTACTTGTGTTTTACCGTTTAAACAAGTGTACTAGTCATTTCTTTGGGTCAGCAAACATGAATAAAATGGAACATGTTGACCAACTGATCATGAAAAGGTAGTCACTGAGAGAGACATGCACTTTAACAAAGGCACTCGGCCCCGCTGTCCGCCCCCTTCCTCCTTTTCAGGCCTTGAAAATAAACTCTGCCCTCACCCCCCTGCCCCCGTTCCATTTTGGTCTCCATTTTGACAATCGCTACCTCGTGATCACTATGCAGCGCCCGCTGAGGTGAACAGATTGGCGGGATAATTGCATACAATAACCAGCGCAGAGGCCTGGTAACCCTTCGGCTGGCAACGACCACGTCCCCAGTGGTATCTCCCCATATGCACGGAGGAGAGTGAGAGGGAAAGAGAGATGCAGCGAGAGACCGAAGCAGATGAGATGGAGAAACGACGAGATAAAGTAGGAATTAAGAGTGATCATGCTGGAAGTGCAATAAAAAGCTTGGACAGATTTTATGGGAAGGACTTCCAAACGGATAAACCCAAGATGCTAAAAAGTTTGTTCCTTTTGTTTGGGACTTGTACGCTGAGCATTCTTTCACAACAGAATGCAACAATAATGGACAATTATCAAAATATACTACAGCACTCAATAAATAAACTAATGATTTATAAAGAGAGAATTATGCCACTAACCATGCTAAAGAACATAAGGAACTGAAGTTAATCTTGATCTGTTAAACCCGGTGGGGGTTGTAAACAAAGAAAATCTCAGTAACTATGGGCTTCATTAGTTACCATTACCAATTCTTCAACTAATTGCTCATATTTATCATATTGTGCATACTATAATCAAACCAACCTTTCCCGATGTGGTCCCGTTGACCACGTTGAACACCAGCTTGCCGTCGTCTTTGGCCTGGATGCTTTTGAGTCCTGCCTGTAGAATGGAGCGCAGTGTGTCGTACGGCGGCATTTCCTGGTAACCCAACTTCTTCACCTCCTCCATGAACCGCTGGAGCTCATCTACAACATATCCCGGAAAAGGTAGGTATGTTGCATCCTGTTAACCATTTCTGTGACACGCCCAGGATGGTAGGGCTCAATAAACAGTGCAGCGCCTGGGGACCCATCTACAGATCTTGAGCAAGGTTTGTGATCGGGAGTAACTAGCAGGAGGATTTGTGCACATTATGTTGATGGAGAAAAATGGAGCATCCGCAGGAAATAGGGAAACATGAAAACGGCAAACAGGCCTACACAATCTGGGAATTGCTGTAAGGCAAGAGTGAGCCACTGTCAGGTTTTAGTACAGAAATCTTGAGTGTTGTTCTAAAGATCCTTCAGCTAAGAATCTGGTCAAAATGTACATCGAACACGAGGGTGAAAACATAACAAAGGAGCGACAAAAAAAGTCACCAAAAAGTGACAAACGTAACAAAAAGCTAAAAAAAGAGCCACAGAAAAGTGACGAAAAAGCTACAAATTTGCACAAAAAAAAGCAATGGACAAAATGTAAAAAAAGTGTCAAAAAAGCTCCATTTAGATGAGTTTTGTAGGTATAGCACTTTTCCACCTATATTAGGCACTCAAAGCGCTTTACAGCAAGGAACCTCTCACCCATTCATACACCAATGTACGCAGACACTGGAGGCAAGGTGGGTGAAGTGTCTTGCCCAAGGACACAACGACAGCATGCACTCCTGAGGCGCAACATAGACTATAGGCTGTGACCTTAAGGATTTGGGTAAAGCTGAACTGGAGAAAATGCACTCGGTTAAGATGTTAAATAATTGGCATATTTCTCAAGGGAAAAAAGTTCAGTCAGGCACAATGGCGATATTGCAAAAACGATTGTGTTTTCCATTCCAACAATAACAATAATAAATGCATATTTTAGGCAATTAAAAACGCTTCTGTAAACATTTCTGTAGTAGCGTACAGAACGCTGTACCCTGTCTGGACTTGAGCATCTCTCTTTCCTTCCTTCTTACTCATCTTTTCCTCTGACACTTCCATCGCCACCATAATGTTCCTCTTCGGTCGCTGTGGGTTCGTTCTGTTTGGTGTGACTTTGCTTCGACTCGACGCGTCGTCGCAGACACACGCGCAGATGGAGTTGTAAACAACAGTTTGGTGGAGCTCAGCGGGGCAGAAGAGAAGGAGGTGCGACGTGTAGCATTCGCTCTTCTTACTCCTGCCTGAACTGACAACGCCGTGGGTCAAAGTGCCAACGGTAAAAAGGCAAATACTACAGCAGCGAGACGAAGGAAAAGGCAGGCGCGCACCACTTGCAGCCTCACTGCTCATGGAAATGGAAAAACAGGGACTGCGTGTGTGTTAAAAAGTCCTATATTAAGCTATACTATGGCTTTTACAACCAGAATTTTAAATACTGTACCACTGTTGGGTCCGTGGCCTGGAATTACTAAAATAAAAATAGTTTTGATAGATAGCTTGATGAACGCTTTAATCAACAGAGTTTTGTGTGGAAATGCTTGGATTTTCTAATTACCGTATATTCCGGACTATAAGTCGCACTTTTTTTCCATGTTTGGCTGGGGGTGCGATTTATACTCAGGTGCAACTTATACATCAACTTATATAATTTCACATGTTTGTTATATTCACACTGACAGCCGCTAGAGGGCGCTCTAGGCTTGTGCACCAGTATCTGCTACTCCTGTACCACTGAAGATTAAAAAAAATAAAACACGGTAATCGAGCAGCAGAAAGAACATTTGGAGTGAGCGAGAAACTTGTGAGGGACTGGCGAAAAGTGGAGGTTATGCTTACTCCGATGAAGAAAACAAAAAAAAGCTAATCGCAGGCTAAAAGCTAGATGACCACAGATAGGGGAACGAATTCGCAAATGATGAGAGCTTAAACAACGTGCTGCCGGGAGAGGCTTGTAAACGGTGCAGTTATGCCTGCATGCCCAGGTAGTTGCCAAGGCTGGTGCGACTTATATTCCGGAAAATACGGTACTAAAGGTAACGCTTAATATTACACTACCTTGGATACATTGTACCTACCAAATCTAGAACAATGTAATGTGCTATTTAACAACGCTTCTGTTACCTGGTTTGTCTTGAGAGGAAAAACACGTCGTCATAAATTCAGACACCTTGTCTTGACATCTGGAAGAGAAAGACAAAAAACACAATATATTTCAGCATGTATTATATTTAATGTGCAACTTCATTTCCTTACACATGTTCTACCTGATTTTGGAGTCCCTAACGTAGATGGGGTCTTGCAGCTTGTCCTCCCAGGGCAGTTGGCCGCACAGCCACTGCACCATGCAGTAACCCAGGATCTCCAGGTCGCCTCTCCTGCTGGGAGCTACGCACAATCACACAGAGAGGTATTTGGACATGATGTTAAGACTTGCCATCATTCATCCTTAATTTTAACAATTCATAAATTCCTAAATGCTGTGACATTTTAATGACATTTCTGTTTAATAAAAACACGATATTTTCTTTCCACTGCTCAAAAGCCTGTGTGAAAGCAGATGGTCTTTGTTTAATAAATTAGTATTGTGAGCTCTTCTCAGACAATAACTTTAAATGTCTTCAAAGTCTAGATGGATGATGCGTATGATTCAAATAAAATATTGCAACATTTTGGCTTTAACACTTAAAAAAATAATACCACAAACTGTAAAATCCTCCAGAGCCAAAGTCGAATGAAAATGTGTCATTTATTTTGGATGTTGCATTGGTCAAAATGCATGATTAGACATCATTCTCATGACAACTGCTGACACAGATAACGCTCAATATTCCATTTGTGACGTGTTATTGACAGTAATTACTTATTAATGCTTACAGTACATTCATGTTTTAAGGCAAGGCAACTTTATTTATACCACGCATTTCGTACACAAGGCAACTCTTAACTTTTCCACGCGACAAGGGTCCTTAAGACTCCCGTCAGTTCATGATATAAACATACACTTGCACATAGACCTCCAGGCGTGCACTCACTTGCTCCTTTGTGCGCATCGATGCTCGTGAACTCAATGGTCCCATCGTGGCACCTCTTGGGATCCTCCTTGTACTCTTTTTGGACGCCATCTGGGCAGTACCTGTACGCCAGCCCATAGTCCACCAAGTAAACCTGTCGTCAAGCATCACAACATTAGGCACTCTACTTTGAAAAAAAGGTGTTTAAGGTGTAGTTCATCTCCCGCTACATTTGAACCATCTTTGGGAAGGTATGGGAATTAGATCAGGCACAAAAACGGTCAGTCCAACCCTATCCCGTTCGCTTGCTAAAAATATGGTAGAGGCGAGTGCTTCAGGATCCTTGAAAGGGTGCAAAACAGGTGATCTTCTCGAATGAGGCCTATACCAGTAGGCAAAAACAGGAATACTGATTGTTGTCCTTTAACATCGCTCTACAGCCTTTAAGCAGCACAACACAACTACTTACTGTGAGTTAAACACTTTGTCCTGAGAGAAAGAGACTATACCAATGACCTTGCCCTGGCTATGGTATCAAAGTGAACTGGGCTCCAGGCTGCAGAAATTGGACCAATTCTACCGCAAGCACTCAAGAACCTGACCCGAGTTTCTGTCGGGCTCGGGGAAAGAGTCTAAACTCTACACTGGGTCGACCAATAACACATCTGCAGATCTCGAGGAAGGTTCATTCTCAAGAGAACCTATAGCTGGAGGATTGGTCTAATGTTTATGTTTTGGGTTGACTCAGGGCATGGAATGTCTATATAAAAAGTAAAGTGAAACATTTTTAAACAATAAGAAATAGACAGACGGACGGAAAGGCACTGAACAAAGACATGTGTAAAGTAGGAAAAGCCAACTAATAAAAATATCACACTTTTATACATCATAAGTTGATTAGTAAAATAACTAATTTCCCTTTTCATCTTCCTTTATTGAATTTAAGTATTTGGGAGATTAAACTAAAATTGGATTCTTAATATCTGGGTAAATCCAAAAAGCACAGCCATAAAAAGCCTTACCAAATTTAAATCCCATGAGGCCAGTTTTTAAATTGTCATTTATAAATAGCTCTTTAATAACACCCGCCAATGATACATTATTAATCTTCAAATTAAATATTTGCCCCTGCCCCCACCTTGTTTTCCACTAAAAGCTCTTTGCTGCTGCCATCTAATCTCCCCCTGTTTGGAGCGCACTCACACGTGCCCTCCCTCCTCTCAAGGCCTTAATTGAATTTAATGAAGGAGCACTAGTGTGTTATGATCAAAAACACAGTCCCCTCCCTCGTCGTAGTACGAGTTTCCCGCTACAAAAATACAAGGATAATATGCAGTGTTAGGGAATGCAGTTGTAGTAGGATAAACATTTGCAGCACTGACCTTGTTGGGATCACTGTAGCTCAACATGAGGTTTGATGCCTTAATGTCAGCGTGCACATACTCGTGCTCGTGGATATACTCCAAAGTGTCAAGCTAATTATAAAGAGAAACATCATTATGATTAGAAATCCAATGACTCAAGTGCCTGAGAAAATGTACACGGCGTAGAAAAAAACCGGGGGAACAAACAAGTTAATTAAGTCAGGAACCTACCATGCGAAGGCCAAGCTGCAGGACCAGTTTTCTGGAGAACCGCCTTCCACATTCCTCATACTTCTTCTGCAGATCGGTGCCAAATCTGTCGATCACCATGAATCTGTATCTGCAAAGAACAGAGCAACTGTTTTACGATGACAGTGGCTTTGTGACTGCAGAATTAGGCCACGGATCCAAAGGGGAGTGGTTTGAATTCAGTCTCCGAAGACACTTTACCCACTGCCCCGTGAGAATGTAGCGTGTCAGTGAGTTATTGGTGGCCATGTTAATGCCTCGCTTGAATCCGGGGCAGCTGTGATTACAAAAGTCGCTGAGCATCATCTTGTGTGGAGTTGATGAATAAAAACTACATTATATCGTTATTATAGAAATGATTCAGGTTACTTGTGAAGTGATGCCCATTATACTGTAGCTCTGGCATGTTTTTTCCTCTTCATTAGGCATTTGTGTGTTTATTAAGTAACATAGACAATTGAAATGTGCTCTGTTTTATTAATGTTATAGAACTATTGTTTATCTTGTGCCTTTACTCTGGTCTAAATTGTTGGGAGTGACACACAGTGATGTGTTTGTGGAACAGTCTGAGGTTTGCTACAAATTAATTGCCCTTTGGGATCAATAAAGTTTCCTGAAAACGTTGACTTAAAAGGTGCATTATGCAACTTGTTATGCAATTGTTTTACCTTGTAGTGACCCAGTGGCTGTATAAGTGGTCAGCATGACGCCTTTACCCTCCATTACAATGGTCTCTAAGGCCGTTTTCACACATGTTGAAAGGCTTTGTAGGTCGCCTCGAAACCGCCTTAGCTCCAACTGTATTTACTCCAAAGTTAGTCAAGTCCATGTTCACACGCGCTCGCACAAACCATTAACCCGATGTTACGCGGTGGTCACTTCGCTCCCTCGTGGTTAAATACACTGAGGCTTATAGACGCGCAGCGCGGAGAAATGTACTTAATCAGCACAAGGAGAGGAAAGTGTCACTGCAGCAGGAAGGGAAAGACAGGAAAGAGAGGCGTACCTTGATGATTTAAAGTTAATCCATTTAAAGTTAATCCATTTGCCTCGTCAGAGCCGAAATCCAAACGTCCTCATGCAGCGCGTAGTCATTCTTTCTTCGTGCAAAAAAAATTGACCCTCAAACCAGAAAACCTAGAGACCACTGTGATCGAAAAGTAAAGGCGCCATGCTGACCCCTCATGCAGCTGCTGGGTCACTACAAGGTCAAATACGCACAAATATCACCTTTTTCCCCCCCACATACAAGGTTGCATAATGCACATTTAATGTCCTTGTAAGATAAAATATATTTATGGAAGTTTTGGCAGTGTGTGGGATTTTTCCTGATCGCTGTAACATGGGTTGCTCCCTCGTCGCCTATGCACCTGCTCCAAGTATTTGATATGCAAAGTCATCTTTTCTCTACTATAGCATAGAAATGACAGGGTTGCACTTTACTTTCCACCACAGTAATAACAGGATGGAAATACAGTAGCATGGTCACAAGGGATGAATGCATTTCGCCGCACAGTTTCTATACCATTATCAAGGAAACACTAGCCATGTTTTCATGATAATTTGCAGTCTTGTAAAATAGCATCATGACAACTTACTTCCTCCCTCCTTTATCATGAAGTCCTGAGCCCCAGTATTTTGGGACACCCAGACTCTTCAACTTGTGAGACCTCATCCAGTTCTGAACTGTAAAAGGCACGTGATCGTATGAGTAAACCGTCGACAGAAGTTAAACATTTGAGTAACTTCCCCATGAACACAAGGCTAACTAATGTTGGAGGGCGAGTGTGTGATGCTCAAAGTAATAAGAGCATAATTCCATTGAGGAGAGTCAGGCAGGGCGGCCGCAAGCTAATCTGCTGCTGGGACAAATATTTACCAACAACGTGAGATCCTCCATGAATAAAATATGAGCTCTTGGTTCCTTAGTAATATAACAGTTAATTGTCAGGGGAGATTGACATTTGGATTGTTATTATATAAAATGCAAAGCTGTGGCCTGGGGGCAACGGAGCAGCCACCAAAAGCCTCCCCTCCTCTGCAGGTCCCTTCTGTGCTGCGGCTACAAGATTGTCTTTTTTAATTAAGAAAGTTGGATTTCTTTTATTTGTTTGCCCTGGTGATGAGAGACTTTGGTGTTATGATCATAAGGCTAACTTTGGCTTAGTGATCTGCTCCTCTGTCTGGCTACAAACAACAGTGAAGTGGCTTACTCAGCTCGGGCTTCGCAGCTCTCATGTAGAACTTGAGCTCAGAAAACAGGGGGCCATTTTCACTGGGCTCCTGAGAAGGAAAGAAAAAGGTTATTTGATAATGGATATGGTATTATTATTATCATAATACTGCAATAATCTGAGGATATGATATATGATATGTATAAAAACTTAAGGAACTTAAGAAAATAACAGGCATTAGACATCTGGGCCAGATTAAACTCCACTGACACTTAGGGATATTTCAGGATTTTTGACATAGGGCCTCATCTCATTCCCTAGTTATCCAGAGTGTTGTTGATATGTTTTTCTTAAATTCATGCAGTTCTTATATTTGAAGAGTCTAGTGGCGCTAGGCTAGGGCAAAGCTAAAGCATTTCTATGGTATCAGTTAGCCTGCATTAAAAACAGTCGGACCCACTCCACAGTGCACCTGAAGTAAATCACCTATAACGCCAGACTAACGATATAAATGTCTGTGTCGATAGAATAATGGACCTTTCAGTGGTAGTTTGTGTATCCCGTCACTCAATGGTTATGCAGTTTACTTAGAAAGCAATCCCTTAAAAGCGCTATTTGTAAGTAAAAAGACAATATTGCGTTCAAAACAAACCTACAATTCTCCCAAAACTACAAATTTTACAGCAAAATAGAGCTTTCCCCATCAAAATAATGTTCAGTTTCCCCTTTTTTTTTTAACTCCCCGCAGAGTACCCCGTAGGTTGGGAAACACTGCTGTAATTGATCAGTATTGTGGCATGAATAACATTTATCATATAAACACAATAGGACAATGTTTTATATATCGTTTCCATCCAGAGTCCCACTGCTTTCATCCATAGTGTGTCCACATTTAGCCGGAGACTCATAGCTTTTAATTTCATGGAATCAAGTTTCTTTGTAAACACTGAACTAAAGTGAAAGAGAATGAACAATTGAGGGAATGTTGATATAGCCTGTGCACTCACCACTTTGATGACATACGGGGCATCTGAACCAACAGGTTTTGCTGAATTTTCATCAGCTGGTAAAAAAACACACACGCAAATACATATTTATATATTACTACAATTATTGCGATGGCACAATAATAACAATTTCTCCTACAAATTGCAATGGGAATCACAACACTAAACAGACAACATCTTCTTACCCAGATAGATCAGACCAAAGCCTCCTTGTCCAACAGGAGCCCCGAGTTTCCAGGCTTTCTTCGCCGTGTCAGTGAGCACCTCTCCGGGTGGGAACTCCTCTGCCAGCTTCCTCTTCGCTGGAGCTCTGCCTTTCCCTCCTCCAGCAGCAGCTTTATTCTTCGGAGGCATCTAAAACGTGCACAATCTATATTAGTCATCTACGTCATTGTAATGGAGCGAATTGCTAACATGATCTATATGCTAAACTGAGCGATCTAATCTCAGCAGAAAGCATTGTGACATCTATGTTTTACCTTTTTTTATGTCTGGAAGCACGTTTAAGCATCTGCGGGAGTCCGATAATTGGGGTTTGAGCAAGCACTAGCTCATTCCTAAATGTAAATAAACTGCGTAGCCTCTGTTCACAAAAGCTTCAGCATCAGGATTTTCAGAGAAATGGAGACACAGGGAAACACGGAGGACTGCTCAGGTGCATAACTTGGCGCGGATGGACAGTTTGATATCACTTTTATATCAAGAGCATCACTGTTAGCTATGTTAGCATGTGTGGTTAGCATCCTTTTCCTGTCATCCGATTTCCTTGTCAAATCTAACGCCATGCCATCTACTTGGCAACGTAAAAACACGATTCATTTCAGCGTTGTGACCAAAAATAACGAGCACGTACCTTTCGATGGTTTACAAATGTTATCCGTGTGTGGTTTTATTTAGCTCCTGACACCAAACTTCCCGCAAAACTACCGGTGCGGAAGTGGCGTCACGTGCGCTTTGTATTCCATTGGTCACTTACGCAAACGTCAGAAAATCTGCGCAACGCATGATTTTTCTATTTTACTGTAAGACCCTTGCGCTTATATTTCTTTATTTGCTGCAGTTTCGGTAGCTGACATGGTCAAGTTGATAGTGTGATGGCGTCATATCGGAAAATATGCAGGTAATGTGAATGCACCACGAACGAAAACATTGTTTTGACAAGATGGACGTAACTTTTGCCTGAGCTAACTTTTCTTATCATGCTTTCACTTTATCTTCCAATTAAGCAGTGGTATGGGGGACCAAAACTGCCAAAAATAATCAATACATCAATTAATTAATACATACATTGGCGAATAATTATTAAAATATTGAAACATTGAAATGTTGTTTTTATGTTTAAATTATGTTTTTAATCAACATGCTATTTTTGGGTTAACATTAACAAATACAGTTCTATAATTATTTTTTGCTGCCTAATGCTGAAGTAAAACTATAGAGAATAGTTATTAAACGTCTCTTTGTTTGTTAAAATAAAAATGATGACGACGTATACTGTTTGCATTTATTTATTCCTTCATTTACTTATGCATTTATTTATTAATGCATTTATTTATTACCACTTTTATTTTTAGTCGACCCCTTCATAAACTATATTATGCCAAAGAGATTTTAGGGAGCTTTTTTTTTAACTTTGTTTTAGTGTGGTCCCTATGGGAAATATTTCAGTTCTGTGTTCATGTGTGTTTGAGTAATCCCTGTTTATTTAGACAGGTGGACTGAAACTCATCGCTGGGGTCATGAGGTGGTCCTTCTGTCCAGCCAGCTTCGCCAGATGTGACTCCTAATACGATCATCTCAATTCCTTCCACTGCAGGGCATGTTTTTCTGAAAGCTTTTAAGACTACCTTTTAAAGGAACAGGCCACCGTTTTTACATACTGAGATGTGTTCTTACCTGAGCTTAGACGAGTTGTTACGTACCTGTCTGGTCTTTGTGCGTGCGCTCAGTCACGCAAAAAGACCAAAGGTGTTGTTAGCATTTGGCCTCTCCCAGCATATTCCTATAGCCCCAAACAGGGTGAAGTTAGAAGCGACCAAGTTCTTCCACGAGCACGCACAAAGACCAGACAGGTACGTATCAACTCGTCTCAGCTCAGGCAAGAACATATCACAGTATGGAAAAACTGTGTGCCCTCAGTCATGCAAAAAGACTAAAGATGTTGTTAGCATTTGGCCTCTCCCAGCATATTCCTATGGCACCAAACAGGGTGAAGTTAGAAGCGACCAAGCGCCTCAACGGGCACGTACAAAGACCAGACAGGTACGTATCAACTCGTCTAATCTCAGGTGAGAACATATCTCAGTATGGAAAAACCTGTTCCTTTAAGCTTTTCCCCTTATTTATACCCCTTAAATTCTGCTTTACTACCTATCGAGGCTGCAGACTTGAGGATAAGCCCAGATAATTCTTACACTCATACATTTGTGCTGAAATACAGTACATTATTCTGTTCCTCGTACATACACTAAGGACTGGATCAATTCAAAATCGACTTAATGGCGCATACACATTTTTACCTTTGCTGCAATATTTTCTGTTCATTCAGTTGATTGCTTCTTCTACCTTGCTGTCATCTTATTTTAACTAAATATTTAAGCTGCTTGTCACACTTGTGCTTGTGGTACAAATTAGCGTAAGCCCCAGTTCCCATTGTGAATCCACAGTGGAATACCTTGCCATTTGTTTTGTAACCCTCTGCACTGCCTCCTGAAATAGACAGAGCCCCAGTGACATTTCTCGTGTTGCTGTTTATGCGGTGGTTGATACGCACTGCGGTGTAAACATGGGTCTCAGCCTTTGTTAATGGTCCTCTTGAAGTTTTAAGAGCCACTCCGTACCCATATCTTTTTGTTGACTTGCCCTTCATGCTTGGAGAGTTTGTGATAAATACGCCTGTAGCCTCCGGTTATTCTCCGCGGAGAAAAAAAGGAGGAAAACATGTAGTTAATTAGCAATATACTCAAGGTACAAGTTTCACCTTTGACCTCAGCAGTTTCTTACTCATTGTGAACCAAATACGTAGGAACCACTGATGCTGTTCTGACCTTATGAGAAGGAAAAAAAAAAATCCTAAGCAGCCTTAATACAAAATGCACGGATACATCTTGTAGTATTACTCTCAATGATTCATATTCTCTATAGCTACGTTGCAAATAGCTTAATAGTCCCTTGAAAATAAGCAATTGTATGGAAGTTCAAACGTTTTCCTCCCGCCTCACTGCAAGAAGGTTCAGAGTTCTCAGCCAAGAGGAACTTTTCTTCAGTGTTGGGGGTAACGTATTATAAGAGTAAAAATATATACCTTTTTTCAGTAATTAAGGAATATAACATTTTACTGAAACAAAATATGGGAATATATTCGTCATAAACAATTCAAGTAACACGAGTTACAAGTGCATTTAAATGTTTGAACAAAAAAAATGCCCCAAAATAAAATGCAGCACCAAATTAGGTTGGACACCGGTATATAAGATCTGCAGTTGAGCGTAAATGTCGTCAAAACAAAACACGAGAGAATGGGGATAAAGAAGGAAAAGGAAATCCTGACTGCACTTTTACTCGGTGGCATTATTACTATTTTTAGTTTATATTTGGTCAAAAGTAACTCAAAAGTAACTCAAAGTAGTGTAACTCAGCTACATTTATGAAACAGTAATATTTAATACAAACATTATACATTTTTAAAGCTGTAACTACTAGGGCTGGGCGATATGGCCTAAAATCTATATCATGATATGAAAAAATAAATATCACAATAACGATATATTTGACGATATAATTGACAATGGACGAATTACTTCAAAATCCCCGCCTTACGCCTATTGGGAAGATTAATTCAGTGATATTTTATTCTTTTTTTTTTTACGGCATAATTGTCTTCCAAATATGATCTACTCAAGCAGTTTACATTCTTCATTTCAATTTACTTTTTCAGCACGTGTCCCCGTGTTCTACAGTCACCGTTTATGCTGCTCTGATGGAGCGTAACATAAATTATATTGTGTCCACAACGATATAAAAAATTACAACGATATCAAAACATTATATCACGATAACGATATGCGATACGATATGGTCCAACCTTAGTAACTACTAATATAGAATATATTACAATTTTAAAGTAACTTGCCCAACACTGCTTTTCTTTGTGATTTTGGATGTTCTTCCCATGTGTGGCTAGGTTTCCCCTTTACCACTCCGGTTTCTCCTTTCAACCCGAAAGGAGGTACCCTATCCACCAATGTAACAGCGAACATTATCAACATCTGAAGATTGGGCCCATGTGCAGCACGTTTTGTTGTTGTTGTGTTTTGTTGTTGTTTACAGTTTAATGCTCTCCGTTTTCTTGATACTTCCAGGATGCAGTGGATATTAAACAGAAGCAGCCAGGTATGTAAATGCACACCCATTTGCAACGTGTCATTTGATTCCAACGTCCACGGTTTCACATGCAACCCGATGCACACCTCATGAATAAGATATTGTTTCTGTGGAGTGTTGTCTTTCCGAGTGGCACAGACTGATGAGAGCAGCACTTTACGTCCACCGACTGTTTTATTCGATCCAAAACCCACGCGTCTCTTCACCCTCTTCAAATACGGATTACTTTAACAACTGTCGCCATGGCTACGCTCTCGAGATCTTGACGCCAAGTGTTTTCAGCCGCAAAGATAAACGGACCCGCGCCTTCCTTTGGATTCCCACAGCCTGGTGTTTCGTCTGAGCCATGACCCGCTGCAATGGCAAAGAGAGCGACGAGGCGACCGGCGACGAGGCTGCGGAAAACGCCGGCAGCCACAAGAAGAAAAGTAAAGCCGAAAAGCATGTGTCATTCCCGCCCGATGAGCAGATTGTGTCTGGCTTTGCTGAGTACCAAAACAAAAATGGTGAGATGATGAGGGACTTTGTGTACGATAAATGTAGTCCTTTTATTCTTCACCCATTTGTGTCACTCATATGTATAGCACAGACATGTTTTAGAGTTCAACATAGCGACTTTGACCAAGTTCCCTTTTCTTAATCAGTGAGGTTTGAGTTCAAGTCCATGACATTTTATTTTTGAGGTTCTCAAACCTTTTCAGACCAGGGACTCTTTTAAAGAAAAAGATCAAATACCAAGGATCCCTGAGCATCCACTTCCAATCAATGTGATGTTACCAGAAATTGACTGTGTATTCCACGTTAAGGTACAAGTCAAGTCAATTATTACGAATCTGAACATAAATGTTATTGACTATTGATTATTTATTGTGGTGAATGGTCTGAATTGAAAGTATATAGCATATTTCCACTTCTATTGGGTACACAAAACACACCAATGTACACGGATACTGGAGGTTGGGTGAGTTCTGTCCCGCTCAAAGACACAACAACAGTGTTGTCTGGAGGGTGCTATGGTCCATTTACGGACCTGTGGGAATTTTTTTTTTTACACTTTGCTCGGCTACTGCAAACTGAGTCGTGTAAGGCAGCCTCATAAAAGTTTCTTATCTTATATTGATAATAGTTAGTTGTTGTGGTCAAAATGCTTAGATATTTGGGTATTTTAGAATATTGACTATCGGCCAATAACAAGGCCCTGGAACCCCACAACCCCAAAACTTCCTCGGCATCATTGCGGTGAAAATCGGTCTCAAGTTTGTTCACCTATTTTATGTCTTTTATGATGTAGACTTTTTATTATTATTTCAGAACCGTAATAGATAGAGACTTACCCTTTTTGTTGTGGAATCTACTGATTTTTGTCTTTCAAACAAGCTTCCTCTGAAGTACCTACTAAGTATGAATATCCTGAATAAATCAGCCCTATGCCCCTCATACAGCCCCCCCCCCCCTCCTGCTGTCACGGTGCAACACTGACAAATTTAGAAGCATTATACACAGGATTATAGATGAGACATTCAAAAATATTGGACAAAAATATCTGTGATGAATATTGGCATCGGCCAATCAAAATCCCCAAGAATCGGCATCGGCCTTAGACAAACCTATATCGGTCGACCTCTATTAGATATATTTCCATGATTGAAACCTTTACTATAATAATGTTTAACTATAGGCTATTTGAGAGATAAAAAAAACCCCATCAAATTAAATGACTTAAAATATCGGCCCATAATCGGTATCGGTATCGGACCATAAATATCCATATCGGTCGGGCCCTACGTTCCACCACGTGCTTCCATAATTTATCAAGGGCAGGGAAGACAGGAGAGACGTCTACAATACTTCATCCAACCACAAGAGGGCTCCCATCGAACAAACGGCGCACCGTGGACATTGGGAAAACAACACAACAAGCAGTGTGTAATGCATTTAATAAAGCTTTAGTTATCAATCAAGTCTATTGCAAAAGTTTGGCAGTTTAGTAATTGATTTAAATGCAAAGCGTCTTCTGAAGGATATGTTATGATGAAGCATTTCCGTCAACATAATCCTCGGTAGTGTCTCACATCTGGATTGTCCCATCCCATAAGGCTATGGTTGATAAATCGAGTTGTCTGATTGGTTGATTTATAGTCCAGACAAACATTCATGTCCTTCTCTCACTCCTCAATGACTGCCTTCTTCCCTGTCGCACTCGCAAACACCCCGCAGACCCCCCACGCCGGCCCCACCCCCCCCCCAAACACAAGCACACAGTTTACCGTATGGCATTTCGGAGGCCCTTAAGCACTTTCGAATGGTTTGTGGTGCCTCGCCGGGATGTGAAGACATTAAATCGCTGAATGGGTGTATTGTTTTATTTCAGCTGACAGATGCCTCACCTTGACAGAGGTAATGGCGGCCTACCAACAGAGCTGCGGCAAACACCAGGTCCAGCCCAATGCCCGCGTACTGGAGCAACTGCAGGTAAGCCAGCTCACACGGGGTTTTCAGTGACGTGAATTGTAGCATCAAAGGAACGTCACAAGAGCATATTTCAAAATAGTATTAAAGACCATTTTATACAGTGATTCTCGAACTGTGTACAATTGGAGGTATGTGTACTACTCTGGATCCTCTGAAGTTTATGCCATTATTCCAAGTACATTTATATGTGTGTCCTGTTTTGGCTTAGTACTTGTTTAAAACTTCTTTAGTTCCTGGTTTTGACTTGGTTCATCAGCCTAATGACAGTGGTGTAAGAGGATGGAAGTATCTAAAACATGTAATAACATAGCAATTATGGTAGTTGCATGTAAATAGAGTGCTCATCTAATTTATTCAATGGTAATATAACTCTAACCCAGTGTAAATACTAAAGGGCTGGACGATATGGCAAAAACAATAAATAAATTCACTATTCGTATTGATTGATCTCGATTTTTGATTCACTTTCATTTTTTCATAATGGAAATAAGTACATGTATTCATAAACTCAGACATATCAAATCAAACTTTATTTATCAAGCGCTTTTCATACCGAAAGGTATCACAAAGTGCTTTACAGATAACAAACAGACAAACAGGCGCACACACACACAATATATCATTAGGACTAAATAAATAGATGTCAGTTAAAAGCTAAACTAAAAAGGTGGGTCTTGAGCCTGCTCTTAAATACATGAACGTTCTCTGCGGTCCTGAGCTCCTCCTCAGGTCGTTCCAGAGGCGAGGGCCATAATATTGGAAAGACGCCTCGCCGTGAGTCTTTCTGTTGACTTTAGGAATAACTAGGAGACCCCTGCCAGAGGAGCGCAGAGGCCGTGAAGGTTCATAAGGTAAAAGCAGTTCTGAAAGATAAGAAGGACCAAGACCATTAAGACATTTAAAAACCATTAAAAGAACTTTAAAATCTATCCTGAAACGCACGGGGAGCCAATGCAGCGACTCTAAAACCGGTGTAATCTGGTCCCGCCTCTTGGTCTTCATCAGGACACGAGCTGCTGAATTTTGTAAAAGTTGTAAACCTGAGATACTCTTTTTGGGAAGACCAGAAAGCAGGGCATTTCAGTAGTCAATACGACTGGTGATAAAAGCATGCATTAGCGTGTTGGCTTATCTTTTATACAAACCTCAGCTCAAACAATAACAAATGCTTTCCTCTCGTTTAATTTCACACACAAAGATCTTTCGTTGTCGCATCCAAACGCTAAAGATTATAAAGTCCTATGACGAGTATTGAGATTGACAAAAGTAGAGATCGCATTAGACATTTTTGACTCCAAAACACTTTGAGGCGCTAGTGTAACTGTATGCCCCAACATTAGGGCCGAAGGATATTGAGGTATGCAGTTTCTTTACCGTGCCCTGTTGGACTTTCGTTATGGTCAAGTTTATGGAATGAAGACAAATACATTTTAAATTTGAACTATTTGTATGGACCTTTTTAGAGACACACGTTCAGAGTTATCTTGAGTTCGCAGCCAGGTGTGCTAACCTCCGTAAGGCAGTTTAGGCCTCACAGTAAAAATCTGGAAACAGGGCAAAATTCATTGTCTTGTATTGTCCCTATATAGTTACCATGCTATTCCATCCTGTTTCCTTGTTATTGCTGTGGTGTAAAGTAATGTGCAAATGTATTATGTTCTGCTAAAAGGTGGAACTCAGTAAGAAAGGTTTGGGAAAACACGACTTAAATACGATAATATCTTTATTTAAGTGTATAATTTTATAATAATCAAACACAAGCTTCTTTTGGACAAGTAATTATTGCTATAGGCCTAATTAAGTAAGTGGAATATGTTTCTCCTTTAATCCAATATAAAAAAGCAAATAAAGAGATACACAGAATTTAAGCGTGTGGTGTTTGCTGCTGATAAACCTTTAGTAGTTTACTCACCTATATTATGGATAGAGCGCCTGAACAGTTATGGGAACATTGGCGGAGGAAAAACAAGTACAATTGCGAGTCCCCAAACATGAACTTCTTATCAGGTTACGCTCTTATTTGGCTGGTTTGTCCCCAACAATGCTCCACTTGATTGACAGAGCAGAAAACATGCTACACTTTTTAAAGCAATATTTCATTTAATCAGTGACAAGAGACCACAGGCTGAGAGCGCAAACCCCCGGCGAGAGGGGCTCCGCTGTGGCAAAATTAAATTACTGTAAAACAAAGTGCATGTAACCCTGTCCGCCTATGCAACATCAGCAACTGCGCGGACGAAATAAGTGTAGCATGCAATGATGTTACAGCTCCCCAAAAAGATCGATACCGAGACTATAACTGCTCAGGCAAAAGATATGAGACACACAGTGCGATATTAGGCCGTGGCAACCGTGAGACAACGGGTCATACACGAGGTAGAGAGCAATAAAATATGAATGGCCACAATTAATACATCACAAATTGAGGACAGTACGTACATAACTGTGTCTTATAATCTCACTTTTTGGCCATTTCATGTCTGTTTATGGAAAGAAGAGCTGTCGTCGTGTTGTTTTTCACCTCAAAGTTTGGTTGGAGCGCCAAAATGTACTTAAACGTGCTTATAATGGTATGCGAGTTCCTATTTTTACAGCAACGGCATGCTAACAAATCCGTGGTGCCGTGAATAATTCAGTTTGAGTCCAGAACAGCTAAAAGGGATTTTCTTTTATTATGGACCTAACATTCCACTCGATTAAATACAATAAAATAGACGGGTACTTGTTTTAGTCCCCTCCTGGAACCGCCACCTAAACGTGGTGGAGGGGTTTGAGCGCCCGGATGATCCTGGAGCTCTGTTGTCGGCTTCGTGCCCCTGGTAGGGTCTCCCAGGGCAAACGGGCCCGAGGTGACGGGTCAGACGAAGAGCGGTTCGAAGCCCCTTATGAGAGACCAACAAACCCGGCTAGACTCATGAGGCCGTCCTTCCGTGGGCCCACCACCTGCAGGAGGAGCCATAGGGGCTGGTGCAATGTGATTTGACCCGGCAACGGAAAAGTGGAAGCGAATGGATACTTGTATTAGTGAAATATACCTACAAAATTAACAAATGAACACGGCTCACCTCTCCAAAAACTTGAATTGGACCAGGGATGTTCCTATTCGTCTCTATGGAGATGTTGATGAAAAGAAGCCACATATGACATTTAAATCCATCTGTTGATTATCCACTGCAAAAATTGCATTTTCTGTGTCTAAATGGTCACTAGGAGCATGTTATGTATTGTATATTGCAAAATATTACACAGTGACATGCAGAGATCACTTTAAGATTACATGTCGCAACAAAATCCAGTAAATATTAAAACATTGCAGCAGTAGAAGGACAAAACTAACACAATCTCTCAAAAGTGCACAAATAAAAGGAACATTGTTAAGAGCTCCAAAAAGTCGATTTTGCCTTTGTCCCATTTTGTGTCCAATAACACAATAATCAAATATTGTCTTCCTGAAGCCTTATAAAAGCTGCTAACCTTGTAAACAAGTTCTAAAATCCATGTGATTCTCGTATTAGTTTAGTTCATATTTCAGTCTTTTCTCAAATGGAACATGTTTAAAATGTTCATTGTGATTTTAATCTTGTTTTTAAGAACAACTACAGTCACAATACTCGTCGCAATCGAAAACTAGATTCCCTCCCCCCCCATCCAATTATTGCATTTAGAGACAGCGTAGTGGCTCCATGGCATTATAGATTTACCACTTGATGAACCTGTCACTTTTCAATCAGCTGCAAGTGCAAAAGGAAGCCATATACTGTAAAGTTTGTTTAAGTTTTAATTAGATTATTGTTTTAAACTTACTTACTGTAGCAATGTCATGACCCAGGTTGCAATGTAATGTTTATGTTATACATTTTTACTGTAAACACTAAATTAGCGTGTCGTTTAACACACTGTATGTTGAGATTAATTAAGAATATGTCATAATCATTCAGACCGATCACCCATTTGGAAGTCATATGTTTACAGTTGACATATCATTAATTTACTGACCTCTTTTTGTTGCACACTGACATTTGGGCCTTTCTCGTTTTAACACAGTTGTGAAGAAAGTTGCTACACCGGAAAATATGAAGAGCGTAAAGGTTTTCCGAAATGCTTTTGCTCACTGCATTGAGAGACTCACATTATTCCTTTGTTCTCAAGCCGTCAAAGTTGTGGGCAGTTGAGCATCAATTGTTAGCTCCTGCCCCAAACTCATTTCTAGCTCTCTCACAACATCTCCCAAATGTACTGATTGACTAAATGATGTGTATTTTTGGTGTGCAGCTTACTCAGACACTGAAGAGAGAGTTCATGTATCTAAAAGTTTGGTGGTAGAGTGTGTAGAAAGTAGAGCTTGGACAAAAGATCGGATCATATCGCAATATGTTTTGATGCAATACCAAGTATCGATTCTTGATTGCAGCAGTAGAAGGACAAAACAAACAAAATCTCTCAAAAGTGCATGAATAAAGGGAACATTGTTAAAGTCGAGTTTGCCTTTGTCCCATTTCATGTCCAAGCAAACAAAAATAATATAATTGTATAAAAGCTGCTGACCCTGAGTCTTGTATTAGCTTAGTTCATATTTCTGTCTTTTCTCAAACGTCTCTGGGACATGTTTAAAATGTTCATTGTGATTCGAATCTTGCTTTTAAGAACAATATATGTGTAATTATTACAACAATCGCAAACTAGATATTTTTCCATCAAATTAGTGCTCTTAGAAACAGCGTAGTGGCGTCAAACTCAAACACTCCATTATAGATTCGCCACTTGATGAACCTGTCACTCTCCTACTTTATTAAGTATCGCAATCATTTTCAGTACTTGTGTTTGGAGGCGATTTCATCATGCACTTCTTTGTTTTCCAGTCACAGTTACACAGCACTTTGTAACGTTTTGTGTTAATGCACTTTTCAATCTTAACACTTCCATAAATGTCAAATGGCATTGGGTTTATAAACTTTGGACACGTGACTTTATACACATTTTAAGGTAAACATGTTACTTATCATAATTACTTAATGCAGTGGTTCCCAAAGTGGGGTCCGGGGCCCCCTGGGGGGCCTCAGAGGCACATGCTACAAAGTTTGCCAACAAAACAATTACATTGGGAAAACATTTTTTTTTAAAGGAAAAGTACATTTATTTGCTACATTATACTATTTTAAACCAGTATTTAGCCTACAGTCATTGCTAAATTAGATTTTTATGTAATCTTAGAATCAAGTAAATATATCATTGCTGGCGGCCCCGAGAGATTTTCGGATCAATAAGGGGGCTGTGACATCCCGGCTTACTGTATCGCAATACATATCGGATCGGCCCCTGAGTATCGTGATACGTATCGGATCATGACAAAAGTGTATCGTCCCAGCCTGAGTAGAAAGTGAATGAATAATGCATGAAATTGAAAAGCAACTTTTAACATCAGCGCTCTAGAAGTCATAAAGAGATCTTACGTCGTGCTTAGGACTGTAAGATACTATAATGCGAAAAACGTCACTCTTGCAAATGTTTCTCTTATTGATCAGACTGATTATTATTCTATAAACATTCTGTTGTGATCAATAAGGGATTTCCTCTTTTACATCCTCTCTCTCCCTTCTCAATAAGCTAAACTCACTCGTTCTTTATTCTAGCCAAACACTTGAAACACTCTGACTGCCATTTATAATTCATTTTATGTACATACTTACTTTACTTAGACTGTTAAAGCACTCTGCTCTGTACCCCCTGCATAAATTTCACTTAAGATCAAGGGGAATTATTTGTTGAAAATTAGCGACTTAGCAGCGTGTACATTAAGCACACAGCCTCTGTATTATCTCCGAGGTGGTGCTAATGAACCCAGTTGCGTTCCAAACGGATGTAGGTGGTCCTCCTGAAAGAGTAAAATATGTATGGTTAAGCATTAGCTAAGAGGGGCAATATTGAGACCAAAAGCTGCTGCTTCGCGAATGAATCCGTAATAAGTGCGCAAAATGAAAATATGAACGCCTAAAGAGCAAATTTATTAAATTAGGTCTTTATAGGCGAGAGGCCATCCCCGAGGACCTGAGCTCAAGACTATTCAAAGGCTTTTTATTGCACCCGTGGGCCCCTTTGCGCTGCTTTGAAATGTTGTACGTTGATAAAACAGTGTTGCCGTTAGTGACTTCTTCACACATGAGTGGGAAACATTTATAGGTTCACGCCAGAGGGTCTAAGGCCGAGCGAAAAGACTTCAATGAGACAGGAAGTGACCCTCTTTAGAGTGAGAGAGAAACTACTTGCTGGGATGAAGAAATCAGCTGTAATGACCTAAAGAGAGCTGCTGTAAAGGGCTTTATTTGTCGGATGGCGGGAATGCCTTCAATCTAAATGTATTGAAATTTATAGCACCAGGATCAACATTAAATTTAAAAAAAAGATAATTTAAATGCAAAACATGTTTACGATGGAGCCGAGATGATGTGTACAATAACAGATACAATAACTAAACCAGCTCATTGTCTGTGCGCGCATGCTTTGTGCCGGTTTATCCGACCGCGACACATACCTATCCCGGAGATTATTTTAGCGCGTTGCTGAATACATAACAACGGATTCAATCATTTCAAGTCATTTATATTGTTTTCCGCAGACAAACACGAATCTTATGAATGTTTTTAAGGACTTAGAAGTTATGAGCATTTATTCCGAAACTCAAAAGAATTTGAAATGAAGCACGGCCACATAGAACTGCGTTTTTTTTTTCTTTCTTTTTCTTTTTCTTTTTTTTGTATTCGCCGCGTGATGTTGGGAGAGTAAGCCCGGAATTACTTGCATGTTGGCAAATCTTCTAATGAACAGCTTAGTGCTTGTTTCCCTTGCAGATTATTCAGTTGAGTGGACTGAAGAGAAATCAATTACCACAACTTAACTTTCATTATTTATCGTACAGCGAAGGGGGGAAAAAAGGGAGGGGTGGGGCCTCAAAAAGAAGCAGAAAGAGAAGTTGACAGCGCTTCTCTTAAATTCACGGGGTCACATCCAATTCGTAAAGACGTTATTTTTGCCGTCTCCGCTGAGCGATATTAGGAATCTGCAGACCGGAGGAGCTGCAAATTTCGGGCCGATTTAATACCTTTGTTTTTTTGAGACAGCAGTGAACCATCTGCTGTTGGGAAGATCATGTGACAATTGCATCCAAGGTATGATAGATGCAAGAATCCCACTTAATATGGTTCCGTTACTGTAAAAATATAACTTACATTATTATTTTGTAGTTGTACATGAGCTCACTTCTTAGTTTATTCATTTGTGGATACATTATTTTTGGGAGAATACACATTGTGGGTAGTCACTCAGTTTATTGATTTTCCTTTCATTTGAACTAGGGATGTACTGATCCGATTCTGGTGTCGGATATCGGAGCCGATACAGTAAAAAATACGATATTGGGTATCGGCTACAAATGTCCGATACTGAACCGATACCAGTTTTGGGTCTCACCCCTTTAAAAACACAACCAGCTAAATCTTAGTGATTATGAGCATGCAAATTTATTTTTTGCTAGCCGTGCAAAATTCTGCAGCTAGCAACAGCATGCTAAAGCTAGCGGCCGCATGCTAATGCTAACGTCAAATAATAAAGGCTGGGTCAGAAACTAAGATAGAAATACCTAAAGAAGTCTAATAAAATAAAATAAAATAACCACTGCTGGAGTGGCCAAGTGTCTGTTTTAGTTCATGAAATGCTGTTAAAGAATAACTTAATGTGAGTTGTTTATGTTAATGCAACCTAAAAGCCTGTCATATAGGCAAGAATATAAAAAAGTCCAGCAATCCTTCTTAAATATTTTCTATTAGTTTATTAATTGATATAACTGATAATTAACTTTTTTTTTCACTCAGAGAAAAACACTAAGAAAGTCTCTTGGTATCAGTTAATATTGGATATCGGCAGATACTCAAACCCCCAGTATCGGTAGCCTATCAAAAGCAAAAAAGCTGGATCAGTGGATCAGAATCATTTTTGGGACAGGGACGGGATTGAGGGATTATATGCTGGATCCAATAAGAAAAAGAAAGGTCCTGAAAACGAGGGTCCTAAAACTGCTGTGTGCTCCAGTCCGTAGACTCGAGTTAGGGGTGGTTACAGGGAGAGGGGGAATCGGGGAAGAGGAGCAAATCCCCCCCGAAATGAAAAGACAAGAGACAATCTGTTTGTTAGAGACCACCGCTGCTTCCTCAGCTCTTCTGATTAGCATTAATGTTGCACTGTGGAAGTCTGCTATTGCCACATCCCCCCCCCCCCCCCCCCCCCCCCCACACACACACACACACACACACGCCATACTCTTCTAGCCCGTGTAACACTAAGGGGAACTTTCTCCTTCTTTTAAATTAAATGCATGCTGATTGTTATTGCAGCCCGCCCCATCGTGGAGGTAAATGTCACTAAGTGGCGCACTATTTGCCGTGTGCGGTTGTGGTTGTTAGCCAGCGAAGGCTCGCATGCGAAATGAAAGCGGGGACAGGAGGTAGAGAGAAAGGGAGAGAGAGATAGTGAGAAAGAGGGAGGGAGGCGCGAACAGTAGGGGACCGGACATATGTTGTTATTACGGGACGAGGCAGCGATAACGGGATGTTTTGTGGAGCAAAAGGAAACAGAGTGCAGCCATCACACGCAGAAAAGAGAGCAAAAGAGAGGAGAGCAAGACAACAATGCTCCACTAGCTGTCACTCGAGTGGCCCAAATTCACTTGTATTTATATTGGTTAGGCTGCGGTAATGTGAAGATCTCAAATAGGGCAGGGGGTTCCATTCCTCTGTCGATCCTATCGGGTTTTCACTGGAAATATCCGAGGAAAAAGCAAAAAACACTAGCAAGGTCCATTATCCTACTATGTTTATTACTCGTCCTGTGCATTTTAAAGATATAAATGGCCTATAGCTGTTTTTTTTCCAAGAAGTGCTTTGTTAAAGTGTAAATACTGACTATTGACTTGTAGCGACGGGATATGTGGCTCTTTGAAAGGAAGGCAAAGCTTTGGGATCTGTTCATTTAAAAGAGCCGCTCAAAAGACTGGCTCATTTTTGAAAAAGCCAGCGAGAAAAACAGCTGCTTAGTCTAAGACCTAATTTGCCCAGAGGTGCACATTTTGATTAAAAGGACCAATGCCTACTATAGGATTAATTTTAATCCTTGAAATGCGTGTCATGTAAATAAAACGTTATGCCACAAATAACAGGAACGGGCTACAACTCGTGGATTTCTGCTCTGCTCGTGTGCTACTTTCTATTCTTTGCTCTGTTACATTTGTGCAAAATTGAATAAAAAACAGACATAAAAAGATCTTGCTCTTTTTCTAAAATGAGATCTGGTTCAAAAAGCCATTCCAAAGAGCCAATGTTTGTCAGAATAATCATAATCAAGCATTTTTCCAAACCACATGCAGCCCTAATGCAAGGTAACTTTTTTGAGCAAACACAACCTGCCCTATATACCTTGACTTTTCTGACTGAGTGAATACAGCTCTCATACACTAGAAGTGCCTCCGTGCTTTGTGCCATTGCTAAATATGATTCATTGTTCAAAGGGACAAGTGGAGTACAAAAGGAAAATGCTTCCTCTCTCGCTGCAGAGAAGAGAGAGACAGGACAGCGGCCATAATGCACTCGTGTTGAAAGAATTAGACGCATCAATGGGACATAAATTGCGGTGTTTATGTATACAAGAGCTGCTGTGTAATTGGGAGAGGTGGCTGAATTTCCTCCCTTAATCATCTTAAGAGACACACTCATACATACAAATATACTGTGCGGTATAATGAATCAGGTTTGGAAATGCTTTTTAGGATTCAGCACATGTATCAAATAAAGAGTTCTGTCACAAGCGGGGAAAGAAAGGCATATAAACCCTACTTTGGTCTCTCGGTTGAAAACTTGGGGGATTTTTTTGTTGTCGATGTTTTATGACCTCGCCACATTGCTACACATTTATCAAAGCAAAACGCCAAGATGTATTATTATTGTTTGGAGTTTCCAAAATAGTAAATCCACTTGAGATAAATTGTTGGTTCTTAGAAGCGCGTGGTTTGTCCGGTGAATAATAGGATACAATGGAAATTATAGGTTGATGCAAAGTGTGTTATTATGGAAAATATCAGGTTTGGTATTAAAGCAATGCAATATGAAAGTTATGTTATTTTAAAACGCGAGTGGAATGGTGACCTGTTCTGATGGTGACGTTCTTTCAGATTTCTTTAGCAAAATTTGTAGCTTACAAAAAATGGCCTGAATTTTATCCTCTTAACCCCCATCTTCCGTCGCTCTTTTGTCGCTCTTCCGTCACACTTTCGTTGCTCTTCCGTCGCAATTTCGTCGCTCTTTGGTCCCTCTACCGTCGCTCTTCCATCGCTCTTCCGTAGCTCTTCCGTCACTCTTCCGTCGTTCTTCCGTCAGTCTTCCGTTGCTCTTCCGTCACACTTTCGCCGCTCTTCCGTCGCAATTTCGCCGCAATTTCGTCGCTCTTTGGTCCCTCTTCCGTCGCTCTTCCGCCGCAATTTCGTCGCTCTTTTGTCGCTCTTTTGTTGCTCTTTTGTTGCTCCTCCGTTTCTTTTCCGTCTCAATTTCGTCCCTCTTCCGTCACTCTTTTGTCGCTCTTCCTTCGCTCTTCCGTCACTCTTCCGTTGCTCTTCCATCACACTTTCGTCGCACTTTCGTTGCACTTTCGTCGCTCTTCCGTGCAGCTTGTGTGGTGTTTTATATGATTATGCACTTTTTGAACAAAGGTTTACTGCCAATTTTATGCTTTAAAGTCAATAATATCGTTTATCGCAATATTTTCCTGCCTCATTATATCGGACTTCAAATTTGCTATTACGACAGGCCTTGCTCATTTAGGTCAAAAGCCACTGGGGAATATTTTTCATGCACACTCGGTGGGGGCAAGCTATGTATGGGCTCGTTCCTGGGGGAGAGTGACGTCAGTGTGACTGCCAATCTGCGCCACCAGGCCCCCAGGCCAACACCGACCACTCACTCACTCACACACCACATTCATACTGGCAAGGTGGATAAAGCTCCTTGCCCAAAGACACAACAGCAGTGTCCATTGAAACGCTCATCATTTAGATCCGAGGTTGAATGCTTTAAGCACCGAGCCATTGTTGATTAAAAAAGTTACAGATAATACCATGTTTGGGGACGATATTTCTAACCACAATGGATGGCAGTGTTCAGACGCTTCCCCAAATGCTTGTATCGTTTCATATGCTGAAAATCCCAATCTATTATCTCCCAATTAAAACCGTGTCTTGTCGGAGTCTTTTCGCCACACGTTGGCCACACCTGTGCCGCTTTTTGTAGCCGTCTTTAGCAGCAGCGTGAGCGCACAAGTGTCAGCGGCGTCCGGCTGGTGGCTGTTTGTGAAACCAGTCTGTGGCAACGAGCCAGCGCGCAGCACACAGCGCAAAAACCACCGGGCTGCCTGCTTTTTACACTCGTAAAAACACACACTCTCACAGGCAGGAGAGAGAGAGAGAGAGAGAGAGGAATCCCATATCTGCACAAAGAAGAAACTGGTGCTGCTTTAGCTTATGGAATATCTGAACTTCTGTATCAAGTCACTGTGAAAAATTAAGCATGACTAAATGTGACTTTATGTTTTTACTATGTATAAAACGGCTTAACAGACCTCTGAAATGCACGCGTTTCTTACTATTAGTCAGCAAGTTTGTTTCTTATTTCTTCTTAGTGTTGCTGAAATGTGCACTCCCTGTGAACTCACTTTGAAACATAGATCTCAAATATAATTGCAGTCACAATACTTGTCAGAGAAAGTGCAGATTGTTTTACTTGAAATTGGGGGGGGGGAAAATAACCTATCCATCCGTTTTAAATACGCAACATTTAAAAAACGATTCCTATTTTGCAGTGCACACAAATGTACGAGAGACACAGACAGACACAAATATTGGTGGGAATACTGCTCCTTCTCCTCACAGTGAATAAACTGGTGTTACTTTTTCATCTTAATGAATTGCTGAACTTCCCTCTCGGCTCGCCTCTGCTGCTGCTGCTAGTGCCGGTGCAGGGAAAAGACGCAAATCTGCAAAAAGGAAAAAAATAAATAAAAATAGTCGGCTGCCAAATCAATTGATGTGTCAGGAGAGAGAGAGTGGGGGGGGGGGGCAAAACGGAGTGATGAAAAGCGACGCGCTCGTCTCCTCGCCACGGACTTCTGGGGAAAGGGACGGACAGATTGAGAAAAAGGGGGGGTCTCTAAACTTGCTCGGAAGAAGTAGTCATCTCTAGTGCATTCTTCACTTGAGCGGGGCACGAGTGGCTTTGTATTAAAATGGCTAACTGCTTTAATTAACAGAGCAAAATATATATACACAACTGTGAACGATAAAAAAAAATTAAAAAATCGATTAAATTGCCAAAGAACAAAGAGAAGCGTCTCGAAGTACAGAAATACACGGCGAGAGAACTCTAAACGTAAAAACTTTAGGAAGGCGGACCTCTGCCAAAGGAACACTTCGTTTTTCTTATTGCATCTCTCAGTCAAACATCCTTGGAATAGCATGACACAATAAAGCTAAATATATGTTTATTAACTGGATAAAAGGAACATGGAAAGAAATCTATTTAATAAACAAAACTATGAACTTTATCAGGCGAAAAAATTATTTGCTGTAGGTTTCTAGTTTATATTTCACTCAAGAATCAAAGGTGCACAACTTTGTATGACGAGTTTAGTTGTGGTAATTTGTATCATAAAAGGGGACAGTGCAATCTCATAAAACACAGGATTAGACATGGTTACAAAAAGTTAGAAGTGGTTTAAAGGCTATTTTACTTGATACATTTTTATGTTGATGTTTTAATGATTGATTTGATCTGTTTTCTTGTAATTTTATGCAACTGTAAAGCACTTTGAATTGCCTTGTGTATGAATTGTGCTCTACAAATAAACTTGCCTTGCCTATTCTTCATCTGCAGGCATTCACATTCTTTTACACAAAAATACTGTTAGTATACAACAGAACTACAAGTCTTTGACACACCATCACAACATGACGCATGACAAACTGTTTAGAGTAGTAGAAGGCAAGACGTAGTACATATGAAATGAATAATAACATAAGTATTTTGTAATGTTTGCTTTTGTGTTGCGCAAATGTCTTACTTCAAAATCGCAACGGGAGCTTATTCATTTTGTGAGTGAAGTAACAGCGAAACTGTCCAGAATCGTCCCCTGCATAACAGTGACGCCGAGCGAAACCAATCATCTTGTTCATGGTCCATTACTGACCTTTTGTTGATTATTCACCAGAAAAATAAAACATAATATTCCACATTTATGTGAGCGCGCTCTCAGTTGACAGCGTTTCTCTTCACACCTCTGCCCAGTGCTCCATATATTTGACTTACTCATTTTTCACATTTTCTCTGCGCTCCTAAGGGTTAAAAAATCACACCCACGTTTCTCCCTTTCAGCATCTTTTCCGGCACGAAGGATAAATTATTTAAAATAACACGACCTTTTATCTCACACCCTTTGAAGGCAGCAAATTAAATATGCAAATTCTGAGACTAATTAATATGCAAATGTATTCACTGGCTGTTAACAATTAGCAATTAAAGCCGCAGTGTCTAGAAAGAGCGGGGGACAAAATTAGTAACTTCATTTATGATAGACACAACAACAGAAAAAAGCCAGATCTAAAAACAAACGTAAAATTCAAATTGACTTGAGCGGTTTTCCTTTTTGTTGTCCTGTTTGTTCGCCCGACGCAGCGCTATAAAGACATGATAGCGCGTGCTTAGTTAATTAATGCCACTCGGTGTAAAACGTACTGTCCCCTTAAATGTCTGGTGTCACAATTAATGTACACATTCACGCCTGAGTGAGGAGCGTGTCAGCGAGCGTAGCCCCAATCTACTCAGGGTCTGTGCGACTGCTGCTGTGGAAAAAAATAAATAAAAAAATACAAGTAATAAATCTGTGCCAAATTTAGTGCTATGTTTTTTTTAAATTTAATTTAATTATTATTATTTTCCTTATTGCTGTAAAATATGTGCATACATTAAGAATCAGTAAAGTATTGTGTTAGGTGGTCAAAATAAAATTCATACACAGTGTTAGAAGCATCAAGGGGTAGAACGTATGTGACTGTAGCCTATAGCCCTAATCTACTGCTGCCATGGGGGAAAATAAAAATATTATAGGTATGCAAAAATCTGTTAGATATTTTATTAAAGTAAAGGTTATATTGCTGTTTTGAAATATTTATATGCTCTTAGACACCTATAGGCTCTGTGCACGGAATGTTTTTGGCTAACTTCCTGTTGGGGTAAAGACTACTTCCTGTCAACATTTTAACGTAAATTAAATGAGTAATTTGATTTAAATGAATTAAAATTTAAAAACAAAAGAACACTTCAAATGAACGTCAAGCTGAGTGTGTTTTATAAATATTACTTCAGATGGTGGTGCTATTTTAATATTTGTTAGTATCAAATTAGCGTTAGCCTTTAGCTTCAAGGCTAAAACACACAGTTATAAACACAGAAGCAGTTCGTTTTTGATACGGCTGCATGTCTTCTGTGAACTATTCTGTTCAAACATGCATTTATTTCAGCAAGCTAACTCTCCATAGGAACAAAACTACGACAGGAAACAGTCTTTAACCTAAGAAGTTAGCATCCGGATAAACAATGTAGCATTCTGTGCAAAAAACTAAAAGAAAAATCCAGAGAGAAATGAGAGATAGAAAGAACTCCAATCTTGACTTACTCAAGGACATTTATTGGATTCATTAATACAAATTTAGGTTTCTCTTCCACAATAATTGCATTGCATCTCATTACAAGCACACGTATCAACAGTGGAAGTGGAAGTACTGTGGTTTCTTTCTTTATATTTAATACTTTTACACCCTGGCGACCACCATCTGCTGGAGCCCAATTGCGCTTTAATTTTTTAACCCCATGCTCCCGCCATCTATAACATTGCCTATTTTCGATTTTGTGTTGGAAACTAGAGATTCCATTCTTTCAAACGAACCCTCCCTAGTCCTCGTAAATATACTTCAGAAGTACAGGTTACTCCCCCAATATAAATGTTGTACGCACGTTTCATGAAACAAATGTCCAGGTTTTTTTAATGAATAGATAGTCGTAATAAAATGTAACAATGATAATCGTAACAGCCCTGCTTTTACATTTTCATTTAACACCTCAAATGGTGGAGCGGGTCAGAAAGTTGGTGATTCGAGTCCCAGCTCCTGCAGGTGCTGACTGTTGTTGTGTCCTTGGGCAAAACAGAGTTTCCTCCTTGCCTGTGTGAATGCTGTGTGCGAGTGTTGGAAGGGATTGGCATTCTCACTTTCATCAGGCAGGCAGAGTCTGTAGCACCATGGCATAAAACAAGTGTGACTCTTAAAAGAGAATTCAATTCAATATATAGTTCATGTGGAGCGAAAGGTCAGATTTGTCACAACAGATTTTATTTCAGAAAACTGTAATAGATGCATGTTGATTAAGTTTCCTCCTTATCTTAAATCCGAAGGCATAAAATAACGCTGGCCTTTCGCTGTAACCCTGTGCTGAACTTTGAAAGTGCCGTCAGTAGATGATGGGGCTGTTACATCAGAATAAATGCTCCAGTGCCGAGTGGCGAAGCTGATATTTTTAGCTGCAATTTGTGCGAATTAACAATTTAAACTTAATCTTTGATTGGATGGCTCTTCCACGCGCTATTTAGGAACATTTCGGGGCGATGGTGTCTCGGAGCAATTAAAAGCCCATGATTAGCAGCTCATTTCCATGTGTATTACAGATGTAAAGAATGGTTATGTGTCAAGTGCAATGATCGGGGCCATTTGGAAACGTGGTCATTTTAGCGCCGTCAGTATAAGTTAAAGGCGCGTAATGTTATCCCTCCTTACAACAGCGCTCGTATTACTTGTGCGAGCAGCCGAGCGTGCAAATCCAATTCAGCCTAATAGTGCGCCACCAATAGTGCATCACACGTGCCATTCAGTTTAACTGCGCCTGCTCGCGATTCAATTAGAGCCAGAGGATGTAAAAGAGTTTTGTTTTTTCTTTCTCTAAGGGAAGGTTTATCTGTACTTCCAAAACATGTCTGAGCATAGATGGCTTTCAGATGACATTGCAGTAGTCGATAGGTCTGGGGTGTTATATAAAGAATGGGGCAGACAGTGTTACTGATAGAAAGACTCGTAATAAAAATGATACAAGGACATCATCTGAAGTCATAACGGAGACAATTTATTTTGCTCGGCCAAACTGTACAACCAATATGCAAAAAAAAATCAGCTTTTATGGTGAGCCCTGAAGAAAGAGTCAGCCTCACTTACAATATTATCCATGTGGGATGACTTGGACAGAGGTTATGTGAGAGAGACAGTGATGCCAGTAACGAGTTAATAATGTAACGTGTAATCTAACTTAGATACTTTCAAATCAAGTAATCAGTGACACTACACTCATGTGCAAGAATGACATTATTATCTTCTATCAGTTACTGTTATGCGTGTTTTTGATGTGGTTGGACGATACAGCGATGGACCTCGCCACTAACATAAATGAAATGATCCAGTTCACCAAGCTCTATTATTTGGATTATTTCATTAGAACTATCCATAAGAAAGAACTTGCTCATTGATATTGATATAGTGAAGTCACTTTGAGAGTCTAAAATGGTCCTGAAGAAAGCAGCTTTTTAAAGGTAAACTAAATGCTAGCTTATCAGCTAAACCCGTCACAAGAGGAGCTACAGGAAACAAAAAAGGACAAACGAGAGATGATGAAAGACTGTTGTGAAGCGGAGGGAGGAAGAGGAAGCTGACCAGTGCAGGACACCACGCTCTGAAACGGGGACAAACCCAGAGGATTTGATTTCAGAGGATCAGAGGAGACAGAGGGCAGCCAGCCAGGTTTCTTCCGAGTGCTGCAGTTTCCCCGACCTCCAAGGTCATGCGGGTCAGGTTGACACACAGTGGCAGCGCGGCTCAGCCGCAGCAGCTCAGGACTAACACCTGAACACTATTTCGTTGTACGCTTGTACAATGACAATAAAGCACTTACTTACTTATTACATCCCGCTACATCCACAAAATCCTTACATTTTACAATGATAACTTTGCCTTTACTCACATCAATTGAAGACCACACACAAATGCTGTTAAATTAGCCTTTATAAAACAATAGCTAAAACACAGCAACAATGTTAAAACAGTCTAGAATTACACTTATTGCTCACAATCATTACAATCTTCCATTGTACTGAAAACCAACTGCATAAATGGAACATTTCAGAAACCATTGTGTATCAAACGTGAACATAATTCAATCATATGTTTTCAGGTACCATGCTGTGTTGCAAATTGTCTCAGTTTAAGTATTGAAGGATGCGCGTCGCGTCTCTCTGTAACCCAGTTCTCGTGAATGTTTACCTGTTTAATTAACATACATAAATACGTGTGCATTACCTTGTGTTGAACGCACCGAGCCATCATCCACCGCCCTCATCAGGATTCATATACTGATTGTCATCCTTAAAAGAGGGAAGCGTTTTCTTTTTTAAATTTCCATCCTGTTTCCCGGTTGTGCTTGTCACTCTCCCCCCCCCCAAAAAAAAAAAAAATGCGTGTTTTTCATGGCTGCTCGCGGATCTGCCTCCTCCGGTGATTGATGCAGTCAAATGAGATGTATGTGGAACACTGGCTCCGGCAAATGAACACATCAACTGATGACCAGCTGTTTCTAATTATTATACACTGGTTAATTAGGACGCCGTGTCACCGCCAGTGCCGTAAACTGCACGGTGAAATCCATAATTCATGCTCTGGCAACGGGCCCTATACCGGGGATTTATGATATACGCAGGTCCATCGGGGTGAGATCCGGTTTAGACCTGCATTAGACCTGGTTTCATCACCTTTATTCTTTTTCCGACATAGTTTAGACCAGGTTTAGTCCTTTTTAATTATTTTAAAGCCTTAGTGCAATTTTCTTTAGTCCTGCTTCCTTCTAAAGTCCTGGTTTATTCTTGGTTTTGTTTCCTGGGTTATGCTCAGTGTGTGTTAAATACAGTATATCATATTGACACGATACCTTTATGGAGTAAGTGATAATCGTATCGAGGCACCTGCATCGTGATATGCAAATCATTAAAAACGTATTTTATTGTGAATATGCGTGTTTGTCCCTGGATTTGATTCAGAACATGCACTACTGTAATATAAGCCTTAACTTGCAGAGCACAATAAAAACCTCCAGTCCTATATCAGTGTTTCCCAAGTAAACACTGAAGTAAAACAGAGCAGTATTTCATTTATTTTCAAAGGACAGTCAATGTTAATGTTTTTTTTCCATAAAATGTTAGAATTTGAAAGTGTGTTAGCTTTATTTTAAATACAACACTACGAAATCCTCAATAAGGTGATTTTAATGGACCACTTTATTGAAATATTGGCAGAATCCTCAAGATGATGAACAGGTTAAGAGGTACATGAGACAAAAAAAGGTTAGGAACCACTGTCCTATGTGGTAATTATTGGAATAAACTTTCTATTACAGAAGGTTTAATCAGGATCTGCTCCAATCCTTGTTTAGTCCTGGTTCAGACTTGGTTTGGACCTACTCCCGATTAATCCTTCCTCTTGTCTTGGTTTAGCCCTAGTTAAATCCTGTAGCTTTGGTATAGTCTCTTTTTAGTTTTCCTGTTTTACACAACCAAAAGTGAAACAATTTTTTCAATATTTGAAATCTTTATTACAGTATTTCCGTCAGACATGGCAGATTATAAAAATCCTCATGTTTATGCTCCTCGCAAACTACGACTGATTGCAAAACCTACTCTCCTGACATCACTATAGAGAGGCCATATAGGAGAGTCTAGCAGAGGGTGGATGGAGCAGTGCCGCTGCCAAATTTCTTTCTTTCTGTGTGTGTTCTCGCCTATCCCATTTTTAACACCTCTCTCTCGTACCTCTGCCTGTCTCCTCTCAGCAGGGCGCCTGTGTAGGTGGCAGTGTGAAATGCCTGGATCTCAAAGGTAAGCTCGAAACGGCTCAATTTATTATTATTAAAAATGACTTCTCTGTGACTTTACTGCGTAATTATAGAAATAGTCTACGCGATAATCCACCCAATTAGGACGAGAAGCTGTTTCGTCTCAATATATTCTATATTTTGCCGCGTTTATGTGCAAACAATATGTCTTGGTCCAATAGCTAATGCGCGCTAATTCGGCAATATGGGACAGATTAAATGCTGGGCAAGCTTACAAGGCATTACTGTATGTACGACGCAAATGTGCTGTTGGCTGTCAATGCAAGAGATATTTCATTACGAAGGACAATATGGGAATTGAAGGGGAAACTTTTGTCAGCAATTATAGATGAAAGTAATAGGGAATGTTTATCAGGGCTGCTCAATACATTACCAAACTGTCGTTAAGGTAATATTTCTAAAGTTTAATGTGAGCCATGTGTCAAAAAAAGCCTCATATCTGAAATACATACTCATTTTTATTTTGTGCTGTTTGTTAAAGGGACTATATGTAGTTTAAAAATGTTAAAATTATGTAATTTCCTCCCCCTACATGTTGAAGCAATGTCCTAATGTGTAGAATGAGCCCAGACCTATTCACAACTGCCTCTAAAATCCTGCACTGTCACTCAAAAGGTTGTTACTTCGGGTCCGAATTGCCGTCATGCACGAGCCTAATATAGATGGTGCAGTTACATGTATGACCTGAGGTGGCAGTAGTGAGTATAAAATGGCTAACTTGCATCTAGCCCCTTTAAAGTCTTCATTGTGCCACCAAATACACACATATTTAGTGTTGAAAATATAGCATTATTTATTCTGTACAATTAGGACCATACTATGGAGATGGGAAAGGAGACCATGGGAAAGTTACTTTAATGTACAAAAAGTGGTATCAAAATCAGCATCAAGTACTGGGTTATTCCCTTTCATATTGAAATGTATACAATCCTTTTTTGTTGTTTTAAATATCAGCTAAACTTTTGAGTCCTTCCCTTATTTCAAACTTGGGGCAGTAAAACGCATAACAAATGTGTTGTGCCAAAATAAAGGCCTTCAGTTCTATTAGAAATACATGAAAGTAATGACTACTGACATCTGGCCGCATCAGTTCATCACAAATACTAATAATTACGCTCCAAAACACATTTTATTGCTGAATTTTAATGTTAGATTTATACACATAATTATTTTCTCAGAGGTTGCCCGTTGAGTCCAAGTATATTTTAAATATCTAAATTATCCTTCTTCCATATGTAATGTCACCACTTTGTTAAAAGTAATAAATACATTTCCATTAGGGCATTAACATTTGACTTCCTGTTGTACTTTTGATATTACCGTATAAGTCTCTCTGGGGTATAAGTCGCACGAGCCAAATAATGCATAATGATGAAGAAAAAAACATATATAAGTCACTCTGGAGTATAAGTCGCACCAGCCAAACAATGCATAATGATGAAGAAAAAAACATATATAGGTCGCACCTGAGTATAAGTCGCATACCCAGCTAAACTATGAAAAAAGTGCGACTTATAGTCCGGGAAATACGGTATTTAAAAGATTGACACTGATACTATTACTGCTACTACTATTACTTCTAAAATATGGCCCTTATACAACCTAACAGTTTGGAGTACGTGGGAATTCAGGTCTCATACCCCATTCCAAAGTTGCTGAACTTAATGCTAACTTTCTAAGCTAATTAAAAGAGTGTCCATCCCGGAGTCAAACCTCTCCGCCGTCTGTCTCTGCGGCCGTCCCTTCGCCAGTCACAGATCGTCGCAAAGAGGCGCAGTCTAAACTTGAGATGTGGTGTCACCCGCGTCACGCACTGATGCCATCTGACTGCGGGTGTCGTCTCCTTATTATCTCCCCCACCCAGGACGGATTAGAAAAATAGGATTTCAAATGTCTCACCCTGCACCTCTCTCTCTCTCTCTCTCTCTCTCCCCGTCTCTGCCGTCGTTAAGTGATTATTGCTAAAACACGGGGGGAAAAAACTCAAATCATTTTGGAAATAATTATGATCGTAATTATCATTTGCCCCCTTCTTGGGTGGGGAGATAAGAGTGAACCGGAGAGACGGAGAGGGGGGAACAGCATCACACGGATTTGTTTCATCAGTCACAGTTTGATCTGGAACTCGGGGTCAATAATAATCACATTAGCCGACTGTAACTGTAGCCGACGCATGTACACAAGCAAAATCAGATTATGTGCGGGCGCGTGTTGAGACGGGGCCGATAGTGCGCCTCGGGACTTCGGAGATTTGAAACAGAAATTGAGTGTTTTTGACGCTTTCACCTGAAGAGTTAACTTTGACTTTAACTGCATTTTCCCCTAAAAGGGCGAATGAAAAAAAAAAAAAAAAAGCACATTTGGCTAAATCTCCAGGTGGTCCCACACACACCTACCTCAAGATCTGAACATGAGTAATCTAAGTAACGGTTCTTTTACCTATATAATAACACTCTTGGTGTTCGTGCCTGAATAAATGGAGAAGGTGTTTGAGTATATAATAGATAAGTGTACTAGAACCAAGTACATTTTCTCCAGTTCGACTTTAGCTTCTCGACTGGACAGTGTAATGCCTCATTTGAAAGCTAAGACCTCCAAAAGTGATCGTAACCTTTTTTTGTCTCGTTGTCGCTGCGCTTTTGTCACATTTTGTAAGCATTTTTGTGTCGATTTTTGTAGCTTTTTCATTGTTTTTTTGTTGTTGTTGTTTTCCCGCCCGTTTCTTTTGCTTTTTTATGCATTTTTGTCCCTTTTTTTTGTCATCTTTTTGTGGCTTTTTAATGCTTTTTTTTTTCATCGCTTTTTTGGCGCATTTTCGCCACGTTTTCGCTGCTAATTTGAGACCTTTTTTCACTAAGCTTTTAGATTTGGGTAACGCCAAACTGGAGAAAATCCGCTCGGTTCAACGCATTTATTATTCCATTGTATATTCTAACGTGTTTGCCGCTGGTTAGTATAAGCTTTGCGAGTAACTCCGACTGTCCGTGAATGCCATTCGAGAAAACCGCCGTTAGTTGTCGTAGAACTTTGCAACTTTATAGATCTTTTTCAGCGCTTCCAGGCGGAAACAAAATCAATGTCATTTTGAGCCTTCAAATCTTGGAAGTCCAATCAAAAAGTGTTCCTCTAACCGTTTTCTTTATTCTCTTTCTCTGAGTTTGATTAAGCCTCAGCACCTTATTAAAAGAAAACATACAAACACACAGCGGCGCCTCTGAAGGAAGTTGTTTTGCCGTGATTTTTTTATTTTTTTTTGCCGAAATGTTAATTTTCAGAAATGGATAAAGCGCGTTTAGGGCTACGCAATTTTGCCTGTTAGCAAACAGCCTCCCAATTATCTTGCTTTTGATTGCCTGCTCCATCAAGGTGAGCGATTAGAACACCGCTCCTGTGAAGCCCTGGAAGCCGTCCTCAAATCGCTGCACTTTGATTTCATCAGTCTGCAGGCAGCCCAACTGGAAGAAAATGTGAGTTTTATGAGCAAAACTTATTTCACTCATCTTCGTCTTCCAATTCCGATACAGTTTCATATATTCCGGCCTTCTCCCTGGATCAGATTAAATGCTGTTTTTTCCCCCTCCCTCCTCTCCCAAAGAACTTCATAACGTTCCTGTCAAATTTGTGGCCTTACTTTCTTCATGTTTTTGCCTCTACTTTTTTCCCTGTTTCTTGCAGGGTGCCGCGTCCTTACTGGATATGATTTTGTACTACGAATCTACAACCCATCTCGACATTTCTGACAACAGCGGTATGGCTACGTCGGGTTGGAGGGCCCTGGCTCATCTAATAAAGCAGGTTGGCTGATGCGGAGCAATTGTAATCTTTTCGTGTAGGCTGTCTCCAGGGGATAATGTACATCTCAGGAAAGTGAGTTTGTAGCACATTACACGAACTGGAGACACAGGGCAGAGCGAGACGGGGACCGGGTGAGACGTTCCCTCATTGTAAACATGACAAAACTACAACGCGGAGGTTACCAAAGATGAATAGCGCGCATAATTTGATCGGCTTTGAACTTTCCAACTGTCCAATACTTCTTATAGCGCATGTTTGAAGTTCTAATTGTACATATGAACATCTTTCTTCTGAAATGTTCTTTTAAGTCCTTATGTTCGTAGTTTTAATTGCACGTAACAGTGTAGAAATGTGATTTTCAAGTATGTTTTGCCTTTCATCCAAGAAACTTCTGTAGCTCCATTGTACAAACTGGGCCTTTATGCCATATCCTGGCATCACCTTCATCTAGTCATTCCCGGTGTATGTTTTCCACTTCTCTATTGGCTGTTGACTTGAAAGAATCAAGGTGCGATCATATTTTGTTCAGCTCACCTTTTTTACGTGACAAAATTAGACATTTCAGGCTATCTTTAGGGCTGTTGTGGATGTCTTGAGGTGATCTTGAGGTTTAAACCATAGTTTAACGTTGTTCCCTCATCAGAGACAGACCCTGAGTAGTTTTGAGTTAATCCTCGGACAAAGCTGTTAAATGTAGCTGTTTCTTCTTCTACAGTGTCGGCGCCTCGTTCTGTACTTCCTGATTACAGTTGCATCATTGTTCAAATCCAAAAACTGTCCTCTACATTTTTAAAGCCCATGATCCAACACATTACCACGCCGTATCCAACCATGAAGTTATTTTGTCAAGAAAATTATTCCTATAGCCGCCTATACAGGAGGAGCCACAGTGAAGATTTTCAACAGCTCTTTCGCCTGCATTTCATTGTTACAATTTAATTCTTACAGAGACATATTTTCAAATTATATAATGTAAAATATTAAAGCTGAGGCACCTATTGTTAGGCTCCCTATGCCTGACATGTCCACTTTCAAACCTTAGCAACCATTATTTGCAATTCTACCAATACTTAAATTTGGCTGCAATGTTTAGAAATGTATTAAATATTGACCATGTTTGATTTTGGCCTCTATGGATTCTTAAAACATGTATCAGTATCGGGGATTGAAAAATACAGGATATATTCAATAAAATCACTCCACAGTTGAAGCCCTGATTAGTTTTGCATTCACTTTTTGCTTTGCTCTGTCTAACATGTCATACTCCCCTCTCTTCTACAGAGCATGCGCCTCTCCAGGTTGGACGTGTGTAATGTGCCCCTCGTCGAATACCCGTCCCAGTCTCTGTCTAAAGCTCTGCTGACCAGCCGGCTCTCCGTGCTGCACCTGGACAATGCCAAGCTCAGCGGCCTGCCCTTATTCACTCTAGGTACGACCACATACATATATTCCTATTGTCCCGTGACGCCCGTGTGTGAAGGAGTGAGTAGCTTTTGTGTCGCGCGGCCAGCAGGACCAGATTTCCACCTTCGTCCCTCTCTGCGGGTCGGGCAGGATTACGGGCCTAATCTCTCCTCTGTCACTTTACACACCACTGCACAGAAAGGCGCCGGCAGCCACACATTCACCTAAAAGAAGAGGCTTTGGCACAAGTGAGGGCGCTTCTAGTTCAGGGGTAAATGTTTTACCAACTGAGCCACAAAGAACTCAAAATGAGATCTCAGAACCATTATGTTTATATCCACTGTGGCCATGTCATAGGTTTGTGTTCTTTTTTTAATTAATATAAACAACCACTAATTAATTTATTGTTACCTATTATCGACTCTTTACATGAAAACAAAACTGCAGCATTTCTTTTTGGGTGGTATGACAACGTAGTAGATTGAAGCCACAATTAGACAGCTATTATTTTGCAATGCTGCCAATCTGTGCTTGCGTCTCCACTGAATAAAAATATATTTAATTTTCATTTTACTTTATTGTTACACAAAAAGAAAAATCAGCGTCAAGTGCCATCTCTCATCTCTCCGCCGCTGGGAGCAGAGACAGATCCAAATGGACACAGTGGGCTGCCCACTTGTCCCAACAGCCCCTTGTTCCTCAAACCAACATTTTGCACCACGTCCTGGATCTCTTTGATATTTTCGGGTCTCAGAAGCCGGCCCCACCTACACTCCTCCGCCGCCCCGCACACGCCTGGCTCCCTGCTCCCTCCCCTTCCCTTCCCAACAGGGGGTCCCGGCTCAGGATCATTGCTTTCGATCGGAGGGGCCTGTGATTGCGGGATTGGGCGCTCGCGGCGGAGTCGACCGGATCAATCCCACCGATTCCACCATTTGGTTCCCACTGTGACTGATGACAATGTTGGCATTCCACATGCAGCCCGCCAGCCTCCATCAAATCTGCCCCATCGATCAGGACAGGAGGGCAGCGCAGGGGCCCGGCGACACACGGACAACACAGCCGCGTCTGCACAGAAATGCCCATGGCACTCTCCGCGCAAATACAAAGGCTGTCTCCACAAACACAATTGAAAGCTTTGATGGAGTACTAATGAACAGGCTTTGACAATCGCAGGAGCATTGACTGAGGGACCAAAGGTGTGTGGGCTTTAGGACTCACTACGGAGACACAGGGACACTTCATCTTTACTGCTGATAATTGAAGCAGGCGGCGCCCCCTGCTGTGCGCTCTTTTTCATGCTCGCGTCCACTTTCCATCAATCAGTCCATCACAGTCACAACCCACTGGTCCGCACTTCAGGCTCGAGCAATATACATGGCAAATAAATCATTATTTATCCACTTTGCCTCATTCCCACAAGGGGTCATTCTGGGCTAAGTCCGATCCGCAACCATAGCTTACGCCAGGCCACAGTGTGTTTGCGAGGCAGTGGGCGGACAAAGAAGAACATCCATCCCTCATCTCAATCTTTGATTACGTTATTTTAGATTGACAACTTAACAATGCCATTAAGTGGTGTAGCAGTATACAACAGTGACACAGAAAGGATCCAATCATCTGCAATTAAAACTCAAACTTAATTTTAGACTTCTTCTTTATTTACCTTTCTCACCCCTCCTGGGGTTTGAGCGCCCGAATGATCCTGGAGCTCTGTTGTCGGGGGCTTCGTGCCCCTGGTAGGGTCTCCCATGGCAAACAGGTCCTAAGTGACGGGTCAGACAAAGAGCGGTTCAGAAGCCCCTTATGAGAGACCAACAGGCCCGGGTAGAACCATGAGGCCATCCTTCTGTGGATCCACCACCTGCAGGAGGAGCTATAGGGGCTGGTGCAATGTCCCGGCAACGGACAAGTGGAAGAAAATGGATGGATGGATGGACTTTTATCTTGAAATTCAGAATCTCTTTTTTCAAAATATTGTTTCTGATGGATGCCGTTGCGGTCAGCCAATCAAAGAAGACATTCATTCTCTCCCACATCTTACCATTTTCGCTACATGCAGCTAAAAAACAACAACTTTGCAGCAGTAGAACCATCAGCCGCCTCAGAATCCATCACCTCCTCCCCACCATAAGCGTTTCCTGACAATATGAAGGGGGAAAATGTATGATTTGGTAACTGTATGGAACATTGTAAGCATTTTAGTAAATCATTTCAACACAGTGCATTCCATTAAAATATTTTGTTTTTGTTTTTATTTTTTAATCTAATTGTGTCCAAACAAAATTTAAACAGTACTAGATTTTGACTAATATTGGCATAAATTAGGAAAATCTTGACTAAAACTCAACTAAAACGTATTACTGAACTAACTTTTAGTTTTAGGTTAGTTTATTTGTCACACACACACACGCATGCACGCATAACGTACATTGACATTTTCCTTTGTACCGTCTAGCTGCAGTAGCAACAAATAAGGGAGGAGGTGGGAGCTAGGAGTCAGCTTGATTTAACAGTCTAATAGCCTCAGGATAGAAGCGCCTCTTCATCCTCTCTTAAACACATGTTTGTGTTGTTTTTTCTTTCTTTCTAAAATGTAGACTGTGTTAGCAAAACATTATGTGAATCTCAGTCAGCTGGAAGTCCTCAGTGATTTTGAGATATTGTGGCCTGCGTGTTACCTTCCACGTTTTCCGGACTATACGTTGCTCTGGAGTATAAGTTGCACCAGCCAAAAAATGCATAATGAAGTAAAAAACATATATAAGTTGCTCTGGAGTATTAAGTGGCACCAGCCTTGGCAACTACTAGGGCATGGAGGCGTAACTGTACTGTTGACAAGCCTCTCCCGGCAGCACGTTGTTCAAGCACCCACTTCCGAACTCGTTCCTGTAGCAGTGGCCCTCTAGCTTTTTTGTTTTCTTTACTGCAGTAAGAGTAACCTCTGTTTTTCGCTAGTCTTTACAAGTTTCTCGCTCACTTCAAACTTTACAGTTTTTTAGATTTTATTGGTCATTGTACAACCGTACAGGAGCAGCAGATACTGGTACACAAGCCTAGAGTGAGTATAAGTCGCACCCCCAGCCAAACTATGAAAAAAAAACGTGACTTCGAAGTGCCATCATTCATTCATTTATTATACACCATTTGTCACATCATTTGTCTTTCTCTATTTAAAATAACATTCATTTTATTCGTGTTTATGCAATAGTTACTGCACTGAAGTCCAACAGAAATCTCCAAGAGCTCCACCTCACCCACAACCTGCTCAACAGCTTCCAGGATGCACTGCAGCTCGGAGACCTGCTACGCTACAACGACACGCTGCGCAAACTCGAACTCAGCAACAACCTCGTAGCTGATGCTGGTAATTTGTAATTTAATCATAACTATTCTCCAACCAGTGTCCTTTAATGTGCGTATGAAAAAAGTCTGGTTAGAAGTTTATACTAATTTTGATGGAAGTTGTTTCACACCTTTTTCTTTATCCACACAGTGTAAATCAAATAAACAAACAAGCAGCCATTCATTTTGTCAAGGTGTATCTCACCTTTTATAGCAACTTCTTTCACAGTAAACTATGTAGGAGGGGTCATCGTGTCAATCTTTACTGTCTAATTTATTCATACTTACTGTATAGAAAAGACGCCCGCAGTAACTGAAGAAACTCTCTCACTAAACATCTGCCAGTGAAGATTGCAAAATGAGATGAACGCTGTCATTGGGAGATCAGCGAGTAAAACATTTTTGACTTTCGCAGGTTTGGAGGAGCTTTGTGACGGCCTGAGGTGGCAGGCGGCCGGGCTTAAAGTGCTGATACTCAGGAACAACCAAATAACGGCAAAAGGCATGATCCATCTCACCAAAGCACTGGTAAAGAAACGTAATGGGACTTGAATATTAGGATGCACCGATTTGAGTGTCTGTCGATATCCAATATTAACCGATACCAAGAGACTTTCTTAAAAGGGGCTGCCGTGAATGAAAAAAGTGAATGTCCCTCTTTTATCCATTGTGAGATCAATCAAGTCTTCTCTCTTCTTGCAAATGAGATGTCACAGATCAATGATTAATTATATCTATTAATAAAATAATTGAAAAAAAAAAAACCCACATAAATTAACTCACGGCATAAAGTGATCAGATCATTACAACTTGTGCATTATAAAGATAATGTCAATGATTGCATTTTATAAACTAAAATACAAACACTTGGCCACTCCAGCAGGGGCTATTTTATGTTTGTATTATATTTGATTTTTGATTTTATTATTTACCAATCATAATTTATGTCCCAGCCTTGATTATTCGCCGCTAGCATTAGCATACGTTTTTTTTGTGGGCGACCCAAAAAAACATTTGCATAAGTTAAAACAAACTCAGCGATTGATCTGCAGGTACATCTTGAGGTACAGCATCTCTATATTAACTGAGATTTACTTAGAGAAAGTTGTGTTTTCAAAGCAGTGAGAGCCAAACAGGTTACCGATACCCGATATCGTATTTTTTCCAGTATCAGCACTCAAACTATCGGCACTCAAACAGTATCGGATCGGTGCGTCCCCGACTTGAAATAGATCTGAAAATAATTTAAAAAAAACATTTGAATGGTCGCAATTCAAATTCTATGATAAAAGAAAAGAAAACTATACAATGTTTTGACTGAATTTCTGAAACTCTAAATCTTTACTTATACCAAACCTGTTTTCTGTATCACTTTTTAATATCTCATATATAACACCTGTTCATTCCATACTCCTTAATCTCGCGCGTGGTGACAAGGTGCAAATTAACAGATGCAGTTCACCGAACACTTAAAACCGCCTAATCCAACTTATGTTTGTGTTTCTCCGCTCAAAAATGGATTCTTAGAGTTCATGTCTCGTACGCTTATGCTTGAGCTACAGACTCATCCCTTGTCCATTTGAAACCTACTTCATCTGGTATTGAGACAATTAAAAGCACTGGGCTGCTTCATCCTCTCTCTAAAAATGTCCCTCCTCCGCATTTCTTTTTCTCTCTCCTGTACACTCCTAATAACATGCATTCCTTCTGCCTGATTGGCACCATAAACTGCGCCTTACTGTCATGTGAGTGGCCATTGTACAAGTCAAAAGGCTAGAAATTAAAGGCTTACACACACACACACACACACACGGCTTACACTCACTTCCCCTGTCGTATTCAGCGGTACCAAAAGAAGGAACAGTTTGATTCAATAATAGATGCGTGCTAAGGAGGGGCGCTCTTGTGGCCTGCCAGTCACTGAGATAAGTAGATGTCCTTGCGGGCCATAATGATGATAATTAAAGCTGGTCTTGTCGAATATGATGAAGTGCAGAGCTGTTATTAACCTTTCTGAATGGTGTAGCCGCACTTTTGCTGTGTCCTCTTGACTCGCTGGGCACAAAGACGAAGGCCGGAGAGATATTTTTCATCAATTCACTTTTGAAACCAGTCTCGGGTTATCATCATACATCAGCACTGCACATTTCATCACCTTTACACTGGTCCGATATATTGTTTTCTTCCAGCACTTCAACACTTACACGTTGGCGATATCAGGTGTGATGTTGTCCATGTATCAAAAAGTCCTTGAACACTTGAATCTGCCACTCTCTAATTGCGAGGAAATGAAGTGTAGGCTTTGGTTTGTAAGCAACATGTATTACAACAAAACACATCCGTTTTATGTAAGTGCTTTTCTGGACACAGTCTTTAGGTTCTGTCTTTCCAGACATATATAAACTTTAGCATATGAATCTGATCTGATAGTTCTACATTAAAATATCTATCACAGAGAGAGGAAAAGTATCTATGAAAATCATCTTTGCCATGTCTGACGCCAATAACGAGGACTCTTAACCCCCACTTTTCTTCGGTTCGGCTGTACCCAAATCTAAAAGCATCTCGACTGGAGTTTATAGGCCATAGGTCTAACTCCTCATTTGAAAGCTAAGACCTACAATACTGAGCTAAGATTTTTCCTTTTGTTGTTGCCATGTTTTTGTCACTTTTCTGTTAGATTTTTGACACTTTTTTGTAACTCTTCGTCACTTTTTCATCTTTTTCTTGCTTTTTCATCCTGGTTTATGTCACGTTTTCGTCACTATTTTGATTCTTTTGTCCGAGAAGCTGGGATTTGGGTAAAGCCGTAAATGTGCTCGGTTAAGGCGGGGGTTAAGAGGTCAAAGAAGGGCTTTTGGAAATGGAATAGACTTATTCCATGTTTGTATCGATCTTGCGTATCCATCTCAGCCAGTATACGCTGTATTACAGTAAGTATTGTGTAAAGAGTCTTTGCCCTTGTGTAAAGATTGTTCAATAATTTAAGCCTGTTCCGTTGAATGCAGCTCTGTGTCAGACACAGGCGTCTACTGTTCCCCATCTTCTCCTCTCCTCGTACAGTATTGGTCAGCGTCTGTCAGGGTCAGAGAGAGTGATAAAAACAAAATCATGATATGCAACTTTTCACCATTTGTACCAATGAAAGAGAATAAAGCAGAATCTAGGTTTAGGAAAGTTGAGGTTCATGTTTTGGACCTCCCACTTCTTGTGGGTTTGACATGTGCAAATACATATTTTATGGTTCAAAAACATCATGAATGGGTAAATAAATGGTAAAAATTGTCTCAACTTATATAGTGCTTTTCTCCCTTTATCAGGCCCAAAGTAAGGAACCCATTCACTCTCTCATTCATACACCAATGTGCGCAGATGCTGGAGGCAAGTAGGGTGAAGTGTCTTGCCCAAGGACGCAACGACAGTGTGCATTTGCGGGAGCTGGGATAATAGTTTACTAATAGTTTATTCAAAACACATTGTTTATTTAACCTCTTAACCCCCACATGAACTGAGCACCTTTTCAAAGAGGTTAAGCATTTTGATAGTTTTAAATGAGTTTTAAACTTCCCATTGACAAGTATCGGGAATTTTCCGCTCCTTTGGAACCCTAGAGGCCATACAGAGTCAGGTAAACCAACATGAACTTTATCGATGCTACTGATTGAAGATAAGCTTGAGCCATGTCTTTTACGAGGCAACATTATAACTCACCCGGAAACGTGAAGAGTTTGAGTTTGGAGAATTCCCATCGCGTGACCCCTGTTTATTTCTTTCTTCTTTTTTTTTTTTTCATTAGGACGGGGTATTGTCGACGGCTGTTTTGCCTTCTTGCCGGCGTGTCATGTGTGAACGCTCGCTGTGTTTCTGCGGTGGCTTCACACTCGCTGCCACCCCCCTCAAACTTCTCACTCCAACCCTCCCGCGGTTTTTACGTTTGACAGGCTTCAGCCATGCTTGACTCTCACGCACTCTCAACCACGCACTCGCCTCTTTAATTGTCTGCTATTATCCCCTGTGCATATCCTTCTGAGACCCTCTGCTTCCTCGTCTCCTCTCCTACCGCTTTCCTTGCCCCAAAAGCTATACTCTGTCACAGAAAAAAAAAAAAAAGGGTTTGTTGTCACCGCAGTGCAAATTATCTGAGAAGACACTCGCTGGATGTCGCCTTCCGTGGCTTGCTTTTCCGCCCCCGTGCTTTGCTCTTCCAAAGCGGTGACCAGAGGAGGTGGCCAAGCAAGAAGCGGTGGGTGGCGCGCGCTGTGTTGGGGCAAAGTAAAGGCCCCTAGTGCAGACAAAAACTCCCACAGCTTCACGCTCCAGCTAATCAACCTTCGACGCTAATGTGGCTCCGGAGACGCGAAACACAAGTTCTGAGCGTTTTAACAAGAGAGGGGGAAAACAGTTTGGAATCGAATAATAATCACCGCATAATAATAACGATGATTAAAACTTCTCCGACTGGAAACGTGGCGACTGCAGAGGGCGCACCAGACAGTCTGTTACCGGGTACACTCACTTTATATTTCAATGAAGGATGCAACTAGTTTTGTGATACTGCGGTCTCACTACTATTGTTTCTTGCATTACGGCCTTAACGTGCGTATTTTTGTTTTGCTTGTGTAGCCGGTGCTGAGGGTGCTGCAGGTGTTAGACTTGGGTGAAAACGTCCTGGGAAACGAGGGGATCCACGTCATCAGAGAGCCCCTCATGGCAAACTGCTCACTCCTGCAGCTTGGCCTGGCTCAAGCCAATATCACATGTGAAGGTAAGACAATCTCGTAACATTGCCTTGATAGCGTATTCATGTAACACCAATGAGTGGGCACTATCGTTAGCTTCTTGCTACTTACAGTGAGAGGGAAAAGTGAGTACACCGTTTTGAATTTCTCACATTTCTGCCTAAATTGGTCATAAAATGTGGTCTTGTTTTTTATTAAAATCACAAGACAGTGTCTGCTTAAACTAATATCACCCAAACATTGACATTTTAGCATATTTTTATTGGGCATAACAGGTAAACTTTCACAGGACAGCGTGGACTAAGTGAGTACACCCCTTGAATCTCGCTGAACTGCAAGCAGTTTTGTAAAGAGGAATCGCCCAAGATTCATTCTGATCGTTGTGCACGTCAAAACAATTCAAGACCACATTTTATGACCAATTTAGGCAGAAACGTAAGAAAGTCCAAACCGCGTACTCACATTTTCAGTCAAGTCTGTATTATATTCTGATCTGACAACACAGTAAAGTATAAAGAGGAAACTTTGGCTTCTATCTCTCTCTCTCTGTCTCTTCCATTTTTGTTATGTCAAACTATCTCACAGGTATGAACAGACCCCTGCTGGACGGTATGTTTTGTGGCATATTTGTATGTTGCAGGTGCGGTGGCGTTGGCTGAGGTTCTGGCAGAGAGCCGTCACCTCCAGAGGCTGGACGTGTGTCAGAATGAGGTGAGGGTCGGGGGTCTGATGGCTCTGTGTTTGGCCCTGAGAATCAACCGCTCCCTGCGGCAGCTCGACATGGACCAGGACCCTCCACTGGAGCAGGTGAGTCGACTCAAACCAAATACAATCGAGCATGTTGTGATTTTCTGTCACACATACCAATATTAAAGGTCCTGTACCTGTTTTTTACAAAGAGGGAGCAAGTTGTTAAGTTGTTAGTTGTGTTTTGATATGATAAACTGCAAATTGTTTTTTGAAACTAGTTCTACTACTGGTCACAGCTTGTCACAACAGGTTGATGATGGACCCTAAGTTATTCGGAAAGAAGAAACTTGTTTTTTATACTAGTTGGAGTATTCAGGAGTATATTATCAACATATCAGTTAACGCAGTGCTGCCACATTGTGATATATTTAATATTGAAGAGTATCAGTGGCTCCTTGTCTTATGGTGTATCCATGTCATGTCAGTTCTGGTTCCAGTTATTCAAAGGAATTTTAACAATATTCAGGTCAATAGCCTTCACTGATCTAAATCACTAAATCACTGATCCTAAATACTTTTGATGGTTGATAGTGAAATACTCTGTATGATCAATCGTGAATTACTGGATATTTAAGTGTTTTGATCACAGCTTGTCATAACAGGTTGATGATGAAGCTATAACAGTTGAGGCTTATTTGGATATATATGTTTTTTGTAATACTAAACAGTTGAAGTATTCAGTGGATTATCAGTGTATCGGTTAATACGGTGCTGGACATATTTGATATTTCACAGTGTCATTGATTCCCAGTCCTATGGTGTGTCCATGTCATGCCAGATCATGGTTCCAGTTATCCCAAGGAACATAAACCATGTTTAGGTCAATTGCCTTGACTCTAGTTACAAACCATTTTCATTTAACTCCATTTTACTGCCTCACATCGTTGAAAGCTAGTACATCACATCTAGTCCTCTTAACATCTTCATCTCAACAGGCGCTGCTGGTTTTAGCTTTTACACTTCACACACAAACGTACTCGTTCATTCATTCATCCTCTCTCGCCTCTTTTTTTTCCTCCACACACGGCGGCGGGCGTTCAAATGACTCTCCCACCGCCATCAAACCGATAATTAAGAGACAGCGGCGACTTGACGAGTTCTCCATCATAAACAAGTTGTCCTTTTTTTTTTTTCCTCCCCTGATTTATCCCGGCGCCCGTGTGGTCACAAATTTGTCACTCGGATTCCAAACTAAAGTCGCAGTTCTCTCTCTCCGCCCGCTCCCCTCGATTGCACCTTCCGTCGGCGGCAAAGGCCCGAGGAAAACGATGCCATAACTTTAATACATGCCCCTGCTGGATTCGCAAAATAATTACCCGCACTTGCCATCTGTTTGTCATGATTTTATCTCCGCTAACTTATTTGCATATTAAAGCATTAATTAAAATCTCCAAGGAGCGGAATGCTTACTTTAAAATTAACTCTGAAGGCGATCCGTGCGCGGCTTCCAAAGTTGTTTTATTTTTGTTTGCAGTGGTTGTTTTTGCCGTTTGTCTGCCGCAGTGTTTACACGATTAAGTCCGATTTGTTTATTTATTTTCTTCGTGAGATGTTTCCTCCGGCGAAAGTCGAGCGACGAGATGTGCCAGATTTCTGAAGGCTTTTTAAGATACACCGTGGTTTCGGTTTGATGCCTAAACTTTGCTGGAACCTCTCCGCCTCTCTTTTTTTTCTCTGGCCACACACTTGTATTTCAGCTTTAGTTTAGTTGTGAACTCGTTGAATCCCAAGCTTTGGACGGGACACGTCAGCATTTGATACCCAGTTATTTAACGTCATCTTATTCTCATGATGATGTTATTATTATGATTATGATGATCATGATCCTTAACCTCTTAACCCCCGCCTTAACCGAGCACTTCCAGTTCAGATTGACCCAAATCAAAAGCTTCACAACTGGAGCTCACAGCCTACAGGCCAGAGTAGCGCCTCATTTGAAAGCTAAGGCCCAGAAAACTGATCGTGACCGCTATGTTTCGTTTTTGTCACATTTTGTTGTGTTTCCGTCCTTTCTGTCACTTTTTGCTACTTTCTTCATCGCTGTTTTTCCTGCTTTTTTGTGTTATTGTTGCTTTTACGGCACGTTTTTGTCGCTCTTTTGTGGCTGTTTTTTGTCGCTTTTGCATCCCTTTTTATTTGTGTTTTTGTTGCTTGTCTATTGTCTTCTTTCTTTTGCTGCCTTGTTGTGTTGTAATTTTCACCCTTGATTTTTTTTCTTTTTTTGAAAGAAGCCTTTAGATTTGGGTAAAGCCAAACTGGAGAAAATGTGGGGTTCAACTGAAATCAGACTGAGTGCGAAATCTGTTTGTTCCACTGTTCACATTCCAGTCATCACTCAAATATGTGTATTTCAAGTTCGGCTTTACCCAAATCTAAAAGCGCCTCGACCGGATAGCGTTTTTGTCTCTTCTTTTAATCACCTTTTTTGTTGTGTTTTTCATCAGTTTACTGTCGCTTTTTTGTTTATTGTCACGTTTTTGTCGCTCTTTTGTCACTTTATTGTCGCGTTTTTCACCCTCGCTGTTTTGGCTCTAACCGAATCTAAAGGCGTCTTGGAAAAAAGGCATCAAAACAGCGACAAATAAACAAGAAAAAAAACCGAGGATGGAAACGCAAACAAAATTCTATTCTATCAGTCTATTGTCACGTTTTCCTCCTGTGTTTTGTGGCTCTTTTGTGGCTTTTTCATCACCCTTCAGTCATGTTTTTGTCGCTTTTCTATCGTGTTATTGTTGCGTTTTTCACCCTCGCCATTTTGACACTTTTTTACAAGATGTTTTTACATCTGGGTTAATGTCGAACTGGGGAAAACCGAAAAAAATAAATAAAAAAAGGACAAATAATACACCCTTAATTCATTGTAAACCAGTCCAAAAAATAATAAAAAATCCACACATTATGATTAAAACAGGAACATATGCCTGTTTCTGCAGTGCATCTTTCCCCTTTCTTCTCCCCTCTCACTTCACACATGCACCAAAGCGTCCATATTGCTCTGTTTTTTTGTGTGTGTTTTTTTTTTTTTTTTTTTGTCCCTGCTCCCTGTAAGCCGCCGAGAGACGTGATTAGCATTTCCACTATTGTCGGGGAGTTAGTGTGGCTGGATATTTTAAAGGGGGGGGGGGGGGGGGGGGAACGACGGTAATAGGGGAATTTTTAAGCTCTGTCAGGTTTCGGGAGTCGCGCGCTGCTGGGATTTGTCTTGGCACGGCATATCCAGGTGGGAGGAGTGACGATTGTATTAAAAAGCAAATCTTTCCATCAGAAAGCAGCGGGTGGCCAGATCAAGTGTTCGCGCTCAGCCACGTTCCCCCAGGTCACAGAGGGATACGCGAAAATTTCATTCTTGTGTCGGGAAATAAGTGTGGGGTTTGGAGCGCGAGTGAGTGACGGGGGGGTGATGGTGCCACTTTTTTGGTTGTTTGACGCTTGATATTTTACTATTTTACTTTGTGTATACACGGGACGCTAGTGTGGCTTTTTTTCCCCGTCTTTTTTTTTTTTTTTTTTACCGCGATGCAGGAGAGGCCCATACTGTATTTAAAGAGAAAAACAATCCAATGTGAAATGCTGCTTTTGTGGCAAATGCTGCTGCGATGTTACTCATTATTTAGTTCTTAAGCTGAAGTATTAGTGGCTGATTTCCTTGGCAGATATCAAAGGTGTTTATGGGGTCTTAACTTCTTAACTCCCACCTAAGTCGAGCACATTTGCTCCAATTTGGCTTTAACCAAATCTAAAGGATTCTTGGAAAAAAAAAAGCATCAAAACAGCAACAAATAAACAAGAAAAAAAAAAAAGCTTCAAAAATGAGATGGAAAAAGAAACGCTTTCAAATGAGGCGTTACACTGGCCTATAGTCAAAGAGGTTACCCCCCCGCCTTAACCAAATGCATTTTCTCTCGTTCGGCTTTACCCAAATCTAAAAGGTTCTGGACAGGAGAGCAACAGTGTAACGCCTCATCTGAAAGCTACGGCCTACAAAACGTTGTCACATTTTTCTTGTGTTTTTGTCTCTTTTTTTGTGCCCTTTTTGTCACATTTTCGTAGTTTTTTTTTTTTTTTTTTCGTGTTTTCGCCACTTTTTTGTTGCATAATTGTTGCTCTTTTGTGACTTTTGTTGCTTTTTCATGATTATTTCTGTCGCTATTTTGCCGCGTTTTCGTCACGTTCTGGTCGCTTTTTTTTTTGACATTTTTGTAGCGTTTTCATCCTCGTTTTTTATTTTTCTGAAAGAAGCTTTTAGATTTGGGTAAAGCCAAACTGTAGAAAATGCGCTCAGTTCAGGTGGGGGTTTAGAGGTTAAACACATACACTGCCGTGAAAACGTATTTGCCCCCTTTCATATTTCTTACATTTGTTTATATTAGCACACTTAAACACACACAAGGACATTCCCAGTTTCAAAATGATTATCACATTTATTAAGGAAAAGAAAAATCCAAACCTCTCTGGTCCTGTGTGGAAAAAGTAAATGCCCCCTCTGTGATTATCTGTGAATAACCAGATTTTTGGAAAAGCTGAGTTCAGTTTCTTTGGCCTCTCCCAAGTCTGATTACCACCAGGTTTGTTGAATCAAGAAAATATCACATTTAGACCGGTCAGACAAATAAAGTAGGCCACAAAATCTCAGAAGAAAACCTATAACGCCACGCAATGACTCATCCAGGAGGTCACCAAAGAACCCAGAAGGACGTCTGAAGATCTGCAGCTTCACTGGGCTCAGTCAAAGTCAGTGTTCGTGACACAAGTATAAGATAGACACTGAGCAAAAATAGTATCCACGAGGCGTTTGAAGGCGAAAACTACTGCTTACAAATAAGAAGGAACATCTGGATGATTCCCAAGACTTTTAGAGAAATGGTCTGTGGACTGACGAGACCAAAAGTTGAACTTTTTGTCATGTCTGCAACTCGTTACATCTGACGTAAAAACAGAATTTGATAAAAAAGAACGCCATGCCAAAAGTCAAACATGGAGGTGGCAGTGCGACGGTCTGGGGCTGCTTTGCTGCTTCAGGACCTGGACAACCTGCTTTTGAGGGAATAATGAATTCCTGGAGGAACAAGTCCGGCCATCAGTTCAAGCCCTCAAGCTCAAGCGCTCTTTGGCCCTGCAGCAGGACAAGGATCCCAAACATACAGTACGAACAAATCCACTTCCAAACGGCTCAAAAATAACAAATTAAAGTTTTGGAGTGGCCTGGTCAAAGTCCAGACTTGACTTCAGTTATTGCTGCAAAGGGCGGCACAACCAGATTTTTCTTTGCCATAATTAATGTGGCAAACTGCATTTTGTATTCACTGGGAATGTCCTTGTGTAATATAAACAATGTCTTGATGAACAGAAACATTTTAGTGCGGTAAGAGGAGAGAGAGGAGTAACTAGAACCAGATTACCCGGGCAAACAATACCAACGTTATGTTACTTGTTACTTGGACAAATGCATTGTATTGTAAATGTATTCTGTGAAATGAATCTTTTTTCAGATTAATCACATTCATTTTCCACACACAAAAAAAATCGATATTTTTTCCTGCATTTGCTCAGCCCTAATCTGGATCCTCATGCCTTTGTTTACAAGTGTCTGATTTTTCAAGTCTGTGTTGGTATCCGCTGCTCCATTTGATCGCTGGCCTGTTTGCTGTTAATTATTAAGTATTTACCCATCTGAAATATTCATACAGCCCTGGCCCGATCGGGCTTTTTCAAGGGGCAAGTTCTCTCTGTAGCCGATGCAGGGAGGTGCTGTTTATGCGCCATAGAAAATGTGCATCAACTTTAGTTCATTCCGGAATCCTTTGACTGATTTTGTGTTCGTTTTTTTTATTATTGAATTGTTCGAGAGCCAGCCTACATGGCCAACCAACCTCGTAAAGTGTCTTGGGTAAATCCTCTATCTAAACAGTGTCCTCCTTATCAGGCACTGTGTCAGTAATAATGAACCCTGTCGTCGACTGGCCGCTTCTGCCGCTGTTTACCTGTTTGCAGTTTAAATATTTGCCTGCGGATTTGGCCGAGCGTGAGAGAGAGTCTTGTTCGCGGGGGGAAGAGTTCAGAAATAATGTCCTCTTCTGAATGTCAGGCGGAGCTGTTAGACGGAGCGGTCTGACTGAGTGAGCGGTAATTGCGGCAGATTTAGCGTGTGGATAAAGGCGACAAGAGGGAGGGTCATTGGTTTTAGTGATCCTGGACAGAGGACCTCCTTTTGTAGAATCTTCAGCCTTGAGCTCATTGTTGATGAGGGTTTCAGTCCGATTATACACGTGTTTCAGTCTCGGTTTGAGCTCGGTATAGACGTGAAAAGTTGATGGGGTTTGTTTGGCTGCCTTTGTCGGGGCAAATCAGAAGTATCGATTCCCTGACATGGAACCATAGAATTTCCTCCACAATACAAGTGCTGGACTGTAAAGTGAGATCTCCCTGTGCAATGAGCTCATAACTCATGCAAAGTTACAGCATTGTTCCCTCTTAAAGGAGAACTAAGTAACTTTTACCCCTAGAGGCCACAAGCGCCACTGCATGTTGTGTTTTTTTTTACTCTTTAATTGTCCGTGAGAGTAAATACTACGCTGACAGAAAAGACAAAGGGAGAGAGGGATTGTGTACAGTGTGCCACAACCCAATTACAAAATGGAGATTTTTTTTTCACTTAAACTGGGCTGTAAATACTGGTAAAGTGGCGCTAGCCCACAGTTAGCTTTGCCTGTTAGCCTGTTAGCTTCTTCTGCTCGTGATAAACCAAATAACAAACAAAACAACAAACCAAAAGCTGTAGACAAAATACAGTTAGGACTTACCTGTACCATGTCGTGATTCCAAAAGTGATTTTGTAGACAACTAAGAGCAGTGAGGGAGATGTTTGCCATTAGTGTGTATTGGGCTGCCGGGTCGGAGGCAGGGAAAGTTGCAAGTTGTATTACCCTCAGAGGGACTACGGAAAGCATTTATTAAGGTAAAAAAAGTTACTTAGTTCTGCTTTAAAAAACACACCTATTGTAGTATTTTTTGTGTCATTTAAACAGTTTTTAGTGATCCTGTTCTTCCTTAAAGGCCATATACAGTACCTTATTTTTTTCAATACAAACACTGAAGGAGGAAACCACTAAATTAAGATATTAGCTGTGGTCCAAACTCACTCCTAAATTTCCAAACATGTTCATAGCGATCCCACTTCTCCACAGGGACGAGTTTATAGACACATTTCACAACTAGCCTGTAAGTTCATGAAATTGTTTCAAAAGCTCTATAATTAGATACACAGTGTTTATCCCACATATGTCAGAGTTTACAATATACTGAAGGAGGACAAAACAAATGTCGTTCTACTACCAGAAAAACATCAGGTATAGTGCCCTAAAGTTTTCTCTTTTTTTTTACCGATGATGAATTCTGGTCCGTATTTCCTGGGTTTTAGTCCATCGAGGGAACACGGAACTGTGTGTGTTACAGTTACAAAGTCCATCACCGTACAGGTCTCCGCTCAAAGTGCCTTTTATTTGCCATCATGCCTTTAAATAACTGCGGAAGTCATTCCCACTACTGCCTGCAGAGGGCGATTCAAACCCAAGCCTCAGTCTCTCACTCCTTATTGTGTTCTATACTTTATTGTATTGCCAACCTGCAATAGAAAGAATCATAAAATAACGTTACAGATTATATAATTACGCTTGTGCCTTGTGTTATGTAATTTAAAGCGGATTACAATTTGTCTTGGTCTAGTACCTACATAACATACATTTGTCAGTTTTTGTAGTAGTTTGGACAGTAATATGTTTGGAAATAGTATCTGTCTTGACTCTACCTTGACTTCTTGATCTTGCACTTAAAGAAAACAGCCGTTTTCCTGTGTTGTCGTTGTACACCATAAAATAGTACCGCTACGACGGCGGTTACTTTTTCCCTATTTAACATTACCTTTAATTGACAACACCGCGTATTCAAACTGGAGGAGGAGTTGAGAGTCGTCAAAAACTACTCTACATAAACTAATAATTAAATACCAGGAATTGATGACACATCAAGGAGTTAAACAAGTTAAACGTTTATTTCCCTAACATGTCATCTTAATACAGAATTCTGTTTTTCCTATCCATCGTGAGTCTGCCTCCAATCGTTCCCATGATCAGACTGACTCTTCCTGGGGAAGCACAGCACTCCACATTCCATTGTCCACAAGATTTCCCATTGGCTCCCCAAAGCTGTCCATTCAGTTCCGTCGTAATTTGACCCCTTCTGTCCAAATGGCCAGTGGACCGGGTGGGGGTTGCTGTGTCTTGAAACAAAAGATTCTGAGGAAACCACACCTTTCTGCACTGAATGACAACTTTTGGTTAGTTTGCTAAATAGCCAAAGGAACAAAACATCGTATAAAAATATTATATCTCTTCAGACCCCCTTTTTGACCTCCCAAAGGAGGACAACAAAACCATAATATTTTCAAGTTCACAAAAGTACAGCCTGTATCAAAAATCACAGTACAATTTCACATATTATAACACCAAAAAAAACATGTTCACTGTATGTAGGGCATACTCAACCAGCCGCTGAGTGGTTTCAAAATCATCTCTCTCTTCCCATGTGTAACGTCCGCTTACTAATCTTTCCAGGCGGAACTTAGCTGGTTTTTATCCCGTGTCAACGGTACATGTCAACTTTTACGTCCCCCTGGGACCGTCTCTGATTGACACAAAAATAAACATTCCTGCACACAAAACACAGCAAGCGCAACAACACCGAACAGTGTTGTTTAGATATTATCTCCACCACAATATTCTCCATCACAGCCTTGTCGGGGGTCGTTCCATTCATATCTCAAAGCCTGCCGTACTCTTTCCAAGTACAGGCTGGGACCACCCCCTTCTGGCGTTTCCCTTGTCCCGAGCTCCGTGTCCCCCTGGGACGCATCACCCATCGTATAGATGCCCCCAGTGGAACCCAGAGCTCTGGAGACCATGCTGCGAATGAGAGGCACAACACAACAAAACAAAATACAACAAAACAAGAGTATTACACCTATAAGAATACCCACCTTTTGAAGGATATGGATCCAGGAACCGGAATTTAACCAATTTAGCCAGGTCCACTGAGGACCCTGGTCTTCTTGAGACGCGAGGAAGTCTTTGAGTTCCTTTACTTTATTTTTAATGGCTGTCCAATCGCCAGTTTCGTCGGGGAATATATGTACAGCAGTGGTCAAGGCCAACTGCTGCGCACATACCACCCTGTTCAGCGTACATGGCGTCTAACGCCACTCTATTTTGCATAACCACAACAGCCACTGCCTTAAGTTCTGGACTCCGTTCCATTTGGTCCAAGATGTCGCCTATTACCTCAGTTAGGTCCTCCAGGATCCACCATACCTCATTTAGACGCTGCATGGAGGACGCCACACCGATCATAGGGATCAGCGTGGCGATAAATCCTTTCCCATCTCCGAACAGGGGCTTACGGCCGCCGTCATCAGAGAAAGGTACGTATGATTGACCGAGGGTACGGTTTCCCACCTGCAGGGTTGAGTTGGTAATCATGGCCGTGTGCTTAGCTAATTTTACCCATTTATTCTCTCCTGGTGTATGACCCCCCATATTGAAAGACCGTCGCTTCCTAGATCCATCTCCCTCTGTGGAAACAGACATGTTAGATACATCATAAATCACAGGTTTCAAAACAGCGTATTTTGTTCCTTCTTTGTTTTCCCATGTTTTTATCATTTTTTCTGTACAATGGGTGATCCAGTCTAGGGTGTGTTGGTCCGACACTGCTTCTCTCATTTTCACCAACATTGTACCTGCATTGTTGCAGTAGATGACCAGATTTTCTCCAGGTGTTTTACCTACTTCTTTGCATACCTTGTAGAGGGCCAATTTCAATTCTTTGATAGGGTGTCCTCTGACCCGTCCCTCACCACTATGTGGATCGTCTATTTTTATTACTGTTGGTATGATGAGCAAGCAAAGAGCAAGTGTCAGGCCCCACACCCCGTATGGACACCTTAAAAGGTCCTGGTTTTAAAACCCAGGCCTTAAGTCCATATTTGTTAGTCTTTTTTATGTCTTTGTGACCGTGTGGGTCGGGGTTGGTGTCCCCCACCCCCTTCAGTGGGGCTGTTAGACCCACTACCATATTCGTCAGGATGTGTCAACCGTCCGGGATGCGTATGAGTCCAGTAAGCCGGTTTTCTCAGAACAGGGCTTCAAGTGTGACCAGTGGTACCAGTTGTCACGCCCCTCTACCTTAACTGCGGTGGCAGTCCTTTGAGTCACTTCAAAAGGTCCTAAGTATCTGGGAGCGTCCAACAGGTCCTGGTGTTTTTAATGTAGACCCTCGATGGTAAGTCCGCTCAGGCAAGGTCGCTGAGTTAGACTTAGGCGGGCACCCGGGCATGGCCATTTTTATGCTCTTCCGCTGATAACAAGTTCGCAGCCGCCACGTCCACCAGTCCATGAAGGGTTATTAACTGGGTGTAAAAAGTGGAGCCGAACGCCCCGCTCTGTACATATGGAGGAGGGGCCGATGGGGCCAAAGCGGGAGCTCCTCCGCTCGGGAGGGGCTCTCGAATTCTTCCCCGTATTGATTCTGTCAGGTCGTTGTCTCGGTTCATGCTCCCTCCGCGTCCGCTATATTTTCTACATCACTATGCTTTGGTCAACTTTGATTATTGTAAGGCGCTTTAGAAATAAAACTTGATTGATTAATTTGGGTCAAAAACTCACAATTACGACCACTCACAAGCACCCACCGAGACAAGGAACCAACAGAGATCTGTAACAGAAACACAAAAGAACAGACGAAAATTACAAAAACAAAAATTCTCATCAGGGCCGCTCACCGTTAGAACGACCATGCCAGCTAATCTTGCAAATTATGGCTGGACTCAAAAACCTATTTAACTTAATTTTTCTGTTGGAATGCTAGGGTCAATTTTATCTGGAAAATTCAGAAATTCAGGTTTCATTAATCTACAGAGAAAAACTCTCTTTTAGCTTCTGTTTCCCACATTTACCACAGATTCTGTGTGCACTTCAGAATCACAGCAAACGTAAAAAACAGAGTATTATAAATTGATTTACCTATCTGAAACTGAAATCTTAGTTGACCATAACATTTGTCAATTCGTCACTTTATGTTTTCGTTTGTCTTGTCATTTAGATATATGTGTATCAGTTCCTTCTCATGCCAAAATAAACCAAATTATAATAATTTCCCCACATAAGTAACACCCCCTCTTGGACTGAGGACACTCAGTCCAAAAAAGAGTCACGTAACATGCATAAACAAGTGAGACCTCAATCCTTGTACAGGAAACACAACAAACCAACTCAAATTGCACTGGAGGTAAATACCTCCGGCACCTACATAACACAAAGAAAACAATAGCAAAATAACAAATGTCAGGTGCAGGCCAGGGAGGCTGAAAGTGGGAAGAATTGGGTCGACAGGGCGAGTGAGAGGTGGACACCACTCGTCAGGTTCGCGACCCGGACAGCATGTGAGGTCCTGGGAGTGGCCTCAAAAGGGATCAGACCAGCACTGGTTCAGTCCAATCGCGTCAGAGGACCATCAGACAGGCTGGGAAAGAGCTCACAGCGGCTCCCAAAGTGAGAATAACAGTCACCTCCAATCTGAGTACACAAACTAATGAGTGTAGATGGTTTCAATAGGGATTATAACATACATTTTCAAGATCAGTGTCCACTGGATTCCCGTGGAATCAAAGAGGAGTCTGATCTCAGGCCCCAAAATGGCCTGTCAAGTTCATAAAAGTTTCCTCTCGATCTGCTCACGAATTGACGCCAGGAGCAGAGCAAGAGAAAGGATCGAAACCCAATTCACTGCAGCTTTTTTTTTTTCACAGTTCTATCACATGTCAATGCCCTTTAAGGCTTCAAATTCAAATTTTGTATTAAAACATTCAGACAAATGCATTTAATTGTAACTTAAAGATTATCGATTCAATTTAGTAAATAAACCAGCATCAGTAGGTCCTAAAGACCATCTGTATCTGGTGCATTAAGATATTTTCAGTCAGTTCATAAACACATAATTCTCTATCATGGTATCGTGGAATGATGTTCCAAAACGGACATAAGTATAGCATCAATGTCTATAGAGTAGGCATACATGGATGGAGAGTACAGGACATTTTAGAAACTTCAATTTCTTACCAATCTTTTGTTTCACTCACGCTTTGGTCATGGAACAAATTCTTTAGCCTATTGTCCAGGAGAGAGAGCAAACGAGTTATAAACACATCATATTATTGTTCTATAGGGTGTAAACAGTTCGCAGTCACACCTCGGTTGCCTAATTAATTTTGTTATTTTAAAAGGACCATTCATGTCCACTAAGGTTAGCCTTAAAAGCTTTTCCATATCATATTAAAGTACAGTGATCAATGGGTGGGTGGCTTTGGCAAAGTAAATGTTGGATCCAAGGTCAAACGTCAGTTGTACAGTCCTTCAGCTCTTCCCAGTAGATATATCTGCATTCAGCAACCACTGTCAGACAGCAAGGTGTTTGTCCAATCAGGGAAAAGTCACTGTTAGTCCATTCAGAGAGCACAAAACTGTTGCTCTCACTGTCATCAGCATATCACATCCGAGGAGAGAAACAGGAGTCAGAGTTGGCGTGTCAGATTCAGTCCTGTGAGCTGACTAGGCACTGGCTTGGTGAAAGGTTTTGGGTGGTCTTCCTGTATCCACCCAGTAGATGGTGTCCGTTAATGATCACAGTCTCATAGTTCACAGATGAGTGTTGTTCACCTTTATCCACCAGCACGTCAAGAGTCTGTCCGTTCACCTTCACAGGTAACAGAGTTCTGCCGTCCCATGCCACTGAACCCAGCAGCTGCCAATGATCAGAGTAGCATGGTTCCCATCAGCGTTGTTGTAAACGCCTCGATCTCCTCGAACGTTGTTGGTCATCTCGTCTGAAACAATCCTTGGCCACAATTACCAACACCACACCCACAGGTCACTGCACATTCAAGTAAACTCATTATTACTCTTTTTCATTATTACTTTCATTACTCGCTCCTTTAAGCTGCACCTGTAAAAGTTGCACTCATTTCTTTCAGTTCAATTTTGCTCTCGCTTCTGGTCAAGGGCATTCTCAAAATGTATTCATTAATTTATTTGGTTGTCTTTAACAATAATTTGAATTTTGCATAATTGCTCCTTCATAACTTTTGGTAATGCGTCCAAAATGGCGCATAAAGATCAACTTAAACTCTAAATCAATAGTGGTTTGTACTTTCAATCAATGTATTCAAACTCACGACAGGTCTTCCCTGCTTCAGTTTTCATACCACGGCGCCACCGTGTGGAGAGAGGTTCTATTTTTTTTAGCAACATCTCTCAGAGCCCTAAATGCTCCGTCAATCACAGGCTTAAAAAAAAAATAGCATTTTTCTCACACTGATTTTGGATACTCGTTCTTCAAATGTATGCTGTGGAGACATAACTCTACCACCAGCAGAAATGTTCCTCTTTAAAAACAAAACAAAATAATAACTTTTAAAACAATAACCTTTAAAACAAGAAATTTGGTCAAAAAATGTTCTTTTGTCTACTTTTTGTTTTGCAATGAGGGGCGGAGCAATCTCTCCACTTACCCTCCTACACGGATGTCTGGGCACAAAGGAAAATGGCCACTTTCCCAATGCGCCCATCACTTCCCGTTTAATCAGTCCTTTGCTGCGTCTACACAAATGCAGACACAGCAAATGCACTTTTAGTTTCACTCCGGACACACTCAGTCACTCTACAATAAAGAGAACATTACACAAAGAGACAACAAGACACAATAATTTCCACAAACAAAACAACAGTTAACAAAAAACCAAACAGACTAACAAGAACAACCAAAACAATTTAGTATTCTCCCCCTCCGATCAACAAAATCAGATAAGTGTATAAAAATAAAAACACGCGTTAAATAGTATAATGTGCCTAAAGTCCGATGCCTTTCAATGAAAACCTAGAGGCCATACGGTTGCACTACAGCGATGGCGGCCAGAAACTGCGGTATTACAAAACAACAGCCAAATAACAGTACCACATGGAAAAAACTAAATGCTAAAGCTAATCCTTTGTTCTCAGAGCTAACTTAGCAACCTCGCACACCAACAGCAAACAGATCATATTGAAAACAAACCATGCACCACACTTCAATAAAATCCAACACTACTACACAGAACAGCCTTCAGTGTCCACACACCGAGCTGGGTTTAACACATGTGTGGGTTTAGTACACGTTTATCAACAATATGCTGTATGCTAACGCACTAAGCTAACCATGCTGTATGCTAGCGCACTAAGCTAACGAAGCTAACGAAAGCTAACAAAGGCTAATATATAGAATTCAAGAAACCCCGTTTCTCAGGCCTTCAACCTATTTATAGAATCACCGTTCTAAGGGCCTTCAACCCGTCTTTTAGACAGACCCCAAATCTGTCTACGATTATTTCAACGTTTTATTTCAGACCGTGCGTCCACGGCCTTGGGCGATTCTGCCTACGTGCATTTCAGCTTTTACAGGGGTAAAACCCAACGCGCAGCCCGTTAATTACTCGTAATTTCAGTTTATCCCACTTATTTTGTCTTCTGTGGTATCTAAGATATCAAATTATAACGTTTCTTTCCTTAATTCCACCATCAATTCACAGATTACACCACACAACAGACAGCTCCGTTAAAAAGTAATCTAAAATTTGGAAAAATATGCCAACTAGACGTACTTTGAGACTCACACAATAGTAGAGGTCAAAAGCAGTCTTACCTTAAGCTAGAATGACGTCCATGAAATTGTTGTTGTATGATGTGGAAGAAAGAACCTGGTATTTCTAACGCAAAATGGGTTTTTTTCTCGAAGACCGAACCTCGTCGCGTCTCCGTTTGACGGCTCTTCAGCACCCCCTGCAGTTCTCCCGGGGTCACCACATAAAGAAAAACCAGCCGTTTTCCTGTGTTGTCGTTGTACACCATAAAATAGTACCGCTACGACGGCGGTTACTTTTTCCCTATTTAACATTACCTTTAATTGACAACACCGCGTATTCAAACTGGAGGAGGAGTTGAGAGTCGTCAAAAACTACTCTACATAAACTAATAATTAAATACCAGGAATTGATGACACATCAAGGAGTTAAACAAGTTAAACGTTTATTTCCCTAACATGTCATCTTAATACAGAATTCTGTTTTTCCTATCCATCGTGAGTCTGCCTCCAATCGTTCCCATGATCAGACTGACTCTTCCTGGGGAAGCACAGCACTCCACATTCCATTGTCCACAAGATTTCCCATTGGCTCCCCAAAGCTGTCCATTCAGTTCCGTCGTAATTTGACCCCTTCTGTCCAAATGGCCAGTGGACCGGGTGGGGGTTGCTGTGTCTTGAAACAAAAGATTCTGAGGAAACCACACCTTTCTGCACTGAATGACAACTTTTGGTTAGTTTGCTAAATAGCCAAAGGAACAAAACATCGTATAAAAATATTATATCTCTTCACACTGACGACATTATGTTTGTTTCTGACCTGTCTCCTCCTCACTGAGGGAAACCACGCGCCGACAGCAACCTCCTGAAGCGGCGGCGGGGTTCTTATTTTAGGACCAGCGTGAAACAAAGAGGTCTGTGGGTGTCTTGCTCCTCCCGGCTCCCTCTGTCACGGTCACTCCCAGGAGGGTGCGCCGGGTGACAGGGAGCCTGACCATGCATGTAGTCAGCACCGCGCTCCGGTCTCGCATCATGATGACACCGGCGCTCGGGGGAATAAAGAGTACCAAGGCAAGGAAAAGCTGCAGCCAGGCAGAACAAACCTCCCGGAAACAGCAGGGGAGGGCAGAGGGGAGGGGCCTGGGAGCAGAGGGGTTCAGGATGCTATACCTGATCAGCCTCTGACCTTTACAGGAACCGGATCAGGAAATACTGTCCAAAACCAAGTGTGGACAGTGCTACACAAACTTACTGGACAGTAGTTCCAGTGCAAATAAGTTCTATTTGTTTTGCTAAATCTGTTTTACTATAAGGATCAGCGGTTTCCAAATGTGAGTTCAAGATGTAAAAAGGAAAAAATATTGATAGTGTGTTTCATATAATCCTTAAATGAAAACAGCCTTGCATGTACTATTAGCTTTTACAGAGGGGGTTGTCAGAATAATTCCTATACCGACTTATCGTTCCATAAATACATTTTTGGGCTCAATATTTATCATCTGTACATTTATTAGCATTTTCCACCTATTTTTTCTTTGTAAACCTTTGTTTTTGACAGAAGCAAATTAGGTTGCATTATATTTCATGTTTATTGCAGCTTGTGTGGTGTTTTAGGTCGAGATGATTTACCTTTAGAGCATATTTCATGCTTTAGAGTTGACAGTATCTTGTGTAGTTATAGTCAACAATATTGTTTATCACGATTATTTTCCTGCCTCAAAATATCGAATTTCAAATTTGCGATCGTGACAAGCCTGGGGTTACGGTAGTCATTTTGGGGGTACTGGCTTCAAATGTTTTGTATCCTTTTAAGGATATCTACCTTAAAAGAGTTTTGTTTGGATTTCAGGATAATAAACCATTGATCATCATTTACAATATACCCAATAGTTTATATTGCTATTTATTTGTATTTACCATTAGGCAGAATATTGTTTGACATAAGATATTTCAGATTTGTCTCAACATATTTCCTTAAAGATTTTTTGTATCTGAAAGATTTTGAATGCAGTTTCTTAAGCAACCACAACCGTAATTAAAAGCTTTGACGAGTCAGATTTGAACCAGCCTCTCCCTGGACAATTCTCCTCTTCTCCAAATCAAATAAAAGTCTGTAAAAACAACGTATCAAACCTGCTCGAATTACGATTCATTCCTAATTAAAGTGTTGTTTGTTTGTTTTTTTTAATTTAATTTCAATCCAAAGCCAGGGGGTCACCGAAGTCAGGACGCGCAAGTTCTGAAAACACAAACTCAAAACAGCGCGGGGATAAATTCCGCAGATGTTCTTTCTCCAGTCTAATCTCAAACATGCGCGGGGCTCAATATTTCAAAATAATGGCACGTCACACGCTATGGGATATTATTAAGATTATTATGCCAGGGGGAGTGATGCGCCTCCTGACGTGATCGCACTGAGAAGCAGATGTAAACAAAATGGAGACTGACACCAGGCGACGACTGGCTCAAGCAGCGATTCTCCGACATGATGAATGTAAAACACTGGAGTTTAGAGGACGAGAAGAGGGGCATGTCCTTTTTTAACTTTTATATTGAGTTGACTGCTTTGACGTAATTAAAAGAGGGTGTATTTTTAGAAACCTTGCCGATTAGGGCTGAGATGATACGCTTTTTTTCCACAGAAACAATTTTAAACAAGTGCCACATGCTTTTATGGTTTTCATTTTTACCATTTTACACCTTATTTCACTTTCGCATGGCTTTTTACTCAATATTTTTCATAATTTTTTTTTTTACATTACATTTTACATTCTGATGGCAGCTTCTCTACTGTAGAGTTTACAGCTTAAAAGGCCAGGGTAACACCTCATTAGAAAGCTAAGACCTACAAAACTGATCAAACCTTTTTGTTGCGTTGTATTTGTCACATTTTTGATTTTTTGTTGTGTTTTGTTGATTTTTTTTTAATGTGTTTTCGTCACGCTTTTGTCACTTAAAAAAAAAGTGTCATTGTTGCTTTTCCGGGACTTTTTTGATGCTTCTTTGTTACTTTGTTGTTGGTGCTTTTATTCAAGAAGCGTTTAGATTTGGGTGATGGGGAAAATGTGGTTGGTTCAGGTGGGGGTTAAGTGATTAATACTTTAACCTAATCAATTGAGTGGGGGGAAAAAGCACAAGTAGAGTTCCCAACAGCTTCAAACCCTATGTTTATTCATTATGGTTTATTAATGGATCCCCTTCCTTATTCTTCCTGGAGTCCATGAAAATGCTACATTTAAAATATTACTAAACTTCATCATTACATAGACAAATACATCAATTAACATCCCATTCCTGAGCACCACAAGGACATGCTAATACAAAGTTGTTTGTATTAGCATCAAAAGCCTAAACTGGGAGATTTTTTCATTATATCCCATGATTTTACAGTAAAACAGTCTGCATTGAGTGAAATGTTTTTGTAAAGTTCAAAAGCAGGTTAAACATATGGCTTCCCACTGTTTTACTTTTATTTTATTCCATTTCTCAGCTGGTATTAACAAGAGTGATGCCAGACACAGCCCTTGTAATCATAAACATTTGATGTATTTGGTCTCTAATTGACTTAATAGACATTGTGACATAATTATAACCTTTGTTTTAGGATGACAGGGCAATAATACATTTATTGCGATGCAAAACAAAAAACAAGTGAAATAGATGCTGCCTATTGTTGAGCATAAACGCCTGGACCGGACCTGCTGGCACAGCATGATAACGCTGCAGAATATAACCTTTGTGTTATGCTATTTAAAGAGGATTACAATCTAATCTTGTCTTGGTCTAGCACAGGCATAACTATCATTTCTGTGTTTGTAGATTTGGACAATAGTATACCAACAAAACAAACAAACAAACAATATATTTAGCCAACCCAAAATCAGCCTAATGAGGATTTTACCCAGATCTTGGCTAAACAGTCCAATAAAATATTGTGCAGTCACCTGAAACCCAGCAGTGTTTGGTCCAAGTCGTTTTTTTTTTTCCCGCTCGTCGCGCTGCCGGGGACAAAGCTACACGGTGGGAGGGGCCCGGCGCTCGGTGGGGACGGTCCCACGATGTCTCTTTGCAACAAAACACAACAACAAGCAACAACAGCGCACTCGTCGCCGCGCTCCTGATGTATTTCCAGGCAAAAACAGCCATATTTGCCAGCTGTGTAATTTACTGCGGCTCTCATTTGCATATTAAAGCCTTAATTAGGCCCTCTGAGCGGGCGTGTGTGTGTGTGGTGTGTGATCATTTGAACGTGTAGACAGGGGGAAGGGGATCCGGGGGGGGGGGGGGGGGGGGGGGATCGACGTTTGGGGGTCTGGATGTTGGATGGGCCGGAGGGGGGACATTCGCAGCCCCGTATATAGCCCCCGTGGACGCGCCTGGTTCGGGTACACGCCGGGACGCTCTTTGATGTATAACACTCCACTTGTCTCTCTGTCATTTTTAATTACGTTCACTCGGCCAAAGCGAGAGGTGCGACCCGCTCGATCACAGCGATGTTCTGTTTGTCTCCGGGAGGAGCGCGAAAGAGAAAAAGAAAAAAACGCCAGAGGGAGTAAGTGAGGACAAGTTTTTGGACGGGCGCCTTGTTATGATGTCAAGGTCAACATTTTGTTTTGAAAAGTAGGCGTTATAATTTAGGATCATAAAGTAAAATATGATTGTCAAGAATATCACTTTGCAGACTGTAGGAGTCCTAATAAAGCTGACGTAGCCGTTGAACAATATATTTTTAGGTTTTGATTTGTTTATATTTTCAACTGCTGCGAGGTCACGTTGCCACCCACATGTAAATAATACAGTATATAAGACAATCTAATCTAGGGGTTGACAAAATTTCAAGGCCACAACCCAAAAAGTGACCATGTGAACTAGAGGTCGGTCGATATAAGTTTTTCTAAGGCCGATGCCGCATTTTGCACAGCGGTCAAAAATTCATTTGCGGAGGTTAAAACTGAATCAGCGTTTGAATTCTCCAGGTTGTCCACATTGACTGAGGTTTAGTGAAACAAAGTAACTTCAGACAAACTTGTAGCTAACCAGTTTTCATTGGGATGTTTCTCTGTTCCCCTGAGGCTGAGGAAGTTGTGAAAGGACCCATTTAAAAGCCCTGACTTTGCTCGTTCCAAATGCAAAAGAAACGGGATGTCTCTATCACATTTTGGTCCTGGAGATATTGGCCGATATCCGATTGGAAAAGGAGTAAATTTGCTCTCCTGTAGACCTACCCCTATTTATGTTGACCACATAGACCAGGGGTGTCATAAAAAAATGTTTCCCAATGGTTGCATATTGATACTGTATGTGAACAGCATGGAGGGCCACAGATCAGTGGTTAGTGCATTCAAACTTGGTGCATTTCAGAAAGGTTTAAACCGTTCCCCACATCTTTATTTCGGCTAGGAACCATAATGCCACCTCTATCTCACATTAAGATGTTACTTTTTGAGGTTTAAATTGTGTGGAAGTACTAAAATTGCAGTAGAAACGACCTTCTCTGGCAATATGTGTCAAGAAAGCAAGAAGCCTGAGGGCCACCAAAAATTGGTCTAAAGGCCGCATTTGGCCCCTAGGCCAAAATGCTTAATGACTCTATTTGCATTATTGGATTCAGCCACCTAGTGCTGGAAACATTACGGAGCCAAGATACAACTTCAGCTACGAAGCATCAGGCTAATTAATTGATGGCCCTGTCCATACCCAGTGTATGCCATTTCAAACCATATGGTCGCTGCCATTAAGATATATTGTTATTTCACGCCATGCATCAACTAATTTATCACATTTCAGATCATTTCGCAGTCCAGACCGTCTTCCGCTTCTCTGTACATGAACAAAGTTTCTTTTTTTACAAACTTCCCTCCTCTCGAGCCTTCCCCCCATCCCCCGATGCAAAAAGTAAGATTTTTGAAGGAGCCACGAGGTCGTTTTATGCAGAGCAGGCTTTTCTGAGTGGTCATAGCCCAGTAAGTCCACATCCTCCATTCAGACATGCAAGACGCTTTCTTAAACAACTCGGCATAATGGCCAAAACAGCCCAAGTTCTCGCAATTGATATGGCTCTACTCTGCATAAGAGAGGGCAGGCCGTATGTATATAAGCTGCGCATAAGTTTGGGGGGTACCGGATCGCGTCGCCTTTCTTTTTTTTTTTTCGGGCATGTCCGGGGGGTGCCATGCTTAAACAGTTACCCATCAGCGGCTGGCACTTTCTCATCTGACTACCATGAAGCCCCATGCGTGTCTATCTCTCCGCAGCTTCCTTCATCCAAGAGCCACATCCCTTTTCACTTCTGAATGGCGGGCTGACTGCCGAAATTGCCCCTGTCCACCATGCGCGCTGAATATTTAAAAAACTGTGAATACGAAATGTCTTGGCAAGGCTTCAACCACCTTCAGAAAAGTGTGGAAAGAGAGACCCGACCATCTCCCAAGCATGCAAGTATCCAATCTTCCTTTACGCCCCGGAATCGATCATCCCAGAAGAAAAGGCGGTGAGTGATATTCCCCGCTTGGCCACCAAAGTCACCGACTGAAGGCGAAACTTTTATACAATAAGGCTCGCCGGAGAATAAGGTGCAACTTCCTCCAAAAGGGCACCTTAAAAGAGGAAGAGTGGGTGGCACAGAGGGCATTGTGCAGTATTCAGGTCAATTAAAGAGGACATATCGTGCAACATAACCTGATCTGAGCTCATCAAAAACACACAGTGTACATGCAGTTGTATTCAGTTTTATTCAATCATCACTGAGCTGTTCTGTACTCAAAAGGACGTCTTCAATCTTGTTTTTTTACCATTTTGAGCTCCTCCTGCTGCTTTTTTCAGGGTTTTTAGTAAAAATGACACATCCCGATCACTATCTTACACTTTGTTGATTAGAAAAAAACATTACAGATCTAAAATGGCTGAAACTAAATATGTAGCTTCACTCCTTTGTTATCAGACCGAGCTTGAATAAGCCCCTCTCACTCCACTCCCCTTTGCTGCCTAGCTGTTTCAATAACGTTTTTTTGTTTTGTTTTTATCCCCCTGCTCGGCATGTGTGGCTGTAGTGAAGCTATGGCGAGTCTTTTTACCCCTGCGATGAGAGGATTAACCTCTTAACCCCCATAACACGTTTTCTCCCGTTCAGTATTAGCCAAATCTAAAACCTTCTCGACTGGAGATAGTTCCTCGCATTGTCGGCTCCTTGTCGTCACTTTTTCATCGTATTTTTGTCGCTTTTTCATCACTTTTTTGGTCGCCTGTTTTGCTGCGTTTTTTTGTTGCATCTCGTATTGTCACTATTTAGACGCTTATTTCACCAAGCGTTGGGATTTGGTTAAAGTCGAACTGGAGAAAATGTGCTTGGTTAGCGAGAGCGCGAGGAAAGCAGATTCCTGGATAGGTAGGATTTTGGTAAAAGGAGGAGTTTGGGAGCTGCCAACCACTGGTGAAGATCCAAAGATTACTCAAATATGTGTAGTGGCTCAAAACACAGGTCCAGGTCTGTTTTTGATGAGAGAACAACATTGTAACTTTGTAAAAAAGCTCTTGAGAGTCCATTTTGCGTAATACCCCCTGTTTAAAAGAGTAGTCCTTACTCGTCAAGTCCATACACACACATTGATTTGAATTAAAACATAAAATATCAACACTGTAGTGCAGGTAAGCCACTAGTATGCTCAATATGCCCACTTTAAAAGATCAAATAATTCAGTTTAGCAGAATACAGGCCCGATAAAATGCCCCATGCAACTTTGGCTTTTCCTTTTCCTCCCATTGAGGCACGTTTTCACCTCTCCTTCACCCCCATCGCATAGAAAGCCGTGATCAATACTGTCCAGGGATGATCAGCACTTGTACCGGCCCAGACCATAAGGAAGAACCAATTTGTTTATGGAGATTTAATTGAGTTATAGTGTTTAAGAAGCATGACACCGGGCGGCTTCAGAAAGTGAGGTTGTAACATCTTCACATCGGGCCTGTTTACGATGGAAATACAGGGCCGGGCTAAATGTTGCGGAGCGGGTTTGGGCACGTAGCGGGTCTCGGCCCCACAGCGCGGTCAGTTAGTCCAATCTCGCCATAGGGGAATTAGGGAAGTTTGACTGGGCTGTCTTTGGATTGACTTTGGTATAGGGTGAATATTGACAACGTAATGAATCAATGAATACAAATTGACATAAGATTTGAAGAATAAGTTGTTTGTCAAGGAATTATTTGTGTTATCATTGGCTTAAATTTGTATTACTTCCCAGCTGTGGAAGTCTGAGAGTTGCCAGAGGGTTTTTGCCTTGAGATTTCTCTTAATGTTTTTAAGTCTGTATTAAGGACTCATCTTTATAACGTGGCTTCTGTTTTATTTTCCCGTTTTTGGGGGGATTTTATAGGGAAGCCAAGTCCAACTCAACGTGCTTCACAGTTACATAAAATTACAAAAAGGTACATATAGTCATACAATCAATCCATAAAACACCAATATAATCAATAGTTACTTACATTAAAAGCAAAGACTTCAGATAAAATACTTTCAGTTCCAGCTTTTCACCAACTCGCAAAGTGCCTTGCCCAACGACAGTCCGAGGAAGGGAATCTTCATACAAGGGAAGGGGTTTTTCAGCACCAGTCGGAGCAGCAATTTGAACTGCTGACTTTTGGATCCGTGATTGAACACTCTAACCAGTTGTGCCACTGTCACCAGCCGCCCCCTTTTATTCTAAGACACTCAACCCCCCATGGCCATGTGATTATTGGTGATCGAAGAGTCTATTGGCACACATAAGGTTAAGGCATGGGCGGACTGACTGTATGTCCATTCTGGAAGAGCACAGAAGGGCCGCTGGCTCTTGGGCCACCGGTCTGGCCTCTCAATCTTCTTCTTAACCTCTCACCCGCCTTAACCGAGCTTTACCCAAATCTAAAACGAAAGCAAGGATGAAAACTGAATGAAAATGTGCCGGAAAAGCAACCAAAAAATTACAAAAAAGAGACGAAAACACGAAAAAAGTGATGAAATCCATCCATCCATTTTCTTCCGCTTTATCCGGGGCCGGGTCGCGGGGGCAGCAGTCTCAGCAGAGATGCCCAGACTTCCCGATTCACGCACACCTCCTCCAGCTGTTCTGGGGGGACCCCGAGGCGACACCAGGACATAGTCCCACCAGCGTGTCCTATAATAGGACATACCTGTAGACCAGGAGGCATCCGAAACAGATGCCCTAGCCACCTCAGCTGGCTCCTTTCGATGTGAAGGAGCAGTGACTCTACTCTGAGCTCCTCCCGGGGAAACTGAGCTCCTCACCCGATCTCGGAGGGTGCGCCCAGCCACCCTGCGAAGGGAACACATTTCGGCCGCATGTATCCGTGATCTTGTCCTTTCGGTCATTACCCAAATCTCATGACCATAGGTGAGGGTGGGAACATAGATCGATCGGTAAATCGAGAGCTTTGCGATGAAAAACCAACAAAAAGGCAAAAAATTTGACAAACAATTTCAAATGAGGCATTACACCGTTGCCCTCCAGTCGCGAAGCTTTTAGATTTGGGTGAGTGTGAAAGTGTGCGTTTACGCTAATTTGGGCCAGACTGGTCAGAGTCCAGGGCCGTTTTTCAGTCCCAGTCTGCCCCTGCGTTAGTAGTAGTAGTAGTAGTAGTAGTATATTCATCACATTCCTTTGCCCTACATTTACTAATGAAACATGACCAGTAAAGTAACCTTGTACTTCATGCTGAAATCTTGTGGTCCATCTGGCGTGAGTGCTGCACTGTCCAGCTGTCCCCTCTCCTGTGTCCCCCCCCCACCACCTCCCGTCCCATGCGCACTGTCCCGGTCATATACTGGTCTGGGCACCATGGCGTGGAGGTAATTGGATTTGTTGTCACCTCTGTTGGCTGCCGGGCCGGTGCTGTCGGCTCGGTTTAGGGATGAAGACATCAGTGTGACAGGGGCCCAGGGAGAGCCTCAGCTGGAGTCCTGGACCGACTCATGAAGCTCTGGTCATGGCACGGACACACGGCCCGGGCAACAACCAGCTGTTCCCCCCAGTGACCAAACACCGCCCCCTTCAATGTGTGAAAGGTTTTTGTTCATCCCTATGTCAGCGAGGAATTTGGTGATGATTTAGGGCTTTGCCATGTTTGGCAGGATTCAGATCACAGTCCAGGAGGAGTTCCTTTGAGAGAAGACGGACACATGAACCTCTGAGCTAAAGCAATAAGACATGTATTTCCGAACATGTTTGAAGGAGGTTTATACAAATGAAGAATGCAGATAGAGAAGATATTACACTTTTCACATGAGGACGTTTATTAACCTCTTAACCCCCCTCTGAACCGAGCACATTTTCTCCAGTTTGGCATTATCCAAATCCAAAAGGTTCTTGAAAAAAGCGACAAAATAGAGACGAAGAAAATCCAACAAAAGAAAAATTGACAAAAAAGTGATGAAAAAGAGACAAAAAGCAATGCAAATGTCAAAACAGTGGCAACAATGTGAGGGGAAAGCTCCATTTTGATTCATTTTGTAGGTCTTAGCTTTCAAATGAGGCGGGAAACTGGCCTAAAGGCTGTTACCTTATGGATTTGGGAAAAGCTGAACTGGAGAAGACGCACTCTTGTAGGGCGGGGGTTAAGAGGTTAAAAGTTATTGCAGTTGACCTAGCCTAACCCTAAAAGGTTTGTACCGTATTTTCCGGACTATAAGTAAATTCAAATATATAATTTCACACGCCGCTAGAGGGCACTGCAGGCTAATCGAGCAGCAGAAAGAAAGTTTGGAGTGAGTGAGAAAGTGGAGGTTACCCTTACCGCAATGAAGAAAACAAACAAAGCTAATCACGGGCTAAAAGCTAAACGACCACAGCTAGAGGAACGAGTTCTCAAATGAAAGCTTGAAAAACGTGCTGCCGGGAGAGGCTTGTCAGGTGCCCAGGTAGTTGCCAAGGCGATTGTTCAGTGACACCGAGGATGGAGATTTCAATGGATTTAGTGATTTGGAGTGAGATCGAGAGTTTGGTATGTTCTTTATCAAATCAAATCAAACTTTATTTATAGAGCGCTTTTCATACAAAATGTAACACAAAGTGCTTTACTTTATGCTACAGTTATCTGATCTGTTTATGAGATGTTAACACACCAGACACCTATTTAGTTTGTTTATGCTTCATGTAGCTAACCATCAATATGTTATGTTAGCATACCGTACGCCTTTTCAGCCTTTTTTTTTTTTTCTTCATTAGGCACTTTATTTCCTTCAGTGTCATTTTGCAGGAAAGCACTTGCTATAAGTTCTTACTATTGTTCTGTCCCTTGGCACGATGCTTTGTCCAAGATGCCTGTGTTGTGGTTTGTGAGTGTGTGCCCGGTGATGGTCAGAGGAGCCGTTGCAGCCACATGTACTTTCAATACTTTGTTGTGCTGCTTATTTGACAGCTCAGGTTTCCAAAAATAATTAAGTAAAATGCTTATTAGGACTTTCAAAAATATGATCTAAGACATGCTGTGTCCAAGAAAAATCTCCTTGGAGACAAATAAAGTAATCCCGCTCCTCCCTTGAAGCCTCTCCTCTGATGCCAGTGCCCAGTGGCTGCTCTGGGACACTGGGGCTGACACCATCATAAAGACTGGGCAGCCTTATTAAGACAGATGCCCTTCCCCTTCAGTCTGCTGGAGAGGTCACACAAGCCTCTCCCCGCACACCCCTCCTGGTCCGGGGCAGAGCTGGCACCGCGCTGCGCTGTCCTGGCATTCCCCCGGACGCTCCGTGTCGCGAGGCGTCTTATTAAAGCCCTGACAGGACGCGAGCCAAAGTCAGGGCCGGTCGTTTCGGCTTCACTGCAGCTGTCCCCTGGATCACCCCGAGAGGCTCAATGAGTCCGCGAAGTCCCGCAAAAATCAGCCGGGGTTAACCGCAGAACGTTTTTTAAAAATGGGATCCATACACAAAGAAAAAAGTTTGTTAATGGACTCACCTGGCCGTTGCATATTGTGTTAATGCCAAGCTGAAATCAGTGCTGTACTTTAGTAACTTTTTGTAATTTCTGTACACTGTGAGAAGTACTTTCACTACTATTTCCACATTAGGTAAATCTGTAGCTAACAAAAACTTAATGAAGACATGAACCAAAGTTTAATCAATTTAATATTTTATTCATATATATTCACACTTATTCATATGTAACTTTTATGATGTATGCTTTGAAAATATCAACAATATTTTCTTGTTTGTTTGGTCTGTCCCATTGCATCCACACTAAAACATAAATCAGGCTTTTACACTCAAACAGTCCCTCAGCTCTCCCTATGCAGTTTATTCATTAATTTATTCTTTAAAATAAATAACATTAAGATACAAAATATCACTTTTAATTGGAGGTTGTCCAAAGCCATTCATCGACATTTACTGTACGATAAACAATAGCTAATTGTAGCATCACTTTGTCAGAGTACATTGTGCTCCTACATATGGCAGCTCCCAGGTCAGTTATTGGCAGCTGTGTGTAGAGCCCACTCCAAGTCTTAAAGACAGTCTTTTAAAATTAAAAATATGAACAATGGTGACAGATGGAGACAAAGGAAAAATAAAGTTTGTTATCATGGCGTTCTGCCAAAAGACGTTCCCTTGCTACCTTACAGCGCTTAGTGCTCAGATGCTGGTGGACAATGGCAAATACTGTACTTTCTCTAAATGTGTGGAAGAGGGCCTTTCACAAAAACATTGGAGCACCCAAAGATAAACACATGCTCTGTTTATTTATGTCCTGATTTCTTCTTCTCCTCTTTTTCATCTTCTTTTTTCTCTTTTTTTCTTCTTTTTCTTCATTTTCTTCTTTTCCTTCTTCTTCTTCTTCTTCTTCCTCTTTTTTTCTTTTTCTTCATTTTCTTCTTCTTCTTCTTCTTCTTCTTCTTCTTCTTCTCATTCTTCTTTTTTTTCTTCTTCTTCTCCTCTTCCTCCTCCTTCTCCCGGTTTTGACTTATAATTTCACTAGTCATTTCAGTTTAATTTCTTTGCCTGTGCAAATAAATCGAAATTCTCATAGAAATCTGCCATTGTATTGGCCCAGGCAAACTGTCCATAGAGTCTCTGGCACAGACATACAAGTCGTATAAAAAAGAAGGGTATAGTGGAACAACTCCTTAGTGCCGGGTCCCTCATTATATACTTAAATATACATCAAACAAACTGTCGTCTCATTTTAATTCTGTATGAAATGTGCCATTAACCCCAGAGACCTTAGCAGTTTGGAAAGTTCAGTTATTCAAAGAAAGAAACATCATAAAAACGTATTTGCTCAGTAAGTTTCAAAAAGTCTTATAGTTATATCTGTACTTTCCAAATAGTCGCAGCATAAACAACACCTTGAAATCTGGTAAAAGCCAGAAGCGCTGCGTAATGGCCTTGAGGAAACAGTCCGCTCGTCATTATTGCTTTACTTGCATGTTTTGCTTCTGCGCCATGAATTTAAATATGATTAATAATAATAACTAGAGATATGAGTCGTTAAGACACAAACTCAGAATAATATTGGCTGCTGCTCTTTATATTGTTTATTTATAAGATGCCCAAAGGTTATTTTAAAAGGTAATTCATTCTAATAAAGATTTTCCGGAAAAAAGTGGAGAATACTGCTCATTTGAAGCAGTGGCTGTGAGAGTTCTTGATCGACGTGTGTTGCAGTAATTGGCTTCTTCCCCCCCCCCCCCCCCCCCCCCCCCCGTACTGTATTTGTGATATTTTAGAAGCTATCCATACAATAACAACGAGTGTTAGCAAAACTGGGAAATAATCAACATTCATGAAAGACAAACATGGAATAATTTAAAGACTCCCCACTTTTTAGTTACGATAATTTAGCATTCAGATTTTGGAATGGATAGTTTTCAAAGTTTATTATTTCACTTCCTTGAACATGAGCTCAGGTTGAGACACAAAGTGGTAGAATGTCCATAATTGTTGCCATGCAGCCATACTGTATTTAAGGGACATGTTATATGCAACTTTCTGTCTTCTTATATCATTAACCTCCATAGGGCAGTCTACACCTAATTTTGGCTTATTTTTTGTGTGGTTTTTTTGGAGGTTTTTTGTTCTTGTGTTTGTGTCGGTTTTTGTTGCTAGTTTGCGGTGTTATTGTTTAATTTATGTTATTTTTTTATTTGACATTGCAGTTCAACCTAGTTCAAAGCAAGCTTGTAGCTGATGCTATGTAAAAAGAGTTTATAGCTACAACAGGGGTGGGAGTCAATAAGCTTGTCTTCTTCCCACTCCTTTTCGAGCTGTAATGTAAATTAATGTCATTTTATTTTTTATTTGTTTTCTCTTTTATTATGTATATATATATTTCTGTTTTTCTCTTCTTTAGCTCGAAATAAAGTATTCAAATCAAATCAAAGCTAGGTCTAATTTTAAACCCCAGTTGAAAGTCCGTTGCTTTTCGACCACATTTTTTTGTCACTTCTTTCGTTGCTTTTTTGTTGCATTGTCATCCTCGTTTTTGTCGCTGCTTTGACGCTTTTTTCAAGAAGCTTTTAAGTTTTGGGTAAAGCCAAACTGGAGAAAAAGTGCTCGGTTCAGGTGTTGGTTTAAGAGGTTAATGTTTAATTTAGAGTCACGGTAATTACTATACTGACTTATCGTTCAATACATGACATTCTCGGGCTCAATCATTAATCCTCTGTACCTTTTATTTGCATTTTTTCATCCAAAGCAAGTTGTGTTTCATTGTATTTCATGTTCATTGTGTGTTTTTTTTTTAGATTAAGTCATTTTTAACCTTTACAGTTAGTTTCAGTTTGGTCTTCAATAACACCGTTTATCGCAATCGAACTTCAGGTTTAGTTATCGTGACAGGCCTAAAGAAAAAAAATCATTAACGTTTCCACAGAACGAAACCAAATACCACTCCAGGTCTGTTTTTGATGAGAGAAAAAAGGTTATAACGTGGTTAAAAGCATGAAAAGTTCAGTTCCGCGTGCGTGCGATCGCCTCCTTTTTTAAATTTTGTTTCGGTAAATGTCATGTCTCTCAGACTGACCTCAAAACCTGACAGGAACTTGGACATATTTGCTATCCCCCTTTCCCTCTGAAATAGTCCAACCTGGTGACCCAGTTATTAACATCCTGTATGATTCACGCGCCGCGATAAAGCTTATGGTGATGCCCTCGTTGGCAGACTGCAGGCTGTTACGGAGGTGGACAGGACCTGTTATGGAGGTGGTGTCAACTACATCATTTGAATCATATTTTTTTCCAATTTTACGAGCCAGTTTTAGGAACTTAAGCCTCGCTAAGTCTTTACGGTATAATGTAACGGGCAGGTGGCATGGCTCGTATTAGGCTGCCCTACAAAAATTAATATGTAATGGGTTTTGCTACAATGAACGTTGGTGCTATTCCAGTATCAGTTTACATGGAATGGTAATAGGCTGGAAATAGAGCCTAAAACTATGGTGATTAAGGTAATGTAAGTAACCTCTCAGGAGTTGCCCAAAGTCTCTTGAGCCGTCGTCTGTACTCTGTAGTGTTGGACGTTTTGCCTCTCATCCGAGAAGCTTTGTCAGCAACACTATTGAACAGGAGGAGTTTTTAACCTCTGAACCCCCACCTGAACCGAGCACATTGTCTCCAATTTAGCAATACCTACATCAAAAAGCTTCTTGGAAAAAGTGTCAAAATCGCGACATAAAGGGAAGGAAACGAGGATGAAAACGCAACAAAAAAGCTGCAAAAAGCAACAAGAACACAACAAAAAAGTGGCAAAAATCGGATGAAAAAGTGACAAAAATGGGTCGAAAACGCTATAAAAAAAGAGCCCTGAAAAAGCAAAAAAAGACTGACAAAAAAGCAAAAACAACAACAACGCAAGGAGAAAGATCCCTTGAGATCAGTTTTGTAGGTATTCGCGTTCTGGCCTTCTTCTGTAAGCTTTTAGATTTGGGCAAAACTGAACTGGAGAAAATGCACTCGGCTAAAAGCTGAAAATGCAACAAAAGTGACATAAATGTGGCAAAAAAAAACACAACAAAAAAGTGACATAACAACGTGACAAAAAACACAACAAAAAACGCTTCAACAATGTGGAAAAAAAACGCGGCGACAATGTGACAAAAAAAGTTATGATCGCTTTTGTAAGTCTTAGCTTTCAAATGAGGCATTACGCTGTGGCTCTCCAGTCGAGAAGCTTTTTTAGATTCGGGTAAAGCCGAACTGGAGACAATGCGCTCGGTTCAGGTGGGGGGGTAAGAGGTTAAAGGAGCTTTCAAGCATGTTACCTGGACTTGCTGCTTTTTGAAACAGCTGCATAGCAAAGGGGAGCAACGAGAGGGGAGGAACTTATGTCTTTGAGTGTCCAAGAAGTCTTTAAAGGTGCGGCGTGTCCCATTGCTCTCACTGAACAGATTTGGGGGATGCTCCGTCCCGCGGGTGTCAGCGAGCGACAGAGACATTTCCGCACATATGGCAGCTCAGCTCGGGCGGAAGCTGGCATCGCTCCACCCTTTCTCTAACATGCCCCCCCCCCTTTCTCTAACATTCACACTGGCCTGTAGTTGGACCCGCCAACACTGAGTACCTGTGAGTCGCCGTGACTAATGTTTGAATAGATTTTTTTATTTTCAATTTTTTTTAATGAGAGAACTGCTACACACTGGAACAAGCATCGAGCTGAAATGACTGAAATGGAGAGTACTGTTAACCTTGAGTTGTGCAAATCAACGGTTCTCAAACTTTCCGCACAAAGGACCAGCTTAACAAAAAAAGGTTCTGTTGTGAGTACCATCAGATTGAAACCAGGTTCAGGCTGGTTTTTATCACCTCTTTAGTGTTTTTTTTTATTTTTTATTTTTTTGCCTTGCTTGTACTCAATCAACCTCTATGCTCTACTTTGTGTTGTCGTAAAACCTGTGCACGTGTAAGAAGCGACTGATCAAACTTGGTCCAAGTCGGGTTAAAACCAGGTCTAAATTAAGATAAACTGACTGGTTCTGAACGAGGACTAATCCAAAGGAAGTCGAGAAACATGAGCAAAGTTGTCTCTTTAAACATGGCTGAATGAGACCCTGTAAAGCAGTTTCTGAAACACCGTAAGACTTCACGTTCCTTCACTCTGCTGCTATGGGGTAGAGTGACGAAAGTGTGGCACACAATCTGCGTCTACAGCCTCACTCTCAGGACACATTGGTGGGTAAAGTGTCATGCCAAAGAGCACAAAAAGTTAAAGCACCAGTCGGAGCTGCAGTCAGACCGATTGTAGGATCTGTGGATGAAAGCTGCAGCCACTGGGGCATTTATGGTTTCATTCTGGGCCACATTTCGACTCACAGCCAGCAGACAACTGGACCAGCGGTTCTCAAACGTTTCATGCCAAGTACAACCTTATAACATATGTGACATTTCAAATTTGAAATTATATCCAAACCAGGAAAACACCAAACTTGAATTTGTGTTATGATTAAAGGTGCATTATGCAACTTTTTAAGTGGAAACAAATATTTGATATGACATGTGATATTTGTGCATATTTGACCTTGTAGTGACCCGGGGGCTGTATGAGTGGTTAACATGGCGCCTTTACATTACTCTACAACGCTACAGCATCAGTTGTTTTGTAGGTTTTCTGGTGAGAGGCTCCGTCAACAGTGAAAACCGTTTAAACAATTGATCCTGGAGCGTCCTAGAGACTGCTGTGATGGAAAGTAAAGGCGGCCATGTACAGCCGCAGGGTCACCACAGGAACAAATACACACAACTTTATTTTTCCACATAAAAAGTTGAGTAATGCACCTTTAATTGATATATTGCTTGGCAGTGAAAGTTTCAAACTTTTCACCACATAAAGCTAAAGTGATGCCGCTTGAGGGACTTGTTGACGGTTGCTGTTTGTCGGAGGCTCTTAGTGCTTTAAAAAAAAAAGTCACTACAGCTGAATTTGTTTTGCTCAAAGTTTCTGCGAACAGGGCATTCCTCATTTGAAAGCTAAGAACCCCCAAAGCTCAGCCACAGCGCTTTAGCGACTGCAGGCTGCACTGGCACTGACTGGGACTGTATCGGGGGCAGGAGCTCAGACTGGGGGAGTTTATTTCCTAACTGGTTCAAACCACAGGAACTGGCAACGATAAGAGTGGAGCTGATTCTGCTTCCTGATTGGATAAAGACAGATAGTTGTGAAATGTACAATGTACAAAGCACTGCTACAAACCCTAACTTTAAAGACGTAACGTATAGTTTGTGTAAACAAGGAAATGTTTAATTCATAACTAAATAGTAACTTTTTCAATAATAGATTCGTTGTTGATTAACCACTTAACCCCCGCCTTAACCTAGCCCTTTTTTTCTAGCCAAATCTTAAAGCTTCTTGAAGAAAGCGTCAAATTGAAAACAAGACGTAAATGAGGAAGAAAGCGCAACAAAAAAGAAATGAAAACGCAAAAAAGTTACTAAAAAGTGACAAAAAAATGCAAAAAGTGACAACAATTTGATAAAAAAATATACAAAAACATAAGTAAAACGTGACAAAAAGCGGTGGAAAAGCTTAGAAAATATGCCAAAAGGGGTGACAGCAACGCCACAAAAACGTGTATATCAGTTTTTGAGGGTCTTAGCTTTCAAATGAGACGTTACACTGGCCTGTAGGCTGTAAACTCCAGTCGAGAAGCTTTGGAGGACATGTGCTCGGTTCAGGTTCATCAATAGAGTCGCTTCAGTTTAATTGAATGTGTTACTAAAGCAGAAATATAATCACCTCAGATTAAATTGAATAAGTTCTAAACCCGAACCCACCTGAAGAAGGACCACAGCTTGAAAACCGCCGCCCCTGAATGACAAAATGAACAGAATCCACAGACTCCTTCACCTCTCTTCCTTTCTTAGTTACATTTGCCAAATAAAAAAAAAAAAAACATAGTTAATTCTCATCTGCGCGGATTAAAAAGTGCTTAATACTAAAACGTATTAAGGTGTGAAGATGGTTGAGTTGCGGCGGCGGCGTTTGGCTGGGATCGGGGGAGCGCGGCCGCGGGACTCTGCGGTGGTCCCTCCTGATAATCAGCAGCCCACGGCCCCATTTAATCACGCTCAAGTCTGTTAGCTTTCACACGCTGCCAATGCTAAGGAGGCTACAGACGCTAACCGCGCTAACGACACAGATTAGAAAGTGTAGTGTCTACTCTGCCGGTGGTTTCAACTTCTACAAACAGGATCTGAAATGTTTAACCTCTTAAACCCCACATGGACCAAGCACATGTTCCCCAGTTTGGCTTCACCCGAATCTAAAAGCTCCTTGAAAAGACGGTCAGAACAGTGGCAAAAAACACGACTTAAAAAGCGATGGAAAAGCCGCCAAAAAAAAAAACCTGACAAAAAAAGCATAAAAGAAAGCAACAAAAATAGAAGCATTAAAAAAGTGGCATAAAAAGTAACAATCACTTTTGTAGGTCTTAGCTTTCAAACAGCCTAGGCCGTTACCCTGGCCTAGGCTGTAAGCTGTGGAGAAAATGCGCTCGGTTCATATTTAAGTCTCATCTCAGATGTTGATGCGTTTTAATGAGTGCACCACGACCTGAATCTCTAGTTTTAGTAAGAAACTGCCTCTATGATGATTCTTGTATTAGTTAAACAGTTCATATTTATCATCTCAAACACTGATGTGTTTTAATGTGTGCACGACAAACCGAATCTTAAGCTTTAAAAGGAAAGTACCTCTATAACTGCAAGTGCAATGCTGATCAGACATATTTTTTCTACATTGTTTTGTCCGAATGGTTTGACAAAGATCATATTTGCAATAGAACTGAGCGATATTTCGGTAAATACGTGACACAAATTAATGCAAGTCTTCCGTCTGAAACTGAAACAAAATGGCACCTTAAAAAGCGCAAAAGTTTAGTTTTTGTGTATCTATCATCATTGTTTATTATCATGTGTGCCTATTTTCCTATTTTAGTTTAATCTCTTAACCCCCAACTGAACCAAGCACATGTTCTACATTATAGCAAAGGAGATGAGGATGTAAACCCAGCAATAGTATAACAAAAAGAGCGACAAAGAAGCAACAAAATAAACGATGAAAATTCAACAGAAATGACAACAACAACAAAAAACGGCAAAAAAACCTATAAAAAAATGTGTTAGGATCACTTTTGTAGGCCTTAGCTTTCAAATGAGGCATTACACTTAAGCTTTTGGATTTGGGTCAAACCAAACTGGAGAAAATGCCCCCGGTTGAGGCGGGGGTTAAGCGGTGAAACATCATAACTGTGTCATTATCACAACATTCAAAAGAGTTTTCCAATATATCGTTGTTGTTGTCGTCGTACAGACCGAAATATACGAATTCAAACGCCTGAGTGAAACGGCTCTTTCCTCCATTTAGCGCAAAAATAAATAAATAATAATGTTGCTAAACGTTGCCTCTCCTAGTCGGTGACAGCACAGTTTCCCTCATTACTGTCACAGCCCACATCAGAATAAACAAACACATTGGCGTATTTTTGTCTTTCCGAAAAACTGGGCTAATTCTAAATCATGATTCAGCGCGATCGTTCCTTTTCAAAATGGCGCCGTCTCCGTGAACCGTTTTTTTTGCGACGAAAACGAATCCCTTCTCGTTTCAAACGCCTTTGGTTAGATACAGAATAAGTGCGAGCGTTACATACGTTTACGACTTCAAACGACTAAACCCATATTCATTATCTCACTGGCGCAGATCGTCATTTTGAAAAGAACGAGTCAAAGGATTTTTTTTTTTTTTTCTTTTTTAACTGTCTCGGTCTTTATCAATAAATAAAACGACTTTCCTTTGTATGCACTTTTGCGGAGGAGTTGAGTTGAGTTGTTATAATAAGTAATAATTAGCCCAAGAAGGAGATAGTTTTGCATTGTTTTGTCCAAAAAAGCAGTACACCTATAGTCTTACTACAAAATGATGCTGTAATTTCATGCTCAAACGAATGAAATGATTTTAAGACAAAAAAAAAAAAAAGCTTATTCAGCTTAAACTTAATACTGTGCCTCTTGATGGAATCGATCAAATCCAATCCCCCTATTTATCCATATGTGTATGTAGCTTCTCAGCGGGGAGCCGAGTCGATGCATACGCTCTTCTATACATTTGTGTGGCATTGTCGAAGAACCTCCACTCTGCCTCTAATACAGCGCGGCGCTCTCACATTTTCCCACGTCACACATATCGCCGGGCGGCATTACGTATCCAACAGTGACATCTTCAGTCGGAAAGACAGAAAGGGCCCGAGAGGGGTGGAGGAGTGGAGTCTGCACCGCGATAACGCCGTTTACAGGCTCTGGTCTATAGGTGCATTTACGCTCGCTCGATTCATTAAAACGTCACGCTGCATGTTTATTTCTGCCCACTATGACGTCTCTTCAAATGAGCTCCCAAGAAAAGCAAAATAAGAGAAAAAGGGTGACTCCATTTTTTTTTTTTTTTTTGAGATTTTCGATTCTGTTCATTGTTCACATTTTGAAGTGTTGTGCGGGAGGCTTGGCACGTGAGGGAAGAGTGACATTAATTATAATATTCCTTATGCATGCCCCCTAAAGCCTTATAGTTTAAAAGTTGTATAGCTTAATTTGATCTAAGAAAAAAGATAAAATTCATCAAGAACAATTCCTAGCTTGTGAACCTGTTCTCAAACAATGGCAAATAAAATCTATTCTGATTCTGATTCTGATGAACGGCTGAGCTACTACAAGAATCACAGAGGTCTGACATACAGCCTGTATAGCGAGTTTTTAAACAGAATAAGGCTGGGATTTGACTTACTTGTTCATGAAAGGACATTGTGGTGCGTGAACAATTCAAATTGTCATTTCCTTCGCAATCGTAATGAATATCCTATAATATAACGTTTTGAGGCTCTCTCCTCGTTTTTCGTTGTTGTGTGGGGCCACCGAATAAGATGTGCCAGTGCATTTAAAACCTATACATCCTCTGCCTGAAGCCCTCCCCGTGCGCTGCTGCATCTTCCGGCTGAAACGTGTGATGTTTTGAAGTTCGATGCGGTGGATAAATCTTCAGAGGGAAGTTGCCGTACAGCGCTTTACGTTTGATGTAAAAAAAAAAAAAAAGAAATGTAAACGTGTGCGTCCATTGTCTTTTACAGCACTCACAGGCGTTTAAAGTGGGGGACGGGATTTGAACTGGCCCACGCTTCTATAGGGAAACTTTGCACATGAGATTCAAATGAAGCTGGATTTGTGATTCATTATATATAAAACCCGTCCATTCGCCGCAGCATTAACATTTGACACGAGGCTGAAATATGAGCAACAAAACGGGCAACAGGGTTCTTCTATCTGACTCAGATTTTCACATTTGTGTCTACTTCTTCCTTGTCCCGTTTTGATGGGAAAAAAAAACACACTGCTGAATTTTACGGATGTACTGAGATGAAAATGTCTTCCTCCATATCTATAACCACGACAATCACACGCGTTCCAGAGCACGTTTGAGGTTTGATCTATACGCATCCATTCAAAACTGCAATCACACATATCCCTGGAATTGTATATATTTTTGCTCCGGCGTCGTTACGCAGATGTCAACAACTTTATTTCCTCGCGCGACGCTTCTCCGTCTGATGATAATTAACGGAAATTAATGTGCATCGCTAATTAAATGTGTATACGTTTACACACGCCATCAAATGCCTTAGCAGTTTAGTTTTTTTTCTTGTTTCCCCTTCTCCCCTTCCTTTTTTTTACTGCATAGTTTTATCACAGCATGTTGCAGTGTTTAATGTCGAGATTTATGAGCAGCGAAAACAACCGTTACAGACCGATGCTGGGAGAGGAAACGTTTGGTTTTTTACATTTGAATTACTGTACACTTTTACGAGATGGGAGAAAATGTTAGTTTTTTTTTTTTTCCCTGGGAAGCATTATTGACTGAAATAGCAAACCGGATTCGTGAGTCGACTGTTTCAAATGTTTATGTGCATTTGAAAGCCGACCAACTAGCGGTGAACGGTTTTGGCAAAATGTGTGAGTGTGATTTTTGTGAGAGAAAAAAAAAAGGTTGTGCTCGCAATAAATGGGCAATTGTGTGTTACAAATGAAAAGTGCAATATTGTATACACATTTAGGAACATTTAAACGTTGCAGGTATTTCAGAACATTTGTGTCTAAACTATTGTTTTAGCTGAATTGTTACCACGATAGACCAAAGCTATATGTATAATATATCATATAATTAGAATATCATGAAAATTCAACTCAAAATGTGAAACTAATACATTATATAGACTCATTACATGCAAAGTGTTATAATTTTGACGATTATGGCTTACAGTCCATTTTCAAAATATTCTAATTTTATGATATTTTTAATTTGAGGGGTTTACAAGCTGAGCCCTAATCATCAAAATGATAACAAAAAAAGGCTATACATGTCTCACTTTGCATGTAATGAGTCTATCATATATTAGCTTCACAGTTTAAGTTGAATAACAGAAGTTGAATGCACTTTTTCATGATATAATTATATGAGGAGCACCTGTAGATGATATTACCTAAATAATGAAAAACGTTGCACATTGCTCATCCCTTGCAGCCAGAAAACACCAAGGCTTGTAACTAGCTAACTAGCTTAGCATGTATAGGTGTGTCATATTTTTGTCAGACAATAATGTGACCACCCCAGAGCAATCATAAGGGTTTTCTTTACTCTGTCCTTTACATGGCAACTGTTAAGGTAAAAAAAAAACATCTATAATACTATGTTCTGACTAAAGCTACATTTCATAACTATCTCTGAAGTAACTCTGATCTGTGCCTGATTTGCACGTCTCCAAATGCCTGTTTATTCAAAGATCAACCTCCACAATATGAGTTTGTATATTGTTTTCCTTAGAAGTGACATCCGGCGAAACGTGTATTGTCAATTTTACGTGCTTTTAAAAGCCTATACAGCCATAATAATCGGGCGCACTGAAACAACTACATGATTTGTGCCTAATTTGGAAAATGTTCACATGAAGAATGCGGCGAGACGTTGAAAAAAAAAAAAACAGAAGTCGCACACCTCCAAATTTAGGGCCCTGTTTTTTTTTTTTTTTTCTTGATCAGCCTCAACAATACGACTTAAAAAAGCGCCACAATACGCCACTCGCTCCGTACTTGAAAGTGGCGTCTGAGATGTCATTTACATATATTAGCATATAAAGTAATTGGCACAGATGCCAAGGAAGCCGCCGCAAACACATTAATTGTCATCGAGCAGTCGCGGTGACATAGTTAAAAAATGAGCTCCTTTTAAGGCACCAATTATCAGAGAATTTTCCAAAGTAACCTTTCTTTTTTTTCATCATTCCCAACACACACACACTCACACACACACACACACACACACGCACGCACACACCGGGCGCGGGCAGAGAGAGGCACGGTATGCATAGTATCAGCATCCTAAATGTATAAATATTGTAAATAGCTGTCTGTCGGGCTTTCAAGTTTGCGTCTTTGAAAACCGGGGGGCCGTTCGAGTCCCGCTCTGAAAACCGAGCACATGTGCCTTTGTTTAGCCCGCGCCGGGAACAAACGCGGCGCTCTCACACGCCGGCTTTGTGCGAACGCGTAATGAATTTTCACAGATACAAATAAGAATGCCTCTGCTGGGGTTTCCATATGCTGCTTTTCACCTTCTTCTCTCCTTTTTTTTTTTATACACACATGTGACTGCGGCCCCCCGATTTACACCAGGTACTGTCAGCTCGCCTCTCTGAATAATGGATGCTAATGTTGCAAATATTTGTAGAAAAAAAAAAAAAGGATTGATTGAGCTTTATTGTCTCTCTCGTAAAGCCACACATTCAGAATCCTCCCCCACTGGCGCCTTCGATAACATTTAAAGTGACGGAGGGTCCCTTTTTCTCTGTAGTTTTGGAGACTCTCTGACCCCGAAACCAAACAAACTTGTCGACGTAAAGTGTGATTCTTAGAGATTTTTGGACCACTGGAAAGTCAAATTCGGTATCAAACAGAAGAAATCACCAAAGTATGCCACCTTCATATCATTTGTGTTACCTTTGCGTGAATGTAAACTGTTCCTCATTGTGACCTTCCCCAATCATTCGCCGCACTGTTCTTGCCCATTGAACTGTCTGTCAGCCTTCACAATAGTGCCAGTATCATTTCAGAACAAAGATTTTTTTTAAAGAAGTGAAATAAACCCTTTTTTCGGTTTCATCCACTGCCCTTATTTATGAAGTGAATGCGTTTCGGTTGCCGCTACGGGGCGTGCAAAAGTGAGGAGCGTACAGTTGTCTTGTGCTGCCATCTTGCTGTCTGATGCCATCACTCCTCAGCCATATTTCATTTCCCTTGGATTCCACTGTGGATGTGACGCAGCAGCACGTTTGCCTCGGTTACACGGATACTTAACTCGGCTTTGTTTCACTTTTGCCCCGATGTTAAAGAGATGTATTTGTATTTGAACGCCTTAATCATTATTACTTTTATTTTTGACATAGAATTGAATAGAAAATGCTCCGGTATGCAGTGGGACAATAGTACAGAAAACGCAATATTTTATAAAAGTCTGTCTTGTAATATTGATAGTAAAGCAATATTTTAGTCAAGAGTTTCCACTAAATTTAAACAAAAAATCATACCCAATTTGCTTTTTTTTTTTTGTCAGGTTCTCTCAAAACAAAAAATAGCACCAAAGCCAAACCACAAGTAACTTGATTCAGAAAGGCATGACTGTAACTGAACTTTTTTTACATGTTTAAGCAACCTTGTGTGCAGTGTTGGGGAAGTTACTTTAACATTGTAATATATTCTATATTAGTAGTTACAGCTTTAAAAGGGCAGTAGCACAGCGGTTAGCGCTCGTGCTTCACCGCTAGAAGGTCCGGGTTCGATTCCCACCAGGACGGGGCCTTTCTGTGCGGAGTTTGCATGTTCTCCCCGTGTCTGCGTACTGTGGGTTTCCTCCGGGTACTCCGGTTTCTCCTACCACTAAAAACATGTACAATAGGCCTGGATGTATGAAAGTGTGTGTGAGAGTGCACATGGGGGACGGCGGATGGCAATTAGCCCAAGGCTACAATCCGGTGTGGTTTGCTCATTAACATGCACTGTCCCAACCAAATAAACCAATAAATAAAAACATATAATATGTTTGTGTTACGTATTACTGTTTCAAACATTTTGCTGAGTTACTTTGAGTTACTTTTGACAATAGTAACACGGTCTGCCAATGAGCAGAAATTCAGTCAAAGATGTCCTTTTCCTTTGCTATCCCCTTTCTCTCGTGTTTCGTTTTGTTTTGACGACATTAACTACAGGCCACTGCAGATCTTATACACCAGTGTCCAACGTGATTTGGTGCTGTATTATATTTGGGGGAAATTGGCATTTTTTGTTTGTGCATCAATACACACCATTTAAATGCACTTGTAACTCGAGTTACCTACATTTGAATGACTAATATATTCCCGTAGTTTGTCGAAGTAATATATTCCATAGTAACTTTTGTTATACGTGACTCCCATCATTTATGCTTATATGTTTGTTTTAGTCTGAGTTGGCAGAAAAATGTGTATATCTCAGTTAAATGGACATTGATTCTGTGATTGTGGCTTCTTGCAAAATAGGGATATTGTGTCACCAAGTGCAGTGACAATCATTTAGCGATATATTGTGCAGCGCTTGTAGTAAACCTCTCTATTAAGTTCAAATCTCTTTTTTTAAATGTAAATGTATAAATAGGGTTCCAGACCAGCACTTGACTGCGCCCACACTCCCGGCGCAGTGTGGACACATGTAGGTTTAATGGCGTTAATGCGTGTGCGCTCTCCCAAGTGTGTTTATACTCCTTAATGACTTTCTAATTCAGGGCCAGCAGGAACCTGCCTTTATCTCTATTAGTTTAGGAGCCTGGCAAACAAAGAGAGTCTGTGGCCGTGGCACGCAGCCAGAGCGAGACGCGCCGCAAAACCACTTGTCCATCTGCGCCTCCTCCTTCCACTCTCCCACTCAGAGTCTCCCCCGTCTTCCCTTTCCATCTCCCCCCCCTGCACTCTGTTCTTCCTCTAGCCCTCCTCTGGCGCTTCTCTCTACCTATCTCTAAGTCACACCTTCTTTGCCCACTTTATTTTTGTATTGTCCGTCCTCCTTCATCATTTCTCTGTCTCATCATTTCGCTTATTCTGTCTCCACCCACTCTGTTCTTCCTCCCTCTCCTCGTCATAGCCTCTCTCAGCACACCCCTGATCTCGCTTTCTCTCTCTCCAATTCAAACTCCTCCTCTTTCTTCCCTTTCTTTCTCTTGGAAGAACACACTTAGTCGTGTTGTAGCCACGGCTGCCCTGTTGTAGACTGACGGAAGCGAGGCCCATCTTTACCTGCACCGACCTCCACCAGCCACTCGCTCAAGCAACAAGTAACACGTTTTGCCCAAGAACACAACAATATCCTGCACAGGCGGGAGCTGGGATTCGAATCACCAACCTTCCAATTACAGGAAGAACCGGTGAAAAACTCTTCCCATCACTTCCTTATTTGTTCTGAACACGTTTGAAGGAACAGGCCACCGTTTTTCCATACTGAGATATGTTGTTACCTGAGCTTAGACGAGTTCATGCGTACCTGTCTGGTCCGTGTGCGTGCGCTCAGTCATGCAAAAAGACCAAAGATGTTGTTAGCATTCAGCCTCTCCTCCTCTCCTCTATGGGGCCAAACGGGGGTGAAGTTAGAAGCGACCGAGCTCTTCCACATTTTCCCCTATTTAAATACAGTTACGTGAGTAGATACACGATCCAAGTCCGCGCAGTAAAGTTAAGATATTACTGCGCGGACGTCGAAGTGCTCCTAAGGTGTTATTACGCCTCACAATATAGTGCCCCTTTTTATCTGCTTAGAAAATCGACCTGTTTAATGTTGTGTAACTAGACTTGGATCGTGTAACTACTCGCGTAACCGTATTTAAATAGGAAAACGTGGAAGAGCATGGTCGCTTCTCCCCTATGGGGCCAAACCCCCGTTTGGCCCCATAGAGGAGAGGAGGAGAGGCTAAATGCTAACAACTGAGCTCAGGTAAGAACATATCTCAGTATGGAAAAACGGTGGCCTGTTCCTTTAACAAAATCTGCAAACATTTAGGTAAATATAGCTTTAACTACATTCCTTTGTTGCGTGAAAGGAATACGTTGCTCACAGGATTAAAAAGGTTAAAGACCCCTTGATATAGAGAGACTCCTCCAACCTCCCCACTCTTTACTCCCGATGAGAAAAAAACGACTCCTAGTTCAACATTCACTCAGCCCGTCTCCAAGTATTGATCGTCGCGAGCCCCAATCAGGTATGAACGAAGGTGTCGCGCGGGGCACTGAGGCAGAGAGAGGAGTGTTTGTGGACTCACGGAATTAGTTTCCATCAGCTCCGAGCCTCGCACCTCTAATCCTTGTTCAGAAAACTATTAGGAGGAAACTCCCCAGAGAAGTGTGTGTGTCACAGCGTGCAACACTACTGTGTACGGTGAAGCTTCAAATATTTAACAGCATTTAAACATCATCATATTTACCTTTACTTGAGGTAAATATTTTGAGGTGGCAATACTTACAGTACTCTTACTCTTTCCACTATAGGTATGGCAGTGACAACAGCTTCATGTTGACATATGGAAATAGAGTTTAATTCATTAAACATTTAGTCAATCTTATTGTATCTTAGCTTACTTGGTGCATTATTTTGAATTTTCACAATTTTTACCATATTTTTTTGTTTTCTCTGTCCCATTCTAAAACACTTTTTTTTAGTTTTTGCTTAAACTATTATAAGTCATTATTTTTGTCTCTTTTTTTCTTGTGCTCTTGAAGGAAAATGTAGAAGTGTTTTATAACCCATTCAAAGAGACTGGCTACATTAATTTATTTATTTATTTGAACAGGGACAGTGTACAATATACATTAGCCTCAGAAAGGAGAGATGCATTGTACCAGGTTATAGCACTTGTGCTAATTTCCACCATAGTCCCGGGGCCTATTGTACATGTTTTTAGTGGTAGGGGAAACCGGAGTACCCGGAGGAAACCTACGCAGACACGGGGAGAACATGCAAACTCCACACAGAAAGGCCCCGTCCAGGTGGGAATCGAACCTGGGACCTTTTAGCTGTGAAGCCAGAGCACTAACCGCTGTGCTACCGTGCCGCCCAATTGTGTTCAGGGGTCTCTCTCCTCAGCAAGAAGGTCATATGTTTAATTCCCAGATTTGAGGCCTTTGGGGGAATGGATTCCCTTGTTAAAGAGATTGTTCTGAAAACTGTCAGAGATTAGATCTTGTAAAAGCCAGACTGATGTTGTATCATTGTGGTTCTCATTGAAATAAGAGGACGGACTTTTAGCAGAATATTTGGATCACTTGCACACAATTTTAAACAAGTAAAGCCTCAAAAATGAACAAGCAATAATGCACCACGCAGATGTGTTTTTCATCAGGTTGTGAACTCAAATCTCGTAACAATCCATCTTAAAACATAAAGTATGTCCAGTCTAGGCTTGTGAGTCCCTGGACTAAAAGATCACGCTCGGACCATCGTGGCTGTACACTACACACCAGGACAAACTCTCTCTCCTCTAGCAGAGGGCTGTGGTGCCTGTTCTCCACATACTCCCCCCTTTTCCTCACCCCCCGCCCCTCCCTCTCTGCGCTGGCACGGACCCTGGCGTGTGTGGGGCGACTGCTGCGTGGTGAGCCTGCCCTCTGTCATTCACGCAGAGCCGCCCTGTCCAACTGTCACTTCCTGACAGGACCATAATCAATCTCTTTATTAACTGCTCTGCTGCCGACCGCCGCCACCACCGAGATACAGGAGAGAGAGACAGAGAGAGAGACAGAGAGGGAGAGAGAGAGGGAGGGAGAGGGGCGGGACTCAGTTTGGAAAGTTTGGGATTGGTTGTTTGGTGCTGCAATACTGTATTTGCGATAAAGTTATGCATATTCTCATTATGTTTTTAATGCCCTTGCAATATTACTGTATGTGCAATGAGCAACTATTTCAACCAACGTAACTGATCTAAGACAGTTCAGGATTTATAATTAGTTATATAGGTTTTCACAGATGAATAGGCTAGCAATATAATTTAAGCTGCTTTTGCAAAAGTAGACAGGACATACACATCATGGAAACTCTCTCAAAACACAGTGTTTTTGCCAATACGCAAAATTCAAACAGACCAATACATGTTTGAGCAAATATGTTTTTGACCTCCACGTACAACGGCCGAAAAGATGTTTTGGGCAAACTGACATTATTCTTTCATTCTACTCCCCAAACTCTGCATCTGTCGATATTATTGTCCATGCCCTCAGAGGATTTGAAGGTAATGCAAGGACAATGGCCCTCGAAGTTACAATTTCCTGTATAAACCCATAAAGGAACGGTGACTCATTGCAAAAATTAAACACCTTACTGGGAAAAAAAAATAAAATAGGTGAAAGTTTGTGAGTTTAAGAAGCAAAACTGGCACAAACACCGAAAACTATGACTTTTTTCCTGCAGAGACTCCCCTTAAAACAGCTGTTGTTTGTAAAGTGACTCATTCTTGCTTAGAAGTGACATAGTCGTGGCGTGAGGAGCAGAGAGCGCAGTGATGACAGGAGGAAGAGACTCGGTCCAGGCCTGCTGCTGCTGCTGCTGCTGCTGCGGTGGTGGTGGTGGCGGATGCGGATGGTTTTTGGTACACTGGTCTTTCCTGACAGCATCACACCCGTCGTCACGGCGATAATTTATGAGGCGGGAATCGGCATCAGTGATTCTGGCCAGGAGTCAACTCTGCTGTGTCCCACTTTGTCCTTTGCCTCTGCACGTCTTTCACGTGTTTTTTTCTCAATTTTTGTTTTATATTATTCATGAAGTAGCGAAGGTAAAATTACAAAATAAAACTTGAATTGATGTTGATTTGTAATTGAGCATAATCCCTCACATTTTCTCCAGTTTTACCCAAATCTAAAAGCTTCTCGGTTGGAGATCTTACATCCTATTGGCCAGTGTAACGCCTAATCTGAAAGCCAAGACCTACAAAAATCCTTCAAGCTTTTTCTTTGTTTCTGTTATCAAGTTTTAGTTGATGTTGTTGCTGTTTTTTTTTTTTCCTCACGTTTTTCTCACCTTTTTTGTCAAATTTTTCTCACATTTTAAAGCATTTTTGTCACGTTTTCATTGCTTTTTTGTGTGTAATGCAACTGTGATCAAGCCACAAGATTGTGACCAAAAAATGTCAAAAAAAGCAAGAAATAAAACGTGATGAGAACACATCCAAAAAGGACAACGTGACAATCATAACGAGAAAGAAGCTTAATCGTTTTGTAGGTCTCAGCTTTCAAATGAGGCATTACCCTGGCCTATAGTCTGTCAAGAAGCTTTTAGATTTGGGTAAAGCCGAACCGGAGAAAATACGCTGGGTTAAGGCTAAAACAGATAAAAGTATATTATAGACCATTATACTTGCAAAGATTTGTAATGTAACAATATCCTTAAAAGTAAATGGAAAAGGGAAGACATTTTGGGTAATTTATGAAATAACTGTTCCCAGATAAGTGCCTCCATAAAAGTATATTAGAGCGTTTAATCACAGGAACAGTAACACAGATTGATGCGATCTCTTGAAAATTTGGCCCAATAACTGCCACACCTGAAGATAGACACGCCACTTTTCTGCTAAAATGAGAATTCTCATTTTCTTCCATTTGCTCCTAAAAGTTTTCAGATTTTGTTTTTGCAAAGCTGTGTCACATAATGGGGGTTACATTTTGGTCCGTGAAGCGCGGGCAGCGAGGCTCAATGCGCATTAGCAGAGTCATGACTTTGCATACTATAAAGTGTGTATAAATGTGTTAGAGTGATGGTATTGATCTTGGCGGCCAAGTCAGTTTGTTCCCATTCAAGATAACAAAAGTTTATTTACTATTAATGACTTCTAAACAAAACCAAATCTTGTTAATATCAAAAAGTCGTCAGAATTTGAGACACGACTGTGGCCACTGAAGCTGCTTAACATCAGTGACAGTATTAAAATAATTGTTAACCTCTGAACCCTCACACTTTTTCTCCAGTTTGGCATTACCCAAATCTAAAGGTTTCTTGAAAAAAAAGCATCAAAACAGCCACAACAAAAAAGAAGAAAACAAGGATTTAAACGCAACAAAAATGTACCAACAAAGTGATAAAAAAGCATTGAAAGTACAGCAAAAAAGTGACCCAAACTGAACAAAAAAGTGACATAAAAGCCACAAAAAAGTGACAAAACAGTGACGAAAGTGCAGCGAAAAAGTAACAAAAGCTCAACAAAAATGTGATGAAAACGCAATAAAAAAGCCACAAAAACGGGGCAAAAATTAGATGAAAAAGAAAGTGAAAAAAGTGACGACAACAACAAGGTAAAAACGTGAGGAACATGATCAGTTTTGTGGGTTAGCTTTCAAATGAGGCGTTACACTGGCCTATAGCCAAAGTGGAGAAAATGCATTCGGTTTAGGCAGGTGGTAAGAGTTTAAGTAACTTTTGACTAGAAATATGGTATTAAAGGTCCTATATCATGCAAAATCGTCTTTTTGGAGTTTTTAACCATGTTGTTATGCTATTTCCTTCTCAAAAACACCCCCAGAGTGTTTTTTGGCTTCATTCACGCAGTTCTAAGCAATCCTCCTAAATCCTGCTCTCTGAGCAGCTGCTCCGCCCTCTCCTGGAAAACGACTGAGTTGTGACACGCTGATGTATTTTACGTCATAGTGTCAAACAGGAAGAGCCGACCTCTGTAATGTAATGCCTTACGGCCTTACTTTAACGCTCCCGAACAGAAGTCATGTTTGTGAAGACGGAGCTCTTTCTAACCTACTCTGGACACGCCTGTTCTTTTTTCTTACCCAACGATAATGTCACGGATGCGCTTTTGGCTACGAGAGGAACAGGACTATTCAACCTTCCTAAAGAAGAGTGCACTCGCCAGAAGTGAACCTTGGCCAGAATCAAAGTGGATTAACTTTTATAACAAACGCGAGTGTCATAACGTAAACCCCTGATGATGGGGAGGCCAGGCTGAGCAGTAAGTCAATCAAAACGCGTGTTAGCGTGTGTGTGCAGCGATATTTATATTTCTAATACTGCAAGTGTGGAATGAGCAGAGAGAGGGGCAGAGTTAACTGAATCGAAGCGTCTTGTCTTCCGGGTTTGGAAAATACCCCCAGAAAATACTTATATTTCTCTCAAAAATGAGTACTCCATAGTGATAGAGGTACAATATATCATATAAATGCCTATAGTTTACTTTGGAATGGCTAAAATACCATGATACAGATCCTTTAAAGGAACAGGCCACTGTTTTTCCATACTGATATAATGTTCTTACCTGAGCTTAGACGAGTTGATGCGTACCTGTCTGATTTTTGTGCGTGCGCTCAGTCACGCAAAAAGAACACAGATGTTGTTAGCCTTTAGCCTCTTTTCCTCTCCTCTATGGGGTCAAACGGGGATGAAGTTAGAAGCAACCAAGCTCTTTCACCTTTTCCCTATTTAAATATGGTTACGTGAGTAGTTTCACGATCCAAGTATAGTTACTCAAAATTAAACATATACATTTTTAAGTGGATAAAAAGGGGTACTATTTTGTAAGGTGTAATAACGCCGTAGGAGCACTTCGACGTCCACGCAGAGGCTAAATGCTAACAACATCTTTAGTGTGTTTGCGTGACTGAGGACATGCATCAAGACCAGACAGGTACGCATCAACTCGTCTAAGCGCAGGTAAGAACATGTCTCAGTATGGAAAAACAGAAGCCTATTCCGTTAATACAATATTAATGGATTCATATTATTGTTCTGTCTCCACAGGACAAGTTTCTGATGGAGACCCAGATGAGCCTTCGTTCTGAAATCACCCAACGCTGTCTCGCGAACGCCAGCCGCTCCAGCTTCCCCGAAACACAACAGTCATTATCTACTGAGGAGGACACACGTCACAACAACTCGCCTATAACCTGAAGAAAAAAAACCTACTTTCATAAAAAGCAAACGGGAACAAACAGCTAACCTTGTCGTCCACCTGAGAACTCCGATCACCGCTCAGTCACAGCCCACAGCAGATATATGCGAATAATAATTCTATCGCAAATAATGATAACCATAAAACTCCAAATCCGGGTAATAAAAGCCGAGGAGAGCTCCCTTGATGGAGAGACGGCCTCCCCGCTTCTTTCCGCTTAATGTTCCCACCACGCGGCTCGCCATTTTCCATAAAGCAATTTTGCAAGCCCACTCCAGACGTGCATCACCTAGAAATGAAGACTCTACTGCGCCCAGCCCCCCCCCCCCCCCACCCCCCTTCACATACACACCTGACAATAGTTACACCGATGTTTGGCTATGCGCGTGTTGATTTGCGCTCCATCATCACTTAATGTTTCGAGGGACATTGCTCTGTGGCATCATTTCTCCAATGGAAGAGGCAGCCAGGAGCTAAGCCAAGTTTTCATTTTCATTTATCAAGGAAAAAGGCTCACTAGATGAAAATATTACGGCATACCACCACAGCTACTGTCAGCTATGAGGTTCTCTGTCAAAGTGCAGGACAGTGGACATTCACCAAGATTGCTTTCCCTTGTTTGATTGGAAAAAGTGGATTCTATTTAGCTGTGTTATTTTGTATATCACTCATAATTCAATAAAAATGTGGACTTCAACTACTGCTCCACCTCTAATGGATAAAGCATTTGTGCCAAAGGTTTCTCCATGCGGACTTCGTATCCTTCAGCCTCTTCTTTGTCTTCTCCTTTTTCTTGTGCTACTTTGAGACCTTACATTTCATAGAAAGATAACCTTCATTACAGACTCATGGACATGAGTTTAGGTTCTGCACACAATCTTTATCGCCTACATACAGGGAAGATCCTGTGTGTTTGGGGTCTTAATTTGGGAAATTTTCCTCAAATTTTTGACACTGATCTGATACTGGTATTGGATATCGGCCCGTATCCTGGGAAAAATACGATATCAATTCCAAATATCTGATACTGAAACGATACCTCTCACCATTTTAAAAGAACAACTTTCACCAACGTAATCTCAGTGACTATGGACTGTTCATTCTGAAGCTCTGAACCAGGACAATTCAATCGTTGAGTTTGTTTCACACTTTGCACAGATCACTTTGCAAAATAGTGTAGCTAGCAGCAGCATGCTAACACTAGCAACTAATCAAGCAACGATTGGGTAAGTAATAAAATAATATTGGCCTTTGTTGAAGGTCTCAGTATTTGTAATTTGTAATTTTAATGTTTTTTTTTTTCATAAAGTAAGTGCTTTATTTGTTAGTCCTGAGCCGCTGCGTCTGAGCCGCACTGCTACAGTGGGTCAACCTGTTTTTGGAGGTTGGGGAAACTGTAGCACTCAGAGGAAACCTGGCTGGTTGCCTTCAGTGCTCCTCTGATCCTCTGAAACAGTGCAGCATCTCCTGGGTTTGTCCCTGTTTCAGAGCTCCTCCTCATTTGTCCCTTTTTAGTTTCCTGTAGCTCCTCTGGTGACGCCTCCACTGTGCTGCAGGCGTGGGTGGCTCTTGGTGCCTCTTCAGTGTCAGTGAAATGTGTAGGTCTCAAATGGGTTTAGCTGATAAGCTCGCTGTTAACCTTTAAAAAGCTGCTTTCGTCAGGACCATTATGGACTCTCTGCATTACAAAAAATCCGCCGAACCCCTCACAGATACGACAAAGATGTACAAAAGCTTCCAGTAAAACAATGTGGAACACATCGCCATTACAATTTATTAATAGAAAGCAAGAACAGACTGTATTGGTTCCACAATGAAGAAATGAACTTGCTACAAAAGAAGACACTTTTCACTCACAACAGCCAATGTACTTTTAAGAAAGTATCTTGGTTTTGCGTATTGGTAGATACTCAAACGCCTAATATCGGTACTGGATCGGTGTATCTCTAGTCAGAACGCTTTCTACGCTGCCACTGTAACAATATAAGTAACCAATTAACACATAAAAGCGTGTCCACCGCAGCAGTTCAAACTACTGGATAGCAACAAACACAAAATGGTGCACAGCTTTTGTAACCTTTATCAGTTATGCCCCAATGCTCTAATTCCCATTGCACATGAGTATGTTTTACTCTGCGGGCCTATAGCGGAACATGATCCCGCCATGTGGCCTATTATTGGAGTCCTGCTAAAATATGCAGTGAGCGCGTTGAACCTGTGAAGCTCCCTGCTCCGGCGTGCGGCCGCGGGGCACGGAGAGACACACCGCGACCTGTGAACGATCCGCTGATTGACAGGTGGGGCCATACGAGGGGGACATCTTTGTTTCCTCTATGGGACCTGAGATTCACACCCCAAACGCCCTTCTCCCCCGCCCCCCTGTCAGCACCCTCCCCAGCGACAGCCCGGTGCCCCCCAGCCAGCGTAGGAGGAGAGAGCCTTTTTTCTGTATCTGGGGCAGAGAGCAGACTGGTAGCAGCAGGTAGCCCCGATGTTGACTATAGACAGACGCATGATGGCTCTACCTGATGGTTATACACCCAGCCCCTTTTCAGCCTCGACCGCCTGCAATCGCAGATCGCAAAAGGTTTGGTCACGCTTAAGTCGAGCTTTGTGTGCATTTTATCTGCATATTATCACACATGTTTAGCCTGTGACATCACTGTGTTTGCATATTCAGGGTTCTCAAGAGATGGAGAATTAGGACCCGTCTGATCTCGAAAGCTAAGCAGGTTGGGCCTGTTTGTACCAGGATGAGAGATGTGTTGGAATACAAACTGCCGTAAGCTTGGGACAACAGTGGCTCAGTGGTTAGAGCATTCTTTCGTGAATCCGAAAGGTCAGCTGTTCTGTGAATCCTGCTCTAGACGGCATTCACTGTGGTTGTGTCCTTGGGCAAGAACGTTGTTATATGTACATGAGTGATTGATGAAGGCGCTGTTGATGTTTGGCAGCCTCGCGTCCATTTGGGCAACCATGGCTACAGCAGCCTATCACAAGTTTTGAAAGTTCATGACTAATGCAACGTAAAGCGCTTAGTTATCTTGGAAAGTGTTGGCAGTCATCAATGTATCTGGTCAAAGGTAATTAATAATGTACAGTTTTGTCATAAATTACATATATATATATATTTTTGTACATCATGACCAGGAGTCTGCAGATGAAAAACGGCCTTCTGGCTAATTCTGGCTTCAATAAGACTGATCTAATCTAATAATTCATGTCTTTTTCTGAAGATACCACCCTTTGAGTACCTTTTTGGCTCCTCTGCCTCCACCTCTGCTCAGACCCATGTGGTGGTGGCGCTCTCCCAAGCGGCCTCACCTCCAGCCAACGGGGCCCCAGGACTGATATCAGGTCCAGCCCCGAGCCCTGATTCAGCCTCCTCTGCACGGGCTCCTCCAGCCTGCCCCATCTGAACCACATCCAGGGCGGATGGCAGCGGCAGAGAGGCAGATGCCTGGGCCGTGGGAGCAGGGCAGTGTCTAAGACAGGACCGGGGCTACTTTATCATAGTTAGGGGCGAGTGTGGGCAAGGCATGAATATCAAAAAGTGCACAAACTTTTACTTGCTGACGTGGCCGGAAAACCACTTTTGAAGAAGCCTTTTTTTTGCTTTGTTTGCTGAAGTAACTTGAGTTGAAACGCAGCTAGAGTTTGTACACTGAACAGAAATGGATACCCACAGGCTTGGCTCAGACCTGTCGACAATTCCGATCAGCCATACATTTCATAACAATGTGATGAATGGCTGTTTAAATTCCACTTTGCCGTGTTTTAGAGCAGTTGACTTTGCGCAGGACCCCCGTTGCATACAGTACTTGGTTGTAGTCGGTGGGGTCGACCCATTAATTCGACGTTTCATTATTCCGAAAATCTCCCATTGAGTAGGGGTTGAAAAATAAAATTAGGTTCAGGTAAGAGTCCACTGACCTTAAGGTTAGGGCCAATGGTTGGATATAGCTCTCTAATCCACAACACAACTGGGTTTGAGATGTCAGACTAATGGCGCCTCTGCTCAAAGGTACATTTTCGGAATAATGAGACGGTGGACTATTGGGTTGTTGGACCAATGGCTTGGCACCGTAGTCGGTAAGCCCTTTGGTGAGGCCTAAGCTGTGACTAATTCGGAAAGTTTAAAGCGACGTTGAGTGACCGTCTCTCCAAACGCCAGATGTGACCTATCCACAAACCTATTTGATTGCTTGTTGGCTTGGTTTGTGAAAAGTTTCCATCTAACTTTGCATCTTGCGACAGACTGCGGCCATGCCCACGGTGAGCTGCCTCCTCCCCTTGTCCCATTGGGGGATGATGAGGTGAAGCCTCTCTGAGCGCTGCAGTAAGGAATAGGTCAGCGGCGTTTGTAGTAATCACTCATTGCTGCCTGACATTACGGCTGAGCAATTAGGCGGGACAGTTGTGTACTTTACTAATGAACAATGGTTGAACGCTCCTTCCCGCGCCGCTCCCATCCATCAGCCTAAAACATGGCAGACTTTTTTCCCCGGCTCCGAACCGCCGCTTGGCTGGCACACGCCCTGCTGTTGCCGGGCTGTTGGAGGTGCTTTGATGAGTTCCTGGCCGCTGCTCTGAAGCCTCCCTGCTGAACGTGTGGCTGCCTCTCCTCCTCTCCTCCCCCCTCCTCCCCCCCCCGCTCTCCATCTTTCCCCCTTGTCAACACGATTCCCCCTCTCCATCCGTCGTGAGTCCGGGGCCCGGCGGGAGACGATCCGCCCCCTCGCCGAGTCCTCTGGGTGCTCCCTGCGTCTCCTCTGCCCACCCCTGCGCCCCGCCGGCACAAACACACATGCACACGGTTTGTCTTTGGGCAACGAACAGGACCTTTGATTTATGACAGCTATTCTTCCAAAAAAAAAAAAAAAAAAAACACCTTGCATTTTCCGGTCAATACTTTAGTTTACAAACTCTGCTCGCACTGATGGTAAAGGTTAGTAGATTTTAAATTATGAATGAAAGGATATGGTTTGCATTTCGCCTTTTGTGTGTGTGTGTCTATTTCATGACTTAATTGGCCCCAAAGGGAAATTTGGCGACTGCATTTGACCCATCCATCGAGCGGCGCTTAAGGGCAACTTGACAAGCATTGCAGTGCCTGGGGACCCACCTCCAGGTTTTTCAGTCACAATATTGGTCAGGGAGTACCTAGCTGGAGGATTAGCCTGTGCATGCTCAGGGTCACTTGATTTGACGTGGCACATTTCTGCATTACTTTCACAGTATACCCTTTCATTGAATTGAATCAGTGTCCCATACGTGACATTTGGATATCATAGTCGAACCCAGGTTCAAAGGAGAATGACAAAACAGTTTATACAGGCAGAAGCAAGTCACATTTAATGCCATTTTCAATTCCCCAAAACTATATCCTAAAGCCACACACGCAGAAAAAAAGAGAGCAAATATTTCATTTTTGAGCAAAACAAGTGGTATATTTCAGCCAAAACTGCAACTGAACCAACATATACTGTAAAATACTGTGTTTTGAGCAGTGTCATCATTTTGCCATAAACTTTAATGCCAGATTTAGTCAAATTTAATGCTTTTTAATGACATTTGACTCTTGCCCCCTGCCTTAACCGAGCACTTTTTCTAATCTAAAAGGTTCTTGGAAAAAAAAAGTCAAAATAGTGACGAACAATGAGGATGAAAATGCCACAAAAAAGCATAAAAAGAGCGACAAAAAGGTAAAAAAAAATGCAATAAAAATGCAGCAAAACAGGCATAGGAAAACTGTTGAAGAGAAACAGGCGACAAAACAGTGATGAAAAAGCGACAAAAACGCAAGTTAAGACGGGGGTTAAGTGGTTAAGGACTTGATGATGGCACAATTCATTTAATGACTTTTAATGCCCCTTGTAAACCCTGATACAAGTTATTATGGCTATTATTATTATTATAAGTGAAGGGGTTGTGCACATTTTTGCAAGAACCAGCTGAGGGATCATTCAACTTGCAGTAACTTCCATTTCACCAACCTGAACACAAGCAAATGTAGATAAAAAACAAAAAAAACTTTGCTAAACTAAATTTAAAAGGATCTTTAACGCAAAACACACAGGAAAATACTCTGAGCCCACAACTTCCAGCGTGAGAGGCAAGATTGACACGCTATTGACAAAAAAAAATGATTTACACATTAAAGCAGTACTAAGTAACTTGTTTACCTTAATAAATCCTTTTCGCAGTCCCTCTGGGGGTAATACAGGTGTTAATGGGATGGTGTCTCTGGCCAGAAAACCACATTTGCAACTTGACTTCCGCCAGGTCGGAGCAGCAATACACACTAATAGAGTTACGAAGAAGAAGCTAACAGGCTAACGGGCAACGCTAACTGCGGGCTAGCGCCACTTAAACAGTATTTACAGCCAAGTTTGAGTGAAAAAAGATTATTTCCATTGTGTAATTGGATGTACTATGGTCTCCCTTTGTCTTTTCTGTCAGCGTAGTATTTACTCTCACGGACAATTAATAAGTAAAAAAAAAAAACGCAATATGCTACGACACCTGCAGTGGCGCTTATGGCCTCTAGGGTGCACGAGTTGACTTCCAAACATTATACAGTTGGAATTTAGCTTCTCCTTACCACTGAAAGCGTACGTGTTTAAACCTATAGATGGCATTTCAAACTAGGTCCGTCAACCCCAGTAGTGCAAATGAGTGGTCCCATTAGTGGTAGTAGATAGAATGCAGCTCTTCAAACTGATGCAACACTTGGGCTCTGGGGACCTCCACTTGCCCATATGAGCACCTATGCTAAATATATAAATATACCCTCCCTCCCAAAGCGCTCCCTACCTGCGCAGCCCACAATAATCCGGAGATGTATAGCGCTGTTTGCTAACAGCTCCAGACTTTCCCTCCCTTTGATAGGAGCCAAGAAGCTGCTGATACTCGTTAGGGGAGAGGGGAGGAAGCCGAATGCTCCTCTTCCTCTCTGCTTGTTGGAATGACACGTGCCTATTCATTACTGTGGAAATAAGGAATGAAGGAGGGGCGGGTGGGGGGTCTCTTCTGCGGGGCTCTTGTGCGGCTGCCAACTTTCGCGAAGCAGCAGACAGTCGGGGAAGTGCCGAGTGGAAGTGGGTTGCGAGCAGCGCGCTTGTAAGACTCAGGGCTTTACATATAGGAGAGTAACTCGCGGTGATGGGGAGTTGGCTCGGCCACAAAGGCAGAGGGAGGCGCGGCAGAATACTGTGGGGCTGTGCGCAGAAGTCAGCGCTCTCAAGCACACTCCAGGTATGTGCATTTCAACATGTTTGTGCCAAGGAAGTGTTGGTGACACCTGACAGGAAGTGGAGAGGAGGCGAGGACCATCGGGGATAATTAGGAGACACTTAAGGACAGGGGGTCTCCGAGCCTTTTCCTCCATGAGCACCTTTAACAAAATAAAAACAACGCAGAACTATGCTTTGTGAATACTTGAGCAACTCTAGGACATGGAGGGAGTACAACCTGGACAGTTGGAGATGAGCTCAACACAACGATAACACTCTTGATGCTTTATACAATCAGTGTTTGTGATTGTATTTAGTTACTGGAAACTGAATACTCGCATTTATTTTGTAACAAATTACCTTACTTTGTCCAATCAGAGTACTGTATTCTGAATACTTTAAATGCTTTCATGTTGATTTGCAGTAAATTCATGTATAAATAAGTCTTATAATGACAAAAATATAAGCTACACTTGTTGGAAGGTCTGTTATAAATGCATTTACCAATAATTAGAAACTCAAAAACTCACCTGGCAAATGCGCAGGAGCAGCAGATAATATATATAAGGCATTTTAAATCTGTATTTCATTTTAGGAGGTAAAATGAATCATTAAAAGCTCTTTCTTAATAATGTTGTGCAATATTGAGTTAAAATCTAATGACCGAGTACTGTGATGTATTCCTTTGATTTTAGGAAAGTAACTGTATCCTAAATACTCTCAAACTACTCTGACTATTTTAAGTGAAAAAAAATGACTGAGTACATTTTCTAAATACATGTATTTAGAAATTGTAAACAGTGTTAGGGAGTATCTAAATACTCCCCAACACTGTTTACAATTTGCACTTTGCAGATCGTGTCCATCATGTTTAAAACTCTATCATTTGGTCAAATGAATGTGGCGTTTCAAAGTGTGCACGTCACTACAGTAAGGCCAAATAAATAAATACATAAATAAGGACTTCCAAATAATCTTGTTTTATGTTTTGTGTGTGTTTGCATTTTATAAACCAACTGTTACATAAATAAGATTTATTGATTAAACCGCGATTCAGCTTTTGTATATAGTCATCCTTTGAAAGAAACATCTCAATACCCTTTTGCAGCCTTTCTTTTCCTTTCAGCTTTTCAAATAGCCTGTTCAGTTATGTAGTTATTGATTTATCATATAGTTTATTTTTATTTTTTTTCAACAATACCAATCTGGCATAATTGGACACACTAACTTGTGACCTGTCACCATGTGTGAATTGTTTCAACAAGGCCATAGTCTAATGTAGTCTAATGTAGTTTCCAATGTCTGTAGTGACAAAAATAAAAGGCAGATACCAGATTAGGAGATGACTTTATGTTTTTTTTTTTTTTAGTGAGTAATGACAGAGAAGTTAATTCAAGGTTGTTGTTTTTTTTTTCATAAATTCAACAATCCACAACAAGAATCGAAAGCGATTTTTCAATATTGTCAAAACAATATTTCCCACTTAGCGCCTCTTAAAAGAACCTAAAGAAATATAGAAACTCCCTCGCGCCTCACCTTGACACCTGCCACAGCGCGCCGCAGCCATTTTGATAAATTTACATTAAAAGAGGTGAGGCGTCTGGCGGGTTTCGGCGGCTCTGCCTTCCATCCGCCTTTAATCAATGAAAACGTTTTTTTATTTTTTGCGCGGGCCTCCGGAGAGCGAGCGGAGCCCAAGATAAATATTGGCAGAAAAGAAAAATGCGCCGTCCTCCCCAATTGAGGGGACATAATGATATTCAGAAGGAGACCCCCTGCTGAGTTGCGAGGCAAACTGTTCCTAAGCAACAAAACACATTTTCACTCTCTCCCGGTCTTTTGGTTGCAGGGATTTTTTTATTTTTTTGGGGGGGGGGACAAAGATGCGCAGCCCCTTTCCCAAGACAATAAAGAGGTCTATGCATCCTGTCAGTCTCCACATTATTACCGCATGTTTTCGGACAGCGGCGCAGGTGTCGCCTCCGTGTGTGTGAGCACGCATGTCCCGGCCTGATTTGTGCGTCCACGGGATTAAGGGGTGTTAGGGAACAGTGACCAGCATGAGTCCAAGTGGATTGAGTGCAGATGCAGGGGCTTTACAGCGGCTGATGGCGTGTATTAGGTGTGTTATAAGATCATAGATGAGCCGGGGGGGGGGGGGGACAATGTGAAAGGTTCTGTTTTGGAGGAGCGAGATATGGGGGACTTTGACAGCGTGGCGGCGAGATCGAAAAAGTAAAGTTCCAACAAACAGGTCCATGTGAAAATGTTACCAGTTTTAAGCAGACGTAGTGCTTCCGAAAGGTGACATTTATTTGAATTGTATTTATCGATTATGATTTAACCTCTTAACCCCCACCTGAACCGAGCACATTTTCTCCTGTTTGTCAAATAGCAACAGAAATGAGCTGAGAAACAGGCACAAAAGAGCAACAGAAAAGAGACAAAAAATGAGATGAGTTTTTTTAGGTCTTAGCTTTCAAATAAGGTGTTACACTGGCCTTTAGCCTGTAACCTTTTAGATTCGGGTAAAGTTGAACTAGAGAAAATGTGGGTTAAGAGGTTAAGTAATGCATTACAGCCAACGGAATAAGTAAAGGGCATATCATTGTAAGTGCGTTCTTCAATAGAGCTTTGTGGCTTCATCACAGGGCAGGGAAATCAATCAAGTAGCCAATAGTGAGTAAAGGAAAATTGGCAACTTGAAGAGAATTGTGGGAGAGTGCCATAGTTTGAGTTAACATTTAGATTTTGCTGTGAACAAGGAAGTCCAATCGGATTGCACAAAAGTAAGTTAGTTTGGGCCGTTTCCTATCATAAGTAGAGCTGCAGTAATTTCTGTATTATACAATGGATCACTGGAATCCGAAGTTTCAGATCTTTTTGACACACAGACGAAATCCCCCTTTTACGCATGCATTAGCCGTCTTTATGGCGCAATAGTGGAACCAAAGTAACGATATGTGAAGAGACTAAATTGAGTGAATGAATCTATCAAGAAGATAAAACCAAAATGATTTGATCAAAGCCTCGCTCAGGCAAAGGCCCATAGTCATTAAGTCTGCATCGAGCAGAGAGCTGCTGCGATAGACTATACAACACTGACACTTAGTGGTGGGAGTTAGAAATATGTCACAGGAACCTTGTAGTGTTTTGTGTTGTGGACAAATGGAAACATGGTCGCAAGTGTGATACACTGTTGTTTTTTATCATTAAAATGTGAGTTAAAGTAAATACTTTTTTTTTTTAAATAGCCTTGTGCGCAGGAGGTATTAAATCACTACAGTATTGTGTCTGTTTACATTTGTTGGTTGATGTTTGATACTGAAAATATTTTTTCCTAAAAAAGAAAAAAGCTTCATTAACCTGTTACCTGCCAGTTTAGGGTTAGGGTTAGAGTTTGGGTTAGCAATTATGCATATCCAAATCTCAAAGTGTACTGACAGAAGAGCTTACAGAATATATGACAGTGTGATACCTCATTTGAAAGCCAAAGCCTTCTAGTTTCTAAACATATCTGTGAGATCAGTGTGAGTGAAACAAAACCTACATCACATTTGCCGTTCCTAACCCTAATCATAACCCTAACCCCTGACCATAGACTGTAGAACTAATAGACAGCTTCTGCTCACTCCTCCCCGTAATAATGACCACGTTTGAGGGGGAAATCATGTCGGATTTACAGACTCCTCCTACCCTGCTCTGATTGAGCATGTTCCTAAAACTGGCATCAGGGCGGGATCGTCACTAAAGACTCGTGTAGTTCGGTCGTAGCCGCGCCCGCGCCAATCGAAGTCTGGCCCTCATTAGCATACGCGACTTCTAAAATGTACCTTACGAAAACCTGGTTCCTTTAATTGTAACTTAACCCAGGGTTATCTAGCTGTAGAAAGTTTAACAAAATTAGGCACCAGGTTTTACAGTTGTTTAAAATGTGTTAAAGTGCAGTGCTATCGAATGGAAAACTAGCTTGTTTTGCCGCCCCCATATGGAGGTACTGCAGCAATGGCGGCTCCTAGCGTCGCGGTCACAAAGCAGTGCGACCAGTGGCCAATACCCCTGACCCTAACCCTAACCCCTGATCAGGGGGATGGCAAGTAATAGGTTAAGACTATATTTTTGTATCATGGGCAATGAACTGAATTCACCACAGACCTAAACTTGAATGAACGTTCGAAAACATCACACGACGATTGAGAGAGAACTGAAGCAGCAGTGGTTGTCGGTCTGAATAAGTGATGTCATTATAAACATTTACTTTTTATATCTTCAATATATTTTGTATGTCAATGTGTCATAGGGTTTTCAGTGTTGGATTTTACCAAGTCAAAATACAGCTGCATTGTATACTATCATTGAGAACCCACTGTATGTGCTGTTAAGTTGTTAGACCAAGTACATGTAACTCAAAAACATGCTGCTCTTTTTCCACCAGGAACACCTGATTTGACAGATTTTTACTCTGGGTGCCCTTCCTCTTGCACCTAGCCACAAATCAATGAAAAGTAAAGTATCTGGCCCGGGGACATAATGTCAGTGTGTGCTTTGTAGAAGATTTGAATTGACAATGATCATAAATGACAAATGAGCATCAATAATTTTACTGAAATAGAACAAAACATTTGTCCTAAAAGCACTGATAGTGACACTGGCAGCTTTTTGTTTGGACAATAATAAGAGAACAAAACAAAAGAACTTTATTCCTCCCGCGAATGGCTGTAATAATGAAATTAGTGCCTGAGTGTGCCTTAAAAGTGTTGCATTACGTATGTAGCTGAGCCTCCGAAATTGACTTTGCAGCGTTTTGCGTCGCAGTGTGTCCCCAACAAAGCTCACTAATTTCCCCACGTGGCAATTACCTATGTACACCGAAATAATGTTGTGTTTGCCAGTGGCCAATTATATTTACTTTGGCGTGGAGAGTGGCGACATGAGAGAGGCACAAATTAGCAGCCATTTGAAAGATTTGTCCTTCCTGGATATCAGAAGCCAAAATCCAAGCAATAATGACCGGAGCATGTCTACTTTAGAGTTTACCAAGTTAATTTAGCAAATGAACTTCCTAATTAGCTCTTGGCTCCGCTCGCATTTTCATTTTGCTTTTTAGGGCGCCTTTAAGTAACGGCCAGCACACGAGAGCTCAAACAAAGCAGCCGGTAAATGCTACAGGGGCCAAGAGCGACGAATGAAGCCTAATCAAAATCGCAGCGTGAACCAGGGGACACTTGGCTTGGAAAGACGCAGATTCCCAGAAAGACCGTGTTGAATTGTGTCTTTAATATTGTTTAGCAGGAGACATTAATAATAACAAACGCTGATTCATTTGATTTAGAAACATGTTTTTTTTTAACAGTGAAGTTCACCGATAATGGGGGTTGTTTGTTAGCAAATACTCCGCCTGAAAAGACACAATACATAAGAATGATCGGCGTTAGTTGCAAAAACCTATAATAAATAAAACTGTAACAACATTCAAATTTCTCTTCATCTTGCTCACGTGTATTGCAATGTACCGCCAATGGTTCAAAACACTGTAGACATTTCACTACATCCTCTGAAATACTCTGACAAACCAATTCCTTTCGAAATGTTGGTTGTAGCGAAATGGAGCAAAGGATTGTTTTATTGTTTAATGTTAGCTTTTTGACCGTCAAATTGTTTATGTTTTGACCTGGTTTTCCTGGGTCTATTCACATGAAACAAAAGCTGGGATAAAACATACACAAACACGGTAGTTTTTACCAGAAAGTCGACCGGATCCTGCGGTCTCGCAGCACAGCAGGCCACCAGCCCCTGGGACAGAGTGGGCATCACATGCTCCAGCAGGTAGGTCCTCATCTCGGCCGTGTCTACCTCCAGCATCTCCTCCTCCTGATGCTTCAACTCCTCCAAAGCCTTGGACTAAAAGAGAAAGATTAAGTCACTGTTCAATGTGTATGATAGAGGTCGACTGATATGGGTTTTTCTAAGACCAGTGCCAATTATTTTAGATTTGTATTGGCAGATGTTGATATGCACAGCCGATATTTTTGGCAGATTTTTCCAAATGTCCGGTCTATAATCCGGTAAAAACATAAACCCAGTGGTCAATTTTATTTTATTGCTTTAGGTGATTCAATCCTAGTTTCTGTCCTAGCTTTGATTAGTTGCCGTTAGCATTAGCATACTGTTGTTAGCATTTTGCACGGCGATCAAAAAAAAAAATTAAAAAAAAAAGTGATTGGATTTTCCAGGTTCTGTGCTTCAAAATGACATACAGCATGTGCATATTCACTGAGGTTTAGTTGGTGTCATTTGTGTTTAACAAACTTGTAGCTAACCAATTTTCACTGTGATGTTTTATCAGTTCCCCTGAGGCCTAGGAAGTTGTGGGAGAACTTGTTTTAAAGCCCTGACTGACGGGAAGTCTAACTCTTTCAGTCCCGGAGATATCGGCTTTCATCAGCGTTAGGTCGGACAATAGCCGATATTGTAAAATCCCCAAATATTGGCCCGATATATCAGTTGACCTCTAGTTTACGACAGATTCAATTTATTGATAGCAATGTGGCTGTATTATGACCATCCTCTGCCCTTGCTCTACGGTGAATTCAAGTACTGTTTACCCATTTGTCCCAGCGTGCAGCCCTCTCCCTGGCCTCCTCTGCCTCTCTCTCCTCCTCTTCAGCTTTCCTCTGCATCTCCTCCCTCCGTCTCTCCTCGATGATCCTCCTCTCTTCCTTCTCCAGTTCCTCGATGCTGGGGCCGTAGTTTCTCGGCGGACCCACGGTTTTGATGATCTTCTCCATGAGCTGCAGACAGTCCGGCTCATCGGTGCTCGTGACCACTGAGGGGAACAATATGAGGTTCTTGTTAATGTGGGTTATTCGAAAAACGCACTTTACATCAAACAAAAACAACAGTGGGAATATACCTCAATGGGCAATTTGCATTCTTAGTTTACAAAAATCACATCATTACATAGGAATGAGATCCCAAAAGGAGTCGGCCAAAGCGAGAAGGCTTATGTGCCTGCCCCGTAGAAGCGTGTGGTTCATGGAAGGGGTGTCCGGATTCCTGTTCTATTGAGAGTGCACTGCATGTTTTGAATTACCCAGTTTCATCATAGGGATGTCAAACTTGTCGTAAAGGTCCGCCACGGTGGCGCCTTGTTTGTTCCTGTGCCTGTATCTGGCCTGTCTCTTCAGGAAGTTGGCCGGTGTGTAGTTATTCTCCTGCACCTGGGCCTCGGACAAGTTCATCACTCGCTCTCTCAAGAACGCGTCACTCGCGTCGAGGTGAAACACAATCTCTGCCAGGCAAAAAAGGGTCGAAGGTCAAACACATCTGAATTCACAGCGCTTTTCGAGTTGATGTACATATAGAGGAACCTGGCAGTGTCTTCGTGGAAGTTAGATCCTCCTCCTCTTCCTCATCTACGCAGAGAACATAACATAATACAGTACATGTTATGTTTACTGCAATTGCCATGCATTGTGTACAACAGTGAAGATAGACCAAAATGTTGTCTTTCCCAATAATCGGATGCATAACATTAACAGTGACAACCTTTTAGTTTGTGGGAAGAAGCTGTTTAGCCGGTCCTGCCTCTAATTTTGCCGTGTGACTTACTCTCAAAGAGTTCTTTCGCTTCATCATATGTTTTTGGAAATCCATCCAAAACAAATCCCTGGTTTCTACAGGGCTTAGACATCAGCTTATCTCTGAACACTTTGGCCAGCAGATCCTCTTCCAAAACACCTAGAAAAGAGCAACAGATATGAAATACCCCAAAATTTACTATATCGTTCACTCTTTATACCACTTAAAAACATTGGTGTGTACCTCTATTCTCCTCCATGCTTTTGTTCAAGTTAGTGAACAGCTCCTGGGCCTCCACCGTGCGCTCATCCTCTGTCCTTGGATTATTAGTCACTTGTTCCGCCTGTTCATTCATTAAAACCAGGCAAATAATTCAGGATAGTGGACAGGATCAAAACACTGCGTTAACTAATCAGATTAATTGTGACTAAAATTAAATAAAATTAAAATTGGTTTCCAGTAATCAGGTAAATAATATAAATCCTTTTGTTTTTTTCTATAACAAAGATGCTGTAATATGGCTACTACTATAAGCTCCATTTTGTGATTTTCGGGTAAAAAATGATTTGTATGCAAGAGTTGTAATTTGGCTGTTTTCCAGAGTTTGGCAAAACACATAATAGAATTAAATTACTTAAGCTATAATAAAAATAAAATAAATCCTTTTGTTTTTTTTTAACAAAGATGCTGTAATATGGCTACTACTATAGGCTACATTTTGCGATTTTTGGGTAAAAAGAGTTGTAATTTGGTTGTTTTCCAGAGTTTTGTCAAAAACACATAATACAATTAAATTACTTAAGCTATTCTATTTGTGGTATTATATGGTCTCACCAGCTGAGCAATGGTCTCTGTAATGACTGGCCTCAGTTTGACATGATGAAGTTTGTAGTGATCACAGATGTGTTTGGCCAGTGTGCTCTTCCCAACAGCCGGGGGACCCATAACACAAATGCGAATAGGCTAAAGGCAGTAGAGAAAATAAAGTTCAAACATAATAGCCATTATTCGCTGTGCGTGTTGTACAATAGCCGTTGCGTACTAGCAATCCTCTGTTTTGCCTGTACTCCTCTACAACTTGATTGATGTTTTCCATAAGACCTTTTTCACACTGCCAGGGGATGGGCAGCAGCTCAGTCAGGTGGGCTGACTCCATTCGCAGGTTCACTGTCATATAACAAAGCTCCAATTCCTAAAAATAAATACATGTTTTTATCTCAAGCTATAATTGAATTCAAAGTTAAGATAACACACGCTGATTTCACGTATAAGGTAGGCCTCCTCGACGGGCATTTTCTCAATTTTCCCTGATCCAAGCGCATTAGAAATGGCCTAAAAAGAACATTTTAAGATTAGCAACAAGTCACTTTGTTTAAGTTATCTCAAAAATAACCCGACAACAACTGAATGTTTGATTTCTGAACAAACCTGAATGATCTTCTCCATGGTATTATGTGAAAAGTCGACCGCCAGCAGGTAGTATGGGCTGGGGCGATGTTCAATCACATTCTGTATCACACTTGAAGTAATATAAGGAAAAGAGTTTTATGCCACACAAAAAGTAATTTAATATAAGAGAAGTGTATTGTCCAACCTTGCAAGATCGTAGATATGAATAGTGGGGACGATATTGGTGCCTTCTCCAAAAACAGGTGTTTGAGGTTTCAGTCCCTGCCATGAGGTCTAAAAATAAACCATCAGTGTGTAGTTATTTGAAGTAATTGTATAAATCTTGTACCATTTGTCTCCAAGTGATACGGGATAAGAAGTCTTACCTTGAAAAAGTAGTGAAAAGTGTGCTCTCCCATTCCATACTGGATCCCAGACGCTACAACGTATGTGGAGAACATGGTCTTGTTCTGAAAATAATCATTTGGAAAAAACTAGTTTAGTTTGATGTCCTAAGTCTATTTAAATTGCAGCCCATGCCTAAATTCAGCCTGGAACATCTATCAGGACCCTCATCTACCATCATACAATCATTGTCCCAACAACACCAACCACCCATTGTCTAACTTTGCCCACGGCGATAATGCTTACTGTCTAATGTGTGTCAAATAAATATGCATACAATGTGCAATGCAGCTTCGCCAATGCTTCTCTTTGTCTCCAAGTCTGTATTTTTCAGAATTTAGAAAATAACTTCTAAAAAAGTGTAAGTGAAACTAATAATGATGCCACGATTTCTCAGTAAATGAAACACCTGGACCTATTATTGGCAAACACAGAGTGTAGTGAAGTTGTTTAGCGCTTCAGACGGAGACAGAAAGAAGATGCAAGATTACTCAATAATAATGATGATGAGAATAATATAGACAAACCTTTTTACCCAGTTTAATCACCAACTTCTCAAGATCATTGTGTGCTTTGAAATTTGGATGGGGTCTTTGGCGTCGGAAATCTTCATCGGTGAAAGGACGCCCTTCACCCTCCTGCCATTTTATACAAGTATTACGTGAATTTAGAGAATCACAATAACATTTAGTGCAGATCGCCACAGTCTTCTTAATAGTAAACAATGAGCTGCTTTCATTAATACAGTCTTAATGTCAACGCGATGTGAATGTATATACTACTCACTGGATCTATGGGTTTTCTGCATGCCCATGTCATGACTGTTGACACAAGGATAAACATTTTTCGCCCAGTAAAATTGTCCAATTGATTATGAAGAGCTGAGGAAAACATAGAGCATAAATGTAGTGACTTAAAGTGCCCCCTATTTTATATATAGAAGAATTTGAATAGAATTTGCATCAAATTAACCAATGCACTCAAGAATAACACTAGATGACTTCTATTGTTCTGTGGATAAACACAGTAGTGCCACATACTTGTAACAGCCCAGAAAGCCTCCTCCACTTGGTCCTGATGTTGTGTTGTGTTATAAACTATTACATCACAGTCCATTAGTTTAGGAAGAAGCTCCTCCCTTGTCAGCTGCTGAAATGAAGCATGCCATACATTTATTTTTTTACCAACGGTGTTATGATTAATGCAAAAGTATTTTTAGATCAAGATGCTCACACAGTACTGTTCCTTCACATTAGCCGTGTTTTCACTTGATTCTTCAGAAACAGTTCCCACAACCGTAAAGGCTTTGTCTGAACTGCCGGTGTCCAGCTCCTCCTCACCTTCGCCATGAGCTCCAACAACAGAATCAACTAGGAACTACCACAGTGTGACATTAGAAAACTCATTAGCAATGACAAATTGTGTTTTAGCATGTTAGTTTAGCATTAGCTAGCTTTACAAAGTCACGTTCGCTATTCCCGCGTCAAAGTCGGTTACCTTTGCGATATATTTAGATGAGTAAGAGTCAATGTTGTTGACAAAAACCCGTTTATGTTTGGGTTTGACTTTCTCCATTTTAGTCAAATAAAAGAAAACTAGTTTATTCGACTAGCTCGAGCGTTGGGAGCTTGGTGGAAGCTGTTAGCGTCACGTTGTCATGGTGACAGTAGTCACATGGTGGCAGCGTCACATTTCCACAAACGCGTTATCATTCTGGATTGCAAACATGTACAATCATAACTCCACGCAGACATATGATTTAGATAAATAAATACACACAATTAAAGTGTTTTATGGTAATTGTTTTGGAGAAACGACTTAGGCCAACAATGTCCTTGTAAATCATATCTTTTTTTTTATGACCGATACTGTAATGACCATGACTCAAAACAAGGCTAGAACAATGCTGATTCAATTAGCAAATAATAATTTATCTTTCAATTACCGGTAAATCATTCAGAAAAGCATTCAAACAATTAAATATTCCCTTAATACTGATACATACCAATTTATTTACAAGGTTACAGTAAAAATGTAGTGCTTTATTCCAAAGTAATATTCCCTGTTTGATTTACAAAATAACAATAATTTATAGCCGCTAAGTCTACTTTACACACCCAAATAGTCAAGTCAATTCTCAGCAGCCTTCTCAGCAGTCACATTTCAGTCGATTCAAAGTCACAGGTCGTGCATTTACTCTGCCTCCACAGCAAAGTTATCAAACTGAGCCAGTTCAAAAGAGTTTGTCCCAATGGCCGCCCAGCCATTTTTAGGAGTGAGCGCCACAGCATGCTTCCACAATGGATAACCATTCAGTAGCCCAGAAGCATACTGTCCCTGAAAAATAAATATATCATTTGGTAAGATAATGGTTGATGCCTTTATGATGAAGATAAATACAATGAAATAAATAAATAATAATAATAACTTACTTGGACTTTAAGTGTCAGTGTGTGCCAACCATACGCACGGGTACCAGACAGGCCCTCTGCAAGCACCGTCTGTCCAGCTAGAAGGAAACAAATGCAAGTTTTACAATGTATTAAGCCATAGTAGACACCCGCCAGGCTTATCAGTATGACAACAACACAACAATAACTGCTCTATTAAGGGCAGTTAGACCCCTCACCTAGGTCATTGGTAACTTTGTATGTTCCGTCTGCAAACACCCAGTAGAAGACTCCTCTGGCGCTGCGGATGGACTGGCCGCCTTTGTCCACTCTGGCCGCAATGAACACACCTCCGGTCTTTACCTTCTCCATGAAAACGTCACAAGTCACAGTCACATTCTGCCTATAAGAAAGCAAAAGAAAGGTTCCATTTTAAAATCTAGTTGCCGATCACGATGCAAAGAAATACTGATTTTATGATATGATTTGTTTTTTCACGTCGACCGTATTACCTATACAATATGTGGGCCACTGTATAAAATCAAACTTTCAGATACACGTAAATGCTGTATTTCTTTTACCTTCTAGTTCTATAATAGTAACAATTATCCATCTTAAGTTTATTGTTAGATCAACTATTCCTTATTAGGGCTGGATAATATATTGCAAATTAAAGTTATTGCGAGAAGTACTTCTTACTTACCAGTGCCAATCTCCAATGACACTAATGGTCTGATCAGCGTCTGTGGCCCATGTAATCGGCATTTGAGTGATAGTTTGCCTTAAAGTAAAAACGTGGGGCCCTGGATCGGTCAAATTGATGTAGTATTCGAATACTCCCGTCTGGTCAGCGAAGTTTGGCGCCTCCGAGAAAGGAGGGTTTTCTGTTGGGACATCAGGACAAAACATTCATGATGTTCTTACTTCAAATCTATCTATCCTCCATTAAGTTCATTTCATTTTGACACCACTTATAAAATCTATTGTCTCATGGTTAACCTTGCGTTTTACTTCCGACTTTCCCAGGCTGATTTAGGCACTTAATTTACTGTACGTGATAATAGGACCTGTCCTTTAGCACAAAATAATAAGCACATAATCAGAATAAATGAGATATGTAGAATTGTTTTTTATCAGTATTGAGTTAGTATAGCACAATAGAAATACTGGTGTACTTACTGTTATCAAAATTGTCTTTGTAAACTTTTGGAAAGGGTGCAGAGGGAGGTGGGTCGGGATAGCTGCCTTTCAGGCCAGTTGTTACTGTAGTTATGGTGTAAACTTCATCCTCTTGCAAATTCAGAGTAAACGCTCCATCCACAAGCTATAAAAAAAGACACTTCATGAGTTGGCTTGATTATAATTACTGGCAATCCTTCCCAAACAGTTTGGAAACAAGCACACCCGGGAAAATAATTAGATTTTTGGAGTATCTAAGTCGTGAGTAAACAGGAATAAACCAGGACCAGGAATAAATATGGTGAAAATTATGACTTTCTTCATATCCAACTGGGACAAGGAATGAAGGGAAGCTTTAAGAAGAGAAGAAGAAACCCACATAATCCAGTGTAAGATCTGATGCCACTGACTCACGCTGCCTTACCTTTATGGGACCGAGCATCTCAAAAAAGGCTGGCTGTTTGGACTGGAAGTTGAACTGTGATCGCCAGACTCGCAGCTCCTTGATAGAAGCCTGAACAAAAATGGCAACCTTTAAACTAAGACGTCTATAAAACAAAAACACATGAATGTTTTCTTACTTAGTGGAACTTACAAATGACCCATTGAGATGAAAGGTTGCACTTTGGGCCGTCACGTTAAAAGGAAGAAGTGGAGGTCTAATACAGATGGAGTGATCGTGAGTCTGTGGAGAAAATTGTTAAAAAAAATAATAATAAGATACATTACATTACATACAATCCTTCCTAGAATCCAAAGGTGAAAACAACACTAAAACATGGCCAAAACCTCAAACAAATGTGATCTAAATGTAGTATATATATACCATTGTCTCTATAACAACTGTGAGATTCCCTTTGCCGTCAGTGAGGGCGACGTAGCTTCCTCCTTGCGCTAAATGGCCCACAGTCTGCAAGTAGGTCCACCCAGGCTGAGTAAACTGCGTGGTGTGGGCTAGAAAGAAGACAGGGTTAAAAACATAATCCATGTTGAATGATACCGTACAATGGGAGTATTTTGTTTAACCTCTTACCCCCCACTTTAACAAAGCGCATTTTCTCTGGTTCGGCTTGACCCACATCTGTAAGCTTCTTGACTGAAGAGCTTGAAGCGTTTTTAATTATTTTTTAGTTGGGTTTTCATAGTGATTTTTTTGTGTGTGTCTTTTTGTTGCCTTTTCATCAACTTTTTGACTTTTTTTTTGTTGTGTTTAAAAAAAAGAAAAAATTATTGGGCTTTTCCAGCACGTTTTTGCCGCCATTTTATTGTGTTTTCGTCCCTTTTCTTTTCATTACTCTTTTTTTTAGATAGGAGTAAAGCTGAACTGGAGAAAAAGCGCTCGCTTCAGGTGGGGGTTAAGCGGTTAAATAATAAAATAATGCAGACCGGTGATCCAGATGGGAGACTCCACGACATAGTTGTTGCTCCAGGGCTCCTCAGCCGTCATCAGCCCATCGCGACTAAAAGGAAGGTCCTCATAGTAACTGGCGATCAGATTCCAGGTAATGGTTCTGTAATGAAAAAAAGGAAGACTTTAGCAGAGTGGTTTAAATAAATGTTTGAATGTACTCTAACAATAGTAATGTAATAAAAAAAAAATAAAACGTGTAAAAAAAAATCTCCTTTTTCACAATACATTTTTACTTGAAAATATGCTCAAGTATTAAGTATTTGCATAGCCACAACAGGAAGTTAAGTAGAGTCATTTAAGTTTCAACTCAATGCTTGAACTTGCATTTGCTTATAGTTATTTAAAAAACAACCAGTACGAAAAAGCTAAACTGAAACATTTAGTTCTGTCACTTGTAACTCACGACGTCATGAATCCGTTGACGTAGTTCTGGTTGAGGATTCGGGCCCAGCAGCCTCCTCCCACCTCGTCATTGAAGGTGCTGTAGTCCTCAGAAGACCACAGCGGCTTCCGTGACACCAGAGCGTCCAGGACGGTCTTGGTGCCCGGATAGTGGGCCCTAAAATCAGAAAGGAAATTTCAAACACTCATGCACGACCTACACAATACAACTCCCCACCGTCACATACACTTTTTTTTTTTAATGTAAAATATTTCATGCAATGTCATTAAATATTGCATTTCTAGTGTACAGTGCAACATCAATTCAAGCCATAACCATTCAAACCCCTGTTAGTAGCCATGCAAGAGAGCCACACGAAAACACGCATTCGCCCAGAAACAACAACCAGCTAAGTGCTCGTCCTACCCCAGGACGTCTATGGCTGCGCTGAGCTCGGGGTCCTTCAGCACAGACAGGGCTATGGGCTCCCACTGGTTGTCACTAGCTACAATTCTGACGTGCTCCAAACCCTGCTTATCCAGAGTGTACCGCAGCAGCTACAGGCAGTGGCAGTCGAGAAGAAACGACAAAGACAGAACCAGAATAGTATTTAGATGTAGGAGTTATGGTGAACTTAAGATTATAAATGATCAGACAAATGAATGACGGACATGCAGAAGTGAAGTAGGGCAGCACTGACTATTTGAGACGGCAATTAGAGGTGCATTTTATGTTCTTAAACTCGAGATTTGCTGCGCACATTTTAACCTCTTAACCCCCTCCTGAACCGAGCATATTTTCACCAGTTTGGCTTTACCCAAATCTAAAAGCTTCTTGAAAAAAGTGTCAAAATAGCGACAAAAATTAGGATAACGCGTAAAAAAAAAGAAGACAAAATCAGGACGAAAATGTGACAAAAACGTGCAGGAAAAGCAACAAAAATTTACAACGAAAAAGCCACAAAAACGCAAAACACGTAAAAAATGTGCTCAAACCCCTCCACCACGTTGCGGTGGCGGTTCCAGGACATGTTGCTGCCCTCTGTAATAGACAACAGCGACCACCCCCTGCATGAGTTGGTGATGAGGCAGAAGAGCTCCTTCAGTGAGAGGCTGCTCTCACTCTACTGCTCAAAGGAAGGGCTCAGGAAATCTTTCTTGCCCAGAGCGATCAGGCTATATAACAAATCCGTGGGTGGGAGGGGCTAAATGGGAATTGATGGTTTTACAGTACTTTTATATTTATTCTCTGCACTGTCCTATTTATTGAATTTTTTCTAGTTTCTTTTTAATCCAATGTTTTTATGTGTGACTTGTTTGTGCAGCTGATGAACTGAATTTCCTTCGGGATTAATAAAGTATATCGTATCGTATCGTATGTTGATTTTAATTTAACTGCATATCATTTTGCTGCCCTAAAGTAATAATTTGTTAGTTATGGTGAAAATGCAGTCCTGCTTTAAGAATTGAAATGTTGCCCCATAGTGTAAGCCTGTTACTGCAAACAGCCACAAACATTAATCTTTGATCCATGTTGACGGCACAGTGTGAGGTTACGTGAAACTAAAGCAGGTGAAGAGTGTACAGAAAGAAAAGGCACACCCTGGTCCCCGTGATTTCCTCACCTGACTGTCACATGCTCAGGCCGTGTGGCTGTTATACAACAACAACAACAACACGCTTAAACAGGACATACCTGCACCTCTCTCTAAACTACCAGTAGTAGTTTCGTCACATACTCACCCAATGACTTTAACAGCGCTGTAAAGCACGGGATCTACATTAACACTGCTGGCGATGCTCCAGTCGCCGTCTGCAGCGATGATGCCCACCACTGAAAGACCCGCTTTATCCAGAGTGTCCCGGAGCACCTCGACAACAAACACACTCTCTCAAGACCTGCCTATTTTCATCACTCTTAACAATTGTTTTAAATCTATCAGGTGTTGTGCCAGATGGGTCAAAGCTTAATGTTGGTGGCTGCTTCTCACTGTGTCTGTGGTGTATGAAATGACATCAGCGTGAAAGTCTTACCTTTATGTATTTGCTGTCAAAGTTCCTCTCATTCCAAATCTAACAAATACAGGAAGTATTTTAGGATTTATTTTGCATTCACATAATACTGTATTATTAGGTTTTCAATGCAAAAGAAAGTAGACATTAACTACATAAGAATAGATTTCTGTGTCATGTGCAGCTCAATGACGTCTACCAATATAAAAAGATGTAATGAAATGTATTTAGATGAGATGAACCTGTCAACTCACTTATATATATATCTAAAAAAAAATATATATATATATAGTCCATAACAATCTTCATTCAGCCACATTCACATATTAAAAAGTGCAAAAGAGAGAGGAGAAGGGAAACGTATTGCACTAATAATCCGGTTCAGGAGCCGGACCATTTGCGGCTTGTAAATTAAAAGGGGCATTATGCAACTTTTATGCAAAAAAAATAGTTGATATTTGTGCTTATTCGACCTTGTAGTGTGGTCATACACTCATACACCCAGTGGCTGTATGAGTGGTCAGCATGGCGCCTTTACTTTTCATCACGGTGGTCTCTACCGCGCTCCAGCATCAATTGTTTTGTAGGTATTCTGGTGGGAGGGTCCGTTCGCAGTGAAAACCTTCCAAGCAATTGATCCTGCAGCCTCCTAGAGACCACTGTGAAGGAACGTAAAGGTGCCATGCTGACCACTCATACAGCCGCTAGGTCACTGCAAGGTCAAATACAACAAATATATATATTTTTAACGCATCAAAAGTTGCATAATGCACCTTTAAGCAAGGACTATACATTTTAGAAATGCATTAGTCTTGATCTAAATTTGAGTCAGTCCTTGTCAAGACATAATTAATTCATAGTTTAGCACTGGTCCAGTTCACACTTACTAAAAATGTATGCCACTCTTCACACATAAATGCAGTATTTTCACAAAAAAGGTCAAGAACGGAGATTAATGTGTACCAGATGTTTCCATTGTTTGCCGCTTCTGTTGAAATGTAATGTTTTTTTTACCTCCGAGTGCACCAATACCTACCCCCACATACTGGATGTCAAGGTCGTGGTACTGCTTGGCTCCGAGGATCCAGTTCACCACGTACAAAGCTGTGACGTCGGGAAAGTCGTACGGCCAGTTCTCGCCACGTCCGACCCATCCGGGAAAGGCCCACGGCAGACCTCAGATAACACAGACACAAACTGTTGCAACTTTAAGGAAAACCTTGAGAAACCGCTGAAATGCCACAGAAAAGTTTCATTGCACTAAATGGCTTCAGAATTGCAACGTCATCGATTAGTTATCTGAAACCGTCATTGGAAAACAGATGACCAGCATGAGCAGAGAAAGACAGTGGTCCTACCGATAAGAGTTATGTCGGGGTTCCTCTTCTTTGCTTCTTTCATGAGCCACCACTCATAGCCTCGGAAGTAGTTCTCGTCGTCTTCATAGTGCATGTGTGAAGGCTCTGTTCCATCTAGGAAAATAAACACCGGCACTTGCTTAAATTCATAACTAGTATTATGTCAAAGATGGGCCTACTGTACAAGGAGTCAGCTTCAACAAAACAGGACAAAATGCAAATACTCACCTGTAGTTTGGGCGTCTCCTCCAATCTCAACCTTTAATATGTGCAATGATGCCCCAAAGTTTGGCTAAAGAATGACATAATAAAGTTTAGGAAAAAAAAATGTAAGCATACATAGTGGTTGAAATGATAAGAAATGTTTTACCTTAAACAAGTAGTCAAGAATCTGGCTGCGATAAGGCTCATCGTAGTTAACCAGTAGTCGAGAAGTTGCCTAGAAAACAATGAAGGAGCACATTTTCTATAAATAAAAGATATATAATTTTAACTTTATTTTATTGTGTGTCCTTGTATCACACTAAAACTTTACTCAGCAGGTATTCGGGACTCTACTCTTTACTTCTACCCAAGTTGAATAAGAAGACTGATACATTTAGAGCAGTGGTGCCCAACCAGTCGATCCCGGTCGACCGCAGACCGATCCCAAGTCGATCGCGAGTGGTGTAGGGGTTAGGGAAAGGACAGGATTTCGTGATCGTAATACTAACGCAAAATCAGCGCGCCACACTGTGACTATTTGCACATATTTTTCTGTTTGGTTCATATTAAGGACAGTTATGGCTATTGCCCATCATGCAGATTGGTGTGTGTGTATTTGTGCTATACAGCAAAGTCTGCAAACTGGCAAGTGTGAGTGGAGTTTGTCTGTGTGTGTTTGAGAGAGGAAGGGTTTGCGATGTGACGTCTAGTGGTTGTGTGAGTGTGACAATGAGGGGGATCGCCCTGTCGTCACGTCCGAGGCACTGGTGGGCAACGCAAATGTATTAAATAGATATTAATAGTGCTATGGTGGGTCAAAACATCGTTCACAAACAGAGCATTGCATCTGTGAAAAGATAAGTGCTGTAAAGGATCTGGGATTTAAATTAACAACTCTTCAAGCTCGTAAAAATCAGCTGTTTGCCCACCAGTCACCAAAACATCCGGTGAAAATCGCGGAAATAAACAATAACAGCGATCCTCCCTATAAGAAAACGTGTTGTAAGGTTAGTTACTGCAGACTGGAAACGATGTTGACCCTGAACTGGTGGATCTCTCGGGAGGTTGGCTACTTGAAAAGTAGATCTTGGGTCAAAAACGTTTGGGCACCTCTGATTTAGAGGTACTTTGATATGTGGATGACTTAACCTCTTAACCCCAACCTGCACCACTTTTTCGTCACAGTTTTATTATTTTTCCGTCACATTTTGGTCACTCTTTAGTCACACTTGTCACATGTTTCGTCACATGTTTGACAGTGTTTTTCAAACTGGAGACAATGTGCTCGGTTCAGGTGGGGGTTAAGAGGTTAAGTAAAACACATATTTGCATCAGTATTTTAGCCACTTTGCCCATCTCTGTTGAAGATATAAATGAGGCTAAAATGTATGTGTTTAATCATTCAACTTACAGAACAACCAGGAAGTGGACCAAAACAAAGTCCCCTTCACTCACCCCTCCGCCGCTCAAGCCTCCGATCCCGTCAAACACTCGGCCCAGTCCGCCTTTATCATCGAGCACGTAATCCCCACATTCACCGGCGTCTAACGTCAAACTCAGCAGTAAAAACACCAGCGGAGCTCCTCTGGGCTTCATGGCGCCCTGTGCATTGTTGAGGAGCGCGAAAGCAGTGACGTGCCTGGGCTGTGTGTCACGTGACGTTACGCCGGGGGCACGTGGTTCATGAACGTTACTTTGTTTTTTAAAGCAATGGGCAAAACGATGTGATATATTGCAAATAACTATGCCAAATCGGGGGAAGGATTTGTTTTAATACAGTAAAACGAATCTCGGCGTCAACATATCAACGGAGTAAACCTTTATATTTTATGGCCACAAGGTGTCACTGTTGGCCACTCAATGTGTTCAGGTCCATGTCGATTCTGGGCAGGGGATGGATGATTGATTTATAATTCATGTGATGTGTGGTGGGGTGAATTAAAACGTCCTTGATTGATTTCACGGGTAATTGCTCCGTTTAAATAATAATATAAAGTATACCTTAACCTTAACGATAGGCTAAAAGTAAAACCACACAAATAGGCTAGTCCAAAGCATACTTTATTGCACACAACTTTTTTTTTTTTATCTCCAAACTTTAAACATTTCTGCATTATGATAAACAACAAGTCTTCGTCACAATTTATGTGAAAGAAGTGGACTGGATGGGGTGAAAATCACTCCATGTTCACAACAGAGGCAGTCCCTTGTTCCCACATACGATTATTATAATTTCTTCTCTCAAATGTATACTTACTGTTAACTATGTGCAGCACTTTGGAACTGTCATATTTACGCCCAATATGTTCCCTAAAATAGTGGCCTGCAAGTAATTCAAGTTCAGAGGTGGGTAGTACTCGCGTACATTCAGTAATGTTTTGAAGTAACTGTACTTTTGCACACACATGGGTCTCATGCGTGTGTTTGTACTCTTGAATCAAATCAAATAATTACTCGCTGCACCGTGAGTAAATCTTTCAGTGAAAAATCTTACATTTTGACGTACAATAGGTGTACTTTTGTGTTGTTTACTTAAATCTTCATAATTATTTCTTTTTATATGTTTTATAGGACATTCTTTGAAAATATTGCAATTTACACATTATTTCATGTTTTGTTTCTCGTCTTTTGTCACTACTGAACGTTCAAACAGTTACTCAGTACTCACAGTACTCACGTAAAAAATTTACTCATACTTGAGTAAATATTGTGGATACTCTACCCACCTCTGGCTAAGTTATAGGTTCCTAAGGTTTAGCAAAAGCTTGGATTTATATTTTAGCTTATTTTATTCATTTTATTTATTTAATCCCTACACTCAGATATTTTATCACCAACGCTGCCGGCATACCGACATACTTCTGTGACCATCAATCAATTATTTAGACACGAAATTCACTAAAGCAAGGTGGTTGAAGTGGTATGGGCATGGACAGAACGACTTATAAACGGTACAGTTTCTTTAGAAAAGTTGGAACAAGATTAGTGCTACACTCCCCCTCACTGCAAGACACATTTATTCTTTTTTCCTCCCCCCAATGAAGCTTGTGAGGCAAACTCTCTCTCCACCTCCGCTCGAAGTCCGTCCTTCCTGTGCTTCTCCTCTGCCTTTTGTTCTTTCAACAAATATTTCTTTTCTCTTTTGGACATTTTCATCACCGCTTTGAACATCTTTGCGGTATAAAACTTCCCCGCGTTCTCCGTCACCATTCTGTCTATTTTATCCAGCAGGTCATAGGTCTGTTGGGGATTGCTGTCTTGGTTGTTAAAAACGTGGTACCTCCCATAACAAGTGTCTATCAGCTGCTGGAGATCTTCACTCCTCGAGATAAACTGCTCAATGGTCATTTTTTTCAGTTTGTCACCGTACGTGAACAAGACGAGTGAGAACCTCGCCGTGTCCATCCCAAACGCCTTCTGTATCAGTCTGACGGTCTCTTTCTCCTCCGCCGTGAACCTGCCCAGCCTCAAGACCAGCAAAAAGGCGTGTGGGCCCGGCGCCGACATGGAAACGCACGTGGCGATCTTTTTCAAAACTTCTTCCTCTGTGAAATTGGTGTCAAACAGTCCGGGCGTGTCGATCACAGCCACGTTGCGCCCTCTAATGGTCGCCTCCGACTGTTGGCAATGGTATGTCCAGGATGAAGAGGATAGTTCCGATTCAAACTCCTGTCGACCCAAGATGGTGTTCCCGGCTGCACTCTTCCCGGCTCCGGTCTTCCCCACCAGGATCATCCGGAGCTGGTCTTTGTTCTTTTGCTTCTTGGATCCTCCTATGCAGATAAAAGACACGGTTGTTTCACATCATGCAGATCTTTTTAGTAATGTATTGCCATCCACCAACAGATCCCCACAGGAGGATCCAAATGACTACTTTCAGAAAACCTTTGCTACGACACATGTGGTGAAAAATGTGGAGAATGGATGACACATTGGTCAAGACATTTTTGACAGAAAATAATGCAGAATATATAGGATTATATAGAGGGAGGTCATACTCTGAAAAGGAGGAAATAAAAAAAGGATTCATTCAAATTCAGCCTTGAAAAGGATGTCTATCTTGTCCCAATGCGCTTTCAGGACGATATAGTTGCCAGAAAATACCCAGAAATCAATTTTGAGGTGCTTGAGAAGCCGTAGGAAGTTACATTGCCACAAACTTGAATCAGGGGTGGGAATGTTAATGGATGGCACTGCATTCACACCCATGGAAAGTATGGTCTACCATCCACAACCATTGTTTTAGAGTCAGGAGTGACCCAGCACGATGGAGACTTATTACAAAACCAAGCAACTCAGTATTACTTTGCACATATATTTAATAAAGTTCACGTTCAACAAAAATAATAGTATACGGCATCATTTACAAATAATCATTTGAAAGTAACACAGTGAACACATAATAATCACTAAATTGTTTTGTGGTTATTGAAAATAAAAATGTCTGCAATTATATGCTATGTCAATGCAGACTTCAAGACAGAGGGATAATCACTCAGTCGGCCTTAGAATAGAAGAGAGGGAAAACTCTCTGCTCACTCAAACCTATAGGCCTTCATGTTATATATACAACTTTTATCCTGAGATACAATCCTGTATTAAGTATGTTGATTTAGCAATCAAATGTATGCAGTGTCAAACGTGTCAAACAGTACTTTCCCATAACTATCAACACACCGAAATAGTGCATCCAGAGTTTGCATCTGAAGTATCTGCTCACTGCATGCGACATCCCTTGGACACATGTATGGCCAGCGCCCCTACACCCGCCCCCACAGCCGCTCCAGCTGCTATTCCGATGGCCAGCCCGATTGGGCCTCCTACAATTCCCAGAACCCCCCCGATGGCGGCACCGCAGGCTGTACTCACAGCGATGACCGGGGCAGACGTGAACTCGTTGGACCTCTCGGCTCTCATCCGCGCCTCATTGTGATATCGGATGTTGACGTTGCTTTCCTCGCGGTGGTAGACCTTCTGGTTATTGCCGTATTTCGCTCTCAGTTGCTCCAGCTCCTTCATGCGTTGTTCCTCTAACTCCTTCCAAAGCCGCTCTTTCTCCTTCTCAATGGCCGCCTCTGCCTTCTGAAACATCTCGTTGGTGTAGAACCCTCCTCCATTGGCTTGTATCATCTCCTCAATTTTATCCAACAGTTTATACGTTTGTTTCTCATCTTTGATCTCGTTGTTGAGGACATGGTAACGGTTGTGGCACCCCCGGACAAGCTCTAGGAGATCGGCGCTTTCGGCGATGTAGGACTCGATGCTTTGACGCCGTAGCTGATCGCCGTGCGTGAACAAAACCATGGTGTAGTTGGCCGCGTCCTCCCCGAAAGTGGTTTGGATCATTTGCACGGTATCTTTCTCCTCCTTGGTGAACCTGCCTAGCTGTAGACAAATCAGAAACGCATGCGGCCCGGGCGAGGATAGGGAAATGCACATCTTGATGCGGTTCAAAACTTCTTCTTGGGTGAAATTGGTGTCGAAGAGGCCTGGGGTATCGATTATAGCGAGTGACCGCCCGCCGATGAACCCTTTTGCTTTTTTGCATTCCGACGTCATGGAGGCTGGGGAGAGTTCGGACTCGAAAGCCTCTCTTGCCAGGATGGTGTTTCCGGTTGCGCTCTTGCCCGCTCCGGTTTTGCCGACCAGTACGAGCCTCCATTCGCCCTGGTCGTAGCCCTTATAGCCTGTCGGACACAAATGGGCAATTTTCAGATTCTTTACGGTGATGATGCCCGTTTCTCAAATGGGGACAGGAGCCAGAACAACATCAGGGCCACTGATCATTGCAGTGTTTCAGAACTGTGGTTTTCAAACTTTCCACAACAGGAACCTCCTCGTAAGACATTTAGCTTTCTAATCAAGACTAGATCAAGACCAAATCTGGACAACATTCGGACTAAAAATTAGCTAAAACGGATATTTGACTAAATCATGACAAACCTCCAAATTATGACAAGACCAAACTGTTGTCTCTAAGAATAAGTTTATGTCATTGTCCAATAATGTTTAATAGTGAGAATTGCATTGAAAAGGTCTGTTAATAATGTATATTTGGTAAGCACAGTCCGATGAAAAGAGAACTTTGGTCATGGAGTGATTTGGTTCATTACAAAAGCTGTCTCGATTTACCGGACTGTGCTTATTTAAGAACCTGGATGCATGACATATATTTGTTGTTGTTTGTAATTGGATAAACATCATGTTAGGGCTGGTCAATCTCAATAATTATTATGGGTCTTTATAATCATCAGGTCTACTGCAATTTCTTTGGCAGAAACAGAAACTAGTATTGGAGTTTGGACGAGACAATGGGAGATTTTCGAGTGGAGGAAAGCGTTTGTTGTCGTCTGAGCTGCGGTTTGTTTAAATGGTGTGTCTAAGTTCACGAATCAGCTACAAGTGTCTGTTTTATTATGAATCGGAAATTGAAATCGACCAATATGAGAAAAAAACAATTGAGATCCATTTTTTGCCATATTGTGATGTTACCGTTTGACATAAGAAGATATTTGTTATCAAAGAGCCACATCCTCATCAACACTGACTCCTCCCCCAGAGAGAGGGACATCATCACATAACACAACCTGAAAGCAACCAACATTGAACAACAATTTTGAAGTCTTACTATTTATTTGACCTTGAAAGGATTCCAAAGTTCATCATCTTTTTTTCAATGCATCTCTCCTTTCTGAGGCTAATGTATATTGTACACTGTCCCTGTTCAAATAAATAAATAAATAAAATAAGGAGTCCGGGTCCCAGAAGGACCCTAAAAGCACCGGCACGGGCCTATACAAAATGGAAATCTAAAAAAGCCCGATCATTTATTGTGGTAAAAGGTAAACAAAGAGGAATTCATGATTTCCTACTTACATAAATTACTACAGACCAGTAGAATGTGTTGATTCCACTTCAACAATACATATCTTTTATCACACGAGGAGCGAAACAAAAGGGCCGGTGCAGCAAGAAAAAAAATCTGACCTGCCTGCATTCTGCAAAGTCACGAAATGCTGAGGATTTCAATCAATGACAAAAACAAAACGAATCGTGTCATTGGGATAGTTGCCAATGTCGAACAAAACCAAAACGAGATTAATATGAACAAGTTAGAGATAAAGCTCAATCTGGTGAACCTAAAGTAAAAGTCAACTCTTTATAGACGCAGAGGACCTTTTTGTTGTATTTAGGTATTTTCTTTGTATCAGCAGTTACCAAAGAGCTGCTTATAGTGCGACCTATGACATGACTGCATAAACAATGCACGTGGTTGCACCCAGTCTGGTTTGTCCCGTTTCTTACCAGGGATTCACATAAGTAAGTATACAGTAAGTAGGTAAGTATCCTTGTAAATAATTAATGTTACTTCTAATTTGTTTGTTGTCTTTGTTTTACATGATAGTTGAGTCATTTAACCTGATTTAGGGCAGTTTACAGTATTGAGTCATAATGAGTCAGATTACATGCTGACTCATTATGTCACCATGTAATATGACATAAACATGCTTTTTTTTTTTATTCTGACAGGAAATCATTTGTTGTCTTGATAATTCTCGAATGACTAAGCATAGAGACTTTTATTGGCGCGTACAATTTTAACCTCATATACTGTAAGATGAGCACCACATTCTCCCACCAACTCTACAACCTATTGAGTCACCAAAATGTGCTATAATTTTGCAGATATTTTACATTTTCATAGCATCTGACCTGCATATGCGCTCATGTTGAACCCGTGTCCAGTCAATGAAAAAGTCCTCTTGCCTCGTCCTGGTCATGAATGGGCACTGTTTCACCTGTTTCTCTGAGCTCTTAAAACACGGCTGTGGGCGTTGGCTCCGTCCTCTGAAAAACCAGTCTTTCAGAACTCAAGCAGAGCAGCATACTTAACACAAGAGTCACGGCAGGATGAGAGTAGTACTTATTCAGTTTCACTATATGCATTTAAAAATAGACAATGTGTTATGTCATCGTTGGTCCATGCAACAAAAAGTCAACTTTATTTCCTTGATATTTCTTTTTTGAGGGAGTTATCAGATCGAGATGTGTGAACCATCATCTTTATTCTTTTATTTCATAATTAAATAGGAATTCTCGGTCGAGGTATAGACACAGTGGCATTTCTTGATTAAGTCGGCAGGCAGATTCGTGGTTAACCAAATTACTTCTTCCAGGGCCTGGGCTTGGTAACCGAGTTCCCACAGTTTGCAACGTGTGCAGTGAGACTGTCGGCCTTCACAATCAAGACATATCCATCATTACTGATTTATAGGAAATACTTTAATTCATGCTCAAAAGTTCCTGCCAAGTATGATTTATCTATTTACCTTTTACTTGCTGATTTTCGCCTTTAAATAATAACATTAGCACAAGTGAAACGTTTAAGTTAAGGTAACTCCAGTTTTGTTTGTGCAGCATGTTCGCTTCCAGTAAGACAGTGTGCATAACTCTAAACCTGTTCAGTGTTACTTACCGGTAATGTTGGCGGGACATCGCAAACATCTTGGCAATTGGTGATAAGCGATTTACTTTTAGTGCTCAGCTCTGTCAGGAATATGACGTTGAGATGAGTGTAGTTCCTGAAAGTAGTTAGTATTGTATTATAAAGGGCATAAACTATAACAAAACAATTCTTATTATCATACAATTAAAAATGACATCAAAATATATGTAATTCATTAAACAAAAAGTCCTTAATCAGATCTGCTACTAGAGGGGACTGTGATGTTCCATTCAGACGAACCACCACTGGACAAAACACCATGTCTGTGAAAGGGTGCACAAGCTGGAATGGTCTTCCAATAACTATTCGAGAGTCTTCCACATTTACAGTATTTCAAAAAAGAGCTTAAACTATGGTTAAAAGCTAATCAATTCTGTGATCACTTGTAAGACTTGATTCATTGCAAAACAAATAATTATTTTCTGCAAATAATGTACCATTGTCAAGTCTCTTTGCTGTCTGGTGATCGGCAGAGTAACCATGTAAAAACTCAGTAAGTGGCTGCAGGTAGCTCATTTCTTTGAGACAAGAGAATGATGCGTGGATGCAACAAGAGAAGGTGACAGAGGCATTGTGGCTCGCGAGACTAAATGGTGTTCCTATCCAAGACACTGATGAGAACCACTTTATATTGTGAATATAGTCTACAGAGTTACATTTAACATTTTCTGGTGGTGTGCTTCGAGATTTTTCTCAATAAAAAAAATGGCCTTGGCTCAAAAAAGGTTGAAAAACACTGGATTATGGAACTTTTTGTTTTCCAGGGCTGGTTGTAAATAGTGTAAATACTCTATGTCCATGTTTGTCTGTTTTTAATTAATCGTTGTCTTAAACATTTACACAAAGTAACTCTATGAGTGTTCATTAATGTGCACCGTCCTCTCCAAATAAACAAACAAAGTAAAGTAAAGAGATTGACACATATCAAAGTGAGCGGAATGTTGTCTAAATCGAATATTGGACTGATAATTAATGCTTTTGTCTAACCTTGTATCAATTATTGTTGTCTTTACTCCAAAAAGTAAATGTAAATGTTTTTGGATTAAAGTGTCCTTCTTTTCCACTATGCTTACCTATTTAGCTTGTATAAATGTATTCCCTTAGTAAATGTTCCAATAAAACAAGGTCACAGATCATTACTTTATGTGCAAAGTTAGGAGTAACATAATAATATTATACATTTAAACGCGCTCCCACACAATGATTCAGTTGTTGTTGTGATAACATAATCCATCCACTCTCACCTTCAGACTTGGATTATGACTAATGCGTTCTTTTCTCACCTCTGGAGGAAATGTCCTTGTCTTCACCACTAGATGGCAGCATTGTCTGTGGGTTTCGCTGTGCGCTCCCACAAAGCCTCACGCTTCCTGCTGCTCGCTCAAGTGTCCGGTATTTACATTTGGTAATTGTCCTCCTGTGGCTCGATTGGGCTCTCCAGAGCTCTGTTTAAACAACTCACAGCCTCTGCATCACAAATTAATGATACACACACACACTGGTCAATGAGCTGTTTACTTAGAGACTGTTGTGCACACAGCTTTGTAACCGGGCTTAAATCAATCTGGCCATACCTGCCAATGAAAGCGGAGGGTGGGGGAGTTTCTTGGGAGAATATTTAGGTTTAGAGAGTTATTCGTCAATGGCTGAGTGGATGGCTTCAAGGTCCCTGGTTGGATATTGGGTTGTGTGGAGCCAATATGGTCTCCCTGTGTTTGGGTGGGTTTCCTGTCTCCTGCTATAGCGCTCCGGTTACCAGGCTAAAACATGCACAAAGCTAGTTCCTCCATGAGATCTGGAGATGGGTCTGTGACTTTCTGTTGCACTTGACAGGTCCAGCGGCTTCACAAGCTTCTCGAAGACCAACTGTGCGCCATTATCCATTCACTCACCACACTCGAAGGCGAGGATGTGTTGCTACAGCTATACCCTGGGGAACTGACTGGCTGACAGGGATCCTGCGGCTACCAACCTGCGCCAACGGGACAAGACTTCTCCGATGGCGATTGGTGATGCAGCTTTAATCTCTTACCTGAGCTTAGACAAGTTGATAGGCACCTGTCTGGTCTTCGTTGTTCGTTCCCGTGGAAGAGCTTGGTCGCTTCCAACTTCACCCCATTTGGAGCCATAGGAATATACTGGGAGAGGCCAAATGCTAACAACATCTTTGGTCGTTTTGCGTGACTGAGGGCACGCACAAAGACCAGACAGGTACGTATCAACTCGTCTAAGCTCAGGTAAGAACATATCTCAGTATGTATAAACTGTGGCCTGTTCCCTTAAGATCTGGCTCTCGGAAAATTGAAAAGCGATCCTTAATCACTTTGGATTTAGCTCGCTCTGAAGTCTCTTCTTAAAACCGATCTGCTCCCCCTAGCATTTAACCGTGAGTCTTTTATGTGTGCAACACTTTGGCCAATCATTTTGGAGTGCTTTCTCTGAAGTGCTTCTGGTCTGTGAAGAGATGCCACCTGGACCACAGTCGCGCCATCACGAAATCAAACCCTCTACATTAGAACACAGAAATGACTTTATAAAACTATATGGCTCGCAGTACAGTAACATGTAAGAATCGTATGGCTTTCCCAGCTAAAATCAAATGATATGAAAACACAGTCTCTTCAAAAAGCTGGCTTTTCTCACATTTGAAAGCTCGCGTGACATGTGTGGGATGTACGTCTCAAAATGTGTCATGAAGTTAGTTGTATTTTTAGACGTCGTAAAATGCAACCTTTTGTTTCCCCACCCTTCTGCCTCCGCTGTTGTTGGCAGGTGCTTTCATCGAGGTCTGAATGCGTGAAATCCACCATTTAAATCCAGTCCGTCCTGTCAGGGGGCTTGATGCTTTAAGTGGCGCAGGTTTTATTCACAGGCTCAACGTTTGTTTCCCCCATTGCTTTTGTCAGAATGCCATTATTTTCCTCTTGATCATAATAATGATACAGTGTTACAAAACCTAATGTTGAAAGCATTTATTGGAACTGAACAGCAAGGTCTAGTATTTGCTCAAAAATATGAATACTTCTAAAAAAAATAATTTTAAAAAAGCGAAATGGATGGATGAGTCATGAACATGGACAATATTTTTTTTCAGCCTTTGTGGGATAAACATGTTGTTTAGAGACAGACAGAAGGGTAATGGGAAAATGCTCTATTGACTGTGCATTGTATATTCTTCCCACTGGGAGATTTGAAAGTTAGGGCTCGGTATTGAAAATCTGCCAGATCCATTCACCTTATTCCGGAAGTTATCGTGGGCGCCGCTGTGACCACCCCATCTCATATTAGTTTACATAGGACTGCAGACACTTTACTACACGGACACAACGCCGGTTTCAGGCCGCCCACAGATTGATATTGATGATTGGGAGAGTGTGACCACTGTGCAACGCCTTCTCCAGCACATCCCGAATATTCTCAATGGGGTTAAGATCTGGACTCTGTGGTGACCAATCCCAAGTGTGAAATGGATGTCTCCCTGAACCACTCTTTCACAATGTGAGCCCAGTAAGTCCTGGCATCTTGAAATTATGCCTGTGCCATCAGGGAAGAAGAAGTCCATTGATGGAATAACCTGGTCATTCAGGATGTTGAGGTAGTTAGCTGATTTCAAACTGTGGGCACATAGTGTTGCTGAACCTAGACCTGACCAACTGCAGCGACCCCATATCAGGACAGTTAGCTAAATCCAGACCGGCAAACTTTTTTTTTGGTCTGGCAATATAGCAATTGATTATTTTATTAACAATAAACTGGTAGGGGCAAATTTAAAAAAAGAAAACCTTTTTTTTTTCTCAATTCAACAAAGTGCCAATAAATAATTTAAACTAAGATCCTTTTGTTTTCATAGCCACTGAACTAAAGATGTAATGGAGAGTGGAGCAGTAAGGCTAATAAGGCACCGCTAACTTAATTGTCCTTGAGGCTAAATCTCCTGTGCATTTAATTAACCCATCAACATGCCCCGGGCAAGTGTGCTTAATGTGAGTCCGAGCATGGGTCAAGGCCACTATCACAGCCGTTAGCGCAGCCAAACATAAGATGATAATTAGCTTCACATGTTTGTCTAGTGATATTAGAGCTTCCTGTTTCCAATTAGGCTTACGAGAGATTTACTACACGTATTTTCGGTTGAGTAGTTTCATATTTCTGCAACCATTGTCTCCTATTCCCTATCTCCTATTTCAGCGAATCGCATTAATATATGGTCACATTTACAGTGCTACGCAACCTCCACCAGGTGCTTCAGTTGCTTTACTTTTCACCCATTACTGCAAGCAATACAAGGAGGAGACAACGTCCAGCGCGGGGACACATTGGCGTCATGTGTTGCTGTTTTAGTCGGTAGCTTTGGGTTCTTCATTTGGCCAGGGCCAGCAGAGAAGGCCCTGCTGGCCCTGACGGCACACCACTGATTAGTTTAAGCAATCAATCAATCAATCAATCAATGGTTTTGTGTAGCCCAATATCACAACATGAGTTGCCTCATAGGGCTGAAACAAACATTAAGGCAATAAAACAGCGCAGTAAATAAGACAATGTAAAGTTCCGGCGTCCAGGCAAACATAATATCCAAATAAGCGTCAGCAGTGGGTGGCGACGAGCAGCTCGGGTGTCCCCTGTCCTTGGCTCTCCAGCACGGCAAGGAAAAACTCAAAAACCCGGTGGGAGAAACGAGAAAACAGTGTTTACTCATACATTCTTACATTTTTTTAACAAAGATCAGACCACATTTTATTACCAATTTAGGCAGAAATGTACTGTAAGAAATTCCAACGGGTTCACATACTTTTTCCACCCACTGTATAATAAAACAAATATTATTATTGTTGCATATTTTATCATCCAATTGTTTTATTTTAAGTCACGGAGCTAAACCAGATAAGGACTGAGCTCCTGGCCCATATGTTGCATAACGCTGTCAATATCTTAAACATTTCCTGGCAAAAACCTCCCATTAGCTCATTTATGATGTACTACACTTGCATCTGTAGAAAATGGCGCTTTCCTTTCAGCTACAGTTGAGAGGCTTGGCCCTCGGTGTTTTGGGGGTGAAGAAAATCGGCACTCGACGACTCAAACTTGCCTACCCCTGATGTAAGACCTGTGAGACTGGGTGGTGGTGGTCGAAAGGACCCATGACACAGATTGTCTACCCCGAGGGCAACTGTGGCTTTAAGTAGTTGCCACTGAGTAGGAAGTGTAAGAATAATTGTCCCATGTGAAGTGCTTTGGGTGACTTGTGTCTGTGAAAAAGGCGACTTAACAGTGTATGTTTAATTTAAATGTTTATATAGACTCAAAATCCCGTTACTTATAAATGCAAAAATAGATATTTCATATTTGTTGGGGGTCCCATAGTGTCTTGCTCCAAACATTATTACCGTGTAGCAGGAGTGTGTCCGGTGTAGCTGCCCTGATGGCAGAGATAAATGTGAGGCCAGTGAGTAAGTGACATCCCTGAGAGAATCTGACAACCAACTACACTGAAAATAGTAAAACCTGTAATAAGAGAAAAGTCCCACGGAGACATGACAAATTAGTTGCAGCACAGTGTTCGGGGGCTGCGGAGGTCCGTAGCTCCCGGGGGATGGGAGGTGTGGGCGTTAGGGGGATACAGACTGCTCCCAGTGGGCCGGAGAATGGAAGAGCAGACACTCCTAATTCAAAGACTGACATCTCCTCCAGCTGTACAGAAAAAAATAAATAAAAAACAGCTGGGACACTTACTGTACACTGATAGTTTATAAAGTGAGGCATCAGCACAAGTGACAAGGTAAAGTCACCCTCAAGGACTAAAACAGCACACACACACACACACACACACACACACATACACAGCCTGCACGGTTGCTAATAGGCGTGGACAAAGTGGAAAATACACACAACTGAAAGTTATAAATAATCTTTAAAGCAACACATCTATAAAGCAACAGACAGGTAATACGAGTGAGAGGGAGAAAAGACTTGTCAAATAAAGACTTCCTTATGCTAAACCATAATTTTACCAAACTTTCCAAACTTTTGATGTTTGAGTTTGAATATATTATGCGCAGTTAAATCCTGCCTGATACGGGTAGACAGATGGTCAGTAAGGACACAGGATTTTTTTTTTATTTGTGCTTCCAGTAGTGACAAATAACAGCATCTGTACATTCATGTATGTGAAGTTTACATAAGCAAAGGTCAAACAGTGCGGTTTACAGAGTTAAGAGACTCCACTTTTCTCTGTAGAGTATTTGAATGCCATCTATGCAGAACTCTAATACATTCAGAGATGATCTTTTTATTACTTACTGGCCTCATTTCCCGGTGGATAATGTCTCTTCATCACCAGGACATCTCTCCCTGTCCTCCTCTCGGCCCCATGTGGAGCTTTAGATCATAGTGACACAGTGTGGTGGATTGTGGACTGGAGAAAAATATATTCAGAAAGTGACATTTGCAGCCTTTGTCTTGGAGTTGTGGTTTTGCAGAAAATATGAAAATGGGGCTGGTAGATAGACTTTACCACTGGGCACCAAAAATATTGTTAGTTTGGTTTACTGTCCCCAAGGGGAAATCGGTTTTCACAGTAGTACAGGCAGAAAAGCACCAGGACACACTACATTACAGATACATATACTGGGCATTATGACAACATTGATGACAGAAATTGACAACAATACAGATGTCACTGTGGGAGCGTTGATTACGACTTGTTAAGTGTGTTGATGGCTGCAGGGATTAGACTGTTTTTAAAAGGTGCTCTGTTGTATCTGAGTGACCTGTATCTTCGGCCGGAGGGTAATACACTATTGTAATTGTATTGTTTATTGTGATGTCGTTTTTGAGGAACTCTTTGATTAAAAGTCAATATTTCAAGACATGCGACCAGATAATAATGCATTAGTCTTATAATAGCGCTTTGCTAGATTTGCTGCATTATTCATTTGCTCCATCGGTGGTGGTAAGCTACATTAGCAGCAACAGATGCCATGATAGATGCGAAGCTACTAACCTGCCAACCTGCCCCTCTAACCACCAACTCATGTTCACTCACTCACACACATCATTCACCCTTTCACCTATTACTACAGGTTTTTTTAGGCCTTTGTTTAGCTGTCGATTGAATCCGGGACCTTTTTGCTGTAAAGCACAAGCGCTAACCACTGTGCAACCGTCCATGGTGAATTGCACTTTTTCTTGCTGTTAGTGCAATCGTTGTGCACACCTCACATTACTGAGCATCACAGTCTTTTGAAATGTTAGATTACCACGTGAGCTGTTCAACTTGGAAATTCAAGTTTCTAACAAACTGAGCAGTGTTTCCTTTATTCATCTTATTGGGATTATCCCACTAACATATGTTTAGAACACTTTCCTCATGGTTGCGGGGCGAGTATATCAGACCTAACTGTGTTATGTGGGGAGTTGTCTGCTGAGATAGGTAGAGTAGCCAAAATCTCAATGGGGCCGATAGTGAAAGTATTCATGTGGACGTAAAATCATCAATCAAAAACACAACAAAAACTGACACAATTTTAAAGGTATGCAACCGAACTCAACTAAAAATGTAATTACAAAGTAAATCATTCAAATCCCAGCCATTTTCCTCTTCGGCCTCCCCCAAAAATCACGCCACAGACTTCAGCTTGTCCAAAACTCTGTTTCCCGAATAATCACCTGCACTCCTTCCAATCGCATTGAATACAAGATTCCTTTCCTTACCTTCAAAGCGCTCAATAACCTGGCCCCTCCATATCTCACTGAGCTCCTTCATGTGCCTACTACCTCCCGCATCCTCCGGTCCTCCTCTGCCTCTAAGCTGTCTGTACCTATTTCCCACTTAGTCACCATGGGTGCTTGAGATTTTTACCTCACTGCCCCTTTTTAAATCTCAGCTCAAAACCCACTTATTTTGATTTGCTTTTAATGTCCTTTTGAGAATTGTTATCTTTGTATCTTATGTAAGGTGACCTTGGGTGTTTTTTTTTGAGGGGGGGAATAATTCTATAGTAAAAAGTGAAGTTAGAGTAGAAAAGAATTTGGTGACAAAGATCCTAAAAGTTTGATTTGGGCTTTAGAAACCTCCAGCCATTCATCCATCCATTTTCTTCCACTTTTCCGTTGCCGGGTCGTGGGGCTGTTGGAGTTGCCCAAATCACATAGCACCAGCCCCTATGGCTCCTCCTGCAGGTGTTGGGTCCACAGAAGGACGGCCTCATGGTTCTAACCGGGCCTGTAGGTCTCTCATAAGGGGCTTCTGAACCGCTCTTTGTCTGACCCGTCACCTAGGACCTGTTTGCCCTGGGAGACCCTACCAGGGGAACGAAGCCCCCGACAACAGAGCTCCAGGATCATTCGGGTGCTCAAACCCCTACACCACGTTAAGGTGGCGGTTCCAGGAGGGGCTTTAGAAACCTGTAAAATATATATCTAAGTATACACTATAATTCTTAACATTAAGCACAGGAATTACAAGCTTTCATTCCTTCATTTATCAACATGAAGCTTTCATAGCTTTTATTTACTCAAAGTGGGCATGTTTTTTCTTGCTCTCAACATTTCTTCTGCCTTTGAATGTCTGCTATACAGTACAGGTTAAGCACACACCGTTCTTGCCTGTGTCTGTGCATTTTCAAATAAAACTACTTTGCTTTGGCCAAACACAGTGCAGTAGTTGTTGTTGTTGTTTTCTCACGCCAATTAACCAAAGGCCCTTAATGACGTGGCATGAAATTGCTCGTCAAGTTTATTATTGAACACATCACCGGCACTCACGAGCCCGCCCTCCTCCGTAATCACTATAGGCTTTAATTTATGTTAAGCTTAATCTCAAGTAATGCGGAAAATTAATGAGCAAAGCTCTACACGTGCGCAAGTTCTGCCCCGGCGACGCCAATAGTAAACATAATAGGTTTTCGCGCAGCATACTTTACTGACGATTACAATGCCTTTTATTGCCAATATTGCTGACGGTTTTGACAGAAATTAATGAGGTTGTTTTACTGCGAGTCACGCCAACGCAATTGGAAATGGATCAGCTCGTCACCGTTAATTGTCAATAGTTATTTTAATAGCGGCGATAAAAGCTCTTGAATGTTTTGCGTAAAATTAACGCGGAGTGTTTTAATCGCATGCGTTCGAGAGGTTGTGGGTTTGTGAAAGGTTTCCCGGGAAATGTCGGAACCTCCAGCCCCTCGTTCGAAAAAACCTGTTTGTGGGATATGATAAGACGAGCGAGATTTACAATGAATTGATAAATACGTATAAAAATTAGCTCGTGCACTTGGGGTTAGTGTTGGTACCTTCAATTGTGATCTCACAATCGTAGTCTGGGTTGTTTGCAATTAAAGATTAAATCCAGTGCAGACCATTATAACCACAGGACTGAACAAGTCTCCTGGAGAAAAAGCAAAACGTCTTTCATTAAACAAAAAATAGTCTACAATAAGTCTAGAAGAGGATGACTTTGAGAGAGTATGGATTTCATGTTTGAATCATGTCCTATTGTACACATTACATTTAGATTGTGAGACAAATTGAACATGTGAGAGCATACAATTGTAGATTAATGAGAAATTCTAATCCCAATCTGACCTGTTAATAGATTTATTGTTTCAACGATAGCTGACGACTTGAATGGCAATGTATGTAGAAAAATGTAGCTCTTATTGCTTTGTTTAGGTTGTCTTTACGTTGAATAGTTTGTGTTCCCGCAATGATAAAAAAGCATATTCCAATAAAACGGGTCACACATTAAATTTCACTAAGGTTATTTGATGATGTTTAACCCTTTTTTAAATCTATAACTGTGATTTGAAAATATGACCTGCTCACTGCCGACGGGGAAACAGCAGCGCTATTTGCGCATTACGATCACATGCGCATATTTAATTAGGGCGTCCTCTGTATTTCTCTTTCTGCAGCCTTTTCTAGAAATATAAAAAGTGTTTCAAAGCTCAGAGGTCGGACGTTCTCTTTCTGTTCATTTGGTCTGTAGTAGTTTAGCGCTCTGCTGCAGTCAAAGTGAGAGGGGGAGAAAGAGAGCACACACAGCCACTCATCTCAGGGGATTCACAGTCAGGTCCAAGGCTCGGGTCCGGATCTGGACCAAGGTCCGGCGTTTAGTGACTTCTGCAAAACCTACATAATAGGTTACAGTCACTTCAGTTCCATTTTAGCCCACACGTTTCCCATGATTAGTCCATTCATTTGTCTCACATGAAACACCTCGATGAGTTACATTACAATTAAAACCCAGCGGTCACAATGAATAGAAGGAGGCCGGCAAACGAGGCAGGGTGACAAAGCAGCCGTGGTGTTGACTACGCTGGGAACAGAAATCTTACAGGGCATCACCTAGTAAATAGAAAGTTGTTTACAATCTGCCGACACGCTAAGCTAAAAAGTCGATCTGTTTACAGAGCAAATGCCCAGCACGGCACTGGACCATCAGGATCACATACAAAGCTTTGATCAGGACAACATATCATATTTGGAATGAATGAAAGATTGTCCTCACATGCTCTCGTAAAGCACTGCTCCCGGCCAGGACCAAAACAAGGCGGTGCAAGCGGCTAGAGGATGAGCACTGTGAAGCTGTAGGTATTTTCCATAGTATTCTAATCTACAATGAGCGGGTCGTTTACACAACATAAGAAAACCCAGGAGTAATGATAGCAATCTAGACACGACACAGTGCACTTTCAGCCCGTCACAATCTCACCTCTTCATGGGTCCACAGCCTTTGAACATAAAACAAGGAAACAGTTCTTCGAGGTTCAGTAAGGTCAGGTTTAAGGCATGGTTTGGTGCAGTAATTATTGTTTTAGAATATAATTGGCACATTGGATGGAAAGGGCGTTTCCTTAGCATTAATATTATATCCATCTGAGAATCTTTTAGTGTAGCGATAAATCCTAAGGATCTACCCAAAGCATGATCTGTTGTGGATTTATAGATCTGTCCTTTTATATCTTCTATATAACTTCTTCTTTTTATTTACTAAACAACTCTGTCAACAAAGTCTTTACAAATGTAATACTCCAAAGATCAATAAAATAACAAGCCAACTGCAAACTATTCTGAAAGCTTCTTTGTCGAGGACATGTTTAAATAAAAGGTCATCCCTGTAGCTGATGTCTTTTTTTGCCGTGGACTGTGCTTTGAGCGAAGCGTCAGAAAATAAACCTGATAAGTTCTCACAAAGCGGGGAGTTAACACTTTTTTTGTCAAAGACGTGTCGGATGTCAGTGCCTCTTCGCTGCCTCTGACTTTCCCTCGTCTTAAACACGAGCGTGCAGCGCTGTGCTCTGTGACAAATGGAAAGTAAGAAGCCCCCAAAACAAAGTGCACGAGACGCAACCAAACAAGAAACTCTGCTTTTTTTTTTTTTGCTCTAAAGGGAAACAAGGGGGGGAACTTTTCAGACGCCGCTGCACAGATGATGGAAAACCCAGACTTTGTTCAAGTGGAGTTCTTTCAGCAGTGCATTCTAAATATACACCCGATGGAAAGCAATTCTGTTCAACACGTCAGCTCATAATACGTATTCATATTCACGTAGCAAAAGGACAAAATGAAAAGAGGCAGAAGGAAGTAAATAATAAGTAATAATACATCTGCCCCCTACTATCTTAGAAGAGCTTTTATAACATGGTCACATATAGAGCTTTTCTACCTTCATTAGGTACTCACAGCGGGGAACCACTCATGCATTTACTCTCTCATTCATATGCCAGTGTCAGGAACTGGAGGCCCCCCTATGAGAGACCAACAGGCCCGTTTGGAACCGTTTGGAACCATGAGGCCGTCCTCCCGTGGACCCACCACCTGCAGGAGGAGCCATAGGGGCATGGTGCTATGTGACTTGGGCAGCTCCAACAGCTGCCCCCACGACCCGGCAACGGACAAGTGGGAGAAAATGGATGGATGGATGGAGGAACTGGAGGCAAGGTGGATGGTGTCTTGCCCAAGGACACAACGACAGTGTGACACTCCTAACACAAGATGGCCTGCCCTATAATCTGCGCCATTGTCACCCCGTGTTAAGAGTGCCCAGAGGAAACACGAATGGCATTTTGATAGTTTTTGTTCGAAAGTAGATGAAAAAAAAGAAGGGATAAACATTTTGGAACTAGTAGGAGAACAAGTAGAGAAACTAAAGAATTTCCAACATAGTATAGTCCAATATAATCATCATATAATCAATAAAGCAGTTACTAAACACTCTGTCAATTGCCCTAAAATATCTACATTCTCTCTACAATCCAGGGCAGTTCGACAGGGTATGGTTTTTCTGTGATGGTCATTTGTTGCAAAAATTACAGGGCAGTGTTTAGATCTGTGAAAGAGGGGAAATCTCAAGGCACAAGCTTCACCCTCGACAGCTTAGTGGCTGGCTGGGAGGGTGGTGCTCTAATCATGCCTCCAAGCAAGTGGGTCGCAGAGGCATCAGAGGGCGGGTCAAACGAACAGGACAGTAAAACAGCTTAATCTTCAACATGCTCTGTTGAACTGCCTCTGCTTCGTAGTTGGATTTGGAGATAAGTTCAGCCCTGAGCCCACACTGTGCCACCCACGATTCTGCAGACTCATTCTGTCACCTCAGGCAAACAGTCTTTCCATTTACTTTTCTGAATGTGAGGTATTTACAACGGATTTCCTCGGAGGTAAGTCAGAATAGACATTATGTTGCAACAAGATACATACAGTCGATGCAATCCCATTTTTAATGTATTTATTTGTCAATTCCAGGCATACAGTGATTCAAAGGTCTATTTACACTGCTTGACCAACTAACTGTTATGATCTGGGGGTGCTGCAGTTGGTCAGGTCTTGGTTCAGCGACTTTATGCACCGAAAGAAAGAGATCAGCTGAACATCTAGAATGACCAGGTTATACCATACGTGGATTTCTTCTTCCCTGATGGCACGGGCATATTCCAAGATGGCAACGTCAAGATTCATCGGGCTCACATTGTGAAAGAGTGGATCAGGGAGCATGAGACTTCATCTTCACACATGGTTTGGCCGCCACAGAGTCCCGATCTGACCCCATTGAGAATCTTTGGGATGTGCTGGAGAAGGCTTTGCGGAGAGGTCACACTCTACCAATCGCCAGAGCAAATCCGTGCTGTAATCAAAGGACACTCTTGCTTGGTTTACATCTTCAAGCAGTACTAAGTAACTCTTGCCCCTAGAGGCCAATAAGCGCAACTGCAAGTGTCGTAGCAAGTTGTGAGTTTTTGTTTTATTATTAATTGTCCGTGAGAGTAAATACTACGCTGACAGAAAAGACAAAGGGAAAGAGGGATATTGTACATCCAATTACACAATGGAAATAATTTTTTTCACTCAAACTTGGCTGTAAATACTGTTTAAAGTGGCGCTAGCCCGCAGTTAGCTTTGCCCGTTAGCCTGTTAGCTTCTTCTTCGTGATTCCATTAGCGTGTATTGGTTGCTCCGGTCCGGTGGCAGTCAAGTTGCAAATGTGGTTTTCTGGCCAGAGACACCAGGGGGAGATGAAGGACCCCCCAATCATCCCATTAACACTTGTATTACCCCCAGAGGGGCTACGAAAAGGATTTATAGACCTAAACAAGTTACTTTGTACTGCTTTAACTTGTCTGATAGAAGATGGTGTGCGAGTGTGGGTGGCACCGTGTCATAATTTCTAGATTGCCTCGCAGGGCTCCCACAAGGTTCCGTATTAGGTCCTACACTTTTTTCAGTGAACGTCAATGACCTAACAAATGTTTGTCAAAATGTCCACTTTCAGATGTACGCAGACGATGCTGTAATTTTTACTCCTGCTAAAACAACCTGTACGCAAAGCACTTCATGGCCTGGCCCCGCCCCCGGCTTATGTGACCTGCCTCGGGACTACAGATGTAAATTAGCCGTTTTGCTATAATCAGGCACATTTACGATATGTGTGCAACTTGTATATGATTGTCCATTAATGTGCATTGTCCCGATAAAATAAGTAAATAAAGGCGGTCCAACTAAATATTATATTAGAGCGTCTGACCTTTACCTGTGTTTGTTCGTAGACTTCATGGTCCACAAATGGAAAATGGCGACCCATCTTTCGACCAGTGCCTCAGTTTAATCTGCAGAGGGCGACTACAGCTTTCAGGGATCCAGCTCCTGAACTTGGGCCAGGATGTTTGTCAGAAGTATATTATGCAGGATTTTTCTTTTTTCTTCTTCTCCAAAACGTCTCAATCACAATTATATACAGAACATTGTCCCGCCAAACAGTGGCCAATGTGCTGATCTTGTTAGCAATCTCTCCCCTACAGTTGTGTAAGAGGCTTAGGGCGGTCTGCAGTCCCATAGCGCCTGTGTCTTATTGGTTACGCTGTGTGTGTGGGGGAGAGAGACATGGATGAACCACCATTAAGGTCACATAGAGATTGTGTCTGTCTATTCCCACTCTACACAGTCCACACAGGCTCCGATAGAATTGGAAGCAGCTGTGTGGAAATGTTTGAGTGAGATTTTCAGTGAACAGGTCTGAGCTAAATCAACTTTTTTTCCCCTTTTCCCTTGATATCGTTCCCTTCTCAAGGGCTAAACGTGGTTGGTTTGACCTTTTTGCCGGTCCATGAAACAGCCTCAGATACCCTTCTCCAGAAAGCACTCCAAACCAAACTTTCTCCAATCATTTCATCAGTTTTTGCTAATATAGTCCATTGTCTAATAGTAATACAATATAATATATCCAATGCAGTTAGAAATAAATGTTACTGCGTCGACTGGATATTATTTTCAGGAAAGAACAAGCATGCAGAGTGAACCAATCAGGGGATTTTAGTTTATTTATTTTCGGATGAACTGAGGCGCCTGAGGATTACTTCCAAGTGAGTACCAGTAACATGACAAAAAGCCTTCGATTTTGTGAATAGAAAAAAAAAAAGTCTTCGAGCAGCCAGTTGCTTTCCTCTTTCGAACACAGAAGCGCAGAGGCATAAAGGAAATTCTGAGTCACAACAAACAGGGGCACTCTGCACTGTGAAAGATGTGAAGTGCACTTAAAAACTCATCCCCGTGAAGAAATGAGATGCTAGGGATGTTTTAGGGAATTTAAATTGCACCACTAACTAGCTACAGGTCCTGAAGGCGGCCAGTTCTCTCTCTCAGGTTTTGGTTGAATGAAGGCCAGAGCCAATGTTTATCCGTTTGTCTCCACCATTTCAGGCCCATTGTTGCAGGGATTTGCCTCCTTTTCCGAAGCATGTTGCACGGTTTGCACTCTCCTCTCCGGTGACTGCCGGATGAGTTCCCTTACTCTCCCATCGCTCTAGTGTCTTATTTGAAACTAAATTACAAGCTTGTTTGTTTGCCCGACTTTCTCGCACAATGGAGCTCAAATCATCAAATCAATCGCTCCCACATTTTCCGCCGAGCAGTTTACCGTGCGGATATTACGGCGGCCATAACTTTCCCGCTGATGAGCAAACACGGGCGCCGTTTCGGATCCAACAAGCTTCGGGGTGGAAATTTTCAGGCAAATACAATCTCACATGTAATCAAATCATAGTCTAATGTGGAGCGTGCGACGCGGGTTCAATGAGGCGCGTGAACATTCACAATGGGCCCATGCTTCAACGCCTGTAATGGCTGCAGAGAGCTGTACCTGCAGAGAAACAGGCCAATCCTAGCTCCCAGCGTGACACTGTCTAATTACATGCTCCATGCACAAAATAAAATGGATTCACTTTGCCTTTAAAGAGTTTTTATGTACACGTACTCCATTCATATAATAATATAGTAATATTGTGTTAGAGGTTACATGACTTTACCTACATTATACATAATTAATTTAGCCTCAGCAAAGAAAAAAAATAGCATATCTCGCATTGCCAACACAGCCATCAATAGAGTTTTATTGATGTTTCGGAAATAGACTTGCAGTGTTTTGGCTGCTTGCAAAATGGCACGTGCAAAAAGTGTGTTAAAAGCTGCCACACATTTCCCCCAAATCAATCGCGCAGTGTTTAAAGGTGAAGCGCTGTCACCGCGTGAAAAAGCATCGACCTAACAAGTTTAAAAGCATTGGAAATGTCACCAGCCTGCGAGTACAAAAGGTCAACATGTCTGATCTGATATCATGGGGGCTGTTCTGTCCTGAGCAGTGGGACGCGTCTTCTGACAATAAACTCAGGAATGATTGTGTTTTTAAACACCTCCATGAATAAATGTGTTCAGGAAGTGCTGTTTGAGGTCACAAGTTTCCAATTCTGTCTTCCTACGGAAAAGATAATGGTACGTTTATAAAACGTTCACAAAAGTTATTAACATAGTTCTGCAAATAGTGGCTACCAAAGAAAACTAATTCAAGAATTGAGTGAGTTATTGTTGATTGACTTTTAACTTTCAAAAATAAAATATCATTTAAATCACTGCAAAAAAACGAATATATATATATGTATATATAGATATATATATATATATATATATCTTGTACTGTATGTAATAAGTCGTCACTGGTCAGAGCTCCATGTGTGGCATCTCTGGATGCTCCAGTTCTCAAAATAATATTATATAATATAATATAATATATATAATAATAAAACACAATCCCTTTACTCTACGCTCTGGAAGTGCCACACAAATGCAACATGAAAGTGTACATATTCATCCATCCATCCATTTTCTTCCACTTCCAGCCCCTATGGCTCCTCCTGCAGGTGGTGGGTCCACAGAAGGACGGCCTCATGGTTCTAACCGGGCCTGTTGGTCTCTCATAAGGGGCTTCTGAACCGCTCTTTGCCTGACCCGTCACCTAGGACCAGTTTGCCATGGGAGACCCTACCAGGGGCACGAAGCCCCCGACAACAGAGCTCCAGGATCATTCGGGCTCAAACCCCTCCACCACGTTAAGGTGGCGGTTCCAGAAGGGGAGTGTACATATTACTATTGAACTATTGCTTTATATTAAAGTGGTGCTTGTTATAACCTTATCCCTAACTGTAAGCACATTACTAATGCTTATTAATACTTTATCAATACTTAACATGCACTTCTTAATGTAAAGCGATACTGAAATATCTGAGAATGATGATATAACTATATCATACCTGATAATAGAGTTTTCCTTAACCATTAATTATATTCTTTTATCCAAGATGTACATCGAGTAGATAAACTTCATGCTTCTGTTCAAGACGGAAGTTTCAGAAGTTTATCTCAACCTCTGTTGTGTTTTTCCTTTATTTCTTCCGACCTCCAGCTGCTGAATGTTTAGACGCTCTGATGAAAAATTGCTACAGCGTTGCACCCTGGGAAGTATCAGCGCTAATAAGCATTTTCGTTTAAAATAAAGCATCCTATTAATCTCGGCGGCAAACCACCCGACTGCGCCGAAGAAGATAATGTATTACATGTGCAAATGAGGAGCAATATATAAAACGCAACGGCGAACTTTACACGCGCAAAGGCTCTGCATTTTACTGCCCGCTGTTTGATTAACGTCTGCCGATGAATAATAATGCAATTTGACCAAAGACGATGATTTGATTCGAATGGTGTAAAAACAGTTTTCAGGAGTCGACTGGAGTTTACGATGGCGCTGCATATACACAACAATAAGAAAACGTTCGAAGCAAATCAGCACAGCCTCATGAAATTTAATGTCATTAGGGCCGACGCGGTGAAATGTAAATACAAATGCACAAAGCAGGAGAGCGTGGGGCTGTTGGTACAGTTGGTTTTGTGGAGAAAAATGGATTTGTTTATTGGCACTCATAAGCTTTTGCTTCAGTCCACTCCTTTTGAGCACTATGTGTACTGCTCAAATAAACAAATAAAGTAAACTAAACTAAATTATTTCAAAAGATTACACAAAGGAAAAAGCCCTGCACGTGGGAAATGCAGTAATTGTAGTAATGGATGCAGTATTGTGGCAAAGGCAACACAGATGCCGCTTATTAGGAAGCTGTTAAAGGGCCTACATGGAAAGAGATGATTTCAATTTTCCTCTTTAAACTATTACTTCCGTTAAGGGTGATACACATTTCTGAATATTTACAAATACCTCTTAATTTTATGGAGTTCAAGTATTACATTAATCCTTTATTATAGGAACGTTTTTTAATCTGGAAATATATTATACATTTTATCCTGGGTGCGTTTGTTGATTGAAAATATCAACAAAACGTGCTCTTTGCATTTGTAACTTGCTCAGCCCACGTCTCCCAGGCAACCAGCGTAAACTGAATTACAGCAGTTATAATGAGCACACACTACTTGATTTTTCGCCCGATTTTGCAATAATTTTCCGTCGTCCCGAGATGAAGACAGTTGCAGAGTGTCGCGCCCGAGAAAAAAGTCTGTAGCTCCTCCCTTTACATTTCTGTAGCATAACAGCGGCAGTAACAACTAACTAATGTCCACAGCCCCACGCAGACTACGGCACACACAATATTATATCACCAAAAGTTCACTTGAACCACCTTTTCCAGCTACATTTCAACCACAAACAGAGTTTAGTAGGTCTTACTGAGTTGGAAGTGCTATTCAGCTACTTCTCTATCCGATCAAAGTCGGATTATCAATGACAGATTGCCACACTCCATTTTGCATCCTCCATATTGCTGCATGACTAAGCTTTCAAATTGGCACCGATATATTTCCACATGCACATAAATCATGCGCGTTGCTTTGGTGGAACTACGCCTCTCTTGCATGACAACTACATAAACCACATATATTCGCACGCCGTCCGCTCTCACATTGTACAGTAAATATGCTAATGGTGTCCCGCGCCCTGGAGGGGCCTCTGGGTGCGGCAGTCACTGTTTATCGCAGCTGCGGTTGAACTCCGGTGTCCTCCGCCCCGAAAGCCCCGTCTTACAGTTCAGAACATCTCGGCTGATTGCATTACGGAGCACAATTACTTCAATCAAAGCGGCGCATTTCCCCTCGAATGAAAACTTTTGATTGCTCTCTTATCTCGTGTTGTCTGCGCGGCTTTTGGTCTGATGAGCTATTGTGTAATTTCACTCTGGATTTCTGACAAAATAATTATCGGTGAGAAGAAAAGGGTTTGTAGTCGCTATAGGAATGTGGACGTTTTGCTGGATCCAATTGCGCCCTACAGCAATTGAACGCATGTGATGTGCGCTGCATGGATTTTGCACAGCATGATATTGAGTATTATAACACAAATACATACATACATAACTTGCAGAAAACGGTGCTTTATGTGGGCTGCAATTTCTGGAAATGTCCCTCCACAACACAAACGTAAAACCCCTGCTGTAATCTGGCCTCGTTTTTCTCCATTGTAAATGGGAAATGGTCTCATATAACACTTCTCTACCAACACCAGTGTAGTCAGACACTGGAGGCAAGGTGGGTGAAGTGTCTTGCCCAAGGACACAACGGCAGTGTGCACCTGCGGGAGGCGAGATTTCCAGATCTCCAACCTTCCTAAGACTAGACGAGCCGCTCTACCACCTGTACCGCTGTCGCACTGTTTTGTGTCCCATTCTCAATGTGTATGTGTGTCCCAACAAGGGGGACCTGTGACCTGTGACCTGAATAGTATTTCAACATTAGTTTCAAAGTAATGTGAATTCTAAAACAAATGTTGAGCTTTGTTTTTAGCATGCTACGAAATAGTAAGAAATGTGAGTTTAGTTGATGAATTTCTCAATCATTGGCTGCACCTTCAAGGTGATCAATTGCGAGTATAAAGGAAAGACTGAATGAACATGTTGGAATCTAGAATGTATTGTGAAGAACGAGGGTGGTCCGTAGTGAGGAGCCTCTCACCTCACAACAAGGCTCTGATTCCGAGGCCAGATGAGAACTTCTATGTCTGCATGAGTTTTTTTTTTCTTCTGGCAATTGCAGTTTCACAATAAAAAATAAATAAAATGCTTCATGTGTAGGTAATCCTTACCAAGATCCTAGCTATTAACCCTGTAGTTTAGGCCTCTACTAAATATTCTCAAAAGCATGCACTGTAAATTGTAACTCATTGTTTCAAATTAAAAAAAACGTTCCAAGGGCTGCCAATATATTTTACGTTAAACAGATTACAAGTGTGCAGTATACCCAATTTGAAATTCGTAATTCACTACACTCACAGCAGTAACTATCCTAAAATGATAAACTTAATCAAGCTTAACTACAGCGCTCAGTTTAAAGGATTTATATTCTTAGATTAATACAATTGCTCAAGACATTTGTCTTAAACTGGAAATCTTACTCAACTCAATGTATTTTTATTAATTGATACAATTGCTTGGAGCAGCCGTTTAAACTCATACAGTTGTTTTGTCTTAACCATCCTCCTTATATTGAGTGAAATTGTATGCATTAATTGAGACAACTTTGCAATGTATTTTTTCTTAACCACCTCCAAGTTATACTTTCTAATTGAGACAATTTCCCCACATTAGTTTAAAGTAACCTGACACTCTTAAATGGGAAAATGAACCCTCAGAAAATATAAACTTTAACAAGTATTTATTGTACTTTTGCCAAACAAATAAAAGCTGTACCATAAGTTGTGATATACAGTATTTTGATATGTTTTCATTGCAATGAGTACTGTATAAAGGACTGAGTGCTATATACTTCTATCAAAGTACAGTAACATACAGTATCTCAATAATGGAATCATGCACATTATATTCATTGAAAGTTGTGGAGCCTGATAAAGTCCAAAAGTGGCTTTGAATTCTTTCAGAAGAGTGCAACACTGAACATGTACAGATAAACCTACACACACACACCCTTTTCCAATACTTCTTAATGCGGACTCTTAATGAGCAAAATGAAATTAACTAATGGGTCCCGCCACAAAAAGTCTAACAACTAGGGCTGGGCGATATATCGATATTTTTGAAATGATATGGAATTAGAACATATTGCATATATCGATATAATTCAAATTTAATTTAATTTAAGTTTAATACAATACTTATTTTATAGGCTTTTATTTAAGATTTGTTATTTCATTTAAATGTGCACCATACGGAGCTTTGTTATACAGTGTTTATGTTTTCAATTAAACTACTCGTATTTGGCTTTGACTTAACATTTCACAGCTCCCACTTTGCGGAAAAAATATCGGGATATACATCGTATATCGATATTCAACCTAAATATATCGTTATATGACTTTTGGTCCATATTGCCCAACCCTATTAACAACTACTATGCCGACATGGTTTTGCAGGAATACAGATGGTGAAAAACAGTTTTACATCTTCTCACGCAGTAGTTTGTCCTTATACCTTGAACAATGGAGCGCTGCTCACCACCAACGTCCATGCTTTAGGTCCTTCAGATAGTCAATGTTCAAACTGTAGAACAGACCCAGAAGCTTTGCAACACTTGATGGAATGTCCTTCAGATCAGTCAGTGCATCGGCTTCCTCAAGGAGACAAAATCCTTTTACCATCACCCCGCCGACTCGCACGCCTTTGCAGAAGTCCTGCTCATCATCAGTGGCCTGCAAAACAAAGTATTTTTTAGATAAAAAAGATAAATATAGAAATAGCCCATTTCAAACCTGGTAAAACGTGTAAAACAGCATTTTTGTGGATTAGTTTGTAATAGGTTTTTCAAATTCAAAGAGTAGGCTTATAGATATTGGTATAAAGTTGAAGCAAGAGAAGCAAATGAAAAACAGCAGACAAAATATACCAAAGAGAAACAGAAAAGTGACAAAAGATTAGTGACAAAAACATGTTAAGAAAGTGACAATGCAAGGAAAAAAGATGAGTTTATGGTGGGGGTTAAGAGGTTACCCTTGTGTGTTTTATGTCCATGAGTTAGCACATAGCCGATTAGCCATGCTTTTAAATTCTTAAGGAGTCATTTATCAAGGCAGGTGTTAATAGCAGGTGCAAGCTCAAAAATAAAATATGCTATTTTGTAGACATGTTGTACTTAATTTACCATTTGATGTTGCCTGAATAACAGTATTAATGCCCCAAATCTGGAGTGTAAATAAGAGTAAGTAAGAATAAGTTAAAAAAAATGCACTAAGGAGTCTGCTGCTGATGCACTTTTGCACACGGTACTCGCTTTGCGCTTGAGCAAACGCTTAATAACTGACCACCCAAATATTTGAATTTTTTGAAAAATTTATGCTGAAAATGGGATATTTTACGTCCGGGCAACTGGACTGGAAGTGGGTGGAACTGCTGGGACTCCATTGTTAAAGTTCAATATGCAACGCAAAATGTAGAAAGAGTGATAAATTAGGTCTTACCTCAACAGTCTTTGCGAAGGAAACACAATATTCTTAGGAGTGTGAGAGGCCAAGGAGAAGAATCGTTCTTTTCTTATCGATGGACTCCACTAAAAAAATAAAATAAAAAATAAAAAAGTTATCAATGACATTCTGTTGCAGTCTTACCAAGCAGCACACCTTGCTAGCTTCCCCATGTTTCTAGCGATGGATGCAGCTCATGTGGAGCTCCATCCATTAAGCTCTGCATTCTTCCCCATTTTGCATTTCTGTGCATCTGGAGTTATTTTTCAGAGGTTTTAAACTTGAGGGTTAATTTATCAATTCCTGAATTGCCATTTTAATACTATAAATTCTATTTCAATTCAATAAACTTACAGTAAAAGGTTATGAACAACGTCCTAATCTTCCAGTACAGTGACATTTAATGCCCGTTTGAATCCAATTCAATGCTTTTTAAAAACCCTGTAATTAGTCCCCAAGTGACAGCTGGAAATTAGGACTGCCATTGTACCAATTCATATAGTAAATCAATGAACCTCTCCCCCCCCCAAAAAGGAATGAAACTTTAAAGTAAAACAATATATAATTAACATAAAGGTATAAAAAATAACTGTAAAAACAAAACAAAAAAAAATAATGTGAACTTACATCCAGCCGTCCTGTGAGCCTGACGAGTCCAGCTACGCTTTGCCTTCAAGAGCTCAAGGAAGTGGTCCAGGTACTGGTCGAGTTCAGGTTAGCTGATGGTACACCAGAAAATTCAAATTCAATCTGATGAAGGGAGAAAAACAAAAACAAAAAATTAATCAAAATACATTTTAGTTGTTTACATGTTGAATTGCATTTAAGTATATTAGGTTTTATTCTCACCAATGTATTTCACATTTTGCGGCACGGTAGCACAGCGGTTAGCGCTTGTGCTTCACAGCTAGAAGGTCCCGGGTTTGATTCCCACCTGGACGGGGCCTTTCTGTGTGGAGTTTGCATGTTCTCCCCGTGTCTGTGTAGGCACTGCCGCTGCCCACTGCTCCTTACAGGTCGCTCCAGTAACAAAGGATGGGTTAAATTTCTCTACGGGGACAATATGCAAACAAACATACATTAGATTTTTAGCATTGTTCTACTCCAATTTTGTGACTGCAACAGTCACCCTCATTATGTCATGTTATAAATTACATTATTTTACTGCCAAGGAAGCAAACAACTGTGAAGGAAGACAAGTTGACAATTTTCTGATAGAATCCATTTCCCCAGCATTTGATCACTTATCATGAGCCTGTGGTTTTTAAATGTGCTGCACTTCTGAATATATCATAACTTATTCTAATCAACCATTATGACTATATAACTGCTTATTGGCAGTTATTACAGACAGGCCTAAATAAAATAGTGATGCTGCTGCGGGTAACATAAGCAGCTGTAGCTGTTAGCTTTACGTTAGCTCTAGGCTAAAACAAGCTACTCTCTGACAGTGAGGCTGTCCGAGCGAACTCGGGTAAGTAAACACACCGCTAAACTGTCCTCTACTTCTGCACCATGATCTGTCCTCTGTCCTCTCTTTGCGAGTGGCTCCTCCAACGCGCTCCTCGTGCACGCGCTCCTCCTCCCGCGCGCGGGCCGCTCTGCGCTACAGCCGCGGAGGAGCCCAGCAAAAAGCGAACATCAGAGTCAAACATGGGGGCTTCTCTGGGAGAACAGTCTGGAAGCGCGTATTGGTAGGAAATAATAGACGAAGCAAAAGCCACATCAGGGCGTACAGATTCAAACACCGCGGCTGTGACTCCTGTTCACTCCCCACAGCCCCCATTGAAACAGCACCTCTGCGGCCCGGGGCAGAGGAGCGCGGTGTCAGAGGAATAATATTTGAGTCGTTTTACCAAACCTTGACGGTGAATAACTGAAATATCATGTATGAGCATAGCATTCCGGATAAAAACACCAAGACAACTTGATGCCAAAAAATAAATAAATACGTTACCCGATTTAAATGAGGTAGACAGATCAAACACGTTTCAACACAAGCGTGTTAGGGGGTTAACTTATTTCAAACAAAACTGTACTACCAATCATTATACTAGTGTTAACAACAAGTTAGTAAATCGTAAAAACTTACAGAAAAGATGAATTTCCTCAAAGTGCAGGTCCACAACGTAGAGAAGTCGATTTGTTCATGGGCGCGAAAAAAAACTGTACCCACAATGCACCTCGCAACAGACACGCAAACGTAATGACGTGGCTATTTCAAACAAGTTCACGCCCATAATTACACACTTGGGACAAAAAAAGTCAAGTCAATTAACATTTCAGATTTAATTGAAACTGTAGATGTGATTTCTTTAGTTTTTTGTAATTGAGAGGTTTTCAATTAATAAATACACATTATAACAATAGTTTAGGAAAACTGCAGCCAATTTGAATCAAGATTATATATTGAATTGAATTAAGGGCAATATGACAATTTACAGTGTGGAGGTCTTGAATTAATTTTGCTGCTCATATTTCAGTCTGGTCTCAAATGTCAATGCTCCTAAATGTGCTTTTTAACAGATGCCATGAACCTTTCAAGAGCCAGGGCTATGACAAGAGCGTTAAGTTGCTCAGAGGCAACAGTTTAAAATTATCCAAGAAATTTAAAGTTGCATCATTTATGGTTATAATATGGTATTAACTTTAGGGCTATAGGGATGATTTTCTTCACTGTAAAAAGAACCTGCCAATTTTAGCCCCAAGTAAAGCACCGCTTTCTACAAATGAAGCCTGGGCGTAAATTGGGAGACTAATGTCAGCATCACCTGCCTCCAGCCAATGATCCCTTCCGTGAGGGTCACACCTCCACCTCAGCCCATCAGCGTAAGAGCCGCACCGCCGTAGCAGCCAATCATCGCCCTCGGTCCTGCTTTTAAAACCTTTAGTAATCATGGGTCGTTCGCTTCCCAGCTGTGCTGCGACCCACCTCCGCCCCTTCATCACCTCTTCTATCCACGGCTTCACCCTGCTGGATCCTTCCCAAACGCGTAGGGTTGATGACCTATATTTAAAATGTGCTCCATGAGCCAAATCTTGATTTTTATAACATATATTTCTAATTTGTCAGAAAAAAATACTTTATTTCCCCCTAGCCCCAGTGTGGAGTTTGCCTTATTTAATATAATGTCATTAACTACTCCCCTTGTCCTTTGTCGCATCATGTGTGAGATTTCCTTTATTTCCTGTGTTGTTCAATTGACTTCCATCATCGTTACACGGGAGCTTTCTGGCAGCGCTGCTTGTAAGTCTCCAGGAAAACCTCAACAAAGTCCAGAAAATCTGTCTGACCTTATAAGGCTGAAATAAACTGGATGTATTGATGTAGTTGTATTGATTTATGAGCCACAGCTTAATGCTCCTCATCCTCCTTGACTCTCAGGCCAAGTGGAATTCGCTGCCTGTGAGAACGCCGCATATCTCTCCCGCTCAGTCTTTAGCAGAAAGGCTGCAGACGCGCTATAACCAAGCAGTCACACCTGGGGCATTTGATTTAAAACGGGTTATGTTTCCCGGCAACGCTTGCATTCACTTCTAAATAGAGATGATTTAAGACAAGGCCCGTAAAGTTTATAAATAACTGCGCTGCTTGGCGTCCTCTAAATGAACTGAAAATATCCCAATTACAAAACTGTCTCCTGGCCTCTTCCTGTCTGATGGTTTTAGTGTGTTGTGCACAAGGGCAAGACGCTGTGCATCTTCTACCCAGAGAGATGTTTTATTGTTATTAGTTAGTGTGGCCCCAACTTTTGTTCAATAAAGAACTGTTGTATGAGTGTAGAGTGATACAACATAGGATGATGCACTTATCAAAATGCTAAAACAGCTTCATTATGCTTAGATGCCCAGATGATGAATGGCAATGCGTGGTTTACAGAATGCACTTCAGATAAAAGAGTCAGGAACTCTCCTGGCATTCATATTGTAAATACTGTACATAAAACTGTAAATATTTAGTTGGATGGACATAAATGATAGGAAATTGTCTGGAACCCGCTTGATGAAAATGGTAAATATATATATCCATCCATCCATCCATTTTCTTCCACTTGTCCGTTGCCGGGTCGTGGGGGCAGCTGTTGGAGCTGCCCAAATCACATTGCACCAGCCCCTATGGCGCCTCCTGCAGGTGGTGGGTCCACAGAAGGACGGCCTCATGGTTCTAACCGGGCCTGTTGGTCTCTCATAAGGGGCTTCTGAACCGCTCTTTGTCTGACCCGACAACTAGGACCCGTTTGCCATGCGAGACCCTACCAGGGGCACGAAGCCCCCGACAACAGAGCCCCCAGGATAATTCGGGCACTCAAACCCCTCCACCACATTAAGGGGGCGGTTCCAGCAGGGGGTAAATATATAATAAATACTAAATATAATACTAGATAACAGAACTATGTAACGTGAATGTGGAGTAACAAGGGGCAGATGTCATAAGAGAGACCTTTTCTGCTCCTTTTCATTCAAATTGCACTGGCTGGGCAGTTTTATTTTAATGTAGTTTATTATAGTTTTATTTATTTTTTAATAAACATATATGATATAGACTCATTACATGCACAGTGACACATGTCAAGCCTTTGTTTGTTATTATTTAGATGATTATGGCTTACAGTCCATTTTCAAAATGTAAACACTTTCTGAGAATTTCTATTTTTGTTGTTGCTTTGAGCCATAATTATCAAAATGATAACAAATAAAGGCTATGCATGTCTCACTATGCATGTAATGAGTCAGCGTTATATTAGTTTCACAGTTTAAGAAATGAATGCACTTTTTAAGGATATTATAATTTTCCGAGTTTCACCTGTATACTGTAGGTAAAGGGGCCAACATCCCTGAGCTACCCCATTGATAAACTTTATACTTAATTAGTGACACACACAAAAAAAAGAAATGTTGTCTGCCTATATTTGAACGTGTAGTAGAGGTTCAACACAATGTATAGTTTTCTATAGGATCTTTGCTTTGCCCGATCCTGTCAGATCACTGCTAATTACCTGCCTATTGTTCTTTTGTTGGCTGAGGCAGGTAATTAGCAGTGATCAGCCATGAATAGGACAGATAATGGCCAGTGATCATCTATGAATAGGACAGGACTTGCCGATACTGGAGTGAGCAGGTCGTTAGAGACGCTCTACTTCAAAGGTGTTTACCCACAGGTGAGAGTAGCTGTGATTAGAGGGGAGGAGCCGGGCCAACCCTAACTCCTCCCCGTTGGTCTTTATCTAAGCTGCGAGCTGAGCGGGACTTTAGTCCGCTGACGAAGCCTTTTGGATGAGAGGCGAAACGTTCGAAGACTTCAACTACTGAGTACAGAAGATGACTCGAGTACCTTCATTGAAGATGGACAACTCCTGTACGACTGAGAACTTACACAGACATAAAGCACCCCTTATTATAAAGCGCTAAACCTGTTGTAAAGCATATTTTCTCTTGCTAGATTAATGTGTTTGCACGTGGTCCTCGCTGCATAAAGTCAAGAAAAACAGCACACGCACTGTATAACAATAATAATAAGTGTTTTATAAAGAGTTCTCCACTTTTCTCTGTGGCTCATTTCTGCTCCGTGGGTCTAGTCGACCCGCGGAGCAGAAATGTCAGGCTGACTCTTGATTGCACTTGTCGACCCAGAAGCTGGAAAGGTTATGTAAAAAGAAAAAAAAAATCATGTTGTTTGTTTGTTTTTTTGGGTTGTTTTTATGTTTCAAACCATATAATTGTGTTAAAGAGCAAAAACACACTTTGGCATGATCACGTAAACAGTTTAACAAACATTATTCTGCTTTGTTCATGTGTAAATACATGTGAGAATGGGACTAGGCTTAATTTTATGGAGCTGTGTTACCGATAATAAAGCGCGCATCACCGAGCCACATAATTAGAGGATTTCAGCACCTTGGACAGCGACGAGAACCGTGTGATCGCTTCACTGTCTCATAAACAATGTTATAAAAATATTAATAGCGTTCACATGATGGAGCCACTTATGCAGCCTCCTGTGATGACGAGTTGTCCACTTGGCATAATCCGACAGTGGGCACATAATCTTTAAAGGGGACATATTGCGCATACTTGCGGCTTAAAATCATTCCGTTGGGTAGCTCAGCATTAATATGTCACACTTTGAGCATTGAAATAATATCTCTGTAAGGCTGTAAAGAGTGAGAGGCTTGGCTGGAGCGCCCTCTGCAGGCAGCAATGTGACTGAATACAAGTTTAACCAATGAAAAGCCACACAACAAGCGTTTACTGCACAACAAATGGATGGAAGCAAACGCTGAGTGCTGAACTGTTTATAGCAGGTCCCGTGATGGATTATGGGCTTTGAAAATGTGGAGGACGGTTTTGCGGTCAGTCCATGATGCAGCAAAATCCAGTAAATATAGAATGAAGGAGTAGAAGAAGAAAATACTTAAGTCAGGTCATTCATTAAATCAGTCAGTCATTAAATAAATTGTGCCAAAAATCAAGGCCTTAAATGTCATTAACCGGTTACTGCCTGCCCCCCCGATCAGGCTAGGGTTAGGTTTAGGGTCAGGGGTTACGGTTATGATTAGAGTTAGGAATGGTAAATGTGATGTAAGTTGTGTTTCACTCACACAGATCTTACACATAGTTTTAGAAACTAGAAGGTCTTGGCTTTCAAATGAGGTCTCTAGTCAATATGCTTAGAGATTTGGATATGCATAATTGATAAGCCTAACTCCAGAGCTGTGGGGACATATTTTGATTAGGGGATGCATAGGGACAGGGTTTCCCCCTTAAAATGCTTTTTCTGTGCTTATTTCCTATTTATTATTAATAATAATAATGCATTAGTCTTATATAGTGCTTTCCCGATGCTCAAAGTCGCTTTACAGTTTGGTGCATTATTCATTCACTCCATACTCGGGGATGGTAAGCGAGGCCACCAGTCTGCGCACATCAGCCACCTCCACCAACCACTCACTCACACACTACATCCGCCAGGCTTCCTTGTGGTTCCTAAACGGTCTCCCATCCAAGTCCTGCCGGGCTCTTCCCTGCTTAGCTTCCGAGGTCTGACAGGATCGGGCATAGCAAAGGGTGATATGGCCTTAATAATGCATGCAATATGTAAACCATCCACCAGGGGGTGCTGCAGCACCCTCAGCACCCTGGGTTCCCACGGCCTTGCTAACTCTAACCCTAAGATGCCAGATAACAGGTTAAAAAAAAAAGCATAACATTGGATTCAAACTGGCAATGAATGCAAAATTCTTGGAAAATTGTGACAAGGCTTAACAATTTTTACTGTATAAGTTCCTCGAAAATACCTAAATTAGAGTTTTAACATATTGAGTGGTAGTTTTGGCAGGAATTGACCACTTTTTTCCCGTTTTGTCCAATTCTCTTTCCTCTGTTTAATGAAACCTTTGCAAATCTTAACAAATGTCATGCACGGATGTTGTTTGCATTTGTAGCATTAAAACACTGTAAGTGAACAGGATTACTCATAAACTACTGTTTCAGGACTGTTTGGTTTTATGAGGGAACCTTATACTGGTTGAAAGCATAATCCCATAATCACAACTGACCATTGTCTTCTCAATATGCATTTTCTTTTTATATGACAAAGCTTCTCATTGAATGAAATCTGCCGCTGTAGCACAACAGAATTAGAAGGTGAGGCCCTATGGGGAGGGTTGAAAAAGATAAGCCAGCTTTCTTTGGCCTAAAGTGACATTTCTGAGGATTCTTCTGCCTCGTCTATGATAAAACATGCAAAAACTCGAGAGATAGTTGGCGAACAATAGTGTGGTGTCAGCTTTTTGGGATAATGCTTCGAAATCCCAATCCTCTTTTGTTCGTTCGTCTGCTGTATTTCCCCCCGAATCAAAAGTGAGTCTCGCAGGAGATTTGAAACGACTTGTCTCCGCTTTAATCTCGCTTCTTTGATAATTAAAACAGAGGAGATGTTTTAGACAAAGAGCCATGACACAGTGTAGCTTTGTTTTAGAATGTTCTAACTGAAGAGCATTACGGGAGGGGGGATGACATGTCACATACAATATTAAAGGCTATTGATCAACAAGGAGATGGATTTTCTTTTCTCTTTTGCTGCAGTTTGGAGTTAAATGGGACATATCCTGCATCAATTATATTTGTTGAGCTATAGTAACAATGTAATAGGATTGTTCCCTTGTAAAAAAAAAAGTTTTAGATTATCGTAAATAACCCCTGACTCACATTAAATCCGTTTAAGGTCCGGGTCCTGCTACCGAGGCCATCCGGCGGCAACGGAAAGAATCCGCAAGAAGTCTATTTTTGCCGGAGCCCCAACGGATCAAGCTGACAGAAAAACACGCGCCAAACAGGAAGTCAGGTCTCGTGAGAAAGGAAGATCCGGTGTATTTCAAAATAAAATCTGTCCGCTTACTACTTATTTGGTCTCGTTTACGACCTGTAAACGCGTAACGTCGTAAATGTAAACATGTCTCCATTACCAGTGACACGGGGGCACTAGTGTGTGGCAAAGCATCCGCTTCACTGGGGAGAGGCGTTGTACTGTCAAATACGGCTTTTGTTGACAAAAACTACCTATGGGGCGACTTATGACGTGACCTCGCACCAAGAGGGAAACCCACGTGCGCCTCTGTTCTCGCGAGGGCCGTTTCTGTGCCTGGCGCAGCATCTGGCGCCGGAGCTGGCGGAGCCACAGTGTCAGCCGGACTCACTGTGACTGGTAGTTTGGGGCAAACACGGACCGGATCAGGGCCAAACCCGGACCGAACCTGGACCGTAGTTAATTTGAGCCGGGGGTTAGTAAGTTAGTAAGTGAGTGCTTTATTTGTCATTATACAATTCTTCACACTTTTTTCCACATAAAACGTTGCATAATTGCATAATGCACCTTTACGTAAGATCATCAGCTAGCTGTTTATTTACAGAAAAACACCACTGTGCCAAGGGAGAGGGAAGCTGCCTCATGTTTATGCACCGCCATGGAGAGAAAAAAAAAAAAGCAGTCCGCTCCATACATTTTAATGGTAATTTCTCATCTTAGATGGTCGCCATTTCGAAAATGATCCTATTTGTTAAGTTGTGAAGTCCCACCAGATTGTAGAGTAAACATTACATTGACCTGCCACGGTACCCCCAGACCATCCGAGGAAAACCGTTCTTCAGTTCAACCCCTGGGCTAGCAGGATGGAGATGGATGCGAGGCAAGCCCTGCACATGAAGGCTTAACATCATTGCTGAGGACGCACGGCCGTTGGCACAAGACGTGGTCGGCTCAACCCACAGGGACAGAACGACGCCCCCTCCCAGGAGCCCTGAGTAAATAAACCAGCACTATACCTTGATTTAATCCAACATCCATGGCCTGTCAGAAAGCGGGCGCAGCATGATATTGAATGTAGCTCTTTCCCCCCTCATCCTTGTGTCTCACTTTTAAAGAAGCACAGCCGCCTACTCTGTGACGCCGCGTAGCGCCCTCCGCACTCCTTCCACCCACTCGCTCTCATGTTCGCAGGGCAGGGGTTAAGTAGAATGAAAAGCCGGTGCACCAGAGGCTGCCGGGGAGGAGGACATAAGCCGCCCACAGCCACATACACTTTTATTAAGCGTGGTGAAGGTCTGCGCACATTGATTCTGGCTCCATTCATGACTCAATCAATACCTCTTGATCAAGCGCGGAGGACACGTCAGCCAAGTAAAATCTGGAGCTATACCGAGGCTAAGATCTGCTCTCGCTTTCTGCTGTGTCTGCCAGTGCATATCTTTCTGCTTCTCCCCCTGCCTTGACAGTAAAAGTGTAGATAGAAAGACTCGAGGCGCTGCGATGGGAAAAATGGAACAATATTATTAGAATCAAAAAGTATAGCGGTGGATATGGCGGGGAAGATGTTATCAAAGTCGTTGGAGAAAATAGTTGGAAGCGCCTCAAGTGCAAAGAATGTAAACGGTTTGGCCATGGATGGTTAGAAACGCAGGTCGATGAGGAGAAGCTCAGCAGCGTGAACAGAGAAAACACCAAGACTGTTTTTTTTTTTCATTCTAAAATGATTTGTTGGAGAGTTCAGGAAGAAATCATGCTGAAATGCTGAGGTTTCCTGGCAGATATGTGAACCAAAATGTCTTACCGAAGACTTTAGGATTTAATTTTGATGACAATTACTGTAATAAATATATGTGGACGTCAGCCCTTTTATTGTTGCAATGATCAACACATCCATCCATCCATTTTCTTCCGCTTTATCCGGGGCCATGTTGCGGAGGCAGCAGTCTCAGCAGAGATGCCCAGACTTCCCGATCCACGCACACCTCCTCCAGCTGTTCTGGGGGGACCCCGAGGCGACACCAGGCCAGCTCGGAGACATTGTCCCACCAGCGTGTCCTGGGCCTTCCACGAGGCCTCCTCCCAATAGGACATGCCTGGAACACCTCCCAAGGGAGGCGACCAGGAGGCATCCGGAACAGATGCCCTAGCCACCTCAGCTGGCTCCTTTCGACGTGAAGGAGCAGTGACTCTACTCCTAACTCCTCCCGGGTAACTGAGCTCCTCCCCCGATCTCGGAGGGTGCTCCCAGCCACCCTGCGAAGGAAACTAATTTCAGCCGCATGTATCCGCAATCTTGTCCTTTCGGTCATTACCCAAATCTCATGCCCATAGGTGGGAACGTAGATCGATCGGTAAATCGAGAGCTTTGCCCCCTGACTCAGCTCCCTCTTCACCACAACAGTCTGATAATCTAAAAAAAAACAAGCACTCAAAGCTAGCGGTTAGCATTAGCATGAAGATAACGTTAGAATTATGTTCAGCATTCACTGTTATATACAACTTTAGGCTGTTAAACCACTTTGTTCCTCTCTGTGTCTATATTTTTTAACAATATTTCAGTATGTTTAATGTAGTCATGGAGTAAATCAGTTTTATTTTTTGTAATGCGTCTAATGGTAATGTAGTCGTAGATGTCCCCTACCTATTATGACTGGCTTTTGCCTGTAAGTTTGTTTTTAGATATTTTACCTACACCCATTTTTCCCATTGTTTTTTTTTAGAGAACAAACAAAACTACTAATTGGCACACTTCTTCGAAATTGACTGTAAATACTGTTTAAGTGGCGCTAGCCCACAGTTAGCTTTGCCTGTTAGCCTGTTAGCTTCTTCTTTGTGATTCTATTAGTGTGTATTGGTGCTACGACCCGGTGGCAGTCGGGTTGCAATTGTGGTTGTCTGGCCAGAGAGACCTCGGGAGATGAAAGACCCCCCCCCAATCATCCCTCAACACTTTTACTTTATTACCCCCAGAGGGACTAGGAAAAGGATTTATTAAGGTAAACGAGTTACTTAGTGCTGCTTTAAGCCCACTGCACCACTGCTGCCCATAGTCTCTACTCCGGACATAGCATTGTAAAACAAAACAATACTGCTCAAATAAAATGAAATAATTATGCAGATATGGCCTAACCCTGATGTTTTACTCTACTTTACTCAGTCTAGTGGTATTAAGTACGCGAGCCATTCTGCAGTTTCGACACATCAATAGTAAAAACCTGGTAAGAGTGTTATTAAGCCCACACTCTCTCACCCAAAGAGCTACTACTATCACTGGAGGTAAAAGTGGGCTCTGGGCACTTGGCACTATCGGGATAAAAGGGACCCACTGGAGAACAGGTAAGAGCTGCATGTGCCTTCGACAAGTATGAGGCAGAGTGCTTTGAATTACGCCGCACATTGAACCCAGAAGATGGGTATAACCATCAAAAACAGATATGTGAATAGTTTCTCCCCCAAATGTAACCAATGGCTTTGATTTACATTTGTAGCTAATGGTTGGACATTAAAGGCTTCATGCTTTTTGAAATCTATTGTGTGCACCTTGGCAATTTCGATTTTGAGATTGAATGTATTTGTATTTATTTATTTTTTTCATCATGCATTTGTTGAAGAGGTTCTCAACTTAAAGCAGAACTAAATAATCTATGCCCCTAGAGGCCATAAGCGACACTGCAGGTGGCTCTTTTTTTACTCATTCATTGTTCTTGAGAGTAAATACAAGGCTGACAGAAAAGACAAAGGGAGAGAGGGATATATTGTGCATTATGCCACAACCCGATTATACAATGGAGATTTTTTTCTTTCACTCAATTTTGGCTGTAAATACTGCTACAGTGGCCGACAGTTAGCTTCGCCTGTTAGCCTGTTCGTGATCTAATCGTGATTTAATTAGTGTGTATTGGGGCTGCGGGTCAAAGCAGGGAAAGCTGCAAGCGTGTTTTTTTTTTTCTGGCCAGAGACACCATGGGAGATGAAAGACCCTCCAATCATCCCATCAACACTTGTATTACCACCAGAGGGACTTCGAAAAAGGATGTATTAAGGCAAACAAGTTACTTAGTTCTTCTTTAAACAACAGAGAAATAATAGGTACTCTTAAACGTCTGCATCTTTGCAATGTTCTTTCATTTTTTGTTGACATTTTGACTTTTCCCCCCTGACTCAGAGAGAAATTATGCAACTTACATAAGGCTAAAAGGAAGGAAGGAAGGAAGGACTTTAATTGTAAAGCACGATACACAGACATGGTCACAAAGCACTTAACATGGGACAATTTACATTCAATTCATCCATTAATAATAATAATAATAATGCATTGTATTTATATAGCGCTTTTCTGGACACTCAAAGACACTTTACATTGCATTATTCATTCACTCTATACTTGGTGGTGGTAAACTACTATTGTAGCCACAGCTGCTGAAGGTAGTGAGGCGGCCAATCTGCGCCATCGCCCCCCCCCCCCCGACCACTTACTCTCACATACACACCCCATTTTACATGTTTTTAGTGGTAGGGGAAACCAGAGCAGTCTGAGGTCCCACGTCCAGGTGGGAATTGAACCCGGGACCTTCTTGCTACCGTGCCGCCAATTAAAAACAACAACTATTGCTTGCCATTAGAAAGTTTGTGAAGTGCAGATAACATGAGTCCTGAAATGATGAGAACAAGTCTTGTGAAACTGTCAGTCTTTAAAAAAAAAGAAAAGAAAAGAGAGAGAAGCACCTCTTCATGAGCAGGTGAAGGAAATGAGCGTTTTGAGCTGTTGAAAACAAAACAGACTGTGGATGCAGGATTAATAAAATACTAATAATGATAACAAGTGGGCAATTTTAAACTCTGCACATGTTTTACCCTTAACGTCCCCTCGCTGTGAACGCACTGCTCCCTCTTTGCCGAGTCCAGCCCAGAGGAGAACATCGTGCAGCCTCTTGTAACACACTGTACCCTCTCCAGAACTGTCAACGCGACAGGCTGGAAGCGCTGCTCTGGTGGATCCATTGGGAGCGCCATTGTCAACATTCAGGAGTGGTCTTTTTAATTAAATCCACCGACCCGGACTGTTATAGTTGACACGGATATCAGGTACACCGTGTTCTTACCTGCTGCCGGTTCGCATTTTCATCTGTTTAAGAGTTCACTCATTATGAGGAAGTGTTGATGGGGTCGGTATCTGCAGAGCGCAGACTTCAAGTGAATACAATGTGTTGATATGGTTTTAAACTTTAGCCCAGGAGATGTAAAAATCTAAAAAAAAAAGGAAAGACATGCTTTATTTTCTATCAATTGAAAGCACTACTTTTCATCTGATCTTTCATCTCATCACATTTTTAAAGTTCCATAAATGCGAGACTTTCACTGGATTATTTCTCATCGCGTCCTCCACCTGTGCACTTGAAATACTTACATACTACTACATATATAAAACCATAACGATAGAAAATAATGCATACATAGAGCGATGTGCTGTTTGGTGATTTTGTACTAAACATTATCTCAGATTTTTGCATGCAGGAAATGCGAAGTGTCTTGCTCTACGACTCAATGGCAAAATGGAGGTGTGAACCGTTGGCCCACCAGTTCTTCCTCCCGTCGCCCCTCGTGGCTATTTTTCTTCTCGTGTCCTATATCTAATTTGGGTTCGCCATGGGTTACTTTCAAGCCTCATCCAAAGGGTTCATTACACGCATCATCATCCATCATCAAACACCGACACCATATGAAAATAATTAGGCTGTACCGTAGGCAATTTGGCACATTCAGTTCAAAGATCAAGTTGCATAACAAGAAGCATCGCACATAAAAAAACGGCGCTGCCCCGTTTTTGTCAAACTGTCTATCACATTAAGAGCTCTTTCCCCGTGTAGGCTCCACATCAGCTCTCATCAGCTCGGCATGAGCACCCCCCCGCGGCTCTCGGCCAATCAGCATGTGGGCAGTTTGCACCCTTTTACCACAGATGATGTATACAATGACAAACATATAAACTTTGAACTCTTGACTTTAAGGATATCACACAAAACCAAGACTCTTTTAATGCTAATAGTACTCCAGTAGTACGCCATTGATCTGCTTTGAGCCACACATCAAGTCGGTCACAAAAACAGATTTTTATCTCTTACAAAATAGTGCGAGACTCAGGCAGTTTTGCTCGGTGCAGAGATTTTGAAACGTACATGCTTTCGTCGCTAATCGTGTAGATCACTGTAATGCGCTCCATTCTGGAAGGCTATTGCACAAAGAAGGCTATAGCACTTTTGCAGCTGCTCCAAATTTCAGCAGCCCGCCTACTGACGAAGAAAGAGAGAGAGCAGATCAGTGCTCACGTCTCTGCACTGGCTCCCTGTGAGCCTCAAGAGAGATTTTACCAGGACCAGATTTAAATTGAACGTTCCATCCCCATATGCCCCATATACCCTGTCCATATGCCTTATTGGGAGGTATGTTTTAGGTTTTAGGTATGTCTTTTCGTGGCATTTATATCATTTCTTTATCACTAGTATCTCATAAGATGATGTTTAGTGGCCATTGAATGTGCACCCGGCCCCGCAAAAAGCAATAACGTAACTATTCGCATTAGCATTTAGCTCAGGGGCCACATTTATGCTAATTTGTATTCAATCGCTAAAGGTCTGTACATTCATTGATGATTTCTAGCCAGGCTTTGACCTAATTGTGGTCTATGGCTTGACAACAGCTGAATACATTTGGATCATTCATAATTTCAAGTAGCTAATGCTAACGGCTATAGGGAAAATACACTGAGCAGGCTAACGAACTCTGAAAAATTTCCCGGAGAAGCCTATTTGCTTACTATGTATTTATTTGTAATGTTCTTCTTTTTTTTTTTTAGGACAGCCAATAAGAGCTTTGTGAATGTATGAAAAGTGCAATATAAATACATTGTTATATACGCTGTTAGCTGAAATTGAAAGCTTGTCTTCAATGTTTTATAACCTGTAATTCCCTCTAGTGCCTGCAGAGGACCTGCCAGGGCAATCTAATATTCTGCTCAGCTCAGTCTCTCCGTCCTTACTGTGTCTTCTTAACGCAGACAGACATTCTTTTACATTTTGAAGGAGGCTGTATTGACTTGGACCTCCACTTCAGATCGATGATAAAACGTTTCTCGCATACGCCCTTGATCTTTTCACTTTTTAGGATATTTCATACCATAATGTTTTCTTATTAAACATTGGAGGAGACATGAGAAGTGCATTGCACCACTTAAGTAAAAGCTAGTCAGAAATACATCACAGCAAGTCAAATATAGGCCTCAAAAGTGAACATGTACTAGATATACTTGAAATCCAAATTAAAATGGTGTTGCCTTCTGCCCATGATGACTAATTATTGCAACAAAAAGCCGTGTTTGCAAAAGAGTCATGGGAGCTGCGGGGCTGGTCAGCGAGTTTCCATCACACGCTGTGGACAGACTGAAAGGGGAGGGAAGACGGAGCAGAACGATGCGGTAAAAGCACGTATTGAAAACATTCACTTGGAAACTGTTATTACTGGGAATGGCGGCATCCAAAAAGAGCCGCCGGAGAACTTTAGTCAGGCTCAAATCACAAACCTTCTTACGGGAAACATTAGCGTTGCATTATTTGCAAACTCTGGACAAAAAATTATATGTCCCGAACTGTACAGCACTGCTCCAAAGTGAAAAACTGTGTAGCGGGAGTGAGCATCAGTATTAATAAAAGAGCATGTGCTTAGTATGTATGTATGCTCCTGACTGAATCCAAGACTTCAACTAACGATTATTTTGGTAATAGGTTGCGTTCACGATTTAGAATTCCATTTCAGTTGGAGGGCAGGTGTCAATACAACTCTATGGGAGAGAAACAGTTTTTGAAAGAAATTTCCAAAAAGAAAATGTCCAAATGTTTTCTCTGATCATCATGTGACAGTGATTGGATTCACAAACCTGACATGTGAATTTTATGGCTGAAAGTCCTTTCTACTGGCCAACATCAAGCACACGTTTTTGAATATTGTCTCCACTTTTGGACGCCTTTGTGAAGAAATAATTAGACATATGTTCATATCTGCTGGAAGATATGACTTTGAACTTTGTGTCAGTTTTTGTTTCATGTGAATTGGCCCAGTAATTACAGAGAAATTAACAATGATTTAAGACTATAAATCTGCATTTTGAGCGTTACTATGGTTACGGCCGTGGAATTTTCAGTTGCCCTCCACCTCAATGTTAAACTATAGGCTCTTTAGAGTGTTGTGATGTCACGTGAACGCTACCTATTGATTAATCTACAGATTATTTTTATGTTTAATCAATTAATCGCGTCTGTGAAAGGAGTATGAGAATTGTATTTTTTCCAAACTTTTCCGCACGTATATCTTAAAGGATCTGTATCATGCTATTTTAGCCATTCCAAAGTAAAGTATAGGTATTTATATGCAATATTGTACCTCTATCACTATGGCGTACTCATTGTTGAGTGTTTTCTGGGGGTATTTTCCAAACCCGGAAGACAAGACGCTTCGATTCAGTTAACTCCGCCCCTCTCTCCGCTCATTCCACATTTGCAGTATTATAAATATAAATATCGCTGCAAAAAGTGAAGTTACTTCACATAATGCAGTTATAAGGAGTTGACATGTGCAACACAGTTTCCTAAATGGCTAACACGTGTTTTGATTGACTCACCGTTCAGCCTGGCCTCCCCATCATCGGGTGTTTATGGGACTCGCGTTGGTTATAAAAGTTAATCCACTTTGATTCTGGCCAAGGTTCACCAAGCATCCATCGGGTTGGTTGATATAGTTGCTGAATCCCGGAAAGAAATTCCAACTTCTGGCGAGTGCACTCTTCTTTAGGAAGGTTGAATAGTCCTGTTCCTCTCGTAGCCAAACGCGCATCCGTGACATTATCGTTAGGTAAGAAAAAAGAACAGGCGTGTCCTGTAGAGCCCTGCAGAGAGCTACAGAGGGGCAGGGGCTCAAAAATCACGTGAATCATTCATACATACTGGGTGCAGAAACTTTTCAACTAACATGGTAAGAACTCTCGCTTTTTTTCACCCTGTCTAAACTTCTTCACTCTCGAATACACATCCATCTTTTAAAGTTTTTTGGCTGACATGTAATCACGTTTTCAAAACATCAGAATTCCTCCAAGAATCCCTTTTCTAAATAAAAAAAAACCTCTCCCTGTATAACTCTGTGTGATGCAACGTTGCTTCATATCTCTGTTTATCAGCGCTGCCGACTCTCCGGCTGTGATTTAAGATGCTCTGTGGTTTCACGATCTCCAGTGTCTCCTCGCGAATAGGGCCATAAGCACATCTTTCTTTACAAGTGCTGCCTCCCGCTGCTATAATCCCGTTGTAAGCCGTTGTAAATATGGTGGGTCCGTCCTCCGCCCCGGCAAAAGGTCTCCTCTGACATGTCTCTAAATTACCCTCAAAAGCTTCTGCTGATTTTGTCCTGACCTTTCCGTGCTTCTACCTGGTATATAGGACTATTAAAATGTATTTACAGCGTCTTGTAAAAAAGGAATGGAGCAATGTGCAGCGCCCGGGTGGAGGTGTGGTGTAATATGGTGGAAATGTTCTTTAAATGTTGCCTTGACAGATAGAAACTTTCCGAGCATGTCTGTCCGGAGGTTTCACTGTGGGAGGACTTTCGAAAAGGTTAACTCAGCATTGCAGGAAGTAAGCACACATCTCGATACAATCATCGAGTTTTGCTTTTCCAATTCTAACGTCAACATAATAGGATGACAACCTTCGCCACTCATCATTTTTGAGCGCTCCAAGATAATTAAGAGTTCAACAACATGCTTGAGCAACAACCTACTTGAGCGAGGAGCATTCGGGTGCTTTGTCACATTCAAAGAAGTGCTACAAGGATTTCAGAATTTGTTTTCAAGCCCATTTTGAAAGCTTATTGTTAACTTGGAAAAAAGAAAAAACGTAGAAATTTAAACAAGCAAATTTGGCTAAAGGCCAAAGCTATGAGACTTATATGAGTTTGGCCCTTTGTTGTTAGGTAATAGGCAAGGCAACTTTATTCATACCGCGCATTTCGTACACAAGGCAACTCAATGCGCCTTACAAAAGAAGATATGCGAAATTACAATCAGGTTAAGTCAAGGCAAAGCACATTATAGAGACATCAAGACATGGGAAATACACAGCACACGAGGTCACGTGCGGAATTTTTTCTTGGGGAGGGGAAGGATGACCGGCCATTGACATGCTGAAGAAACGTGCTGAGGCAGACGCAGAACGATGGGGGCGTGGTTAGGGAGGGGGTTTGTGTGTGCGCGGTTATTTACAGTCTGAAAGTCAGTGTTTTGCAAAATATGACCCAGAGAGCTCAGTCCTTATCAAGTTTAGCTCCGTGGCTTGGCCTTGAAGGGAAGTGTCGACAGTGGAGGAGAGATAAGCGGTCCGGCTGCTTCAAACCGAGAATTATTCCAGTAACAGTTTATAATGAATTAGCTTTTTTCTTGGTCTCAGCTTTACTTCAGTTCTCCAGAGCTGGTAGTTCCCTTCACAGTTCATCCCTTTTCCTCCCAGAAATAAAGTCCATCTATTGTCCGTCCCCACAGCGAGCTGCCAGGTCGAATACAACAGTCCATCGTTGTGCGTTACTTTCCGGTGTAATTCCATCACTCGGTCACTCCCTGCTCCAAAGTACTTGTTAATTTTAACGGACAGCAGCGTGGTCTGATTGAAAGCTGCTGTCATTCCAAATTTCCGATAATCCAGGGCAGTCCATCCAATAACCAGGTACCCTGTTATCAAGAGTCCACGGAGGAAGACGACCTCCTCCGTGGCCTCACTTTGTGAAAAAAAAACAAAAAACGGCTCAATTGCGCTGGGAGGACAGCGAGCAGGTGGTCCAAGAGGAAAAATAAAAGTCAGACAAGACACTCGCAGAGGCAGGAAACAAGCACGAAAGCAGGAGAAGTGAGAAAACACGTCCGCACTCGACAGAGACAGGAAGAGAAGGTAATAGAGGCTGTTTGGAAGCTAAAATGACCAGAATAAGTGCGGTGATGGTGAACTCGAAATCCAGAGTGCACCACCTCATGATATCAGCAGGCGGGAATTCCTATTCCCTATGTATTATATCAGAGAACACTGTTTAAGCATCAAAAACATAGACCTCCATAAACGGGTCCAAATGTTTGTGTGTTGTGAAGCTTCCATAGACACTGACCAAAACAAAACCGTCCTAATGTATATCTTTTTTTTTTTGGGATTGCCTTTTGCTTTGATTACTGCACACATTCGCTGTGGCATTATTTCAATAAGCTTCTGCAATGTCAAAAGATCCAGACATATATAGCATACATTTTTCACAAAGATCTTATATTATTATTATTATATTACGTATTGATGATGGGAGAATGTGACCACAGCACAAAGCCTTCTCCAGCCCAAAGATTCTCAATGGGGTTAAGATCTAGTCTCCGAGGTGGCCAATTCATGTATGAAAATCCTGTCTTCAATCACTCTTTCACAATGTGAGCCCGATAAATCCTGGCACTGTCATCTTGGAATTATGTCCGCGCCAAGAGCTCTTGCGTGTGAAGACATTTGTTCCACTTGAAGAGTGTGCAACTACTCTCTAGCTACTTGCAGGGGAGGCCACGTGGAGGCGGTCTTCATCTCCCCCAATATCTGTCAACACCTGGACAACAAACCTGGACAACAAAGCCCTGGGATGGCTCACATCAATAGAGCTGACCGTCTGAGGACAGAAAAAGAAGAAATCAATTTGATGGAATAAGCTGGTCATTCAATGCGGTTCAGGTAGCTGCCGATCTCCTTCTTTGGGCACATAGTGTTGCTGAACCTACACCTGGTCCATCCCAGATCAAGTAGCAATTTAGATGCACTTCTTATAAAACATGCTGACATTATGTTCTTGTCTACGAAAAAACTCTACAGCAATAAGTCTGAATCTTGTTTTAGTCAGGGTCAGAATACTCAGCATTGCACACCTCACCCATGCAGAACAATGGCCGATGCATGCTTGAAGACAACCCGCATGCTCTTTCGAGTGTGATTGAAGTTCTCGGGAATGTAACCCACAGCCTCCTTGCTGAGAGGGAAAACGACTAACGACTCTGCTACCCTTTTTCAGTCGATCGTCACAATAGGTTTTGCCGAGTTGCTCTAAAGCGTGTTCGCAAGAGCTACGAGAAATCAAAAAGAAAGTGGAGCAGAAAAATAGTTATAAAGTGTTCCAGAAAACAGCATTTTAACAGGGAGGGGGGACAGTGTGTCTCTTCTCCTCCTCGAGCATGGAGCGTCTAATTGCTGAGCAGTCGTGTTTGCAGTTTGCCGTTCTCCGGAGGTCGGTGCAGAGTTTTGGGATGTTAATGTGGGGTGATTGAGTGGTTCAACGAGCGCGACATTGCCTGTGGAGATCCTCTTCACCCCCTCCTCCTCCTCCTCTTCGCTGGATAATTTTGGAGCCTGCAGAGAGGAGAATTGCGATCCGCTCATTATCGCTGCCCGGGGATGCCACTGGCCCTCGCTGGAAACGAGGGCCTACAAAATGAGAAATATTGACTGTTCCAAGACCAATGTCTAATGCAATGGCCCCGGGACCAACAAACTGCAGTGTCTCAAATTGTTTCTATAAAGTAGGATGAGGAATTAGTTTTGCCAGTATAGAAAATAAGAATGCCCTGAGAAAACAATTCTTAAACAAACCACTCAGACCATTTCTTTCCAAAAACCTGAATTTGAATAATAAGTATTCACTATTCATTCCTGAGGGGTAAAGCTAAAGCCTCAGGAACTAAAAACTGCAGTGTGAAGTGGAATAGTGTATTTGATATTGCTAAAGAAAAATATATATATAACCAAAGCAAGAAAGGAGGCAACACAGTATGTACATTGTATGTTTCCTCAGTGTCACCTGCTGTAAATGAACACTTTCTCTGTTTGCCGGGTCCATCGTCATTGAGGGGTTTCATATGAAACTGTCCCAGGTCGCTGCGGGAGTGACCGATGGGTCTTGTCACACTGTGGAGCTGAGATCAAGCAACAACATTGTGTTTATTACCAACTGTTTAGTCACCATTTCACAACTCTGTGCCACTGCAACTACAAGAAGTGCATTGTTATTATTGTTGAAGCACATGCAAAACCAAAACAGCTGCTTTATTAGCTCAACTGTGACAATGTGCCCTCTGGTGGTGCTACATACAAGGTCATGCCTATCTTCACTCTTTCTTTGCCTCTTTGTTCTTCTGGGTGGTCATACTGGCATCGTCCTGTGATTGGGGCCTCATGCTAGCAGTAAATTCGAACACTTAAAAGAAGCCTATTCAGGGGGAACGCCTCAGCCGATGCATTGTGAAGCCACTACGTATCAGGTGGTCCTGAAGGTCCGGTGCGGCTTTTCCTTCCAGTACCAAGGCCTGATCTGCAGGTACTGAGCGGTATGTGGCCTTGGCCGGAGTCGTAACAGGTGTCACAGGTTATTACAGGGGTTGACCAGTGCATCGAGGAAACTACCGTCTCGTCTTCTCTTGTCGTCTGTAATGTCTTGTGCCTTCCCGTAACTGTCGGGGTGCGTGTGTTTTGTGTTGGACTGAACTAACCTGTGATTGTTGAACAACAGTACAAACAGATAGAACGGATCAACAAATGATGGACTTCTATTCATTTAAACTAAACTGAAACTACAAAAAGAGAAAATAAGTAAGTAAGTAAGGGCTTTATTTGTCATTGCACAACTGTACAATAAAATTGTGTTCAGGTGTTAGCCCTGAGCCGCTGCGACTGAGCCGTGCCTCCAGTGTGGGCCAACCATACCAGCATGTTTTTAGAGGTCGGGGAAACTGTAGCACCTGGAACAAACCTGACTGGCTGCCTTCAGAGCTCCTCTGATCCTTTGAAACGGTGCAGCGCCGCCTGGGTTTGTCCCTGTGTCAGAGCGTGGTGTCCTGCACTGGTCAGCTCATCCTCCATCCTCTTCCTCCTGCGCAGTTCCCTCCGCTCCACAACAATCTTTCACCATCTTCGGGGAAGAACTTAGCAATTAACCTGTTATTCTCCAGTGAACGTCCATTAGCCAGAACATTAGTAGGGATAGAAGGCATGTGTGGCTTAGCTGCGAGTCTTGTCCGCATACCTCCTTGTTTGTCCCTTTTTTTTGTTTCCTGTTGCTCCTCTTGTGACGCCTCCACTGTGCCGCATGTGTGGGGAGGCTCTTGGTGCTTCTTCAGTGTTTCAGGAGAAAACACCTGTAGGTCTCAAATGTCTTTAGCTCATAAGCTAGCTGTTTACTATTAAAAAACTGCTTTCTTCAGGACCATTATTGACTCTCTGCAGTAAAAAAAAATCAATCAAACCCAGCAAAAACATGGCAAAGATGTACAAAAGCCTCCAGTAAAACAATGTGGAGCACAGAAACCACAAATGCAGTTCGCAGAAAAAAGCAAACAATACAGCTGTACCAAGAGAGAGGGTTGCTTCTTGTTTCCACGTCGCCATAATAAGCCCCCTGTGCAGCTAAGCGTTACAGCTAAGGTTGAAAATCGTAGCAACCCGGTTACACAACATTTACTTGCCACCTCACAGAACATTTGAAATAGTTCTACAATTGACAGCACTTTCTTTCAAAATATTTTATTGCCGCTGGGATGCGTTGTAGCTCAGAGACGAGATGATATGAAACGGGTCAAGGCACTTTGCAAACCTGAAAGGATTTATTCATTCTGATCAGGATGTTTGTTGCTCAGGACATATATCTTTCTCGTGAGCCAACCATTTTGATGTCAGTACATGTGGTCAATTATGGACCTGTCAATTCAGGTAGCTGGTGAATTTCCCCATTGCCAGATCAATCAAACGACAACGACTAATTGTATTTCTAAAGACTCCATCTTCCAGCAGTTAAAGTTTTTAATTAGCGGCGTAAAGAGAAAGTGAAAAAAAGGAGCTGACTGTGCTGATGCAGACATTGCCGCATTTCTTCTGCAGTATAAACTACACCTTTTAAAATGTTAATGGACTTTGGGACTGGTAATTCTTCTTAAGCCTTTGAAAAAAACTAGGGCAAAGGTTTCTTTGGATACGTCTTGGAGCAACAATAACAAATCTGACCACCATATAAAATATTCAACCATCCAGAAACTGCTGATTCATTTTATACACAACTCCCCCGAGGCTGGTTCTCAAAGTTAGTGTCTGGGTAATTATTCACCGCTCCGTTCATATCAAAATGAAAAATAAACTATGACTTTGCTTGGTAGCTTTTCTATTGTGGAAACATGAAGGTTTGTTCAAAGGCGAAAGGCAAAGATCTCAACTGGGCAGCAGACATCCAAGCAAACGCCTCACAGATATTTTGATGTAAATAATTCAATATCAACTAGAAAACCTTTGCTGAAATATAGTGTAACATTTCAAAATGCATGTCCTAAATTAAAGGAAGCGGGAGATAGATACTCTCTCATGGCCTTGTAATTTGACTCATCAGACAGTTTTATCGTTTGATTTACAAGCTGAAGAATCCTCTGAAGTAAAATGTCCTCGACTCAATCAACCCAGTCCAGTCGACAAAATCTTGCGTGTACTTTTTACCCTCCCAAGACTCTGTCCTCCAAGCTGCCTGTCCGCGTCGTCCGGTGTCTGTGAAGTATCACTATTTAATTGGGTAAACAACATCAGCGGAGCGGGCCAGTCGCTATAAAATGAACACTGAGGGGGCATAAAGCTAAAACAACAAGCTAATGGATGCTTTCAAACTGTCTGCTTCCTCGTTCCCTTCAGCCAAATGCTGTCCGGGATGTTCTGGGTTGTTAGGAAAGTCTCTTGTGCCAAATGTCATGGGATAATGTTGTCCCATCATGAAAAAAACACCTCTGGGGTTTTGTCCTCTCTGTTCCATCCGTGCATGTTCGAAATGTAGTAAGTAGTAGTGATGGGCAAAATGTAAATGTCCTCCATTTCCCCCGTTTTCCTATTTCATGTGGTGCAAGTTTTCTGCGCCTGGCCGTGCGAAGCGTAAGGAGCGCGATCTACAGCAAACAGTTGGCTGAATGAGCTCTGACTGAAATAAAAAGACCGAGTCGGCGCACCCCACTGGAGCTCTACATACCCACTTTGCGCAAAAAAAAAACTTATTTCAAAATACAAAAAGGTAAGCGCTGCAGTGGGATCCGAGCAATGTAGTAAAGCCAGGTGCTCCTGAGGGAAAAAAGCCCTGTAGATATGAAATAGCAGGACCTTGCATAAAACCTTACAAAAATAAATACTGTAGGTGTGTGGCAAGAAGGATTCCGAGGCGCTCTGTTTTTAGAAAACAATTAAAAGTCATTTATTCTATGTGGACATGCCTACGCGTCTTATGCAAGATCCTGCTATATCAGAATGTTCGTGTAAATTAGGAAAACTTCACACCCCTGAAACTTCTATTGCACACATCGATTTGATGCGTGAGAAAATCATAAATCATAATAAAGTTTGTCTATAAAGTGTCAGTGTTCAAACGGAATCGGAAACGGAAGCAGCTCTGAAGCTCTGAGTCTTTAACTATTCTTTTTTTTGCCAGGAAAGTCTTGAAGTGTTACAAGCCTTCACTCGGCCATCAAGTATAGTCGCGGTAGAGGTTTTAAAAGTCATCAGCTGCAGTACGTTTCTTCTCGGAGACTTTTTCTTGCTCATCTCATCAGACTATGAAGCCACACCGGTACAGACATTTCTTTCTCCTCCTAAAGAATTGGAGTTAGAACTGCGCTAACCCAGTTCCACTCTTTCTTAGCTTTTTGTTCCCTCATCAAAAACTTGCCTGGAGCGGCGCCGCACATTTCCTGGATTCCGTTGCGTCAACAATGGCACCCAAAATTATGCACATAATTATGCGCAGTCCCTTCGCTCAAAGTGTGTTCATCACGGTGCCAACAATGGACTCGTAAACCATTACCTGAGCCTCAATTATGCGCATGCCCATTAGTGTAAAACAAGTACAAATGATGGGTGCCTGAAAGCGCCTGATTTAAAATTTAAAACGTTTAAGGCCACATCCTCACCCCCGGTGGCAGCTTCATTCCTCTCATCTGTCTATATCACAGCACTTGCACTATTGGTGTTTTGATCTGTCCCATTATGAGCTGTCGGTAGAGCTTGTCTGTTGTGTTGCATCATCAGAAAGTGCCGAAAGAGAGAGACTTGCTGTGATTAAGTGCGCTATTGATCTGAGCTCTCCTCCTCAGACACTCCCCGCGATCTGTCTTTGCAATGCCATCGATAGTCTTTTGTTTTTGTTTTATACCCTTTTAAGTTCGCTCATTAAACGTCCGGCTATAGGCAAAGCTGCCGGGGTAATGGCTCTTTAGCGCCGAGTGGCATCCCGCTCGCCAAACCGCACGACTCTACAGAGAGGATAAGGCGTGAAGTCACCGTCATAAGCATCCAGCGCCCCCCACAAATCAGCGCGATCATAAACGGATGCTCTTGAGGATTAGTGACCAGACACAGGGAGATAACAGACACCTCTGCAGCACTTAGATAGATAGAGAGCCTGGCATTCAACTTCAAATGAATTACAAAGAGGACATATCCAGCATTATTTCCAAAATGTACATGTCTTCAGCTCATAACCTGGTCATAACTTTGTGCTTTAATCTAAAACAAACCAACAAGTATGTTACCTCATTCACACAGGTTTGAGACATTTCTTTTACATGTTATTCTTGTATTACGCAGGAACATATTTTGGTTTGTGGGTGCCGAGAGACAAGATTGCGCCACAAATCTTTTCTGAGCATATTTCCCATCCAGCCATCCATTTTCTTCCGCTCTATCCGGGGCCGGGTCGCGGAGGCAGCAGTCTCAGCAGAGATGCCCTGACTTCCCGATCCGCGCACACCTCCTCCAGCTGTTCTGAGGCGACACCAGGCCAGCTCGGAGACATACTCCCTCCAGCGTGTCCTGGGCCTTCCACGAGGCCTCCTCCCAATAGGACATGCCTGGAACACCTCCCGGGGGAGGCGACCGGGAGGCGTTAAAAAACAGATGCCCGAGCCACCTCTGCTGGCTTCTTTCGACGTGAAGGAGCAGCGACTCAACTCCGAGCTCCTCCCGGGGGACTGAGCTCCTCACCTTATCATGAAGGGTGCGCCCAGCCACCCTGCGAAGGAAACTCATTTCGGCTGCTTGTATTTTGTCCTTAAAGACATTACTCAAATCTCATGACCATAGGTGAGGGTGTGGAACGTAGATCGATCGGTAAATCGAGAGCTTTGCCCCCGACTCAGCTCCCTCTTCACCACAACAGTCTGATGCATATTTCCCATTTATTAATTATCCTATAATCTGTAAACTATCCACCAGGGGGTGCTGCAGCGCTCTCAGCACTCTGGGTTGTCTACTACTGGAGTTTTCTGATGTGTATTTCCTGGATTTTGTAACATAATAGATCCGGTAGAGTTCTCCACATTTGTAAAAGTCATAAACCTTTACCGGATCTATGCTAAAAAACAACAACACTAAAACAGTTTGACTGTGAATAACATCAGTGATGTGGACCAACCTGTAATAAGACGATATCATTTGAAGCGTATTATATTTTTTGGATTGACGTTTATTAGTCCAAATACGAACATAGACTTTTAAGCTAAGTACTGTATTGAGCACCACATTCCGCGTGGACACGGCACAAAAGGGCTGAAAACTGGGACAGTCCAAGGTAAATTGGGAAATGTCCTCAGTCTAAATGATAGCTTTGTGTATTTGAATAAAAAAGCAGGTCTGTGAAAAGCTTTTAGTCAATCAATAATACAACATATCAGAATATTCCATTTTGTTCTTCAACATCCTTTGTGAGATAGTCTGAGTAGTGTCTGGATCCAGATGATGGGTGATAAGGAGGTGATGGACATATTTTAATGTGAATTTGTCAAGAGCGGCGTGTCCCAGTTAGTCCCTGAACTCAGATAAACCCCGAAACTTTTCCAACACTTTTTGACTTCCTGACAGGGGAAGCCTTTTCGGGCGAATGTGCGTTTGCTTGGGCTCGTCCTGTCTTGGGATACGACACAGATAGGCAGTTTTGGCAAAGCGTGCGATAGTTTTAATGAATTTGGCGCCGTTCCCCTGGTCAGCCTCCAGAAGATGAGCAGCCGCAGGGGCAGTATAGACCTGCTCAGACCTGAGGCGAAGTCCCACGCTGAATGTTGGCACAGCGTTTCAACAGTTATCCCTGCTGTTCTCTGCCCAATTAATTCAAGATACAATACATACGATCATTATGAGTAATGTATGATTGACATTAAATACTGCAGGTGTCATCTAAATCAGTGGTTCTGGACATAGACTTTATTCATTGCAATACGAGATCATTTCATTTAAATGTAATGGAAAATGTGGCTAAAATTGACCAGCAATGTTATAATACACCTCATTTTGACATCCATTCCGCATTAATTACAAATAAAAAATACAGTACAACGTTTTGCATAACCCCAAACGACTCCAAGTTCTATCAGAGCAGAAAGTTTGTGTGGCAGAGGTCAGAAGTCAATAAATCCCTGTTCTGACGCATTGGGAGGAATCGTATCGGCTTAAATTACAATTGTAGGCCTTGGCGTGGTTTCCCGGCTTTGGGGAAAACAAACCGGTTCAGTGTTTGTGTAGACTTTTATGATCACTGGCAAAGGGCTTCAGGAGTTTTCAGTTCTCGGGTCCAACAATAAAACTTTCAAACTTTTTCTGTATTTTAATTTTTTTTTCGTTCCTTGGATGATGCATCTGTTCCTCAAATGCATTGGTTTTCTGGTTAGGTCCAGCAGGTTCTTCTGCCAAACTCATTCAGAAATAAAGCAAACTAAATTGCTTTGTTGGCAAGTGGGGGGAAAAAAAGCAGCAAATCTATTAGTTTTGTTCGCTTTGTATGCATGTGATGAAACTCTATTATATTCAGTGAAAATGTGAAAATCTTGTTTTTTTTTAGCCACATAGAAAAGATTGCTTGAAACTAAATTCATATTCTCAATGTTTGTGCAGACATGCCGGCCCGTGATGAAGGTTGAATGTACTTATTCTCTCTCATCTTCGGAAACCTATAAGGCAGGGGTTCCCAAACACTGAGGTGGGGGTCACGAGATGTTTTCAAAATGTTACAATGAATTTGCTGCGTTTTTTATTGAAAGCAGTTTAGTGAAATCAAGCCAAATATCAAATCATACTATACAAACAAACACTAATACCCCAGATTTTAAATGTTGTGCGCTTTAATTTAATATAAACACTAATTCTATTTTACGGTGGAGGGTGATTTTGGGGATTACGGCCCGAAATGTTTACTGTAAGGAACAATAGTTGACAGTGTAGGGCCTGGGAAACCTGGACCAGGACCGCGCTGGACTATGTGCCTGTCTTTTAGGTTGCAGGGGGCAACTAGACCAACATAAAAACCCATCCAGAAACTCCACAAGTGATGGGAAACATAACACTTTGGTGGGATCAATACAATACTGATAACTTTTGTGGGTAATTTTTGTTGATACCGATAACAATCGATCATTTAAAGGCCCTATACCTGATTTTTGAAGAGAGAACAATAAATATACTTGTAGTTGTGGCCCAAACTTATTCTTAAATCACAGTTCTTCACAGGGATGAGTTTATTGGGACATTACACAACTTAAAGGATCACTTTTCAGGGTCACTGGGACAGAAATGCAACAAAAGCCTGCAAGTTCATGAAATTGATTAAAAAAAAATAAAGCTTTATAATAATATAATTAAATTAGTTTCCAATATTCTAGTAGAGGATACAACTTTTTTCCACTGCTGGAACAATAGATAAATAAATAAAATAAAATAAAATTCAGAAATAGGGCCATTAATATTAAACAGCGTATTCATTTAACACAGTACCCTAAACTAGTATAATTCTTTCTGGTCATTAACAATGTTAATTTAGGGTCAAACAAAACATAAACGTGTCACCTGATATGACTGCATCAGTCCACTAAACTTCATAATGTTCATTTTGTCTACTTTTATAACTTTTGTCAGACACCAGGGTGTTTGTCCCTGGTGTCTGACAAAATGAACCGTTAAAGTTAAACTGCATCAGTCCACTGCTGTGAGGGTGTTTTGGCACAACATAATGAGGTAAGCTGCTCCAAAGTATCTAATCGTAATCGTTGCCTCACCTTGTACTCTATATATTTAGTATCATTCCTCGGTATCCAGTTTCAATACTTAAATGAGAACTGATGTATCAATACGGTGGTATCGATCTTCACTCACGAGTAGGAACCTTTCCTCTTTGGGGTAAAAGTCTTCCTGCAAGGTGATTAGATTTGCCGATTTACCATTTACCAAAACAATTTCCCAAGTAAAGCTGCACGCCTAAAACCACATGACAATACTGCGCTCTCTGCTGCTTTGAACCAAACTGATAGAGCAGCCTCAACTCTCCATTGCATTTGCCCGATACTGTTGAAAGCGATGCAGCGTTTTAGCAGAGAAAAGATGCAGAGGTGCAGAGTTTAGTCTCTGCCCTGCGGGGGTAACACAAGACCAGTAAGTCCAGAAAAAGATTGTTGTCTCTGGTTTGCGGTGGCGTACGGCGCGAGATTACGACTAGCTTTGCTCCCAGTCTGCAATTTAGTTTTTGTCCTCTTCCTCCGCAAAAGCAGCAAACACACGTCAGGAATACAAATGTAAAAACTATGAATGAAAGACTATGAAAAACTCTGCAGTGCAAAAAAAAAAAAAAACGTTTCCAATATCTGTTCGTTTGGAAGCATACGCCGGGGATGTTTCGTATTTTGTGGCGAAGCCAGTTTGCAAAGTTCAGCCGCTGCCAGAGACAAAAAAAAAAACTTAATCAGGAGTTGGTTCCAGCAAACTCTGAAAAATAAGAAAGTCTGAATATGGCTAGAGTTGCTCAAACCTTGGTAAATTTGTGAGTAAAATGGGTGCATTTAATTAAACAGCTTAAGCCAGTAGTCTGTGGTGCGAACAGACGGGCGATCTCTCACCTTTTCCCCAAATTGCGAGAATGTATCCGATAAGAAATGGATTGAGAGGGCAGAGAATACATTTTGTGACGGGAGTTTTCAATCAAACGTTCTTTTATTCCTTCATCTGCACCGCGCTGTTGCACAACTATTGATATGACTCCCCCCCCCCCCCCCCCCCCCCCCTCTCTATATTTGATATCTGTCTTGTTCTTCTGTTTGATAAAAGGTGCTGTGTAGCTTTATCAGCTCTTTTTTTGATGCTATGACATTTAGGAGTCATAGAAGATTAACTTTGGTAATTGCTTCCAGGCATACCTTATTACAAAGTGCTACCCGAGCATTGATCATAAGGACGACTATCAAAAACTCATAACGATTCATCAGTCATTGTTAACAAGGGCCCGTGAACCACTGTAAATGGTTGTAACTGCAATACTGTTTCGTGACCGTCATGGCGGGGGGCTGATATCGCTGCAACCTAATGGATATAAAAACAAGGGCAATGTGAAAACCAATGGGGACTTTACATGCGTTAAAAACAACGTTAAAGCCTGGTTTCGAAGAATGTCAGAGTTTCTAAAGCTAGATATTCCTCCTGTGATAACTCTGGGGTGGGTACAGTATTTAAAACCGCACGGGTTTGTGAGGTGGAGTAAGGTATCCCTGCAGAACATCCAGAACGCTGCTGCTCGAGTCCTGACAAGAACCAGGAAATACGACCATATTAGTCCAGTGCTCCGGTCTCTGCACTGGCTTCCTGTCACAGCTCTGCTTGTGTACAAGTCTTTTCATGGTTTAGCACCAAGTCCATCTCTGACATGTTAGAGCCGTATGAACCATCTCGGGCCCTGAGAACTTCAGGGAGGGGTCTCCTGGTGGTTCCCAGAGTCAATAATAAACACGGTGAGGCTGCGCCTCAGTTTCATGCAGCTCAAATCTGGAACAGTCTTCATGAGGATGTGAGACAGGCCTCAACTCTCACAATGTTCAAATCCAGGCTGAAAACAGCTCTTTTTACCCGAGCAGATGAAAACTGAAAGTATTTTATCTGCACTCTTGCCTTTTACTGTATGTTTTATTGATTAACTTTATGTTGATGTTTTATTGATTGATTTTATCTGTGAAGCACTTTGAATTGCCTTGTGCATGAATTGTGCTCTACAAATAAACTTGCCTTGCCATTTAGCCAATGTATAAAAGGGGCCTTTTCCACATCACCTGTCCTCTCACCTCTCTGACGTCACACCTGTTGCGGGACTTGTCTAGTTGTTTGTCGTGTCGGGAGTGTCAAGCCGGCAACTTCGCATGCGACTTGTATGCTTCATTCGTAAGTGTCTCTTTTGTAGTGACGTTTCAGCGTGGGTGCATTTCTAAGTTTCTACTAGTCCGAGTGGTGGCGTACAGCTGGACATGGTTGGAGGTCCTGGGTCTGCGGGCTTGTAGGGTGTTGCACTTTGCCACTCTCTGTACCCCGGAAACTGTACTATTTACAAACTGTACAAATACTATTTAAATGTATTTGCAGGGTCAGCCCTATGTTCCCCGGTACCTCTGTTCCCCCGCTTCTATTGATTAAGATTAGGCACCAGCCCACTACCCTTAAGGTTAGAGGCTAGGGCAGGGTCAGTGTTGAGCTGATTGATATATGTATGACATTTCACTCTCTTGACTTGTGATTGGTTGATGTACATAGGTACGCACCCCTGCACCCTCATGTCTCCCCGTTCTTGGAACATGCTCATTGATTCTCTCTCAAATAGTGTTATTAATGTAAATGTGGAGGGGTGAGGAATGACATTCTTTACTCAAGATGTATCTATGGTCCTTCTGTGCGTGGGTAATTTATAGTAACAGGAAGTAGGCGTCTCCTCGTCGAACCAATCAGTGCTCCTGGACTGTTCTTCTTCTGCGCAATCTTACTCCTTTTAACACACTGCCCCCCAGTGGATCCAACCGTAAATACAACAATGGAGTATTAAAATGTCCGCCCAATTCAAATGAAACTCAAGCACAGATCCACAGTCCCAAGTCGACCAAACAGTCATATTTTACTACATCTTGGGCAGCTCTTGTCGTGGTGGTATTAAACACTTCATGAACTAGTTGTATAATCTCTCTCAACCACTTGTTGAGAAGACTAAAGAAAAATCAAGCGCAAGTTGACCATTGTAGCTTTTAATACTATGTTTTAAGATCATCATGGTCTTTAAACTTGCAGAACTTTCCAACTTTAAGCAAATGCGGACACACGCACACTACGGAATCACCGTTCATCAAAGTTGTTTACTTGAAATATTATCTCCAGACTTTATCTACCCCTGTTCTAGGAAGGTGCACGCTGCAATGATCAAACGAATTACACACTGGGAGAGCGCTTGTCTAATTTCTGATGATTAATCGGGCCTGTGTGCAGAGAGGGAGGAGTCCGGAGCAAACATTCGGCCGCACTTACACTTCATTATTGTCAAAGCGTGTCGTGCCTCTGTCAGACTGGATTACTCCGAAGACCTCCCGATGATGAAACACGCAGCGAAGATTAACACTGCTCGGAGTGAGTTAAAGCTCGAACAACATATCCAGACCTGGAGCGACGGTAAACTTTGTAAACGTAAACAAGTTATAGCGATGTAGATGTAAATTATGGAGGTGCAAGCGTATACAGCGCACTCTCGTCAAGAATATGAGTCTGTAATTTCCCGCTAAGCCGACCTGTTCAAAAATGTATTCGCTATGTAAAGAAATTGAAAGCCCTACAAATAGTTTATTACCATACCAGCATTATTCCCTTACTGGTCCGTCCATAGTGCTAATAGAGACGGATAAGTGACTGGAGCAGACTAGCACCTGCAGGGCATGGCTCACAGTGGCACTTTGACTCTCTCCATTACAGTGATTATCTATCTCAGCAGTGAAGTCTCAACTCCCGTGGTCCCGAGGTCACCCTGTGTGGACACTACACTGCTCACATTTAAGGCCAACTCAAGAGAGTGAGTCAAAGAGGGGTGGTTTACCCTTTAGAGCTGCACTACCTGAATTACTCCCTAGTCAAATGAAGGTAGTGGAGGACAATCTGTTTGCTGTTGCTTAAATGCACATCGTGCTTGTTCACTTGGGTTGATTAAGTTAACCCAAACTAACTTAGTGCAAATTTTGCCTCTGACTTTCGCATTCGCGCTAGTGGAAAATGTGTTGTATTTAGATACACATCAGTGCACGGGGTCTATTTTTCTGTCGCAAATGCTGCTCTGTGATCTATATCTACGGTGCAAAAAGAAGTTTTCTCTACAAGAAAAAAAGAAATCAATATTTTAGGCTTTAAGTGTTGGTTTGTCCTGGGCCACTTCGACTGCCATTGTGGGCCAACCAGACGAGCATGAACCTGGAGCACCCAGAGGAAACCCGGCTGGCTGCTCCTCTGAAGTGGTGCACCGCCTCCTGGGTTTGTCCCCGTTTCAGATAGTGGTGTCCCGCACTGGTCAGCTCTTTCCTCTTTCTCCCGCGCAGCTCCCTCCGCTCCATCTTTCACCATCTTCTCCCCGTTTGCCTCTTTTTTGTTTGTTTCCTGCAGCGTGTCTTGTGACGTCTCCACTGTGCTGCAGGTGTGGGTCTCGCTTGGTGCCTTTTCAGTGTTTCAGAGGAAGACATTTGTAGGTCTCAAATGTCTTTAGCTCTTATAACGTTAGCTGTTTGTTTGCTTTTAAAAAGCTCTTTCCTTCACGGCTAGTAGGGACTCTGCTGTAAAAAAAAAAAAAAAAATCAGGTGAACCTTACAAAAACACAGCAAAGATGTACAAAAGTATGCAGTAAAACATTGCACAAGCTACAATAGTGGAATTGCCATTACAGGGACTCTCTGGCCATTGCATGATTCATTTAGATTTAGATTTATCTGAAGGAACTCATAAGACACAGTAAAGCCCCACCACAGGCACATGCTTTGACCCCGCTGTTGTGAGGCAAGCGTTAATCGCTGCTTCATTCAGTCCCGCTCTGAGCTTTCTGCCCATAAGAGCTCATCCCACATAGCCCTCTTTAATTACCTTTATTTATCCAAATACGCATCTTGGCACTAATATATATGACAATATAAAACTATGCTGGCATCATCAAGTATTTTCACAACTCTAACCTCCATTTGGCCACTTTGCTCTTTCATACAATATGTATAGGTGTAAATTGAAGAGATAAATGTTTACTTCGGGCTGCGTTTAAAATGTAATCAACTTTAGAACGGATGAGGCCCACCATGCGCTTTGCGTCTCCTCAGCAAATCCCCGGTAATGTTACGGGACACCTCGAAACACCTCTAAATCTGCGCCTCCTATCGAAATTCTGCAGGGCCACCCAACCGTAAAATTCCTTAAAGATATAAAATAGCAGCGATGGGCCCAGAACCAAGTCCCCGGCGCCCGGTCCCCCCACACTCTCTCTTTCAACTAAGTGAAAGTTTAATTAAAAGATATGATCTTTATTCAGGGCCCACTCCTGCTGCTAAGTCAGGAGGTTATCTGCCGCGTGGAGACCAGTGCAGAGACAGTGGAACGCATTATTTTAGTGAGAGGAGGGGTGTTGAACTGCTATTGACACCGAGAAAAGAAAAAGTGCTTGTTTTCCACATGTTCAGTAGAGGGTGGCTGCTTACAGAGTTGGATGGACAGACAGTGGACATCTTTATTTTGAGAGTTAAATACAGCTGAATATAGATTGTATTCCCTGTGTGAATGGAACTGTATGATCTTATTGAAGAATATGAATAATGGCTAATGTGGAGTTTTGCTGTTGCTGATGTTATTATCATTATTATTGGTGGATGTTCCTATTATTACCATTAATGGATATGATGTGAATGTTAAATGGTTGTAATGGAAATAAATACTTTGTCGCTGTCATTTGTTTATTTATTGGTTTATTTGGTCAGGACAGTGCATGTTAATGGACACACATGGGTCTCATGCGCACTCTCAAACACACTCTCACCTCATCCTGGCCTATTGTACATGTTTTTAGTGGTAGGGGAAACCGGAGCACGCGGAGGAAACTTACACAGACACGGGGAGGACATGCAAACTCCACGCAGAAAGGCCCCGTCCAGGTGGGACACGAACCCGGAACCTTCTAGCTGTGAAGCACTAGTGCTGCCCCGTGTGTTTTTAATTACAATTATTGTTTGTGCCATTGTTTTCATTGCTTTATTATAACCTTTTTTAGTATATGTCTTCTCAATTGTTTTGTAAATATTAGTGTCAAACTGGGTTACGTTTTCCATTTCTTGTTCTGCTCTGTTTGTTTATTTTCGTTCATCCTTTTCATTATCCAAATGTATTAGATGAAAATTGAAACTAAAAACACTTAATGTTACTATTTGGGAAATATATTTGTGGGACACTTGTTCTGCTTGTCTGAATGGACGTTGCTCACGAGGCACTTGATGACGAGGAGACACGAGACACTAACAAATAACAAACCAGAACATGAAGCCCGTTGTTTGAGGCAATGCATAGCCCGGTGAGACCAGAATGATTCCCCTCTGAATTTTTGTATACATCGGGGAATCAGTCTGGACCCCCCTGGGCAATACCTGCGTGTCATCGGCAAAGAGGGCGACAAGTGCCACCATGGAATCAGAGAAGCCATTACCATTTGGAAACGCGCTTCCCATGTCCCAAAACCTGTTCAAATCAGCTGACCAGAAACATGTCCTAGTAACGTCACGTGACACTTGAAAGGCCTGAAACATGTAAAGCAGGGCTAGGCAAGTTTTCTCAATATATAACAACACCAGTAACAACACCAGTCTGGTATAGGAAAAAAAAAAAACATTTCTCTTTTTTTTTCTATTTTTCCCCCAATGATTGCCCCATTTTCTACAATTGTTTTTCTTGTTTTCCAAATTTTTTTTGTATTACTAATTTTCTCCCATTTATTCCCTATTTTTACCCCATTTCCCCCCAAAATTGTTCCCCCATTGTTTTCACATTTCTTGACAAAGGAGATGCTATTGTAAATCTGCAGATCTTCCACACATTATTGTTCTATTTCTGGTTCAAGATAACAAATATGTTAGTATAGGTATCAATCAGGTATCGGGAAAAAAAAGAACCGTACACAGCCCTAATTGCTGTTTGAAAAGAATTGACAGTATTTTGCACATTTTTAGAGCACAAAACCGGCATTTGAGCTCAGATTTGTGTAAAAAATATAATCTTCAAAATCATTCACAACATCCTAAGGGCCAGAGGTTCTGTGCTGGAGGGCCGGATTTGGCCCTCGGGCCTGACGTTGCCTACCCCTGATGTAAAGGTCAGGTATAAGAATTTCATCAAAGCAGTTTGTCCATTAGTTTGTCAGAATCAAGCCAAACCCACGGAAGGTTTAAGTATTTTATTTGGCACATACCGTATTGCAACACACGGAGGTCTGTTGCCTGGCTACGCGGACTTCACACCTGTGCATAAGATTATGATTTATAAAGGAAATAGAACTTTAAAAATACCCACAGCACTTTATTGTCCTCTGCACTCTTGCTTCATTAGCTGTTGGTTGGTCTTCGTCAGTATTTAGGACTCCTGACTGTGCGGTTCATTTATTTGAGCATTGTTTTGCCTGTGAAATCGGCTGACATGCTCCGCTACAGATGTACCTGCCACGGTGGAGTTTGAGTGCTGGCACAGTGAACAGGTGAAGGCTGTAGATTGGCAGCCGCTCTGTGCCCACGGCAGAAGACAGCGCTTTCAGTCTGAGTGACAGAAGAGAGCAGTCAGTCGTCTGGCCGGCGCCGAGAAACAGACTCTCAAGAAGGAAACTCTTACACTGGGAATTCAGAGGCGCGCTCTGAACGTACGTCTGTCATTCAGCATTTCCAAAAGGACACGTGGCGGCTCTTACGGTTGGCATAGTGTTGTGTTTGTTCCCCAGTGAGGCTTGAAAATGGTCTTAAAACCTAAAGGATTTAAAAAATAAAATAAAATAAGAAGCTTCTCATTTTGGAAAGTCCGCCAATGTTAAGTGGGACAGACATTGTTTTTGTGTGAAATTGCATTTGCTCCAGTGGCAGCTCCCCCTCTTTGAAAAAATGGCCCAATGAAATTAATTGAGTTGAGTGTAGATACAAATATGTGGTCGTTTGAAGCGCGAGCTGTTCGTATACATATTTGATCAAGACACTCCATTGAAGTTCTCTGCGTGTACTCCAGCAACAGGAAGAGAAAGACGCTGTTTCTACAGTACGTGCATCAACCGGACATTCTTTAATGCCATTTGCGCTGGTCACGTTGCAACCTCCCCGTTACTCCTTTTGTTGTACTGTAAGACATCCCAGCTATCGCAAAATGCCCACAGTTTTAGTTATGGTATTTGTTTTGTTCGTGTTTTTGAAGAGAGTGTTTTGTGACCACCCTCAAAGCGGTTTGTTGGACAAGGTTAGTCAGAAGGAAATGTGACAGGGCAATTAATAAAAGGCATTAATTCGTTGAGATTAATAGAAGTCAGTGGCTGGTCATCCTCCATTGTGTCTTAAAACTCACAACCTTCAATGTTTCAGGGAAAACTATTTGATTTGGAATTCCATGTAGTTTGGCTTTATTTTGCCATTATTCAGTGAGTGTAAAGAAATGCAGGTGTTTCTTTACACTCACACACTTTTCTCGTAAAAACATGAACTTCTATCCATCCATCCATCCATCCATTTTCTACCACTTGTCCGTTGCCGGGTCGTGGGAATCACATTGCACCAGCCCCTATGGCTCCTCCTGCAGGTGGTGGGTCCACAGAAGGACGGCCTCATGGTTCTAACCGGGCCTGTTGGTCTCTCATAAGGGGCTTCTGAACCGCTCTTTGTCTGACCTAGGACTTTGCCATGGGAGACCCTACCAGGGGCACGAAGCCCCCGACAACAGAGCCCCCAGGATCATTTGGGTGCTCAAACCCCTCCACCACGTTAAGGTGGCGGTTCCTTGAGGGGATGAACTTCTATTATTCAAATTATTTAATCCAGTGTGCGTATTTAAAAAAATTAAAATCAAAAATTCTGCATATGAAGCTTTTATGTCGACACTAATTGGTTTATATGATAAAAATTGTAAAATAACCAAAAAAAACACTTGTATCAGGAAAAATACTGTTAACAATCCATGGATGACAAATGGACTGAAAAATGCCTGCAAGAAAAAAAACTATTTGTATAGATTGTTTCTAAGATCAAGAACCAAAGATGCTGAAGATAGGTATAAAAAATATAAGAACAAATTAGTTGGAATCATACGAAGGGAAAAAAAGAATTACTATAGTAAATTGCTAGACAAAAATAAAAATAGTACCAAAGACACATGGAGTGTAATAAATACTGTCATGCAAAAAGGCAAAGTAAAAACAAAATTCCCAAATTATTTTACAAAGAATAATGTTGACATTTACAATAAAACTGAAATTGTGAATGAATTCAATGATTATTTTGTAAATATTGGCCCTACCTTGTCACAACAAATCCCAGATGGAAACATCAATGGTGGAACAGTACCAGATAATGTTAGCAGTATTTTTCTTGAAAGTGTACAAGCGAGTGACATATTGACAATTGTCCAGAAGTGTGCCAATAAAAAATCAAACGATTATACTGATATGAATATGGTATTGATAAAGCAAATCATAGATGTAATTATTGAGCCTTTTACCTATATCTGTAATTTGTCATTTACCTCAGGGATATTTCCAGACCGCATGAAAATAGCCAAAGTAATTCCACTCTTTAAAAAAGGAAATAAATCAGAATTTTCTAATTATAGACCAATATCATTACTTCCACAGTTCTCTAAAATTCTGGAGAAGTTATTTGCGATTAGACTGAATAAATTTCTAACTGAATTCAAGATTTTAAGTAACAGCCAATATGGGTTTCGTCCTAATCACTCAACTACTACAGCAATTATGGAACTAACTGAAGAAATTGCCAATGCTATAGACAAAAAGCACTATTTAGTAAGCATCTTTGTAGATCTTCAAAAAGCGTTCGATACGCTGGACCACAACATATTGTTGCATAAATTAAATAAATATGGTATCAGAGGTGTGGCACACCAATGGATTACCAGCTACTTAAAAAACAGAAGTCAATTTGTTGAAATTAACAGCATAAAGTCTAAAAATTGTAACATAACTTGCGGAGTACCACAAGGATCGGTCCTAGGACCTATACTTTTTCTTCTATATGTAAATGACATTGTGTCTGTGTCTCAGTTACTTAGGTGCATTCTATTTGCGGATGACACCACTTTATTCTATTCAGGAAAAAATATAAAAGATGTCTTACAAATCGTAGAGAATGAATTCAAAAAAAATATGAGGTGGTTCAGTGCCAACAAATTGTCCCTAAATATTAGCAAGACAAAGTTTATGATTTTTTGCAGTAAAAGGAAATATGTTGAAGCTTCATTGTTTATTAATGGATTAGAAATCGAAAGGGCACATGAGATTAAGTTTCTAGGTATTATGATTGATGAGCATTTGACATGGAAATCACATATTGATAATGTCAAAGTAAAGGTATCCCAATTAATAGCTGTGGTGCATAAAGTCAAAGATTCTCTAAACAAGAGTGCATTGTTCTTGTTGTATAACTCATTGATTGTTCCATATCTGACCTACTGCATTGAAGTGTGGGGAAGTGCCTGCAAAACATACATTAATCCAATTATTCTTTTACAGAAAAGAGCAATTAGAGTCATTAGTGGAAAAGGATACAGAGACCATACCAATCCTTTGTTCATACAACTAAAAACGCTTAAATTTAACGAATTAGTAGAGTTTAACCTACTAAAAGTCATGTATAAAGCTCATCTGGAAAATTTACCAAACAATCTGCAAAACAGATGCACTAAGAGAAAAAGTAGATATGATCTAAAAGGTACTGAGGTTTTTACAAAACCCAGGTTTCAATCGGCTGTAAAGGAAAGATGTATATCAATCAATGGTGTCGCTCTGTGGAACAGTCTTGATTGTAAAATTAAAACTTCTAAGTCCATTTGCGTGTTTAAGAAGTATGTGAAATTATCAATGTTACAGAAATATGATACTGCAGAGTAGCAGATCAATTTTATTTACGTATTTTGTGTTTTGATGTCTTGGACCAAAATTAAAAAAGAAAAGGAAAAAGATGGCTGCATGAGACAGCTTAAAAGTGAAATGAACTGGAACTGTAAATAATTTTGTGTTGATAGGGGGCAGACATTATAAGTTTTTACTTCTTTCTGCTCCTTTTCATTCATGCTAAATGCTGTTGTTGCATTTGTTTTTAAATGAATGAAATAAATAAAAAAATGAAAAAATGAAAATGAAATGAAAAATCAAATCAAATCAGAGTGAAATCGTTTACAACAATATTCAACATACCCTGCCCTAACAAACCGTAGAATCAAATAAATTAGTTTTGTCACAATAAATGTGTTAAATCAATGTCATTTGAAACCCTGAAAGGGGAAAATAAAGATGACAAAACCAATCTAGTTTCCAAAATGGCCTCTTCTCTGTCTATATCTGCCTTGAGATTTCCGGCTAGTACAGACTATACAGATGCCTGTTTGTCTCCTTCAGTCTGACAAAATAGACCACAATGGTGCCATCAGGGTCATCTGACAGACAGGAAATAGTTGCCTTCAAGGGGCAGCTGTGGACGTGTTCGTGCTGCACTGGGAGACAAAAATACAAGCAAATAACAACAGCGTGCAACGCTTGTGTGAAGAGGCCACGGGCACATAGTCCCTTTGGGAAGATAAAAATAGCCAATACCAGTCATAACATAGACTCCTATGTCATGATGGGATTTATGGGTCTTTATTGAGAGACAAATCTTTAGGAGCCATCCATTTTAAGGGTTTTTCAAAAGATTGGCTCATGTATTTTTTTATTTTTTACGAAACCAGTGAGATAACACACATTAACTGAGACCTAATTAGAGGTATTTTGATCAAAATCACTGATGCTTTCAGTAAGATTCATTTCAGCCTTTGAAATATGTGTCACATGCATAAAACCCTGTGCAACCTTGCAAAATCATTTTTGCCATGCAGAAACAAAACCCTTCACTTGTGGTTTCTACTTTGCGTGTATGCTGTTTCCTAGTGTTTGCTCAACAAAATAGCTGGGAAAAAAAACAGACAGAAGAGATCGATCTCTTTTCAAAAATGAGACTAAATTGGAAGCGTCCACTGCACAGAACTGATTCAGCCACGAACGTCATATCACTAACCCTTTGGCTTTCACTCTAAGCTCGGTAAGAGGTCTCCCATTGGATCAAGCCAAAGACGTCATCTGAATACTAGTACAACCTTCTTTAGTGGCCATTTTTTGGATTCACTCATAGGGTTAGGCTAGAATATGCTGCCTGGCCATGGCACAACACAAAAAAGTCACTAGGATTTGCATGATCTGAGGTCTTGGTTCAGCAACATAATGTGTCCAAAGAATAAGGTCAGCTGACTACCTAAATAATACCATCAATACATGTATTTTACTAATGGGTTTACCATCACAGCAACATGGTCCTTCTCCAAATGCATGAAGACAAAACAAAACATGCCACCGACTTCAGCAAAGTGTTCTACTTGAACAATAATCAACCCTGGGCCTCCATTAGACAGGAGCGCTCCCTTGTAAACAATTACACAATGCTAACAAGAAAGCTCTGGGTTATTTAGAGAGCTTAAAAGCAAAGCTATCACGCTAAGTACATGGAATGGAAGTTGCGAGTCGACACAGCATCACTTTTTTTCTCACGTGGCACTGAATTCGAATGGCAAAACACAAAACTGTGAAGCACTTTGAATTGCCTTGTGTATGAATTGTGCTCTACAAATAAACTTGCCTTGCCTTGCCTACTACATATAGTAATCCTGATCTCTGTATGATCTTAGTATGACACTGTTAGAAATGAAAATAAAAAAAAGTCTGACAACTCTCTGAACCCTTGAATCTCAAACCTTCGGATTCTGAAATCCGCGATCCGTAACTATGCAGCGCCTCTCCCGCGTTCCCCCCCCCCCCCCCCCCCCCCCCCCCACAGCCCTCTGATCTCTCGCGCTGCCATCTTTAATCTCTCGTCGTGCCGGATACAGGCCTGATTCCCTGCCCCGTTATGATCCGCGCTGATTGTCACAGCCAGCGCCGGCCTCCTCTGCCTCGTCGCGGGGCCGAAGCAGCGGAGGATTCATTAACCTGACACGGGCCAAATTGATAACTCTAATCTTGTTGCAGGGAGAATCCTATTAACCGCGCAGTGCCCTCTCCCACGGGGACGCTGCCGTAGTTTGTATCTCATGCCTTCATAATTATGCGCCCACAGCTTATTCGCGCCGAGCTGGAGAGGAGCGGACGGGCGGTCTAATTGTCAGGAAATATTTTGTGAATGGGTTTTGATGTCGTTCCCGTTTCCTGGAATTTTAATGATCAACGAATGAGGACGTTTTAGCAGGCATGGCAGGGCTCGGTTTGTCGGATTTTGATCAACATATCCTTAGATGTCTGTGTAAGTTCTCAGTCGTACAGGAGTTGTCCATCTTCAATGAAGGTACTTGATTCATCTACTCAGTAGTTGAAGTCCTCGAACGTTTAGAGAGGAGGAGCCGGGCCAACCCGAACTCCTCCCCGTTGGTCTATTTATTCAGCTGCGTCCAGAGTGGGACCTTTGTCGCTGACGAAGCCTTTTGGATGAGAGGCGAAACGCTCGAGGACTTCAACTACTGAGAACAGAAGATGAATCAAGTACCTTCATTGAAGCTAGATACCTTAGGAAAAGATTACAGATCACACATTCTGCTTGTCTTTTGTTTCATCCATTTGTGAGTAAACCTCTTAACCCCCGCATGAACTGAGGACTTTATCTCCTGTTTGGCTTCACCCAAATCTTAAAGCTTAAAAAAAAGGATGAAAATGCGGCAAAAAAGTGACAAAAAACGTGCAGGAAAAACAGCAATAATGCGACAAAAACAAGGCGAACACATGACCAAAAAAAAAGCAATGAAAAAGTGACAAAAAACATGCCAAAAATGTGGGGGGGAAAAACAAAAAAAACTAAACAAAACAATGAAACAGTAACAAAAACAGTAAACGAGACAAAGAGCGACAAAAAACGCTTAAAACGTTTGACAAAAAACACTTTTGTATGTCTTAGCTTTCAAATTAGGCATTACACTGTTGTTCTCCAGTCAATAATCAATCAATGGTTTTGTATTGCCCAATATCACAACAGGAGTTTCCTCACAGGGCTGCACTAAATATTAAGGCAATAAAACAAAACAGTAAATGAGACAATGTAAAGTTCAGGCGAGTATCCAGGCAAACATGATGTCCAAATAAGCATCAGCAGGAAGTGGCGACGAGCGGCGTGGGTGTCCCCTGTCCTTAGACTCTCCAGCACGGCGAGGAAAAACTCAAAAACCCAGGGGGACAAAAGAGAAACATCGGGGAGAACCACAAAAAGGAGAGATCCACTCCCATGGACGGACAGGCTATAGAGACCCAGGGCCGATGGGAGTCCCTCAGCAGACGGGCCAAGGCCGCAGAACGTCCAGTCCGTGTCGGAGCTTCAGTTCTTGTTGTCCAATCCCTGTAGGCGGGGCTCCTCCATTCAGCGAGAAGCTTTTAGGTTTGGGTACAGCCGAACTGGAGGAAATGCGCTCGGTTCAGGCGTCAGAGGTAATATAAAGCCACCCTTCACTGCAAGCATATTTATATACACTTAGTAATGCATAACACACGTCATTTCCAAAAGATAACCCATAAATTTAGCTTTTAGAAAGTACGTGTGTATCGCCTCTACTGAAGTCATTATTAGAAGATGAGCCGTCCAAAGATTGCATCGGTATGTCATCATGTCAAACACTTTCCCTCCCAAAGTGAAAGACAAACTTTTATGTGAATATTGTCAGTCTAATGACACTCCGCCGTGAGTGAGAAACAGCCCTGAGGTAAGACACCCTCCGCGGAGCACCTCGACTTCTTTTGACGAAAAACAACAAATAAGAAAACGGTTCAAATTTGGGATGAATTCAAATAGGAAGCCTCCGCCATCAAAGATTCCCCCTGGGACACAAGAAAAAAAAATAAAGTAACAGGCGAAGTGTAAAACAAGTTTTAATGAAGAAATAAAATGTAATGGCACGCAGTTTGATGGGACAAGAAGATTACACTGCCAAACAAAGAAAGACAAGTTGCCAGAAAACAAGGTCACACGCCTTTAGCTTTGATTACAGCACGCCTTTGCCGTGGCACTGTTTCAATAAGCCTCTGCAGAGTGAAAAGATCCAGCGTTGCGTTGATTTTTCACCGAGATCTTGTATTGGTGGTGGGAGACTGTGACCACTGCGCAAAGCCTTCTCCAGCACATCCCAAAGATTCTCAGTGGGGTTAAGAAACTGACTCTGTGGCGGCCGATCCATGAGTAAAAATGTTGTCTCTGAACCACTCTTTCACAATGTGAGGCCCCCATGAATCCTGGCATTGTCATCTTGGAATAAGAAATCTATTTATGGAATAACCTGGTCATTCTGGATGTTCAGCCGATCTCATTCTTTGGGCACAGAGGGTTGCTGAACTTAGACCTCAGCAACTGCAGCAACCCCAGATCAGAACAGTTAAATCCAGGTGGCAACTTATTTTTTGGTCAGGCGGTATAAATACGAATGATATTCACTCAAGTTCAAGTTCATTTATAAAGCACATACAAAAAACAAACTGGCCTTTGTTAACCAGAGTGCCAGAAAAAACACAGCAATATTTAAAAAACAATAAAAAAAAATTTAAAAAGGAAAAATATTAAAGATGCTCAGCTCATCTCGTGTTAAGAGCCTGTGTAAAAAGAAGTGTCTTTACCATTTTGAAGCTCTCAATTGAAGTATCCTGTCGAACGTTCAGAGGGAGTGACGTGAACAGGAGTCAATAACAATAACAATAACAATCTAACATAATCTTTATATTCTAATTACATGTAATAAAAAATAATCTTCCTTGAGAAGTCTTCCAGTTCATTCATTCAGTTCTACTGCTGAGGCTCTCATCTGTACTGATCCTGAATATTACTGTGTCATAGATGAAACACAAAACTGTCCTCCACCTTTTAAAGCCAGCAATCCATCACTGGGACTGTCCTGTTCTCAAAGTGCATTTATCACACGTGCCATGAAGTCGCACGTTGTTAGCAGAAACCTATATTCACAATGTCCTACTTTGGGAACCTTTGCCCTAATGGCTCATTTTATATTTAATCTATAGGTTTGGTCTCTTAAGAATTAAATAAAAAAATATTTCAGTATAAGAACAAAAAAATCCATAAAAACCCATTGAGCTCACTTTGCCCTCCCACGATCTTTCCATTCGCCCTCGTGCTACTTCACATGTGTAGCATCGAAAAAACCCGGGCCGGTGCAGCCCGGTGTCCTGACAGTGGTGTATAATTACCAGATAACCCCCCAAATCAATGCGGTTTCATTTGCGTGTGACTTCATTTAAAATGCGTTCGATAATTCCCATCACACAGGCGGCGCGGGATAACACCGTGTCCGTCTTCAGGGCTGTCAGCGAGGGGCTGTTATGATCCCCATCCGTCCCGGGCCCAGTATTGACCCGCCGCCCGCTCGACTCGAAGGGCAACAATAAAGACATTCATCAGTTTGGATCTATGGGCAATATCGCTGTCGCTGGATACAATTAGGGAAGCATTGGTGGTCTAATGACTTAAGCCGATTGGTCTTTGAGTAATAGCTGTTTATAGTATTTGCACGTTAATAAATCTTCACAATGTTAGAGCGAATTTGTAAATATCAATGGGAAGGAAGCCGGTATTACATGCAGTGCCAGCAAGCGTATTTCGATTTGATGAATCATTTTGCCTCCAACAGAGACACAATGGTAAAATGTTGTTAAATTGCCGTTGTATTTATCGCTTCAGGATTGGCCCCAGTAAATAATTTGGCTCCTGCCACGCTCTCATTTAAATAGTGATTGGATTGTGTTTCCAGGTGCGGCTGGAAAGGAGGGAGCATCCGTCCACTGATATGACGGTTTGCTCAATTTCCGCTCTCACTGCATACAATAAATTTGTCCTCCTGTGCAACACTTGTCGCTGTGAGTGTTGGCTAGAAGTGTGGCTGCTTCCATGATGTAAACTAGACTACTCTGCATTTGATCATTTGCTGTCAAAGTACTTTATTTTATTACTACGGTTAAGTTAAAGGGACTTTAACTTAAGTTGGTCGTGTTTATACTCACTACTGCCACCTCAGGTCTTACGCGTAACTGCAGTCTCTATATTAAGCTCGTGCATGACGGCACTTCGGACCCGAATTAACAACTTTCTGAGTGACAGTGCGGGATTTTAGAGGCAGTTGTGGTGAACAGGTCTGGGCTCATTCTTAACATTAGGACATTGCTGGAACATGTAGCATTTTTAAACTCAGTATAGTCCCTTTAAGGTTCCGGTGTGCGTTATTGCACCATAGAGCATACCTTAACCTAACGTATTGTGCATAAATGAGTCAAATTACTGGGGCGACCGTGACACAGCTGGTAAGAGCGTACATCCATGGATCCAACCAAGCGGCTTTAATCCCGGCTACCAACTGCTCTTCTCCTGTCTTTTTATTTATTTATTTTTTTACTTTATTTATTGTCACAGAGAGACCACAGGAATTACTAAAACCATGGGGTACTGCACAAAAAAGCGCCATCTTAAAGCATAAAAATAGCCATTACGAAATGCTAACAAATGCTTAGCAACTGTGATTTGGCTTAATTATATAGTTTCAAACTTTTGAAAGTAGTTACTGATCCGTTTCTGCCTACTGTAAGTCCACGGAAAGCTGTCTGTTTTCCCCCCAGTATGGCGCTGACTGTCCTGCATTGCCATGGAGATCAACCATGATACATCAGTTTTATTAAACAGATACAAGGGGGCATTTTTTAAGTGAAAGTAGTGTACGGCGGGAGGAAAATGTATGTGAACGCTTTGGAATTTCTCAAATTGTTGCATCCAAGTGCTCTTCCACAAACCAAAGTTGATTAGTTTGGGAAGAACACGCAACGTCACGTGCGGAGGAAAAATGGAACAGCGCACCAACATCAAAACCCTATCCCCGCTGTGAAGTATGGGAGCATCACGCTGTGGGGCTGTCTTGTTGCCCCAGGGCCTGGACAACGTGCTATCATCAATAGAACAAATAATTCACTAGTTTATCAAGATATTTTGGCGAAAAACCTGAGGCATTCACAACAGTGTGGAATAAGTAAGTGATCCCTTGTATTAAATAGCTGGCTGACACTTTTGTAGCAATGAAATGAAATGATTGATTGATTGATTGATTGAATAAGTGCTTTTCTGTAGTTGCAGATTAGATGCTCACAACGATCACAATGAATCATGGACCATTCCTCTTTACAAGGCAAGGCATGTTTATTTGTACCACGCATTTCGCACACAAGGCATCTTAATAAAATTACAATCAGGTTAAGATACACAAAAACACCAAGACATGAGAAATACACACAACTCCAGGGCAGGCGCTGGAATTTTTTCCTCCCGTTTGCCACAATGACCACGTTCGAGGGGGAAATCATGGCAGATTTACAGAGTCCTCCCACCCTGCTGTGACGGAGCATGTTCCTAAAAAGGGCATAAGGGCGGGATCTTCACTGTAGACTCGGCCCTCGCGGTGCACGTAGTTCAGTCGTACCGGCACCATTAGCTCTAATGCTAACGGCCTGTCAATCAAAGTCCAGCCCTCATTAATATACGAGATTTCCCCCCCAAAAAATCTGACGAAAACCAGCCTGGTATCTTCAATTGTAACTAACCCAGCGTTATCACAGCAGGACTATCTAACTGTAGAAAGTCTTAAGACAACTAGAAACCAGGCTTTAAAGTTGTTTTTAACGCGTCTAAAGTGCAATGCTTTCCAATGGGAGACTAGCGGCTATATGGAGGACCAATGTGTCGTCGTCACAGAGCAGAGCAGCCAGCGGCCATTCGAGTGGGAGGACGACCGGCCAATGCCCGGGGGGCGGGGCTGAGAAAATGTGTTGAGGCAGACGCCAAACGATGGGGGCGTGGTTGGGGGGGGGGGGGGGAAGGTCTGGTCCCTTATCTGGTTTAGCTCCGTGGCGTGACCTTGAAGTGTCCAAATCTGTTGTAATTCAGCGAGATTCCTGGGTTCACTTACTTTTTACTCACTGTCCTGATAAATATGATGATTGTTTGGGTGGTATTAATTTAAGCAGACACTGTTTACTCATTCTTATGATTTTGATGAAGATCAGACCACATTTTATGTCAAATTTAGGCAGAAATGTGACAAATTTCAAAGCGTTCACATACATTTTCATCCCACTGTATTTGCTGTAGAAAATACTTAAATATCCAGATTAAGATAATTCCAAGGAAAAAAGTAATACTTCTCAAATAAAAGTCCTGCAAAAACCTGCATTTGAGTACAGTAGTTTCAGTAAATTTTCTTTGTCACTGACCAGTCTCAGGGAAACTTGACCAATAAAAAAATATTCCCCTCAGTACCCGCCAAGTAACATTTCTGAACACCTGTCAGATGGACGCCTCTATTCTCCAACCAGAAAAATGACTCTTTTATTGAATGAGAACCGGTGCCGTCTTCCCACTTCATCACCGCTGACAGCTCCGGCCCCGCTCTGTGATAAAGTATGCGCCGTCCCCGCGTTACCACTGACCCCTCCATGTTCCCTCACCCCCTTCACTGAGGCAGGCTGCCAAAGCGGCCGCCCCAGAAGCTGTAGCCCGGTCCTGCAGGTCGGCACCGAGCCGGAGAGGAGAGGTGAGTGAGGGGAGAAATGTGTTTAAGATACTGTGAGAGTTAAGCAAGGACGAGGCAGCAGCGCGGGGGGACACTCACGGGGTTTTGTGGGTCATGAACGGTTGTGGTTTTTCAGGGGAACAACTTGGCAACTACTAATGTGCATAATGGATGGAAAAATGTTAGACTTTAAAGTTAGACAGTCATACAGTATTAAGGGGCGACAGGGGTGGAGTTGGTAGTGCGGGTCGTCTCATGGTCGGAAGGCTGTGGGATCCCAGCCTTGTGTGAAGATGCACACTGTTGTGTCGTTGGGCAAGACACTTCATCCTCCCTGCCTCCAGTGTCTGCGTCCATCGGTGTATGAATGATCAAAACGATATTTTGCCAGATCAACTTGGTTCGAGAGGTTTTACATGAACCTGCTCATTCTAAATAAATACATATGTTTCTAGCTTTCCCTGTTGTATAGGAGTTCATCATTGTGAAAGAAGTTTCCAAAGTTGTCAGCTGGACTGTTTGTGTATTTATTTATTTGAGTGCCGATTGAGAGCAGAAGAAGGCTTTATTTTTTAAATGTATTATTATTTTTTACCCCTTTATTGTGTCACAAGTTTCATGTTGCAATCACACAGTAAACATGTCAGAGTTGACACAACAGAAGCCTTGGTTGAAGGTGCAGAACTTCCTCATCTCAAAAAACCTATTCCGCTCATACAACTAAATGAAGCCTAGGCGCTAATTCAAACTGGTAGACTAATTTCAGCATCACCGACCACCGACCTCCAGCCAATGATCACCTCCGAGAGGACACACCTCCACCTCAGCCATCAGCGTAAGAGCCGCACCTCCATAGCAGCCAATCATCGCCCTCGGTCCTGCTTTTAAGCCCCAGCAATCATGGTTCGTTCGCTTCCCAGCTGCGCTGCGACCCACCTCCACCCCTTCTCCGCCTTTTCCGTCCACGGCTTCTACCTGGTGCATCTTCACGGGTCTTCCGTCCCACCACCAGTGTCCAGGCTCCGGGGGAAGACGTCCCTAGCTCCAAGCTGTTTACCTACACTGACTTATACATCGATGTCTACCACCGGGGTCTGATCGCCAAAACTAATACACATGTCAATGAATCTTCCCAATCGCTGCTTTCGTCGTTGAGTATATCCAGGTTGAAATGACTATGGAAACTTGTACAGCGATTATAAATGAAGAGGTAACAGAACAATTTTCATGCATTGGCGGGACTATAAAAATGTACAATGAAAAAACAAACCATTGCCATTTTTCACTTCGTGCAAAACACACTTTTTAAACGTGGTTCTTTTAACACAAAACATGCCTGGAGTAATTTTTACTTTATCCACGCAGTTTTGAGCATTTACTTTGGCCATTTCTTCTTCAACTGCTGAAGTGCTCCATTCTGTGTTTCCTGGATTCACAAAACTGTTATTGGAAGTGAAAGCTTGTTTTCACAATTTATGTCATTCTTGAGGGCACTTTAAGCCAAGTAGAATTTCAAAGGTTTGTGCGCTTGAAACTACTAAACACATCTTCGTCCCTGCACTACCATATCAATATTACATTTAACAGACTGTATGATTATGTGTGTATAATTATGTATAGTTAACCATTGTAAAGAAATAGTGCATATATCTTGATAAATCCGACTGAAAAAGACGAGACAGGCTGAACTCTGGTTTTTACTCACTTCACTATTAAGGCTGGTGCAACACTCAGGGGGCCAGTATTAGAACTACTCTTTCTTTTGAGTTCTGAAAGACACCTATACAAGGAAGAAAAAGAAGTCTTCGTGACGCTTTATCCAAAACTTCAGTCACTTTTAACTCGTGTTTGAAGTTGCCCTCCTGACTGGAGGCCGTCTACCTGCTCTGTTACTGAAACCAGTTGAGCCAGATGGAAAAGGAATGTGGTAGCCTATTGACAATCGTATCAATAGTTTGCTTTGAGTTTTTTTGCATGGAAATTAGAATGTAATAGTTATTTTACTGAGTGAGATGATAGGTATAGATGTTAGCTGCACTTAATGTCAGCGGTCAAACTGCCTCCTTCAACACCCCGATGTGTGTGCCGTGTTGTTTATCAGCTGTTGTTCCTCGGCGTGGTCCGGGTCACAGATCTGGCAGACTTGTCGCGCTGGCCGCTGCATGGTAGTCTGTGGAGAAGTGCACCCTAGGATAGGATTTACGCGCCATATTCTGAACATTTCTTCAGTCTTACAGTAACTCAACATTAAATCCAGATTTGAACATAAACTCAGAAACATAATCCTCTCAAGAGTCCAACTTTTATTGCTACATGGAGACCATGCACAGCCCAGAACTGTTTATTGTTGTTATGATGCAAGATGGAGAGAAATACTTTCCCCTTTTGCTAAAGCCGGGTTTTTATTTTCTGTGCACGCTCGGGTGCCTCATGTGGCTGGAAGTTTGTGATAAGCCGAGCTGGTCTCAGGCAGAATCCCTTTGATAACTCAAATTCAGCAGCTGATACGTGCGAATGTAACTGGATGTAAATGTATGTGGGAGTTACACACGAGCACTGTCCAGGACTGTCAAGCTAAAATGATGCGTTGACACACTTCGTCTTTAGAGACAACACCATTTTCCAATAAGTAGTCAACCTTGTCCAGATGACAATTCTTTTAGGGGAAAAGGAAAACATTTGGACTGAGAGCATACATAAACATGTAGTATTGTCTAAGAGGAGAGTGCAGTGTTCCAAGATGCAGAACCACATTCGGTCAACAATCTTTTTCTTACGAAGCAGCGAGCTTTTGGAACCCTCCTCCAAACTAAAATATTTCATTGAAACTATAGTACACACACACACCTGACCAAACAGTGATTATTATCAAAGCAAATCCAAACAGTAGGAGCCGTCTGTGGTAGTACTCCGCCCGTCAGCTGGGGGCGCCGTATAAAAAGGCACAGCCTACCTGTGTTCGACCTCTGACCCCTTTTTCTTCCGCGTCTGCCGTGTGTGGAGGTGGTGTAGCCTCGGGCTCTCGTGAGCAGGTAAAAACGGATAATTCCCATAGTACAACGTTAATCTAAAATGTTAGCCTAATCCGAGCCCTGTTTGGTGCAGCTATGGGTCTGGGGTGCGCTCCACAACCATTGCTGCTTTGTTTACCCCGACTAAAGGGATGAGTGTCTGAAAACGAACAACTGTGAAACAACCGAGAAATGTGATAATCGATGTTGCCAATGACTGGACATTCGTCAACCTTTCTTTTTTTGTTTTCCTTATTTTAAGAACTGAAATGACAACGAAAAGACGGACGATTGAAACGTAAATTATTCTGAAAATAAAGTTCATAAAACTAATGGACCGACTTGCTGGAGATGCCTATGCAGTGAACGAACCTGTGATCCTTGTTTTAATGTTATCTGGAACGGAGTAAAGCTAAAGCCTTCCACCCGGTCACACTTGTGATATACCAGTTTCTTGACTAAACGTATCTAAGCAAGCTACTCCTGACTGACCGTTTGTCCTTCCGACCTCCACTAACCTCTCGCCCAACGCTAACCCTACATCACCATGTCCCAACATCAAGGTGTTGTAGCTTTGGATTTACATCCCAAACGCTCCTTCTTGAAGAAATGCTCCAAGCAAAACATTTTTCAATCCAACATACACTGGCCCAAAAAAAACAGTCGCCACATGGATGAGGGGTTGCTGCAGTCGGTCAGGTCGACATTCTCGAACATTCTGGCCAAAAACTTGGGTCACCATAGGATCAATCATTTTATTGAATTGTTTTGGTCAGGCAGTGTATGAAGTGTCATCACTCTCTGATGAGACGTGTCTTCTGAAATTAAAATATTGATTAGACGTACACAAAAGGAACACCTCCATGGCGGTGTTTCCGCGGCGTCAGTGTAAGCGGACTCACTATAGTCAGCACAAAAGTACATTATGCAAAAGCCTGTTGGTTCTGTACATTGCCTATAAATTAGAAACGTGGACCAGCAGGCAATAAATTACGGTCATAAATCTGCTGGAGGTGATTTTAATGTGCTCATTGAGAAGCTAATGTCTCCTCCTCTTTTGCGCGATGGACATTAGGCCTGAGATTGGACCAGGCACGGTTATTGATTATGACTGATTATAATAAAGGATGGGAGAGCACATTCAGGACAATGTTTGGCTGGAGTCTGATGTAATTTAGGTAAAGGGACGTTATGTATCATTTTTAAAGATGTTTCATGGTCTGTATTGGCATTAATAGTCACAGTACCATGGCAGAATCAAATAAATGAAAGTGAAAGCTAGTTAGCCCATAATCACGTAAGTCCTTGTGATGTATACTCTCAAATGAGCCATTGATTTATCATTGGTACTAGGCCTGAATATATTTAGGATGCACAGTCCTCTATCGAACTGAGATCTTCCGAGTGGTGGATATGCACTATTCGCCTCCGCCACTTGCGAGAGGGCATCACCAGAGGAGGTGACTGCTCTGATGGGAGCACCGCTCACATTCATTTCCTCGTTTATATCGCTCTGCCATGTGTTCTCAGGTCAAACTAAAAACTTTATTTATCGTGAGCTAAACAATGTTCATGTCTCGAGGGAGAAAGCGCTACGCTGTGGATTGGACCGGCCCGCGCTCGGCGTAAACGCGAAATAAAACAAATGCAGATGTTCACCCCCCCACTCCCTCATAACCCTCTCCCTCTGCTTGGAGGGAAAAGGTGTTTCCACTCTAGTACTTCCCACTTAAATGTGCCAAGTCTGGAGTGGCAAGATCACAAAGTATAGTCTGCGCTTTGAGCCAGATCGGGCCCTATATGTTTTAAGGCAGTAGTCGCAACTGGTGTGGCGTCAGGACCCACACATGGTAAAATCACCCTGGGACAACAAGCTGCAACCCAAATAAGACTTGTAGAATATAATATAAAATATTTCCTTTTCCTCCTTTTTGTTGACTAATCATTAAATAAGCCAAAAAGATGAAATCATCATCAAAACAACCCACACAGTCAGTAATGATCCTGTTTTCTGGGAAAGGCTTGTGACCCACCGAAAACGGTTCCGCAACCCACTTTTGGTTCCCAACCCACCATTTGAGAACCACTGTCTTAAGACAATCAAGATGATTTTGAGGAACATTATTACACAAACCAGAGAGTACTCTGGGAGAAAAGGGAGAAATACTGTCCATACACCGAATTATAGGTCATATATTATGTCCAACACTGGCATTTGTAGAAAGGGCACTGGAAAAAGAATAATCATTTAAAGGATTAAAGGAAGATATGATATAAATCTACTTGAATTAAGAGATTAAATCTAAAGTTTGAGTAGATTTGGTCTGGTCTTAGATCACAAGAAACCTCTTATTGCCAATGGAACACGTAAAATGTTTTTCTTAACTTGCATTATTTCAAGTGAAAAACAATTGTTTTAAAAGTAAATGTTGATATGTTGACATATTTCAAGTGGGTTTTACTCGTTCCAGTTGCTTTAGCATTTGTATCTTTATCTTGGATCAAACCGACTCAAATTTAACATTTAGAACCTTTATTCAAGCAATTTTAAGTCATTTATCTAATTTAAGATGGTCATTTTTGCAGTATGGTGCTGTACTTTTGGCTATAATCGGCAGCTTCGGCCCTCAGTCTTTTTACAATGAAGAAAACCCCCGTCTTTATAATTCAAATTACAATGAAAACATACCTTAAACTAAAGATCACTTCATTTCATTTGTCATGGATGCCATGACTTTCAGATAGAATTTTTTTATTTTTTTATAAAAACAAAAAAAAACTGAGCAAATGTACAAAAATTAATAAAAGGTCATAGACCAACACAATGCCCCCCTCTTGTTAGTTCCAGTAACCCAACGCCGCTAATGTTCGGGATGCATCGACAGCGGTTAACACCAAAACACTTTCCCCATAGCAATTAACCTGACAGCAGCCCTTCCCCCCGGCCCGACCAACCCAGAACGGAGAGCAATGTCAAGCGGGGCGCTGACCACGCATGCACGCAGCCCCCCGGAGACACCGTATCCGGGGCTATCACACCGTGAGCCTCAGACACAATGACCTTTTTCGGCGGCGGCACCCACAACGCCGCAATAATTAGATATAAGGTGTGCGGAGAGGAGAGCCAGGGGGCCGGCAGAGAGTCGCAGATTGGAGTCATCATTCATAGACACGCTTGCTCTTAAAGCTAATGTGCACAGAAATGAGGGATTAATTGCACCCGAGACCTTGGGCTGACCACGTACAAATAATACAGGCTTCAAGCAGCTGAGTGGGACAAAATACAAACGACCATTGACTGTGAATGGGATTGTAGTAGTCAGAGGGAATGTAGCTATTTACTTAGCGTTTTGCATGATAAACAAGGACTGGAGCGATTAAAGAGAGATATTTGGCACCGTGATTCAATAGCTCAGTTTTTTGTTCAAGTTTTTCCCCACTTGCCGACTAATAAAAATCTAGTCCTGTTTGCTTTGAAATTGTTTAATCTATTGAGAAGATCCTGCGCTTTCATTTCACCATTTCCATAATGGATACGAGCGCGGCAGTTACAGGTTTTCTGTGCGGTGAGACGAGGAACAAATCCGCCCCTCCGCTCAACACTCTGGAATAATAAACAGCGGGGTCTGGTCTTTTTCCCTCACCGCACTTCTATTTCGATATCTTACATACATCGCCAACAGTGCCCGCGGTCAGGTTTCCTCGCGGTTGTCCCGAGCACTTTGCGGGGCGCAGCTCATAACGGGTGCTGAGTGACGGCTGCGTGGGTGTTAGGTCCGTGAAGTTAACGCGGTCAGACAGCGCTGCACCGACGCCATCATCACCTGCGAGCTCGGGCCCCCGGGAGACTGACAACCAGCCGGGGAATTGTACGGTCCCTGTCACGCGAGCTGCAGACGAAAAGGTACGATTTAAATCATAAGTTACAACAAACGTCTAGTGTCAGGTTTGTTTAAAGTAAAACTACGGACAGGCAGGGCTCAAGTTGATGATATACATATTAAAGAGGGGATACACTTTTGTTGGATAGAAAATGCAATATCGACTGGTTTTGCACATGAGCCGTTCCCGCCCCATTCCTCTTGTTCTCCTTCTGTGCAGATGTTTCAATAAAGACATTTTTTTTATAAAGTCTGTAGTGGCTCTAGTGAAGCGCTGGTGAAAAGCTGTCTTTCTCACGCGTAGTCATTCACAAATATTGACATAATTTTACATCCATGTGTCCTGCGAGGGTGCCGGAGATTACGCTATAATCCAAATATGGTATTTTTCCTTCTGCGAGGCACCCAGTACGGAACAGCAGAGGGATTTTTTATTCCCAGCCTGATTTATTCAACTTTGAACCCCAAAAAGACAAGGCAAACATGTGCGTTTTTCCAGAGTTATAATTAAAATTATACTGAGGATGGTAATGACAACTGGGAAGTAGCAAGTTCTGTTTCGTATGGGCTACGCCCTCTACGGGCTTCGCTATTGGTTATAACCCGAGGCATCGCCTCGCGCCTGAGAGATAAAAACATCTACCCGCTCCAATCATGTCAAGGTGATGGTATATCCATCTGGGGTATAAAAACCCCATCTGCCCACCGCTCATCTCCTTTTTTAACTCAGCGTTTGAGAGAGCAAGTTCTTTTCAGAACTCACTTCTACGAGCACGTTCTTCTCAGAACGATACTTCTAACTTACCTTCAGGATCTTCTCGCCGCTTCTCTGCTCGAAGATGACTTCACCTGCCGGTGTCGAGCTCCGCAGATGCGGCAAATGTCCCTCCATTCTCCTCCCTGAGGATCAGCACGAGCTGTGCTTCCGCTGCCTCGGTTGGCACCATGCAGCGGGTGATGCTGACTGCCAGGCGTGCTTAGCGCTCTCCCGGGAAGAGCGCGAGCGTCGCCGGGGTTTTATGGGTCCGGATTCACCAGAACGGCCAGCTCAGGACGCTGTGCCCCTGATTCAGGACCCAGCCCCTTCAGCAAGCCCCAGGAGGAAGGAATGGAGTGAATATGATGAGGAGGATGATCGTCGCTGCTACGACGAAGACGCTGCCTCCATCTTCTCCGAGACGCCGTCCGGGCTACAGGGGGATCGTTATCCTCTCGACTATCTCCCCGCGTTGTTTGCGTCTGCCGCAGACCGAATGGAGATTCCTCTGCCCCCGTCTCAACCTGCTGCTCCGGTGGAGGACTTCACCGAAGGCTTAGCTAGCCGTTCCCGCCGAAAGCCGCGCCCTGTCGTGATGTGCCCGGCTATGACACCGATCATGCACTTTGCTCAGCGTGAATGGGCTCATCCTCTCGCGGCAAAACATCCTGCACTGGGGTACGGGCCGTATTCCACGGTGCAGGACTGGACGTGGCGGTCCGGGGTTCCGCCGATTGAGGACGGAGTCAGGATGTCCCTCCTTCCGTCCTCATCCCCTTGGCCAGGCGATAAAACGTTGCTTCCCTCTGACAAGGATAAGCTGACGATGGCCGTTTTAGACCGCTGCTATGCTAACGCCGCTCAGGTAGTGGCGTTAGCTAGCAACATGGCTTTTCTGGCGGGCTCCCTGGATAAGCTCATCCACGGACGCTCCGAGCTGGCCCTGGAGGAGCTCGAGGAGGTCCAGACTACGGTGGCGTCTTTTCTCCGTATGTCCCAGGCTTTCGCCATTGACGGTGGCCGTTCAATGGCGGCGGCTCAGGTGGGATCTCGCCATTTGTGGCTGGGGCTTTCCTCGTTGAAGGAACAGGAGAAGCGTCAACTACTCGATCTCCCGGTTTCCACATCATCATTGTTTGGCCCTGACATCCAGGCAATGGTCGAACGCCTCGATGCTGCCTCCAAAGCCTCCCAGCAGCTGGGACCGCATCTCCGTCCCCAGTGGGACCGTCAGCGCTCTGAACGGCGGGGAGGGGCTCAGCGGCGCGAGCGCCGTTTTCATCCCCCATCTCCTCCGCGGAGACGCGACACTCCGGGTTCATCCCAGACGGATCCAGCGCGTTCTCCGAGACGGGACCAGCGGAGGGACCGTGGATCTGGACCAGCGCATCGACGTCCGGGCGCTGACACCAGAGGGGGGAAACGGGGGCATTTTGTTTACAATAAAGGCCGTGCTTCGGCCCGTTACATTGTAAAAGAGCATGCTTCGTCTCTTATTTGCAGCGGAGACGCGCTGAGAGCGTCTGCCGTTCATGAGTCTTCTACTCCTCCCGCTGCTTTCCGCAGCACGCCACGGCTTCGTATTCTCCTACCGGAACGTACGGGGGATACGTCACGGCGGCCGGTACCTTTGACCCATCCGCGGAGCGGCAGTGCGGACTCGGATCATGTCACTCCGCGGGCTGGGGCTGCCTCTAAACCTCCGCTTGGCAGGAGGCGGGGCAGCCCTTGGAGCGTGCAGGGGAGTGAGACTGTTCAGTCTAAGAAGCGTAAGTCCTCTCTTGACGGCGCGCCGGCCGCGGCGGCGCCGCTGTCCGAGGGTGGGGAATCCCCGCAGCCCTTTTCATCAGGGCCCCCCCACGTCCTACCCCGCAGGCCGGGGTGGAGGTGGGCGGGCCTTCTCCGTTTCTACCGGTGAGGCCCGTGACAGAATTTTATCAGGAGTGGAAGAGCCTGGGGCTTCTTTCTTCTCACTGGTTAGACAGGACGCTCCGCAGGGGATACGCGTTGCAGTTCGCTCGGAGACCGCCGCCTTTCAGCGGGATCCTCAGGACGAGGCTCCGAGGTCAGGCGGAGGCCGCGGTCATCCAGGAGGAAGTAGCCTCTCTGCTGCGGCGCGGGGCTGTGGCAGAGGTGGCTTCGGACGCGGTGGAAAAAGGGCTGTACTCCCCATATTTCCTAGTCCCCAAGAAAAGCGGGGGTGTACGTCCAATTTTGGACCTGCGCGTCCTGAACCACTGCATCGCGGAAAGGCTTTTTCGCATGCTGACGGTCAGGCAGCTTTTGGAGTGTGTCAGACCAGGAGACTGGATGACGTCCGTGGATCTCACAGATGCATACTTCCACGTTCCTATTGTGTCGGAACACAGGAAGTTTCTGCGCTTTGCAGTGGGGGAGAAGTGCTACGAATATCACCGCCTCCCCTTCGGTTATTCGCTGGCCCCGCGCACGTTCTCCAAGTGCGTGGAGGCGGCGCTGGAGCCGCTTCGTCGTCGTGGCATCCGAGTTCTGACTTACATCGACGACTGGCTCATCCTGGCCTCGTCTCGGCAGGAGGCGCAGGCTCACACGACGGCCCTGTTGGAACACATCTCCCGATTGGGATTTGTGGTCAACTTGGAGAAAAGCGCGTTGTACCCCATTCAGCGTGTAACGTATCTGGGTCTGCAGCTAGACTCCAGGGACATGCGCGCCTCCCTCTCGGCCGAGAGGATAGAGGCGCTGCTGGCGCTGGGGAGAATGGTACTGGACAAGCCGCAGGTGCCGTCCCAGTCCATTCGTTCCCTATTGGGCATGATGGCAGCCGCTCACCCTGTGGTTCATCTGGGTCTGCACTTCTCAAGTCAGCTGGCGGGTCACCATGTCATGGTGCGGTCGGACAACACCACAGTGGTGGCCTACTTAAACAGGCAGGGGGGGACCAGGTCTCCCACTCTGCACAGGAAAGCGACGGAAATTCTCTTGTGGGCGGGCTCCCACCTGTCCTCCCTGAGAGCCCGTCACATTCCCGGTCTGCTCAACGTGGGCGCGGACGTTATGTCCAGGGGAGGCCCACTCCGCGACGAGTGGAGCCTAGCCCCATGGGTCGCAATGGAGGTTTGGCGCCGGTTCGGGGATCCAGTGGCCGACCTTTTCGCCAGTGCAGAAAACGCACAGTGCCCACTTTGGTTCTCGCTCAGGTGGGCAGACGCCCCTCCGCTTGGGGTGGACGCCTTGGCCCAGCGGCCGTGGCCTCAGGGTCTCCTGTATGCATTTCCGCCAGTTCACCTCATGCCTCCTCTGCTGCACAGGGTGAGGACGGAGGGGTTGGTGATTCTGATAGTGGCCCCAGACAGTCCGAACGCCAGGTGGTACCCGGACCTGGTGGGGATGGTGGTGGAGGGCCCCTGGCCCCTGCCGGACCGGTCGGACACGTTGGTCCAAGCAGGGGGGACTCTGCACTCCCGCCCGGTGTTGGGACGCAGCCTTTTGGCTTGGAAGCTGAGAGGGGGAAGTTGTTGCGTTTAGGCCTTCTCTCTCCAGTGGTGGCCACTATTCAGGGTGCCCGTGCACCATCCACTACGCGAGCGTACAGTGCTCGTTGGCGGTTTTTTCGAGGACTGGTGTTCAGAAAGGGTGCTTGATCCCACTTCCTGCTCGATAAGGGGAGTGTTGGAGTTCCTACAGTTCCTCCTAGATAGAGGGCGGGCTGCCGCCACTCTGGGGGTGTTCGCGGCAGCCATTACGACCGGACACGTGGGGTTTGGCCATCTCACGGCGAGGAACCATCCCCTGGTTAAACGCTTTTTGCGTGGAGCACGGAGGCTGAGACCGCCCGTGCGGTGCTCTTTGCCCTCGTGGGACCTTCAGGTGGTGTTGGAGGGTCTGTCGGGCCCTCCTTTTGAGCCCCTGGACAGGTCAGACCTTAGTTGCCTGTCATATAAGACTGCGCTCCTTTTGGCTCTGGTCTCTGCCAAGAGGGCGGGGGACCTGACTGCGCTGTCTGTGCATCCATCCTGTACGTCCTTCGGTGAGGATGGGGGTCTGCTTGAGATGTGGCCTAATCCGGCTTTTCAGCCCAAGATTGTCACTTCTTCTTTCAGGTCTAGGGTTATCAGAGTTAGACCCTTCTTTCCTCCACCACATGCTTCTGTGGAGGATAAGAGGCGAAACCTGCTGTGTCCGATTCGGGCCCTGCGTTGTTATCTGGACCGTACAGCGACGTTCAGGCGGTCGGACCAACTGTTTGTGGGGCTTGGGGCCGGACGCAAAGGTGCCCCACTCTCTACCCAACGGCTGGCTCATTGGGTCTGTCATGCCATTCGTATGGCATACGAGGCTCGGGGTCTTCCTGCTCCTAGGGTCGTCAGGGCCCACTCTACTCGAGGGGTGGCTGCCTCTACTGCTTTGTTTAGAGGGGTGTCGATAGAGGATGTGTGCTTGGCGGCTTCCTGGTCATCCTCGTCGACCTTCGCCCGCTCGTACTTGATGGACGTTGCTTCTGGGTCTGTCGCTCATTCGGTTTTGAGCGGCGGGCGGGTTTAATTTGATCTTGACTGCCCAGTGCAGGTGCTCTTGGGAGAGGCGACCTGTCTGGGCGTGGGGGTGCGGGCGCTCTTGGGAGAGGCGGCCTATGCACCTTCACTCCTCCTTTTCGGTTGTGGGTGCGTGTGTGCTCTTGGGAGAGGCGACACGCGTGCTCTGTGTTTTGTTTTGGTTGCATGTGCGCTCTTGGGAGAGGCGGCCGCTATGCTTCCTTCTGTATATGGTGCTAGGTGCCTTGGTGCTCTGGTGGAGCAGCCCGTGGCCCTGCTCTGACTGCCCATGGGTGCGTCTGGTTGGTGACACTGACTGCATGACGTTGTCCTGGGTGCGCTCCAATCGTGGTCATTTGTGCCTGCTGGGAGTACATTCTTCCCTACGGTCTTCGCGCAGGGTTTTAACCAATAGCGAAGCCCGTAGAGGGCGTAGCCCATACGAAACAGAAATGACAGTTACTTGACGTAACTATAGTTCTGTGAGTATGGGCGTAGCCCTCTACCTGCATGCCCAGCAGGCCCATCCTGTCTTCTATGGCTGAGTTCAAAGGAGATGAGCGGTGGGCAGATGGGGTTTTTATACCCCAGATGGATATACCATCACCTTGACATGATTGGAGCGGGTAGATGTTTTTATCTCTCAGGCGCGAGGCGATGCCTCGGGTTATAACCAATAGCGAAGCCCGTAGAGGGCTACGCCCATACTCACAGAACTATAGTTACGTCAAGTAACTGTCATATCTCGGAGTATAATATCTATTAATGTACCTTCATAACATAAAAGTAACTCTCTCACAGGTAAAAATCTGAAAGAAATATATTAATGATCACATTTTTTTTGCTTGCTTTGTGCTTGACATCGTACATGAAACAAGATCGTTGTTGTAGTTGTGCTTTGTTTCAATTAATTATATAAACAGTTCAAATATTGTTTTGTAAGTTTGTAAGTTGGTCTGTGCTAATGTAGCTGCTTGAAATGTGGATGAAGTCTTGTTGATGTTTTGTGTTGTGTGAAATGTACTTTTTGTATTTATTGCACTTGGGGGTGGGGGCGCTCATAAGCTTCTAGCTTCAGCCCACTCCCTTTGAGCAGAATGTATACTGCTCAAATAAACAAATAAACTAAACTTATGATTATCTTATTCAAAAACTAAACAAGATATCCAGACCATGAATTTAAATCTGGGTCTATCCATTATTTAGATTTCATCAACACATTTCAATGGTTATGTCTAAGCTGCTTTTTTTTCCTTATACAACGCTTCTATTTTATGTATTAAAGGTTATACTACAAGCAAAAAGCAATATTTTATTTTTTCCCATCATTATTAATCATCATTAGTAATCATCTGTGTGAACTTTGCAAATACGTTGTCATGTGGTGCTGCTTAAAGGCCACTGTTTTTCCATACTGAGATATGTTCCTACCTGAGCTTAGACGAGTTGATGCACAACTGTCTGGTCTTTGTGTGTGCCCTCAGTCACGCAAAACGACCAAAGATGTTGTTAGCATTTGGCCTCTCCCAGCATATTCCTATAGCTCCAAACGGGGGTGAAGTTGGACGCTACCACGCTCTTCCTCGGGCACGAAGACCAGACAGGTGCGTATCAGCTTGTCTAAGCTCAGGTAAGAACATAATCTCAGTTGCGTCCAGAGTGGGAGCTTTGTCCAGAGTGGGAGCTTTGTCCAGAGTGGGACCTTTGTCCAGAGTGGGACCTTTGTCGCTGACGAAGCCTTTTGGATGAGAGGCGAAACGTTCGAAGACTTCAACTACTGAGTACTTACGACTGAGAACTTACACACATATCTCAGTATGGAAAAACGGTGGCCTGTTCCTTTAAGTCTAGTTTTGCTGCCAGTAGGCCTTATCAAATACTCATCTTCTTCTTTCCCCAAGGTTTGCCTGCTGGTTGCTGATCTATTTGGCATTGGGCTCACAGGAGTAAAGCGCATGGCCATATGAAACTCACGTCCTCACGCTCTCACATGCGAGACCCAGTTTTGTCCTCCCGGCATCCTTCATTCCGGTTCTAACGCGGCAGAAGCATCAAGCATGATTATGTAAAGGCGATCGGCAGTGAGTGCCAGGAGGCAGCCAGAGAGAACAAAGACGCCGCGAGAGAAACAATACTGATGGTTGTGGATATGGTGATGTTTTGCCTTGATTTAAATTCTAGGTCACAGCCCACGGACCTCCTCCCAGATGCATTCTCAGGGTCGGAGATGAGCACATGTGAAAAGAGATCAAAACATAGGAAACAATGGAGACGCAGAATAAAGGAGAGCGTGAACAGAAGGAGAAGGAAGTGCATATTGCCAGAAATGTTACTTTTTACTACACATTTCGTAATTCATAACCTCAAGAACTAACTTTATTTTGGGAATTAGCTGGTTTTAAAGTAACAGACCACCGTTTTTCTATACCTGAGCTCAGACCTGTCTGGTCTTCACGCGCGCGCTCAGTCATGCAAAAAGACCAAAGATGTTGTTAGCATTCAGCCTCTCCTCCTCTCCTCTATAGGGCCAAATGGGGGTGAAGTTAGAAGCGAACAAGCTCTTCCACGTTTTCCCTATTTAAATACGGTTACGTGAGCAGTAATATCTTCACTTTACTGCACAGACGTCGAAGTGCTCCTAAGGTGTTATTACGCCTTACAATATAGTTCCACTTTTTATCCACTTAGAAAATCGACATGCTTAATTTTGTGTAGCTATACTTCATGTGGATCATGTAACTACTCACGTAGCCGCACTGAAATACGGAAAACGTGGAAGCGCTTGGTCGCTTCTAACTTCACCCCGTTTGGCCCCATAGAGGAGAGGAGGAGATGCTAAATGCTAACAACATCTTTGGTCTTTTTGCATGACTGAGTGCATGCACAAGACCAGACAGGTACGCATCAAGAACATATATCAGTATGGAAAAACGGCGGCCGGTTCTTTTTAAGTTCCCAGCATAAATGAAGGTGTGGGACAAGGATTAAAACTCGGCTAAACGCACTCAGTTGAAGTTTTCACTGCACTGACCCTCGACCTGTAGCCCTCCGCACCGTATACACTTCAACATGCAGCCCTCAATGCGAAAAAAAAAGTGTGGCCACCCCTGCAATAGAGGGATGCGTCGGCATTAAAGGGGGCAGGCAGATGGGCGAACTTTGTGTCGGTGTTTGGAACTTTCTCTCAGAGCCTCTGCTAACTTTACACTGGGCTGTATTCCCGCACGAGGACTCCACCTCATCAGTATTCTGTTCACAATAGCAAACAACAAGCGACTCTTCTTTCTATAATATGAAAACAACATTGTATTCTGCCCTTGAAACCAGACTCCACAGATAGTGCTCATCTTACTCTGTGTATAGGAGTATTGTGATGCAAATGAAAGTTATGTCCCGGGGATGAAGCCACTATAAGGATGTGAGCAGCTGCGTTTGTAAACTTATTTTCATTCTTTTATTTTTTATTTTTTTACTTTTTTCCTTATATTTGCAATCATTGAATGCTGCTTTTTTTTCCCCCACCGATGAAACAAAATGAATCACAAGCCGACCTCGTGAATATGCGCTTAATGGAGGTCTTTTATGTCCTGGCACTTTCAAACATTGCAACATCGGACTCCTTTTTGTAGTCGAGAAAATACCTCTCTCATGAATCTAAACAGCCTATCCCTGACACTACAATCCCGTTCCGACGCTTTTTTTTTAAACGAAAAATGCAATTCAAAGCATAGTATGGTGCATGATTTGCGCCTAGGCCCATGAACGGGCTGTACTTGACAAGAGGTTTTCTTTAGATTCCGCCCCCGGTTGCGAGCACATACATTCACGCGGCATGAAAGAACAGCGCGCCGACGGCTGCCGTTCGGCCTTGTGCGTCTCGATGTTTCTTCCTGGATGTTTCCGGCGAAGGTCACATGGGCAGACACAAATCGCTTTCAAAACCGAGATGGCTGACCTTGGACGTGCAGACGGATGACACGCGATTCAACTTTGCCAGAGCCTCCGGGGGTCACGCGGTGCTCGGCAAGAGTTAGTGAATGACTTTGTGGGGGGAGTTTTGATGACATATTCAGAGTAAATGTAGGAGTGGGCGTTAAGTGTTAAATGGCCGTACGTGTTAGAAGAGATTTGTAAAGAAAGATTAGTTAGAGGACGGGAAACATTCAATCAAGAGAGACATGGAGGAGCGATGAATATCTTACGGAGAAAATAAGTCGGCGATGTCTGGAAGGGAGAGATTTCTCGTGCAGTTTGCGGCACAAAGCTAAAATGATGAGGATAATGGGGAGGAAGAAAGTGCTTACAAATTGGCTTCAAACGGTGGAGGAAAGAGGTCGAAAAAAGACGTCTTGCGGGTTGGGTTTTTCACAAATGTTGTATAATGATGAAGGAGCTCCTTCATGCACACTTTTATTGGTCTGTGAGACTCGGTCTACTTGGTTAATCCACATCAGAGGGTTTAGTGTGACAAACAGACGCTCTCCAAAAATGTATATAACATGTTGTGTGCTAGTAGATTACAGGTCTCTTTAGGGCGTACACCTCGTCCACTGCGGTCACGGTCTTCCTCCAGGAACACCTTGAGCACACCGCGAGTCTCCTCGTAGATCAGACCGGAGATACGCTGCACGACGCCACGGCGAGCCAGACGGCGGATAGCGGGGCTTGGTGATGCCCTGGATGTGAGAACTTTACGGTGACCCTTTTCTGGGTCCTTTCCTGCCTTTTCCTCTTCCGCTCATAATGACTAATCAGTGTTGTTGACTGTTTATAGTTTGTTGCATGCAATGCCAGTAATTAATCTATGCCTAAGCACATCTTTATTTGCACAAAATCCAGTAATTTGTTGTCTATTTGTCACTTTTTTAATTTATGTAAATACAAACAGTGCCACTAGTCCACATCGTCTACCTGGTCAAACCAAACTATCTTCACAAGTGAACTTAAGCCCCGTTTCCCCTGGCAGGCCCTACCCAGCCCAGTGCCTGGTCTACCCTGTTAGCCGAGCGTCCCCATCACAATTTTAGCTGGTGTTAGCATGACATTAGCATGTAGCTTACCTTCATAGTTGTCTTTTAGCCGCTTCTTACTTGTAGTACTTGCCTTGGCACCTCTGAATAATGCCATAGACCACATTATTTGTCCGCATTGTTCTCATCGCAGCTCACAAAACGTTTTATCGCCGCTCTGTTTTTCCATCAGTAATGTGCATTCTGGCGTGCGCATCCATAGGACGACTGCGGTCCATTATAAGTGGAAACCCTTGTGTGTACTGAGCTAGAGTAGATACGCGAGAAGCCGAGTTAACCATGCTGAATAGAAGCGAGCTATATGGAACTACAGCATAAGGGTGAACGCGGCCTCAACTTCACTTCATTTGTATGGTAATTTAGATAAACAATGGACTTGAACTCTTTCCTGTTCATGAACAGGAAAGAGTTCAAGTCCATTGTTTATCTAAATTACCATGTCAGTCTCCTTCCATCCATCCATCCATTTTCTCCCACTTGTCCGTTGCCGGGTCGTGGGGGCAGCTGTTGGAGCTGCCCAAATCACATAGCACCAGCCCCCTATGGCTCCTCCTGCAGGTGGTGGGTCCACGGAAGGACGGCCTCATGGTTCCAAATGGGCCTGTTAGTCTCTCATAGGGGGCCCATTCACTCTCTCCATGTCAGTCTCCTGACCTCAATATTATTGAGCCACTGAGGGGAGAGCTCAGACATGCTGTTCATGCAAGACAGCCCAGGAACTTACAGGAACTGGAGACTTTTTGCCAAGTAGAATGGGCCGCTTTACCATCAGAAAAAATAAACCTCATCCACAACTACCACAAAAGACTCCAAGCTGTCATTGATGTAATGGCGGGAAATACACAGTATTAAAAACTGGGGTATGTGGACTTTTGATCAGGGTCATTTTGTACTTTCTTTTTCATTATGATTGATGACAAAATAGCAAACTCAGTTGTTTCCAGGAGTGTCATACAATAAAGGTTTGCCAATGGTAACGATTCCAAACTGCACATTCAATTCAAAGATGTGACTAATAATACACTTGATGTCATGTCCCCAGCCGTCCTCTGTGGTAGAAGTGGATGTCTTGGTTGTCTTTGTGAGGTGTAGGTCAGATGTTTGACCCGTCGGCTCGTCTCTCCCCCTCACCCTGTCCCCTCCCTCTGTCTCCCTCTGTGTTATAATTGCTGTCCAACCAGAGAACACATGTATCGATCGGAGGTTCGGTGAGAGGCTTCCTTTCATGTGGCGTCCTACAGCGCGGGCTGGCCCTCGCGCGCTTGTTTAGCACTTAGCTAATAGCCTCGGTACAGCAGCAGCAGGCCAACCTTTTGACCGGCTGTGCTACTCCACGGCCCCTCTCCTGTCATGTTGTTCGAGAGGATCATGTAGGTCGCTAATAAGAGCTAAACTGAAACAACACAGCGCATCGGAGGGGAGTTTTGTTTCTGACATTTTTTTAACCTCGTAACAAGTGCATTTTCTCCAGTTCAGCATTACCCTCATCCAAAAGCTTACCGCCTAGTAGTCCAGTGTAACGTCTGATTTAAAAGCTAAGACCTACAAAACTCATCCAAACAGACCTTTTTCCTTGCGTTGTTGCCGTGTTGTCATCACTTTTTTTTTACATTTCTTTTCATAGTTTTTTTGTTTCTCTTTTGCTGCTTTTCCTTAACATTTTTGTCACTTTCATCATATTTTCTTAACTTTTTCATCCTTTTTTGTGACTTTTTTATCACGTTTTCGTCACTTTTCCGTCACATTCTCGTTGCTTTTTGGTTGTGTTTCTCTCGCTCTTTTGTTGCATTCTCATTTCAAAAAGCTTTTAGATTCGAGTCAAACTGGAGAAAAAGCACTCGGTTAAGGCGGGGGTTGAGAGGTTAAACAAACCTCGTAGGACCTGACGGGAGTTATCTTTTTAATTCTGTACAGAAAACGTGTGTGCGCTGACAAATGCTCTGTGGTACGTGTCACATTGTACTGGATGAGAACATTCAAGATGGCCGCGAGTTCGTTCAGTTCTGCTTACGCGTCTGTTTAAAAAGACCAGGTGCTCATCAATAACAGAGACGTGGGGTTAATTATACCTTTTGTTTTGGCTTGTAAGTGTTGCAGCAGTGTCTTGGAGCTCCCTTACCGAACAGTCAAAATCCCAAGGACACCCGATCATCCTGCAAGCCCAACGGAGGATCAATGTGACTTAACGAAAGGGCTGTTTTCATCAGGGTGAATTTCTAACATTACGCAAATCTGAAAAAAATTGATTATACAAAGGTCATAAAAGCTCATTCTTTAATTATTTCAAGTTCAAGTATGACTCACAGACCGAGTAACTAAAGCAGAACTGGAATAATAGTTTCAAGCAGATTACAGTCCTTGATGATGTAAAACCTAAGAAAACATGGCAAAGCAAATTAATAGAAGTCATAATAATGGAGTACGAAAACGTTTCATCCGATTTTGTGTCCTAGAAATTAATTTACTGTTTTCGAAAAATACAGGAAATAAGAGTTATTATGAAATAGAAGAACATCTGATCTCTTAACCCCCACCTTAACCGAGCACATTTACTCTAGTTCGGCTTTACTCAGATTAGGGCTGGGGAAAAAATCTATTTGATTTAAATATCGAGTTGGTAGGTCAAATCGATTCATATTCTCCAAAAAATAATTTTTAGTTTTTTTGTTGTTGTTTTTGATAGATTTTTATTTTATTTTTAGCTCTGCTGTACAAATGTGCCTCAGTATCTTTGTTGCTGCATAGTGACTTTTTAGTTAGATAAAGATTTGCCTTTGCAATTTTGTTTATGTTGGTTCACTTTAATGAGAAAAGGGAAGCAACGCACTCCAGAAGTAGTCTCCGAGGTGCAGATGTAAAAAAAAAAAAAAACAGCATCGCACACTCATAAGCCGATATCCACATTTTAATGACGGTAATTAAAAAAACTACGAAAACACAACAAAAAAAGAGACAAAATTGCGACCAAAAAATGACGAAAACACGACAAAAAAAGAGACAAGTGCCAAAAACGCAACAAAAAACGAACAAATGAATGACAAAAAACACAAAAAAACTACGAAAACACAACAAAAAAAGGGACAAAATTGCGGCCAAAAAATGACAAAAATACGTCAAAAAAGAGACAAGTGCCAAAAAACGCAACAAAAAACTCACAAATGAATGACAAAAAACACACAAAAAACTACGAAAACACAACAAAAAAAGAGACAAAATTGCGGCCAAAAAATGACAAAAATACGTCAAAAAAGAGATGAAAACACAGGCCAAAAACGCACAAACAAAAAACGAACAAATGAGATACAAAAAACGAAAACACGACAAAAAAAGAGACCAAATTCTGACAAAAAACAACAGGACAAAAAAGAGACAAAAACACAACAAAATAGAGACAAAAAGAAACGAAAATACGACAAAAATGTGACATAAATGCAGAGACAAGACGACTATATGCTGCAAACTGCCCAGGCCAGAACCTTTTAGAATTGGGTAAAGCTAAACCGCAGAAAATGCGCTCGGTTAAGGTGGGGGGTAAGAGGTTAACACTCAGAGCCATGGGAAGACATTTTAGTTAGGGGGTGCTGAGGGACAAAATGTACCCAAAAAAATGCTTTTTCTGTGCATATTTACTATTTATTAATATTGCATGCAGTTCGCAAACTATCCACCAGGGGGTGCTGCAGCGCCCTCAGCACCTTGGGTTCCCACGGCCCTGTTAACACTTGATTGATATGATAATATTAATGCACTGATTTTGCTTATTTTGTATAATCGTGATTATTACACTTTCGCCCCATTTCGAGAGAGCTCCTCCCTCTTCCCTCTCCCAGCCTCATGAACTCCACCGGACTGCATCAAGTCACACCCAAATGCCCTGGGGAGACAGCTCAACATGTCCCCCCCCCCCCCCCAGCCATTCCAGCTCTATTCCCACAGATTACAGAAAAAAGAAATCATTTACTCCACCACCTGAACGGAACGATTAGGGCGAGGGTGGGGGGGTGCGGGGGGGTGAGTGCCTGCAATGAGCCAGAAAAAAAGGCATTTATCTTCCGCGCGCTCACTTCCTCTCCGCGCCGCGCTGTCGTCTCTCCTGTCGTCTTGATGGATCTCGCGGGCACACGGAGCTGGCGTGTTGCTTCAGAGCTGAGTCTGTTCCATGCTTGCCCTCCATGTACCGACAACCTCCTGAGCGCTGTGTTTTGTGTCGGCGCACAAAACCACCAACGCGGTCTCATTCAGGGGCGCGCTTGTGAAGATGTTCCTTTTTTTGGAATGTGCCGTGAAGGAATTAGCGCTGCTCGGTGGGCATTGAACAGCCAGAGACAAAAGCACTGGATCAGGCATGTCTCGTTTTAGCAAACAAGAGGTAGAAAAACATGAAGCTGAACAGCGGGACAATTGAGTCACTTTATTGAAATGCATTTTAAACAAGAGCTTTTGTTGGAGCGGCATTTCGGGATTTCTATGGTTATACTATTGCCTGATTAGCTCATCCCAGATCGAGAGGCGGCAGGCAAAGTGGATTTCCATGAGTTTGGAAAGTCACACAGCACATTTGCTTACAGCACAAGGTGGTCAGTGTGAAAGGTCATTTTAAGACTTGAGAGGAACCATATCAACTGTCTTTAAGCATTATAGATTGTTCTTTTAGTGCGATCAAAGGTTTGTTTATCTGCTTTACCAGTTTTGATCACTTCCTGCGATCTTCCTCAGAAGCGCCACCTGGTGGTGAAAGTGACATGCCACAGGTTAGACCCAAAGACGTCATTCACCAAGACCACAAATGCGACGTCATATACGAAAAACACCACGCCGATCATGCCATTAAACATATGTGGAGGAGACCGGGAGACTCTTCAGCAAACGCGAGAAGGAACAACAGAAGCAATGTGAAAAGGGGGCAGCAAATAGACAAACAAGAGCAATTAAAGAATTAGCACTGCAAGGAAACCTCAAATCAGCCATATCGGATCATTGCAAGAGGGAGAACCACATTGTGAACTGGGACAATGCCAGGGCCGAAAGTAACAAGTATCACCGCTGGATCAGAGAAGCCAGGCCAAGAACCAGGAAACGTGCAGCAGCATCTATGAACTGGAACTGGAGTGTCCACCTCATCCCACACCTGGGATGCTGTCCTGGAGAAGGTGTCAGTCAACAGGGGGCACAAGCTCTCCCTACTGGTAAATCCTTGTAAGCATGCCTACAACACGTCACTCTCACCACCAGGTGACGCTTCTGAGGAAGATCACAGGAAGTGATCAAAGCTAGTAAAGCAGCTAAACAATCCTTCTGTCTTACTAAAATAACAATCTATAATAGTTTAAACTAAGAAGACAGTATGAACCTTTTTCAAAGTCTTTAATCAGTGTTTTTTTTATTGTGGAAGAATAGATGACTGAGAACACCCAATACATACAATGATGGGCAACGTCAAACAGGTAAAACGTGTATTTTAACCTTATTTAAGTCATGGCACTTGCACTGTATAGGGGTTCCCAAAACTATTCCGGCCGCGACCCTTAAAATCACTCAACCGACAACTCGAGACTTCCTAATGATGAAAATCTGGTTTAATGATGTTAGTTTTCTTAATTTGACAGGAATATGCTGTTTTTGAACACAAATATATGAAATTCAATGTGAGAAATATAGTCTTGCAACGCACAATTCAGTGTCCAGTGGTTTGGTTTCCCTTTATGGTTTTAAAATGTAATCGGAGTGCACAAAAAACGCAACGTTTTTTAAAACTACTGCGTGAAATCATAGTTAGAGCATGTACTAAAATGTGTTACTTTGTCACCTTTCTTCCTTTGTGCACTAAGGAGCGTAATATTTTTTTTTACCATGTAAGTAATCTCCATTATCCACTTCTGCTTGGAGAGGATAATAGAATAGTTCTTACTGAAAGTGAAAAGGCTGGTTGTGCAAAAGAAACGCACAAAGACCACTGTAATAAGGTGAAAATCACCCTGAGCATGATATAGGAATCCTAAACATAGCGCTTACGTGATGTGAGCTTGGATATCCGCTTCTTTCATTTCTCCTGCACCCAGCCTCACCGCACCGCACACATACCACCGCAGTGCACTGTCATGCTCCAGAAAGTGCATGTCGTTGGACACGTAATTGCACTGCGCGCGATGCCACGGGCCCAACGCCTTCAATAACGATCTCGGCGTTGAGCTGCGGCGGCTGCTGAGTGGAGGCTTTCATCGGCCGGTAACTTCAGACGCCCCAGCCCGAGCGAATGTCACAGACTACACAGTGCCAGACCGACAAGCTGTCTGGAGCCTGCGGTTATTGGCCTCATTGATTGAGACAGATGCTTTGCTGAGCCCAGGGACACGGCGGCAAATGGAAGTCCAGAGAAAGACACAGGGGTGGGGGGGACGCCGATCCTGTCTGCTCATCACTTTTACTGCTATAGGTGTCCCGACGTCTCACCTTTCTCTCCGGGTGATTTCACTCTGGACGGCGGAGCCCGGGTGATGAGTGATGAGATAATGCGGGTAATATTTTTCTCTGTTGTTCCTGCACCAAACTCAATTGAACGGAAAAGGAAGCCGTCACCACCAGCGACTCCAGCCCACACGCGCCTCCTGATGCATTATTGACATTTGGCCCGGGGCTGCCTGTTGTTTGGTTTGTGTGATTAAAAAGACACACACAAAAAAAAGGTGGCGGACGACAGTGATCTATGCTGATGCGTTATGTACCGTCTTGTTTCGATCTAGGAACAGTGGCATAGGTCGGCACACTGTGGTTCAACATAGTCACAACTTGGGAATCAGGTTTCAATTGAACTGGACTTCGATGACACTAGTTCCAAACGACGACGAGAACATATACAGTAAAATTGTCTCAAAATGAACAAGAACTGGAACGTCCTGGGTCTAATCTCATGTAACCAATGGTAATTTTTTGCATAAGCCTAGAATAGAAAGTCAATGGCAGACAGGAAACAATGTTCAAGCTGCTCTGTTGGCTGTCCATAAAACTTGTGGAGCTTGTCTTATTGTTCATGGATTGAATGGTTAAGTGATATGAGCGTGTGTAAACTCAAAGGGGGTCATTTACCAAGTGTTTGCTCATGTGTAAAACGAATCGTACGTGCAAAAGTGGATCGGCAGCTTGTGCATTTTTTTTCTTCTTTTGACTCGCGCTGCATTCTTATGCTTATTGTCTTATCAAATAGTAAATTAGCCGCGACATGCCCAGATAACGGCTCATTTTCCTTTTCAGTTTGCACCCGCTTTTATGCACCTGTCTTAACGAATGATCCCGGAAGTGTTACAATACGGAAAACCTTTATTCCACCTGAGCAGATCTCTTCCGGGTTGTCACAACACACACAACAAATACCCAGTCCTATTTGAATAAGGGTATTGTTTTTATTTATTTATTTTTTGAGCAGTTTACATTTTAACATTCACATTTACATCATTCTATTAGAGGCGCTCCAAAAAAGAAAAGGAGTAGGCTGAAGCCAGAAGCTTATATATACGCCTAACCCCTTAAGCACTATGATATACATTTACATTTCCCGGTGATACTGCACAATCAGTCCGTATCCAAAATAATAATTCCGAAAAACAAAACAAAACAAATGTGATTTATTCAGGCTTGGGACTGAAACACTGTCAGCCTCCCCCACGCTCTTTGAAGGTCCACAACAATCTCTTTTGTCTTCTCTAAGTTTAGAGAGAGATTGTTCTGTGTGCATCACCAGACTGCTCACCTCACTCCTGCAGTTGGACTCGTCTCTGTTGCTGATGAGACCAACCACTGTTGTGCCTGCAAACTTGATGAAGAGGTTTGAGTCGTACTTCGGAGCGCAGACCTGAGTGAACAGGAGGGGGCTCAGCACACAGCCTTGGGGAGACCTTTTATATTCTAACTCTGACAGCCCTGTGCATGTTTTTCGTTGATTAGTTTCTAGTTTATATGTTCAACCTATGGTCTGAAGTGTATGGCAAATGTAATGATGCAAAATATATGGCTTGTGCATAACTCACAGGAATCTATAGAGCCTCAATCCACCGTATCCAAGGAGCTGGCATCGGCTCATTGGCCAATCACACACTGCCCGATCGCTAATACGATCCTCACTGTGGACCTCTCATCCTCAAAAAAACTGACCTTTAATTTGCAGTCGGACATGGATGCTACGAATGCCCCCGGTTGTGCACATGACGTCACGATGTCCATTGCAAAGGACCACGGGACGCCATCTCTTCAAAGCGGAATTTCAGCGGTGACATTTTATACACGGACACAGCTCATATATTCCCGATTGAGCATTGACTTTTAAAAAAAGCATCAGGGAGCGTAAGTGTTAAAGCTGATGAAACAGAATGCAGCACGGGCCGCCTCGGAGGCCCGCTAATAAAATGTTAACGCTTGTGTGATCCCCTGATAGCAGTCAAGTCGTACATTACTCCATTGTGAGCGCATGGCGAGCTTATTACAGAGGAGACACTGGCCGTAAAGGAGACAGTATGTCATCAGTCGAAAGAGGAGGTGGCAGACATGTTCTACAGATCCAAATGTCCAGTTATAGGCGCTGATGTTTCTCTTCAGAGTAGAAACGTTAAGGAAAAGGTCAACATTTTAAGTCTTTGTTCCTTCATTGTACATCATTTTGATATGTTGCATAAAAAATAATGAAGTACATTGTTGGGAAGGTCAGTCAATCTATCAAAAACACTCTGGGTACCATCGGGTCTAGGTCTGGTCTACAGCAGGACACAATGTCAAAACGTGTGATGAATTAGTCTTAACTATAGGACTAAACCAGGGGAAGGCAACGTCAAGTCCTTCATCATAAAACCTCTGGCCCGCAAGATGATTTTGAGGAATATTTTTTTACACAAATCAGAGATCAAATGCCTCTGTGTTGTTCTCCAGAAATGCGAAAAAAATACTGTCAATGCTTTTTAAAATTTCTTATCACAACACCGGTTAAGGCCATATACAGTATGTACAACAATGGCATTTGGAGAAAGTATTTGGAAGGTCCGGCCCTTGGTCTTTTGACGATGAATAAAATCAGACCTCCATCAAACAATCTTGCCTGTCCCTGGACTAAACCATGCTTTAAGTAGTTCTGAACATGAATTAACAAAAGGAGGATAAAATGTTAATTTTAATTTGAACAAAGTTTAGACTTGCAGAGGAGTACCAAGTACATCAGCCCATGCCCCCATGTAAGTATATAAGTAAGTAAGTACGTTCTTTATTTGTCATGGTACAAGCATACAACAAAATTGTATTCAGGTGTTAGTCCTGAGTCGTTGCGACTGACCTGCTTTGGATGAACCTGACCAGCATGTTTTTGGAGGAAACCGTAGCACCCGGAGGAAACCTGGCTGGCTGCCTTCAGTGGGTTTGTCCCAGTTTCAGAGCGTGGTGTCCTGCACTGGTCAGCTCCTCCACCTCCTTCCTCTTCCTCCTGCTCAGCTCCCTCTGCTCCACAACAGTCTTTCACCATCCTCAGGGAAATCCCGTTTTATTCTCCAGTGAACGTCCATTAGCCAGAACAATAAAAGGTGTGTGTGGTTTAGCTGCGCCCGGATACCTCCTCGTTTGTCCCTTTTTGTTTCCTGCAGCTGCTCTTGTGACGCCTCCACTGTGCCGCAGGTGTGGGGGGCTCTTGATGCCTCTACCAGATACAGAGCAGCCACTTTTTTGTTGTTTTCTCACATGTTTATGCAAGTTGATCATCAAAATGTGTTGTGTTAATAAAGTGTTTGGCCAATGAAAGTTGCAACAGCATTGAAAGAAGTGACGGGAAATTGCATTGTAGACCATGCTGCAATTCAGACCAATTCCTATATTCCCATTTATTAATGACATTTTTGCCTAGACCATAACACTATTTATATTTCTGACAATCCTTTGCAATATAGTTAAGAATAAAAATGCTCTTTCATGAGTCTATTTCTCTGTCTCCTGGAATCTCACTGATGTACAGTTACTGACGAAGGAGCCACTTCTCGCCGCCTCAAAACTCTGTTGCCAGACGTTGCATCAGCGCGGGCGAAGCGAATTTACACATGAAGAAAAATGCCATTTGTAATTATATTCATAACTCTTTGCGACGAGACCCCAAAACTCATTACGCCCTTCTCCGGATCGAGAAATTGCTTGTTGATTGTTGAGGTTTAATTCCCCCCGGTGCGTCGGCTCCGCGGATTATGTCAGGTGGAGAAAAAGTCACGCAAACGCATTCAACTTGACGCGGAAGATTATATATATATAAAAAAAAAATCCTTGGTGTTGTAAGGTGACTCCAAGGTTCTCGCCTCCGTGGCTCTTTATTCCCCGGACCACCCGTGTAATCAGGCTGCCACTTTTGATTAGCAAACACACCAATCACCAAGCCCCTGGGTCAGGCGGATGGAGCCCTGCGGGGGGATTGCTATCCAATCAGCACCGCTCCTCCGGGCCAATCCCCAACAGTAACGCTGTGTGTGTGTGGGCGTACAGGAATAACACAGAAAGTCAATCCAACAATTAGATTTTAAGATAGAAGATTAAGTTTTGAAAGTTTTGCGGGCGATTTGGCGGGTGTCATTGGTCCCCTGGTCGTTCGCACTTCCCCCGTGTTCGCCGTGGGAGGAGAGGCTGATGGATTGGCCAGGCTTGACACATGGTGGGAGATGGCACAGGCGGCTGATTGCATTATTCGGGCCGCGCGGCGGTTTCGTGGCGTTGCCAGTTATTTTTATTTTTTTATTTTTTTCGGACGTCTCCAAAGGTTCATGAGGAGGCTGTTCATGTGAGCGCAAAGGCCGCCTTTGTTCCGGTGTCCTGCTGTGTTTTGATATTTCAAAATCCAAGAATACTAACTTTGCCATCCACATTGATTTTCATTTTCTCTATGCAGAATTGTTTCAAGCCCGGAGACACGCACAAAAAAGAAATCATTTGAATTTGTAATGATTCAAGTGGAAGACCAAGTTTAACCTAAAGGCTAGAAATATAAAGATAAGGCATTTTATGTATTTAACCTTTAACCAGAATTAAAAAAAGAAAAAAAAGTGAGTGTCCTGGCCAAGGGCAAAATTACACAGCCAACATATTCACACATCTCAATACACTCAAGCAAAACATCTACAGGTTAGAGACTTTGTTTCTGAGAACTTCTGCTGCTCCTCAGCTCAATGATAAGGAGGGACATGGATTTATTAATAAAAAGGTGTGAAACACCAAAGATGATGTTGTGGAGAATTCATTTAAATTGTATTTAGTTACAGAATACTGAATACTCACCTTAAAATGTATTTAGTAACATATACCATTACTTTGTCCAACAGACTACTGTATTCTGAATACTTAGGTCATCAAAGCGCTGCAGGTTTCGGCTACACGTGTTACACGCCTGTTACAAAAGTAAACCTATTTACCGTTAATTTGGAACGGCAAAAAGCACTTTGCAAAAGCCCAGGGCCCAGAAGAACAGAGCTAAACATTTCCTCTTTTCTTTCTTATATTAACGTTATGAATATGAAACTGAAATTTAATGATTGGGTACTGTGGTTTCTTCCTTTGATGTTTCAACTGTAACTTTATTTTACATAATAATGATAACAATAATAATAATAATAATAATGCATTGGTTTTACTGTATATAGCGCTGTTCTGGACACTCAGAGACGCTTTACATTGCAGTATTCATTCACTCCATACCTGGTGGTGGTAAGCTACTATTGTAGCCACAGCTGTCCTGGGGTAGACTGACGGGAGCGAGGCTGCCAATCTGTGCCATCGGCCCCTCCGACCACCACCGACCACTCACTCACTCACCACATTCACCCAGGCTTCCTGGTGTTCCCAAACGGTCTCCCATCCAAGTACCGACCAGGCACTTCCCTGCTTAGCTTCCAAGGTCTGACGGGATCGGGCAGTATCTTTCAAATAAAGGAATTTTTGAGTATGGTTACTCAAAATACCTATTCCAAATACATGTATTCAGTTACTACCCAACACTGAAGATGACCAGCCCATACAAGACACAGGGGTGAGTCATGAACAGACATAAGGTTTTTTTCCCCGAGCTTCACAAGATGAACTGACAGGTAAGTCTAAAGTAAAAGCGACGTTTACGTGAATCCGTTTTTGAATTGGGGCTTTAAAAAAGAAAAGAAAGAAAAATCATCCATTAAAATACCTAGATATTTCTATTCCGTTACAGGAGATGCATTCTAAAAATGTTTTGCACTAGAGCGGGCAAAAGTAAAACTGTTGTATAAAGCTTTTGATTCCCAATACAGTGAGAGGACGGAAGCAACAATGTCTATCCTTGGCTCAAAGTGATGAAATATGAAGACAGCTGTAATTTGCAAAGTATTCAACTCAAATGTTCTGTCTTTTGAATTGTGAAAAGTTTTGTTTTATTGCAGATTTGCACCATCGTGTGGACATGTGTCAACAAGTGTCAAAATAACAACTTCCACAAAACTGAAGAAACACATAGCCCAATATTGTGAAACAAAACAAAAAAACTAAAAAAGTGGATACAGTTGATTCTACTTGATCTAAAACTATGACCTGATCAAATCTTAAAATAGTTTTGGATCCCTAAGGTGCTATAAACCCTTAACCTTTTAAAAGTCAACATGGGCATCATGAACATCCGCTTTGCAACTGTGCTTTTAATGGAAGAGGCGCGGAGGAGCCCAAAGTGCAGCGGTCGCGCCTCTGTAATTTTGGCTCACACTATCTGAGAGCTCACCTTGACTTTACAAAGTGCTGCCCTTCTGCCGGCTCGCTCATTTAAAAACACTTGCACCAAGGGCCAGTTTACTCCATCTCTGTGGGAAATGAAAAGATAGAGAGGGAGGAGAACACAAAGAAGAATTGTTGCATTTGGGAGGACAATTCACAACCACTCAGAAAGTACAACCGTGATTTTAATTATAGACAAGGAGAGCTGTCGACTTATTTTCACGTCATAAAGTAAACGTATTGTATTCTATTGTAAACTGCGCAATTTGATGGATAGAAAAACCAACAAACATGTGCTTTCGAGTCAATATATAGTGTATTCTTATCAATCGTTGAAGTAAGTGTATTTCAAAGGCGGTCCACCCTAGGCCTGGGCGATAATTAATTCATGCTTTTCAAAACAGACGATGTGGAAAATGGCAAAATCGTAAAATTGTGTCTGACGATCTCTGCTGCTTCACAAAGGCCGTGTGTTGTGTTTTCATTGTGCACAATGAAGTTTTCTTCGCTAAAACACAGTTGCCCCCCGGTCTGATCCTCTGCCCTTCTCCCACTCGGAGCGGAGACATGGCGGACACACATTAGCAGTGGCACATTGTTGCTCCGCCCCTTCCCCTTGAGTCTCCATGGAGACGGATGTCAATTACAGCATTTTTAATGGGCCAAATTGTGGGCTATATTTGAAATCTAAATATCTATCTAAATAGTCGAATCACAAGAAGACCGAATGAACCACTAGTAACATGTTTTCTTAAATATTCTTAACACAGAGTTTGGCATTACCTAAAGCTTCTTTAAAAAAAAAGCCCAAAATAGCGACAAAAAACAAGGATGAAAAGAAACAGAGACGCAACAAAAAAGCTACAAAAGAGTGACGAAAACGTGCCGGAAAAGCAACAATAACACAAAGAGCCACAAAAACATAATGAAAGAGCGGCCAAAAAGTGACGAAAACAGGACAAAAAAAGCGGCATAAAATAAAAATGAATTAAAATCCAAAAAAATCCATCCATCTTCTTCCACTTGTCCGTTGCCGGGTCGTGGGAGCAGCTGTTGGAGCTGCCCAAATCACATTGCACCAGCCCCTATGGCGCCCCCTGCAGGTGGTGGGTCCACAGAAGGACGGCCTCATGGTTCTAACCGGGCCTGTTGGTCTCTCATAAGGGGCTTCTGAACCGCTCTTTGTCTGACCCGTCACCTAGGACCTGTTTGTCATGGGAGACCCTACCAGGGGCACGAAGTCCCCGGCAACTTGGCTCCTGGGATCATTCGAGCGCTCAAACCCCTCCACCAAGTTAAGGTGGCGGTTCCAGGAGGGGCAAAAAAATAAATAACACTTAAAAAATGTGACAACAATGGGACGACAACGCAACAAAAAACGTTCAGTTTTGCAGGTCTTAGCTTTTAAATGATGTATTACACTCGCCTATAGGCTGTAAGCGCGAGTTGCTAATGCCTCCTGGTATCCTTATGTTTTTGTGGGAAAAACGACATTTGTCTCCGCTCTTCTGGCCGATGCCATAATTAAGCGATGAACTTCCTTGTTAACGCAATACGCCACATTAATACGATTGTCAATCTCAATTTGCAATGTGTTTAGTGCACGTCCACTCTGATTCTCTCTACACTTGTTTCCAAAACTGAACGTTCTCGGTAATAATGATTTCCCCTTTAATTCCCCAAAGAAAACACAATTGTATTTGCTTGCCATTGCTTCCGCGGCCGCAGTTCAAATGATGCCCGCTGTCGGACGAAACATACTCCATTTGTTGTGCCTGGTTCTTATTTTTGCTTCTCAAAGTGATGGATTGACCTTTAGTCCACCCTGACAAAGCTCATTTAGAGAAAAGCTGGTTCATGATTCACCCGGAGTCATGCAACATAACGCCGCGCTGGTGCCGGGCCAGCGCTGGCATGGGGGCCCTTCCTCTGCTGACATCCTGCAGGGTTGCACTGTTTTGCACCGTCCTCTGCTGCAAACGAATGGAGATGCAGAGGCAGGGGTTCTTTCTGCAGACAATCCTTCTGCAACCTTTGGTCGTATGGTTGGTTTTAACTGGATCTTTTGCACATGGAGTGTTAGAAGAGTACAGAAAGAATGTCTCCTGCAAACAAATATTCTGCTTGTGTTCATTTCAGGTCAAAGCTTGGATACTGTATTTTCTGGAGTATAAGTCGCACCTTTTTTTCATAGTTTGGCTTGGGATGCGACTTATATATAAAAATATGTAGTTTTCTCACTAGTCTTGTGTACCAGTATCTGCTACTCCTGTACCACTGACGATAAAAAAATAAAAGACGGTAATCGAGCAGCAGAAAGAAGGTTTGGAGTCAGTGAGAAACTTGTGAGGCACTGGCGATAAGCGGAGGTTACTCTTACTGCAATGAAGAAAACAAAAAAAAAGCTAACAGCTGGCTAAAAGCTAGATGACCACCGCCAGAGGAACACATTCACAAATGTGTGCGTGAACAACGTGCTGCCGGGAGAGGCTTGTCAATGGTGCAGTTACGCCTCCAAGCCCAGGTAGTTGCCAAGGCTGGTGCGACTTATACTCCAGAGAAATGTATATATGTTTTTTTCTAATTAATTTTGCAGTTTTTGGCCGAAGTTAAGTTGAAGAGTTGAAGAGAATTGCCCCATCAGACCTCAGAGTGTCAACGCATTCCCCCAATTTTCAGTTTTTCAGGGTAAGGGATCTGGGAAATATTTAGGAGGATCCGGCAAAGATTTGATCTGATATAATGGTGTTTAATGAGAGTGTTCCGGCAAATGTTTTGGCCTGTTCCCTGAATCCATCACATCAGACCAAAAGTGTCCCTGAAACTACTCATTTACAAATTAAGCACTGGTTATAATGTTTCCCCTGTGAATGTAATACATTTGGGGTCACTTTTTGCCACGCAGCATTCTCTCATTTACATATAAGATAAACTTAATATAAGCCATTTAGAATGGTAAATTAGGTGCGGCGTGCGCACAAATAGCCATTTCCTGTTTTCCAGCGTGCACTCATTTGTTATTTAGCACCTGTCCTGATAAATGACCCCCCCTCCCTCGTGTTTTGTTTCATCCTTCATTATCCATCTGTCAGTCTGCCTCTCTGGCCTGTTTTCGACGCTGGTAGCTCACCAACACAATGATGGGAACAACAGAAGTACGACCAATAGGAAAAGTTATGTTGTTCTCGGAACGGGTTCACAAGCTGAGGCTCCTTCAGGGGCGTTGGGAAGTGCGTCTGCAGAGAGGACGCAGAAGGATTGGGGCGGGGCCAGGGAGGGGCATGCATAAAGTAGATTAAAATAAAATATGATGAAGACAACAGCAATCGGACACAGAACAACAGTGTGAATGTATATAATCATTTATGTTTTGTCCCTGACCTTAACCAGACTCACGGATGGTGCATGACGTCACTATACTCTCTGTTTATATGCTTATTGACATGCACAATGGTTAGTAAACTGTGGAAATGTCTTATAAAGCAATTAACACCACATTACTTACTACTTGATAGTGATCAATTATGTTACAAAAGGAGTTGAGAGATTGTGTTTTTTTTAATTTTTTTTAAAGCTTTTAAAATATTCGATAGAGCCAAACAGGAGAAACTGTGCTCAGCTCAGGTGGGGGTTAAGAGGTTAAGGTATACTTTATTGCCCCATGTTTATATTTGTTCAGTCTATTCAACCCATATTCCTCAGAAACATAAAGGAAAACCTTTCAAGAGCAGACTGTGAAGCACCATCTTGAGCCAGAAATACCATGCTAAAGTATAAGCCTATTGTGATACTCGACCTTTAACATTCATTAAGCAAGAGGAAGAAGAATTCAGGTCCTTCACAGCGCCGCATATTATACATTCTCGGTATGACCCTTGTGAGCTCAAACCACAAGGCTCACAAGGCCTTGTGGTTTGAGCTCAACCACAAGGCCTTGTGGCTGAGCACAAGGCAGAACTACTTTTTTTTTTATATAACAATGTGTTTATTAATTTTGTACATGAATATAGTACAATCAGAACAGTAAGCCAACAAGTGGTTTTATACACCACATTTGATTGGCATAGAATTTGTATTATTATACACACAAAGAAAAAAGAAGCAAGAAAAAAATACACAAAAAAAACATTGCAAAAATAAAATAAAATAAAAGGATAATAAACTTAAAAGCAAAACCCTAACTCTTCCCAGATATTTTGTTTACAAATTACCATACTGCCAAGCATTTAATTAAAACAACACACACATGTATATAGCCTCCAGAATAGCAAGAATATGCTATGTGTGATTAATAGTTACCCTACTCTTATTATGGGTTTGGTCAACCCCTGTAGAGCGGTCCACAACTGGATCTAATGTGCAGTTCAGTCCCCTGCAATTATATATGCACCAAGGCAGAACTACTTAGTCCTGACATGAACTAAGCAGTCCTTAGAATTGAAAAAAATAATTATTTTTTTTCAATTGCTACTTTGCCTCGTTTATCTCGCAGTGTGTGTAAAAAGCCACTCATCCCACACTGTTCCTCTTGTCTCTGGCCTCGCTCCAACTTTTTACTGAAGTTAAGATGAAACTTTTTTTTTTTTTTATCATAGCTTGAAGTTCGGTGGAGGTTGATAGCAATCAGCTGGCTCTAAAAGGTCCCTGCCGGATCTACTCTAATCGCAGGGAGACTTCTATCAACCATAAAATCTTAATAGCTTATAAAAATCATGTGTGACCTTCAGGGAGTCCGTCCGTGGGGATGAGATCGGCTGATGCTTGCGCTCCATGCATCTTTGGACTAAACAATAATAGGTTTGTGATGTTGCTCTGCCCTTATTTCATATACACAACTCCTAAGCAATGAAATAGAATTGAAGCTAAAGCGGGATTTTCAATTATTTATGGAGCTTACAAACAATGAATAATGATAATAAATAATAATGCATCGGTTTTATATAGCGCTTTTCTGGACACTCAAAGACGCTTTACATTGCACTATTTATTCACTCCATACTTGGTGGTGGTAATCTACTATTGTAGCCACAGCTGCCCCGGGGTAGACTGATGGAAGTGAGGCTGCCAATCTGCACCATCGGCTCCTCCGACCACCACCAACCACTCACTACATTCGCTAGGCTTCCTGGTGTTACTAAACGGTCTCCCATCCAAGTACCGACCAGGCCCTTCTCTGCTTAGCTTCCAAGATCTGACGGGATCAGGCAGAGCAAAGGCGGTCTGGCCACAATGAACAATGTGTCTGGGTTTTACTGTTCCTGTTTTGATCCTTATACGGCAACATTATCCAACAATGGTTCAAAATATCATTGATCACTAAATCCATGTGCTAAATTTAGGCCACATATTGATTTTTTTACACCCACTCTTTTCTTTATAACGTCATTTTATAAAAGTCTTGCTGCTTTTATACACAAACTTGTTTTTCAAAAGGTTGCAACCAGGTCATTGATAAAAAATAAATAAAACATACTAACCTCTTAACACACATTTTCTCCAGTGTGGCATTACCCAAATCTAAAATCTTCTTCAAAAAGCAACAAAAACAAGCATGAATACAAAACAAAAAAGTGTAAAAGAATGTCAAAAAAGCAACAAAAGAGAGATAAAGACATGACCGTCAGACGTCGGAAGCTAAGCAGGAAGGGCCTGGTCGGTACTTGGATGGGAGAACGTTTGGGAACACCAGGAAGCCTAGCGAATGTAGTGAGTGGTTGGTGGTGGTCGGAGGAGCTGATGGTGCAGCTTGGCAGCCTCGCTTTCGTCAGTCTACCCCGGGGCAGCTGTGGCTACAATAGTAGTAGTAGTGGTGTGAATGAATAATGCAATGTAAACATCTTTGAGTGTTCAGAAAAGCGCTATATAAAACCGATGCATTATTATTATTAGTAGTAGTAAAGATAGCGATGAAAGAGTGACAAAAACGTGAAAAGACACAACAAAAAGCCACAAAAAAGCTACAAAAATGCAACAAAAAGTGGCCCAAAAAAAGCAACACAAATATCACAAAAGCACGACAAAAAAATGCTGAAAAAGTGGGAAAAATGTGACAAAGACCCAACAAAAAAAGTGGCAAAAAAGCAATGACAAAAACAAATTCAAAAGGTGACGACAACACAGCAACGACACAAGGAAAACATTTCCATTTATATCAGGAGGTGTTCCATTGGCCTATAGGCTGTGAACTCTACAGTCAAGGAGCTTTTAGATTTGGGTAAAGCGGAACTGGAGAACATGTGCTCGGTTAAGGCGAGGGTTAAGAGGTTCACTGTATTATCTTTCCAGGGTTAAATCAATGCAAAGATTCCAGAATTAATATTTCACAAGAATATGTATAAAAATTACACAAAACAATGAGTGTAGGCTGTACTGATTTACAGGAGTAAATTCAACATTTAACTTTCTTTATTGTTCCAGTTTGTAGACACGCTTGGAGCTACTGAGTTAGATGATTAGTAAGCCATTTCCATCGATTATATATATTCCAAGAGCTCTCCGAGAACTAGTATAGCAAAGCATCTAACTTCACATAGCATTTTCAGTTGTAGACTCCTCAATCTCACAAACAAATAGATTAATATAAACAAATAAATAAGCAAAAATAGTTGGCTCCGCATGCCTGTATTCCATCATCAGCTATCATTCCTTGGCTCCCATGGTCTCGTCGGTGACAGAGACAAACAAGGCTCAAACTGTCTCCTAATCAAGCTTCCCTTTACATAGGCCAGCATTAAAGGGCAGAGTGAACTAGGTCGTCCTGGTCAGTAACAGTGCTTTAATTTAAAAGATTTGTGTTCATGCCAAGTCGTACAAGACAAGCTATGCATCTCATCCGCTTTCCTGGAGCGCACCGCATTTCGTATCGGATTGTTAGCGAGCGAGAGCAGCTAAAAAAGCCTGGGCTCACAGCCCATTGTGTGGAAAGCATCCTCAGAGACACAATCAGTGGTCATGAATTTGCAGTCTCGCGTAAAATCTGTGTTCTGACATTTTCCATCCAGCCGTTAGACTGACCAATAAAACATTTTATCGAGTTATGAAATCATGTCTCCTAACCTGCTGCAAGAGATGGCATTTGAGAACACAGAGAGAAAACTTTCTTGACTCACTGCATTACTGTTAAATAAATAAATGTGCAGTTTACACAGGGGCAAATAACTGTTGTGATATAAATCTCAACGTGTAAGAGCAACATGAATTAACAGATCTTAAACAATGCAAAGGTCACCAGTCCATCCATTTCCCACCAGTTCTGTGTGTGCGAATGCTGATGGCTACGATTTGGTCAGTCGATTTTCATAAAATGCAAAAGGTTGTCGGTTTATTTGAAATGTTCTAATGTCAGCAAGGCAAGTTTATTTGTATGGCACATTTCAATGTGCCTCACAGCAACACAAAACACACAAACACAAACAAAATGCAATAACAAGCTATAAAAGCACATCAATCAATAGAATTACATAAAAATATATATAAACTGTATATATATGTCAAAGGTCTTATATCATGCAAAATTGACTTTTTGGAGCTTTTAACCACGTTGTTATGCTATTTCCTTATCAAAAACACGCCCAGACTGTTTTTTGGCTTCATTCATGTAAGTAATCCTCCTGAATCCTGCTCCGCTCTCTCCTGGAAAACGGCTGAGTTGTGACACTCTGACATCATTTACGTCATAGTGTCAAACAAGAAGTGCCGACGTCTGTCGGCCTGATTTTAATTTATAAAACAGCTTTTTCATTATTTCTGTTGTAAGAAATAAATAAAAAAGGGCCTGACGTGTCCACGCTGTTCCTGTGGAGAAAACAAACGCACCCCTGAGCGTCTGAACACATGTCAAGTTTGCACCGAAAGTTGTGAAGAAGGCGCTCTTTCTAACCAACTCTGGACACCGCCTGTTTTTTTCTTCTTACATAACGATAATGTCACGGAGAAAATGCGCCACAAGAGGACAGGACTTTATTCAACCTTCCTAAAGAAGAGTCCACTCGCCAGAAGTTGGAATTTATTTCCGGGATTCAGCGACTATCAGCCAGAATAGTGTTTGTCTGTGACCGTCACTGATGCTTTGTGAACCTTGGCCAGAATCAAAGTGGATTAACTTTTATAACCAACGAGAGTCCCATAATGTAAACACCCGATCGTTGAGGCCAGAGGAGGAGCGGTGAGTCAATCAAAACGCGTGTTAGCCATTTATGAAGCTGTGTTGTACATGTCAACTCCTTATAACTGCATTGTGAAGTAACTTCCCTTTTTACTGTGATATATATATATTTATTTTACTGCTAAAGTTGTATGGACTGCATCTACTCGGAGAGAAGCGTCTTGTCTTCTGGGTTTGAAAAATACCTCCAGAAATGAGTACTCCATAGTGGTAGAGGTACAATATATCATATACATTTCCCATAGTTTACTTTGGAATGACTAAAATAGCATGACACAGAACCTGCAAACTCCAAACAGAAAGGCTCCACCTGGAATTGACACAATAGTTTGTCTCCTTTATATGCCGTGACACAAACAGGAGACAAAGGAACATATGCAGACTTTAGACGCAGTCTCCATGCACAGCACACACAGGGGACTGCACAATAAAGGCCACCATTAATACAAATACCACCTGTTTAGTCATTAGTTTCGGCGCTCACAGAGTACACAACCCTCATGCATGTCAATAAGTCAGTCATGAACAAATAAACAAAGCTTTAGCAAGGAACACAACCTCGCCAACGTTGTTGAGAGCCGCCTCATGACTTCCGGGGGGAAATTAGCAGTGCTTTGATGGATGGTCCTCTGGTGTTTGATGGTGAGTTATGTGCATGAGAAACATAATGGGAAGAACTGGTCTCATCGGGACGAACGTGCAACTATATCAATCACGGGCCCATACGAACACAATCAGAAAAGTGTCACTGCATGCTGTTGGTTACCCTTCACGATTAATGACTGCAGCCGGCCTCATATTCAAAAGGTTACAAGCCTGACTCACATATTGAGAGCCGAGTAATGCTGTCCAGGTGAAAAAGAAAGCAAATTACAGAAAGCTGTCTGTATGCATTCAATATGGTGCACATACAAATAGAACATAGTTACACAAGTATCTTTATATGTAGCTTGACGTTTTTGTCATCTCACTGAGGGCTGGAGACACCTGGACTACACTGAATATATGTGGGTGGAGAGATGAACAAAGTTTGTAGGACTATTATTATTGGATTTGTTAGAGGTCGACTGTACTGTATATCAGGCTGATATTTAGGTTTAGGTATTTTACGATATCAGCTATCTATACTATAAATTGAGCCTCACACAACTCGGGTAACTGAGAAACATTGCAATGAAAATCGGTTAAGTTTGTACACCTCAAATCGCATTTTTTTCTATGTTTTTCGTTGCAGACTTGTGCTTATAATTCTGGATACATTAGAGATAGAGACTTAATCACTTTTAAAGCACATTTGCCCCAGTTTCACTTTAACCAATCAATGGTGAAGGTTCATAAGGTAAAAACAGTTCTGAAAGATAAGACAGACCAAGACCATTAAGACATTTAAAAAACATTAAAAGAAGTTTAAAATCGATCCTGACCCCTGACCCTAAACCTAATCTTAACCTTTCCTAATCAGGGGGGGTGGCAAGTAACAGATTAAAATTAAGCCCTATGGCCTTAATAAAGTGTCTCTTGCTGTCATAGGTCAACACAGACACATTTTACAGTTTAGAAGCATCATTCACACGATTATAGACAAGACATTTGGAAACACTGGCCACAAATTTCAACCGTGCATAACGGCCTCAGAAAAACCCATACCGGTCGACCTCTACTTAATACAGAGTGTTGAAAGTTCTATATAGAATGAAGAGCACATGCACTCCTCACGTACAGTATTCCCATCCCACAGACACAGAGCAACTTTTTAACAATTCTTTTGAATTGACGTTAAAACTCGAACCACAAAGTCCATCCATCCATCGATTTCCTTCCACTTGTCCGTTGCCGGGTCGTGGGGGCAGCTGTTGGAGCTGCCCAAATCACATTGCACCAGCCCCTATGGGTCCACAGAAGGACGGCCTCATGGTTCTAACTGGTTGGTCTCTCATAAGGGGCTTCTGAACCGCTCTTTGTCTGACCCGTCACCTAGGACCTGTTTGCCATGGGAGACCCTACCAGGGGCACGGAGCCCCCGACAACAGAGCCCCCAGGATCATACGGGCGCTCAAACCCCTCCACCACCATCGCGAACCACAAAGTCACGTGATATAATGCCAAATAGTTCCAGTGTTACATAACAAAAGTCTAAACTGCTTTTGTTTAAATGCTCCCACTGAGTCTAATTAGAGATGATTCAGAAAGTCACGAAGTTCAACACTTTGCACTCTCCTCTACTATAAAACAATGGGGAAAGTGCTTAAAACAATCATTTGTAAAGGGTTGTTAAGAGCTGCTTATTGAGAGTTTTGCAAAATGTATGAGGACCTTTTTCAAACGTTGTGCATATTTATGATATTTTTGGGGAAAGCATATTGTGTGGTGTCTGTAAATGTGCTGTTAAGTATAAAGAAATAAAACAAAATCCCAACAGGCTTTCTACGCGGCTCGTAGCTCGCATAAATAATTCATGGGCTTGTAAATTTGTTTGCGTGCTCCAGAGAATCTGACGGAGCGCTTAAAAACTCGCTCTTTTTTAACTTGACAACAATTAGTGCTTGCTTGGCACAAATCTCCGCAGCCTCCCCGTCTGAAGGCAACAGTTGCAAGCCCCCATAGCTTCATCAACTGCGATCACCAGCCAGCGTACCTCGGCCCTTTAAAAAAAAAAATATATGAACATAATAACATCAAATTGTCGAGAGACCTCAAGGCAATATACACGATGTAGCCAAAACACTTGCTCCCAATTGTGAAATAATGAGCGGGGAGCGGCAGTGGGGAGATGTGAGTAAGACTGGGCCCATCTAGCTTTGTTGGTCTCTTTGGAAGTCAAACATATCGCCAGGACCGCGGCTATTACCTCTGTTCAGTGGCATGCAATTTATACGGCGCTCCCCGGGGAAATTAACTTTGGTGGTGACAACTCACAAGATCAACAATTCTAGAAGGGATTCAGGCCGTTCCTCTGCAGAAGAAGAAGAGGGCGGAGGGGGAAAAAAGAGGGGCAATAGTATAATTACAGGCTGTGAACTTCCAACGAGTCCGGAGAGAGAGGAGTTTTCGCAAAACTATTTTGATCACTTTATTTGGGAGTGCAGCGCTCGCCGCCATTGGATTTTCGATCACAGGGAGTGCCCCCATAGTAAATCACTTATTTCTGATCTCTCATAAAGACCGACTTAGTATAAAGAGTAAGCGCATGGGTCCCAGGGAAACTGTGCAGTCGACCACAATGTGACCCGCCGTGGAATCCAAAGACACAAGTCGGCAGCTTGCGTTTGGAGAAAAACGTAAACAAAGTTTTTATTTTGAAAATTGGTGATTTTCACTTTTTTCCAGAATCGTTTAGTTGAAGTCACGAAGAAGCCTCTCCATGTTTAAGCTACCAGTATTGGTATATTTAAAAGCGTAAACTTTTAGGTTCAAACCTGCTTGTTTTGGGGAGATTTGGGAGCCGCTGTAGGGGCGTGCCTTTGTCTGTGTGTATTTACATGCTGAGGAGGAGGAGGGGACACAGCCACACAGCTGCTTGGTTTGCGTAGTCCACACAGGCTTTAGCAAACAAATGCCACGCAAAAAAGTCAGTTTTATACATACGCCTATTGTCGATCAGTTTTCAGGTTGAAAAAGTCTGGTTTTGTCAGAGAAATAGCGCACGCCGTGGGGGCGTGTGCGGCTTCATGGCTGTAACCCCCCCTGTGTGGCTCTCACAAGGCTGCCACTACTACACTGGAAAATGGATTTACCACGAGTTTGCTGAGCAGAAGGCAAAGGTTCAGACGGGTGAGTGAAAGTTTGTTTGTTTTTATCGCTTGCGGGTGCTGTGCCAGTTTTGACGAGTCTATTGTGCTGTTATTAGCTAACGGCTAACGTCTAAGCTAACGGCTAGCGGCTAAGCTAACGTGCAGCTGAACCTGCTATTTACACTAAAACCAAGACCTCTCCCAACTTAAACTACTCCATAAATGTAGTCAGCGCATCCCTAGCTTTCAGCCACTTCTTATTTGAGAGAGATCCGCTTCATATTTTCGGTTTTATGACCAAATAAAGTTACTCTGCATTACTGCAGTGAAATGTAAACAATGGGGAACGCGCGCGGCGATAAAACGCAAATTCGGCCTTTTCCTCTCGTGTATGTGCATTACAAGTAGTACAGGAGGCTTCTAGTTTCCGCCAGAGACCAGAGGTATGTGTCTATTCTTTTATTCTTATTTTTCTGTTATGTCCCCTCTCTTCCTGTCTCCATCCCTCTCCTCCTCCTCATGCCTCCATCCCTGTTTTATTTATATTTTATGTACATTAATGTTTTGATTTTGCTCAGCAGGTGATCTTTAACACACATTCACTTTACTTTATTAATTTATTAATGTCCCTTAAAGGGTGATTTATTTATGAGAATAAGCAGCCTGATAGTAGCGGGAAATAATGCAGAATAGCATCAATATAGTAATGTTTACCTTTGTTAGACAGTTATGAAAAGGCACACATTTCATTTAATCTAATCCAAGTTCCCTCTCTCCTACAGTTACACTTTCCCGCAAACCCTCTCCAGCCAGGACCAATGTACTTCCTGAAACAGAGGTGGATCTTCATTGTGACAACTGCAGTGGGCCGAACAAGAACAACTTCATGCCTGGCGTGTTGGACACAAGCTTCACGATAAAATTGAAATCAACTTCCTTATTGCTGGCCTCACTGTTTTCCCCTGACTGTGGCTTTGGACTGATCAAGCCTCCATGAAGACAGGAGTCAACACTTTGGCAGAGATCGCTGAGGTACTTTCACTTTACCGACTTCAGTGTAGTTTTCTGATTTGCTTCAATGAAACATTTAACTGAAGATCTTTGTTTCTTCTTCTGCCCCGTATGGATGGTCTTCCTGTCCTGGCCCCACCTGGACTAAACATCAGGCCATTCTAAAAGTGGTCAGGACTTTGTGGAGGAGGAGAGTTCACCCACTGCACGGGACTGCAGAGGAGCAGCTCTGCAATGTCACTTTATCAACCAACCACCTGAATTTAGTTTTAGAGACTTTGTGTTACATTCACCCACCACTACCCACACAGAAGAAGCAATGCAGATTCATCTCAGAACATCCTACTAGACCTTTATCAGGAAGAAAAACTGTTGTGCATTATTTTTGGATTTATTTATGTTTTGATTTTTGAGTAAATGCCAAAATATTTATGCTTTAAGAAGTGGACAATGACCACTCACAATGCTTGCCAAAACAGAAAACCTTTATTTATTTTTTCATAAAGTGCAAATGACTGTGCATACAATGTGGTGCAGATTTAGAGGAAAACATTGTTTAAGAACAGATGGTGTTGAGTTTAAAAAAACAGTAAGGTTAAAGCATTGAATAATAAAAACTTGAAGGAATAAAAATCAACCTCCATGTGATGTGGTAAATATTAGGTATTGATCCGTTATTACTGAAATATTGATTCATATTCACTCAATTGGCAATTTTCTATGGCTTAAAGTAAAGTTGTAACTCACTTAAAGTATTTATATTATGAATTTTTTGGGGGGATGATGTGTAGAAACTGTGTGAGGTTTCATGAATCAGAGCATTGCAATAACATTAAAATACCCAAACACCAGATCTCTTCTGTTGTTTTTTTAAATATATTGTAAACTTATCTTTCATCATTCTTGTATGAAAAGCGCTCTCTAAGCAATGTTTGAGTGATTTGCTTTATTAATTGATATATACTTTTATTTTCAATAGTATATTGCTTATTATTTATCATTAGCAAAAACAACAATGGCAATAAAAACGATTCATACTCATACTGTATATAATATATCACTGTTTTTGATTTGAACATTAACATTATTTTTAACATAAAAGTTACATGTGTTACACAACACGTTCTCAAGCCAGTGACAGTTTATCAATTGATATAAAAAAATGTAAGAGAACAATAACAACCTTCTGCTGTGAGGTGAGATCAATAAATGAAACCAAAAATAAAACAGATACACATAATGAAACTGGTAAACAATGGTTTGTTGTGGAAGCAATAACCTTTGTGCTCCCTCTCTGTGCTTTACTGCTTTGAGGGGGAGTTTGACAGGGGGTGTGGCTTATCCAAATGAGATGTAAATGAGCCCTATTGTCCCTCCCAACAGCAGAGAGGTGAGAATGGCCCAAAACTTCAGAGGCCGTTTAAACCCCTTTGGTTTTTTGGGAATTGCCAACTTCAAATCACCGCTACACCTCCAAATATTATCAGATTTCCATGTGTTACACATCATTGGAAAGCTTGGAGACTACAGTTTAACAATCTGTTCTTATCTCATAATGCCCCAAAACGACTTGTGTCTTTGGGTTCTGTGACTGGTCACCAATGTATACCAGCAGCACTTTATAGTAAATACAGACAAACACGAGATTTTTGCAGGCATGTAAATCAGTGTTCCTTCTCTTGTGTCATTTTCCGTAATCGTGTTCAAATATTATAATAATATCAGGCCCCTGCCTTTCTGGCTATCATGCAGCACAATAAAACTTGGGTTTCTAAATTTGACACATGTAATACTTGGAGAAATTGATGCAATAAATGCAATGGGAAGTAACTAGCCTGGTAAGTCCAGAATGATGCCCCTTTGTATTTTTTCACACAGGGCGGCTCACGTGTTGTTCGTAAGCAGCATCACTTTTGAGACGCTGAAGTCCTCTAACCTTAAGGATAGTGGGCTGTTGCCTAATAAAAAAGTGGGGGAACAGAGGTACCGGGGAACATAGGGCTGACCCCGATTCTAAGTAGTCGTTAGCGTATCCTGTCTCCGTTTTTTCCCTATGAGGTCTTGTTTAAAAAAATAAATAGTTGAAGATCACATGGTAGACAGTGAGTTACTGGTGGACAGTCACTAGCATCATGTTAAAAAACATCACGTCAGGGGCAAAAAATTCACTAGAGGAAACTTCCGTGCTCATCACAGTAAGTGTTTATGTCTTGAAGCTAACGGCTAACACGAGTTAAAAATGAAAATAGCTACACAATTTTAAACGAGCCTGCTCAAAATATAATCTGCCTGTCTTTAGTATAAATACTTTTTAGACGTTTAATTTTTGTGGTGGTGTTTTTTGATGCTAGCCGTTAGCGCTGAGATACAAAGTCCTACCTCAAAAAACACAGACGTTTCCTGCAGTCAAGAATTTACATCCAACGTAATGTTTTAATACGTAGCGAGTCACTTCGGATCAGTATCTCACGGTCAGTGATGTTTCCTTGAACTATACATTGTTTTAGACAAGACCTCATAGGGAAATAACAGAGACAGGATACGGAAGCACCGACTAAGGATCCACTTGGAAGTCACGTGTCATTTGCATAGAGCCTATTTCCAAACTCTTTCCCAACACTGCATCCATGAATAAAAATGAGAGAGATCATCTGACCCAAACTCTCAACTTATATAAATCAATCACTAGTGGAACAGACTATATCCAGTCTGTTCACCAGTTCCACAAAAAAAAATTTCTCAGAATCGGTGAATCTGAGAAAGAGGGAGAAGGAGAGAGAGAGAGGAAGTGAGAACATGCCATTACAAGTCTGTGCCTGCAGTTTGCGCGGCACGGCGAATACTGATGGGACCGTGGAACCGCAATGATATGCACACGAGGTCAGTCCGAAGATGAGCAGCCCAAAGCGCCGTTCTGCCAGTATGTCGCCTTGCATCCAAACTATCTCTGCTTACATAACACGGACAGGCGCCTAATCCACTAAGCCTGCACTCCGAGGAAATAAAAAAAAAAAAAAAAACTTGGTCCGAGAATGTTCTGTTGGGCTCAGTTTTGAAGGAAAGAGGGAAAGATGCTCCTATTCATTCATTGGCATACGGCGCAGCATGACAATATCCAGAATCTTATTAGATGGGGCTGCGCTGAAACCTGGGGCGGTGTGGGGAGGAAAAAAAACAATTCATTTCATTTGGACAAACATTCATAAGGCTGATGCAATTTCTATGTATAATAATGCAGCTGTGAGGGATTGCGTTGTGTCACATGTATAGTTTCTACAAAGCGACCCGTCTTGCCACGGGGGCCGGGGATAACGCGTCCAGTGCCCTGAATTTTTCGATGACCTGCATAATATAGTGGGAGTAAAAATAGAGAAATAAGGGCTGAACGCCTCAAATCGGAATCAACGGGTTAAGTCGATGTTACTTTGAAATTTAAATGAAGGGGGCGATTTAAATTACACATTTGAACACTTGGAACAAAAAGCATACGAAGTGTTCTGCATATTACAATTAGAGAGTTTGTTATTATGTCTGACTCCGCGAGTTGAATGCACCTCAGGGCTGAAGGATCTTTTCCCATGTCAGAGGTTTGTCCCGTCTCATTTGCAAATGCATGAGTTATAACAACAGTGTAAAAACCTTTTGGATGGAATGCAAAGTGGGAGACTTAGTGCTTCTGAATTTGGGGTTCGGGTTCTCTTGTCGGCGGAGACTTTTGTTCGCCGACTTGAAAGGTGTCAGTTCAATTCCGTGTCTGTCCTTGGACGAGACACTTCTATGAAATAGGCATGGACGTCGGTGTGCGACTGGCGGTTTGTTGGTGGGTCTGCGGGCACAAAAGAGTTGACCCATTTCGAGCAGTGTGTGAAACTCTTGGCACTGCAGGTTTTGGTCTATAGCCTGGTCAGCCAGAATACACGCTTTTCCCATTCTTTACAACGACATGTAGTCTGGGATCAGGGGTGATTTCTTCGAATTCCCGATGGACACGACTGGAAAAAAAGGCATGCGGTGTATTTTGTTGATAGCTAAAGAGTTATCCTTAGAGAAGGCTGATCATCAACATCTACAGGTACATTCTTGTTTGGAAATGTGGTTTTCCTGTGATTGGATCGATTGGCTGTCGGTAAAGTTCCAGGCTGTCCTGCTTTTGAACAGAAACAAAAAGTGGATGGCTGGCCGGGCAAGGTTTTTTTTCCCCTTAACGTGTGCTATCATTTTACACGGGATTTTCTCTATTTCTCATCGGTCGGTCTAAGTGTCGCGCCCGACCCGCCCTCTGCTTGACTCTGACCTGTGGAGGACAATGTGTTTGTAAAAGACAAACAGATCGATAAGGCCATCACTTCACACTCTGCCGACTCCTCCTCCTCCCGTTTATAAACTAAATTCTTTCCCCTGTTTCCCCCAGTAATCAGTCATGTATTTACTAGGTTTTTGAGGGTTTTTCATTTCTTACTTACAGACTTTTCTTATTTTACTTAATTATTTAGTTATGCACATTCTTTTTCCACTCAAAGTGCTTTTCTAAATCAGTTACACTTCAGCTGGATACATTCTTCTTTAAAATGTACTATTTTTTTTACCTTTATTAAACCAGGAAAGTCCCACTGAGTTTAGGAATCTCTTTCAGGGGGTTACTTTGGAGAGTACTTTAATTGCTGTATACAGTAGTCCCTCGGGTTACATTCTAAAAAATAACCCACAACAGGCGAAATCCGTCAAATGACTTGACTTGAGTCAAACTCGAGTTGCAACATTCGGGACTTGAGACTTACTTGACCAAAGCTCCTAAAAGACTTGACTTGGGACTTGCTGTTTGTGACTTGAGACTTAACTTGGACTTGAGGCCAATGACTCTCACGTTATAGTTATTTACTTGAATGTAACTGTTGAAAGACAGAATACATTGTGTAAAACCAACACATCTATGTTTACATATGGTAATTAGCCACATGCAACCTCCAGAAGTACGAAGGGGTAAGACAGGGTAGTTTCAGCTTTGGCATAGTGAAATTTAAGACTTTTTTAATAACCTTTTTAATACCATCATGGTGAAATTTGATGGCACTATCGCGGGTAAAAAAAAAATAAAAAAAAATGGGGATGAAATTAGCTGATGAAATTAGTCAAAATAATAAAGTTAGTCAAAGCAGAAGGATGTTGGACAGTTGGACACATTTATTTCCAGCATTTTTAGACCAAATTGGTTGGATGAAGTAAATCCTGGTAAATCATTCCTGTGGAGCTAGGACTTCAGGTCTAACCATGTCCTGGACAGAACCAGGTCTAAACGGGCTATAAACGATTATGGTTCTGCGCTCAGTCACCGGGCGCAGACTCTGGGGGAGCGTTTCAGTCACACGACGAATATCCGCGGTTAAAGTGGTGCTGCTGGGCGATGCCCGCAGTTGAAGCGTCGGGACTCGGGACATGTTCTCGCCTCCCACACACGCGCAGCAACGAGGCGGGTCCATGGCAGGTGTCCGCCGTGCAACAGAGGCAGCGTTTATGCAGCCCCGTTTAAATACACTGCCGTTCACATGAATTGCAAAACACCTAAATACCTAAAAGTTACCAGGGCATGTTCTTCGCGCTGCATTCCTCCCCTCTCTCATTAGCGTTAGTATCCCGCGCTGCTAGTCCAACTCATTAGAGTGTATTTTTGACTCCATTTCCAACACGGTCTTGATGTACAGTCTCTTATCTATGCTCTTATCAAGGAGTCTTTCCTTCGCCGAGCTTTAGGTTCAGGTGCTGATGTGGAACCTGTTGCTACTGAAACAACTGTACCGTACTGTCGTAATGACTGTAGTACATCGATTCTCAAATTAACATTATTTTGAGGCATACTTTGACAAAAATATTATGCAACTAATTTTAACACAAGGATTAAAGAAAATGTAAGACCCATGGGGAACCCCCTGACAGTAAAACTGCCAGAAACTAACAAAAATAAAAACATATTATTTTATTCATATCTTTCAGACTGCAAGGAATAGCAACTCCTGTTTAAAAATCTGTAAAAAAAAATTTAAGTAGGGCCCCCGGGACCTTCACAACTTGGACTTGACTCGAGACTTGCATTTAGTGACTTACTCCAACCTCTGGTACACTGTGCGATTTTATTTGTCGTATAAGATGTTTAGATGTCACATTGCACGACATGGGGATGGTAAAATCGTGAGCTGCTCTCGTCTCCGCTGTGCAATTGTTCAAACTAAGACAATGGTGCCCGGGGTAGACTGACGGACGCGAGGCTGCCAATCTGCGGCATCGGCCCCTCCGATCACCACCAACCACTCACTACCTCACTGCATTCACCCCAGGCTTCCTGGTGGTACTAAACGGTCTGGCCACAAGAAAAGGTTTGTTTCTCAAAGTCACAACTTCAACTTGACAAATATTAGTTTAAATGATTCAGTCCTCCTTTTCGGCTGCTCTATCAACCACGGCTCGCAGCCCAGGATTAGTTTCTATTATGATCTAAAGTCCCTTCTACTGTTTGAGTTACGTCTCTGTGTTTGATATCTTACTCTGCTAAAATGTAGTGACAGTAAATAGATCTGGTCAATCCATATTTCATTTCCCGTGCGCTCCCCACGGATCCTCCTCTCGTGTCCTTGTCAGACATCTCCGGGTCCCAGGGACACGCAAGAAAAAAGAAGGTGTCGCGAGCCTTCGAGACGCCCAATGACATGACATCTTCTTTCAGCCGACGGCGTCATTGCCAGCGGGCCGGCAGAGAATTCCTCCATAGCCTGATTGAAAACATCAATCATGAGACAAGCCTTGAGTCTGGTGTAGCGCGGCGGAGAAAACAGTGTTAGCAATACAATCATACATCCTAAATCTTTTTAATGGTGCCGCTCGATGACTTGGCATTTGTACAAGGTTAGAGCTCACCTTTCGAAGATTTGCCCATCCAAACACATTACAGAGTCGGCAACGCTGTCGAATACTTTACAAAGTGGGCAAAGTTTCAGTGAGCCTTTATCTTGAGTTCAAATATCGCACTGATGTTTTTTTGTTTGTTTACCGCTGAGCCGTGGGTTTGACGTTTGCTCAGGAACGTTTTGTAAATGAAATTCAACAGTATTTTTTCCAAAGTTATACAGATGTGTAATCTTGTCAAGTTGTTAATTTTTTTTTTACTGAAGGGCATAAACTTTTTTGGTGGTAAAAACACGCTTGACATTGCAGGCAGCAACTCATGGCTCAGAAAATCAATTTTGGACGAAAAAAAAACGTAGCACAAATGCACCCTTTTCACCAGTATGAGGTCTGTTTTGTGACATCTCCTCACTTCGCGGGCAGTTTCCTTGTGAATATCGACCGCGATGCAGGAAAGTGTCGGGCGCCTCCTGACATTGCTCCTGTCCCGTACACAGCACATGCACCGCGGGTTACAGCTCGTTTTATTTATGATGCCGCTCTCTGCATCAGCCCTGCAGCTCAATGTGACAGTGATGTGTCACCACTTTACAAAACTGTCACGCCGGGCCCATAATATTCTATGTACATGCTTTATATACACAGGTATTTTTAACTGCATGCAGAAAATAGTGTTTGTGCAGTGCAGTTCTTATGCATTTTGGATTAATATTGTTGACGTGTTTTTTAAAATGTTTTTACTTGCTGTAACGAGAGCAAATTACACCCAAAATGATGATCATTTCATTCATATAAATTGGAACGCACGTGAACTACAGAGCACTTGAATGAACTCTGATGTGATGAAGTGAATGATTTGGTTGGAAACTGGGTGGGGATTCTTAGTGGTTTTAAGTCATCATTTGTACTGGGTTGTTTAAATTAATCTGGTTTATATATATAATATATGCATTTGGTTCCACCTACCATAAATGAGATACATAACTTAAAAGATGCTTGAATAAAGGTTCTTTATGTTGAATTTGAGTCGGTTTGAACTAATCCATCTATAAAAATGCTAGTCACACAAATTAACTTTGTTTTTCACTTGAAGTTATACTAAATAAACTAATAAAAGTATATTTTTACATTGGCAATAAGAGGTTTTATCTTAACTATGACCAGACCAAACCTACTCCAACTTTAGATTTAATCTCTTAATTCAAGTAGATTTCTTTCTTTCTTATGTCATGTCTTCCTTCAGATGATTATTCTTATTCCAGCACAAAAGTTGTGGCAACCTGGTTCAGAAATTTGTACCAGCCAGCAGTTTGAAGAGAGGAATCGGAGACTTCGGTGGCGAAACATCCTCAACTCAAACAATCCAGGCTATAGATGAAGACACTGAGAAAACCTGTACTATTAAGAATAACTCCTGGACTGTTGAGTGCCTACACAAAAATATGAGCAGCTTGTTTTGCTGATTTTTCTGCCGCTGAAGGAGAGATAGGAGGGGATTAAGAGACAAAGTTAGCAGGCAGACAACTGGCAGGCTGTGACATCCGGCATGAGATGAAAATGGTTGAAATTACCCTCAGCTTTATTCTGTTTTCTATATTTATAGACACTCAAAGTCGGCCTTCGACTCACAGTTTAAAAGAATATTGCTTGAATCCAATTGCAACGCAAGGCTCAAACAAACCCCTATTACGCCTGTTGTGGATCTGTGGCCTTGTCTCGCGGGCTATAAAACAAAAGCGCATTACGGAACAGATAACAGACGAGGAGCTCAAGGAAAAACGAGTTCTGTTGCTTCCGTACCATCCTGATGTCATGATCGGCACTTGACAATTTGTCGGCTGCTAAGACCGGGACCTGAGCTGGGATTATGACAGCCTAAGTAGATCAAAGTCTCCCCCTGTGCCACAACATTCATTCACAGCCCCTATCAGGCTAAGTAACCTCTTCAGCAAATCTCTGAAGAAACGCTGCTGGAGAGAGGGAAGGAGGTGAGGGGTGGCTGTGGGGGAAGAGAATAAGGGGGGGGGGGGGGGGGCGGTTGGGGTTGGTAATGAAGTCAAAAAGGTGCAGGGCCAATCTTTATGCCGTTCCATATAGCTGGTTTCTATTAAGAAAGGCTTGGTAAAAATACTTGGCTTCTCACATATTGTATCTACTCTACTTAGTACACATAACGGTTTCCACTTAATAATGGGCCACAGTTGTTGTGGGCGGCGCTCCCCAGATGCGCACACTAGAATACACATTACTGAAGGAATAATAGATGAAAGTTTTTGTAATATCGAAGTTGAAAAACCAAAAAGCAGCAGTAGATCGGTCAAGAGCCAGATTCATGGACAACAGCCAGAGTTGCCACATATTTGAACAAGTAATGTATTACTGATTACTCCTTTGAAAAGTAACTCAGTTACTTTACTGATTACTTCAGTATTAGTTACATTCAGCTGCTGTTGACAAACCCTTTTTTACCAACACTCAATTTACTGGAAGTGGATTTTAACAGTAACATCAACAAAGCTGACGCAGACTCAGAAAATGTGCGTATTTCCATCACCCTGCCCAACCAAAGTTAGTGTTCTCAGACTTAAGTCACTTGTCTGCATCACTCGCAGAGACACAAAAATAAATACTTTTTTTTTTTTTTTTTACAAAGGACAAAGACAAATTATTAACTCCGTGATTTGGGAAAGTAACTTTAATCTGATTACTTGTTTGGAAATAGTAAGTCGTTAGATTACTAGTTACTGAAAAAAGTAATCAGATTACAGTGGCATCACTGACAACAGGAAACAGAAGTTTAAGCAAACAGGCGATTTCAGAAGAGAGGCATATTTTGCATTCACGTCATCCCCCGTCTCTCATCTTCTGACAAAGGTCGTTTTTATATGATATATGACGTACACAAGGAACATGTCTTGATTTCTGGCGCCACTTGTGAGTGAGTCTGTCCATGGCACATATTCTAATCATATAAGAAAGGTACAAAGCGTTACACATGTCACCTTATCCCAGTATCAGTTCATGGCCTAACTTGCTTTAGCTTACAAGAAAACATAGTTACAGTAAAGCATGAGAAAAACAAATGAAAGTAAGTCCCCAATTTCCACAGTAAGCCCCAGTGAGAACAATGTGGACAAATGCTGCCTTTTGGTGGGGTTTATGGAATTAATCAGAGGTGCCAAGTAGCTAAATGACGAACTATGAAGGTAAGCTAGGTGCTAATATGCAAGCTAAAGTTGTGCTAACAGCGGCTAAATCCTATCATCGGGGGGAAAAATGACTAGACACTCACACAGGCAAGGCAGAGACACAATGACAGTCTGCACCAGTGGGACTCAAACTAGCAACCTCATATGATGGCCAATCACCTGAGCCACCGTCAGCCCCGAGAGAAGGGGAGAGCGAAAGTAAGAGAAATGGGAACAAGGGAGTGAGAGAAAGAGTATAGAGTTTTGCACTAACGTCTCTGGGGACACGCGCCGACAACTTTCGGAGCAAAATAAGTACATTATACAAACAAGGTGCCGGGCTTAATCCACCGCAAGCCTGATTTAGCTTCACGAGTGGCCAAGATGGATGCTCAAGCAGCCCGGAGAGGCCGATAAAGACGTGCTCTTGTCAAGGTGATGCAATCGCGGCTGTAGCTTGTTTGACAGCTCGGATATGCTAAGACTCGGAGCGTGTTGAGGGCTTGACTGTTGGGGATTTTATCTTCTGAGCAGACGCACTTGAGCGCTGAAGTTGTTGTGAGGCTTGATCAGTTGCTCGGTTGGAGATGTGCTCGAAAGCAACGAGGTTCTTCCAAGGAATAAACATATGCCACATGTCAAGCAAGCACTGACACAAAATAAACCACGGAAAACAGGGAATGTGACTCATTTTTACTATGATGCAAACTGGTATATTTAGGATATGAAAGTCAGTGAGAAACACGGAAAATAATGTCAGCCACAAATAGTCATCTGTCCATGTGACTTACCTCAGGACTTATTTTGAAAGATCTAATCGAAAAGCTTCAGTGAGAGCATCTGTGTGGGTGGACCATGTCTGTAAATATCACATCGATGGGGGGGGCAAAAGCAGCGGGCGCAGCGTGTTTTTAATGACGCGAGAAGCACTTCTTTAGACCAGAAGCACCGCAGCATCCGCTCACGGCGGACGTAAACATATTTTCCTGTCCATCTTTCTTTCGCAGTGTCCCTGCTTGTCAAGAGTGCTCTTTCCCAGGAAATGCTGATTGCTTTAAGACTAACCCTCAGACCGTGAGCGTGACCGTCCAAACAAAATGATCCCGTCTCCCCACACGACTTCTCCTGTCTATTTCTGTTGGGCTTTAAATATTCATCAGCGTTTTCATTTGCAGAGAAGAGAGAGAGAGAAACAAACAGGCCAAGCGGCATTTGGTTTGTGCCTTTGTAATGATCACAAACATATCGCGATGATAATCACAAATTAGCAAACTGCAACAAGAGGAGAAGAGGCACGGCTACCTTCTGACGACTTTGATCGAAACATGGAGCAGTGTTTCAGTGGCTGCGTGTTTAATCCCACGGCAAACAAGGAGAAAAAAAAAACAGACAACAAACTGAGGCACCCTTCCTGCATTCAAATTGCCTCATTTCTTCTTAAAAGTTCAAGACTTTTTAAGGGGATAACAAGTCTAATATTCAGGAAAAGTGCCTTTTCTTTTTTGTTTGTTGTTGGTCCCTGAACACCAAAGAGCACCTTAATCACAGAAAAAAATATTTGACTAAAACTTCCTGGGCACTTTGAGCTGTGACTTTTTGGCCCACATTGATTTGTAACTATCTAGCGCAGTCGTACCAAACCCATTTTGGGTCGTGGGGCCAAAATTACGCAGGATGTGCACCAAATATTGTAGACATCAAAATATTAAATTAAGAACATTTCAAATGTACTCGTTGTGCTCTGGTTTGCGCATTTTAACAAAACAAATCAGTGATTTGATTAAAATACAGTACAAATATGAGTCTATTCATAGTCAATCATTATATGTAGGCCAGTGCATAAATAAATGTTGCTGGTCGGAAAATATAATTTGCAAATTGAGAATTGCCTCGGGGGCTGGATTAAAACTCTAGGGGGCTGGATGTGATTGTGATTGTATCCCTGATTGAGCGGGATACAATTCATAATTTGCTAAAGCCATAGTGGTAAAACAAACCGGAATAATATTGGCCAAACATTATACAGTATTTTTCATATCCCAAACTGAAGTGGGTTACTTTTGGACATAATATGTGATGATTTTTATGACAATTTTCTCTCTTCAATCACCCCATTGCGGCTAAACGCTTCAACCGTCCTCTGCTTTGACTCCACCACGGCAGCAGCTCTCGTTAGCTCTTGTCCCATGCTGTTGCTGTGTTCTTGGACATAACATTTGACACTCCATCGACCCCAGCGTTCCTGTTCATTGGTGTGTGGGTAAAGTGTAGATGAAGAAAACAAAACACCACTTCAAGTATATTTTTGATGAGAATGTGACATGACATAGCTCAAAAAAGTCAGTTTTGCATAACACTGGACCAGTGACCTTGCTCCTGTTTAACTTAAGATGTATAACAAACCTGTCAATTTAAGTCGTATTTAAGTGCACACTGTTAAAGATAAACTCAAGCTCTAGATCAATCACTCTCGCGGTCTGAACATCCCTCTCTGACACCACGCGTCACAGTCTATCCGCCTCATCATTTCACTTCATGACACCACAACGCTCCTGACACCTCCAAGTCATAAACGCGGCCGCCTTTGCTCTTAAAAATGCAGCATGCAACATCGTGAAACCCCTGCACCATGTTTTCATAGCCCCTCGTAACGCCTTCTGATCCACCCAGATAAGATGCATGTAACTTTTCTTTCTTTTATGGCAGTGAGACAAGTCGATTTTGATCCCGGACCTCATGTGACATTGTCTCGAAGCTCAAAGCCGCTATTCCTTTTTTTGGAGATTCAGAAATGGTGAAGCAGAATGAAAGGGACGCGCTGATCGATTTGAAACGATGCCTCAGTGTCTGTCATGCCTCGGATTTGTTCTGATGTAAACCTCGTGTGATCATTGCACTATCGGTGATAAATAAAGGGGAGATAAGCCTACATTTGTGTATGAAGAATGCTCTGCATTGATTTAGAACAACTGAATTGAAAATGTAAATAATACAGGAACTGCTTTCCTCACCTCTCCATCTCTTGCTAAGCTTTATCCTTTCATCGCAAAGTAAAATCACTCGCCATAACTTCACTACAACAGTTTTTTCCTTCTCCCCATAATAAATGGTCTCAACCTATACACTGTGTTCCAAATGATGATGCAAATTGTATTTCATTGTCATAAAGGTATAAACAAAATGGGATGATTGTTTGTCAGGTAAGTCCAGTTAAAAACTACTGAAACAGGACATTCCACATCATTAAGCAGACGACCATTTTCAAGCAATAAGGAAAAGAAAAAAGAATCTCTCTGCCTATGAAAAGCGTGCAATTATTGAATGCCTTAGACTAGGTATGAAAACCTTCGATATTTCATGAAAGATCAAGCATACTCGTCATACTGTTAAGAGATTCGTGGCTGATTCAGAGCACACTCAGGTTTGTGCAGATAAAGGCACAATGAGGACGGTTTCTGCCAGACAAATACATCAGATTAAGAGAACAGCTGCTACAAAGCAGCAAAGGTATTTGAAGCTGCTGGTGCCTCTGGAGTCTCCCGAACATCAAGGTGTAGGACCCTCCAGAGTCTGCAGTTGTACATAAACCTTCTATCCGGCCTCCCGTGATAATTTAATGCTGACGAGCAGAAACGGCTGCAGTGGGCCCAGAAATACATGAAGACTAATTTTCAAACAGTCTTGTTCACTGATGAGTGCTGTGTAAACCTGGATGGTCAGATGGATGGAGTAGTGGATGGTTGGTGAATGGCCACCATGTACCAACAAGGCTGCGACATCAACAAGGAGGAGGCAGATTTTCATGTTCAGTCCTTTACAACCTAAACATTATTGAAACGGTGCTGTGCATAATCATGTGGAACAGTAGATTGAGTTGTTTATTATTTTTATTTTTGAATAAAATACTGTTATCATTGGGAGGTTTTTTCAAACACATTCATATTATCCTCTAACAGTTAAAGGTTTGAAAATTATGCTGACTGGTATTTGAGTTGACTATTTAGAAAATCTTTAAAAAATACAATTTGCATGATAATTTCAGCTCTTTTACCCAAAGCGCTTATTTATGTATTTATTTATTTATGTATTTATGATGGGACAGTGCATATTAATTAACATGAGTCCTTAGCTGCAGCTGCAGCACAGCCCGAGCTCTTGTATTGTTTGTGGATTAGTTATTGACTGATACTGACACTGCTATCGAAGATGTATAGCTTATTTTAAAGTGAAGTAAGATAAGTTTCTTGGTCTTTTGAAACGTTCACAGCGCAGCGACAAACAACTGGTGCCTACCGTTCACTGCGGTTATGCCAAAGTTTGCCACAATGGTGAATTTTCATCGGTAGCCCCAGGGGGCAGGTTGATGTTTACAGATAGGAATGGCCGCACAGCAACTAACCCCTAAAGTGTAAGATAATGATAACGATGTAATCCCCCCTCTTTAAGAATAACCTAGAAACATAAATAATACAATAAAAGTTAAAACCACAGAATACTATGGCTTTCCTACAAGCATTTGCTCCAGAACTAGACAGTTTGTGAATGCAGGTAGAAGACCCGTGGCAAAGATGCCATAAATACTAGATATATTACTTAAAGCCACACCGCGTAGAACTTTACCCAATAAATAAAATGGAAAGACAAACACTCATTTTACGACAGATATTTTCATCATTGAAAAATACCTCATAAATGTACAAACAAACATGAGGCTTTGCTGTGAGCGGCTCAGCTCTCCTAAGACATGACTGTAATTTCACCTGGAGTGGGTACGTCTCCAGCTCGTCTCCATGGAGACGTCGACTAAAGGCAGAAGAATTTTATATTTGAATAGATTAGGTTCTCATCCAAATCCATTCTTTGATTACCCACTGTGTAAATAGCATTTTCTGTGTCAAGCTGGTCATTAAGGAGTTTTGTACTGATGAACAGTATAGTCCAAAATGTTACGCAGTGTGCCTTTAAGCAATTGTGCAGTGTCTTCCATTCCAACTCGGTAAGATGAAAATGACACGGTTGCAAAATTGTTAAAAAAGTAAAGCGTCTGTGATCTGAGAGATACAGTGCTTTATTTTCAGCAAATCCGGTTAAACGGAGCCGGGAAAGCACGGAGGTTTAGAATTTGAAAGGGAAATAATCTTTCAAGCCAAAACTGACAACCAGGGAAGTGCTTGTCATTCAAATAAATTGCAAAAGGAGATTTCATGCATCTTGTTTGAAAAATCCATCAGTGTTTAAAAAGCTACAACATAAATAATGAAAATATAAAAATGAACCGTTTTCCACGGGCGGGATATCTATTTTTGCTGTGGTACAAGAAATGAAAATAGATGGCAGTACACATGCAGGTGCACTATATATAAATAATAATAAACAAAAAATAACACAATCATAATAAACTGTATCAGAATCTACTTGTTATGCAATTCTTTCCAATTCATTTTTATCTTATTCTGTCATCATAAAGGTAAAAAACATAAAAGCCCAAGTAGCATCTCACTAAGGCCGAGCCCATATGGATTACAGTAGCTCTTCTGACACATGAGGAACGTCTGGACGCCTCAAGAGGTAAGTCTAAGTATTAAGTAATTCTACAAGAGAATAGGAAATTGGTGAACAAAAATGCAATTACAGTAAAAAAAAAAGAGAAAAAAAAGAGGACTACAATTTCCCTTTCATGTTCAATTGGCCAAATCACATACTCTTTGAAATGTGCCATTGGAGACATTTTTTGGAATAAGAAATTGAGACTGAATAACTTAATTTACATGAAGCTATTATGCCTGTCCTTCACTCCATGTAAATGAAGCCTCTGCTAGTTTCAACATGAGCACATTTTAAACACCGTCTGAAACATGCGGAGGGAAACTTAATCTTAAGCACTTTTAATCTGAACATTGACTGCCCTGTTTGGGATAATCTCTAAGGTATAGACTCTTGGTGCAGCCAAAGAAAAGCATCGGCGCTCCTCACGGGACACCGAGCAGATGGAAGGAAGTGCCGCTATCGCGCGGGCGGCAGGAAGAGGCGACTGACAATCTCCGCACTTTGATCTCCAATCTGCACATCCCAGCGTCACCCGGAAACTTAATCCGATGCTTCGTGTTTGCAGGGAACACATTCTTCCGTTTGACGTTTTTCTTTTTTTGCCTGAAATCAAAGCCCCTCTGCGAGAGGAGTTGTGATTATGAATCACTTTTGGTTTGGTTCTTTTTGGCACCAGCCACGGAGAGATTATTTGGGGAGGAAATGAAAGATTGTGGTAGAACTGAAAAGGCTGTTACACATGCAAGAGGAGGCAGGGGGGTACATACAGTACAGGTGCTTGTCATATTATTAGAATATCATGAAAAAGTGCATTCACTTCTGTAATTCAACTTAAACTGTGAAACGTCTATATGAGAGACTCATTACATGCAAAGTGAGTATAGCCTTTGTTTGTTCTATTTTTGATGATTATGGCTCACAGCTTGTAAAACCCCAAATTAAAAATCTCATAAAATTTGGTGTTCCAGGCATGTCCTTTTGGGAGGAGGCCTCGCGGAAGACCCAGGACACGCTGGTGGGACTATGTCTCCGAGCTGGCCTGGTGTCCCCCCAGAACAGCTGGAGGAGGCGTGGATCGGGAAGTCTGGGCATCTCTGCTGAGACTGCTGCCTCCGCAACCTGGCGGAAGAAAATGGATGGATGGATGGATGAAAATAGACTGTAAGTCATAATCATCAAAATTATAACAAGCAAAGGCTTGACATATGTCGCTTTGCATGTAATGAGTCTATATCATATATTAGTTTCACATTTTAAGTTCAATCACGGAAATACATGAACTTTTTCATGATATTCTTATTATATGATGAGCACCTGTATGCACACGTGGCTTCACGCTGAGTCAGATTGTCTTGTGCAGTTAATGCCGTTCCACTACTGTTGGGTGACCAGACATAATGAAAAAATATCCGGAGTGGTTCATAAGGCTTTTGTCCCGGATCCCGAATCCTGCTCAAATTGCACCGAAGATGAGACTGACCCTGGATTACTAGAAATGATTGACTGATTAAACACCAACACACTCTGAACACTGTCCTCCGGTCACAAATCTGTGTTTAGTCTCATCTCTTTAATCTCCTACCTGAAACCGGGCACGTTTTCTCCTGTTTCCCAAATCTAAAAGCTACACAATAAAACACAATAAACAAGTCACAAAAACGTGATGCAAAAGTGATGAGAATGCAAAAGAAAAGCTACAAAAAAGCGACAAAAAAGCAAGGGAAAAAAGCGATGAAGAAACGAAAAAACATGACAAAAACACACACACAAAAAAACACACAACAGAAATGTGACAAACAATGCGGCGACAGCGCAACAGAAAAGTAAAGCTCAGTTTTCTAGGTCTTAGCTTTCAAACGTGGCGTTTCTCTGGCTCCAGTCGAGAAGCTTTTAGATTTGAGTAAAGCTGAACTGGAGAAAAGGTCCCGGGTTCAATTTCCACCTGGACGGGGCCTTTCTGTGTGGAGTTTGCACGTTCTCCCCGTGTCTGCGTAGGTTTTCTCCGGGCACTCCGGTTTCCACCTACCACTAAAAACATGTGCAATAGGTGACTCGTCCAGTCAGGTGATTCTGACCATCAACCTGGCTCCACATCATGGAGATGGGTCCCCGGGTGCGACACTGCCGTCGACCACTGCTCCTCACGGGTTGCCTCAGTGGCATCGAAGGATGGGTTACATGAAGAGGAGAAATTTCCCAACGGGGACAATAAAGTATACAAACAAACAATACATTAAGCATTAATTGTTTTACAGGCATTTTATTGTGGAAAAATACCTACAAAAAAAATAGCTCCCCTCTCCCCAGACCTGACTGTAGCTTTACTGGGAGCAGACTGTCTCCAGCTTGTCTCCAACAGGCACCCATATATGAGATTTAAACAGGTTATGTCCTCATCCAAATATTTTCTTTGATTATCCACTGCAAAAAATAGCCTTTGTCTGGCTGCTCATTAGGAGCCTGTTTTGTATTGCTGGCAACAGTATGAGCCACACGGTTACGCAGAGCCTTTTAAGAAGGTTTGTTTGTCTTTTTCAGGTTTGAAAATGAAGGGGGAAAAAAGGTATAGGGCCTTTAGCAGATTTGGACCTGATAAACCTTGTCTTAGTAACTTGAGATGACTTTTTAAATGTTTTATTAATCTGGGGACAGTGAGTATCAAGGTGTAACAAGCTAGAGGATTAGCCTAGGGGTGAAACAACCTATTGATTCATCAACAACTAATCGATTATTGAAATAGTCTACAACTATTTTAGTAATTTTCTAGTTAACACAGACTCAAATAGAGCAAAAATGACATAAACATTGTGTATTTTTTATGAAAACCTACTTGTCTGTGTCTCATCCAATCTAAAGCAGAATTCGCGCCAACAAAGAGTCTCCAACAAAGATTCACTTTAAGTTTACTCCATCAAAATGTCCTCAAGCGATGCCACTTTAGCCGGCATTATGTGTTGAAAAAAAATGGAAACAATAATTAATCGATTCATCGTGAAAATAATCGGTAGATTAATCGATTACCAAATAATCGTTAGTTGCGGCCCTAGATTAGCCTAATGTTAGGCTGATAAAGGAAGCACCAGACACAGGGTGAACATCTAAACAGAAAGCTCTATATGTTCAGGAAATAAGTCTTCAGTGAAGCAATAGTCCAAATTGCTGTCCTTCCACTTTAACTTAAAAGGGCCCTCTTTCTTCCTTTATATATATACCTTGTACTCATCTGAGCTGAATAAAACAGCCGATTCCAATGTCCTTTTCAAACATCTAATCATGTTGAAATGGGATCTTATGAGCAAGCCGTGCAGCTGAGCTTGATAGGCCCCATAATCTATTTAATCAAGCCAACTTCAGTGAGTCAGAAAAAAGAAAAAGGGCGGGGGATTAATTTAAACGGCAGCTATTGATTGCAGCATTAGACCTTCAAACTGTCTGGGAGGAATTAAGCAGTCCAGGAATGTGCTCCAAATGCTGAGCGGCTCTGTGCTGCCGCGGACCCACGGGAGCGGAGTTGGGCGAGGTAAACGAAAACTTCAAAAATGAACACTCGAAGAAGCGCCCCGGCCCACGCCTCTCAACTTCAGCGGCTGAAACCAGAGTAAAAACAGCCAGAATAGATGAGGGGAGGAGAGAGGTGGGTCCTCCTGGGAGACACAGGGAATCTTTGATGTGAGACGGGTATTAGTTTGATGTCGACCCAGTAGTTTATAACGTTTATGTTAAGTCGGACTATTAAAGTATTCAGCGCGTATATTAAAAGAAGAAAACTTTGACGACGGTTGCTGCAGTGCTCCGGAAACTTTCTTTTTCTTCTTGATCTAGTGATTTAGATTTCAATACAATAGACAATTTATCCTACTATATGTGTTTTAGGTTGGAGGAAACTGGAGCACCATGAGAAAACCCAGTCACAGACAGGGAGAACATTTAAACTACACACTTTTAATTGTGAGGCAAGAGTGCTTTCACTCTGCTCATGCACCACCTTATAGCGTTTTAAGTACGCCATATGCAGTGTTTAGCCTAGTGTTAAAAATTTAAAGGAGACATATCGTTCTACTTCTTTTAGCTTTTAACATTTTAGTTATAATAACAATGGTTGTATTGCGCTTTACTAGCCTGTGTTGCCAAGCTTCTTAAAGCAGTACTAAGTAACTTGTTTACCTTAATCCTTTTCGTAGTCCCTCTGGGGGCAATACAAGTGTTAATAGATGATTCAACTCCCTCTGGTGTCTCTGGCCAGAAAACCGGAATTGCAACTTGACTGCCACTGGGTCGAAGGCGCATTACACACTAATGTTTAGTTTAGTTTAGTTTAGTTTATTTGTTTATTTGAGCAATACACATTGTGCTCAAAAGGAGTGGGCTGAAGCAAAAAGCTTATGAGCCCCCACCCCCAAGTGCAATAAAATAAAAAAAAGAACATTTCAAAACATTTCAAGCAGCTACATTCATACAGACCAACTTACAACAAACAACAAAAATATATTAACTGTTTATATAATTAATTGAAACAACGCACAGCTACAACAACAATCTAGTTTCATATACGATGTCTAATACAAAGCAAGTCAAAAAAATGTGTTACTTAATATATTGCTTGCATATTTTTACCCGTGATTACAGAGTTACTTTTATGGCATAAAGGTACATTAATAGATATTATAATCTGAGATCTTGATACTTTCCAGTTGTCATTACCATTCTCAGTATAATTTTAATTTGGGTTTAATTATCATCATCATTATTATATATTTATTTAATTGAGTTATATGTGAAGTATGATGAAAGCCCTGCATAGTGTGGTGCATTAAAAAGCCAGAGAGTGAGCCAGTTGAAGAGGGCAGTAACTCCCCTTCAACAAACCCCGTAACAGCTGATTTGTAGATGATGTTCCTATGCTGAGTGGTGCATTAAAAGACAAGGTTTAGAGCCCGTTGGGAGGATTCCTCTCAGCAGATCCATAACCTGCCAACCCTAATTCTCCGTTTGTGAATTTGAGCAATAGAATGACAACCGTTCCAAGCAGCAACACTCTTCATTGATTATAGAGGAAAAATACACATAATCCATCCTACTGCTCCCCCTAGTGGCAACACATTTCTTCTTGTCTGTATATTTCAAAAGTCTTTTGTTTGTATTTAAATTTGAACAGGTTGATGTTTGGACATCGTTTCAAATCCATCTCCAGTTTATTCCACAATTGTACACCATTAACTGTTGGACTAAAACTTTTCAAAGTTGTGCTATGTTTCTGAATCCTAAAGTTTAATTCATCACGTAATTCATAACGACCAGTACGTTCCTGGAACCTTCTTTGTATTTGGTTTGGTAACAATTTATACCTTGCTTTGAATAACATTTGAACAGTTTGGAACTCAACAATGTCACAAAACTTCATGATCTTTGATTTTAAAAATAATGAGTTTGTGTGGTCCAAAAACCCAACTTTATGAATTACTCGGAGAGCTCTTTTTTGCAACAATATTATTGGTTTAACTGTGTTTTTATAAGTACTACCCCAAACCACAGTACAATAATATAAGTAGGGCAAAATCAGAGAACAGTACAAGGTATGTAGAGCTTTGATGTTTAAAATGTGCTTTGCTTTTGCTATTACTGAAATGCTTCTAGAAATTTTCGTAGATAAATATTTAATGTGAGATTTCCAAGTAATTCTGTCATCAATAATCACACCAAGGAATTTGATTTCATGCACTTGCTCGATAACAACACCCTCTATCTGAATTGCTTCCTGAGCATTGGAGTTACAGTTGCCAAATATCATCATTTTGCTTTTACTCAGATTTAGAGATAATTTATTTTGTTTGAACCACTTGTTGACACTTTTGAGTTCCAAGTTAACAATCCGACACAGCTGTTGCAAGTCGTCTCCTGATGCAAAAATATTTGTATCGTCAGCAAACAAGATAAATTTAAGTACTTCAGATGTTTTACAAATATCATTAATATACATATTAAACAATTTTGGGCCCAGAATAGAACCTTGAGGTAAACCACAGACAATTTGTCGACAACTCGACTGATAATCACCGATTTTCACACATTGTTTTCTATTTTTTAAGTAACTGGTAACCCACTGTAGAGCTACCCCCCTAATCCCATAATGTTCTAGTTTATTAATTAATATATCATATTTTATTGTATCAAACGCTTTACTCAGGTCAATAAATAACCCTATTGCATATTTCTTGTTATCTACAGCATTAGTTATTTCTTCAGTTATATCAAAGAGCGCGTGTGAGGTTGAGTGATTGTTCCTGAAACCAAACTGATTGTCCGAGAGTAAATTACACTTTTCGTTAAAGCCGTCAAGTCTAGAGTTAAAAACTTTTTCTAAGATTTTAGAGAATTGCGGTAAAAGGGAAACAGGCCTATAGTTTGTAAAGAGATGTTTATCTCCTGCTTTGAACAGAGGAATCACTTTTGCTACTTTCATACCATCAGGAAATTGTCCAGTTTGCAACGATAAGTTACAAATGTAAGTTAACGGCTTAGAGATACTTTCAATAACAGTTTTTAAAGTTTTCATGTCCATGTCATGGTAATCGGTCGAGGTCTTATTTTTACACCCTTTAACAATGTCCAGTATCTCCTTTTCCTCCACAGGATTGAGGAACAGGGACATAGGATTTGCTTCTATCAGATCACAATTATAATTCTCAACGTTTGCAATTTTTGCAGCAAGGTTCGGTCCAACATCTACAAAGAATTTATTAAATGTTTCGACTACTTCATTCATATTTTTTAACGTGTTATCCTCATCTTTGAAATGTTTTGGATAATTAATCGTTCTTGGTTTATTTCTAATTATACTATTTAAGATGTTCCATAAACCTTTAATATTATTCTTATTGCTATCTAACAATGTATTATAATAATCCTGTTTACATTTTCTAATGATACCTGTCAGTTTATTTTTATATTTCTTATATTTATCCTCAGCTTCTTTTGTTTTGTTATTTATAAAGTTTTTGTAAAGATCCAGCGGAGGGCGCCCCATGCAAGAAGCGGAAGTGCGCGCTGTGTTGTGTTGCCGTGTCAGCGTTAGCTGTGCTAGCGATAAGCTCTGAACAAGTTAATATTTTTTTCTTTCTTTTTTACTGTTTTCGCAAAAATGCCAAAAAAGCCTGCGGTAGAACCGGCGACTGAGGAGGACTACGTAAGTCTCAGTCGAGTCACGGAGCTCATGGAGCAGCAGAGGGACATGTTCAGGGAGATAATTCAACAACAGCAGGAAAACTTCAAAGGATTTATAAAACTCATCATGGAGTCAACAAACACCCGAATGGATTTACAGACTAAGGACATTCAAGAACTAAAAACAAGCCTGCAGTTCACGCAAGGTGAGGTGGACACTTTAAAAGAACATAATCTGAAACTCACGGAGCGCACAAACACTTTACAAACGGACTTTTACAAAGTATGTGACAATTTACACATCATCACGGACAAACTGGAGTATCTGGAGGGGCAGAGCCGCAGAAATAACCTGGTATTTGAGGGAGTGTTGGAGTCGCCCGGGGAGACTTGGGCCGACGCCGAGGAAAAGGTGAAAGAAATATTGAAGGAGAAGCTCCAGCTACATCACGCGGTGGAGGTGGAGAGGGCTCACCGCGTAGGGAAACCCGGCGGCGGGAGAGACTGGCCGAGACCCATCATCGCCAGACTACTGAGGTGGAAGGATCGCGAGGAAATCTTGCAGCGCGCCAAACGACTTAAAGGAACAAAAATCTTCATTAACGAGGACTACACCGAATCAATAAAAAGAAAACGTAAAGAACTGATGCCGGAGCTGAGAGCTGCACGAGAAAGGGGGGAGATCGCCTTCCTGCGATATGATAAACTTATTATACGTCCACGCAGCAGTACACCACATCCAGTATAAACACCGGGAAAAACGTATGGATTTTGGTATGTAAAAGCACATAATTTCACATGTCTAGTAATACATACAGTTCTATAGGAAGCACCGACTTGGACTTTTCAATAAGGAGAATTGCTGAAGCAAACACTCAGGATTTTACATTCTCTCAATACGACCTACAGAACACTGAGCTCGACATCGACCCGGAAAATAACTTCTTTACTAGAGCTACCAATGACTGTCAATACTACACAGAGGATCTGTACAATAGTAAACTTAAGAACATTAAGGCATTCACTGTAATCCACTTCAATAGTCGAAGCCTTTATGCAAACTTTGACCACATCAAAAGCTTCTTAAAACAGTTTTCCACACCATTCAGTGTCATCCTAATCACAGAAACATGGATCAATAATGATAGAGAATTTGAGTTTTCTATTGATGGTTATGAATTTATAAGTATGAACAGAAGGAACAAGCATGGAGGGGGCGTAGCTATGTTTATAGACTCCAACTATAGTTATAAAGTAATGCAAAATAAGACCATGGTGGTGGATGATACACTTGAATGCCTTACTGTTGAAATTACAAGGCAAAAAAAGAAAAATATTATTGTGAGTTCTATCTATAGAACACCTGGCTCTGATATAGATGTTTTTTCTAACTGGATGGAGGAGCACTTTTCAGGATTAAATCATAAAGTCATGTTTGTGGGGGGAGACCTCAACATCGATTTGTTAAACCCATATAAACATAAAAAGACGGACGAATTTATAAATACTTTATTCAGTATAGGTCTGTTTCCTCTAATCACTAAACCAAGTAGAATAACAACCCATAGTGCCACCTTGATTGATAACATTTTCTCAAATGAAATTGAAAGTGATACAGTCAGCGGGTTAATTATAAATGATATTAGTGATCACCTTCCAGTTTTCGTTATGTATAAAAATGGATATGTAAAGGATGAAGAGGAAAACAAGTATTGGTTTAGAAGGGTAAAAACAGAGAAAACTATTGATGCATTTAAAAAGGAGCTTTTAGCTCAAGACTGGAGTATTGTGTACAGAGAGAATGACACGAATATGGCTTATGATGAGTTTACGCGAGTATTTCAAAAGGTATACGACAAAAACTGCCCAATGAAGAAATACTGTAAAAACAGAAAGTGTAAAGAAACACCATGGATGTCTAAAGGTTTACTAAATGCTTGCAAGAAAAAAAATAATCTTTACAAAAACTTTGTAAATAACCGAACAAAAGAAGCTGAGGATAAATATAAGAAATATAAAAATAAACTGACAGGTATCATTAGAAAATGTAAACAGGATTATTATAATAAGTTGTTGGATACTAATAAGAATAATATTAAAGGTTTATGGAACATCTTAAATAGTATAATTAGAAATAAACCAAGAACGATTAATTATCCAAAATATTTCAAAGATGAGGATAACACTTTAAATAATATGAATGAAGTAGTCGATACATTTAATAAATTCTTTGTAGATGTTGGACCGAACCTTGCTGCAAAAATTGCAAACGTTGAGAACTATAATTGTGAACTGATAGACACAAATCCTATGTCCCTGTTCCTCAAACCTGTGGAGGAAAAGGAGATACTGGACATTGTTAAAGGGTGTAAAAATAAGACCTCGACCGATTACCATGACATGGACATGAAAACTTTAAAAACTGTTATTGAAAGTATCTCTAAGCCGTTAACTTACATCTGTAACTTATCGTTGCAAACTGGACAATTTCCTGATGGTATGAAAGTAGCAAAAGTGATTCCTCTGTTCAAAGCAGGAGATAAACATCTCTTTACAAACTACAGGCCTGTTTCCCTTTTACCGCAATTCTCTAAAATCTTAGAAAAGGTTTTTAACTCTAGACTTGACAGCTTTATTGAAAAGTGTAATTTACTCTCGGACAATCAGTTTGGTTTTAGGAACAATCACTCAACCTCACACGCGCTCTTTGATATAACTGAAGAAATAACTAATGCTGTAGATAACAAGAAATATGCAATAGGGTTATTTATTGACCTGAGTAAAGCGTTTGATACAATTAACTATGATATATTAATTAATAAACTAGAACATTATGGAATTAGGGGGGTAGCTCTACAGTGGGTTACCAGTTACTTAAAAAATAGAAAACAATGTGTGAAAATCGGTGATTATGAGTCGAGTTGTCGACAAATTGTCTGTGGTTTACCTCAAGGTTCTATTCTAGGCCCAAAATTGTTTAATATGTATATTAACGATATTTGTAAAACGTCTGAAGTACTTAAATTTATCTTGTTTGCTGACGATACAAATATTTTTGCATCAGGAGACGACTTACAGCAGCTGTGTCGGATTGTCAACTGGGAACTCAAAAGTGTCAACAAGTGGTTCAAACAAAATAAATTATCTCTAAATCTGAGTAAAAGCAAAATGATGATATTTGGCAACTGTAATTCCAATGCTCAGGAAGCAATTCAGATAGAGGGTGTTGTTATCGAGCAAGTGCATGAAATCAAATTTCTCGGTGTGATTATTGATGACAGAATTACTTGGAAATCTCATATTAAATATATATCTACGAAAATTTCTAGAAGCATTTCAGTAATTGCAAAAGCAAAGCACATTTTAAACATCAAAGCTCTACATACCTTATACTGTTCTCTGATTTTGCCCTACTTATATTATTGTACTGTGGTTTGGGGTAGTACTTATAAAAACACAGTTAAACCAATAATATTGTTGCAAAAAAGAGCTATCCGAGTAATTCATAAAGTTGGGTTTTTGGACCACACAAACTCATTATTTTTAAAATCAAAGATCTTGAAGTTTTGTGACATTGTTGAGTTCCAAACTGTACAGATGTTATTCAAAGCAAGATACAAATTGTTACCAAACCAAATACAAAGAAGGTTCCAAGAACGTACTGGTTGTTATGAATTACGTGATGAATTAAACTTTAGGATTCAGAAACATAGCACAACTTTGAAAAGTTTTAGTCCAACAGTTAATGGTGTACAATTGTGGAATAAACTGGAGATGGATTTGAAACGATGTCCAAACATCAACCTGTTCAAATATAAATATAAACAAAAGACTTTTGAAATATACAGACAAGAAGAAATGTGTTGCCACTAGGGGGAGCAGTAGGAGCCATTATGTGTATTGTTTCCTCTATAATCTGGAAGAGTGTTGATGCTTGGAACGGTTGTCATTCTATTGCTCAAATTCACAAATGGAGAATTAGGGTTGGCAGGTTATGGATCTGTTGAGAGGGACCCTCCCAACGGGCTCTAAACCTTGTCTTTTAATGCACCACTCAGCATAGGAACATCATCTACAAATCAGCTGTTAGGGCAGCCGTGTGGGGGTTTGTTGATTGGGAGTTACTGCTCTCTTCAAATGGCCCGCTCTACACTCTGGCTTTTAATGCACCGCACTATGCAGGGCTACAGCATACTTCATATATAACTCAATTAAATAAATATATAATAATAATGATTATGAAAATTACACCCAAATTAAAATTATACTGAGAATGGTAATGACAACTGGGAAGTATCAAGATCTCGGAGTATAATACCTATTAATGTACCTTCATAACATAAAAGTAACTCTCGGTTATCAAGGGTAAAAATCTGAAAGAAATATATTAAAGATCACATTTTTATTTTATTTTGACTGCTTTGTACTAGACATCGTACATGAAAAAAGATTGTTGTTGTAGTTGTGCGTTGTTTCAATTAATTGTATAAACAGTTCATATATTTTTTTTGTAAGTTTGTAAGTTGGTCTGTACGAATGTAGCTGCTGAAATGTTTTGTAATGTTCTTTTTTTATTTATTTTATTGCACTTGGGGGTGGGCACTCATAAGCTTTTGCTTTAGCCCACTCCTTTTGAGCACTATGTGTACTGCTCAAATAAACAAATAAACTAAACTAAACTAAAGATTATTTTTTTTCTTGCAAGCATTTAGTAAACCTTTAGACATCCATGGTGTTTCTTTACACTTTCTGTTTTTACAGTATTTCTTCATTGGGCAGTTTTTGTCGTATACCTTTTGAAATACTTGCATAAACTCATCATATGCCATATTCGTGTCATTCTCTCTGTACACAATACTCCAGTCTTGAGCTAAAAGCTCCTTTTTAAATGCATCAATAGTTTTCTCTGTTTTTACCCTTCTAAACCAATACTTGTTTTCCTCTTCATCTTCATCTCTAATGGAATCACGAAGAAGAAGCTAACAGGCTAACTGCTGGCTAGCCCAACTTAAACAGTATTTACAGCCAAGTTTGAGCGAAAAAAAGTATCTCCATTGTGTAATTGGATGTACAATATCCCTCTCTCCCTTGGTCTTATCTTTCAGCGTAGTATTTACTCTCACGGACAATTAATGAGTCAAAAAACGCAAAATGCTACGACACCTGCAGTGGCACTTATGCCCTAGGGGCATAGTAAGCTTCTATTGTAGTAACAGACACTGACAGTCTATGCCATTGGCCCTTCCGACCACCACAAACCACTCACTCACACTCTTCATTCTGGCCTATTGTACATGTTTTTAGTGCTAGGTGAAACCAGGGAACCCGGAGGAAACCTACGCAGACACGAGGAGGACATGCAAAATAATGCAAACTCCACACAGAAGCGCCCCATCCGAGGTGGGAATCGAACCTGGGACCTTCTTGCTGTGAAGCACGAGCGCTAACCGCTGTACCACCGTTAGCACAGGTATGTTTCTGATGCGGGAACAAAAACATACCTGCATACATAAAGTTGTTTCTTCATAATCATACTAAGTTAAAACGGTCATCCACATTTTTAAGCCCATAATAAATCCCTGGACCCAAAGTCTGTTCATCAATGCGATAGCTTGCCATTAGCTAAAAGTGAACACTTTATATTACATGTCATTCCTACTGTTTACTGCGGAGGGCGGTCTATACCAATTCGAAATCATGACCAGCCCAGTCTCTCTTCTTACTGTCTTTTCCTTATAAAGAGGTTATAGTTATACAACTTGAAGGTGGCCAGATGTATAATGCCCACGTATTTCAGAAGAACAAATTCTGAAAAAAAAAGAGGACTCAAAGTCAAGAACCTAATGAACGTGGCCTATTGTTGCTCTTCACAGTTTACATGGCATTTACCGTCATTCAGTACAAGTTGTGATTCAGCACACGGCACCTCTTTAGTCGCGGCGTCCTTTCTCTTAAAAACCGTAATGAATGTGAAACGGCCAATAGCAGCCAATCTGCAGCTCCATTGACCAGTAACAACACAAGCCATTAACGCCCAAACACCTGTGCTGAAAACACTTCCTCCAGCTCTTCCCCGCCGCAATCAACATCCACGCGTTAAGTGAAACAAATGAACTGTACTTATGAAGTTTTTATGCAGATTTTTCTTTTTTTTTTCGTTCTTATTTTCATCTGTTCACCCTGTTTTGAAAACCTCACAACAGCTTTTTTATTTTTATTGTGCTGACTTTTTTTAAATTGTTTTTTTTCATTTGACTCTTCTAACAAATTGCCCAACATTTGTCACCAGTGCATTAACCGTCTAAAAGCGCTTTCCTCTTCCTCTAGGTTAGATAATAATGATCAGTGAGTAATTGTTTCCAAAAGAGGTAAACAACTTCATCTCCCCAAACGCTCAACCGCTGCTGCTTGTTGCCTGCGACTTTATTGCAGCTTTTCGCCCCGGAAACCATTATTCCTGTGTCTGTTATTTAACTACTTGAACTTATCTATCAGATGTTTACCTGATGTTTAACTCTTGCTTTTGGAAATACCTTCACAATACCATTTTACCTTTCCTTGCAAATGGTTTAATTTGATTGAGTAGAATTGGTGTAATAATGAGCAAAAAAAAATCTGTGTTTTTATAAGACATGGATGTACCACTGGGCTCTATACACTTCAAAGTTTCCAAAATAAGAGGAAATCATGAGACTGAAACCCAAAAAAAGGAAGCATGATGCACACTTGTTTTCATGTGCAGCCAGAGTAGTCGTCTTGTGACCAGAGGGTTGGGGGTTGGAAGGTTGGTACTTATTTACCATTTAAATTGTAAGTGCACCGGCGTGTCTGTCAACTTTTAGTCTATTCAAACAAAGCAGTCGAAGAGCTTAGGAAACTATGCACAATGAATGGTTTGTTTCATTGTACCTTTTGGCAGGGCCGTAACGATGAAGGGGGCTAACTGTGCATTTGCTGAGAGGCCCTAATTTTAAAGCAGTACTAAGTAACGTGTTAACCTTAATAAATCCTTTCCGTAGTCCCTCTGGGGGTAATACAAGTGTTAATGGGATGATTGGAGGGTCTTTCATCTCCCCCTGGTGTCTCTGGCCAGAAAACTATGCTTGCAACTTGACTGCCACCAGTACACACTAATAGAACCACGAAGAAGAAGCTAACAGGCTAACAGGCAAAGCTAACTGCGGGCTAGCGCCACTTTAAAAAGTATTTACAGCCAAGTTTGAGAGAAAAAAATATGTACTGGATGTACAACATAGTATTGTAGTATTTACTCTCCAAGACATTTAATAAGTTAGAAAATCGTAACTTGCTACAGTACCTGCAGTTGCGCTTATGGCCTCTAGGGGCAAGAGTTACTTAGTACTGCTTTAAGGGGGCCCCAGAAAATGAATTCTTTATCACCAGCAAATGGATCAAATGAAAGTATTATTTATGTACTAAAATGCACCAGAATGCAGGAAATCACATCTGAATTATAAAATATTTCCTCTACCTCACTGATGTGTTCAGCCATCCAACGCATATAGAGTTTGCCTTATAATTTAGTATGATTATGAAACAATATAGCCAAGAAAAAGGCCACGCACACCGACCGATGTCTCACTCCAACGTTTGGTGAAAAGTTACCCTGATTCAAAGGTATATTACATACCGCACATCACGCCAGACACAAAAGCCACACACACATATATATATATATATATATATATATATATATATATATACATATATCTTATTTAGTTTTAATTTCAAGGGGTTCCTGGATTTTGTTGAAAAGTGTATGCTCACATTTGACCCATCAATCCCCACAAGTAAAATCAAATAAATCCATCACGACCAGGCATTTTTTCCCCACATATTTCTACACATATGGCGACATTTCCTCATAATCTAAAAGCACTGGCGTTTTATCCGCTGTGCATTTGTCAACATGCCAGATATATCTTCATTCTGATCCTTATTAATCTAATACTGGGTACATTAAGCGTCCGTCTCATCTGTTATTGCACGGGCTTATTCAACGCGGGGAGCTGCACATGCTCTAATATCTTCATTGAGTATTGATTGAATCCAAATGACTTGCTCCCTCTCCCTGAATCAGCCTAGGAAAGGTTTCTCATTAAGTGTCCTGGCGGTGATGAATGATATGCAGCAACAGCGACTGGATTGAGGGCCTGTGAGGGCAGAGGCGTGTGGGTGTGCGAGTGCTATATGCGTGTGTGTGTGTGCGTGTAAGTGTGTGTGGTAATGGTGCGGTCATTACTTTGGATTTGAAAAGGACATTGGGTGTTCGCAAATGCTCGAGGAAGGGATGTCGCTTTAGCCGAGGTGGGATGGGCCGGTGGATGGATAGAGAGAGGGCAGGCTGTGTCAGAGGAGGGGATGTGCTGAGATTCTCTATTGCCCCGGCAGGCGTGGGCTCCGCATACTGCAGCTCCTGTTTAGCCGGCTCTGAATGAAATGTGTTCTCTTCCCTCACAGGACAAGCCACTCTCTTTGCCAGACAGCTGCGTGCCCTACCTCCCCATAACCACCACGTCGCTAAACCGTCATTATTTTATTAGGAGGGATTTCATCGTGGCTAGCATAGATGAACATGAACTGGGCGAGTGGCGAGAAATAAAAGTCAAAAGATTGTACTTTCACTACTAGTTCTATTCATTGACATACTAATCAGTGTTAGTAATCCACAATATTGGAATTGTTTGGGACTTAAGTATTCTAATCGTGTAAATTTGTGACCCTGCAGATAAAAAAAAAAAAAAATCCCTGGCTTTTTTTTGTTCTCTTTCCAAATTGTCTTTGCTGACGTGACTTTGAGTTTGCTTGCAAGGACCGCACGCCACAATAGAACATGACCAGCAGCGATGACTGGACTTCCTGGTCCATTAGGCCGCTGTGAAAATAGGGAGGTGCCATGATGCATGACTGAGGAGTGGCTTGGAGAAGCTGGAGATACAGTCGTTGAGAAGTGGCCCTGCTCCCGAACCTCAATCAAAACACACTAACTCAATGAAATTGCATACAGCTTGATTCATATGGAATATTTACCCTATAGCATTTGTTTCATGCCATATGATCCCTATAAATTAAGTCTTTTGAAATGTTAATCATTGTATTTGCAGCAAAATACATACAGTGCCCATAGTGTTTAGCTTCTTGAGAATGAAATTATATTGTAAATCATACTGTAATTTGCCATGTTAGTGCTGTGCTAAGTCCTGTGACTTTTGAAGCACACTTCACTTGACTCTAAATTTTGGCAACCAGTTTCACCCTTCCACTTGCCCAGTTAAAAGGCTTGGAATTTTACTATACAGGGAATTTAAAGCTTCACATAATACCTCGTTTTTGACAAGAATGCCAAAGCCAAGAAGCATGTGAAAATTCAACAGGAAAACTACAGTCAGACGGCTGGCACAGCATAAAAGACTCTGAGAATGTAGCACAGGTGCAAAAAGCTGCCCACCACTCACTGTGTGTGAACACAATATGCTCCAGGCACGTTTTCTATGCATATACAGTCTCTAAATTCTAAAATGTTACATTGAGATGAAAAAGGCAACATACTGTATCTAACCCAGCCAAGTATCCCAATTACTTCACACCAGAGTCTAAATCACTGTACAGCTTTTAGCATGTTCAGAACAGTGCATACTGAAGACATGTGTCTTGTACTGTTACTATTAAAGTTACGAACATAAGTAATGCAATTGTTCAAATGTTTATTTAAAATGTTAGAATCTTTCTACCTCTCCTGGAGTAAATATGAGTTACTGTCTAATTTGAGTTTGACATTTGCAAAACAGAAAATGTCAGAAAAAGTAATACAGATACTGCTTCTTTGCAAACAGTGTTGATATTATGAAATGTTAAGTTACTCACTAAATACTGATAATGATTACAACTGTTATATTTGGCACAATCTTGCATTAAGGGTGCTGCTCAAATATAGTTTTCTGAGCTCACAACCATGTTATCAAGCCGTACATGTAATATTGTATATTCTTTTCCGGAGGCGTCGCTCCTATGTTTTTCAGAGCTGAAGTTTCCCTCCCTACAAAGCATGAGAGTTTTATAGAAACTGCTTAAATTTTATGCTAGTAGGTAAAAGACAATAATCTTCCTCATGAAAAACTCAAGATATTGTGACACTCCTGCCATAGTGTGAGGCATTTGCTCCACCGGGTTCGAACTGCTGTGTGAGCACACATCGATTACCAATCCGCTTCTGTCTGCAGCACATTCACACTCTCTCATAGGGACTGACTGCTGCCGTGGTGCTAATCCTCCGCGGTTACAGTCAAGTGGCCCCACTTTATTGCACAATGACGACACATAGACGCCAGGGACGGACCTTCACAATTTGCACTATTGACACTGACTGAAGAGCTACAGATTACTTCCACAAAGTCAATGGAAGCACTAATTGTTGGTAGCTGATGGTGAGCCATAGCCTGTATAAAGGTGGCCATATCAGTATTTAGACAAGTTGATGTCTTCTCAGGGCATTTCCATTGATCATTGCAGTGATGCAGTGTTCATTTTGACAACATATTTTAATTTAGTTTTAGTCTAAGTCTTTTGACGAAAATGTAATTGAATTTTAGTCGAGATTTAGTCAAAAAAATATCTTAAATTTTAGTAGAGTTTTAGTCGACTAAAATTGCAAGTCAATTTAGTCGACTTTGTATTTATAATATTCATTATAATCATATTTAATCGAGGTCCTCTGCTTCATGGAGCTGCTCCCTCATGAACAAAGCTCAGAGCTGTTCCTTTGGCAGTGAATTTACATGATATGAGGCTCTTTCAGACTATCAATAGAAAATTGGATGATATTAGTCTCTCTTTTTCATTTTTATTTAGTCTTATTTTAGTCGACTAAAATATCTGGACATTTTAGTCGTAGTTTTAGTCGCATGAAAAAGTTTTAATTTAGTTTTAGTCCAATTTTAGTCGTCAAAAAAATCACTTTGACTAAAATTAAGACTAAATATTTTAGTCGACGAAATTAACACTGCAGTGATGCAGATTAGCTTTGCCTGTTAGCTTCTTCTTTGTGGTTCTATTAGTGTGTATTGGTGGCTCCAACCCGGAGGCAGGAAAGTTGCAAATGTTTTTTCTGGCCAGAGACACCAGGGGGAGATGAAAGACCCCCCAATCATCCCATTAACACTTGTATTACCCCCAGAGGAACTACGAAAAGGATTAACTAAGGTTAACAAGTTACTTCTTCTAATAAAGGTGTGGGGAATGGATTAAACCACTCTTAAATGCACCAAGATGAATATTCGACGGCATTTAACACCGATCTGTGGCCCTCCAAGCTATACTGTACGCACTTCAATTTGCAGCCCTCCATGAAAAAAGTTTAGACACTCCATGGCCTAAATATTGGTATTTGCATTTTATCCACTCATTTGTTGCCCAGCGTCGACTAACATTTACTAACAGTTGTATTTTATTCTTTCCCCTCGGTTCTTGGTTTGTTTTGGGATTATTGACGCGCACCAGAGTCGGTTTGCATTCATCAGCTGCACCAACAAAGCGGATTTTCCCAGCAAAAGCACAGAGAAACGTGAATATGGCCTAAGGAGACCGAGATATCCGGCACTGCAGCCCACGATAGAGATGCTCCAATGCTTAAATCCGGTAATTGAAAAATGCACAGTCCAGAACAGACACAAAGAATGAAAAATAACACACAATGACTACATAATAGCAGTGACCTGAAGTTTATTGAGGTACAGAAATTTGAGATGGAATCACTGCTCTCTAAATCTATGACTAATTTGCTCAAATGACATAGCTCCCCATCTGACGTTGCTGACTGTTTTGGTTCAGACTACTTGACTCTCATGAAAAAGTCTGACCGAAAACGAAGGAGTAGCAGAGGGGGGCGGCTGGTGCTGTGCCAGCGCGGTGAGTAACGCGGCCCACCACTGCAATATGTTGGTGATAATAGGACACAGCGAGCGGCCCAGACAGGCTGCATCCTACTATAACTAACCTTTTGTCCGGGCGGGGACACCATTGCGCTCACACTGAAATCCATGGGCCGTGGCTTTACAGTGCAGCCTGATTACAGCGAGACGGACTCTGTCAAGGTCGAAGGAAGTAGAAACAAAGTGTGCCAGAACGCCAACTTTTAACAGCTGTTGTGGGAAAAACAGGATTCGCTCTGTCCCACGTTTCTGCTGTGCACCAGACTGCGGGAGGCTTGTTCCAGTAATTTGGGATGTGCGGTATTGATTTTTGGAAGGTACAGTGAACATTTTTGGGTGGAACAAACAGGACAGTGAAAGTCACCTACATCTGTTCATCTAACTTGATTCGTTGGTACCAAAAAATAAAGAAATTTTGCTTCGAACTGTTTTTAAAATGTGCTACCCTATCCATGCACGTTTAAAGTTGACCTATTATGCCTAATTGTGGCTTCTAAAAGTGAACAAAATGACTCCGTATATACACGTGTTTTAATGTTGAATTACAGTAATTATATAGAAACACAGGATTTTCAGACTTCTTACTATGGTATACTTGCATTTCAATCCTTTCTTCTTACATCTAGCAAACGTATAAAGTTATGGAAGAATCTCCATGACTTCCTTTTTCACTTCTCAGTCTGTGACAGACTGACGTGCAATGTGATCTCAGCCTTTTTACAGAAAATAAAGGGCACACTACTTAGTGTCATGTTACTGTCACTCATGGTGTCTGACCTACAGTGTAACTCTGAAGCCAATCAATTTCCAGTGACTCAGAGTAGAGTCAGACTCAACTGTGCACCCAACACCAAGTTCCAAGCCCTTAGATAAAAAAGAAAAAAATAATAATTACAGTGCTTTACAGTTTAACCAGAAAATGTTATACTAAAAGCTCAAGAAAGCTAATTTTACATGATATACCCGCAACGACCTTGGCCCTGGTGAAACAAATAAATTGGACCATGTCTGAGAATTCTTGTTTGATTCGAGACTCGAGATTTCCAGGAAGATGTCTGCAGTGTTATTCTTGATTTTCAGCGCCGACCTCAGCTGACCTCAGAACATTCAGACTGTGACAAGGCTGGTGACGGACAAAAGGTTCTCCGTTCCAATAATTACAGTATTTGCTCGATAATAGCGCTGCTTTTCTATGAATGAGTAAGAATGAACATCAGATACATGTGGTCAGTGCAATAATGTTAAGATGGATGTACAGCAAGTAATAAAAAATTAAAAAATCGTTTGAGGTAATGAAGGCTGAACGGCTCTTTCACTTCGCTTTGTCGAGCTTTTCCATAACAAAGGCCAGTGCCAAACCGGTATGACCAGGTATAGGTTTTGGGACCGACCTCTGGCTGTGGCCACAGCGCGCTAACCCGTGTCTGATGGGACGTGAACAGACTCTGGCCTCTGATTGGCAGCGAGAGAGTGGACAGCCCTCACTATTTACACGCAGGTCATTCGGATTTAATATTTCACAAGATCATACCGTTGTGCTAAAAGAGGATTTTGCCGACATTAGCATTTAGCCGCTGTTAGCGCAGCTTTAGCTGGTGTTAGCATAACATTTGCATGTAGCTTACCTTCAGAGTTGTATTTAGCTGTTTATTTTGTGTTTTAATACAGCTTGGCACCTCTGAATGATTCCATAACTCCACCAGATGACAGCATTTGTCCAAATTTGTTCTCATCGCGGCTTACACAACGTTTAGTGACGATCTGTACAGCGTGCGCCTCTATGCACACAATGACTCAAGAACCATCATATGGGACTCTGTGCCAGAAATACATTTTCACATTTCTAAGAAGAAACATGCAGTACAGTTTTCTCATCAGGGTGTAGAATGCCCTCATTTTTTCACCATCTTTTCATTTCCCCTATTTGCCAGATATAACTGACTGAAGGACAGGTCCGTCCAAAATGCTGAACTCTCCACTTTCCACCTTCCTATTGTGAACATATATCTTATATTAGATAGCAAATTGAACTGAATGGAATATGTTTGACCTAATGCACCTACATCAACAACATGGCTAGTTACAGTGCCTCTCGAAAGTACTAATACTGTAGTGATTATTTGTCCACAAAAAGAAAACTCAAAACTGCGACATAAGCAAACTTAGAATTTAACTAAAATAAACACTTCAACGCACCATGGGTTTTTGGTTTACGCAGCAACAGCATTCAAAAAGAGTGCAATGTCCAAACAAACTTAAAGTTTCAAAAAAGGTTTATTCCAAGTATGAAGGCAAACAGCAAGGTGTCACACGCAAGGCCTGCTTGCTGCCTCTCCTGCTTTACTGGTAAAAAACCATTAGCCCACCCAGGTGCGTGCTGAACTGTGTGCGTCACTCCCCTATATAGGTGCGCAATGAGAATTACCAAACAAAATAAACACAAAAAGGTAAACTGATTAGAAACAATTTAGCATATTAAAGAATATATTATAAGAAACCAAAAATAATGGATTAGAACCTACATAACTCAAAATGTGTAACTAATTAACTTAATTTAAACTTTAAACCCAAAAAAACTGACAAATAGCTCCTACAAATACACCTTGAACTTTTGCACATTTTGTCATAAACATACAGATTTTATTTTGATTTTTTGACTGAAAGTTCACACACAAGTAACACACAACTGTGAAGTGAAAGCAACATGATACATGATTCTGTTATTTAAAAAAAAATAGAAAAGTGAAAAGTGGGGCGTGCATAAGTATTCATACAGCATTTTTCTGAGTGCATTAAATTGCCTTTATAACATTCCTAATGACTGCAGAATGTTCACACCTTGCCCTAACCATTAAATAGAGTCCACCTGTGTGTAATCTACTCTCAGTATAATTCCAGCTGTTCGGTGAGGGCCTCAGAGCTATGGTCAGAGTGTATTGGTCACTAAACAACATCATGAAGGCCAAGGAGCTCACCAGAGAGGTCAGGGATAAAGCTGTGGAGAAGTTTAAAGCAGTGTTAAGTTATACAAAGATTTCCCAAGATTTGAACATCTCACGGAGCACTGTTCAATCCATCATTCGGAAATGGAAAGAGTATAGCACCACTGTGAACTTACCAAGACACGGGCTGCCACCTAAACTAACACTAACACAAACCCAGTGTCAAATATGGTGGGGGAGCATCATGCTACGGGGCTGCTTTTCCTCAGCGGGGACTGGGAAGATTGTAAGAATAGTTGGGAAGATGGATGGAGCCAAATACAGGGAAATTTTGGAGGAAAACCTGCTGGAGTCAGCAAGAGAATTGAGGCTGGGGCGGAGATTCACCTTCCAGCAGGACAATGACCCTAAACACAAAGCTACATCTACAATGGAATGGTTTAAAAACAAACATATTACTGTGTTAGAATGGCCCAGTCAAAGTCCTGACCTAAATCCTTTTGAAAATCTGTGGAAAGACCTGAAAACTGCTGTTCACAAACGCTCTCCTTCTAATTTGACAGAGCTTGAGTTGTTTTGTAAAGAGGAATGGGCTAAAATGTCAGTCTCTACATGTGCAAACCTTGTAGTCATACCCCAAAAGGGGGTTCCACAAAGTATTAATTCATGCTGTTTCAATACTTGTGCACGCCCCACTTTTCGGTTTTCTATTTTTTGAAAAAATAAGAGAATCACATATTATTTTGCTTTCACTTCACAGTTATCTGTTACTTGTGTGTGAAATTTCAGTAAAACATTCAAATTAAAATCTTTATGTTTATGGTTGTAAACATGACAAAATGTGCAAAAGTTCAAGGTGTATTAGTACTTTCGAGAGGCACTGTACATCAGAAGTAAATCTGCTCTGCGTTATCCATCCATCCATCCATCTTCTTCCACCTGCCCGTTGCCGGGTCGTGGGGGCTGTTGGAGCTGCCTAAATCACATGGCACCAGCCCCTATGGCTCCTCCTGCAGGTGGTGGGTCCACAGAAGGACGGCCTCACGATTAACCGGGCCTGTTGGTCTCTCATAAGGGGCTTCTGAACCGCTCTTTGTCTGACCCGTCACCTAGGACCAGTTTGCCATGGGAGACCCTACCAGGGGCATGGAGCCCCCGACAACATAGCTCCCAGGATCATTCCGGTGCTCAAACCCCTCCACCACGTTAAGGTGGCGGTTCCAGGAGGGGTTCTGCGTTATATGCCATCATATTCAGACTCCAGTGTCAGCTTTGGACCGCTATACTGTACGGCTGTGGGAGGCGCGTCAATAGCAAACATTTGAGGTCAGGGCGATTCATTTAACCTCCCTGTTGGCCCGTTCCGTCCCGATCGATGCAGGTGAGTAAAGTGTGCTGGAGGTGAAGTGGCCCATAGCACAAATCCATACACAGCTCTATCTCACAGTGGCAGCCAGGAGCAGAGGTGACAGTTTACAGGCTTTCACCCAAAAATGCACTTAAGGTTCACAGAGTTACCAAAACTAGGATCAATACTGGATTTCAATTTTCCTGTTAGTCAATCTATCACAAGGTAAAATCTCTGATAGAGAATCCATTGCTGTGACACTGTTGAGAAAATTGTGTGAAGCTCAGCCAAGGCATTGACTCAATCTCGCAATGATGAATATATGGTGCCCAAACAAGGACTTTCTTTTAATATTTTTTTCTTTTATTTTTTACAACCAAAGTGCTTCAGGAAAATAATGCAATTGGCTAAAATAAACATGCCAAATTAATCTGGGGTGGCTGTAGTTGGTCAGGTTGAGACAGACTGCTCCATTTTGGTGTTATATTATATTATTATATTTTATATTTGGTGTTATATTTGACTTGCGTGTTCTGCATATAGGAACACATTTATTTTTTCTTCCCTGATAGCGCGGGTATTCTAAGATGACAATGTGAAAGTGTGATTCAGGGAGCATAAGACATAATTTTCTACATTTCTGGGTTGATCCCCACAGATTCCAGATCTTTATGGCCCATTTATGCTGTACGTTCGAAAAGTATACAGAGACACATGGATTTATTTAAGTACGAAACGGGACCAACACGAGCCTTAACCCTGTTTAAAATCTTTGGAATGTGCAGCACAAGGCGTTGCGCGGGTCTCAATCCAAAAAGGAACGCAGCACTGAACAGAAATGTTGTAGAAGCCTAAAAAAACAATGCCACATGGACTGTGTCATAATCAAAGCTAAAGGTGGTCCGACGAAATATTAGCGCGTAATCTTCTTTTGTTGTTGTTTATTCCCTGATGAGTAGTGAATGTCAAGGAGTTTAGAGAGACCCACCTTCCAAAAAAATGAATGAATAGATAGACTCTTCACCTTCTTTAACTCCACAGCATGTGTGAAGGAGAGTGTGAAGAATGAAAGAGAACGTTGACCCTCTATAAACCTTTTTTGTACGTAAGAAAATGGATGGATGGTCCTGTCAGCTTGGCATTTCACTGCATTGTTACCTGTTACAGTATTACAAACACGGCCTTCACAACGCTATAAAATCCATGTAGTGAAAGAACAAAGTAGCGATTATATCCCTACAAGTGCGGACCTATCCTTGTCAGCCTGACACAACGACTGCCCTGTGTCATGATATGGGACACTAAAACCAGCAAATGACCCTCTCCTGTGCGATCCATTCATCATTCCAGGCATAAATTATCCCTTTAAAGCACTTAATCAATGCGAGAAGATACAGGGACCGAGCGGGGACAACATTTTACCACTGATTTCCCTGCGCAGGCATTTCCAGGCCCTGGCTGGCTCGCGGTGCGGCGTGCACACGGAGGCAGTCTATCTCAGGTGAAGTGTCATTAAGGTTGGTAGCCATTTTTCATAATCCACTCGAGTTCCCGGGATCAATAGTTGTGTGTGCGTTGGCGGGCGGCGTGTATGTGCTGAAGCGATGGAGGGCCGTTAGTGCCTCTCTAATGCAATTTAATGCAAGCTGACCACAGTAATGACCAGGAGGAATGGAAGCTCGATGTTCCTTAAAAGCACAAGGGCTATTTTATCAATCCACTCTGAATTAAAGGAGGAGAGCACTTTTGATTTAGCGCCGCTGTATACGCAGCGGATTTAGAGCCACTATCATGTTTTACAAGACAAATCGCTTCCCCTGAAGTTTCTTTCAGACTGTATGTGTTTGTCCTGGTCTTATTGATTGGAGGAATGTTGCCAGACAATATTCATGACAACGCAGCCTTTTCAAATCTGTCCATGTTTATAAGACCTACGTCGGGGCTGCGCAATTTTCTATTTGTTATTTTTCTGTTAAGTATTAAATGTGGAAATATTTCTATACATATTTGTTATCATACTACGCTTTAGTGATTATATGAAACTGTGCTGATGTAACCTGTGCGTTAAGGTTCATTTGAATTGGGCGGACATTTAACTGCACCATTGTTATTGCCTTTACTGTTGGAGCCACTGGGGGGCAGTGTGTTAGAAGGAGGAGTCCGATTGTGCAGAGGAAGTGACGACAAGAACATTTCAAGAGCACTGATCGGTTCGACAAGGACACGCCTACTCCATGTTCTTTTGGGTTATTCGAGCGAGGGGGCGGCGGTGTCTCTCTGTCTCTGCCCGCTGGCCGACCAACATGTGTTCTAGGGACAGCTCGCATAACTTGTGTTTTAGATTGTATTATGAGGGAATGAAACAATGATTGATTTGAATAGATCGAGCCTCCGTCTTCTGCCCATATAGTAAAGAATACGCCGACAAGATTGAGAATAGATTGGCGAGTAAAACAAGATTTAGTGCACATTTAAACATCCCAAGGATCATTACAAAAACAGAGGAAAGAAATGAAAACTCTTAAACAAGAATGTCATGAATTTCATTTGTAGACGTCTAAAGCTTTTAAACATAACACCACCGAGACATTTTGTTTGTTTTTTTAGTCCAAATAATTGCATAGTTTGTAAGTAGCATCCATTCAAACTTTACATTTCATTCAATTCATAACATAATACCAGTGGTTCTCAACAGGTGGGTCGACAGTTTTCAGAGGGTCATGAGCCTTTCAAAACATTTATTTTAATATTTATGTACATAAAAGGTATAGAATCTCTACTTGAGTCTGGTAAAATTACTGTCAGGGTTAGGGTTGGTTATCGTTAGGGTTGGTTAGGGTTTTTAATCATAATTTCAGCTTTTTTGGCGTATCTAATGCGTATTCACATACCTGTCAAGTTTTGGATTTGAACATAATGGACATTATCCGGCACCCACTGCGAGCCGCTCCGTCACCACAACCAAGCTCCAAGATGGGGTAAAATACGTCAGGTTCCCGGCTGAAACGGGGGACTTGACACCTATGCCACCTTGCGACAACTGCCACCCAGGCCATTTCTCGCAGGTCTACAGTGGCAGAATTCAGTATGGAGAGGCAGATGAATCTTTTGTTATTATTTTTGTTTTAATACGAGAGATTTAGGTTATAACACGGACAGCGGGAATCAGGGGTAAAATATGGTATCAGTGTCATTGTAATACCATGTGTGAATCTAAATAATACTGTCTCCTCTGTCTGCAAACTATTTTTTCCTCACTGTACATTTTTATCACTTCACCACATATGGTAAAGCATCAGTAAAGATGTGGGTGAATATTTTACCTTGGCTGCTTAAAGACTTGAAGAATCATTGGAGTCATCTCTCTTATCAACAACACACAATGGGTTTAATGTCTTGGTAGGGGGCTCCTGGGCTCTTGGGGCATGATTATCACTACAGTTCATCATGCCCAGATAAACCACCACATATGGTCCTTTCTTCTTTTGTTCTAGATAAGGGCAGTGGATTATAGAACAGCCAATAGACTCAATTTACATCGCATAAACTTGTAATGGGTTGAACATTTGAGGATTGTACAACAAATAAACATAAATGCAAAGAAAACTAATATAAAAAAGTTCTGTACACTTTGGAGCTACTATTTAGAATGAACACCAGCCAAAGCAATTAAAACCGAGACAAACATTGAAATTCCCAATGCATATGAATACCTAGAAACCATATCTGTCTGGCAGTGAAAATCCATTATTGCTGCCCTTATCTCCATTGTAAACCCCAGGGATCCCACTGTGCCGTGCTCTCCCGAGTCGCCCCCCCCCCTGCTGCGATAATCTTTGAACAAAGGTTTGGGCCAATCCCTAGGCTACGGCGCGGGGATATTTCAGCCCCAGACCTGCGAGATGGACCAACCGACCTTGAACCGAGCAGCATTGTGGCTAAAAATAAACTTGTTCCAGAGAGTCCAGGCAGTCTAAGGCCTGGCGACATAAATCTTCTCTTACTCTCCGGGGGAAATTCTCCTTCATACCCAGCGGTGACCTTAAGCGCAGTGTACATGAGTGCGACGGTGTGGTGTGTCTCCCGTTTCCCCGTGGTCACCGAACACACCGTCCCATGCCAGACACCACTGGGTTTGTTCAGTGGAAGTACGGCATTGTTGTTGGTGATTAAATGTCTATTTGTGCATGCAAAGACAAAAAATAAGTTGTCCGTTGAATGCTCTCATAGACCAAAGGAATTAAGGACAGTCTGGAAACCATAAGGCTCTTAGGAAAGGTTGAGCAATAGACAATTTATTGGTAGTCCCGCTTTCCCCAAGTTGAGTCATTGGCCAAACAACTTTTCCGTCTTTGTCTGTATGAAAAGTGTGCTTCATTGATTACTAGTAGTGGCAAAGCTAGGTCCAGAAAGGCAGCAAAGCCCCTATACAGAATGGAATAGCGTTAAGTGACTACAACTGCCAGCTTTGATATACAATGCCTCGTCGAGGTTCAGCAACACTATGCGCCCAAAGAACGAGATCAGCTGACTACCTGAACATCCTGAATCACCATTCCATCAATGGATTTCTTCTTCCCTGACGGCCCGGGCATATTTCCAAGATGACAAACGCCAGGATTCATCGCTCGGTTCAGGGAGCACGAGACACCATTCCCACACACGGAGCGTCCACCGCAGAGTCCAGATCTGAGCCCCGTTTGGAGCATTCGGGATGGGCCGGAGGAGGCTTCGCGCAGTGGTCACGCTCTCCATCGTCAACACAAGATCTTGGCGAAACATGGGCGGGGCACTGGATTGTACAATGCCACAGTGAACGCGTGCCGCAATCCAAGCTAAAGGCGGTCCAAATAAACCTTTTTCTTTGCTGAGTTGAACTGAAGACAACCACCACCAACGCTCTCAGAACAAGCTCCATAGACCTTAGTTGAGGACATACTTTTCTTTTTACTTTATAAGATAACTGTACTTTTTTTTGTGTAGTTTTATCACACAGTACCTGATTGAAAGTATTAATATTCTTTGCATTGAGTAGTAAAGCTTTTTCCCGCTTAAAGTTTCCCACTTTATTTTTTTTTTAAAGAATGATGTCTTATGTCTGTTTAAATCTGCATCCTTCAGAAGATTTAGCTTGAAAAAGTGTACGGCGAGTATGCAGCAGGTGCAGGTCTAGATGTCCCCCAGTGTTCAGGGGAACCAGGACTGGGGCCAGGGTGGAGGAATAGCGGCTATGTCTCACGTTGGCTTGCAAGCGTGTCACGTTTTGTGAGTAAACACGTTGCTTTAACACTGTGCATTCAGCAGTTTCCCTCGCTGTGCTTTTCATAGATGTCTGACTCTGTTTCTTTAAAAGCTTTTTTTTCTTTTATTTCTTTAACAGATCTATGTTTTTTTTTTTTTTTAGGAATGTGTCAGTACCAGTCACACACAAAGTGCACATTCACCATAACCAGCCTCCCCTGTGGTTTGTTTGGCCTCTATAATTGTGAGAAAAACAGCTTGTTCCTCCACTGTTCACCGCGCTCCACAGACCACAGCCAGGCAGGCTCACTCTCCTGACCGCTCACGCCGTCCAGCACAGCCCTCGTTTAACCAGATGGAGAGTGCATTTCCATTTTTCCGCCATTACTGAGAGAGTGAAACAGAGTTCAACGCGCTACCGAGCGCCTACATCTGAAAATACCTTTTTAAGGTTCTTCTAAATATAGCTCACTGTACTGTAGCTGTAATGTCAGCTGTGTGCATTTACAGATTAGCACTGAATCTATATGTGTCTACAGCATAAAATCCATGAGTGCAAATGTAGACCGCCTTTGGGGAGATACTTGGAACGAGCTGGCGAGCTACGCTTTTGAGCTAGTAGCTGGAGACCCTTGTTCTAAACTGTTATAATGTTAAGGGATGATGCTATAGCTTTTTTTTTTATAACAGCACTACCTTTTCTGCATTTAAAGATGCTCGACTTGAATTACCCCGTTTCTAAACTGTGAAAGTTGAGCACTTTAGATAGAAGAATGCTTTATTTGGCCACACAACAGTGCATGAGGTCTGTTTTTCTTTCACCAAGGCTGCATTTACAAAGCAGACCTACAGAGTGCTTTAGGGCTCTTTGTGGCCCACTCATTTCACGTCCTCCATTATTAGCAGTAATATTATGACTTCAAATAGTATTCGATCTTCCTCTCATAACAACATTTACTTTTGACAGGGTGTCTTTGAAGCGGTAATTGATGAGGAAAAAGGGTTTCATGAAAATATGGACAACAATTATACCAACGTTTAATTGAGATATGAAGTAGTCCATTATTTTGCGTGTTTGATAAGAAAAGTGGAACTTCTGCCATCAGTAAGATTAAATGCTGCCCAACATGGTTTAGACGGATCAAAGAAGAGTCTGAGTCACTGTGTGCTTTTGTCCCAGTGGCATTTCACCAAAGGAAGCCGTCTGTCGCCCCAAAGATGCATCATTCAGACAGTTACTGTCATTTCAACCGATATTTTCATCTATATTTCAAAAGCCAAGTGTTTCTCTTTGTAACATGTATTGTAGCGTTTATGTTTTTCACAACACATTTCTCTCGTTTCTATCAGTGTATTTTGGTGTAAAGCTGCGTAGGCTTTATCTCATGACACTGAGACCAGAATAATGTCGGGCATACCGTTTATGTGCTGCCCCTTATTTCTTTAAAGCCACACATGGTGCCTTTGCAACCCACTCAAATGCTTTGCTTTTGATAATCTGCTGAAAAAAAATCTGATTGTCGGTTACTCATTACAGGAGCCTTTTTGTTTATGTTTCATGTTTTATGACACTTTAGTAACTGACTATTGAGACATAGTAACATAATACAGCCCGGAATGGCTTTATATTCAGACATAAAGCAGGTCTAATGGTAATGCCCACAATGATCATAATTTGATCCTCCAGCCTGGCCCTACATCAGGAGGTGGGTCCGCTCTTCCTTACGGGTTGCCACAGCGGCATTGAAGAATGGGTCAAATGCAGAGGACAGATTTCCTTACAGGGACAATAAAGTATACAAACAAACAAACAATAAAGTTCAGGATTAAGTTGTCGCTTTGTCAATATAGTGTGTAATCAAATACTTTAAAGGCACGTTTTCAGCAAAACCAAGCATGACCAACTCGACACAGAAACACCTATTGTTGCAGTGGGTTTCCAAATAATTTGTTTGAACGAGGACCTAACCTATTTAAATCCCAAATTTGGCTGCCTTTGGTCAACATCTCCAGCTCATCTCATGAACATCTTTTTAGGTATTTCTCAATGACAAAAATGTATTTAACACAACAAATGCTTGTATTTTTTATTATTATCATTATTATTGTTATTATTATTATTATTATTAATTGGATGAAATGTTACATGTTGTGGCTTCACCATGCAAAATGAAATTCAGAATTCACACCAAAATAATGTATTCAATAATGTGTCCAATGATCTTTTGATTTTACGATTTCTTTTTTTGGACAAAATCTCTTTATAGTAGATGTTGAGGCTTTTTTTCGTCCACTCGTTTAGAAGTCAGGCGTTTCTGATAAATCGCCCTTGTTCATAAATGCATTTAGAAAAGCCATAAGTTGCATTATTATGAGACATGATCTATTATTAAACAATGCATCATGGAAAGATTATCCGCTCTGAAGTCCAATTTACGTTTCATATTACAGTGGTGTTTAATGGCTGCGGCTTACGGATCCACTCCATCACTTTGTGTCTATTCCAATGCATTAATATGAATTTGATAACGTCTCAATATTCTCGTGCAATTGTTCACTCGGCGATAAAGCCGTATATGTTTTAATATCGGAGCTATGTTTATTAAATCATCATTCATTAAGCGCTATGGCCCTGCGGTGAGTTATTAAAGAGGCTTAGAGGAGTCCATTAATTTAGCACTATATTAATAATTGGGTCAGAACTATGTCTACAGCTTAATGTGCTTTGAGCCCACGCCAGAGTGACGCATACATTTTACTGGAAACAGGGAAAAAAACAAAAAAAACTTATATACACTCAAAATGAAGGATTTACAGATGCTTGGGCAAAGAGAGCGGATGGTCGGGTTTGAATGTGTGTTTAAGACACATTACAGTTACTCAAATACATAAATGGAAACAATATCATTGAATGAATACAATATTACATAGACATTGTAACCGAGCACATTTTCTCCAGTTTGGCATTACTCATATGTAAAAGCTTAAAAATAAAATAAAAAAAAGCACCAAAATAGTGACAAAAAACGAGGATGAAAAAGCAAAAAAATTGTGACAAAAAATGTGTCGGAAAAGCAACTAAAATATGACAAAAAAGTGACAAAACTAGGATGAAAATGCAACAAAAAAGCGATAAAAAAATGTGCCGGACAAGCAGCAAAAATATGAAAAAGAATAATATTAAAAATAAAAAAAACTTGATGAAAACACCACACACAAAAAACTATGAAAAAGCAACAAAAAATGTGCCAGACAAGCAAAAAAATATGACAAAAAATAAATAAAAAATTTAAAAACTTGATGAAAACACCACAAAAAGCAATGAAAAAGCAACAAAAAAGCCACAAACACAATACACACTTTTCCTCCAAATGTAATAATTGAATTCAAATTTTTTTTATTTTTTTTTCCTCATCAGATCACTGTGAAGGAGATCGTCTTTGTCGTGACTTCCCAATGATTTACACACGGCCGACACCTCCACAGCTGCAGACTAACACAGAGCCTGTTATATCTCGCATGTGTTGTGCGTAGTTTGAATGTGAAAGTTGATCTGAGCGCGTGTGTCCTTGAGAGACAGTAGCCTGACCCCTCACTCATATATAATGCACTGCAGTATGTGTCAGCCATGTGCATTCAGCCTCAGCCTATGAACGAGCTGGGAGAATTCCTTACTTGGATAATTGGGCACTTTTTTTTTTTCTTTCTTCATTAATCACATCTGTTACAGACGGTGAGTGACGTTGCATTTCCATGTTCTGCAAATTCATTTAAATTAGTTCCGCAGCTTTGTGATCCACCTTCAATGCACCACAACAAGCCGCGACCTAAATAAAAACATTTATTTCAACTTATGGTAACGTTTTAGCATTCTTAATATCAAAACAGAGCTTTTATTCGCAGCGTTCTGCAGACTTAAGCATTGGTTTCGACTAACAATGTCTCAATAGCCATTGCTAGCAGTCGAGAGACATACACTGCCTGACCAAAAAAAAATAAAAAAACGGTCAAACGCTCTAATTTTTTGAGTGTTCCGTAAATTCTTCAACAAGATCTTGCATTGATGATGGTAAAGCTTGTCAATGAAATTTAAGACTGTGCGATGGCCGATGCATGACTTTCACACTCTTTCACTCTTTCACAATGTGAGCCTGACGAATCCTGGCGTCGTCATCTTGGAATATGCCCGTGCCATCAGATTAGAAGAAAAAACAAAAAAAACACGGATGCAACAACCTTAGCGTCAGGATGTTCTGGCCGTCAGCTGATCTCCTGGTTTGTTGCTGAACCAAGACCTGACCAAGTGCAGCGACGCCAGATCAGAACAGTACGTTAAATCCGACCTTTTTGTTGGTCAGGCATAATATGCTCTTGACACCCTGTAAAGCATCGGTTTGATACAACACACCTTAAACATTCAAAGCCAAAGTTGCTGTTCAGAAGCCACAACTGCATACTGAACGCTTACAGTAGAGAATCGAGTACAAAATTATAGTTTGCAACCAGAAGAAGTATACAGTGGAGATATCCTCTTGAATGAGCCCTCCTTTCTGGAAACAGCACAACAGGTTCAAATGGCCTCTTTCTTTAAACCTTCTTTTCAATCTGTGGCTGAAGAACCTGATGATAATTAAATTTGGAAATAAAGTTCAAACACAACTTGGCTTGTTTTATCCAGGGCCAGCTGTTGATAGTGCCACATTTCATAAGAAAGCTTTCCCTTCAGTGTGGCTTATTTGGTAAATGGTCTCAACTTATGGCACTTTTCCACCTACATTAGGCCCTCAAAGCACTTTACAACAAGGATCCACTCACCCATTCACACACAACAATGCACGGAGAGACTGGAGGCAAGGAGGGTGAAGTGTCTCGCAGGAGGCGGGATTCGAACCCCCGACCTTCCAATCACGCGACGACCCACTCTACCATCTGCGCCACTGTCGACCCATATTTGACTTTTTATCTAGTTTGAATTCATAAAATAACATCACAGAACGAGGGCAAGGGAAACGTGACCCAGAATCCCGCCGCATAAGAAATGTCAAGTTCATGAATATGCATGATACCACGTTCAGAGCCTTCCGCGAAATGTTTACCCGCGAGCGCCGTCGTTTTGAAACGCCGATCGAGGAAAGAGATTGCGAATTAAGGATAGCCGTTAAGTCCATTTCGAAATACGTTTTTAATTAAATGTCATGAGGTAAATAAATAACCAAAATCAATACTTTTTTTCCCGACAACAGTTCAATTCAATGTATATACAACATACCTTTGTGCAAATAAAACGTGAATCCATACAGACATTGTAAGCTGATCATTTCAAGGCACATATATTTACCATAGCATTTGTTTTTTTTTTCTGGACAAATTTCAAAATGTACAGTGGATGTATAGGTCGATAGGAGATGTGCTTTTTTGCAGTACAAGTCAAGTCCATGCCACGCCTACTATGGGCCCGCGGAGGACCGGATACACCCTCGCCGGTGATTATGGGTGGATCATGGTTAGCGGGTGAAGCCGTGCGCCCGGGTGCAGCCTTTGGTGAATGTTAAATGAGCGTGACCTTTAAATTTCCCTTTGAGGCAGAAGAGGAGTCATTTGCATAAATCTAAATCTCCTCTCTGCCGCCTGACGCACAGACCTGATTATTTCCATTTTATTACATGTAGCTGCAATTAACTGAATGTGCCATATTAGTTTGATGACTGGATTAAGACCTGTCCAGAGGAGAAGAGGAAGCCCTGCCCTCTAGTGGTAATTGTGCCATTCTCCCGTCTCTGAGCTCATTGGCATTATGAAAATGGACGGATCATTTTAGCTCTTCCATATGTAGTCAATATCATCTGTGGTCATGGCGTGGGTTGATCAAGTGGAACACTAAATAAAAATCAAATAAACTGGGGACATGTAGAAATGAATGAGCTGTGATTGATGATGTTTTCACAAAACCAAAACAGCACAACTGCGGAAAGCAATAATTTATAAATCCATTATAGTTGTATAAAAGATATTGTCCATTATAAATTACATTTAAAGACACAGGAGCTGAACTGGTATTAACACTGTACAGTGTCCATAAAGACATAAAAAGGCTCCTGCAGCTCTAAACTATCATGTGCGTGAAACGTCTGCTTCCTGAACATTGTTCTTGCAGTAGACTGTGCTGTTATTCCCCAGGGGGCAGTCTCGGAAACCGATGCCCCCATTAGGGGTGTAAATAGGCTGAATGCGGAAGTCTCCCTTGAGGAGCTGCTCGTTGTTGAGTGAGACTATTTGGAAACTGGTCTCAGTCATTTCCAGGATAGAGTTATCCTTCTTTGTGCCCGCCTCACAGTAGTCGTCTTTTCTGCGGCCGCGGTTGTATTTCCACTTGGAGGAGGACTTGGAGCGGCTCTTGTTGTGCATGTGCCAACAGAAGATGCTGAGCAGCAGCACCAACACCACAATGACAGCCCCTCCGATGAGGCCGGCTAACAGGAAAGGAGAGCCAGGCTCCGGCTGAGTGGCCTGCTCCGGTCCAGACGGCCTTTTGTTGTCGGGGCTGAAGGTGGCGGCAGTGGTCAGTGCCTCTGTGCACACTGTGTCGTCTTTGGGCCGGTAGTTGTTGAAGGCGTCCAGAGGAATCACACAAATCCTGTAAGTGGACTTAGGCTCCAGATTGGCCAGTCTGATGCCCCTGTGATCCCCTCCCACAATCCTCTCCCTCACTGTCTCCCCGGTGAGACTGGGGCCCATACGAGCCCATGTCACTTTAAAGGCTGTGACTGGAAAGGCCGCCACCCAGCTCACATGGATGGCTGACCCATTCTGTATGGCAAAATTGACCTGAAGACCCTCTTTACGGGGGTCCAGAGGTCTCTTAGTCCTCAGCCCCCCCTCTCTGGTCGTGTATATGGGGTAGAGAGTGGGAAATGTGGGGAGGGGCCTTCTAAAAGAGGGGTTGATAAACTTGGTGACTGGAGGTGCTTGTGTTGACAGAGCGAGGGGAGGGGTGAGCGCAGACGAGGCTGTGGAGGCCGGAGCGGGTGCCGTCTGTGTGCTCTGTGGACACTGCACCAGCTCCTGGCTCAGCTCCCGGATCACCATGCCTTTGAACGCATCAGGTTTGTGGCACATGAAGCCGCGCACGTTCAGCGATCCAGGCAGCGACTTGAGCCACGACACCACCCACTGAACACTGCAGTCACACAGCCACAGGTTGTTCCGCACCGTCAGCTGTCTCAGGCTCACCAGGTCATCAAAGACCCCCTGTGTTAGCGACTGCAGCTGGTTATTTGAAATATCCAACTTCTCCAGTCTGTGCAACCCCGCGAAGGCCTCTGCAGGGATGTGGGTCATCTGATTCTCCTGAAAGTTTAGCTTCACCAGCACCTCCACTGGTAAGAACGGGGGCGGGTATGTCAGGGAGTTTCTGGCAAGAGACAACTCCCTCAGCGTGCCCAGGTCCTGAAAAGTCCCCGGTGCAATCCCCTCGTCCGTCAAAAGATTCCCATCCAGCAGGAGGCGCTCCAGGCGGGTCACGTTCTTAAACGCTTCCTCTGCAATCACCGCGATCCGGTTCTCATCCAATCGCAGCTCCTTCAAGGTCTCCGGCAGACCAATAGGCACGCTGCTCAGGTGGTTTTTGGTCAGGAAGAGCATTTTCAAACTCACCGCCTCCTGGAACGCCCCCTCCTCCACCCCGACCGTGGATATGGAGTTGTCGTCCAAGTGCAGCTCCTCCAGCCACAGCAGCTGAGCCAGGGCCACCCTCGAAATGGTCTGTATGTTGTTCTCCTGCAGGTGAACGACGCGCACATTTTTCGGCAGGTTTATGGGGAACTCGTCCAGCTCGTTGCCATAGAGATACACGGTCTCCACTGAAGCGACGTGGTGCAGCTCCAGGGGGAAGCCGGCATTATTGATTTGGTTGTTGTGGAGGTAGAGAGTCTTGTAACCCTCCCCGATTCCCAGAGGCACTGAGGTCAGGCTCCTCTCGTTGCAGTAAACAAAAGTGCGATCGCAACGGCACTCCTCGGGGCACTGGGACGCCCGGGAGAACTGGAGGTGAAGGCCAAGCAGTATAGGTATCCACGGGCTGAAAAGGGACACCCAGTCTTTACTCCATAGACGCCACGGTATCTCCATTTCAAACGGAAAAAAACAAACAAACGGATGGCAAGCGGGGTTAAGAAAGAATCAAAATCCAAGCGAGCGGTCTTTGGGTATGAACAGTTCAAACACAGGCAATTCTCCAAAAGGGGCTTCGTGAGTAATCCCTCGGTAATTAGTTGGCTCAAGCGTTCCAAAGCAACAGTCTCGTTTCAGCGCTATCCTTCACCAGCTAATGTCCCTGATTTAGCTGGAGGAGATGACCAAAGTCCATTACATTTTCAGCCCGTTTCCTGCTCTTGCCATCGAAGAGAGCTCTTCTCAACAGTAGCGCAGCCATGTGGATCTAATGTGGATCTCAAACACTTCGTGAACAGCTTCGTCCACAATAAGGAGTCAGTCGAACTTGACATTTGGAGCCAGAAACCTGTAGAAAACAAGAAGACAGCAGGTTAATCACATGTTGTTATAGACTTTGATTTATTTTTGTGTTTTTGAGGGTATACAGAGGGGGGGAAAGTATTTAGTCAGCCACGAATTTTACAAGTTCTCCCACCTAAAAAGATGAGAGAGGCCTGTAATTTTCATCATGGGTATACCTCAAGTATGAGAGACAAAATGAGAAAACTAAAATAATCCAGAAAATCACATTGTCTGATTTTTAATGAACTAATTAGCAAATTATGGTGGAAAATAAGTATTTGGTCAATAACAAACAAGCAAAATTTCTGGCTCTAACAGACCTGTAACTTCTTCTTTAAGAGGCTCCTCTGTTCTCCACTCGTTACCTGTATCAATGGCCCCTGTTTGAACTTGTTATCAGTATAAAAGACACCTGTCCACAACCTCAAACAGTCACACTCCAAACTCCACTATGGCCAAGAGAAAAGAGCTGTTGAAGGACACCAGAAACAAAATTGTAGACCTGCACCAGGCTGGGAGGATTGAATCTGCAATTGGTGTGAAGAAATCAACTGTCAGAGCAATTATTAGAAAATGGAAGACTAACAAGACCACTGATAATCTCCCCCGATGTGGGGCTCCACCCAAGATCTCACCCCGTGGGGTCAAAATGATCACAAGAACGGTGAACAAAAATCCCAGAACCACACGGGGGACCTAGTGACTGACCTGCAGAGAGCTGGGACCAAAGTAACAAAGGCTACCGTCAGTAACACACTACGCCACCAGGGACTCAAATCCTGCAGTGCCAGACGTGTCCCCCTGCTTAAGCCAGTACATGTCCGGGCCTGTCTGAAGTTTGCTAGAGAGCATCTGGATGATCCAGAAGAGGACTGGGAGAATGTCATGTCGTGTTTGGAGGAGAAATAATGCTGAGCTGCATCTAAAGAACACCATACCTACTGTGAAGCACGGGGGTGGAAACATCAGACTTTGGGGCTGTTTTTCTGCAAAGGGACCAGGACGACTGATCCGTGTAAAGGAAAGAATGAATGGGGCCTTGTATCGTGAGATTTTGAGTGAAAACCTCCTTCCATCAGCAAGGGCATTGAACATGAAACGTGGCTGGGTCTTTCAGCATGACAATGATCCCAAACACACCGCCCGGGCAACGAAGGGGTGGCTTCATAAGAAGCATTTCAAGGTCCTGGAGTGGCATAGCCAGTCTCCAGATCTCAACCCCATAGAAAATCTTTGGAGGGAGTTGAAAGTCTGTGTTGCCCAGCGCCTGCCCCAAAACATCACTGCTCTAGAGGAGATCTGCATGGAGGAATGGGCCAAAATACCAGCAACAGTGTGTGAAAACCTTGTGAAGACTTACAGAAAATGTTTGTCCTCTGTCATTGCCAACAAAGGTTAAATAACAAAGTATTGAGATGAACTTTTGTTATTGACCAAATACTTATTTTCCACCATAATTTGAAAATAAATTCATAAAAAATCAGACAATGTGACTTTCTGGATTTTTTTTTAACTCACTTTGTGTCTCATACTTGAGGTATGATGAAAATTACAGGCCTCTCATCTTTTTAAGTGGGAGAACTTGCACAATTGTTGGCTGACTAAATACTTTTGTTTCCCCACTGTAGGAGGGAAAGTGGTGGAAAAAGCCCCAGCCTTGATTATTGATAGCAGTTTGAATTTTAGCAGTTGTTGTCGTCTTAATTGGTATGAGTAGTAGCACCAGCATTTGCAATTTAGTATATTTTCATTAATAGAACTTTCATTTTCAGCAGCAGATGCCGTCAAACTGTATTAGGAAGAGAGATTGATTGTAAAAGAGATACAGCACAATATTAGTTTCATAAAAAGGCAACACCTAAAATTGAGACACCAGGGGAGTGATAGTATAGTATAGAACTAGGGCTGGGTAGCGTTAATTTTATTTAGATACCGGTACTTTAACGATTCTCTTTCCAATACTATTTGTCATTTAGAACCAGAAAAAAGAACAATAATGTGTGGAAGATATATGCAAAATTACAATACCGGGTTCATCGCCAATGTCAAGAAATGTGTGAAAAATGGGGAATAATTTGGGGAAAAATTGGGAGAAACTGGGCAAAAATAATTTGAAGGGGGTATACTAACCAGTATAGTATTTTTCCAATACTATACTGATTTAATGGTACCCAGCCCTATATAGAACAAATAATATTATAGAGTAGAGTTTACATGATTGTTGTAATAGATGGTTTGGCAATTGTGGTGCATTTGCATTGGCAACGATTTTTTCCAGAATCGATAGAAAGGAAGAATCAATATTTAACAGCGATACAAAAAATGTACTAACAACGACAATAACTAACTATAGAGACTCATTAAGTCTGAAGTGGGCTCAAAAACAACATGACAATGATGACTCTTTGTTCTCCAGAAGCATACGGTGGCCATCAATAGCAACATCAATATGGCATTCATGATTTACAACAAAAGAAAAAAGAAAAAAAATCAGGTCGTAATTGTAAAAGCTGGTGTCTGTATCGTTGATATCAGCCTAGGACCTGATTGGAATCAAATTAAACGTAATAATGTAGTAGTAGCAACATAAATAGTTATAGTAGTAGTAGTAGTAGTAGTATTTTGTGGATGTGAAAGTGTGAGGTTTTTCAAAATCAGCTCCCCCCAAATTACTTAAGCATTCTTCCCGACTTCTTGATCACAAAGAGAGACTTGTAAATTAGGGGAAGCACCTCGCTGTGCATACAGATCTCTGACATAGTGGTTACATATCCCCCTGCAACAGTAATGGCCATTCTATGAGCAAAAAGGTACATGGGAGATACAGGCCTCATCATTCTATCTGCATATCGTCTAATCTTCATTGAGACGCGCTCCTCCGTGTAAACTTTTTTTTTGTTCTATATCCTCCGCGGCGACGAGGAACGTACGTGCGCGCAATGCAGAGACGAATTCAAAGCCGTTCCGACGACCTGAGCCCGGAGCATTAAACAAGCAGAAATGTGTAAAGTCGACTCGAGAGAGGGAGATGTGAGCGTCAAAACAAAAAAAACAAAAAGTCAAACTAGATAACGAGCCGAAGCACTCTAATGTGAGCACAGGCCAAATTAGCGGAAGATACGGCGACAGGAGTCGCCTCTAGCCAAATATTTGCTGGTAATTAACGGTGAATTACGCTCATTTTGGGCGTGCGTTGTGCCGTGCCGGAGAAAGGAGGTAAGAGTGAGGGCGAGAAGGGAAGAGGAGAGTGAGCTAGTGATGAACGCGTGCTGTCAGTGCAGATAAGATGAGACAAATTCCTCGCACGGGGACAAAACTAAGATCGATGGGGTGGTGGTGGTGGGGAGGGGGGGCTTACGGTGAAGAAAGGTGCAAGTGTGCTACCCAAGGTCACATGATTTATAAAGATTGCGGCCATTTCTGAAATTTACAGATCGAGGAGACACGACCACAAAAGCAGCAGCACTCGATACAGTAAATATGATAACACGCAGTTAGTAAGGGGGGGGATAAAGTGGGGAATTATGAAATAGAATTGTATAGGCAGCGGGCCGGGGCCCTATTGACAGATTCCATTGAGTTGTGGCCAAGGCGGTTCAATAGTTATGTAATGTTTCTTGAGGTTTACGTGCGTGACGGGGTGGAGGAAAAGGGGGTAAGGGTGTTGGGGGGGGGGGTCTAAGGAAAAGGAGGGAGAGTAAACGAGACAGGCATCAAACTGAGTCCAATTATAGAGACCCGACCCTCACTGCAGATGATAACAGCAGGGAGTTTGGCACCAAATGTGTAGTCATGGATTGCAATGCATGTGCTAAATGAAGAAGGGAAACAATAGAAAGTCGGGTAGGATGTCAAGGTAAAAGGCTGGCTTACAGTTGGCAGTACAGAGCTAACCCTAAAATATATGTATACTTTTTAAAATGGACTTTTTTTTTTTTTGGGGGGTGTACTAAAATATGCATTGGGGGGATTATGGTTAAATATTATTATTATTTTTTTTTATTTGAAAGTGAGTTAAGCTGCTTTATTTTACACACCTCCCAGACAAATGCGTGTTTTTATTAATTATTATTATTATTATTATTATTTATTCATATAGAATATATGAATTTACCTTTATAACATTTATTTTCGTAGTCCATACAGTCTCTCGGTCCTCTCGACCTCCTCACTCAGACTCGTGCGCTCCGACTGGGCACAGCCAGCCCCGCATCCAGTCCGCTCCTGCTCCTCCTTCACTCTTTGCGGATTCTCTCTGCGACCTCTCCGCGCTTCCCTCTCGCGCGCCGGTGACATTCTGCTCGTGCGCCCCGAATGACCACGGAGAGAGCGCGGGACAGTTCATGGCACGAACGAGGTCCTCATCGCTTCTTCTTCTTCGGGTTTCGTCTGCGTTCGAAAGTGGACACAACTTCCTCCGCCGTTCTTCAGACTTGGCCAGCGCATGAGGGAAAGGAGAGACGAGGAGAGGAGTTTATAATGTTTCCAGGTCTGGTCCGCGGAGCTGTCCGAGGCACGTCTTCTTCCCCGACAGCAGCACAAAGCCCGTGGGAGAAGTCCATAGCCCCCGTGCGTAAAAGGAGTCCAGTCGCAGCTGTCCGTAGGAGCTCCACGCGGTGTCTGCGCCAGGCACTGTGTGAGCAAACAGGCTCTCTCTCTCTCTCTCTCTCTCTCTCTCTCTCTCTCTCTTTCTCTCTCTCTCTCTCTCTCTCTCTCTCTCGCACCGTTACCTCTCCCCTGTTTTCCTATATGCACACTTTCCCCGTCTCTCACAGAAAACTCCAACTTGGAGAGAGAGTGCTTCTGTTATAACACCATGGTTTATAATTGAAAACGAATAATTAGAATTCAACCCAATATTTACAGCTGAAAGTAAGCACGTGTACTTTTTTTCCTGAGATAATACAATTTATTTATTTTAGGCCTCCGTATTTTTTGTCAGAGCCAGGACCCAAGCCCAGGAGACTGGAACAATTCTCCATGTATTTTACACTGAGAGTGGCTGTTTTGATGAGGTCCTCCAGAGGAGACTGTTATGTCAACTTTAGGTCCTCTAACTCCGCACAGAATGGCTTCTCTGTTATAACTGGGATGTGGAACTCGTTGCCATTAACGGCTCGAGAGAGTAGCACCTTACAACAGTTTAAAATTAACCTGAAGAAGTGGTTGAAAGACGGTCAGATTTGTGATCATTTGCACAAAACTGGTTAATCGGAGTATGGGGAGACCGTGGCTATTTGTCATACGGGGTAATTTGTCACATTGCTTTTTATAGCCACACTAGAGGGCGCTGTACGCTGGTACTGATACACACTATGTGTATTGGTATTCCTTATCTATTCCAATAATAATTTTGTCATTTGGACTGAAGACCTGGGGAGAGGACAACTTTTATGTGTTTGTATGCCTTTTCTCATTATTTTTGGAGTAAGAGCTTTTCTTTTGTTCCTGCCATAAACAAAAGACACTGACCTGAAAGACAGATATGTTAGCTGTGATTTGAGCCATTTTAGAGCTAACATGCTAAAGCCGATTTCTAGCTAGTTTTCATTTTTCGTAAAGTGGGTGCTTGGGGTTATTTGTCACATGGGGTATAAATGGCGGGACATTTTTTCATGATCTCTTTATTTTCACATTACCTTTTATAGAGGCCATATGTTTGGGTTATTTTTTGTGAATTTGTACATTTTACACCTCATAGAGCATTTTGCAAACAAATCAACAGTTTTATTTTATTTTATACAGGTTTATGAAATTTTTATTTAACATAAAAAACTCCATTAAAAGCAATAGTGACAACAAACCCCAAACTTGTCAACACTGTAAATATTGCATTTGGACTGTTGGGGAAGAAATATAAACAATAAGAAAATAAAATTAAAATTAGAACAGACTATAAAAAGTGCAATACCAATGAATAAATAAATCCGAGGCATAGCATATTAGCATAATAGAGATCACATTTTATTTTTCAGTCATATTACACAGTAATACAAATCAGAAAGAAGGCTATAATATGATAATCTGCCTGTGGAATAAGTATTTTTTCCTTTTTTGTTTTCTTTAAAGTTAATTGATATTTATTATCTAATCTATAATCTAATTTAAATGTGAGGAGCTGTCACGACCCAGGGTCGCGTTGTGGTTTAGGGGAGGGACCTCCTCCTCTCTCGGCCTCTGTAGGTGCCGCTGGTACGCCTCCTCCCCTCCGGACTCTGCTACGGCCCCGCCTGTCACCTGCCCCACGGAGCGCTATATAAGGCTGCGTCCGGGTGCCCGCAGTCTCTCCTCCTCTTCTCCTCGCTCCCGTATGTGCCACCTCACCAGCAGCAGGCCGCTGTTGCTCCTCGTTGCCTTGCACATTTTTGTTTAGTTGTGTTTTGTTAGGCCTGATTAGATTATGTTCTTTTCCCTCCTTTTGTAAATACATGTTTCGTTGCACACTTTTACCCGGTCTCCGTCTCCCTCCTTTGTTATAACTAGGAGCTAGTCAAATTGAGGGAAAATTTACTCAATCAGGAAGAAAAATCAGGAATATTTCACTTATTTCTACTTTTAGCAGTGTTTAAAGCTAGTATTACTTGTATGACTTCTATATTTGTTTACTATGTATTTACAGAAAAAAAAAAAAAAACATTTGCTTCCTAAAGGGGCCCCCTCACTTCCTCTGCTGTGGGGCCCCAGTCCTTTTGCTGCCTGTGCCAGCTCTGCCCCTGCTCCTGCTCCGTCTGTAGCTGCAGCCTCGTGCTGAGGAGAGGACACAGGCTCCAGACATCGCTAAAACTTAAAGGGATATTTCGAGATTTTTGACATAGGGCCTCATTTCCTAGTTATGAATTACCTCAGGTGCACTGTGGAGTGGGTCAGACTGTTTTTAGTGCAGGCTAACTGATACCATAGAAATGCTTTAGCCTTGCCCTAGCCTAGCGCCACTAGACTCTTCAAATATAAGAACTGCATGAATTTAAGAAAAAAATATCTCCAGACATCAACAACACTCTGGATAACTATAGGAAATTAGGCCCTATGTCAAAAATCCCCAAAATATCCCTTTAAACCATCGTCAGGACTCATGATGACATTCTGTTTTCGTTGGTTTTATTTTGGAATGATTCAGAGGAAATACTGTGTGGAAAGGCCCAGTGTTACTTTCCCCTCCATCTGGGTAGCAAACCGTAAATATGTGGCCAATTGTTGTCAAATAAAAAGTGGCTAAAGTTGCTAAAGGTACACAATGCTGTAATTGAGGCTGCGGCTTCGTGTGCACATTTGACAGCTCCACAAAATGAATGAGCTGCCTTCATGGAAGCAGCTTAGTTTTAGTCGAAGATCAAATAAGTTCATGTGTCTCTGCTGCCCAAAGTCTGAAACCTACGCAGCATGTATGATGTATGACGCACTTCTCCTCCTTCTCAAACATATCCAGTGTCTGCTGGAGCGCACTCTCGGCGTTGGTGGCTGCGGCACAATCAAAGGCTATTAAGAAGGAAACTATTATTCGTGTAATGGAGTAATGAACAGGTTGGTGGATTGAAGCTGGCTCATTATTTAATCTATTTATCTTATGATCACACAATGCCCAATCTAAGCAGGTTGACAGGATCGATCAGCTTCTTTCATCTTAAATCACTTGTGTGTGAGACAATCAACGTCACACCGAGAAAGTCCACGCAGTTCATTTTAATTTTAAAGGAACAGGCCACCGTTTTTACATGCTAGACGAGTTGATGCGCACCTGTCTGGTCTTTGTGCGTGCGCTCAGTCGGGCAAAACGACCAAACCTGTTGTTAGCATTTGGCCTCTCCCAGCATATACCTTTGGCTCCAAATGGGGTGACGTTAGAAGCGACCACGCTCTTCTTCCAAGACCAGACAGGTATCTCGTCTAAGCTCAGGTAAAAACATATCTCCGTATTGGAAAAATGGTGGCCTGTTCCTTTAACTGCTTGGATCCTGTGGGTGATCAAGAACCTTTCAGGGTACTTTTCTTTCCATATTGATCTTCTATATGGAAACATCTGAACCTGAACAAATTTGTGTTATTTTGGTTATATTTACTTTATATATTGTTTATTCAACATTTATTTGTGGGGATATTTACACGATATACAAGAAATATAATTCTAATTTGAGTCACGGCTTGCCATCCTAGGATTATGGTGGGTCCTGGCATCCCGGTTGAGCTAGAGTTTGTTAGGACGTTAAAAAATCTTCTTTCTCTGTTCCCCATTAATGCTAGAAACAACCTTGCAGCAGTGGATCTGATGAAGACGTTATTCCATGTCTTAGATTTTTTGGTATTATGCAAAAGGAAACTCTCCGAATGACATTTCCCTCAGAAAAAAATAAATCCTCTGTTTTACTTTTGATTTAGCGGAATACTGTCGCCCGTTCGCCCTCATTTGTCCCTTAGCTCCCTGTGTCAGCCCTGCAGCGGATCAAGAGACATCGCCAACTCCTTCCGACCTTTTTTTTTTTTTTTTTCGTTTTTCGCAGACTGTTATTTCTTGTGGTGGTGACATTAATGTGCAGAGTTGGTGTGTTATTTTTAATGAAGGATCCTGCTGCACGGCTCTGTCTGATTTGAAAGAATGTTTTGCCTGACATTTGACACAGATCGTTTGTCAAAATCCTAATTTTGGTTTCCCGCTATGGTAATGCAAAAGTAGACACAAAAGAAATAGTGGTAGTGCACAAATATGGTCTGGATTTTAATTGAGAATATTTTATGGTGCTAATAAAAGCAACAACACATAAACAAACATGCCGGCGGCAACCAACACGCTCCTAATGATCAGCTGGAGACAGACAATGATGCTCAGAATAAGGCGTTTGGAAAGGAACACATTTGAATCGAACGCTGTGTTTCAGTTGTCCTCGGGAATCTGATTTTCTGTGTTCCCGCCTGTAAATTTGCAACTGAACACTCTGAATACACTGACTAAATAGTCCTCCTTGGATACGAGGGTAGGATTTTTCCGCCGGTTCCCTTTAAACATTACAAAAACAAAACCCGTGGACAGTTTCGTTCATGCTTGACGTGGACAACTTTGGGAAACACTGTTCGAGAGTATCTATCTCACATTGACAATCCATCCATCCGTTTCCCCCCCACTTTAGTCTGGGCCAGGTCTTGGAGGCAGCATTCTGAGCAGAGATGCCTGTCCACACACAATGTCTGTGTAGGCTCTCAGTCGTACAGGCGTTGTCCATCTTCAAGGAAGGTTCTCGAGTCATCTTCTGTACTCTGTAGTTGAAGTGACAGACGTTTCGCCTCTCATCCAAAAGGCTTTGTCAGCGACACCAAGGTTCCGCTCAGATAAAGACCACAGGGAGGAGTTCAGCCTGGCTTGGTCCCTCCCCGCTATTCTCACCCGTGGGTAAACATCTTTGCAATTATAAGTCTTTGACATTCTAAATCGAGTCTAATCTCAGGTGATCACTGCTAAATACCTGCCTATTGATCTGTCCTGGGCTGAGTTTCAGCCTCATTAACATGACAGGGCCCTCAAAGTATGGGCCGTAAGAGATTTCTGTACACTGGAGAAAGATTCTGTTCTTCTTTACACAAATTGCTTCTTTGACTGTAGCTCCTCGTTCAAACCAACCTTTCTGTCCTCATTCCTCTTCTTTGCAACGAATGGATTAAACCACATCGCTTTCTTGTTTGTGGCTCGGAGTTTGGTCTTTGGGATGAACTCATTCCCGTCTCCGCGTGTTCACTGGTTTGTGCTACACTGGAATTCTGTGTTGCCTAAAAACTCTGATGGCTCCTTTCGATGTGAGGGAGCAGCTCCGTGCTTCTCGCCCATGCGGCAGAGAAAATTCATTTCAACCAATGGTGCCTGCGATCTTGTCTTTTGACCATAGGTGAGAGCAGGGACAAAAATGTAGAGCTTTGCCGGTCGACCCAGCGCCTCCTTCACCACAACGGTCCGATACGACATCACTTCAGACGCTGCATCAACCCGTCTGTCCATCCCTCACCCCGGGATGCTTAAACTCCTCCACGACACATTGACTCTAAAATCAGGGATGGCATATCACAATGAATGTATTATGATTTTGCAGGGTTTTTTTTGTCATAGAGCACAACCTTATATCATACCTACGAAGAAGGTACCACTGCATGTATACAGTAGTTAAAAGTAATTTGATGGACATACATTTGCTCCAGACTTGCTCGAAGGGTTGAAGAGGCTGCTTGAACATAAAAGCTGTCTAACATGGTTGACCCAGGTTGCTGTGCGTTGCAGACATTAGCCCATGGTTTATGCCGTGGCTCGGTTGAAAACGCTCGCTGCCAAATAGCACATCTGCTGCTGCCGCTCGCCACTCCAATCTAGTAAATTAAAATTCAGGGGAAAGCTGTGTGCAGTTTAGCAGAATGAGAGTGTGTGTGCTCAGGATGACTGTGTTAGCTTAGCCCCGGCCTGTTTGGTGCCACTGATCTAAATGTGAAAGAGAGAGCGGGAGAGCGGGGTTGGGACTGGACAGCTGCTGTGGGCTTTAGAGGCAGGAGCACGGTGGAATGGATTACCTGGATATGTGACCAGATTACAGGGCTATGTCTGCACAATGCCGGCACGGACATCTGTATGATTAGTTATGAGGGGAATTGCATCCACCAGTGCCATTTAGTGCATTGGAATCTGGGGTTATTCAAAAGCACTTGGACAGAGCTCAGTGGAAGGCACACTCTGTATTTCACCAGGGTAAACTGGACTGAAAGTGTATTCATTTAGTGGATAAAAGCTTTATCCATTATCACTATCTCCATATACTAAGCTTAGACGAGGAAATGAAATGGTAAGGCTTGCTTCCTTGCTCAGATGTGGCTAAAATGTATATTATCTGTGTGGATTCTTTAAAGCCACGGCTCTCATCTCATTTAGCTTCACTGTAGATCCACTTTCAACTTAACAACTCGCGAGCCAAATAACAATACTAATGGTGAGTTATAATAAGGACAGACACACGTTAGCAGCATGACCCTGTTAAGCCTATATTATTACTATATCAAATATTTCCCATTGAGTTCTGTTGATCCAAGCATTGATCATAGGTTTACTGATCAAAAAACACAACTCATCACTTGAACCATTGCTCTGAAGTTAATGAAGTAAAATAACAATACAAAAAAAATCTTCAGTGGGATTTCTATAGAACATTATGAAAACAATACATATAAACAGTGTGCACATTTCAAATCTAAAGAACTAGAAAAATAGAACCTTCAGTATTCCAATGTTAGTGTGCAGACTGTCCACTCAATTTGTGGCTGTTGCCATGATGGAACAATAACTGCCATTCTGTTGTTCAACTTGTACATGCTTCCATTGGGTCAGCTAATAAACAATGTGTCGTACCATAACTACGCAGATGACACTCAGATCTCTGTCACTGCATCGAACAGATCAGTTTGTGGATGCAGAACAACTTTCTCCAACTAAACTCAGACAAAACTGAGATAATTTTTTTTGGCCCACAGACATAAAGACAAAGTGTTATCAGTCACCTTGAGTCTCTCTCTCTCTAAAACCAAAAAAACAGGTTAGAAATCTAGGAGTGATCATGGACTCAGACCTGAACTTAAACAGCCACATCAAAGCAATAACATCATCAGCTTTTTACCATCTGAAAAACATTGAGATCAGAGGAATAGTGTCAAAACCAGACTTGGAGACACTCATCCATGCATTTGTCTCCAGCAGGTTAGACGACTGTAACGGCTGCTCACTGGCCTTTCTAAACGAGCTGTTAGAGCTGCAGTACATCCAGAACGCTGCTGCTCGAGTCCTGACAAGAACCAGGAAATACAACCACATTAGTCCAGTGCTCCGGTCTCTGCACTGGCTTCCTGTCACTCAGAGAATAGAATTTAAAACAGCTCTGCTTGTGTACAAGTCGTTTCATGGTTTAGCACCAAAGTCCATCTCTGACATGTTAGAGCCGCATGAACCATCTCGGGCCCTGAGAACTTCAGGGAGGGGTCTCCTGGTGGTTCCCAGAGTCAATAATAAACACGGTGAAGCTGCGTTTCAGTTTCATGCAGCTAAAATCTGGAACAGTCTTCATGAGGATGTGAGACAGGCCTCAACTCTGACAATGTTCAAATCCAGGCTGAAAACAGCTCTTTTTACCCGAGCATATGAAAACTGAAAGTATTTTATCTGCACTCTTGCCTTTTACTGTCATTGATTAATTTTATGTTGATGTTTTATTGATTGATTTCATCTGTTTTCTTGTAATTTTCTGCAACTGTGAAGCACTTTGAATTGCCTTGTGTATGAATTGTGTTATGACATCACATGCATAATCTCCATTTGGTTTAAACCACATAATGTAGAAAAAGTAACTGGTTCAGTTTTATGGCGAGTTTGTAAAGATGGGGTATAGTTGAAGTAGTGTCAAGCTTTAACAAGAATGGACTACTACCAACTACTACTACTACTAGTTTTATGTATGTTTTACCCCTTTTGGACATATTGTCTCATGAAAGCAGCTCATCATCATTTGACTGACGCCAGCAACTTAAGACTTCTTCCTTGATATTTCATGTTTGGCTCACTATTTAAGACACAGTTGTCTTTCTAAGAAAAAAAAAAAGTCAACAATATGTTCAAATAGAAAACATTCCTCCCCCTAAGCAAACAGTTTTGCCTATTCCCATTTACTTGTCTACATATCCGTAGCATTTTCCGTCTCGGCGTAGCTTCATCGCTGTAAATGCCACAGGGCGCGCGCACTGCCGAGGTGGTGAGGACAGCGCGGATAAAAATCAAATGCCAAACCCCGGCGACTTTACAATGAAAGCAAAGTCAAATGGAATACCACTGCGGGAACAAAATGTCACCCGTGGGAGAAACAGATGGTCTTTCACTCTGCGAACTGGTCACCACAAGCCCTTACGTTTGAGCGGTCAATTGTTTCATTTCACATTTGACGGTTCGTATAATGCATGCATGCGTGGTTCATATGCAACACAGGTCTTTTTATAGAGAGGTCTGGGAGGAAAACACAGCGGGGGTCTTTGAGCCAGAAAAATATGAATTGTAACGCTTTAATGTTATTGATGTTTTGGTCACAACCCGTTTGCCGATGCAACAGAAATCAAAGCGAAATGCTCAAATGAGTTCAACGCAATGACATCAAAAGAAGATGGTTTTCTATGTGAGAAAACAAACTCAGTAGATGCACTGGTTTGCATCAGGAAGGGCATGTGGCATTAAATGTGTATCATGGGGATGCAGCCGGTTAACACTTGCCCCCCCCCAACAAGAAGCTTCTGGGTTTGATTCCTGGGCCGGGTGCCTTTATGCATAGCCTGGCCTTTGCCATCCGTAAACTCCGGTCAATTATCTTTTCCCTACATGTACGTCTGGGTCTGATCTCAGTGGCTGCGTTTCATCGGTTGAATTCCAACCTTCCATTCAGCGAGCGGGGGAGGCGGGTGTTGTAGGTGACGTTACGCATTTTCACCGGATTTGCTGGTTGTAGTTTGGAAACAGATCCAATCGTTTCAAAGGAGTTCATCACCTCCCGCCTAAAAACGGAGCTCAATTGTGAAGTTCCAGACCCTCCGTGTGAAATGAGTATGAGGGTATGGTAAGACCAGTACGCATGTTCTGCCCTTCGGGTGCTCCGGTTTCCTGTTCCACCAGGACTTTCCCCCAAGCAAGACATTTACTGGATCTCACAGGGACTTATGCTTAAAATAACAACAATAATGAAAGAAATATAAGGCCAAATCAATATGTAAGTCTTGCTTTTGACCCCTATTGAAGTTAGTAATTATCTACAAGCCCTAGAAAATATCTCCAACCAAATATCTGCCAAAAAGTGAGAAATTACAAACAAATTTCATTTGCAAAAATAAGTATCCTCCCATTGCTCCTAATAATAATAATAATAATAATAATGCATTAGTCTTATATAGCGCTTTTCCAGACGCTCAAAGTCGCTTTACAATTTTGGTGCATTATTCATTCACTCCATACTCGGTGATGATAAGCGAGGCAACCAGTCTGCGCACATCAGCCATCACCACCAACCACTCACTCATACTGCATTTGCCAGGCTTCCTGGTGTCCCCAAACGGTCTCCCATCCAAGTTCTGCGAGGCCCTTTCCTGCTTAGCTTCCGAGGTCTGACGGGATCGGACAGAGCAAAGGCGGTATGGCCACTAATAAGTATCTATCTTTATTCTGATGGTGCCTTATGTAGCATTATTGTTTCGTGATCAGTGTTACTCCTGTGTGGAGAATGTATACAGTGATGTGTTTCAGTCATTTAATGACTTATGTAAATGCCATCTTGTAAATGGTCTTTTCTACCATGATTGGATACGGCAGGTATGTATAGTTTTTTAAATATTTTTTTTTCTTTGCTGTTGTTTCCTTGTTTTGTTCCTTTTGCACCATGTTGCTTTTTTTTAAAGGTAATACAAAGAAGATATAATTTTTTTTTTACATCTTGTGGATTCAGGTTTATCATCGCTGAAGGACGATGAATATAGCAGGCTTTGTTTGGGTCACATTGACAGTCTGCGCTGATGCCATCTTTGTTTTCATCCAGTGAATCAAACAACAGCTCAAAAGACATCAGTCTGGGAGGTTCCTTCTTGGACACCAGCATCATCTTCCTTACTTGGCACTGGTAACGCTGCCTATATAATTTGTAAACATTTTAAATTCCATGTTCACAATGCAACCCCGTGAACTGCCACCTTAACGTGGTGGGGTTGTTTGAGCACCCGAATGATCCGAGGAGCTATGTTGTCTGGGGCTTCATGCCCCTGGTAGGGTCTCCCATGGCAAACAGGTCTTAGGTGACGGGTCAGACAAAGAGCAGTTCGAAGACACCTATGGACAGTTTAATATCAAGGACCGTGACGTCGCCCGGTATGGCGCAGCCGGGGCCCCACCCTGGAGCCAGGCCTGGGGTTGGGGCTCGAATGCGAGCGTCTGGTGGTCGGGCCTCTGCCCACGGGGCCCGGCCGGGCACAGCCCGAAAGGACGACGTGGGCCCGCCCTCCTGTGGACCCACCACCCGCAGAGGGATCCGTAGGGGTCGGGTGCAGAGAGGACTGGGTGGCAGTCGAAGGCAGGTGCCTCGACGACCTGGTCCGCGTGCGCAGCTTCTGGCGTTCGGGACATGGAACGTCACTTCGCTGGGGGGGAAGGAGCCTGAGCTTGTGCGGGAGGTTGAGAGGTACCGGCTAGATATAGTCGGGCTCACCTCCACGCACAGCCTGGGTTCCGGATCCCAACTCCTGGAGAGGGGCTGGACGCTCCATTTTTCTGGAGTTGCCCGCGGGGAGAGGCGGCGGGCTGGGGTGGGTTTGCTCATAGCCCCCCAGCTCAGCCGTCACGTGTTGGAGTTCACCCCGGTGAACGAGAGGGTCGCGTCCCTACGCCTTCGGGTCGGGGACAGGTCTCTCACCGTTGTCTCGGCCTACGGGCCCAACATCGGTGCAGAGTACCCGGCCTTCTTGGAGTCCCTGGGAGGGGTACTAGATGGTGCTCCGGCTGGGGACTCCATTGTTCTACTGGGGGACTTCAACGCCCACGTGGGTAACGACAGTGAGACCTGGGTGGGGGTGATGGGGAAGAACGGCCTCCCCGATCGGAACCCGAGTGGTGTTCTGTTATTGGACTTCTGTGCTAGTTACGGTTTGTCCATAACGAACACCATGTTCGAGCACAAGGATGTCCATAAGTGCACGTGGCACCAGGACACCCTAGGCAGGAGGTCGATGATCGACTTTGTAGTTGTGTCATCCGATCTCTGGCCGCGTGTCTCGGATACTCGGGTGAAGAGAGGGGCTGAGCTGTCAACCGATCACCACCTGGTGGTGAGCTGGATCCGCTGGCAGGGGAAGAAGCCGGTCAGGCCTGGCAGGCCCAAACGTGTTGTGAGGGTCTGTTGGGAACGTCTGGTGGATCCCTCTGTCAGTAGGGTCTTCAACTCCCACCTCCGGAAGAGCTTCAACCAGATTCCGAGGGAGGTAGGGGACATGGAGTCCGAGTGGACCATGTTCTCCTCCTCCATTGTCGATGCGGCTGCTCGTAGTTGTGGCCGTAAGGTCTCTGGTGCCTGTCGCGGCGGCAATCCCCGAACCCGGTGGTGGCGCCCGGAGGTAAGGGATGCCGTCAAGCTGAAGAAGGAGTCCTATCTGGCCTTGTTGGCTTGTGGGACTCCGGAGGCAGCTGAGAGGTACCGGCAGGCCAAGCGTGCTGCAGCTCGTGCAGTCGCAGAGGCAAAAACTCGGGTTTGGGAGGAGTTTGGAGAAGCCATGGAGGAGGACAATCGGTCGGCCTCGAAGAGATTCTGGCAAACCATCCGGCGCCTCAGGAAGGGGAAGCAGTGCTCCACCAACACTGTTTACAGTGCGGGTGGGGGGCTGCTGACCTCGACTGGGGATGTGGTCGGGCGGTGGAAGGAGTACTTCGAGGATCTCCTCAATCCCACCGTTACGTCTTCCGATGAGGAAGCAGAGGCTGGGGACTCGGAGGGGGGCTCGTCCATCACCCAGGCTGAAGTCACCGAGGTGGTTAGAAAGCTCCTCGGTGGCAAGGCCCCAGGGGTGGATGAGATTCGTCCTGAGTACCTTAAGTCTCTGGATGTTGTAGGGCTGTCTTGGCTGACACGTCTCTGCAACATCGCGTGGCGGTCGGGGACAGTGCCTCTGGATTGGCAGACCGGGGTGGTGGTCCCTCTCTTCAAGAAGGGGGATCGGAGGGTGTGCTCCAATTACAGAGGGATCACACTCCTCAGCCTCCCTGGTAAGGTCTATTCCAGGGTGCTGGAGAGGAGGATTCGGCCGATAGTCGAATCTCGGATCCAGGAGGAACAATGCGGTTTTCGTCCCGGTCGTGGAACACTGGACCAGCTCTATACCCTTCATCGGGTGCTCGAGGGTTTGTGGGAGTTCGCCCAACCAGTCCACATGTGTTTTGTGGATCTGGAGAAAGCGTTCGACCGTGTCCCTCGTGGTGCCCTGTGGGGGGTGCTCCGGGAGTATGGGGTCCGGGGCCCTCTACTAAGGGCTGTCCGTTCCCTGTATGACTGCAGCAGGAGCTTGGTTCGCATTGCCGGCAGTAAGTCAGACCTGTTCCCGGTGCGTGTTGGTCTCCGGCAGGGCTGCCCTTTGTCACCGGTTCTGTTCATTACCTATATGGACAGAATTTCTAGGCGCAGCCAGGGGCCGGAGGGTGTCCGGTTTGGGAACCTCAGAATATCATCTCTGCTCTTTGCAGACGATGTTGTTCTGTTGGCTTCATCAAATCAGGACCTCCAGCGCGCACTGGGGCGGTTTGCAGCCGAGTGTGAAGCGGGCGGGATGAGGATCAGCACCTCCAAATCTGAGGCCATGGTTCTCCACCGGAAAAAGGTGGTTCTCCCGCTTCAGGTCGGTGGGGAGTCCTTGCCCCAAGTGGAGGAGTTCAAGTATCTCGGGGTCATGTTCACGAGTGAGGGACGGATGGAGCGTGAGATCGGTAGACGGATCGGTGCGGCGTCAGCAGTGATGCGGTCGCTGTATCGGACCGTTGTGGTGAAGAGGGAGCTGAGTCAGGGGGCGAAGCTCTCGATTTACCGATCGATCTACGTTCCCACCCTCACCTATGGTCATGAGATTTGGGTAATGACCGAAAGGACAAGATCGCGAATACAAGCGGCCGAAATGAGTTTCCTCCGCAGGGTGGCTGGGCGCACCCTCCGAGATCGGGTGAGGAGCTCAGTTACCCGGGAGGAGCTCGGACTCGAGCCGCTACTCCTCCACGTCGAAAGGAGCCAGCTGAGGTGGCTAGGGCATCTGTTCCGGATGCCTCCTGGTCGCCTCCCTCGGGAGGTGTTCCAGGCATGTCCCACTGGGAAGAGGCCTCGTGGAAGGCCCAGGACACGCTGGTGGGACTATGTCTCCGAGCTGGCCTGGTGTCGTCTCGGGGTCCCCCCAGAACAGCTGGAGGAGGTGTGCGTGGATCGGGAAGTCTGGGCATCTCTGCTGAGACTGCTGCCCCCGCGACCCGGCCCCGGATAAAGCGGAAGAAAATGGATGGATGGATGGATGGTTCACAATGTCTCTAAAACAGTGCTTCTTCAGCTCTTATTGAACCATGTGCAACAGTTTGAGAATCACTCAGCCTATGCCAAACTTTTTTGTTATTACATTATTTGTTATTTTTTTTCTGCAATGAGCCATTTTATGTATTTTTATGTTGTGCCTAGAAGTGAATAATACAAAAATAACTCTTATGTATGTGCTGAGCCAAGATGAGAACAATGTGTTAACTAATCAAGTTCATTTGATAATCCACATGAATACTTTATTTTTTTAGCAAATGTAACCAACTGAAAAAAACAAAACAGGCACAAACAACCTGATTAATCCCTGAGTCTTGACTCCCAGGTGTCCAGGTTACACTCAGCAGGAGTAACGATCCTCTAACGCTCTTTCTTGCACAAAAACAACTCTGACCACATGCAAAGACTGGAACAGCAGACCAGTGACGTGATGAGGATCAGTGACTCATAATATGGCTGCAAATTCAAAAAGCACTTCATAAATAATTATCTCAAAATTACCACTGTGGTTTTCTGGAGAACATTTGTAAAAATGAAAATCCTGGCCATCGAGCTTCCTCGTGTGATTGATCTGTCGCTGTTGCCTCTAAAGAAATATGAAGGAGAAAGCGATAGCAATATTTTTTAGCCGGTCTGTAGATAAAAGAAAGGGACCGTTTTAGCATCGGTTACTTTTAATACACACGAGTCAACACTTATTGTAAAGAGATTAGCAATACAGATCCATTCCCTCCAGAGTCCCAACATACAAATTGCAATATTTCAGTCACCATCATTTGAATTTCACTCAAATAGGACCACTTATCACAGTAGCTGACAGTGGCTACCTGGAGAGGGTTATGTGTTGTTTTATCACAAATGTATGCAGTGATGCTAATCTCTATGGAGAAGTATTTCAACCTGAAACAGAAACAAAACCATTAGAACAGTTGTATTGGACATGAATCATGTTTGGCGAGAGTCTTCCCTCCGGAGTCTGGACACTTGTACAGGATGAGGCGTCAACGAGCAGAGTAGAGATGAGGCCAGGTGGAGGAGGGGTGGAGGAGGGTCGCAGCACGACGGGAAACGGCCGAGGCAATGACCGAGGAAGCTTAAGAGGGGAATCCTGGACAATGATTGGTTGAAGCAGGAACGTGCTGTCACGGCTTGAGAGGAGGCGATGATTTGATGAATGGTGAGATGGAGCTGGAGAAGAAGCAATGGATGGAGTACTGCAGGTAGGGCAAGGCATGCTTATTTACACCGTGCATTTCATACACAAGGCGACTTAATACACCTTCCAGGAGGTAGGTCTTCCAGGTTGAATTTACACTTACATTTATCTGATTTCCCCATCGTCAACATATTAAAACAGGAGATTGAGTGATCATAAGATGTATATCGGATGATGAGATTGGCATACATCATAATGTTCTTGACAGGTTGAACAGCCAAGAAGAAGGTTTGTACAAATGTTGTTTCTATGTATATGCATTTCTTTCATTATCATCACTACAAAACAAATGAATACTTTTGTACTTTTCTCGCAACCATTTGTTTCTATTCAACTGAATCATGAACCACTCAGGGCAGCATGACACACTCTTCACACAATCGTATGAAGGTAGCGGAAGTGCACAGGCCTGTCTTACAAAACATCCCGCTGGTCTCCGCATTGGTCAAACCTTGAGCCAGGGGACAGAAAGAGGAGAAGGTTGTATCTATTTCTGTTCTGAATGGTCCACTCCCGATGTTTCTGCTCAGGGCACAGATCGCCACAGATATAGCCCTTTAATAGCACTATGCCCCAGAAAACCAGTGTCAAACCTGTGTATATTTTTCAAAGCTGCGTTCCTGCAAAGCACGTCTTATGTCTCACCTTTGGACACAATTTATTTCCCCTTTAAAGCTCATAGATTGTACGTGTGTACATTTAGACGCCGATTTGAAATTCAAAGTTTTATCAAATGATGTTAAAGCGACTGTATACTCTGGCACATCCCTGCACATACCACTGTATCAACGGGTGCTACAGAAGGGCATTTATTTGATTTGTTATGAGGACAGTTTAATCATTAGGATGAGTCTTAACATTACGAGAGTAGCAGATGGAGGTGATTTGACCTCTGAGAAGAAGATAGAAGGATTACTGAAACACGCATGAATGAATTACAGCACAACTGTCATTGTAGGGAACATTATGAAATGGCCATGAGTAAAAATTAATACATTTAAAGGCACACCATGGAACATTTCACCAAAAGCAAAAGGAAGAAAAATCCAAGCATTTCTTTTGGTTCTCATCTAAATCCATTATTTGAGTTACCTACAGCAAAAATAGCATTTGTAGAATGTTTTGTATTGCTGGCATATTATTTAGTGTACCTTACTAAAGGCACATTATGCAACATTTAATGTGAAAATAAAAGTTGATATTTGTGCATGTTTGACCTTGTAGTGGCTGTATGAGTGGTCAGCATGGCGCCTTTACTTTCGATCACTGTGGTCTCTACAACGCTCCAGGATCAGTTGTTTTGCAGGTTTTCTGGTGAGAGGGTCCGTCGGCAGTGAAAACTTTCCAAACAATTGATCCTAGAGTGTCCTAGAGACCTCTGTGATGGGAAGTAAAGGCGCCATGCTGACCTCTCATACAGCCACTAGGTCACTACAAGGTCAAATACGCACAAATATATATAAAAAAAGAAATCCACATAAAAAAGTTGCATAATGCACCTTTAATATATTTAATATGGATCCTTTAGAGTCACCTTAAGTTTTATTCAGTTTTTTTTTTTTTTTTTTTGGACATTGCCAATACGTAAAAAACTCAAATGGTTGACGGTAATTCAGACTTCAGTGGGGAAAACCTTTTCAATTGGTCCTGTACGCTCTGCAGGCACCAGTATGAAAAGGGTCAATAATAATTGGATTGGCAGAAAGAGAAAGAAAAGTTATCAGACTTGAGAACCTCGGAGAAGTCTTAAGCGCTTACACTTACAAAGTGAATTCTTAGCAGGAGATAGAAGGACGTGAAGGTCATTTGAGCTCTGAAATAATGATTGCGCAAAGACGCTAACAGAGGAGCACGTTCTTGTGTAGGTGGGAAAGGGTGTGCGTGCGGTTTTCATCAGACGGCCTGGATATATGATTACTGGAACATCCATAGAAACTCAGAATAAAACACAGTTACAGGTACAGTCTGTGTTGGATGAGGTTTACAAAGCTTCCTTTCCCGCTGCTCCCTAACGAAGAGCGTTCTATGTGCGCGATGCCTTTTCACTCAGTCTTTCTTTAATGAGGATGGGCTCATTTAGGGGGTAGGATTATCGAGCAAAGACCCTCTCAGTCCATCTGCTTTGGTAATATTTTCAAAGCAAGGCGACGTCTTCCCTTAATCTACCTCTGTGTTTTGGCAAGAGGCTTGTTAAGATGCCGACCCGTTGATCGATAGTTATTAATAGTCCAATAAATAATGCACAATAAAACAAACACGCAGATGTGAAACCCCGCTGCGATGTCCTTGAGTTATGACTGGGAATTTTGAATTATGTAAATGCGTGAATTTGAATACAGACCTTTTTTTTTACTTTATTTTCATGGAGTGCACTTCTGATAAAAAAAATAAAAAAAAATATGGCTCCGAGACACACAAATAGATGACAGTAACAAGAAAGATTTATTGCAGAGAATATTGTGCCCACTTCAGAAATAGCAACTGTTCTTTTTAATCGCTTCAAGGAGAGGAGTTACACGCAATATAGTCGTTGACCGACTTTGGTGCATAGACCCCGACAGGAAGAGGTCAGTGATGGAGGGATTGATAGGAATGTTAGTGAAAATATCAATCAATCAATCAATCAATGGTTTTGTATAGCCCAATATCACAACAGGTGTTGCCTCATAGGGCTGCACCGAACATTAACGCAATAAAACAGAGCAGTAAATAAGACAATGTAAAGTTCAGGCGAATCAAGTATCCAGGCAAACATGCACGGCAAGGACAAACTCAAAAACCCGGTCGGAGAAACGAGAAACCTTGAGGAGAACCACAGAAAGGAGAGATCCACTCCCATGGACGGACAGGCTACAGAGACCCAGGGCCCGATGGGAGTTCCTTCAGCGGACGGGGCCAAAGTCGCAGACCGTCCAGTCCTTCTTGTCAACCCAGTAGGCAGGAAATATGTATCTCAGAGAAGTGAAGGGGAGCCCATGAAGAGATTTCTGGTGGCGGATGGGTCTCCTGTCGCGGCGGAAAAAGCAGGAGCGAAGCAGTGGAATGTTTGCCAGGCTCCTTGCAAAGACATGCAGACTGGGACCCTATGGATGGACATGACTGACAGGCGCATAGCATGGACAACCTCTCATATCAAGCCATCGCTCTAACCTCAGCTATCATGAGGGCTCTGGGGAGAATCTTCCTCAAACATCTACAAAGTTCAATCAGTGCCAAACTGAATTAATTTCAGTTTGCAGATAAAACAGGCTGTGGCACTGAGGAGGCTGCTGTTGCACTCAGCCTCGTTTTCATTAAACACCCAGACAAACCCAATTAAATTACTATCCATCCAGACCTAAAACGCCAAGTCTGAAGCCATAAAAAGTACAAATAAAGATCACACAGAAGACAGAGAAACAGATCTTCCACATTAGAGCTACGCATTACAAATTTGCTCCCGTGGTTAGATTGATAAGAAAAAAAACTATTCTCTGGGAAACGATTAGCCAGTTCCAGACACTTCAACTTTTTATGTGAAAATAGCAGTGGCTGGCACGGCTATCAGAATTTAGGAGTTTAGGCGATACTTCTGCAAAACTAATCCAGAGAAAAAACAACTTCACAGAGTGAATGACAGCTACTGCCTAAATTTGGCTGAAGAACAAATCATTTGATTGTGCTTTAGGATAAGCCATCTTTGTATTTGTCACTGAAGCGTCGCACTACAAATGATAAAACAATGCAAGGAGACAAAAAGAGCGCCTCATCTTGATTAATAAAGAAATAAATAAACTTTCTGCACATTTCAGTCAGGTTGATTGGCAGCGCGAAGATGGAAATTAAGGGCCTGACGATGACGCAGTTGTCCAAGCGGAAAATGACAAGTCGCGTTGAGAGTAACACAAAGTCTGTGAGTGAAAAGGCGGCGCGGCGTGTAGTGTGATGCTGCCGCTGTGATGTTTGGCAGAGCGCAGGATTGATGGAGGCTTGGAGCTCTCGGGCCTGGGCTGGCACCACCACCGAGCTGTCAGCTGTGATGGACGGGCCTCGACGTGGGAAAGTCTCCACCAGGAGGGGAGTCGGCAGGACGCCTTCCCTTTTTAATATGGGGCTGTTGTATGTTGCATCAACTCACCTTCTGTATGTTTTTGACAAACAGGTTTCAGCATCTGCTCATATTGGTCTATGGGACAAGAAGTACGTACTTGTGGGTCACCACGGTACAATAATTCCAGGAACGTGAGAAGATAATTGAAGAGCACACCAGGTTTTAATGAGACAACATTCATTTAGGTGTCAACCGAGTATGCATTGTGACCATTTAAACAGCACTTTCTATTAAGTTGGAATATCATCTTCATAACTAACCTTGTCCTCCATATATGACCCACCTTCAGTCTCAATGTTGCAGATACATCATCCCAGGCAAAAATAAAACATCATCCCCAACAAAGTAGCTTGGGCAATTTCATTTCTGTATAGGCTATTTATAGACAATCATCTCAAACACAGATATTACATCCAAGCCCGAGTGCTAAGGGGCCGCCTCTAAGGAAAGGCAAAAGAGAGTTTGTTTTGTCATGGAATATTCGTGGACGCATCCTGCTCATGAAGCCCATTCAGCCTCACTGGCTTTAAAATGCCCTCCTACTCCTTACAACAACCTACCTCCCGCAATATTTGCTGTTAAATACTGTAATAAATCAGTGGCCCCAGTGCACTGCGACATCAGCATTTCTGCAGTCCCACTCTCACATTGCTGAGGGTCAGGGGTGGTTTTCCACAGAGCAGCGATTACAAAGAAAAAGAAAAATACCCGGGCCACAAAAGTCATAGTTAATGACTTTTGAAGTTCAAATTGTAAACAAAGCCGATCAAATACAAGCATGTAAAGAGGACCGTGACTTGGACTACAAAAGTGCGTTTAAGCCACACTCCAACAAGCAATGTTCAAGTCACCATTTTTCAAGTCCAAGACGTTGGATAAATTATAACTAAGGAGTCCAAGTAAAGCATAGACTGTAAATTAAGGATGGACTAATTATTGCCTCCTTCTTCCTGGAGCCGTCCTGTTTTGCCCTCTTTAAGTCATCATGGAACACAGGCTTGTCTTTCTTACCTCCATGTGTTTGTCTTTTAACACGCGCAACATCATCCCATTATTTCTTTCAATGTTTCTATTTGTGTTGGCACCCTGTTGAAAATAATGGAGCCGGCCAAATGCTAGCATGAAAGAGCTTCAGTTAGCCCGCGCTAAACCACCCTCCAACCAGTTACCTGCCGTCCACCATCTGTGAGTTGTGTTTCACTCACACATGTTTTCAGAAACGACAAGGTCTTCGCTTTCAAATGAGGCATTGCTCAGGCTGTAAACATACACGCAACAAAAACAGGACAACAACAAAAAACAGCAACGAAGAACGCGACAAAAAAGCGACGAAAACGCGACAACAAAATTAAAAGCAATGAATGAAAAGTGACAAAGAAGAGCGATGAATACACAACAAAAACACGTAAACAAGCACTCAAATTGTAATCCCTCCAGTCAAGGCGCTTTTAGATGTGGGTGATGTCGAGCACCAGAAAATGCCCTCATGGGTTGAGAGGTTATCTCAATGGACCTTCACAAGCTTTAAACCATATCAACCAATATTGAATTCACAGAGTAGATTTCAGGCAAGGGCTTGCAAAATAAGTCAAGTCCTTGTCGCCTAACCTGGACCTAAAGTTGAGTCGACTCAGAAATGCTAGTGGAGTCCTCACTCGAGTTCAAGTGGAGTCCTGCTACCTGGAAATGAGGTCGGAATGTGTCTGGTCCTCGAAGTCTTCATCTCCGTCTTGAGCAGTGGACAAGAGTGCACATATTGTTTATCTCAGTGTTGACAACCCAAGGCCATATCCAGTGACTAATATGAAATCTTCCTAAAAGCCTTGCATCTGGCTGGCGGAATATACTTTTTTGGTAATAAATGGTAAAACATTTATGTAAGTCTGACTCAAGCCTAGAGGGCCAAAGTCAGGAACCGTGGCCTTCTATCTCCTTCTGCTATCTCCAATAATCATCAGCGTTCTCTATACTCCATTCACTTTTAAGCCTGGTATTGTGCAAGTGTCGAGCTCGCATTTTGTTCAATGCATCAAAGCAGCCGCCCTGAGACCTTAGCCGTCCGCTGAAGGTCATCCTCGCTCCTATTTTGATATAAAGGATGTCGTGTGTATAATTCACTGTGGAAAATCTACACTTTGATCAAGCCGGCGCACACTCACCTCCGTGCATTTACTCGCTGTTTGTTTGCAAGCTGCCTGGATGTAGCTGTCAGACGATAGTTTAGCATAATTTGTAAAGCATTAGCATACGGGCTTCAAAGCAAACTCAACAGGCCTCCCGAGTAAACGGAGGAGAGGTTTCAGTTGTAAGTCGCTGACAGGAGAAACAATACGACTATAACACGCAAACAGAAGGCCAGGCGAGTCATTCAGAAGTTGTTATGAACTTCTGGAGGGAACGTACCTTTCTTCTTCTTTTTTTACTTTCAGAGATGCAAATACTCACCTTGAATTTGGCACAGCTTTTGTCAGGAATGGTCCATCCTAATGCAACTCCCTCCACTGTCATATCCGAGCTCAGGCCTGACCCCTTTTTCGATCCATTTCTGCTTTTAGTCTTAATCTTTTGGCCGGAATGTCATTTGGTTTTTGTCACGATTTTGTCAAACAAATTGTTTCAGTTTGAACCGCTTTACCCCCTGCCTGAGCAGAGCACATTTTCTCCAGTTCGACTTAAATCAAATCTAAAAGCTTCTTGAAAAAAAGCGTCGAAATAGCAATGAGGAGGAAAACGCAGCAAAGCAGGCGACAAAAAAGCAACAAAAACGTGACAAAAAAGTGACAAAAAGGTGACACAAAAGCAAAAAAAAAATATGACGAAAAAGTATACAGTATAAATCTTCCCTGTAGGGAGATGTGTCCTCTGCATTTAACCCATCCTTCGATGCCACTGAGGCGACCTGTAAGGAGCAGTGGTCGACGGGGATCCATCTCCATAATGTGGAGCCAGGCTGTTGGCTGGAGGATTCACCTATTGCACATGTTTTTAATGGTAAGGGAAACCGGAGAACATGCAAACTCCACACAAAAGGCCCCGTCCTGGCGGGAATTGAACCCGGGACCTTCTAGCTGCGCCAGCGCTACCATGCCACATGTTGTAGGTCACACTGGGCTAAAGGCTGTACGCTTCCAGTTGCTGTATATTTAGTCAACTTTCATATTATATGATTCAAACATATTAGTTTAGTTTATTTATTTATTTGAACAGGGACAGTGTACAGTATACATTAGCCTCAGAAAGGAGAGATGCATTGTACCAGGTTATAGCACTTGTGCTAATTTCCACCTGCAGTCCCTGGGCCTATTGTACATGTTTTTAGTGGTAGGGGAAACGGGAGCTTTTCCCACATGGACAAAGCACAGACCAGACCTTTCGCGGTGAATTTAAATGATGAAAAAGCAACAAAAAAGCAACGAAAACAGAGCTTTGGAATTAGAAAGATGCATTCCATTATCACACCACACTGTATAATCCAAACATTTGAATTGCAAAACTGGTCAGCAACACTTGTGCTCTGTGTCCTAATCGAGCCTAAGCCAATTTGCGCCTCGCTCCAGGCCTTGCCACAGGGCTCACTGCAGCGTCTCCTGTTCCTTCCTCCTTTGTCCGAGCTGACGCCAGCCCACACTGGCACCTGAACCTGTGCGGACACGATTCAGGGGGAAATTGTCTGAAAAGGCAGTTTGCGAAGCCTGACGGGGGATATCTCACTTTTTCGGGCAGTTCTGAAATGTTTTTGCACTGTCCACAACAAATGTCAATATTGCCCGTTGCATTATTGGCTCCCTGTTGAATTATTAATGCGGCAAGCAACTGGATTTGCGGTATTTGTCCAGAATATTTCTTTATTTCTTTATTTAAGGATCCCCATTAGTCTTTACCAGCGCAAATACTACTCTTCCTCGGGTCCATTCTCATTATAAAATCAAGTCAAAGTGTAATTTATACAATACAGAGTTCTACATTCAATTCACTAATGAGGGTAATAATAGCAGTGCAGAAATGTATGTTATTGTCGACATATCGTCACGGTGAGACACGGCAGGTGAAAACAAAAACAGAAATGGTCATACAGTGGTCCATTTTGAGATTATTGGCTAGTTTTCTACATCAAAGTAAAAAAACAACAACAATATATACATGTTTGGTATTCACATGACAGCCCCGACAAGACTCTGTAATCCATACATGGTCATGTCCTTCCTGAAAGACACCAGCTGTCCTCTCAACATTAGTTCTTGTACTTGTTATGTTTATTATGTTTTTTATTCATGTTTTCTAATTCAAATTTGGAACCACAAAAAACTAGGCACAATTTGAGTCCCCTTAGAAAACGCTGTGTTACAAATATCAAGGGTAGGCAGGTTTGCAGATGTTCTTCATTATAAAAAGACCAAGGCCGGACCTGCCAATTTTAGCCCAAAGTAAAGCACAATGTGCCACCATTTGTGTTGTATGTAGTAGCATTGCTTTTGTGATTAGTTTTGATGCTGTTGGTCCATGGACAGCATTAAAGGTTGATTGATGATTATCCCAATTTTTTGGCCCAATGTTTGCCCCATTTTCCGTATTTATTGTACATATTTTTGTTCTTATTTTTGTTAAAAAAAATAATCTTGTTTTCCCAATTTATTAACTTTTTTTCATTACCAATACTTTCCCCCCATTTTCCCTCAATGTATACCATATTTTTGCCCCATTTTGTTCACCCATTTCTTGACATTGTTGATGAACCCGATATTGTAAATGTGCAGATCTTCACTGTTCTGTTGAGTATAGGTATTGGAAAAAGTATTGTTCAGGTACCGGTATCGAAAAACGGTACCCAGCCCTATACATGACCTAATAGGGTATTCTGTGTGGAAATTTTGAAAGAATCGACTGTATTTCACACATTTTTAGAGTGCTCTAACAGGCATTTGATCTCCGACTTTTCGTAATAATGTCATCTTAAAAATCATTCAAAACCACCTGAGGGCCACAAACATATTAACCATAAACTCAAACCTGGTGCAATCCATTATTATTTGGTTGTCAAAAGTATATGCAATTTTGACCACATTGCTGTATAAATGCCTTATTTAATATGAAAACATAACATTACTTTCAATTATTCTTATGATGCCACTATATAATACTATATAACATTTCCACAGCCTATTTGTAGATTGTGAAACCAGATTATAATAAAAACACAGGTGTTAAAGTTCTGTCGAGGTACTTTTCTGCGTCATGGTTTAATTAGGCCCAGACGTTAACGCTGCTTCTGGCCCCCGGTGAGCCTCCCGCCGGGCCCTCTGCGCCGTTCCTTTGCACACAGGAAGGGGCCAGGGCTGGACCAGCTCTGCGGGGAACACGCTGTTTCATCTGGAGCGGCTACAGAGTTGAAAACTATCGTAAAAGCCACTGTAGGGATTAGTCATAAGAGAGCGGAAATGAACGGTAAATGATAAAGTTGTTTTTTTCTTCTGCGTGTCTGCTCTTCAGTAAGTTTTGTAGTGACTTTTAACACACGGTGCATTTGAGCATTCCACGGCACAGCATTTTCTCAATGAGAATTTCGGATTTTAGATCTTTCCTGCAAATGAAGTAATCGAATGTTGACACCGGTACAGTGTTGCGTCACTGCAGTGTTGTTGTTGTTGATATTGATTTATTTTTGTTTACCTTTTGATAACTTGTAGGCTGCTCGGGTCCTTACATTTGACTGACATCATTTTCGATTCCAGTACTTGGTTTACGATACCGTAAGAATATTATTTTCAATACCTACACGGAAATATTTGTCATCTAGAACCATAAAACAGAACAATAATCTGAAACAACAACTAAGTACCTTCCTTTAAAGTTGTCCCTGGACCCAACAGGCAACACAACTTGGTATTTCAAGATACTTTTTTTTTCTTTTTCGGTACCTGCTTTTGATACCAGTAGTACTGAAACTTGTTTTGTCGTTTTCTTTTTTTGACGGTACCCAGGCCGAGGTGTAAGTAATACAAAATACAGTTTCGCTGTGCTGGAGCAAGACTGTAAAGTGTGTGTTTTTGAGTTATTTGACCCATCCTTCAATGCTGCTACAGGTGCATAACACCCCAAACCAGGACTTAGCTAAACCTAAGCACAGAAGAAACATATAAACGTTGGTTTGGGAATACTCTTAAAAAGCATTGTTTTTGTAAAGCTGACCACTTTGCCACGATGACACCATAAACGCACTATTACCCCCCACACCTATGATTTACTAAAGTGATGTTTCCTTTCAAGCCCTATAGAAGTGGTTTTCCCCTTTACAGTAGATGCAGCCTAACAAATACACGAGCAGCAGCTTTTCGAATTGAACCAATAAATTGGACCGCATATCCGTAATAGATTTCCCATATGCTTTCATTTTCAAAATCTGTCTCCCGTAAATGTCTTTTTCAGGTCTTGGCTCTCCTTCGGGCCGCTGTGCGTGTTGCACAAGTGGTGAGGTAGGAGCACAAAGTAAGTAGGCCAGTGACTGATGACGGAGCAGGCCGTATTAATGAGGGAGGGCTACTTTGCGCTCCAATTATTTACGCGAGGTTGGAGAGGGGAGAGTTCTCCGTGTGGTGGCGCCGGGCCGGAGGATGAGATTAATGTGCTCCCGCTCCAATGGATCACATATGGTCCACGTCACATCCTTCAGCGCTGACAGGGAGGGAGGCTCGGACTGAGGCAGATGTTTCACGTTGATTGGAGCAGGTCAAGTGTCTGTATTGAACGCTGTTTGCGTCCAGATCATGCGCTCACTTGGGGGATTAGTTTGCTTTGACAGGTGCTTGGGTATTGTTATGCTTTTTACAGATATTAATAATAATAATAATAATTTCAAATTGTCAATAAATCAGAAATAAGTAAAAATGTCTTGAAATGTATGCTAGATGTGAATAGGGAAGACAAAAAAATAACAGTAGAAATAGTTTTTTAGCACTTTAAGGGGGGGGGGGGGCTCATTACACTTAAAATTTGATAGATGCTTTTTCTTATTTTAAGTGCAAAAATACTTGTTTCACTCAAATTAAATCTACTTAAGATGATACATTTGTGGTTGCTGTCGGTTTTGTGTGTGTCTTTGTTTTTAACGCAGATTTTTTTTTTTACTTCATCATCGGGCTCATCTCGGACGGTGATGAGTCCGCCTACAGGAGAGAGGTGGACCGGCTGGCGTCCTGGTGCGGCCACAACGACCTGGAGCTGAACGCCCAGAAGACAGTGGAGATGATGGTGGACTTCAGGAAAGACACAGCCCCACTGTCCCCCCTCGCCCCTGACAGACTCTCTCCCACCCCCATCTCCATCGTGGACTCCTCCCGTTTCCTGGGCACCACCATCACCCAGGACCTCAAATGGGAGCCGACCATCAGCTCCCTCATCAAGAGGGCCCAGCAGAGGATGTTCTTCCTGCGGCAGCTGAGGAAACTTAAGCTGCCTACCAAGCTACTGTGGCAGTTCTACACGGCCATCATGGAGTCCATCCTCACCTCCTCCATCACCGTGTGGTTCCCCGGCGCTACAGACCGGGACAAGCACCGACTGCAGGGCATTGTGCGTGCTGCGGAGAAGGTGATCGTCTGTGAGCTCCCATACCTCCAGTTCCTGTTCACCTCCAGGACCCCGGAGGCGTGTGGGTCGGATCCCAGCTGACCCTTCAGACTCATGAACGATAACAAGAACCAGTAACTCTATATCAGATTCATGAACGTAATAACCTGTGCTCTATTGCACTATGGGGTATGTCCACACTTAGATCTGCTATTACTTAATACACCTGCACATCTGTGACTACTGTTGTTTTCAATGTCAACTGTTGTCTGTATTATCATATTTTACCTTTATTTTTTATTATGTATGTATTTTAATCTTCTTATAGTTTAGTGTTATAGCTTATTTTTATCTAAATTCTGTGGGTTTTTTTTATGTTGCACGATTGTACCGAGAAAAATTCCAAGCTTGTGAACCTGTTCTCAAACCATGGCAATTCTGATTCTGATTCTGAAGTTTCCCGGTTGGTTTATTTTTCATATCACTGCAAATCGTCTCTGTCCCTTTAAGTACCCCCTCCATCCCCACTCCCTATCAAAACAAATCTCTTGTGTCTCCGGCTCTATGGAGGTAAACTGTCGACGGCGCTAGTATCTGAAGGTATGTAAGTGTGTTGTTTGGTATTGAAGTCACTTTTTTCTATATCACCCATTAAAATATCCAAACAGACCTAGCTTGTTTTCCTTTTATTTTACTTCCCCCCCCTTATGACCGAATAAGACAACGGTGACATGACGACATTTGCACTTTTGATGCAAGTGCTGAGTACGACATTGTGTCCCGACAGCCGCCTCTAGCGACACACGTGCATTTTATTGCATTGCGCTGATGTAAATCTTAACACGGCCAATTGCCTCCCTTCAGGCCTGCTCATAACACTGCAGATTTGAGGTTAAACATGCTTGTAACTCATGTCTGGATTTGACGTCCCGAGCGAGTGAGCGAACGTGTGCGTGGGTGGGTGGTGCGGACTGTGCGGTTGTTGAGGGGCTAACTTCTCCTGCCTGCCTTCACGTGGAACGCTAGATTAATTGACACGGTGCCGCCAAGCTGTAGAGGCAGCACCTGTCCCGTCCAAGCCATACATCAGCATTAGGAAATCAGCCCCTCTGTGATCATTATTTATCTAACTGCCCCGCTGTCCTACCAAGCTCACTGAGCGGGAGGGAGCGGAGCAGAGCTAACGTCGTGGAGTGCCTTGACTCACCTACTGCTTAAACGGAGGAAATTACTCTTATGATCGCCGGGAGGGACAGCTGCAAGGTGTAATGATGTGTGCAGCGCGTGTTTTTGTGTGCACACGTTTTTATTAACAAACAGCAATGCACAAATAAAATTCCATCTCGTGTCGCTGGTAATTGCTCAGGTACCCCCCCGAAGTGTCAAAAAGCAGAGGCGCGTTTAAATATTTGGGAGCCCCGGGGCAGAGATGGCATGAAAGGGCCCCCCCCGTAGGACACCTTTGCCAAATTGTAAGGTTCTCGTCATTAGTCACTTTCTAAAGCTACTGTGGTGAGGTCAAATGGCAGGAGATCAAGGTAAAGACACTGCAAGACTTTTCATCCAAATGATCAAATAAAAACAAACACACATTTACATAATTGGTGAACGATAAGTCGAAACCAAGCCTCTTTACTTGAGACATAATGGGCCAGATCTTTCGCGTGGTGCAAGGACAGCGCTGCTCTGAACACGATGGTCAGCTTGGGCCTGCTGCACAAGTGGGGGGCGTCGCTTATTTTAAAGAGAAGAGGTCGACTGGGTGTGGTTTAATACTGTAGCCTCTCATTTATTTCCTCGTTTACGTTGTGCTGCCTTATGTTATTTCTTAAGCGTTATAGGCATTATATAGAATGTCCGTGTCCCCCGAGAAGCGCGGGATGATTCAATCTGGCCCCTGACTTGTAGAGCACAAATTCCTGAGTATGTAAAAAAAATTAAAAGAGTAAGTATCTAGCCCATTCCTGTGCCAAGTTATGCATTTTTAAAGAGATAACCAGAATGCTCATTCCAGCCACTAGAGGGCTGCTTAAATAAAGTACATAACAAATTCCACACGTGTCCAGCAGAGGGCACTGACATTATCAGAGATCAGGATATAAACATCACATTATTGGCACGTGGTAAATGGACCAGGAGCAGCTGTGGCTACAACACAGAGTGTGGAGTGAATAAATAATGACTACAGTGTAGCAGAAACTTGTGTGGCTTGTAAGGTACAATACAAATGTAAATAAATTGGTGCACTCACACCTTCCTTCCTCTAAAACCACATCAAATCAAGCCATTTTAGCTCCTATACCTGATGGTAACCGTCATTGTGGGCCCTGTAGTCAATGCAACTACACATACTGCTGTAGCAGCTTTAAACATCCTCATACAGGTAAAAATATACCCATCAGAGGGATCATATCTTGCAATACCAAATCTGTCATTTATCTGATTACTTGTCCTTGTGGAAAAGCCTATGTGGGTAAAGCAAGTAGAGCCCTGAAAACACGTATTGCAGAGCACAGAAGTACGATAAGGTGCAAAAACTTGGATTATCCTGTGGCAGCTAATTTTGTTGAATTTAACCATCCCATATCATCATTAAGATATATTGGGATTGCACAGGTAAAACTGTCCCCTAGAGGTGGAAACTTGGATCTCCTCCTTTCAAGGAGGGAACACTATTGGATCCACCATTTAAAGACTTTTACTCCTCATGGACGAAATATTGACTTTGATCTCAAATGCTTCTTGTAATACAGTAGGCCAGCCATTCCCAAAGTCCGGGACATCGCGGCCCCCCTTATCGTTCCTAAATTCTCTCGGGGCCCCCCGATAATAATAATTGACTCTATTCAAAGGAATTTGTAAACATTTTACAGCTAAAATTACATATAAAAAGCAACAGCTATGACGGTGGGCTAAATACTGGTTTAAAGTAGTAAATTATATATTTAAAATATATTGTTTTTCAATGTACTTGTTTTGTTGACAACCTTTGGGGTCCCCCTTGCAGTGCTTCTGAGGCCCCCCAGGGGGCCCCGGACCCCACTTTGGGAACCACTGCAGTAGGCTATATGTATTACAGATTTCTGTATATATTTGTATATATTCTAACTGTTTTTGTTTTTGTAGAAATGGCCTTTCTACACTGGGTGTGGCTTAAATCTTTGGAGAAGATTTAAGCCACCTGGGCTGGTCCACTCCACACACATTTTGGTTTAAGGAAGAAAAAAGAAAGATCTGATGAAGGCTAATGCCAAAACGTAATCACTATCATTCAGAATGTGGACATCGGCTCATAGGTGTGAGATGTTGTTTTTTGATTTATAAAGATTTTCCCCTACATCTGCACCTTGAAGACTACTTCTGGTGTGTGTTGCTTCTCTTTTCTTACAATACAAATGTAAGCCATTTTTACGAGGTTGCAGTCCTGTCAGGTTCATTATGATTAATTTATTGAAATATACTGTGTTTTACTGGAGCTTGTGTTTATGGACCTCTCTCTACGGTCTCTCGGTGTCTCTCTCTCTCTCTCTCTGCGTTTAGAAACATAAGATCGGGCCCCTTGTCTCTTTGCTGGGAGCAGGAGCTCACCGGCTTATCTCCATGGAGAACTTCGATACATGGTTGGTTCGTCCGGGAATGAGAACCTTCACAAACATATTGCTACATGTTTTGCTTTTTCTACATTTGAACAAATTACTTTCCATAACACATTGAAATATTGTTTTTGTCCAGATGAGCATATGAAGCACTGCTGGCCTGTTTACTTATGTTTTGGATTTGCTCTAGTCATATGTGCGTTTAGAGATGCTTCAGGCTGAGGTATGCTTAATGTCACCGTATGTAAATTAGTCCTCTGCATTTGACCCATCCTTACATTCAGGTGGGGCAACAGTTAGAGTGCAGCACATTGGCTGAAATCTCATAAAAGTACAACTTCTCAGTGTTAGTGATTTTGGTGGTCACATAATCAGAGAGATCACTTTGCGTGTTTCAGAGGAGAACAGCTGGAATGCGATGGGTCATTAAACTTTACACAGTATGGGAGGCTATTTTTACACTCTGGTAATTTGTAATCATGAATAATGTACTCCAGGATACACTTCCATGACATGAGATGAACATGGCTAACCTTGTCTTGTAGAGATGACACACAGTTGGGGAAAGAGAATGACACTTTGGCATTATGCATTGATACATTTTTACAAACTTCTAGGGATTGGATGACGTTTAAATATATTCGTTTAAATGATTACACTATGTGGTCACATTATTGTTTTTGTGATATTAAGTCCACAATGCTCCAGAATGTGTGGATGTCTCTCTCTGCTCTTTATCCCATTTACCCTGCTACCCGGTCCAATAAAACCTATGGGCCAAACAATCCAATGATAAAAAATAAAATAAAATATATCTCTTCCATTACCTAATTTAATATGTTTCTGTCTGGTTTTGATACAATTTGATGAAAAAGGTGAGGGGAAAGCTTGTTTTTTGTTCAATGTATTTTTGCTTATTGAAATGGTTTGGTACAATCACAATATTGTAGTCATTGCGGTATACAACACGGATATAGGATTGTCTTTCTCTCGTGTTGTGCAGTTTATATGAGTAAGTTCAGTTTAAGGTCTGGACTCTTGGACTCTGTGGCCCATCCGTGTGTGAACATATTGTCTCAGGCTCCTAAACCAATTATGAGCATGATCAATCCTGGCGTTGCCATCTGAGAATATTCCTGTGCCGTCAGGGAAGAAAAGAATCTTTCCTTCCACTGATGGAATAACAAGGTCTTTCAGTCTATTCAGTCAGCTGACCTCTTTCATCAGGAACATCGTGTTGCTGAACATGCAGAAATGATTCAATGGTGAAGCCCTTACGTATTTTGCCCTGTTCCGGTTGGTAACTTTTTTTTTATCCAGGCAGAGTATTTCTTCACTTGCTTGTATCCAGGTCTCGCACAAATCTTCACATTTATCGAGGCACCGCACTGAGTTTCGAGCTGCGGTTGTCAGTCTATAGGAGAAATTGGATTTCCACTTGTTTTGAAATGTATATAGTAAATGTCTGGTTGAAGCGGCTGATGTGGAGCACAGTGTGAGCGCAGCTGTGAGCTGTCTGTCACTCAGTATTACTGTAAGGCCAGCGAGTGCACAGCGTCGCAACAAAGAGGACAGTAAAGCCAAGAGCGGCTCGGCCCTGAGACATGAACCACTATATCACACATACAGAAGAGCTGTGCAGGAACCTTAACTACAACATGTATCTTCTGTAACATATTTGCACCACTGCAGCTGCATATTTTTTTTTTACTGACTAATTGTCCATGAGAGTAAATACTACGCTGACAGAAAAGACAAAGGGAGAGACTTGGCTGTGCATACATGCGCTAAAGTGCGCTAGCCCACGGTTAGTTTTGCCCTGTAGCCTGTTAGCTTCTTCTGATCGTGATTAACCAAATAACGTTTTGCTAAATGTTATCAACAAAACAAAAGCGGTAGACATAATACAATCAGTAGGGCTGGGCGATATGGCCTAAAATCTATATCATGATATGAAAAAATAAATATCACGATAACGATATATTTGACGATATAATTGACAATGGACGAATTACTTCAAAATCCCAGCCATAAGCCTATCGGGAAGATTCATTCAGTGATATTTTATTATTTTCTTTTTTTTACGGCATAATTGTCTTCCAAATATGATCTACTCAAGCAGTTTACATCCTTCATTTCATTTTTACTTTTTCAGCACGTGTCCCCGTGTTCTACAGTCACCGTTTATGCTGCTCTGATGGAGCGGAGCGTAACATAAATGATAGTGTGTCCACAACGATATAAAAAATTACAACGATATCAAAACATTATATCACGATAACGGTATGCGATACGATATGGCCCAACCCTAACAATCAGTCATAAATCTCAGAAATGCGAGCAGTGAGGGAGATGTTTTTCCATTAGTGTGTATTTAGGCTACCGGGTTGGAGGCAGGGAAAGTTGCAAGTGTGGTTTTCGGACCAGAGACACCAGGGATGAATGAAAGACCCCCCGATCACCCTATTAACACTTGTATTGGGGAATGACTACGAAAATGATGTATTAAGGTAATTTCTGCTCTAAAACCTTATTTGAAAGGCCAAACATTCAGGCTTACACCTATCGGTCCTCCTTGGACTAACCACATGTTCATGAAGTGAAACCTAAGCCTTTTGTTTCAGATTAACGCCCCAAATACCCGGCTCCTATAGGAACTGGCTGCTGTGGTCTGCGGCTGATAAGGAAACACTCATTCATTTCCTCCGACAGCCTTTTGTGTGACAGTAACTACGGCTGGATCGCATGACCGCGGGGCGGCGGCCTGACTTACTGTACATGCACATGGAACAAACGCCCCACTGTGTGGACCCGCACGCGCCTCGCTAGCTTTATGGCTGCGCTCCATCGCCGCCGATAAAGCCTATAGAAGACAGGCCTGTGGTAATGAATGGGGGGCCTTTCTTGAGCTGGCAGAGGTGAGCGCGCTGTTTGTCGGTAGTGTGCTCTCTTTGGGGAGTGATGCCTCCATGCGCCTGTTGTTAACGTCAGGCTGCCTATAGAAACTGTAGCACCCAGTCATGGAGTGTGTCGAGGTTGAAACTCTTATGAATAGAAGGAAATGAATTGCTGTAAATGTGTCTATCAAGTATTGAGAGAAATCGGCATATAATGTAAATGAATCAGTATATGGAAAGATGCTTGGGAAAACTACTCACACAGGCACTGCTGAACGCACTAATTGTTTCACTGTCAACCCACTTGCACTTTCATCTGCTCTGGGATTGTGCGGCGGGAAAAAGACGCCCAAACTTTCTTTTCAGCGCTCACGTCCTGCAGCTCCTATTCATGTTGCAGATTAATTGGGAAAAACAAAGCAACCGGAAACCCGCGAACAGAACCCAGGACATTCATGCTGTGCGGGAAACAAAAAGACCGTGCTATCCCTCAAATATAGTTCACCCCCCCTTCCCCTCCTCCTCCATTTATATGACATAGGCGCCTGAGCTCTGTTGCTGGGGTTCAGAAAGGCATTGGTGTCATCAAGTATAAATAGATAATGGAGTTTTTACACTTATATGATCTCCCTCCATAAATGTGCATCCTGAATTATGCCCTTTGTGCTGAGAACTCCTAACTATTGAGACAGTGATGATTAGATGGATATGAGTAGACTGATGTATACCAGTCCCACTTCTACTTTTACTTCATCGAGGGGGTAAAAATAGCAGTGAGACCTTTTCAACGTCTCATACTGATCTCAATCTGCATGTCCATCTTTCAGCAGCGCCCACTAATGAAGGGGCTTAACATGACACCACTCCGATATGAACGGCGGCACAGGGGAACACATGCAGTCATTCTACACCTGCTCATGTCCACGCATGATATCTGTATCTCTTGACAGGTTCTATTTACATGTTGTTTATACTGCTCTATACACACTAGACTTCCCTCATGTCAATCAATACAACCCTTAAGAGTGTGTAAAGCGCCCACTGTAAAGACGCCAGGCGGTTTGTAAGCAGTCAAGGCATTCTCGAGAGTTTGGAATCAAATATTACTGAATCCATGAATCCACCATGTTTCTTGTGAGCAACCACCATGGATTAACATTTGCCAAAATGACATTGCTTAATTGCCGTGTCACTATCCAAAGGTGAATTAGTAGAATTTATATCTTAGTTTAGTTTATTGAAAGGACAGTGCGCAGTTACATTAAAAAAAAAATCTCCATTGGCATATTATGAAAGAATGCCTCTGGAAATTAAGATTCCGAGCAGTTTTGACAATCCTATCCCCATAATTGGTCATAATAAATAAAGATGAACAGTGAACAGGTAAATGAAAATGAATTGTGTTTCTTTCTTTTTTTTAAAAGTGTAGTGTAAGCAAATGTGTTATGTATGTACACAACTAAAGAAGTCTACAGTTATTATATTAGATGCATTATTGTAAAAATGAAGGGGAAAAAATCCCTAATATTACTCTACACAGGGACATAAAATCTTGGCATTCTGATCTCACGAGATCATGTGGCACAAGTTCTTGGCCTAACCCGATGTATGTATTGATCTGTTTTTTTTTTTGGTTTGATCTTCAAAGTTGCACTCTCGAATGTGTAAAAATACAGGAAACACGTGTCAAAGTGTTAATAGACAGTTGCTTGAGAATTACAATTAACATATTTGCCCTCCATTCAGTTTCTGATTCCTTGCTTTGACATGTGATAAGTAACATGTTTTTGGCTGTGAAATGATATTATTCATTCATTTTTTCGACATCAGCACAGGTTTTGAGAGTAAGCGAGCGGATGGGACATGTCGGTGTGTGCTTACCACTGAGGTGAACGATACGACATAGGCTTACAGTGTTGTATCCCCCTTATGTGGTTCCCCCGGGTGGCGTCGTTGGTTTCATCCCCACATTTAAGTTCCCCAACTGCCGCTCACACTTTTTTGTGAAAAATATAATCACATAATCTTAGTTATTTTTTTTTTTTCCTGCACGGTCGACCGATTGAGGTGTATGTCCTACGCTGACAGAGAGGGAAGAGTCGACAGTGATCTTCAGTGACAGTGCAACCATGGCAACAGCTGATGTGGCTATTTCTACACTCACGTATGTGCATTTCATTTGTTGTACCGGGTAATTAAACAGATGACTTCTGACAGATAGCTGGGGCGTCCGACGTGTGTTTGTCATATCATCTCATTCATCACTTGACTGAATTATAATACCTACTGTTTCGTCCTGGGCAGAAAGGAATAGCAACATACAGTGTTTCTAACCAATTTCAGCCTGGACTTCCAATACAGTGGTCCACCCTCTAACATCAATTTCTTCACAATCCATTTTTTTTGTTCAATTTGTTCAATCCCTCGACAAAACTCAAGGAGACCTATGTAACAAAACTATATAAAACTGTAATTGCCAGGGAAAATATGAGCTACAAGACACACCGTTATGAGGAGATAGTTCCACGTTGGAAAAAGTTTGTTCAAATTGGCAGAAGTTTGTGCTCATGTGAAAACTAGGAGTCTTGTTCCAGGTATTTCCATCGATTACAGTTTCCAGTCTTATTGCTGCAGGTATAAATAACAGTGAAGCTACAAGAGTTATCTGATTGTGAAAATTCCTCTGTTGCGGTCTTCCCGGCTCTGGTCTGTGGTGTTGAAGTCTCGCTCTAAGCCCCTCAGGTTGTTCCATCTTGTACCTGACTGTTTCGGTGTGATACTTTTAGCTCCTCGTCTCTCTCTCTCTCTCTCTTCCTCTCTGGTCTTATCACAGAAAGCCCCTGGACTCCACAGCTGTCAACACCCGCTGTATCTCCTCCCAGCTTAAGAACGGCTCAACACGGCTCCAGTTCAGTGAAAACCTGCAACAAGTGGATACTGTACGATATCTTGGTTTCATATATGCATTACATTATCTCCATCTCACTCTCGAGAAGGTGTTACATTAAGTAAACCACTACATGAGTTCCATTTTGACAGTTTTGCTTTCTTTATTTGGATTCCCCATTGACAGACCAAAAAAAAAGTATCCACCTGGGTTTAGAGAACTGTTGAGATCGGAAATCGCTGCAGTTGGTCAGGTCTAGGTTCAGCTGACGGCGTGAACGTCCTGAATGACCAGGGTGATTCCATTAATGGATTTTTCTCTTCGTGTGGTCCCTCAAGGAAAAGATGGAGTTTAGGAGCTGCCTTTTCCGTGTCGGGTCCTAAACTTTGGAATGAGCTCCCACTAAATATCAAACTGACTCATTCACTCCCTGTTTTTTAAATATCTGCTAAAACCTTTTTTTTTTTTTCCTCCTCAGCATTTGACTCAGTCTGAGAGTTTTACTTGATTTATTACATTTATGTATTTGTAGTTTTCATTTGTGTACAGCACTTTGGTTGACTGGGCTGCTTTTAAAGTGCTTTATAAATAAAGTTGGATTGGATTTGAAAAACATTTATGTGAATACAATTTTGTGCCACAATTGATTCAAAGAATAACGGAGGCTACTACCAAGTAACCAAATAATTTGAAGTCGAACACAGAAAGACTTTTCACTGTCCGGCTCACCTAAAAGAGGTCATGGACGTCATCCCATGAGCAGAATTTGACCTACACTTTGGGTTGCCAAATCCTATGGCAAAAGAAAGTTTAGAAATTAAGGGACTCAATCTTACGTCCACAATCCTAACACCTGACCCTAATCCAATCTTAATTCCTGCAGGACTCCATTAGTTCTAGCAGCGCAAATGACCTTTGGAGGTTCTTAGCTTTCAAATAAGGAATTTAATAATGGAACTTCATACTTTCCCCATATGGAGATTAAAGGAATAGGCAACCGTTTTTTCCATACTGATATATGTGCGTACCTGAGCTTAGACGAGTTGATGCAGAACTGTCTGGTCTTTACGCGTGCCCTCAGTCACGCAAAAAGACCAAAGATGTTGTTAGCATTTAGCATCTTTGACTTTACAGCACCAGCTTCGAGGTACTCTTAAGGTGTTATTACGCCTTACAATATAGTTCCCCTTTGTATCCGCTTAGAAAATCGACGTGTTTAATTTTGTGTAACTATACTTGGATCGTGTCACTCCTCACGTAACTGTATTTACATAGGAGGAAATGTGGAAGAGCTTGGTCGCTTCTAACTTCACCCCCGTTTGGCCCCATAGAGGTAAGGAGGAGAGGCTAAATGCTAACAACATCTTTGGTCTTTTTGCGTGGCTGAGCGCACGCGTAAAGACCAGACAGGTACGCATCAACTCGTCTAAGCTCAGGAAAGAACTTTAGGTAACCTAAGTGCAGTCATTCCATTTCAATTGCCGTTCAAATTAGCAATAAAATACAGTGCCGTAAAGTTGGAAAATTGACCTGTCAAGTCTAACAGAATATTTGCGCCAAACTCCTTTAAAAAATATGCACTGGCAAGTTTTATGTGAGGTGGTTGAGTCTAAGCTGTCAAAGTAGAAAAGGACATTACCTTCTGTCAGAGCACGTTCCACTTTTCAGTCTTGACAGAATAGTTTGAAAATGCTTTACAAGCGAGTCCTTTCTTTGGCGTTTTTATAAATCTAATGTTTCCTCAAAGTTTGGTCTCCACAAAAGAATAATTGTTGGGCAAACCAACGGTGTTTGTGGATTTTTTGTTTGTTTCCAATTGTCTTTAGAAATAAGCATTGTTTTTTTTTTGGAGAAACATTTCTCGCCGATGGGAAATTGCACACCACAGTCTTCACAGTCAAAATACCAAAGCACTATGAAGACGTCATGAAGGGCAGAAACAACGGATTTCAATGAACACATCACATCCCGTCTCCGCCAAGCTGTTCAACTTAGCGTCGAGTAGGATCTTATGAGCGGTGAGCCACGCATCAACACCACTGCTTTTTGTCGATTATTTGCCTTTAAGAAAGCCCCGTCTACCCATGCTGAATTCTGTCTTATCTGCGTTTTGATTCTTCTGACAGACGCCTAATGAGAATTTGGTAAATCAACGCTTCGCCGCGGTGGTTTCCTTTTTGTCTGTGGAAGCAAGTTTCTGCGTCTTCAAATTGCAGGGAGCGGCAACAGATTTGAAGACACAGGAAACTGCACAAAAAATACCGAACCGTCGAATAACGAAATGTATTATTTGTCCAGTTCTTCGTTGCTTCCCAAACCGAAACCGTGTCTGCTCGTGGTAAAAGTGTGGCACTGGGACTTTGTTTTGCATTGTGACGTTCCCAGCAGTTCAGTTGCTCTTTTTCCACAGCGTGGCTTTAACGAAGAGACGTCAGAGAGTTTGCGTTGGGTCGTGCGTAGATAACGAGAGGCAGACCTGTCACCCTCCACAGCGTTCTTCCGTGTTCTGGGGAGTTTGAAATCTTTCTGACACTTAAGCACCGGCTTTATTAGGCCTACAGCGGCTCCAGCAGTCCCTTCATTATCTACATCAACTTGAGCGCGAGAGAATCTGTCTTTTTTTTTTTTTTTTTTTTTAGCGCTGAGGGTATTGTTAAAGGCACACCAGCGGGGTTTTTCATTTGCATTTTCGTAACCTGCCAGTCAAGGCTGACCTCCTGTTTTGCAGGGACATGGCGGCAGACACAGTGCAAAAGCCTCAGGAAAAAAAAAATGCATTAGAGGTAGTTACAGTCATTCAAACATTATGTGATTCAAGCTGAATTAGGATTTTGATCTGCCAGTGTATTGAACCAAGGCTATTTAAAGGTCCAAATCAACTTTCTTGACCTTTTAATGTTCTGTTCCGCAAAAATTACCAATGATAGACAATAGTTGCAAAAGACTGATACATTATAAAGGTTATGCAGTTTCTGTTTATGTACTTTATTCAAGGTGAATATGTTGAGAGGAAACTGTCCCAAAACCTGAAAACAAACACTGGAGTCTTGCCTATAGTGTCTCCTCCTCCTCATTGTAACACAGTGAAAATTTTGTTTGAGTTTAGTTTATTTATACATTCTGCTCAAAAGGAGTGGGCTGAAGCAAAAAGCTTATGAGCGCCCGCCCCCCCAAGTGCAATAAATAAAAAAAGTACATTTCACACAATGGTATCGAAGGAACAAAACATCCAAAGAGAATTTGAAACATTTCAAGCAGCTATATTAGCACAGACCAACTTACAAAAAAAAACAGTTTATATAATTAATTGAAACAAAGCACAACTACAACAACGATCTCGTTTCATGTACGATGTCTAGTACAAAGCAAGCAAAAAAAATGTGATCCTTAATATACCTCCCTCAGATTGCCACCAGTGATCACCAAGAGTTACTTTTATGTTATAAAGGTAAATTAATAGATATTACACTCCGAGATCTTGCTACTTCCCAGTTGTCATTACCATCCTCAGTATAATTTTAATTTGGGTTTAATTATCATCATTATCATTATTATATATTTATTTAATTGAGTTATATGTGAAGTATGATGTATCTCTGCATAGTGTGGTGCATTAAAAAGCCAGAGTGTAGAAAGAGTGCTAAAGCCAGTCATGCTACATGCCATCAGGGGTGACAAGCCAGCAGTATTGGGTAGTAACTGAACAATTGTACAGTTACTCATTTTGAGTAACTGTATTCTGGTAAAGTTACTCTTTCATTTGAGTGTAGACAATTATGAAACTTACAGCTTTCCTCTGTTTAATGTTTTGACAAAATGTAAGAAAATCAGTAAAAAACCACTGCGGTAAATCTAGGCAGCCTCTTGGAGCCATTAAATCATTTGGCTAAGAGCTGGCTCAAACAGAACCAAGCACACGATAGCTGTGTGGATTTACACACAAAAAAAGAAGAAAAAAACCTCCCTCCACCTGTGAGGTCCTACACACAGAGAGGAGATCCAGTTTCCGGAGATTGGCCGCCCCTTGGCTTTCCCCCGTGATTTATCGCCGCAAATTGAAAGATTCCAAGAAGTGACTGGGTTTTAGTTGGCAGGGCTTCACTGTGCGGCCGGTCAACGGCCTCTCCCCTCGCCCCACACCCCGTCTCATAATAACATAAAAAGCTGCTATGGGCCTCTCTAAGCAAATAGTCACCTAAGACAATATCCATTAAAGGCAGAGATGCGGGGCCATAAGTCACCAGCAGGACAAGCCCCCCCCCCCCGGTGGACAGCGTGCCTCCCGCTCAGTGTGAGTGATGGGGGAGCTATCTGTCTCACTGTGGTTTGTCTATTTGACACGCTGTAATCCAACGCCCACAGCAGAGCGAGGGCACTGGAGGAAGCCGGCACAATAGCGAGAGAGCTCTGGCATCTCACTAGGTTGAGGACACCTTTGAAAGGCTTTTGTAAATGTGTCAAGAGATCACAGAATGTGTTATGCTCAAGGTTGTTACATGAGACATAATATGAAGCGCATGTAACTATTTTCCAAAGTATTTCATGCCTGGCCTATTTGTGTCTCAGATATAAACATGCTCACATCAAATATTGCTTTTATTGGTAACGATATTGCAATGCGGGGAGAACATGCAAACTCCACACAGAAAGGCTCCCTCCAGTCGGGGGAAAAGCATTGTATAAGTAGAAGAAACAACTTCCTCTGCCATACATGTAGGCTATCAAAATCCCAGTATCCGTCCCCAAAAGTTTGTTCTTACTTCTTTCTTTTTTTTGGGGGGGGCTCTTTTTAACCAAATGCTTTGAGACCTTTGCCGTAGCACTGCTGGATGGGACTTTTGCCTTGTATTGCTGCAATTTATCGTATTCAAAAACCAGGCTGGATCGTCGAAAGGTGCCTGCTGAGGTGACCAGGAGGCATCTGTTCCGGATGCCTCCTGGTCACCTCCCTGAGGAGGTGCTCCAGGCATGTCCTATTGGGAGGAGGCCTCGTGATAGACCCAGGACACGCTGGAGCGACTATGTCCCTGAGCTGGCCTGGTGTCGCCTCGGGGTCCCCCCAGAAGGCGGACGAGGTGTGCGTTGATCAGGAAGTCTGGACATCTCTGCTCAGACTGCTGCCTCTGTGACCCGGGCCCGGAAGAAAATGGATGGATGGATGGAAAAACCAGGCCAGAATAATAAAGCTGGGGGCTGTTAACGTAAGTATTTTTGTAATGTTTTTTCCTAAACCAAATTAACTTGTATTGACCCGTTTGATCAAACTTTCCATCTTGAGGGAATCAACTTACAGTATAGCATTCATGTTCACATCCATTTTGGTCTGTACATTAAAATAAAGAGTGCTAAAACCAGCCATGCTACATGCCATCAGGGGTGACAAGCCAGCAGTATTGGGTAGTAACTGAACAATTGTATTGAGAATACACATTTTGAGTAACTGTATTCTGGTAAAGTTACTCTTTCATTTGAGGGTATTTAGAATACAGTTCCTTTCATAATATCAAAGAAATACCTTACAGTACCCAATCATTACATTCCAGTTTCATAAAGGGAAAGGTTTAGCTCTACATCTGCAAAGTGCTTTTCTTTACATTCCTTTAATAGCAAATAAGTTCATAACAGGCGGTCTAGCACGTTTTTAATCATACACCACTTCTATGCATGATTATAATGTAAATCAAGGTGAAAGTATTCTAAGTATTCAGACTACAGTACTCTGATTGAACAAAGTAACAGCATATAGTGACTAAATTCACTTTAAGGCAAGTATTCAGTATTCTGTAACTAAATACAATTGCAAAGTATTCTCCCCAACACTGAAAGCCAGTCTCAAGCCTGCTTAGGGTTGCATTCGAAAGAGCTTCTGGGGGAGAAATCTGATCCACATAAGAAAGTAATAAGAAGGAGGATTCTTACCCGGATAAAACAATATTGGTATATGACGTCCAGATCACTTGTTGGGCCTTTTATAAGCCTTTGGTGTTTTTTTTAGCTGCGGTACCAATCGCCGAATGCAATTAGACAGCTGACTTTGATTTTAAGTAAATGGAGACGCCATAAAGCGCCGTTTATCTCGTCAGCTGAGTGATATGAGCGAGCGCGGCGCCTGTTCACGAGCCATTGCATCAGTTTGTTGATTTCACAGCCGCGGAGTCAACAGGATTTGGCATCTGCGCGGGGAAGGTAGCGGCCGACAGAAGGCGTCTTAAACAGGGGGAGGGAGAATTTATCTGGCACGGCTCGAGCCCTGTTGATTGGAGCTTAGGCTTTCGTTAAAGTCCCGGTGCATGCGGGCCCTGGCAGACCCCCCGCGCCTCCACTGTTCTCCCCGCGCCTCTTGGCAGACCCCTTTTGAATCGCACGCCACTAGAGCCGCCCGCCACGCCACCGCTGAGACGCGCAGAGAAAGAATGCAATTACACAAAGTTCATTCCTGTCACTTCCCGTCAACCCTGTCCGGCCGTTTCTGACGCCAAGAGCCTGTCCACAGTGCGAGCGTGTACAGTGAAACCTCTAAACCAGAGAACCGCCCAACTTGAAAGCAATTCTGGAGCGTTTAATTAAAATGAATAAAGTATTATTTTTAAAACACAGACAATGGCTGGTGATGGGGCTGTTGCCATGCACACATGTTGGGTACATATCAGATCTACAGTGACAGCTGCTTGTCAGACTAAAAAGAAGCATTTAACAACATATCAGCAAATACCCACAAACAACTCTCATTCAGAATCAGATCATTAAACATGTGGCTACAGATACACAGCCACATAACGTAATTTGAACAGGAGCCTATTAACTAACAAAGCATTTACCCTAAGCACAGAATATTTCCACATAAACGAGTCATTTATCTCCTGTTAAAAGTTAATAGCGCTGTACACAGGAGTACGTTAAACCACTCACCCAGTAGCAAGTCTCCCTCTTCCTCATACGTCTGCTTAGTCTCTTTGAAACTCCTCAAAATCACTGCAATTTCCCCACTTCGTCTTGTGTCTCCAGTGAAAAGTCCAGTTGCAAAGGGTAGTCCAAAAAACCATCTTTGCTAGTGTCTCTCAGTGTTTAGAGGAGCCGCGTGCGAGTGAATGTGACCAACGAGGAGCTTCCGCTTGACTTCAGACACACAATTGGTTATGGTATAAAAAAAAATACCATACAATTCTTCTTTTTTTTTTTTTATGTACAGGAGGGGCTTAGCCCACCTAGCACATTGATACCAGCCGCCCCTGCTGATAACACTGACCTAACCTGAAGAAGTAAAGCCAGTGGGCCATGTACAGCTGTTTGAGAACCACCGCTGGAGCCAATAGCCCCAAACCTCCTGTATCGTGTTGACTGAATGTCCGAGGCGAGTATCTGTCTGTTCTCTAAAATCATTTCCATTACAAACACATCAACAAACACAGTCTTCCTGCTGTTGCTGGATCTGAAGGCCTGACGCTTTGAATGTGGCTCTATGTGTTATTCTCTTTACCCAAACATCTTCAGAAGTCTTGGATAAACTTCCCTTTGTTTGGTAAAGAAAGAGGCTTCAAGAGGCTTCTCATGGAAAGCAATGATGAACATCCATTTTCCCACCCCAGAGTGTTTGTGTGTCGGAGCTTTGGAGTTTGACGGGAGATGCTAGAATAAGAAACAAATAAATATATCAAGTTTATCGAAGCATGGAAGAACTGAAACAGTTGTTGAAGAATAAGATATCCAATATTTTTTCACACAGAAAAAAGTCCTTTATGCCATTAAATGTATTATGAGTTATGGAAAAAAAAGAACAGTTAGTTAAAAGTTTTGGCAAAATGATTTATGTGTTTTTAACACATAATGAGATGAGCCGTGGATCTGACAATGCGCTTCGCACTAAAGAGACGGTGCCAGTTTTAGTCTATATTTCTTAACCCCTTAACCTCCACCTGCACTGAGCACATTTTCTCCAGTTTAGCTTTACCCAAATCTAAAAGCTTAAAGACACTATACAGAGTTTAAACATATAAACAATATGAAGTATTGTCCTCCCCTTATATGTTCCAACAATGTCCTAATGTGTAGAATGAGCCCAGTCCTAACTGCCGCTGTCACTCAAAAAGGTGTTAATTCTGGTCCGAATGGCCGCCATGCACCAGCTTTATATAGAGACTGCAGTTACACGTAAGACCTGTGGTGGCAGTAGTGAGTATATTGAGTGTATTGCGTTTGCCTGACGAAGGCCACCTGTTTCAGACAAGAGATGTGCGAAGTAAACCGTCTTTAAGTGGTGAGTATATAAAAAGAACAAACTTGCATCTCGTCCCTTTAAAGAAAAAGCATCGAAATAGCGATGAAAATGAGGATGAAAACGGAGCAAAAAAGCGACAATCATGCCGGAAAGCAACAAAAACCAACACAAACATGAGCAAAAATCGCCAAAAACAAAGACGGAAAAGAGATGAAAACACGACAAAGCAATGAAAAAAGCCACGAGAACGGACAACAATATTTGACGAAAACACACCGAAAAACCCAACAACAAAAATGTTACGAAAAAGCGACAAAAAAACACACAAACTTGACAAAAATGTGACAAAAACACTTTTGCATGTCTCGGCTTTCAAGAGATGAAACTGGAGAAACTGGAACTGGAGGAGAAAACGTGCTCGGTCCAGGTGGAGGTTAAGGGGTTTATATTTAACCTCCGTGGCGCTTGTCATTCGTGCGTGTGTGTGTGTGCGTGTGTGTGTGTGTGTGCGTGTGCGTGTGTGTGTGTGTGCGCACCCAGACAGAGCGCATGTGTGTCATCATCCTTGGAAAAAAACACATGGCTTTGTAAAGGTTTCTCCAGCAGATGACCAGTAAACGATTATAACTTATTTTTATTCCAAAACCAACTGGTTATTTTTCTTTTATATCGCGGGTCCTGCGCCGTGAACCGGACCGTGAACTAGCACAAAGCCGTCCAGCATCATGAAAAGAAAAATGCGAGAGCTTTTAAAGTCACTATAACAAAGCCCATGGTCTAATACTTCCAAATGTCATTCAAATGTTTTTTTTTTTCTTTTTTTTTTTGCGGCCTGGAGCTTTGATTCCCCAGTTTGATATTGTCATCATGTCGACAGTAGTCATGGAGGTGTTCAGAAGCGCTCGCCCTCGTGCCTGATCAAAGCGGGACATGAGGCTTATTTCTCCAACCAGAGCCACTGAAACGGGCCGCGTGATTCACTGTCAAAACAAATGTCACGTAATCCCCCCCAAAAAAAAAGACAAATACAAGTGGCACAAACGAGATTAAAAATCCCACAAAGTGATGCGCGTTGATTAAAAGTAAGTGGGGAATTTAAGGTTCGAGAGCTGACGGACGCAGCGCTGGAAAATGCCTCGACTTTCTTTGATACTTCTTTGGCTTTTAACTTTTCTTGAGAGAGAAATCGCCTGAATCTGGTGTCGTACCTAGATTTTGTATTATCCGGGATCACTTATAACATTTAACAAACATATCTGCTACAAAGTCACTCTCCTCCCGTCTGAAACACAATCTGCCGAGAGTTTTATAACTGAGTAAATGGATTCTTGTTTGACAGCAGCCATAAGGCCACCAGACTTTCCTTGTGTTTTTTTTTTCATTTTATTTTTTCATAACTATACGGTGCATTCAAATTCGAAAGAGACGCGCCTCCGCTTGACGCCCTTATTCTTGATATTTCTGTCATCTAAACATATTGAGGAACCTAACTGTGCACCTCATTAAAGTGAATATATATCAGCCACTGTCTGTCTCCCGCCGGCGAGGCCCGGCGTGCACAATGACAAAAGTACGACTTTCAAACAACGGCAAAGAAATCACACCCACCGCGGCGCGCTGGAGTCGGGGGCTCAGGTGGAATCCTAATGACTGCGCTGGAGGGCGTACGGAGCCGCGGTGTATCGGGAAGTTAAAGAGCGGGATCATGGCACCGCAAGCTGTTGTTATCGTAAGCATTTGGTCGTGTGCTTTCGATTTGATGATAAAGTACAGTAAATTGCACTTTTTCAGTGAGTTACATGAAAGAGAAACCATATTTTTCGTAATATGGGGCTTTTAACCTCTTAACCCCCACCTGAACCGAGCACGTTTTCCTCCAGTTCGGCTTTACCCCAAACCGAAACGCAACAAAACAAGGGACATAAGAGCGACAAAAATGTGCCAGAAAACAACAATAACCAGTGTTGCCACAGATTACTTGAAAAAGTAATACATTACTGATTACTCCTTACTTTACTGATTACTTGATTTTAAAAGTAAAGTTAGATTACAAGTTACTTTATTAGTTACATTCAGCCACAACATCTCCACCTTTTACCAACGCTCAATTTAATGGAAGTGCATTTTAACAGTAACATCAACAAAGCTGAGGCAGACTAAGAAAAGTGACGTATTTCCACGCAAAAAAGAAAAATAACATTTTTTTTTTTGCAAAGGAAAATGACCAAATAGTAACTTAGTGATTTGAAAAAGTAACTTAAATCTGATTACTTGTTTGGAAATAGTAACACGTTAGATTACTAGTTACTGAAAAAAAAGTTATCAGATTAAAGTCATCCGTTACTAAGTAATTCGTTACTGGCATCACTGACAAAAACAAAATAGAAAGAAATACACAACGAAAAAGCAACAAATAAAGCAGTGAAAAAAGCAACAAAAGCGCAAAAAGAATAACACAACAAAAAAGTGACAAAAAACAGACAAAAAGCAGCGAAAAAAGGGATGAAAAAGACAACAACACAACAACAAAAAAGACAAAAAAAACACTTTAAATAATATATGACAAAAACGCGGCGACAAAAAAGTTACGATCAGTTTTGTAGGCCTTAGCTTTCAAATGAGGCGTTACACTGTCGCTCTCCTCCCAGTCGAGAAGCTTTTAGATTAGGCCTACAAAACTGATCGTAAGTTTTTTTATTTCGTCAAGTTTTTTTTTTTTCACATTTTTGAAGCGTTTTTTTGTTGTTGCTTTTTTTTTTTGTCACGTTGTGTTTTCATCCTCGTTTTTTTCTTCTTTTTTTACTTTTTTTTTTTACTTTTTTGACGTTGTTTTCAAGAAGCTTTTAAATTTGGGGAAATGCCAAACTGGAGGAAAAATGAATGTGCTCTGTTATTGTGGGGGTTGAGAGGTTAAGAACATTTAAAAAGGAAATTCTTCAGAAGTTGCAAGTCGGTACAGGAGTTTTCAAGGTTTTTAAAAAGTCTAAACATCTTATTCTTTTCTTTAATCAATTTTTTTCTTTTCTCTCATATTCCCCCTTAAAACTTTTACCGCCCCACTTACTTCCAAAATTTTTTCAAACGCTTCCCAAATTTACCCCGGCCCGACTTCAAATGATTTTTCTTTCTATACCCATTTTGTTACGTACAGGAGATTGAAAACGAGACCTTTGAGATCTTGTTATTGCTGGTTGCGTTTGTTGTTGTCGTGTTATATTTATTTATTTAGATGTTTTTTTTTCTGTGTTTTGTTTTTTTCGAGACGTGTGGCATGGGGGTGGGGGGTGGGTTGGATGGAGGGAACGGGTGAAAAAAAAAAAAAATTTTGTTATACACGATGTAACATGAATAATCCTTTTCCTTCACATGTGTATAAAAAGTAATACAAAAAATAAAAAATCTAAACATCAGCACTGCTTTTTTTTTTTTGTTCTTTTTTTGTGTGTCTCAAATCTCATTCTGTGCTCCTTGACAAAATATGAACAGTTTCTTTCTGTAAGCAATTTTCTGTTCGATTCCCACCTGGACGGGGCCTCTCTGTGTGGAGTTTGCATGTTCTCCCCGTGTCTGCGTAGGTTCCCTCCGGGTACTCCGGTTTCCCCTACCACTAAAAAAACATGTACAATAGGCCCGGGGACTGCAGGTGGAAATCAGCACAAGTGCTATAACCTGGTACAATGCATCTCTCCTTTCTGAGGCTAATGTAGATTGTACACTGTCCCTGTTCAATAATAAATGAATAAATAATAAAATAAGTGACGCGTTCCTCCTGTTGGCCCCCACCCGCACGCGCACATTTATATAAGTGGTTTAAAAGTTGAACCGGGTCCAAAACGAGACCCACAGGCTGCTATTCTAAGCCGCGCGGGCCGGTGATGAATCGGGTTGACTGCGGGAGAAAAAGTCCTGGGTATTCTTCACGCTGATAAATAATGCAGCGCCAACGCGAAGGACTCGGCGAATGTTTTATTCAGGCGCAAAAGACAAAGGGTTTTTAATTGGGAATGAGTTTTCGACGCAAAAGTAACGTATGCCGGCACACTTTAGAGGGATAATCGCGGCGGAGAGGATCACTGAAAGAAAGTGCGGACTTAGTCAAACGCGAGGAGATAAAACGTTAAAAAAACCTTGACGATGCTAATCCATATGAAATAATTATCGCATTCATTATCAGCCTCTGGTAATTAGAGTGAGGTCACAGTTTAGTGCTTTTGGCTTGGATGTTTAGGATTCACTGTGGTCAAGATAAAGCCTATTTCTAGAAGGATATTTAACATTTGCACATTCTCTAGTGTAGGGGTCAAACTTTTTAGGCCATGACCCAAAAAGTTTGGGTCACACAACTAATATTCTGTTTTCAAACAAAAATGCATCACATTACATTAAGGCGAGACACTGCAGGTGAATAGAAAAAAAAAAAAAAAAAAGTAGAGATATCAATTTGGAACTTTTGCTGAACATTACTTATATAAATATGAATTGCAATTTTTCTGTAATTGTTTGTTTTCATATAAAATTAAAGCATTTTGTGCATGAAAATGGCCAAAATTGGTGATATTTTGGGCAACGAAATCTAAATAATGCATTGATCCATTAAAATGTATTGTTTTATTTTATTGACATCTAAGTTACTAAGATGTTTTCAGAGGGGATTTTGGATCATTTCGTTTAGTTTTTCAATAAACTAATCGTAAGGGAAAAAATCTATAAAAACTCAAATTCCGCCTTGTTTTTTTTTTAATTCAAAGCTGTATAAATCAGGCTAGGAATTAGATATTAAAAAATCCCTCTGGTAAATGTTTTTTCAATTTTTATACTATTTTTTTACTGACATGAAAACTAAGATGTAAAGGGAGGAAACTAGATAAAAATCTCCACTTCGACCACTGCGTGAAAAATCAATACTTTTACCTGCCGTGTCTCGCCTTAAAAGGAATGGCGGCCTTACAATTCACTTGCGTCCACAACAATCTCCTTTGCTCCAGGCCTGGAGAGCTCTGTCATGCTAATGAGGCGGAATCTCAGCCCAGGACAGATCGATAGGCAGGTAATTAGCAGTGATCAGCTGGGATTAGGGTAGTGAGGTTGTGAGTTAGGTCGTTAGGACTTAGTACTACACACACTTATAACTACAACGATGTTTACCCTCAGGTGAGAGTAGCTGTTCATAGAGGGGAGGGACTGAGCCAAGCGAAACTCCTCCCTGTGGTCTATATTAGGTCTGCGCCTGAGCTGGAACTTTAGTGTCGCTGACGAAGCCTTTTGGATGAGAGGCGAAACGTTTGACGCTTCAACTACAGAGTACAGAAGATGACTCAAGAACCTTCATTGAAGATCAAATTCAGTGTCAATGAAATTTACCAAGCTGTTCCATGTTTTCCCTATTTAAATACAGTTATGTGAGCCTTTACACAAAATCAAACATGCCAATTTTCTAAGCGGATAAAAAGGGGCACTATATACAGTATGTAAGGCGTAATAATGCCTTAGGAGCACTTCGAAGTCTTTTATTCCACCAGCCTATCAGGACGCTGAACTCTCTCCCTTCCCTGCCCTCCCCGTGCTAATCTAAGTGAAACCTATAACATTTCATCCCTAAGTGTTGCGAAAAAGTGAACCAAAAAAGGGGAAAATAAATTGTCTGCTCTTTTAATAAACACAGTGGCTCAGTTTGAGGTTTCCGAAAGAGCGCTCCGAAACCCCTAAACGTGAATTCCTCCGCGCCGGATGACTGTCTCCTAAGTGCATGAGATATTTCAGCTATTTGTTCAGGCAGTTCAGGAATGCCCCCGCTTCTCCGTCATCGCTCGACGTTCAGAGAGACATCCCGCGACGGCAGCTGCTCCGATCGGCTCATGCCTCCCGTGTGATATCACTCTCCCCTTCACTTCCACAGCGACCGACCGTGAGCCTGGAGATACGGTCTGGTGACTTCTGATGTGTTCGCCGTCAGCACTCTTGTATACGGCGCACTCAGGCAGATGGAATGATACTCCTTTATAGCTCGCGGTTTGAAGTGTGCCGCCATACAACGTGGATACCTGAATCATAAATTGGATCAAGACGTTATTCATTTCCCAGAATGTAGAGTAGATGTGAGATTTCGCATGAATCACTAATTGGATTTTTGCTGGATCGCATGTTTGTGTGAATGCAAACGTAATCGGGCACTAAAGGGTTTGAACTGGAGATGTTGGAGTAAACGATACCGTATGTCTACAGCGGTTCAAGTGACGTGATCCTCATCCAATCTTTAGCAGTATTTTTAAAAGATGCTCAGCGAAACATTCTGACCCATGGCATCGTCTAATGCTTCGTGTAACCTTTTGAATCCATTTACCTTCTATGTATAGTACCATTACTACATTCTCCCTGACTGTAGGAGCTTGGAATTGCCTCCATGGTGCACTTGCCTTGGGCTAGATACCCGATGGTAAAAGAAGCAACTACTGAACTACTACTACTATGGTGGGAGCACTGGGTGAGCGCTATGTCCATGGGTGTGTCTTAGGAGCTGATGGAGGGTATGAATGACAAATTATATCGTAAAGTTTATACCAATTTGGTCTCTGAAACTCTCAACCCCCACCTGAGCTGACAACATTTTCTCCAGTTTGACCAAACCTAAAAGCTTCTTTAACAAAGCGTCCAAAAAACAACAACAATAAGCATCAAAAACAACAAAAAGTGCCAAAAACACAACTTAAAAAGTGACGAAAAAGCAACAACAAAAAAACAGTGACAAAAACATGTCGGAAAACAATACCACAACATAAAAGTGAAAAAAACACGTCAAAAAAAGTGACGAAAAAAAAAAAAAAAAATACAAAAACAAGATTAAAATGTGACATAAACGCAGTAGTTTTGTAGGTCTTAGCTTTCAAATGAGGCGTTACTCTGGCCTATAGGCTGTAACCTTTTAGATTTAGGTAACACTAAGCAGGAGAAAAAATGTGCTCAGTTTAAGCAGTAACTAAGTAACTCTTGCCCCTAGAGGCCATAAGCGCCACTGCAGGTGTCGTAGCATGTTGTGTTTTTTTCCTCATTAATTGTCCGTGAGAGTAAATACTACGCTGACAGAAAAGGCCAAGGGAGAGAGGGACTTTGTACATCCAATTACACAATGGAGATATATTTTTTGCACTCAAACTAGGCTGTAAATACTGCTTAAGTGGCGTTAGCACGCAATTAGCTTTACAAAAAGGATTTATTAAGGTAAACAAGTTACTTAGTACTGCTTTAAGGCGGGGGTTACCTGGTTAACATATAAACTTTAACCTGGAAACCAAAAAAAACAACAACTAATCTTTAGAATAACACTTTGAATTATTGCACTGATTCAACGTTTTTTTTCTCCATAGGTTTATATGGGAAATTGAAAATGGGACATTTCAAGGGCCATTTTCTCAAAAAGCCTTTTTCTCCCATTGGTTGAACAATATCTCCATTTTAATAGATCCTAAAGACTTCACATTTTCCAGCCTTGGACTTGTCAATATTTTTGAAGGGTTTTCCAGAGGGACTTGTCAGCGTCTAATTCTTAACCTGATTTATTGAGTTTTGAATAATAATAATAATAATAAAAATACAGATGTTTCCACTAATAAACAGTTTATTTAAAAACTAAACAAGATCCCCACTGAAGAAGTCTTTGTATGACAAAATGAAACCATACATTTAAACCTGTCTTGATTAAGTCATTTTTAGCCATAACATTCCTTATATTTATAAGAAAACATAACATTACAGAAAACTTGCAAAAAACAATTATGTCAGTGATCTACAGCAAAAGTTTCAAATTGAATTAAAAAAGTTTCCCTATTCACCTACAGTGTCTCGCCTTAAGCATCTAGAAAAACAACATATAAGACAAATGTGTTATTCATGCAACTACGACTTCAACAACTGTTTCAGCTACCAGAAAAACACTTAAGATCTATCCAAAACATGTAGCCTGTCAACTTTTGTATTTTTTCTTCCAGGCAAAGAAACCACCAGCGGCTTTGTATCCACACAACGCGTTCATCTCTTCCTTTTCTTTTCCATCCTTCTTCCAAATCCCGCTGAGGAGTGTTATATGGGTGTTACTCAAGGTGTAGAAGGTAATGAGCAAAAACAGGACATTAGCCACAGAAGGAAAATCAACACTAAGAGCCCTCATCTGACACTCCCCCCCCCCCCCCAATCCGAGAGTGGCAGCATGTCCACAAGATGAATGCTAAGGCTTGGCTAATGGCCACGTTTGTGTCACGCTTATGTTTTTTTTTTTTTTGTGCAATACTGCAAAATAACAGTTATGAAGAAGTACACACATACAGTTACACCGTGCTCACATTTTGGCGACTGGTCGTCAATGTATAGCAATGGTTGAAAGGTTTAGCCTTCAAAACGTAGAAAATATCTATTTAAAGTCTGGTTTGGCCCTGATTTTATCCTTGATCTAGACCTGGTGGTACATGTTTTTGCAGCTGAACAGGTTCAGCTCACTTTGATCCATAAATCAGTGCTGCAGAACCCAACACACACTGTAAGGTTATGAATGCGAACCATCGATGCACTCTTTTCTTTTCGCCCGCTGTCCTGGTTTGACGATAAACCAACATGGGAAAGATAATTGTTTTTCCTTGTTCGTAATGGTCGAACTCTTTCAATTCGGTATGGCAAGGGTATGGGTTACCATCACTTGGCGAGGGCATATGCAAATGTCCCGCGCAGCCATGATCCAAACTGTGCCTTCCATGAATTATAAATACCTCAGTCTTTGGGCCTGACAGCTTGTTAAACTTTGAGAGTGTTGCCACCACTGTCAGGGCAGAGAGAGTTTCGGACACTGAGCAAGAAGCGTGAGGAGGTGAAAAGAATGAATTTCAATGAGGCATGTCCATCGTGTCGAGTTGCTCTAATTATGAGACTGAACTTCTCTTGGGTAACAAGGAGTAATTCTGTATTATGACGGCCTGGTTTTGGCAGGAATATCCATGATCAGGAAATTGTCCAAGTTGCCACAAGAAGAATAACGGTCACACTCTCTAACCCGTTGGGCTGCTATTACCTTTGATTATTGGATTTGTTCGGAAGCTTCTGGCACGTCACAAGATTCACTTTTGTCCAGTGTTGCGTTCGTTTGTCACCAAGAGCTTGTATTGATGATGGGGAAGTCAAAGGTCATCGGCTCATCCCAAAGGTTCCCAATGGGGGGTCAAGGTCGGGTCAGTCTATGTGTAGAAACAATGTCTTATGTTTCCTGAACCACTCTTCTACACTCTGAGCCCGGAGAATCCTTGCATTGTCATTTACAGTATCGAGCAAGATTAGTCCCAAATAAGTGTTGGGGTGAGAGGAAATACTGTATGCATGCAAGATAATGGTCCCAGATAGAGACCGACATTTTTTTACTAAAGCGGCAACCTGTGTTTCTTTCTTCAAGTGTAATTATCAAAACAATACAACGATCGCAGGTTCATCATAACACTTCAGAAAAAGGAAATTATGAGTGTATGTAGAGATGCTTTTACCCTGAAAATCCTTAACAAAGCAACACAAACAGGTGTTTGGATATCGAATACATTTCCCATGTAAAGCAGTACACTTTTAGATTTGGAGAGATGAGATCAGTGACTCGGTACACGATTTATCCCTGAGTTTCTAGGTCTGCAGCATCACCCTTGAAAGGTATCGGATTATTACCGTGGTTGAAATTCTGACAATGTACAAGCCCCACACTAGTTTTGAAAGTCATACATTCTAATAGCAGATGGATAACCAGTCTGACTTGGTCTGGTCTGGCGTATTCAGTGGCATGCAACATTAATAATAGCAGTAAATAAAAGCTGCCTGTGAAACTTTATGAGGCCAAACATGGATCTTTCTAGTGGGTGCTTACAGTATATTGCAACAGAATCAATACAAGCCCAAGAACACACTATACACACACAAGTGCACCACGTACTAAGGCAATGGTTCACAACTTGTCTTTGTGTGTTCCAAGACTTAAAGTGCCTGCCACACATTAGACACAACTTTGCTAAAACATAGTCAACGCAATGATGTTTAAGATTTAGCTAAATATTTTACCCAGCGTTCTTTAGTTTGACCATTTTTGTGATGTTTGTAGTTTAACCTCCTTATTGGACGCTGACATGAAGTGACATAGAAAGAGGCAAACAATTTTACGCTGTTGCCGTGCCGACCATGTTATGTCATGGAAAAATGTGAGTCCAACTGTTATTGAACTTTACCTTTATCTATGTCATTTCCTGTCAGTAGCTTAAAAAATAAAAATAACGTATATTTCTAATATCTCTTCATTAAAATGGCTGCTTTATTGAAATAAAATTACAATTATTACTTACAACAGATGTTATCCATCTAAATACATTTTCATATGCACTTTAACCATGTTTTCAGGTGGTGTGGCTGTAAAAGCTTGACATTCACTGAAATGATATACTAAGTAGTAAACTAAGCTGAAGGTTATTTTTTTTAAGCCTCTTATGTTAACATTCATGACACCCACATTTCTACACCGATATCTTTGGAAACCTAATAAACTTCAGCACGTTATTTCAAAGCCCGTCCAAAACCTGGGAAGGGGTTCTCTGCTCCAGGGAGGGATACGATGCAGAGCCGTTGGAAGGAAGTGTGCGCGCGAAGGAAGAAAAAGTACTGGTCTACAAAATGGTTTCCCTCTCAGCTCCCTGGTGCCGCGGGAGACAAGCCGCAAAGTGTGAGACAAGCACTTTCATGCAAAGGAAAAACGCATAGGGTCCCGGGATATTATTAAAGTAACGTGCAGGGGCAGAGGCGTCCACATTCCTCAGTACTATCAGCAGCCGGTGGAATATTTATGCGGAGTATTGACTGCAGACTTTATCTATAATGCATGTGGTAAATAAATAATAGTCCACCTTGCTGCTCGGTCGTGGGCCTTTCCTATAGGGGAAATATTAGTGTTGAGTTTCAAAGAGAAATGATGCCTGTGCTTCCGCCGCAGACCCCGACATGTCACTTGTTCTTTATTTACTTTGGTTTGGCGTTGTCAGAGCAAAGGCCTTACGCTGCCAACTAACCCGGTTGTTGGCCCAATTCCTACTCTACACTCCTTCCTAAAAATGTATGGCTGTCGGTTTTCCGGAGACACTGCAAGAGCACAAACAAAAAGGGGGGAAAGGGAGATTGATCTAAAATATAACCTGACTAAAGCCAGACTGATATCACTGTGTAAAAATCATTGGCGTAATGGTACAGTGTAAGGCACCCCTAAACCAATCATCCGCTGTAAATTGAGGAGTCACTGACCTCTCCCTCCTCCGATGTCCCATCCGGACGCCACAGTAGCAGAGTCGCAGCGTCGTTCGATGTTGTGAAGTTGTGTCGTCGCATCCGAGGCAATGCTAGTTTATTTATAGCACAATTCATGCACAAGGCAATTCAAAGTGCTTCACCGTTGCATAAAATTATGAAGAAAGCGGATCAAATCAATCCATAAAACATCAACATGGAAGTGAATGAATTACGATGACAAGCAAGAGTGCAGATACAACACTTTCAGGTGTCATATATGCACAGGTAAAAATAACTCTCTGCCTGGATTTGAACATTGTCAGAGTTGAGGCCTGTCTCACATCCTCATGAAGACTGTTCCAGATTTGAGCTGCATGAAACTGAAACGCAGCCTCACCGTGTTTAGTCTTGACTCTGGGAACCACCAGGAGACCCCTCCCTGAAGTTCTCAGGGCCCGAGATGGTTCATACGGCTCTACCATGTCAGAGATGTACTTTGGTGCTAAACTATGAAAAGACTTGTACAGAAGCAGATTCTATTTTCTAGAGCGTAAATCCAGCAACTGTTGGCTTAAGGTCTACAACTGTAATGTCTGCAACTACCATAATGATGCTGGTAAGCGTCATTAGGGTGTGTGAGCGACTATCAGCATTGTTTTTAGCCCTGCTGTGCGCTGGGTTCAAAGGCTGACTACAACCGGATAGAGTCAAGCATCTGGGGTCTGGTTTGTTTGGCAAGCGTCACACGCCGTTACCCTGCTGTCCAGTCCGGATGTGCTTCAGCCGTGTTCGCATCAGATGCGCCATTAGGAGAGGCTCATATGGACTCAAATCTGCAGCTCACTATTATGCAGTGACACCGCATGAACAGGCAGCTCAACTTGGACTGCTTTGGTATAGGATATGCTGGTTGACTTTTGAACTGAACTTGTAGGGCGATAAATAGTTGTTTCATGTTGATAAAAACATGCCACTGCCCAGTCAATTTAACAAAGGTGTGTTTCCATATGCTGCGTTTTAAAGACTGTAGCAGCATGCCTCATGTTGTTCCATTGTCCCAGTGTTCTTAATTAGTACAGATAGAAATGCTCACAGTTGTCGGCAAATGTGGATGTGGATGAATTATAAAGATCTCGCGACAGTCCAGCTTCCACCACAAGGTTAGTAAAAAAATAAGCCGTCATATATGAATTGTCACCTCTGACTTTCCGCTCAGAACTGTTGAAAAAAGCAGCACCACGTTTCTTCAACAACCCACCTGTCGGTCTGGAGTGGAGAATGACTTTTTTATCTCCAAGTCCTGCAGGACTTTTGGGACTAATTAATTAGACGTGTGCATGTGTCTGATGGCACCGGAGACAGCCCAGATAGTAAGGGCTAGACAGGAGCGAAAGCAGAGACAGGAGAGTGGAATGGCGGGACATCCCAGGAGAGGATAGGCTGAATAATGACACACGCCTCGCCAGCTTCTCCCACTGTTGTTTTCCTCAAAGGTTTATGGGCCGGAGCAAAGGGATTTTTTTCCTTTAGCCAGGTTTCTGTATTGCATCGCTGATTTGTCAACAGACCTGCATAACTCGGACATGGTTTAGTCCCAATTCAGTCCAGGTAGAGTTTTCTGTACTAGCTTATGGTTTGGACCTGGTGTTTAATTGGTTCATTCGTAGTTTGCGTGGGTTAGTCCTAGTTTAATCCGGGTCAGGTTCCATTAGTCTCGGTCTGGTGTGTCTTTATTCTGGAATGAAACATGTTTTAATCCACCTTTTTTCCAGACTTAAGCCGTTTTAGACTTGATTTGTTCTGGTTAAGGGATTTTGTCCTTGACACCTGGATCAAACCTGGTTCATGTTTGGCCTAAACCTCATGTAGTCCTTGATACATTATCATCGTAGCCCATCAACAGACCTGGGCAGGTTCAACTCAATAATAATAATAATAATAATGCATCGGTTTTATACAGCGCTTTTTTGGGCACTCAAAGAAGCTTCACATTGCACTATTAATTCACTCCATACTCAGTGGTGGTAAGATATTATTGTAGACACAGCTGCCCTGGGGTAGACTGACGGAAGCGAGACAACCAGTCTGCGCCACCAACCAACCACTCATTCATTACATTCGCCAAGCTTTGTTACCAAACAGTCTCCCATCGAAGTACCGACCAGGTCCTTCCCTGCTTAGCTTCCAAGGTCTGACGGGATCGGGCAGAGCGAAGGTGGTCTGCCCACAAAAAAACTCATGCTATGAATATCTGAACATCAATCGACTACATGGTACAGTATCATGAAGAATGTGCATGTTTGTTTTGTATACTTTATTGTCCCCGTAGGGAAATTTGTCCTCTGCATTTGATTCATCCTTCGATGCCACCGGAGCAACTCGTAAGGAGCAGTGGACGACGGCCGTGCCGCGCCCGGGGACCCATCTCCCGATGTGGAGCCAGGCTGATGCATGTCCCACATAAAGTACACATACCAGAATGAGGAGCTTTTATGTACACATGTTTATCAAATCTTTACGCTTGAGTTTAGTGCAATACTTGTAGACTCAAAACCTATTGATCAGAATCATTTTTATTGCCATGGTTTGAGAACAGGTTCACAAACTAGGATTTTTTTCTCAGTGCTTACGTGCAACATACAGTAACACATACAACATATAACATAGAATCTAGATTAAAAAAATAAGCTATAAAACTTTAAACTATAAGGCTATAGGGGGCATGCATATGAGTATTAGATAAATACGATAAAAAATAAAAGGTAAAATATGGTAAGACGACAACAATTGACATAGAACAGCAGCGTTCTATGTCAACATTTACAGATGTGTGAAGTGATCATCTAAAACCTGTGTCAGCAACACCATCTCTTTATAGTAAGAATCTAATCTAATTGATCTACAAAGGAACTTGTCTGATAGCAATAATAGTAACAAGAAAAAAAAAAGAAGAAAGAAAAAGAAAATGAGCAGGATATGAACTAACATTGGTATAATATACACATTACACACATTTACATGATACAGGCTATTTAAGTAACATAGATGACAGTAAACACAGGGGTGCAGTGCAATACACATATCACAAAGGGGGTGAGCAGTACAGATGTATGGAATCATAATACAATCACGTTATACAATCCGATATAACAGAATTCTTGAGGCGCCTCTCACAACTTGTCTTTTCAGCTTTTCCTCACCACACCTCCCTCCATGGCACACACCGACAAAGTTTGTTGAAAAAAAAAAAAAACTTCTTACCTTATGGGAAGACTTATCCTGCTCCAGAGAGTACCACTAAACCTTGCTAAACCTCTCATCCAGATTTAGTTCTGATTCAGTCTGGTGTATAGCTCTGCTTTATGACCTGTATATTCAGAGCCGGTTTAGCCATTAAACACAGCACTCTTGACCCCCTGAAACCTCCACACTGCCGTGCCTTCGACCACAAAGCCATTACCGCTGCAAAGATACAAATGAGCGTGATCCGAAATCACAGTTGGGTAGAGTCGGCGAGGAGCATTACTTATCTCGGGATCAATTTTGCGTGTGATTAAACACAGTTAACTAATTACTCTGACAGCATGACTTACGATCACGAGGAGATGATATGAATTACCAATGTACGAGTGGGAGAAAAAGGGGCCTGTGGGTGATTTATCTAAAGCGAGATCATTCGAGAGAGTGGAAAAATTGTATTAGCAGACACCACACATATTAACACTCAGCTAATGAACATCGGCGAGATATCCGTCAATGCTACTGGGTAAATGTAGCATGGCGATGGAAAATCCAGGACTATCAATGGTCATTTGAGATAAAATGGACCATTCAGGATTTCTGGGGGGGTGGGGGAAATCTTAAGAAAATGAAGATTGCGCACGGAAAGTAATTTGATGGGTGTAATTACTGGAAGAAGGCAGAGCTTTGTCGAACAGACACAGAAACGCTTCACGGTCCATTAGCAAAATCACCGGCGAGGCGTCACAGTAATTGTTAAAATGATGGTTAGAGTCATGCTTCGCCATGCCAAGACTGTTTTAGTCATTATTATTCATTATTTAGGCCAAACTAAATAGTTCTGATTCAGCAGACGACCACATTGTGCCTGGTTAGCTGCACTGAATGTGTCTAAAACGAAGGGCTTTGAATACAGGCCTGTCATGTTGTTGTCGAGTGTTTTAGTTTTATTTATTTATGCATTTATTTTTTATGGTTTAGTGGTAGGATTCATCAGGAAATGATTAATGAAGTACTGTATACTGTGAAATGTGTTAACCAACATACTTGAACTAAGCCAAATTACAGAAGTCACGTGAATGTATTTGGAGAAGCCGTCCACAGGAGGTCTTCACAAAGTGTTCTGGTTGCTATGAGTTTCTTTTGATATACTGCATGTTTCACTACATATGAACATGCCATTCCTCATTTGAAACCTTCAGAACTCATGAGGCCTCTGGAGGCCTCACTATGAATAATGAGGGCTTTTTTGGAGATTTCTGCTGGGGAGTAGGAAAGAGTCCATTTGTTTCTTATCACAATAGCAATCCTGTGTGGAGCTGTTTTATTGTATTTCTGATTGTAAATTTGTCTTGAGAACCAAAGGAACAAACAACATCAAGTAAACAGTGAATGAAACAGGGATCTCTCACCAGCCCTTTCCAAGTCGCTCGCCAAAGGCTTTCCACATTTCTACATTTGCTTGATGAGTCACATTAAACAAGATTTCTTATTGTTCTGAACATATTGAACCATGTAGACTGCAAATTATTAGAAGAAGAAAAAGAAGAAGCAGAGCTGTATTTGTAACAGACATAGTCACAAAGCGCTTTACACATTACCTTGCCAGCAAGCTGAATTCTCGCGGTATTTGTAATTGTAATTTGGTGGTGGTGACTTCAGTTTCTCCTGTGGGAGACTGACAGAAGCTGCACACATGTGCGCCAACTGTCCCTCTGACCACCATCATTCATTCACTCACTCACTCGCATCATGCATGCTGCTGGACTACCGTGCTGCCCAGTAAAGAATAAACAATAGATTCAAGTTATTTTCTTCAATTGTGATGAAATATCCTCTGTTCTGCACCTTAGTCATGTGCCAGCGAAGTGTAAGTAACTCTTTGCTATTGGTTTTACTTTACTCATCGAGTAAAAAAGTTTGCCCACGGTTAAAAAAAATGTCTTTGTAATTGTTGATGTGTCCAGATTAACATTGTTATCATAAGAACCATTTTTTTGGTATTTTTTTAATTTTGCATACAGTACCTTTAAAATAATTTTAATTGCACAGACGTGTACAGTATACAGTAATAAAAACAAGGGAAAAAGAACTACAGCACAATGCTAAATGTAGATTTTCCCGATGCTTTCAGTAGATTGGTTCAGGGCGATGCTCTTTAACGGTGCTTTTGAATGCTTTCATGCTACAGCTTCATTCCACGGAGCATCCCTGCACATTGATTTTTACTTACAGCCATTGCCAAGGTCCCTGCAGTTTGTTCTTGAATGGAAAGTAATTGCTGCATTTATTAGATTCTCACTGGCTCCACACTTTGCGACTTCAGAGAGAAACATCCACTCTGACTGCCTTTGATATGCCCCATTTCCAAAAAACGCATTCAAACACAATGTAAACACGTAGCATTTATCAGCCGACACAGTGCGACTACAGCTCCGTCTCCCGGGAGCGGCTTTTAGGGCCACGCTTTCCCGTTGTTTACTTCCTCTGGCAGAGATCTATAGAGGGCTGAATTATTCATCACAGCGCTCATTAAATATTATTTGCAAAGCGGTACAATGACATTCAGAACGCATTATGAGCACAAAGATACCACACCGAGTTGCGAGGAAGTCCTTAGCATTTGGTGGGGTTTGGAAAAGATACTATTAGGGAAGTGACAGTTGCGAGTTGCTACAAGAGCAAGTCTTTTTTTTTTTTTCAACAGCAGTGCTAGCAGAGGGAACTGTAGACCCCTGGGTAAGTCAAAAATAACTACATTTACACATTACAATGAAATGGAAGACTCAAATTTCCATGGACTAGACTTTCTGTGTCATCAGAATGTGAATTTTAAATGTCTGGTAATGTTCTGCTTTGGATTATTTTCTGTTTTGCAACAAAAAGGGTTTCTCCTGGGTGGGTTGTTAGCCCTGCAGGATAGTCGGTTGCTGGGGCCACCTCAGCGAAACGACGCACTGGGGTCTTTTTTTTGTCTGGAACCTCCATTTCAGACACTGAAAATTCATCACGCATTATTCAAAGTGTTTTAAATGAAAAAAATCGCCTGTATACATATTTCCTCTCTGTCTGTTAAATGTTTAAGGCAAGGCAAGTTTATTTGTAGAGCACAATTCATACACAGGGCAATTCAAAGTGCTTCACAGTTGCATAAAATTACAAGAAAACAGATCAAATCAATCATTAAAACATCAACATAAAAATTAATCAATTACAGTAAAAGGCGAGAGTGCAGATTTAAATGTCTGAATGAATTGAATCTGAAAAATCTGAACATGTTTTCTGTATTGTTTCAACGGTCTAAACTGAGCGTGTAAAATTCGCAGTAGGAACACATTTTAAATATATATATGTTTTTCATTGCAAGTTTTACACTCTGAATGTAGACTATTGAATTGGACGTGTTAAAAAATAATACAGAAATATTTCAAATGTGAATTTTTCATTATGAATATAAAACATGTGTAATGACTGCAATTCGGTGACGATGTTATTTACACTTTTAAAGGATCTGTATCATGCTATTTTCGCAATTGAAAAGTAAACTATAGGCATTTATGTGATATATTGTACCTCTACCGCTATGGAGCAGTGTTAATTTCGTCGACTAAAATATTTAGTCTTAATTTTAGTCAAAGTGATATTTCTGACGACTAAAATTGGACTAAAACTAAATTAAAAGTTTTTCATGCGACTAAAACTATGACTAAAATGTCCATATATTTTAGTCGACTAAAATTAGACTAAATAAAAATGAAAAGGAGAGACTAAAATCATCCAAACTTCTATTGACAGTCTGAAAGAGCCTCATATCATGTAAATTCACTGCCAAAGGAACAGCTCTGAGCTTTGTTCATGAGGGAGCAGCTCCATGAAGCAGAGGACCTCGATTAAATATGATTATAATGAATATTATAAATACAAAATTTAGTCGACTAAATTGACTTGCAATTTTAGTCGACTAAATCTCGACTAAAATTGAAGATATTTTTTTGACTAAAACTCGACTAAAATTGAATTACATTTTCGTCAAAAGACTAAGACTAAAACTAAATTAAAATGTTTGTCAAAATTAACACCGCTATGGAGTATTCATTTTTGTGAGAAATATAAGTATTTTCTGGAGGTATTTTTCCAACCCGGAAGACGAGACGCTTGGATTCAATCAACTTCGCCCATGCAACAGCAGCAGTAGTAGTAAATATAAATATCGCAGAAATAAAGTGTTACTTCACAATGCAGTTATAAGGAGTTGACATCAGCAACACGCGTTTTGATTCACTTACTGCTGAGGCCTCTCCCTCGGTTATTGTTGTCCTTTGGGGAATCGCGCCGGTTATAAGAGTTAATCCACTTTGATTCTGGCCAAGGTTCGCCAAGCATCCATCGGTGAAGTGACACACATGGTTAGTCACCGAATCCCGGCGAGGGTAAATAAAGTCCTGGACCTCTCGCAGCCAAACGTGCATTTTCGCGGAGACATTATCGTTAGGTAAGAAAAAAAGGAAAAGGCGGTGTCCGGAGTACGGTATGAAAGGAGCTCACTTCTTCACAACTACGGCGCAAAAATGACATCTGTTCGGACGCTCAGGGGGTGCGTTTGTTTACGTTGGGCACTTCTGCTCTTGTGTGTTTGTTTCTATGTAAATAATGAAAAAGCTGTTTTATAAATTAAAATCACGCCGTAAGGCATTACATTACAGACGTCGGGCACTTCCTGGTTGGACGATCTGATGTAAAATGCGTCAGATGGTCCCAAGCCAGTCGTTTACCAGGAGAGGGCGGAGCAGCTGCATTCCTGAGAAAACACTCCTGGTGCAACAACCTCAAACAAATGAGACAATTCAAGCAATCAGGCTGTTCAAATCAAGGGAGTGTGCTTACAGCTTCCTCCAGCTCCTATTTGCTTCATTAAAATATTATTAAATACCAGGTCTGGTAAAGTAGCGAATGACTCATACATATATATCAATGGTGCTGCAGTGGAGAGTGTGACCAGCACTAAGTTCCTGGGTGTGCACATCACAGAGAACCTTTCCTGGAACATGCACACTACATCTCTGGTCAAGAAAAGTAATCAGCGTCTCTACTTTCTCCTCAAGTTAAGAAGAGCTAGAGTCCCAGCCTCTGTTATGTGCAACTTCTACAGAGGGACTATAGAGAGCATCCTGACCAGCTCCATCACTGTGTGGCTCTTCTACAGAGGGACTATAGAGAGCATCCTGACCAGCTCTATCACTGTGTGGTACTTCTACAGAGGGACTATAGAGAGCATCCTGACCAGCTCCATCACTGTGTGGTTCTTCTACAGAGGGACTATAGAGAGCATCCTGACCAGCTCCATCACTGTGAGGTTCTTCTACAGAGGGACTATAGAGAGCATCCTGACCAGCTCCATCACTGTGAGGTTCTTCTACAGAGGGACTATAGAGAGCATCCTGACCAGCTCCATCACTGTGTGGCACGGCGCCAGCACTGCCTCCTGCCGCAGGAGCCTCCAGCGCATCGTGAGAGCAGCGGAGAAGATCTGTGGAGCTCCTCTCCCTCCATTAAGGACATGTACTCCACCCGTCTCACCCGCAAAGCCGTCAGAATCACCAGGGACCCTACGCACCCATCACACAGTCTCTTCAGAGTAATGCCTTCAGGGAGGAGACTGCGGAATCTACAGGCCAGGTTCATACACAAGGCCATCGGGAAGCTGAACTCCCTGCCCTCCCTCCCACCCCTCTTCCCCCACCCCCCGCTCCACAATCAAGGATGAGAGAAATATAATTTCAAATCTGTCACATGGTTTGACAAATAAAACAATCTTGAATCTTGAATCCTGAATATATCGTGAGCATAAAAGCCACTGTTGTGTTAACTTTTCAAAAAACTTTCCATGAACTGTGAAATCCGCCCCCTTTGACATTAAACAGGGCTTTGCAAAACTTAATTAAAAAGTTTTTTTTTTACTTCAAACATTGCGCAAGCAAAAAAAAAAAATGTCCCCGATCCAAATTCATTCAAGCAGAAAAGGTGATTGCTGGAGCTGCAGTTGTTCAGTTCAGATGTGCTTGATTAATAACGCAGTCTGAGTCTCGAAAGTGATGGAGAGGGAAAAATAACAAAATTAAACACTATAGCTACGGGTGTGAAACAAACAGCGTGTGACCAAATAATTAGTGATCCACGCATGCAAATTCAGGCGCCTGCAAAAAAAACGTCAGCGAGGACTGGACCAAGTGGTCGATTAGAGTGCTAATTAATAAGACGGTCTGTTATGTTTCGCTCATGGAGGTTTTGCACGGCATGCACGTTTAAGCCCAAAGCGTATTAGCAGTACAATCTCATTATGAATTTTCAAGGGAAAAAAGGCACAGAACTAGTTTTAATCCTAATTATTAACTGATGGACTTTGCAATCCCATCTACTCATTATCAATACGCTGTTGTCCGTCTCTTCAAGAACACAATCATTAGAATTTAAAACGATTTTGGCAATGCATTTTAATTGTCAAGGACTCAGTGGATTTGGCAGTGATTCATGACAGCTGACGGAATGTTAATGAGACAAATGGCGCTGGTTACCGCCGTCAATCATTTCTCGATAACGCTTGGGAAAAATAATAAAAGCAGTAAAGGTTAAGGTGTGCTTTATATTCCCCTTTTAAATGTATGTATCCTCCATGGCTGACCCATAGTTCAAAGAGGTTTGGGGCAAAATGTCACGAGCAGTGGCCAGTGCAGCATCAGGCGAACCGTTTCCAGATATTTAGCTTAGGTCTTTGGTCTATATCGTTATCCTATCGATATCGAGATATGAACATTAAAGATATCAATATCGCAAAAGAAAAATATATCGTTATCGTATTTATATCGAGATGTGAACATTTATAATATTAAAATCGAAAAAGCAAGATATAAACTATATAGATTTTCATCAATAAAACTGCACTCTTTTGTATTATGATTTTATTTTTCACCTAACCCATAATTATATCGTATCGATATCGAGATATATGGCATAATATCGAGATATGAAATTGTGTCCATATCGTTCAGCCCTAGTCTGCACCTGTTGGTCTATTTGAGGGAACAAGAGCAACCTGGAGGAGACCCAGGGAAAAGAAGATGCAAAGTCCACACAGAAAAGACAGACTTCCTTTTAGATCTACTAAGTTATGATTATGATTCGGCTTCCCTGAATATACTACGTTTGTAGTGGAGGGATGTGAATTCAAATCTGAAAAAGAAAAAAGCCTTTATGAAAAACTGTGGTCCAGTTTGATAGAGTGGATATCTGTGCGGGATACAGTATGTACTATTGTTGTTCATTTTCCCTTTCTATAAAATGCTTAATATTTAAGGAATAGGCCACCGTTTTTACATACTGAGATATGTTCCTACCTCAGCTTAGACGAGTTGATGCACACCTGTCTGGTCTTTGTGCGTGCGCTCAGTAACACAAATGTTGTTAGCGTTTAGCCTCTCCCAGCATAGGTATAGCTCCAAACTGGGGTGAAGTTAGAAGCCACCAAGCTGTTCCACGGTTTCCCTATTTAAATACAGTTACGTGAGCCTTTACACGATCCAAGTCTAGTAACACAAAATTAAACATGTCGATTTTCTAAGTGGATAAAAAAGGGGCACTATAATGAAAGGCGTAATAATACCTTACTGCGCGGATGTCGAAGTGCTCCTATGCTATTATGCCTTACAATATATAGTACCCCTCTCTGTCAAAGCCTTGACTGTGGGGCTCAGGCGCCTTCCCTCAGCCACTGAATGTTTTGCTTTTGTGTGTCAGTATGGTGCAAGACAAAGGGTATTTTTCCCTCTTCTGTGGAAGCACGGACAGACTTGAATGGTAGGACAAGCGCCATGTCTCGAGTTCATGTCTCCGGGTCCCGATGGTAAATAAACTTCTTCTGCATAAGACATTCAGACTCCTGCCCATTATTCATCTATGCTCTCGGACGCCATTGTTAATTATTCAACAGTGAGAGTGCAGTTTTTGACGGCAGGGTCCTGTGTGTGCACATGAACTGAGGTAATCTTCGGGTGGAAACCATTTGGAATACTACTTGATGTGAACATGTTTAGTACATGTCTGTCACTGCATCGAACAGATCAGTTTGTGGATGCAAAACAACTTTCTCCAACTAAACTCAGACAAAACTGAGATCATTGTTTTTGGCCCACAGACACAAAGACAAAGAGTTATCAGTCACCTTGAGTCTCTCCCTCTAAAACTAAAAAATCAGGTTAGAAATCTAGGAGTGATGATGGACTCTGACCTGAACTTAAACAGCCACATCAAAGCAATAACATCATCAGCTTTTTACCATCTGAAAAACATTGAGATCAGAGGAATAGTGTCAAAACCAGACTTGGAGACACTCATCCATGCATTTGTCTCCAGCAGGTTAGACTACTGTAACGGCTGCTCACTGGCCTTTCTAAACGAGCTGTTAGAGCTGCAGAACATCCAGAACGCTGCTGCTCGAGTCCTGACAAGAACAAGGAAATACGACCATATTAGTCCAGTGCTCCGGTCTCTGCACTGGCTTCCTGTCACTCAGAGAATAGAATTTAAAACAGCTCTGCTTGTGTACAAGTCTTTTCATGGTTTAGCACCAAAGTACATCTCTGACATGTTAGAGCCGTATGAACCATCTCGGGCCCCGAGAACTTCAGGGAGGGGTCTCCTGGTGGTTCCCAGAGTCAGGACTAAACACGGTGAGGCTGCGTTTCAGTTTCATGCAGCTAAAATCTGGAACAGTCTTCATGAGGATGTGAGACAGGCCTCAACTCTGACAATGTTCAAATCCAGGCTGAAAACAGCTCTTTTTACCCAAGCATATGAAAACTGAAAGTATTTTATCTGCACTCTTGCCTTTTACTGTAATTGATTAATTTTATGTTAATGTTTTATTGATTGATTTGATCTGTTTTCTTGTAATTTTATGCAACTGTGAAGCACTTTGAATTGCCTTGTGTGTGAATTGTGCTCTACAAATAAACTCGCCTTGCCTAGTAAAACCGTTTGGACCCAAATGGATCTTCCTCAGGTCATGACCTCTGGCCTTTTGCAGTCTTTTTGGAGTAAGCTTTTTCATCATTCCCTGTTTACCGTAGCCTTGCACCTGGTGATGTGCGTGTGTTTTTGAACATGTTTGGTAATACAATGCTTTTGATTAATACAGTAACATTTGGTTCAGCAGTAATGTAGTTTTGATGGATTTTTGGTGTTGCCGTCTGTTCGACACTAGAACGTCTTCTAACTTGAATACTTGCAATGGTTTTCATATCTCGTTTGGATTGTTTGTCCCATATTCGCAGTGACAGACTGTTTCAAATATATCCACAACACATCTGTTTTTATGTTTACAACTCCCACGAACAAACACAGTTTTCCGTTCAATCATTAGCCCCAATTTCATTTACATTTTAAAAACTAAGCTAGGATCACCATATTCATCTTTTACACATTTCACATGTACTGTAGTTTAAAAATATCCTTATCGCCATCATTGCCGCGTTCCTATCCGCTCCCAATCAGGCCAGTAATCCTTCTCCGCATCTCAACAACCCACAGCAGATCAAGTAGCTTAAAATATGGCTCGTGGCATGAGGAGAACCTCTGCGCTCAGTTTATGTTCCTTTGAAGTCAATTTTGCCTTAGAGTTCCTGAAAAAGAAAAAAACCCAAAAACTTGCATATCCTGCCTTAATCTTTCAAGTGCGAGCGTCTCAGTCGTCGTACTATCATTTTCTAACAATCTCCGACAACTTCCTCTTTGGCGCTATACTCTTCTGACATTGAGCACCTTTTGGAGCCGAATTCTAAAAGTTGGCAAAAGTCATCTCGAGTTTGCCAAACGTACCCAGTGTGCAGTAATGGGCTGTATTGTATATGCGAGTGTTTGACTGACAGCTCTGAACGGCGTGTCATCTTTCGAAGCATCACCTTGAGCATTTCCTGTCTGACTTCCTCGCTCCGAAGTGTCCAAGGCAATGTCAGGATGATTAGGGCGACACGCTGATGGCACCTCTGAGTGAAAGCAGATATGGATGAGGTGCTGACAGGGGCACGGGGGGAGGCTGGCGGGCAGGCATAAACTTCAGACCAAGGGCGCTCCGTAAGGGGAGAGGGAGGACGACACAGGCCCGCCTTTGTCCACAGGAGCAAACTGTAATTTCATCTGGAGTGGATAAACCGGTAATGGCTTCAGACAATGGCTAAATGGCACACTGGCCCGGGAATGACCTGGGCTATTGTCTGTTGTTCTCTCTTCAATAGGCCGTGTGCAGAGAAGTTAATTAGACGCAATTATTTTCTTGTCTTCGATAGAAAATGGATCAGTCAAATCAAGGGTTATGTCATTTTTCCAAGCTCTTGTGTGGTCATACTGTAAAAGGTGGGAGACCCGGGGCAGACTTTTTTTTGTTTTGTTCTAGAGTTCGCTGCTCATCAACAGAAAATCCCACAAGAGTCAGACTCGCATTAAATGAAAGCTTGAACATTTGACTTGAAGTAGACCTCGCTTCCTTTTTTCTATCATATCGAGAAAAATAGTTATTAATCGTCAAATACCTCAAAATAGAGCTTGACAATGTGCCCCATGTTTTTGACGTTAACGTGAATTTTGCTTTTTGAGTTGAAAGGACAAAATAAGTTGTATGCTCTAGGCGGTGTAAAATGTACAAATTCACTATAATAACCCAAACATACGGCCTCTATAAAAGTTAATGTTAAAATAAAGTGATCATAAAAAAACCATATTGGATACAAAAAGGAAAAAAAAAAGTACCAGCATTTTTACTCCATGTGACAAATAACCCCCCAGTTGTTGTGACAAATAGCCCCGAGTGTCCACTTTAGCAACAACGTAAGCTAGCTAAAAAGTGGCTTTAGCATGTTAGCTCTAAACGGCTCAAATCAAAGCTCACGTCTCTGTCTTTCAGGTCAGTGTCTTTTGTTTATGGCACGAACAAAAGGAAAGCTCCTACTACAAAAATAACCCAGACATTAAAGTTTGGGATACAACATAAAAACGATTCAAATGTGTCCTCTCCTCAGTTTCTCAGTCCAAACGAGGAATTAATGAAAAAATAAATAGCTCAAGACTAGCATCATGTTAAAAAATCATAATGAATACTTTTTAGTTGTTTCATTTTTCTGGTGTTGCTTTTTGATACTAACCGTTAAAAAAAAAAAGAAGGAAAAAAACACTCTAGGTATTTACATCCAGTGTAATGTTTTTACCAGGATTCCACATCTTCCGCCTGTTCGCTCAGCTCCACTCCGCTTCACGCCGCCTCCGAATGGCTGCGACATCAACTCCCACTGTCTCCACTTCAGTCCGGCCCGGACGTCTCCGTTGGTGCTGCCAAGTGAACATGTAGAAAAGAACCTATCGGTAAAATTTTACTGTACGGGCCAGTAAGTCTGTGGTACTTACAGAAGTACTACGGACACACCGGCCCGTTCTGTAAAGTGTTACCAAACTATCCTTAAACACCTTAAAAATATGTCAGTTAGATGAACTTTTAACGGAGGAGAAAAATATCAATACCATGCACTCTAGCAACCTAAAAAACCATGGCATTTTCCTCACAAACCTTCAAAGCGTCAATAATGTGGGACAGCAGATGTAAATTACCAACACCTCACCGATTATATGCACTGTATTCTGTAAATGATGTCAGCCACATTCAGAGAGAGGCTTAGCTGACTAATCGCGTCTTCAGTTTCTCTGACCATGAGGGTCAATATCATTAACGCCCCACCCCAACCTCTCGTCCCCCGTTTGTTACCGCCAAAGGTGTCGTAATTCAAAACCCCCGTAGCAGCATGTCGCCGCCGTCGAAAGCGTCAATGACAAGTGCACCGGGTTCTGGGGGGATAACTACATAACCCGGGCTGCCCTACAACGCCCCCTTGATTATTATGATTCCCTTTATCTCCACATCTGTACACAGTTGCGCTGCTCCATTCCACTAATGACACACCACACGGCGTACGGAGAGAGAGAGAGACGGACAGCTTGCAGAGGAGAGGCTGATCCGTGAACCGCCGCTATGACCCCTATGCACCGTGTTCATACAAACTGCTGCATATTCAAGGCATCGAAATAATTAAGAACTTACACACGCCTAAACAAACCTTGGGAGTTGTTTAAGTCTATATTCAAATTATGTTTAAATTATTTATTGCTATGCATTTCCATATATCACTTAAAATATATATATTTTTGTTGTTGTTGTTGTTGTTGCCAAATATATAATACCTTCCCCTCGTTCCCCAATCGAACAGAAGTATTATTCAGAAACAGTTTTTATTTAATTGCCCACATCATTTGTATTCATTAGCAGTGCCGTGTAGGGGGGAAACATGAGGGGCAGCTGCTGAGTTGGCTACAGCACATTTGCACAACAATCCATTACTTCTGGTGCAATGGCGCCATTGTGCCTTTGGGCAGGACACGACCCTCTTGCTTGGCCTTAAAGATGATGCATAATTCACAGAGCATGACTGAACGCCGCGACGCCTTCCTGTGATCGTCATTTCAGTCGGCGCTGCCCCGAGTCGCCGCGTGGATCGAGGCGTCTGTCCGCTCACTTGGTCGTCTGCCACTCTCCACAGCTGCGGCTCTTTTCGATGCACTTTATGTTTTCCAAATGTCATAATTAGCCCCTAGACAGCTCTGTTTGCAGCATTTAATAACGTATCTTCTCTGTCATGGCTTTTCACCACTTTATGTACGTTTTACTTTTTTATTTCTCATTTGGTTTTGTTCAGCACTGGAGAGAGCTGATGTATATAAAATGATGTGCACAACTTTACAGAGAACCCACATAAATGCTGCCCCAGCACAAAGCATTACAGAGTTAAAAAGCAAGTGGCCCTACCTCTTCACTCAGAAAGGTCTTTACAACCGCTTTGAGCAACTTACCGATATTTCAGTGCTGCGTGCGTTGGAACTCTCCTTGAAAGAATGTGGAAAAGCAATCGTTGAATATTTAAAGATACAACCTACAAACAAGTTCTCAAGTTGAGTCCAGATGTTGAGATGCCATTTGTGGTCCTCCAGCTTCTGATGGCCCACTTTTCGGAGACCCTTTCTGGCTTAGTCCTTACAGCAAAGGTAATTATATTCATATTGATTATGAAACATACCATAAAAATCTAATACTAGGAAAATTATTTGATAATCAAAAATTTATATATATTTTTATTTTTTTTTCATCACAGGAATTCACAAACAACAATGAACTTAAGGAAACATTTCCCCTTCCAGCATCTGCTCGTCTGATACTGCTTGGTATGTATGTATTTGTAAACACACTTGATTACATTATTCAATTGCAATTACTCACTCTCTTTTTCATATTTCCTTCCTTCCATCTATCTATCTATCTATCTATCTATCTATCTATCTATCTGTCTATCTATCTATCTATCTATCTATCTATCTATCTATCTATCTATCTATCTATCTATCTGTCTATCTATCTATCTATCTATCTATCTATCTGTCTATCTATCTATCTATCTATCTATCTGTCTACCTTTTAGTGCAAACAATTGCCTTCAGGAGTTGAATGAAGATTTCCGAATGATGTTGACCTGATGACTAAATAGAGTCTGCCTGTGTGTAATCTAATGTCAGTTCAAATACTGTCCACAGAACAACTATTAGTCGTATACTGTACAAATCTGGCCTTTATGGCAGAGTGGCATTTTTAAAAGAAAACCATAAGAAGTCCCGTTTGCTGTTCACCAGAAGCCACATGGAGGCCACATGGTGACTTCTGGTAAACCGGAAACAAGACTTCTAATGGTTTTCTTTCAAAAATGCCTTGTTCCTGCCACTCTGCCCAATCATCCAGGGTCATCATAGGCTTCTTGTCTACAGCTGTGATCAGTGCATTTCATTTCACTTCACGATTGTGTGTTTTCCACAAAACTTCAATTAAATATATTTATGTTTATGGTACATAGCGTGGCGAAATGTCACGCTATTACATTTTGCATGACATTTTGCACGCAAACCCACTGTATCTGTCCTTCTGTCATTCCTTCACTCACTCACTCACTCACAAAGTCACTAACTCGTTTCAGGAGACAGTGGGGAAACTGCCTGGAGGGCAGGATTGTCTGAACTGGAATACAGCCCACATTCATTACCGGACTTGCTGCTGTCTTTTCATTATATTATAATTTGAATAAATATATTTAAATCAATAGATGCCATGCCTGTCTAAGCCAGTACTTTTATTTGCAGACGCTTCATTGGAATCAATCCCGAACGCGGGACCAAAAGAGGACGTGGGGAGGCTGTGTCGAAAGAAAAAACGGCAATGTGACCACTAAGAAATCCATAACAGTGAATCCTCATGTCTCTGCTCTCCTGAAGAACCTCATGGACTTGAGATTGTATTTAGTTTTTAGGTTTTAGGTTTACATTTTATGTCAGTGTTCAGTCAAACCATTTTACTTGTGTTGACCTTTTTTTTTTCTTCTTTTTTTTTTTTTTAGACCAGATTTTTCCATTTATATCAGAATCAATTTTATTGCTATTGTTTGAGAACGGGTTCCATGATATGGTATCCAGTTGTCCTGGTATTGTTTTGTTAAGATGGTACTAGAGGTTTAAGATAACCCCTGCTTTTGTATTATGCTGCGTTTGTCGTTAGCCGAGCAAAAAACAAGAGGTTTCAACTGTTTTTCCTAACTGAAATTAAAATTGTTAAAACAAAATAACATTTTTGTTAATTAAAGTTAAGCCAAAAGATCAAAAGTTGTGTGTGTTGTTTTTAATTCAATTTATAATAAATTATTAAATTAAACTTAAACTTTAAATAAAATGTATGGTGTAATAATAATACAACAACATTATTATGCAGTTTTGACATTATGTGATTTAACAGGAAAATACAGTTTATCAAAGAAATCACAAAGTCCTGATGTGATTCAGTGAAACAGCATTTAACCGTTACAGTAATGCCATGTTGAGCAAACGCTAAATGGCTGGAACCACGGCTGCCAGGTCTTTACCGTTTTTATACGAGGGAATTCTTTACAGTGATAGCAGTACAAGTCATAGGAAAGGTCGTGGCCCTTCAGTGATAAACATTTTGTATATTTCGGGAAGAATCGTCTCTTTGACTCCGCAGTCATAAACATACTGTATCCCTGTAAACACATTCTGCATTCATTCCTCTGTCATTTCTGGTGGAAGCCAATCTGTGCTTATGGCCCGTATCACACTTGCATACAGCCAAGGTACAGGTGTTTATACTTGCTGAAAAACACAATGACCGAAATCAAACATTTGAATATAACATAGGCAAACGTCCCAGACCAAGACGTGTTCACTCCTGATCCATTTTACATGCTTGCTTCGCCTTGAGTTACTCGTACAAGCCTTTCTGTATACGTGTTATTTTCTGTCGCCTTTCGCCTGCCCTCGCCTCCCCCTGTCCGCTGCCGCGCTCCGGACTCTCTGTGATAAATGGCCGTGCTGTGACCACCTGTCCTCATCTGAAGTTCATGTTTTGGGTCAGACTTAGTTCAAAGCACAAACAAGAACAACACAAGCAGTGCCGGGGTGTTACTGGTCAGACAGTGTGTATAGTATGAGTCTAAAGGAAGAGCGTGCATATACCTGCTGTGTGTCGCATTTTCCCTGCAAATTATAGTTCCCCAGCTCTGTGCGCCTCTGTTCACACCTAAACACACAGACAGCAAAGAGCCTCAAACATAAAAGGGACAACATTCTCTTCTAGCCCATGGATTATTATTAGTATGAGAACATTCAATTCAATTAAAAACTTCATTCATCCCTGAGGTGTAGTTTCAAAAGCAAGTAAAGCAGCAAGAGGTCTCATAAATAAGATGAAATTTGGGGAAAGTTGAGTAGATAAGCTGCATTTCCAGCTTGACAGGAAGAACACATTTGCTTGTGCTTTTGAGTGCTCAGAAGTCGCAAATCTCCTGCTTAGTGTCATCTGGGGCTTAAGGCAGATTTCAGAGCAGGGGGAATGTTGTTGTTGTTGTTGTTGTTTATAGGCTTTTAACGACACACACTGAGCGATTCCAGCGTCAACTCAGACGTTTCTTACGTGTCTCGGCATTTCACTGACAATGAGCAAAACAAAAAGCAAAGCCGCGAACTCCAAAGTATAAGGGCACTGTTTGTAATTGGTTTGATGAAGAATTAAAAATACCGACGCCGAACCACTTGAACGTAACTCGGGCGCCCCTGGGGACGGGACGACACTTTTACTGCGTTCCAGGGGAGGTTGGCTATTTCCCACTCTCACACCTACATCGGGGCGTTCCAGCTACATTTTTCGCAAAACTAAAATTGGAAATGGGTGCACTGCATTGGCAGATTATTATTCATATTTCATTGTGAGACTAGTATAGTGAGTTGCAAGTTCATTCGGAGTCACAGGGCATTTTTTTTATACTGAGATATTGAAAAAAAGGTCCCAGTTCCCGTTTGCCTGGAACGAACCATTATACACAGTGCTTCTTCTCAACCACGTTTCAAGGAGAGCAGTGTTGTTGTTTTTTTGGACGAAAATGCTTTTAGTTTGATTTTGTTTTCGGCCCACTGTGCGTTCGCTCGTCCACAGTCTGACCGCTCCGTTTTCTTTTTCGTTCAGCGCATCACAATAAGGCTTTCAACCCTCGCTTTTAGTGTAGGGTTAAAAGCTGTGTGTGCGTTAATGTTATACAAGCACTCAACTAAAAGGAACAGGCCGCCGTTTTTTACACTCTGAGATATGTTCTTACCTGAGCTTAGATGAGTTGATGCGTACCTGTCTGGTCTTTGTGTGACCAAAGATGTTGTTAGCAATTGGCCTCTCCCAACATTATTCCGATAGCTCCAAACGGGGGTGAAGTTGGAAGCGACCATGCTCTTCCATGGGCACAAAGACCAGACAACTCGTCTAAGCTCAGGTAAGAACATGTCTCAGTTTAAAGATAGTTAAATGACTCCATATATTTCAACAAATTCATTTTGGTCGATAAACGTTGACAGGCTGTATTAAGCTTTTGACAGAGAGAGTACACCACAAAATGGCCGCCGTCCTCTACCTTTGATCGGCGCTTCAGTTGACTTTTTATTAACAGCACCGTCTGCACATTCATTCATCAACATGAGTTCTGCTTTCATATGCTTCTGTATTTAACTGGGGGGGAAAAAACTGTCCTGAGAAAAGATAAAGTCCCTGTTTGATCGCTGTCCGTCCACGGAGCTATAGGTATAGATCCACTCTTCATCTCCACTCCGGCTTTGCGAGTCTGACGACTTTTTTGTCTCGTCAACGTGAACTCATAAACGTCTTGTCATGTTTTAGTCACCAAAGAGTGTTTTTTTTTTTATCCCGTCACCCTTACGTTATCGTCATTTCCCCCCCCCCAAAAAAGGTGCGTCAACGTAATGATGATGTCATTGTCTTTGTCGACGGAAACAACACTAGAGGACAGTTTTGATAGGAAGGGCTTCTGGCACAAATGCCCTGCCCAAAATGCTTGTATCTTTACTATGACAGCTCGTGAATAAATAAGCAACGAAATAATGATAATGAACACATTGATGCTACATTTGATATCAAATTGAAGTCCTGAAAAGTAACCTGTTTGAAAATGAACACCATCAGCATAAAAAACTTTCCGCTCACAGATTATTATTATGCAGGAACAGAATGAGCAGTGATTCAGCTGGAAATTGTGACTGCCTCCTAATGAAGGTGATTTGATTTGGCCTGAGCTAAATGCCCTCCCTTCAGCCCTGTCTAGGAGTCCATTGAAATGATCCGCACATACATTAGAAGGCTTTTAGCCCCCCCCCCCCTCTCCTGACTGTCTATACGGATGGGGCTGGGGCTTCAGGTGAGATTGGATGTGACTGCATGATAATGGAAGCACTAATGCAATGACAGCCAGATTCACGCTGCGCAAAGGTTACGGCCCAGGCAAATTCTTAATCAGCTCCAAATGCCACGCGGCTCACCCTGGATCCAAATCAAGGGCGGGTCCCGGCATGAGGAGGCGGCGAGCGTGGGAATGCAGATGAGCTGGCGAGGTGAAGGGAAGTGGGCAAAAGTTACTTCAAAACCATCGTGACGAGGGTGATGGAGGTTTACAGTTGCTATGCAGGTCTGTCTCATGAAATCACTATTTTGGTCATAGTTATTGCAACAGTAAATGCAGAATGGGATTTTTTTTATTTCTTATAAATAGATTTGAATATATTAGGGTTGTCAAAATTAATCGTGATTAATCGCATCACATGTTTTGACCAAACACACTTCCGTATCTGAGCACACACGACCTGAAAGACAAAGCGCTTCTATTCACTACATATTGTGAGCTAGGAGTCTCTAATCTTTTCACACAATGGGGTACTTTTATGAAACAAAAGCGACAAAGAGCTACCTTTGCGTCATGAGTCTATTTATCTTGTTCCAACTAAAATGATTTAAATTTTGTCCTTATACTCTACTTTATTGAACCTAAAACTTGCAGATCCGGTGCAAAATGATCAGCACCAAAGAAATGTATCTAAAATGTGACTTATTGGGCGAGCGACCAAGAAAGGGCTGAAGAAATCCCAGTAAAAGCCTGTTGGCTTTTACCATAATTATGAAACTGTGAATATTTAACCGCAATTGATCTAATTTCCCGAGTGTGATTATTTGCGATTTTAAAAAAATATCGATTGACAGCCCTAATACGTGTGTGTGTGTTTTTTCTCTCAAGGTTGGATATTTCAAGATCAAGGTACAAAATGTACACAAATATACTGTAAGCCGTCTTTCTGTACTCGATTGCTTGCTCTTCACCTCAAAGACCTTCATCATCTACAAACAATGCAAAGAGGGGTTCATTTTGTAATTGATTCCAGTCATTGCTTTCCACTTAAAAGCTTGTCTCAGCTTGCTAAAGTATGAAGATGGCTCGTACCAACCACACGTTACCAGATATTCAGATCGTTACTTTGCTGACGATGCCGTCTGAGATGAGAGGCGAACCGTCTTCCACGCTAAAACAAGCTGGTATAAATAACAGATTATGATTATTGTCTATGATAGGAGAGCTCACGCAATCAAGGTGCAAAAGCATAACTGGATATCATTCTGAAGGTCTAAAGCTTGTTTTTCTTCTTCCAATACACAATACATGTTGTGTACGTGTACAGTAGATTGACAGTTTTTGTTTGTTTGCTCTACACCCGAAAGCAATAGTGATCGACAAGGATTATCTTTTCCTGGACGATTGAAGTGGGAAAAAGAAAAACAGCAGGTCCAAGAATCCCTTTAGGTTTCACAATCACCAGACAAAAAGGACTCACCTCACAGCCTTGTATCCGTTGGTATTACACAATTAGATCAGAGGAGACTATAGCGCGGCGTCTACATTTAACTTATCTCCCTGAGACCCCGGACTTGGTGACAGCCGAGTCCCTGCGCAGTCGCCGCGGTGGTGAGTGTTGGCAGCGGAGACACAGAGGTCTCTTGTGGGTTGTGGCTTTTCCCTGCGCTCATGTGGTCCGTGTTCACTGTATAAGGTGCACAGGTCTTACACTGTTTAACCAGTGGACCACAAGCCTATGAGAAGAATGACACGGGAAAGAGGGAAAACTACATGCAAAAGGGCGTAATCATGCTCGACATCTATGCACTTTTAGTATGGAATAATGTCTGTATCAGTACCATGAGTTCCCAGTGTCAAGACTGTACTGTACCTCCAGGACTATAATCCAGTACACAGCTCAATTTAAATGTGGTGACAGTAATGAAGTTTGTTAAGGGTAAATGAAATATAAATCCGATGGATACCATTACGTTATACTTAAAAAGCAATCAAGGTTTATAAATGGATAGTGCTTTCGATGTGGTATGTCATGCTGGCATTTGCTTCTCATTATAGATACAGATGACAAAACTAGGGAGTATGGCGAGGGTGAAGGAAGTATACGTTTTGAAAATCATTATTTTTTTTAACTTGTTTTAGAGGAAAAGTGAAGTCAAAACCATTTTTTTCACAGCGAATTGTCCACTATAAGTGAAAAACCAGCACCCGAAGTTAGCAGTCAGCATTAGCATGGAGCTAACGTTAGTATTATGGTTAGCATTACTGTTATGTGTACAAACTTGGGCTATTAAATCAGTTTGTTCCTTTCCGAGTTTTCCATATCTTTATTTAGAAGAATTTACATAAGATAAGATAATCCTTTATTGATCTCACAATGGAGAAATGCACTCGTTACATTCGGCTCTCAAGAAAAACATTTTTGCACAGGGTGTGCAAAAATAGACAGGAAATGTTTCAGTATTTGTTAAAGACGTTTTCCACCTCAAACGTGACCATTTATGAATGTTCCCAAAGATGCCGTCTGTATCTATCCATGTGGGGGAAAAAATTTAAGATTGAGCACTCTTCAGTGTTTCGGAAGAGGAAATTTGTAGGTTTCACTGCTGTGTAAAAATTTTGAAACGCTTCTTGCATCTCGTTGACACATTCACTGGCTTAATAACCACAGCCTTAACTTCAACCCGTTCCGAACCATTTTAGATCGGAAGAATGCCACGCTGTATGAAGTCCGTGAGGAAGTAAGTGTGGACTTGTATCTTAAGTATAAAAAAATACAACCTGTCTCCGTCAGCCTTGTGAACTGAAGTGCCGTGTGGAGGGCTAGACAAGGTTATAGACGAATCTCCCTTTATTTATCCACCTGAGCTCCGTCAAGTCCTCACCCCCACCTCCATCCTCTTTCAACACTCTCCCCTTACCCAGAATCCTTTGCACCTCCCAGAATAGAGCTGCCTGGGTGAGCGGAGCTGGCGGCCCCGATTACGTCCCGAACATTTATCAGTTTCCGAGGCTATCATTATCTCCCCCGGGGGAAGTTGTGAATCCACCGCGCTCGCATGACAGGTGTGAGGGCCAAATTTGAGATTATTTATAATGACAGTACACCAACCCCCTCCCACCCCCGCTCTCATCCCCCCCCCCCCCCCCCCCCCAATCTCCTTCCATCTCCCCAATCGAATTCGCTATCATCGGCACCTGTGACTGTGAATATGATTTACTGATGGACAAGAGGCATTACACTTTCAATAGCACTCGAGAGCAAGAAAGGAAAGAAATAATTTATGCTAACGACTTGGAAGTTCGCGATTTGATGAGTGGGGAGCTTAAGGAGATAAATCAAGCAAGCATCGCCATCAATCTGCACTTCGACACATCCTCAGTAGTATGTAATTAGTGTCGTCGGGTTGGATTGACAAGGCGCAAGCAAAGGTTTTGTGGGTGAGGGCTATTTTTGAGGCAGATGACGAGTCAAGGAATCAATAGGATCTTGGCAATATTGTCTAAAATGTGGCGGACGATATTGGACAAAAGTATGTTTGAGATGTCGGATGTGTTGCATCCTTAGGATTATATTTGAAGTGCTATTTTGAAATGCCTTGAAAGCATCTTAGAAAGGAACAGTACATCAACAATTCATTTACCATACAGGGGGAACCAGGTGTTTACAAATACATTTGCATTTTTTCTCACTGTCTGACATGAAACCAGAATTAACTTTTTTTTATTTTATTTCTATTTGTCAAATTCATTACTTTATGCAAAATCCAAAGTTTACGTACATTTCATTGATAATTGATTGCCTTTAAACTGTTTCACTTGGGTCAAACGTTTTTGGATTTCCTTCCACAAGCTACACACAATAGTTGGCTGGAGTTTTGGTCCATTCATCCGTACAGAACTGGTGTAACTGAGCCACATTTGTCGGCCACCTTGCGTGCAATTGCCTTTGCAGCTCTGCCCATACATTTTCAACTGGACTGAGATCAAGGACTTTGTGACTTTGTGACACTTCAGAACATTGACTTTGTTATCCTTAAGACACTTTGTAACCAGTATTGGCCATATGCTTTGGGAATTGTCCATTTGGAAGACCCATCTGCGTCTAAGCTCTAACTTCCCGGCTGAAGTCTTGAGATGTTGCTCCAATATTTCCATAGTGATCTTTCTTCATGATGTCATCTATTGTGTAAAGTGCACCAGTCCCTCCCGCAGTAAAACAACCCCACAGCATGGTGCTGCCACCCCCGTATTTCAAAGTTGGGCTGGTGACCTCAAGCTTGCAAGATTCCGCAGTTTTCCTCCAAATGTGATGATGGTCATTATGGCAATTTTTTGTCAGACCACAGGATATGTCTCCGAAAATGTAAAACTTTATCCTTTTTTTTATTTACAAACTCCAAACTGGCTTTGTGATGTTTCTTTAGGAGTAAGAGCTTCCAGTTTCCGATGAAGGTCAGAGTGAGACAGTGTGCCTAAACCCTATCCAAGCATACTTCTATTGTGTCACTAAGTAAGACATGTTGCGTCAGAAAAAAAGAAAAGAAAAAAGAAACGTAACATTTGCAGATTTGTTGTGGCAGCACCAAAACGAAGGGCTACTATAACAAGCACTTAATTCACTTATAGACTCGGAGCAACCAGTTTGTCATACTCAGGAGAGAGGCCTCTGGAGGAAGCACACATTTGGCGTGATAAATCCTCTGTCTTATGCAAGATATTGTACATAGTAACTGAGGCCTCTGACTTGGCACAGTCTTCGACTTTGAAAGACCAAGATAAATATTAAATATGATTCAGTAAGATTAAAAGAGTAAATTTGTAATGAGAGCCAACTATTTGTCAATTGTTACTTATCCTGCAGGTATTTGTGGGTTTCAAGGAAATACATTCGATTGCAGAGCCCTCCTTTAAGAGACAGAATGGGATATTGAACTAGCATATTGATCTAACAAACAAACAATAATACCGTCACTCAACAACAGCAGGCATACATCAGGAGTGGAATTAAGCCATCATCTGTACTGGGTTGTTTCAGTTTTGTCAGTGGGAATGGGTTTACCTTAATATTACCGTCCGTGTTTATTCTAAAAAAGCAACTCTCAACTCGTCCTATAGCCTCTGCATAGTGAGTGTTGTTATCAACCCCTGTATCTGCTTGTTATCTGGAGTTACAATGGTTCACATGGTAGAGCGGATTGTTCAATAACTGAGAGGTTGGCAGTTTGAATCCCAGATCCTGCAGGTAAAGATTGTCGTTGATCCTTGAGCAGCTGTGATTACATTAGTAGCTTCCTACCGCCGAGTATGGAGAGGAGGAATATTGACAACAGTGTAGTGTCACACAAGTGTAAGCCTTCTTTACTATTATTATTATTTGACTGGACTTAATCGCTGATGAAGCCTCTTGAGGATACACATATGTTACACTACAAAAACCAGATGTGCAGATGATGGATTGAAAACCTTTGTCTAAGATGGAACACTCCTGAACGACTTAATTTTCATCCTTTGTCTCACAGGGATCTTTGATTAAGTAATTGCAGAAAAGCAGAAAGAAAATAGGCAGTAACATAGTCATGTCTCTTTATGACTATGTTACTGTCACTTTACCTTATTTAAATGAGAGAAAAAGAACCATAATCATATTTCTTTTCTCATCTGATTCAGCTAAATCATCCTGCGAATGCTTTGTTGTAATATTTCTTTCCATTCATGTCTATAATATGAATACAAATTGAGATAGGGAGCATAAGCCAGACTTAGACGGATCTTTTGTCAACCGAGTAATAAAATCAGTGAGTCAAGACATCCAACTATTCCACACAGAATACAAGACATTGCAAATAACAGCTTGAAGAGGCACATCATTAAAAATCTCATTACGGAAACTTTTCAAGGGACGTCTTCGCCCGTTAGGCTTTGGATGCAAGGTGAGCTCCCCATGACTCACCGCTCTCTAATATTCATTCAGCTCTTTCAAGGTTATTAATACACTGAGCAGACAGGGCCGAGGGGAGGGGAGAGTAAACCACTCCTGTATCACTTTTAAGAACAAGGGACCGGGGAAAATACATTCTTCTGATACTGTACTAGACTATGAGTTTGTCTATGAGATAAAACAAGTCTAATGTCGGATCTTTGTAAACATGCGTGAACCTGTGGATAAAGTACCTCACCCAAAGTGTATGCGTCTGGTTTTGTCCACTGCCAAAGACCTGAAGAAGCTGGAGAAGAGACTGTAACCGTGACTGACAGCTGTCAGAGCACTGTGGAAATGATGAAAATACCATTGTTCTCAAAGCTTGTCTGCAAAACACGTACATTAAAGAAAACTTTAGGTATTCAGATCAGTGTTAGACATAACATGTTTTGAATTGCGTGAATTATTATAATTATGGCACTTCTAAGGGTTAGGATCAATAAATAAAAGTTCTGGACTTTGGAAACAACTCGTTAAACTATTTTTTTTTATTATTCAAGTGCTAAAATAGTACTTCTAAAATAATATATATATATATATATATATATATATATATATATATATATATATATATCATCTAATTAAGATACCTTTATTTATTTGTATTTACATAATTAAATAAGACAAACTTTAAACCCCCCACCCAACCCCAGCCACTCCCCCTTGCATTCATACCACAATCACAACCACAATCATCCACACATTCATAGTATTTTGACAGGAACACAAACTATAAACAGAAAGGAAGCACAAAGCAAAGACAAATAAAATCATGAAAAAAAGAAAAATAAGCTGAAATCACTAATACCAATTAAAAACCCATAAACAGAATGCCATATAATTGGCAAAACATTTATGACATAACAAATGGCACAGCAATATTTATATCTCTAATTCAAGTAAGCAGACATTCCATTTCTTTTCATGCTCAATTAATCTGTTGTTATTTGTTGCTATAATTGTTTCCAACACATACTAATGATAAACTCTATTCTTAAAGTGTTTTATACATAAATTGGATAACGTTTTAGCTTTAAAAATAAACATTTGACCCATCAGAATAATCATATTCAAAAAGTGTTTGCATGTACCCTCAAAAACACATAACACAATATTCTGAGGTGTAATTTGCAAAACAATATCCATAGACCTTAACCATAGTTGTACACTGACCCAAAACTTATCAATCAATCAATCAATCAAAACTTTATTTATAGAGCGCTTTTCATACAAGATGTAACACAAAGTGCTTTACAGTGCTTAAAAATCATTAAAAATAATAAAAATCGTCCCCACCAGTAAATATACATAAATAACTACAACCCCACCACCCACCACCCGCACACACAGACACACAGACACATATACGTACAGACAGCCCAGCAGTTAAAAGTCTTAAATAAAAATGGACATAGAGTTGAGTACGTAAGGCTGGGTACAGATGGACCGAAAGAGGAAACATCATCCAAGGAGCCGTCTGCACCAGGAGCAGCCCATCGGCCACAGCCACAGAGCGCCAACCCAGGGGGCCCGGAGGAGGTGTAGGAGAGACGTCCTGCTTCCATCCAGGCACCCCCAGGAGAGCGCCCGCACAGCCACAGCCAACCAGCACTCCCGGGGCAGAGGGCTCCCTCAGAGGAACCACTAGGAGAACATAAAAAATAAATGAATAAAATAAATAAATAAATATTTAATAAGAGATACATTTAAAAACAGCTAAAACTGTGCGTGAAATAGCACAGGATAAAAAGAGGGAAACTAAAGAAATAATAGAACTAAAACCGGTAAATAAGGTTAATATAAGTAAATATTAGTTAAAAGCTAAACTAAAAAGGTGGGTCTTGAGCCTGCTCTTAAAAACATGAACGTTCTCTGCGGTCCTGAGCTCCTCCTCAGGTCGTTCCAGAGGCGAGGGCCATAGTATTGGAAAGACGCCTCGCCGTGAGTCTTTCTGTTGACTTTAGGAATAACTAGGAGACCCCTGCCAGAGGAGCGAAGGGACCGCGAAGGCTCATATGGTAAAATCAATTCTGAAAGATAAGAAGGACCAAGACCATTAAGACATTTAAAAACCATTAAAAGAACTTTAAAATGGATCCTGAAACACACGGGGAGCCAATGCAGCGACTCCTAAACCGGTGTAATGTGGTCCCGCCTCCTGGTCTTCGTCAGGACACGAGCTGCTGAATTTTGTAAAAGTTGTAAACCTGAGATACTCTTTTTGGGAAGACCAGAAAGCAGGGCATTACAGTAGTCGATACGACTGGTGATAAACGCATGCATTAGCGTCTCCGTGTTGGCCCGAGAGAGAATGGGGCGGACTCTGGCTATGTTCTTTAGATGGTAAAAACCTATCTTTGTGATATTCTTAATGTGTGGAATTAAAGTCAGCTCAGAGTCAAAAATCACACCCAGGTTCTTCACCTGTGAGGAAGGATTAAAAGACAATGACTGTAGTTTGGGTAAAAGTTTCTCTCTCTGGGCCTCAGGACCGATGACTAAAACTTCAGTTTTGTCCTGGTTAAGCTGGAGAAAGTTTTCTGCCATCCAGGATTTGATATCTAAAATGCAGTTAAAAAGTGCATCCATTGGCCTGGTGTCATCAGGAGACATGGAGATGTACAACTGTGTATCATCAGCGTAACTATGAAAGTTGACTCCATGTCTCCTGATGACATCACCAAGAGGGAGCATATACAGGTTAAAAAGCACTGGGCCTAAAATCGAACCCTGGGGCACACCACATGTAATTCTATGTACCTTGGAGGAGCAGGTATCCACACTTACCATGAATGTCCTGTCTGTGAGGTAGGATGTAAACCATTGGTGGACAGCACCAGAGAGGCCGATGTGTTTTAAACGAGTTAAAAGAATAGTATGGTCGACTGTATCAAAAGCGGCGCTCAGATCCAGTAGAACCAACACTGTCAGCCTTTTGGAATCATAATTTAATCTAAAATCGTTTAAAATCTTTAAAAGGGCCGTCTCGGTGCTGTGGTTTACCCTAAAGCCAGACTGAAATTTCTCAAGGACGTTATGTGCATTTATAAAGTCGCTAAGTTGGGTAAAAACAAGTTTTTCTAAGATTTTGCTTAAAAATGGTAAGTTGGATACCGGTCTAAAATTGTTAAAATCATTATGGTCCAAATTGCTCTTCTTCAGCAGGGGCCTCACCACCGCCCCCTTAAAGGCAGCAGGGAAGACCCCCGTCTGAAGAGAGCAATTCATCATGTTTAAAAGCTCATCTCTAAGAGATCCATAGAAAGTTTTAAAAAACGGGGTTGGGACCGGGTCTAAAGGACATGTGGTGGGCCTCACTGAGGAGAAAACTTTATCAAGCATCTCAGCATTAACCTGGACAAAACTGTGCAGTGTTTATATGGACAAAAATAAAACAAATGCATCAGGTCCTCCTCCCCACAGAACCTACAACAGGGATCCTTTTCTATCTGCCATTTGAACAGAGATTTCTTTGTTGCAATAATTGTATAAAAGGTGTTAAGTTGAAATATCCTGGAATATGAATCTATAGTAGTTCTATAAATTGTTCTAAAGTAATCTTTCCACAAAATTGGATCATTAAATTCTTCCCAAAACAGGCAGATTCTGTGTGGAAAAAGTGTGGTGCCTGTGATATTTACATTCCACATATATATTATTATTATTTTTTTTTTAATCGAGCAGAAAACTCGGTGCACCGGTGAAAATGTCCTGGTTTCTGAACTGAAATCTGAACTGCTTTTCTTAAAGCTGAAGCCTTTTTTCTAAATGTGAGATGTTTCCTGTTTAAACTTGTATTCGTGTGGTCTTTTGTTAAATACAAAGGAGGCATCTATGTTCTTTTCAATGTAGAGTTTCATAACTTTCCCCATTTAGTTTTAGGAACTTGGAGTCTACCCAAGTCCATTAAAAATCTCTAAACTCTGTGAATAGCCTTCTATCTTGTGCAACACTAGCACTACTCCCCATCAAAGAGAATGGCAAAGCTTGAATCTCCTGTTCTGCTGAATTCATACATGTTTTTTCTGTGTCTTCAAATCCAACTCTGCAGCCTGGTGAGAGACGCACTCCAAGTACCTAGAAAGCTTTTGGCCCATGCCGTTGCTTTGTGAATGCTAGATTCCCTCTGCATGCCCAACATTTCAAAGCTTCACTACCAGGCAATAAATCCAAATAACCAGCAGGTAAAGAGCTTTCTTCAGATCAACATTGTGGATATCCCCTCGTCTTTCCGAGTGGCTCCCCCGTGCATAAACAATCAAACGGCAGCTTAGTCGTGCGGTTAATCAAATGAACATTTTATGAACAAGTGCGGCTCAGACCAAACCTGCGGGGGGAAAAAACGACTTTAGAGTTTCCCGCTGTCAGGCTCCGGCTTTCAAGCCAGGCAAAAAGCAAACCCGACGCCCAAATAAGAAAAGTCCCAAAACCACTCGTTCATAATTAATGCAGTGATATGTTGAGAGTGGGCAAGATAATAAAAGTAAATCTGCAAGCTCTAATGCAGCCAGGTCTTTTTATTTGCTAAGTTAGGGGATGTATGGCTGTTTGATTTGATGCTGAATTGAGTGTTTACTTCAGCTCTAAAACATTTCATTACTGTTGTGCTAAAACGTTTACAAACCCTGGCAGAAATTATTTTTTTTGGACTATTTTTCAAAGAATATGAAAGGTAGGTATGGTGCACTTTTTTGTTGTCAACAAGGCCTATGATGGAAAATGCACCACACCTACTGTGATATATGGAGTTGGTTCGCTGATGCCACTGGCTCCTGTTAGTTAGCTGGGCATAAAGCCAGACTGACGTCATTTATGTATTTATAAATACATATAAAGACAGTCTGGAATTGTGGTAATAGGATGCGATTTCCAAATCGAGACTCGAGGTGGGGCTAACGATCGCAGTTTGAACAAGCGCGAACCCATCAAACACAAAGCGACCTACGCTTTGCATCTACGTCCTCCGCCATGATCACAAACAATCATGGCATGCAGTTGAGTAAATGTTTCAGTGAATGCCCTCAGTCCAGCTCATAAAACAGAAGAAAGGGCACTGGTAAAAGATCATTGTTTCGTGGCTGCCATCTTCACTGTTTGTTACGGCCCGGAGGAGCACTGGTGTTTGATGGGAAATCCTAGCGCGGAAGATGACGCACAATTCCAGACTGTATCCCCATGTGTCTCATAACATGGAGGATCAGTCTGGCTTGTGCCAGGTTACTTGTTAGTGTCCATCTCAGTCTCCTGACCTCAATATCATTGAACCACTGTGGGGGGAGCTCAAACGTGCAGTTCATGCAAAACATCCCAGGAACTTATAGGAACGGGAGGCTTTTTGATTATGCCGCTTTACAAAAAAATAAAGAACCTCATCCACAACTACCACAAAAGAATCCACACTGTGATTGATGTCAAAGGGGCAATACACAGAATAAAAAACTGGAGTATGTAAACACCCCTCCTGAACTGCCACCTTAACGTGGCAGAGGGGTTTGAGCGCCCGAATGATCCTGGAGCTCTGTTGTCAGGGGCTTCGTGCCCCTGGTAGGGTCTCCCAGGGCAAACAGGTCCTAGGTGACGGGTCAGACAAAGAGCGGTTCAGAAGCCCCTTATGAGAGACCAACAGGCCCGGTTAGAACCATGAGGCCGTCCTTCTGTGGACCCACCACCTGCAGGAGGAGCCATAGGGGCTGGTGCAATGTGATGTGGGCAGCTCCGGCAATGGAAAAGTGGAAGAAAATGGATGGATGGATGGGTATGTAAACTTTTGATCAGGGTCATTTTGGTACTTTCTTATTTCATTATGATTTAAAAAGAGCAAACTCAGTTTTTTCACACAACTAGCCAGGGAATACCCATGCTGCTGTGTGCGCTCGAATCATTTCGAACTTCACAGCAGCCTGGGGGACCATGGCCGAAATCTTGGCATGGATTTGGGGACCAATCACAGAACGAGGAGGGACGGCAAGACGATGACGCACTATTCGACATACTGAAGCGTGTAGTTTGTTTACAGATTTAAAAAGAAGTGTATTTACGGATCCAACATGACAGCAGCAGACGTGACGCCATCTTTCGATCAAGCTTTAAACTGCGTTCTAAGTAGTTTAGCTCGAAAGTTTACAGCGTGTACGTCATCGGATACAATTGATACGATTGGCTAGACATTCAAAATAATATAATATAATAAACAGCTATGGACAATCGTAAAACACACCTCTTCTACCAGAAAATTAATTGGTGGTCCCCAGGCTATCACACAACCACTAACTAAAAGTGTGTTATCTTTCATATTCTTTGAAAAATAGTCACACACAAAAATAATAAAACATTCTGCCAGGGTATGTAAACGTTTGAGCACAACTGTATAAGAAGTAGTCTTTAGTTAAGATTAGTAAAGGTTTTTGCTGAAAACTAGAATAAAAAAACCAAACAACTGACAGTAGTTCACGACGGCTAAAATTATGTCTCTGTCAACTACCAATCATTGATATAAATGAAATAACCTTGATAGGGATGCAACAAAAAAGGCTACAGCGGGCAAACATAATATCATGAAACTTTTCCTCACAGAGGTGCACACGGAACATAAAAAGCCCTATTATGTTTCATGACCAACTTTGTTAATCAAAAGCCCCCCCCCGCTGTAGTGGTGTTGGCAGGATGTTTGGACTTCTGAATCCAGTCCAAAGGGTGAAGAATCTGACGTTGTGAACAAGCCCCGTGCTAATTCCTTTGACTGGCTGAAGACCGGCCCCGGCCAGACGGTGACGTTGATATATAAGCGCAAGAGAGTGGGAGTGTAAGGGCCAAGGTTAGCTCTGTCTCAGCTGTCAGATGCCTCTTTGTTGTTTTTTGGGAGGTGTTTATTGAGAAAAGTCATCCGGAAAGGGTGAATTAGAAACTGTTCAGAAACTTTTAGAACAGAGTAATATTGGGTACGAAGTAATAGAATAAGGTAAAGGAGGAATAAAGCTTTTTAAAACAACAAACCTGCTTTTTGTATTCATAAAACATGTATTTGTTCCTGCGAAAAATGGCATTCCTTTTTGACATGATAATTGTGTTCTTGTGGTGAAAGCTTGTCTGTGTTTAGCCATACTTACATCACCGTCTTCCTTCTTTCGGATCCCTGCTGTTTCATCTGAGCAGAATCTATTTTGAGACGCATATAATACCTGGCCCGTTGGCTGCCGCACAGTCATTTCACTAACATGCTGCTCGCATTGAAGCCTGTACATCTTGTCTTTATCTCTCTTTTTTTTATTTTTTATTTTTTTTAGAGTGGAGGTGTGAAACAGATTCCTCCGTCCTCCTCAAGCCCTTCCATCTGTCTTTTTCCTGGTTTCATATTGGATTCCGGTCATGGTAGGTTTCAGTGGTTGTTGAGCCCCAAATTCGAAGTTTGTGGGTTTTATCCCAGCTCTGACCGGTGGAATCAGCCGTGGTACTCCTGCTTTTTGTATCTCTTCAAAAGCAGGACTGCCTGGAACTTTGCTAACAGCCAATCAACTCTTGAAAAGTTTGATATCTATCCAGTCAGCACGTTTTCGTGACAGGAACCGAAGTAACCACCAGCAAAATATTTTCTTAAATGCACTTAAGAAATGTTTGACTTGGACGAGAACGTACCTGTGTAGATGTCTTTTCGACGACTGTAGAACCACCTCAAATTATCAACACATTTTCAAATATTTTAATGACACTGTCCTGTGTCATTTGATTCCCTCTTAAAACTTGTCAGGTTTGTGATAAGGTATAAAAGTAGAAAATGCATTTTTTCCTGATTAGTGAATTTGCTTATCAATCACTGCCATCAGAACTTCTAGAGATAAGACACGTTTCCATTTTTTCCATACAGAATAGGTAAAGCCTAGTAAATTCTGAATGATGGTAGGTGTAGCGGTAGTTGGCTCAGACTGTTTAAGTTCAGACCTGAACTTAAACAGCCACATTAAAGCAATAACATCATCAGCTTTTTATCATCTGAAAAACATTGCTAAGATCAGAGGAATAGTGTCAAACCCAGACTTAGAGACACTCATCCATGTATTTGTCTCCAGCAGGTTAGACTACTGTCACTGGCCTTTCTAAGCGAGCTGTTAGAGCTGCAGTACATCCAGAACGCTGCTGCTCGAGTCCTAAAAGGACCAGGAAATTTGACCACATTAGTCCAGTGCTCCGGTCTCTGCACTGGCTTCCTGTCACTCAGAGAATAGAATTTAAAACAGCTCTGCTTGTGTACAAGTCGTTTCATGGTTTAGCACCAAAGTACATCTCTGACATGTTAGAGCCGTATGAACCATCTCGGGCCCTGAGAACTTCAGGGAGGGGTCTCCTGGTGGTTCCCAGAGTCAGGACTAAACACGGTGAGGCTGCGTTTCAGTTTCATGCAGCAAAAATCTGGAACAGTCTTCATGAGGATGTGAGACAGGCCTCCACTCTGACAATGTTCAAATCTAGGCTGAAAACAGCTCTTTTTACCCGAGCATATGAAAACTGAAAGTATTTTATCTGCACTCTTGCCTTTTACTGTAATTGATTAATTTTTATGTTGGATGTTTTAATGATTGATTTGATCTGTTTTCTTGTAATTGTATGCAACTGTGAAGCACTTTGAATTGCCTTGTGTATGAATTGTGCTCTACAAATAAACTTGCCTTGCCTTGCCTTACTGGTCAAACTTCTCTTTGTCCATCTCGTCTAGATACATCAGCTTTGGCTGTCAATAGAACTGTATTCTAAGACTTAAGCTTTCTTTCTATTAATGAACAGTTTCTGTAAAGACAAAAGGTCAGTCCAAAGCAAGGATACCGTCAGCAAAGTGTTTCATTATTGAGTGCGCCAGTTCTTCACAATTGCTAACTTGGCCTTATGGTCTTTGTAAAGATGCACATGAATGCTTTAGGTTGAATAGCATTATTTTCATTATATTAGATTAGTCTGTAAATGTTAAGTTGTCACAAACTCACAACTTGCTTCACCTTTGCTTCAATCATACACAAAATACATACATATTTGTTTTGAATGCCAAAGCTTTAAATGTCCTTTATAGAGCTATGGCCTTGCTATTTTATAATGGCTTAGTTTCTAACTCCCCCCCCTGATTTTAAATAGTGTGTGTGTTCATTCAACCAAGTGAAAAAGGAAGTGAAAATACGAGGATGAGTGGATGAAATAGGTTAAAAAGAACAACCAGTGAGGTGCTTATTGGAAGTTGTGGATCCTTTTTCACTTCAAACGGGTTAATGGACCAAAACCGTACTGAAGTGATTCGCCATCCATTAAAATGTTTCCATCCATCAGCTTGCCCTACAGTATTACCTCAAATAAAAGGCGTCCTATGTCTTTTATTTGCATCACCTGATTTCATCTCTGCAAAACCAAAATCAATAAGACGCAATCCACTGGTAATCTGCTTTTCCAAGTGGCCCTGTGTGAACAAAAAGAAAACAGGACTTAAAGGCGAGGGAAGAGCCCGCTGCGCTGTGGGACTCCCCTCAGGGGTACTTTCATGTATTATATGCTCCGCTGTGGGGTGGGTCCTCCTCTGGAAACGTGGTTTTGAAGTATTCAAAGACACTTGTTAAAACTGGTAATATGTCAGACATTAAAATTAAGGCAAGGCAAGACATGTTTATTTATTTATACCGCGCATTTTGTACACAAGGCAAATGCGCCTTGTGTACACACACTTTTTTATGTGTATGTTTATGATTGTTTATGATTTTTTTTAGCATTTTGAGAAGTGAGAGCACTATCTTCTGCGCCACAGCTCCAATTCTATGCAAAATAAATACATCTGCAATTTGTCTATGTCCTAACCTGGGTTGTTATGTTATCAATTCATCTCATACATTTAGGGTACATTTAGCCTTTGGATTTTTTTTTACAGCCACACACTGTGACTGAAGAGCAACGAGGGTGAAGTGTCTTGCCCCGAGATACAAAAACAGAACCCTCTCGAGTCAGCACTTTTACTGAAGTCAATTTCTTGATGGATCTTTTTTTTTACTACATATTAGAGCCAACATCTGCACTTTTTACTCCACTACATGTTTAAACTGGATATATGTTGTTTATATTTTGTAGAATGCTCATCTGATATACTACAAACTGGCAGGAGTAGATAGCATCTTGATCTGCTGGGTTGGAACAAAAGTTAACAAACCCTGGTCTCTCTTGCCTCACTTGTTTGAAGCCAGCTACAATGAGTTCACAGCCAGGATTCATCCCAAATGAGAGCGAGAGAGAGAGATAGCTGCTGTGGTGCATCCAATGGTCTAGTTTGGTCCTAATCACGCCCCTCGAGTCCAGACTGGGAGCAAACCAAAAGTGGATCCGTTCTCTGGCTGTGCAGACATCTCCAGAGGTACAATTATGAGTGATTAACCCTCCGAAAGAGTCCAAAGCGGGATGGACTGGGGACATTTTCTCAGGACCTGGTTTGGACTGAGGTTGAGGGAGGTGAGAGAGGGTGGTTTGGGCTGAGAGCAGCAGGTGGGATGATGTCTCTGCGGTGGATTAGAGACTCTGCTAATGTAATCTGGAAGTGAGCAGTTTTTAACAAGATTTTAGTCCTTCCGAATTTGGTAACATTGTCAAGTGTCATTGTGATGTAGGATGTCCTTTTTTATTACAAAATAATGTATTTTTATTTGTATTTATTTATTTATTTTTACAAAGGAACTTGTTCTTTTATAACTTGAGCATTCGAAAATCAACCCGACCTTCGGAAGTGTGTTCCATTAGAAATTTGCCGTATTTTAGGGTCTATAAATCACTACGGAGTCGCACCAGCTTTGGCAACTACCTGGGCATGGAGGCGTAACTGCACAGTTGACGAGCCTCTCCCGGCAGCACGTTGTTCAAGCTCTCATTTGCAAACTCATTCCTCTAGCCGTGGCCATCTAGCTTTTAGCCAGCAATTTTATTTTTGCATTATTTTTTATTTTCTTCATCATTGCAGATACTGGTACATAAGCAAAGAGCGCCCTCTATCGGCTGTCAGTGTGAAAATAACAAACATGAGAAATTATATATTTTAACGTTTAAGTCCCACCTGAGTATAAGTCAGCCAAACTTTATATTTATAGTCCGGAAAATATAAAAAATATATAGATCATTTGGAATGCAGCACAAGACAACTGTTTCTTCTTCCTATTGCATCCTCTCTACATATTGTCTCTTAGTCGCTTCATAATATTCCTTTAAGTGCACTCTATCTCCTTTGTATCATCTTACCTGCCACACCTCTCGGACGTCCCATCACAACCACAGCTACAGAGCTATCAGCGACCTCATGCTCCATTTTAAGCCCCCCCCCCACCCCCACCTTCCAACACGAAAGCTTTGCTCATCTCTGAACCTAAATTATATCATCCCAAAGTTATGTTTTTCAGAAGTGGCATTTAAATATGCTAAGTTGAAATCAAAATAATTAATCATGCAGGTCTTTTGCGAAGGTTGAGCTCCAAATGCCAACGCAATTATTGAAAACATTCACAAATTAATACATTTATGTCTGTTCCTTTCCGTGTGTGAGGTTATTGCATTTTTCTATGTTCATGTACGTAATAAGCGGATTCAGCGCAGAGCATGCTGGTCCAGGTCAAAGGTCAGGACGACACAGATCGTATCCCAAACTGTGAACATGACCGAGTGTGACACAGATATTGAATATTTTGAGCGTTGAAAATGGATTGTTTTAAAAGAATTTGGTAAGAAACGGGGACACGGTGTTACTGGGAAGAGAGAGAAAGAACTCGTGGCCCTTGCGAAACCAATAAATAAATAAATAAAAACAGTCGTTGCATTAAGTAAATAGACGTCCATCCATCCATCCAATTTGATGAGCACGTATGGCAACTCGCATATACAACGTTGTGAGGGTCCTTTATTGAACTCGGGAATAGGGCAAAACTCTTACACTGATTAAGCCCACATGGACATTCGCACTGCAATGGAGAATGAATGAGAACCTGGCATATCTTTAAGCGACGTAATAGTCACTGAATAGCCGGTTGTTCCACTACCATAGTATGGTTTCAATGGGCTTTGTTGACACCGTGGGTAGTTGTGAACTCTGACCGGAACATTACCACGCATGCCTACTGATAATGCTGATTCAAAGAGGTGCGGTATTTTTTTCCATTTTAAAATTACAAAGCTGTAAAGGCTCCTCCGACCTGAACCCTTAACAAGCCCCAGTATGAACAGCACTATGCCCCCCTTCAAATCTGTTGACCTGAACATCGTATAAGACTTGAGCAAGTGCACTTCGATGTCCGTGCTTGACATGCCTAAAATCGGCGGAGTCGTGCAGCAGTGGAGGAGACAGGGAGGCGAAAATGACAGGAAGACGCCAAGACGAGCCAACTCAGTGGTCTCCGATCTAATGGGCCTCCTGTGATCGCGAGGAGAGCGGGGGCAGGGGAAGACAAACAGACGCTTCAACCCAGCATGGAGCGGTGCTTTTGATTTGGTCGACCAGAGTTTCCTAAAAGTGAGAGGTTTTACAGGGTCTGGCAGTGAAAAGTGATGTAAAGCTCTTCTACCGAACTTTGTTTTGTAGTGGAGTAAAACGCATAGTCGTAGCGCAGGAGTATTTATTGTAAAAACGTACATTTATGGGGGAACATTTCAGTAGCCTAATGGGTTCGAGTCATGGCTCAGAAATGTGCCCCGCCATCACCCCCTTTCACCCTGTGCAAAGCTGTCCCCTATTGAATAAAAACCCATAGGTTTTCGATCCATACTATACAACACACATAAAAAATAAAAAAAACTTGAAATGTCTTTTGCAACATTGTTTAGAATTGAATCCTTACATTCTTACCAAGGTAAGAAAGGTATTTTGCCTCAAATTCATTGTATCTGTGAATCATTGCACTTCACCGGCATTGATAGATTCACCAAAATGTCAGGTGATGAAAAGTTTTCATATTTCAGCGTTTTTTGTACAAGGATAAACTTGAGAGGCACATGGTCCACTTTCTCCGAACCCCAACATGTCGTCTGACCTCAGAATCACTTGTGAAGAAGAAGAGATTGTACCGAGTGAATATAATAAGATGGATAGACGGAGGAATGGGGAAAGAAATCTGTGCCTGAATCCGGCTTCTGGTGAGAAAATGTCTTGGCGTACGACAATCACAGATTTCTGTCCAGTGTGTAGAATGATGAATGCCATGAAGGAAAAAGTAGTGCTCCAAAACTCCTACTTCATCTCACTCCTCTCTGGATCAGCCTTTCAATCTCCCCCCCCCCCCCCCCAAAAAAAAAGCATAGAACCTGACTTTGACACTGCAGACCTCTATTTCCATTTGGAAGAGACTGAAACAATCTGATATTTTTACAAGACACTTCCAAGCCGTCGAGGAGCTTGTGGTCTTGTCTCCATCTGTTTTTCATTGTGAGCTGCTGCCGTAGACTTTGTTTGTGTTGGAACCACGGACATGAACTGTGTGTTTTTCAGACCCGGTATCAGAATGCGATGGTTTATTCATCAGGTTTTTAGGGTCACTCTGGGTTTGTGATGTACTGCACTTGTGTAGGAGAACGTATGGCCGGAGCAAAAGGCACAGTGAAATATTTGTCATTGCTTCCGAATCCATGGCTCAGAGAACGATCAACCGGGCCACACGGAGGACGGTCTTATCAAACCCTACAAAGGAACGTAAGCTCAAATCCTGGTTGGGGTTGAAGAAGTTTCGCTTTGCTTCTAAGGAGCTTCCACAGCTGGAACGTTAGGCCAGGACAATATGCCATTTAATGAGTCAAAAGTCACAACCATGTTTGGCATTGGTAACCCATCTGAAAGAACTGTATTAATGCTCGCCTTTTGTCACTGGCTTTGTACTAGACATCGTACATGAAACGAGACCGTTGTTGTAGTTGTGCTTTGTTTCTGTTAATGATATGAACATTTCAAACAGTGCTTTGTAAGTTTGGTCTGTGTTAAAATAGCCGCTTTGATGTGTAACAGGTTCTCTTATGTCAATGAGGCAAATTAAAATAATATGATGCTGCTAATTGTACGATTGATATTGTAATTACATTTGAACATTTCTACCGTGACTGGTTGTTCCCTTTGCACTATATTCCTTGTACTATCGTGAAATTAGATTTTTTTCTTGTATAGATTTCGGGGGTGGGCGCTCATACGTTTTTTGCTTCGGCCCACTCCTTTTGAGCAGATTGTTAGCTGCTCAAATAAACATAAAAACTAAACTAAGGGTAAGCAACTGGGTGGTTTTTGGAAACTAGAAGGTCTTGGCTTTCAAATTAGGTATCACACTGGCATATAGACTGTAACATCTCGAGTCAATACGCTTTGAGACTTGGATGTAAATAATTGTTAACCCTAATCCTTAACCCTAACCCTAGGGTGGCAGTTAAGTGGTTAAATTATCAGCCATCCAACACAGAAGACTTTTTGAAAACACTTAAGGTTTTTTCGTTCAGTTGTTCGTGAATTTTCCCCCAGCAGGAGAAATTTGGACTAGGTTGACTTTTTGTTTCCTGTAGCGCCTCCACTGTGCTGCAGGTGTGGGCGCTCTTGGTGCCTCTTCAGTGTTTCAGAAGAAGACATCTGTAGGTCTCAAATGTCTTTAGCTTGTAGCTTTTAAAAACCTGGGTTCTTCATGGCTCTCTGCCGTGAAAAAAAACAACTGAACCTCACAGAAGCACAGCAAAGATGGACAAAAGTATCCAGTAAAACAATGTGGGACACATAAACTACAAATGCAGTTTGCCGAAAAAGGCCCAATACGCTGCTGTACCAAGAGAGAAGGAGGTTGCTTGTTTAAGACTGATTAAACACACAGACTAGGAGCCTGTTTAAACTCTGGCCACTCCTGAGGGGACAAGTCAAGCCTGTTTCCCAATGCCCCAGCGGAGAAAAAAGACCATGTCCTTTTTAAAATGGCAGTGAAACAGTTTTAGTGTAAAAGAACCAGTCTTACATTTGACAGCAATAGCGAGAGGAAGCTCTCGAGGATAGAAGCGAAACCTCCTCTACTCAATCATCCCTGTCCAGTCGCAAATATTTCATCTCTACACAATTTTGCCATGAAGGAGAACTCCTGGACGACTGAGAGTTTACTCAAACATCTTGGTGTCAGTTATTTGAAGTATTTTTTTTCTCAGCAGTCTGAATTGAGAAAGTCTCTTGGATGAGGTAACCATTGTTTCAGTGGAACACCCCTGGATAACAGAAGGAAAATAAAATAAATATATACTATTGAAATCTTGAAAAAGCCACACAAAAAAACTGCAAAAGGAGATGATGAGGAAACCATGGTATATGACTTTTTATTTTTATTGTGGTCTATTCTGTATTTCGACTTGTTTTGTCTGTGTTTTACGTAGGGATGTCCCGATCCGTTTTTTTTTTTGCCCCCGAGTCCGAGTCATTTGATTTTGAAAATTGCCCGATACCGAGTCCCGATCCGATACCTAATATATATATTTTTTTAATCATTTAATCATTTAATAATTGTTTTTATTCATGGTTTTGGATGTAGAGAGTAACTCTACTTTGTCTGTTTTTCTCAAGTAAGCAAGAATATTAGTCTTTACAGTGTAATATAATTTTGCCTCTCATTATTAAATGTTTTTGTTAATTGGCAATGATAACAAAACTTGGCCAATAACTTTTTTGTACACTGCAATGTTCAAAACTGTAGTGTAGTACAGAAAAAACCACAGCAGTAATCTGGCCAGTTAAATATCCATCCATCCATCCATTTTCTTCCACTTGTCCGTTGCCGGGTCATGGGGGCAGCTGTTGGATTTGGGAAGCCAGTTAATTATATCTGACCAAAAGCTACATGCCACTTTAACTTGATTACAGTCTCTTTAAGTTAAGATGGGGTGACCACATTTCCCGGGCCCAGCCTGAAAACCAGGACGGGGTCGAGATCCGCGCGTGTACAGAGTGCGTGTGTTTTACTAAAGGCTTAACACAACCAGAGGAGTGAAAACAAGCACATCTTCCTACTGAATGCAGCGCGGGGATGTGTGAGTGATAGAGAGGAGGCAGTGGTTTAGGTAATTAATAGAGACACAAGTCTCCCCTCGTCTTTCAGCGTATTTGCACACATATGAGCGCAGCGGGCCGGGCTCTCGTCTCTGTCCATCACGGACAGAAACATCTCAGCAGAAATGCGAGGGTTTCTCCGCTCCGTCTAATAGCCACGGTTCAATCACATGTGGCGGTGTAATAGCCATAAAAAACGCTCTCTCCCCCTCCTGTCTTCCCGTCCATTCTCACTCCTCACTCCTCGCTTAGCCTACAGCAGACTCTGCACGGGTTATTGGGGTTGTTGTCATTGTTCTCGCTGGCATTTGTGTGGATTTAGCAATTTCTCAGACGAAGGGGGGGACATGGACTGAGTGGATGGTGTGAGTGATTTGACGCAGCCAGGTGGAGAGAGGCGCTGGGCCAGGGGGAGAGGACAGAAGTGGTTGGCGATAGCTCGAAATCTGATCAAAAGTAATGAGAATGGACATTCATATATCCGAGTCCTGATCGGGAGGTAATGTCCGATTCCGATCGAGTCTGTAACCACGTGATGGGGCCCGATTTCCGATCACGTGATCGGGACATCCCGACTTTTACGTCAATAAATGTTTTCTCTTGTGTTTTTTATGGAAAGCACTTTGGTCGGCCAGGTGTAGTTGTAAAGTTCTATAGAAATAAACTATTTTGATTCTATGTGCCATACATTTGTAAATACATCTGTAGTTGCACGGCTAGAACATTTCTAAGGTCACAAGGACAGCCTGCGAATTGATTCCTTTACAAACTTACCATTATTTACACTATTAATGATTGGCAATGAAGTCTTGAATGGTGTTTTCAATCTTCTTTTTGAGTGAAATTCTTTGAAATAGCTATCAGACATAAAAAAAAGAGACTTTTTTCCTCAAAAATTGCTCTACCTCTGTTAATCCATTTACTCCTTTAATGCGTCTTTCAATAAACCTCCATCCGTCCGCTGTCTCGCACAGATAATTGAACTTAGCAGCCTTGTATAACCCCTCTGCACAATAAGCTATCTGAACATTTTCCAGCATTATTGTGAAACCCAAAGTGTCGAGCAGCAGACTCTCCATAAAAGTGTAAGCAGGAGTCGGGCAGCTTGCATACGGAGTTGTTAACATAATTGTTTCCTTAATAATTTTGTTGACGCAGCATTTTGCATATAGCACTGATTAATTCTACGCCTCGGGTTGTTTAAGGCTTGCCAAATCTATAGCACTCTGAATTGATCAATACATATTTGGAGCTCCTCGGCTGGCTGCGCTTCAGGCCCTCTACATCTTCAAAGAAATCCAGTGCAGAGATCTGATTTTAAATGATAATTAGACGGAAAAGTCTGTTATTTGGAAAGAAACTTAAAAGCTTAAATGGGACAGTTTGTCTTTTAAAGAGCGCAGACTGCAGACTCATTACGACGTTTTGGGGACATGAGTGAATATTTTAAAATAATGTCTCTCTTTTTTGCGGGACTTTCGGTTCTACAACAAACGATCAGGTATGCACCTACAGCTATAGGCATATAGAGACTTCGGCAACCCCGCGCGATTTCATGCATTTTGATGAGACCAGGCTGAATAAACAGAAGATAAATTATTAATATAAAAAGTCTCCCAATGTGATACAATCTGCAGTACTGTACAGCAGGTGTAGGCAATGTCAGGTTAATCTGGCCTCCAAGTTTATATCCTTTGGCCCCATGAATGATTAGATAGTGACAGTAAAATGGCATATCTGTACAGTCCAAAATGTACCTATCCAGCTATACACAGGGGCGGACTGGCCATATGTCCATTCTGGAAGAGCACACAAGGGCCACTGGCTCTAGGGCCTCTCAATTAATTAATACAATTAATTCAAGTGTCATTTGTCTTTTTGAGAACAAGAGCTTAGAGATCTGAATGAATGCTAGCACAGTAGTTTTTCAAGTAGTAGTGAATTAAGGCGTCAATGTGCTCAAATGGCTTCCTCGGAAATATGCAAAAGCAGAGCTGAGTTATCTTTTCATTCCGATTTGTCAGAATTTCATTCAAAAGTGAGACCTTGACAGCAAACAGCATAGGGGCTCTATCTTTGTTCATAATGATTACAAATATGTATACGACGTCATCACCGAACGTAAAGATCGCCAGTCACTTGTGCAAAATGACAAATCTAGCCCCATGTTCGAAGGAAAATATGGTCAATTACTAAAGATCCCCTGTTTTTCAGTCAAATATGGTGATTGCTCTTTATTCAGCCATTGTTTATGAGCTATGTCTAAAGCGTTTCAGTCTGACAGCTGATCGACTTCAAACAGTGTCAAATTACACCAAAACACAACAAGCCCCAAATTTATGCCTGCCAGATGCCTTTTATGACTTGAAATGTCGACACTTTATATTGTGTGGAAAGTGTCAAGGGCTTTGGGACATTACCCATTCGTTAAAGTCTGTGTACTATTACTTTACTCATAGTTGTAGAAAATAGGATCATTTTTTTTTATGTCACTGTCCAATTATTCCCCCCTTTAATTCCGTGGGAGTGGATTCATTTTATCACATTGGCAATAAATCAATATCAGTTTAGCGGCTAAAGCTAACAGGAGAACGTGTTTTGTGATCGCCGGGCTGATCTGAGCGGGTCTAAGGTTTCTCGTGGATGCTCATTAGCTATTTGCCGGGGCATGAAATGTAATCCCTTCTAAATTCCGCGCTGTGAGCTGTGTAAATAAAGCTTGATTCAATAACCCTCCTCTGCACGGCCCGCTCTCTCGCCGTCCTCGCCGCTGCGGTCTGCACAAAGCATTTATCAAGTCCAGCATCGGATTAGGCCCGGCAAAAAAAAATAAAAAAATAAAAAAACAGTCAAAGTTTACACCCTCTACTACAGAGTAAAAAAAAAAAAAAAAAGAAGTCTTGCAAAAGTCTTGGCCTCTTTTGAACTCACCGCTTTCCTTTCTGTACATATATCTGGCTATACTGCGTTTCTACAATCACAAATGCAGTAAGGATTTTGCTACTGCACACATGATTTATTTATGTAAAAGGTCACCCATAGCGTAAAGTGTAACTAAACACTGTGCCAGCTTTTTTTTCTACTGATAAACTTGTACATCAGTCCTTTCTTTCAATATCGAGCGACTGGAAAAGTGTAAAAAACATCCCTGCGTCTGTCACAACAGCTGGTTCTATGTTCTTTTGATCACATAATGTCACCCCGAGAGGAAATACAGTATTCATTCGTTCTTAATTGGGTTTATTCGTGGCTTGTCATTCCAGGGTGATGGCGGGTTCCGATGCCAGACCAGAGAATTACTGGTCAACTGTTCCCAATCCAGTATTTCTTTCTATTGTATCGTCAACGAGTGTAATTTGCACTTCTGTGGTCTGAAACCATCTGTGTGCAGCCATTCAGACCGACAACTGCAATTTGAATGATTTGACTATACTTTCTTACTTTGTTTATTTGGAGGGGGACAGTGCTCATTAATGCACACTCTTTGTGTAAATGTGCCAGATTTAGACCTGAGCTACTTCCCATCTGTAGTCCTCAAACGTTGAGGACAACAATAAAATACACAACAATGTACATCGAATAGACAGACTATTCACAGCTAACCATTGCTGACAATCAGGCAATATGATGATGAACCCGGTAGGGCTTGAACCATTACAGATTTCTAAAGGTCAACATAGACATAATAAATAATAGACTCCTCCCCGATGACCACGTTTGAAAGGGAAATCATGGCGGATTTACAGACTTCTCCTATGCTGCACGAGGCCATATTATGTGGAGTTTGCAAGTTCTCCCCGTGTCTGTGTAGGTTTCCTCCGTGTACTCTGGTTTCCCCTACCACTAAAAACATGTACAGTAGGCCAGGATGAATGTAAGTGTGTTTGAGAGTGCGCATGGGGGACGACAGATGGAAATTAGCCCAAGGCCACAATCCGGTGTGGCTTGTTTACATGCATGAGACAGTTCGTTAACATGCACTGTCCCGACCAAATAAACCAATAAGTAAAAAATAAGGGTGGGATCATAACCGCACCATTAACTCTAATGCTAACGGCCTGTCAATCCAAGTCCAGCCCTCATTACGAGATTTCTAAAATGTTCCTTATAACAACCAGCCTGGTTTCTTTAATTGTAACTAACCCAGCGTTAGCACAGGAGCAATATCTAGCTGTAGAAAGTAAAAAAAACTTGCTTAAAAGGTGTGTAAAGTGCAGTGTTTTGCTTAGCTTGTTTTGCCGCCCATATCTGGAGGTACTGCAGCAATGGCGGACTAGCGACGCTGTCATAAAGCAGTGCAACCGGCGGCCATTGGTCAAAATAGTCCGGTCGACTAGTCGTGTGATGACGTCATCATATTAACATGGGAGTACATTAAGTCTACGTCCAAATCCGTCATGTAATAATGTTCACTTGTAAGCAAGTAATGCAGCTTATCAGTTAAAATACAATATAGAGGCTTATTTCCATTTCCTAGGTTTTAACTTTTTAAGGCAATGCTCAGTGTGTTTACCTGCACCTCCAGAAACATCAGATCGAGGCGGGTCCTCTCCCCTCTCCCCCTGCCCTCATCTGTACTGCTCTTTACTGCTTGGATGACCCTCCTTGTAATTCCAGGGGCTGAAGGAAACGAGCTTTCGGTTCCAGAGTGTTAGACCGTAGATGTTTCCACGTGGATGAGTCCGTGTGAGAGCAAAAGTCAAGAGCCATGCGCGGGACGGGCCGTGGTGCGCGGAGGCGGTGGAGAGACAGTCCCGGCTTTAGCTCGCTTATATCATAACAATGTCCGGAAGAGACACGCGCAAAACTGGAGCACTAGTTAACGCTAGTTGTTGTGCTGGCGGTAACACTGTTTAATGTCCCACTGAAACACGGGAAAGGGGTTCCACCTTGACGTTAATGTCAGGCAGAGAGAGATGGAGGGACGGAGAGTTTCTCACCCGACTAGTCGACTTGTCTAAATGATTTCGACTAGTGCCGCAGTGCCTCTTAAAGCCCTGGAACCCAGCTCTTGATTCTGTCAAGCTTTCCCGACAAGCATTTGCAGATAGGTCTAATGCAGATGTCACATTTCCCCACAGGGACAATAAAGTAAACCCTAATGATAACTATGGATCTATTTTGCCGCTCATGGGGCTGCACCGTATTGTCTGCCTGTTATTCTGCGTAATTGCTTTGTGTACGCTTCCTCAATCAACTTTGAATGCTCTTGGCGTGGCTCTGGAATGAGGACAACCCTGACTTTCGGTGAACTATTGCCCCGGTGTAAGTGCAGCCTCGCCTCCCATGCATCAGCCCGGTATTGATCGCGCCGGCGCTGGAGAAGATGTGTTCTAAGCGCCCTTCACGGGCCCCGCGATGGATCTCCGAACATGGCTGATTAATTTGTGCGCCGCCAATACTCCGCTCCCAAAATGTTCTTTGATGTCTTGGAGTCAGCATTTGTGTTTTGCCTGATAAATAATGCATTGATAATCCCGTGCAGAGCGAGGAGGAGGTAATGTTTGTTTTGATTACTCTTCCGTCAAAACCACGCGGCTGTGCATCAGCGGAGATTTGCTTACACAACAATGTCCATTTCTCACCGTGATTTTTCATCCCTCACATATTTTTACTCGAGTTGGATTTTGTAAAGATGAAATATTACGCCGAAAATATGCATGAAATCAGGGCAGGTGTAATTGGAAAGGATTGTCGGCGGGGGAATAAATGACCATTGAGAGGCTGCAGAAAAGATGCTGAATCTATAAAATCCCGCCTCAATCTGTCGGTTCATATTTCACTCCGGCACAAACAAACTCAATGGCAAAAAACAGTCTGTATTGATTTCCTTGGGACCAAAAAATGAATGGAAAATATGAAATCCTGGTTTGTACAAATGATCGAATATCCTCCAAATCTGTGCTCGTTATGGAAGAGTTGTAAATGGGTCATGTTGAGGTTCGCCAACGGGACCCGGGAGTGAATTCAGACTATGAAATCTGTCCGTCTGTATAAATGAGCTAACAAACAATCCAACAAACCATTTTCATTAGCTTGGAAAGAATCATTTCACTTGTTGAAAATCATACTGGCTGAAGTCTAGAAGCAATGAGTGTTAGGCGGAGGGCCAGGGCTTTGTGGCTCATGGGTCACTTTTTCCATTTCATTTTCAAACATTTATGTTTCTACACGGCACAATTAAACTACATGATTATTGTGAAGTGCTTTTGCTTCTTAGTAGTAAAAGCCTATTGGTTTTATGTTGATAAGATACATGAATGGACCTACAACACATGCATCATATAAGATAAGTCCTGTGCAGTGGGTGGGAGGTGTTGTCCATGATGGAGGTAATTTGGCTAATACCCTCCTGTCCCTCACCTCCTCCACAGAGTCCAGGGGGAATCCCGGGATGTTCTTGTCCCGCTCTGTGCTGCCCAGGGCCCAGCACACGGCAGCGTAGTGGATAGCAGAGGCAAAATGTGCTGTGTAACTTTTTATAGAAAACAAAGGAGTACATGATCCAAACACAAGTATTGAAAGTATTGTGATACTTGATAAAGTATCAATACTTGATTTTGCAGCACAAAGTATTTTCTCCCAGCCCCTAATATTAAATTTCCTGATTGTAAAAAAAATCATGTCTTATTATGGTTATCCTCAATGGACCAAAGTGGCTGGTGAGAGTAAAAGTACTTGCCAAAGTACTTTTACGTTCAGTCGATAGTTGGCTAGTGTCAATGCCAAGCCAGCTGCAGGGAACACTGGTTAATGGCTTGTTATAGCACATATAAAACCTAGAGACATTTTGTTCAGTTGGTGTTCCCGGCAAACGTAATGTTAGAGACACAGAGCAATGGTGTCCGAGAGAATAGATAAAAAGTAGACAAGAGTCTGGGTGGCTAAAGCAACTGTGAAAGCACTTTGAATTGCCTTGTGTATGAATTGTGCTCTACAAATAAACTTGCCTTGCCTAATGCAGGAGAAGTTTATTTACCATCAGTGCGGGACCCGGAGACATGAACTCAAGACATTGTGCAAGTCTGACCATTCAAGTCTGGCTATGCTTCCACATAAATAACTTCTGCTGTGTGTCATATTGATGTGCAAGCCAAAACATACAAAACAAACCTGAGAGGGAGCCTCTCAAGTACCCCCGGTGTTTGACCAATGTCATCTCCAAAGCAACACACTTCACTTGAAATCCAATGTCTTTGGATCATGAGAATGTCAATTACGAAGTCTAGTTCAACAATTTATATCCCAAAGCTGTACTATTCAGGCTGGGAAAAGACATTGGCTCTCCTGAGACAAATTCTCAAATTGTGTCCCAGTTTTCAAGTTAAAAAATCTGCGGCCAGATCTTGTGCCTGGCGAAAGGACAGCGCAGGCTTCTAGCGATATGGATATTTTACGAGTGGCGCTATGAGTCTTTACCACTTGCGAGAGGGAGTCGCTTATAAAAAAGAGAGGATATCGACTTGTTTATTACGAGCCGCACTGAGCGGGGTTCTCTGAGGCAGCTGCACATTCATTTCCTCGTTTACATCACGCTGCCTTGTGTTCTTCCTTAAGCAGTATGGGCTCTCACAGGTCAAACTAAAACTTTATTAACCCCATCGGGAGCTAAACAATGTTTATGTCCCGAGAGAAAGAGATCGACACTCGCTCGGTCGTGAATTGAAGGAAAAGGCTGTGATACATAACATCACTATTGGCCATGAGTGTTTCTCTACCCCACGTACTTCCCACTTTGGAACTGCAAGATCTCAAAGTGCGCTCCTACAAAGCGCAACATGTTACGCTATAGTTTGAGAGTAGAAGATCGGGCCCATAGTCTCCCTAGTCACTGTATCCAGCTGCTACATTATTAAGTTTTTTTTTCAGTGAATATCAAAAATTGTACTGTTGGAATGATGGACAAAACTGCTTTCTTTGCTGTGTAAACTGTGATGTTGAGTAACTGTTGAACTTACCATAGTGCCGTCAAGGCTGTTGCATGAATCACTGTGGTCATAATAAGTACAACAGAAAAAATAAACATGGCAAGCCAAGGCAACTTGGTCTGACAGCAGCGTGGTCCGATTGCAAACTGCTGTCATTCCAAATTTCCGATAATCCAGGTTCGGTCCATCCAATAAGCAGGTACCCTGTTATCAAGAGTCCAAATAAGTAAATATCTTTGACGTCTCAGACCGACGGGACCGCTGGGCAAACGACATCCATCGCAAACCGAGCTGTGAAAATCCGGTCAGGGAAGACGACCTCCTCCGTGGTCTCACGTATCAATCGATTCCAGTTAATCAATTCCATAGCTTAGCGGTTCGGGAGGACAGCGAACAGGTGGTCCGAGAGGGAAAATAAAAGTCAGACAGGACACTCGCACAGAAAGGAAAAAAGCACGAAAGCCGGGCAGAAGTGAGAAGACACGTCCGCACTCGACAGAAAAGTTTATTTGGCAACTTTTCTAACTCCGGGGCAGGAAACCTTTGGCTATTTAGTCGTGAAGTTAGTCAGTCAGGCATTTTCTATTCGATTAGAAACTCTGTACGAATTAGCCCATATGCATTGTTACCAGTGATGCCAGTAACTAATTACTTAGTAACGGATTACTGTAATCGGATTACTTTTTTCAGTAACTAGTAATCTAACGCGTTACTATTTCCAATCAAGTAATCAGAATTAAGTTACTTTTCCAAATCACTGTGAGTTACTATTTTGTAATTTTTCTTTGGAAAAATACATTTATTTTTGCATCTCGACGAGTATAATATATATAATATAATGTCACGTTTTCAGCCTAGAAACACTCACACTGGTCGGAGAGAGAGATGGAAATACGTCACTTTTCTGAGTCTGCGTCAGCTTTATTGATATTACTGTTGAAATGTTCTTCCAAGAAAGTGAGTGTTGGTAAAAGGGTTTGTCATTAGTGTGTTGAGGCTGTGGAGATGTTGTCGGCCTAAGTTGAATGTAACTAATAAAGTAACTTGTAATGTAACTTAGTTACTTGTAAAATTAAGTAATCAGTAAAGTAACTTAGTTACTTTTCAAAGGAGTAATCAGTAATCAGTAATATATTACTTTTTCAAGTAATCTGTGGCAACACTGGTTGTTACCCTGGCAATGTCTTTGGTTTGGGAGAATAATTCATCAATTTCACTTTTCCCCCCCCTTTGTAAACACTATGCAGGATTTGAATAACCCCCATGATAAGACCAGTCTCCGAGCCCACGCCCCCCGATGATTGAATTGAATAGGCCCGCAATGGTTTCGAAAAGACCTGCTTTTGCCATCTGCGCGGCACTAATCACACCAAGGTCACCGCCTCGGAGCGATTGGCAGCTGTAATGTATTCACGGTGGCGCTTTTGCGTGGCTGTTTGTTTTGATCATGTGTTAATGCATTATTCACCCTCCGCTACATGGAGCTGATTGAGCCCGTTTCAATAATGTTGCCAAGGTTAGATCATTCATTAGGCACGGCGCGCATATATCCATAGGTGAGGGGGGGGCCTCGCTGACGTGACCTCCCCTGCGTGAATGCCCAGTGATGAATGGGACCGGCGCCGATGAGAGCAAAAGAGCCACGCCACGTTTTTGATGAACATGTTTTATTATGGGGTGCGATTGGAGACTACAGCCTGTATAACTGTCTCATTAACATGTATGGCTCACCGGAGAGGAAGCTGAACTGCATTGATTTTACTTTGGACATGTAGATTAGATTGTGCGTCCAAAGGTCTTTAACAATACGGATCGAGCTCATTTTGCAAAAGTGATATTTTAATTGTATGGAAGGTGTATCTATTCTTTCAGTTCAGTTAGCTTTATTGTCAGTTCTACCACATAAAAAGCACATAAATAAAAGAGAATAAAAATGGTGTTACTCTCAAACCTTTGGTGCGTAAAAACTAAAGTTAAGACTATACACAGCAACATGTCAAAAATATACTGAATAGGAGGCAGCAGAGGGAGGAAAGGGGGGAGTTTAGCTTCCCGACAAGCCAAAACACAACTGTCGCACGATGGCCCCTACAAGCAGGGACAGACGACTTGTGAGGATGTAGCCGCTAAAGTCTATCAGATATCTCTGCTGTTTACTCTCCTCTGTTTTCTGTCACGCAGCTTGAAGATGTTGAGATATGGATAAGATTACCTCACCATTACTTTTCTTCAAGCGCTTATTGGAAAATGTAGTTCTGATATACTGTAGTAGATAATACAGAACTCATGACTGTAAGTATACTCTCCAGTCATCAAAAGTGATAAACTCCAAAAACATTCCCAAACATTTTTAAAGTACAAAAAAAAACAGTCAAAATGTTAAAAAAAAGACAGAAATACCATAGCTTTGGAAGAAAGAATCGTCTCTGCAAATTTCCCGTTTGTTCTTAACATGGATGGCTTTTTCTTTGAACTGGTGTACCAGTCTCAGGTGGTTACCTGGGTTAGCTATCATACATACCCACACCTTAAAGCAGAGCCGTGGGAAGCCTTTTTAATTACGGGGTGCTGAGGGATAAACCCAAAACCGCAACCGGAATCATTTCCTATTTAATAATATTGCCTGCAATTTGCAAACTATCCACCAGGGGGTGCTGCAGCGCCCTCAGCATCCTGGGTTCCCACGGCCTTGCCTTAAAGCGTATAGGCGACACGGTGGCTGAGCGGTTAGTGTACTTGCCTCACAGCAAGAAGGTGCCAGGTTTTATTCCCGGGCCGTGTGGGCCTTTCTGTGTGGAGTTTACATGTTTCTCTCCCCGTATCTGGATGAGTTTCCTCCGGGTGTTCCGGTTTCCCCCATCAACCAAAAACCTGCACAATTGGTTAATCCTCCAGCCAGGTGATTCTGACCATTAGCCTGAGTCCACATCTGGAGATGGGCCCCCTGGCGCTGCACTGTGGTCGCCCCAGCGGCATCAAAGGATGGGTCAAATGCAGAGGACAATAAAGTACACCTTATCCGTACTGACAGGAGAGCTTACAGCCTATGTGTCAGTGTGATACGTCATTTGGAATCCAAGTTTCTGATCAGCTCCTCCACTTCCTCCTTCTTTCACTATCTTCTGGAGAGAGCGTAGCAGACGAATGACGAATATAATCCATCTTATTCTCCAGTGAACGAACATTACTCAGAACAATAGTAGGGATAGAAGGCTGGTGTGTCTTAGCTGTGAGTCTTGCCCGAATACCTCCTTGTTTGTCCGTTTTTGTTTTGTTTCCTGTAGCGCCTCCACTGTGCTGCAGGTGTGGGGGACTCTTGGTGCCTCTCCAGTGTTATGTGTGAGTGAAACACAACTTACATCACATTTGCCGTTCCTAATCATAACGCTAACGCCCTGACCCTAACCCTAACCTCGCCCCCTGACCAGGAGGGACAGAGAGCAACAAGTCAAGAGAAATAAGGAAGGAGCGTCCAGCATAAATCATGTGAAATGCAAGCACTACTGGTGGCTGATGGTTTCCTGTTGCCCACAAGAGGAGAAGATAATTGGCTGAACATTTAACAAAGTGCTATTCCAGCTCTCACACCCAATGACTTCTGGAATCAAAATCTAAAGTGATGCGTAAAGGATCTGTTCAAAAATCAGCTCTGACATCCATCTGTGCAAGTGTCAGCCAGAATGAATCGTGCCAAGATGCTGACAGTAGTAAACTGCACAAGCTGCCAGTATCGCAAAAATGCCCCGGCAAAGAATGAATCATAAATGGGACCTCTGACCACCAAACCGATGGAAATATAGTCAAAATGATGTTTCTTTGAGGCCGTGGGCAAGCAGTGAGGATTTGCTGCGGACAAAATCTAGAGAAAAGCGGCTGACAATGACTTGGGATCCATGCAGGCGGGTGTGGATGACATGCTTTTGGAGCAGAAGACACATGTCCTGTCACAAATTCCGCCACTTTAAACTTCTGACACCAATCTGAGTCAGTGAGTTAAGGGCTAATAACAGGAGCGCTCAGGCCTAGACAGCAGCAGAATGGACAGCTTTGCGATGACAGAATCCCGGCTGAGTGTATTGTATAGAAACGGCGGCGTACTCCCTCATTTGTATTCACGGCGTCTATGCGTTTCATCACATTCTGTCTCAAATCTCCAGTCGACTGTGACATTCAGATTTGTCCAAATGAATAGATTTTCAGAAAAGTGCAGAAGGCTGTTTTTTTAAAGGAGTCTTTTACAGACTGTTTTAAAAAACCCGTCGTTATGGCTGTAACTTTTTAGAACTGACTGAATGACGGGAATGGAGCGCACGACCTCGGGTGTATAGCCGAGCTCTGGTTGTGAAAGTGCAAACGTGTCAATGAGTAAATGAAATGGCGAAAGACAGATGATGATCTATAGAAATTCATCCACACAGGGTTCAGAGAGTGCACCCATGTCTTTATGAGGGACACCATTTATATGTCTGTCTGCCCTATTGTTTGATTGTAATTATTCATAAACTGCACAGGATTATGTGTCTGGAGATGCATAATCAGAGATCTAAACTTAAATGTTCAAAAACAGTAAAAACTCTGTATGAGAGCAATTACGTCACTAAAAATCTTCTTTTTTTATTGTATTCAAATATTTATCATTGCCAAATTATCAGTGTAACTAATAGATTTATGTTTTAGCTTAGGTTCACATGCTACAAAGACCTAATGAAATATAAACAAGGACAGAGTTCTGAATAATGTCCGAACCCACTGGTGATTTTGATGATACAGTTCTTATAGTGTTTTGTTTCAGACATTTGCCTGCTTTCTCTGCGCTCATCAACACACAGGCCTGTCTGTGTATAAGAATTTCATCCTCATATCAGAACCCAATGAGCCTATTTGGACCACTGCTGAGTTGTTGTGACTTGATGTCCATATCTCTCTCTCTCATTTCACCAAACCTCATCGAACACAGACACGGGCTACCAAAAAAAGCAATGCATACGATGTGTTGATGTTTGTCGAGGTGTTATAGGTGAGCATAAGCCGACGAGTCTCCACTAACGGTTCTCCACTGCTTTTTCCATATTATGCACCGTATGCCTTAAATAAGTCATCCGTTGCCATCTACGCTGACGACTGACATTCTTACACGGGTTATGATTCTAAATCAAAAACTAGGTATTCACTCAATGGGCGTAAACAGCGTCTGCATAATAGTTCGCAATCAATGGTGAGAATGGAAGGCTCCACTTCACAGCGGGTTCCACAATGAGACTTTCTGGGTCACAGTGGATTCGCTTCTTTCCGGGTCACTTTATGCAGATCATGCAATCAGTAAAACGTAATAGTCACGGTCACAGAGGGTGTTCTTACTTTATCACCCCAGCGATCATGAAACTGGAGGCTCAGTCCTCTGGTTTATCTCGAATATTGTCCCATTATATGATCTGCCGTAAGTAAATGTGAGCTTTCAGTTCATTCAAAATAAGCAAAACAAGGCCGGCCGCTTAATACTGAAGTGTCCCTGCTCTGCTAGTGTTAAGGAAATACTTTGAACCCTGACCATGGCCTGTGCTCTGAAACAAACTACAATATAACCTGTATGATATAACAGACACACTCACATTCTATTATGAGGCATGCTGATGAATTTCCTGCTAAAGTCCATCTCAAACCTAGACAGAAAAACGTACTACTTACTACTTACTTATTGATTTACTAATTGTTATTTATTGCTGCAGTTTTGTTTTTGAATCTGCCGGATGTGAATGCATTTATACCATCTATGCTTCTGTGTTTATTGTAAATGGAAATGTAGTTGCTTTTAACTGGGACCTCAGGAAGACTAGAAACGGCGAAATCGAGATCCTCAACAAACAAAGAATACATCAAGTGAAAAGCCTACGGCATAAATAAAACATATCTCAACAGTGAGTCAAATTGGGGCATTTTCCTGGCCCATAAAAGTCTGATAAAACAGTGTCACTTAAAGTTTCCATCCCGCTGATCACTCCATTAGGCTCCATTATAGTTCCATACATATTCTGAGGGTACAGCAGCCGACGTGGAGGTAATTTGGACAGAGTCAGATAAAAGCACTCACCTCGCATTCTAAGAGCTCCATGCACATTTGTAAACCTCAGAGAAAGAGACCCAGTGGTAAGTGAAGCAAACATCAAAGCCGACAAAAGTATTATTGTTCATTAGCAAACCCAAGTGTCCTCACCTGAACCAAAACCATTCTATTACACAAGAGAGAGGTTTTACGCAAAACAATGGCCCTCTGCCATCCATGTAATTGCTCTTAAAAAGCAATTTTCTAAGGCAATTATTTTCTAAAATTGAATCTATGCTTATGTGGTGGTGGGATTTTGCTATTGTGGTTTACTCAGTTAAAAGGGGCAAAGAAATGTATTTTTTTTTTATTTGTGGATCAGCGCATGTAAACACCTGGCACCTCAGGGCAAAAGTCTGTCAAACATTAATAATGTACACACACACACACCGGAGGAGACACAGGTGACATGTTTCTCTCATGGATTCAACAGCACACAGTATGGTGGCTGACTGGGCAAAACCCTCGACCCCACAGCAGGCTTGTTCCGGCTTCAAAGTCCAGGCTGGATGGGGCGTCTCTGTGTGGAGCTTGAACGTTCTCACTGTGTCTGTATGTGAGCTCATTGTCCCGAAAACATGCACAGTAGGCTGAAACAATCTCCAGCTCATGCCATAGTTTGGTGAGATTGGTCCCGGGTGCTTCGTTGGAGTCGCTCATTGCTCCTGAAGGGTCGCCCTGAGGCACTGGAGGCAATCACACCATCAACTTTTATGTCAGTGATTAATCTACTCCAAAACCATATGCAAGCCTGTCACCTGACAAATAAATGCATTCTTTCTAGATTGTATAGGGAACATAATGTACAATACCAGATGATTCCGACCACCAGCCTGGCTCCACATCTGGAGAAGGCTCCCCGGGCGCTGCACTCGAAAATTAAGCTTCAGGCAAGAGTCCACTGACCTTAAGGTTAGAGCCAATGGTTGTATATGGCTCTCCAATCCACAACACAACAGGGTTAAACATTTCGGACTAATGGCACCTCTGCTCAGTGGTAATTTTCGGAATAATGAGAAGTCGGACTAATGGGCTGTCGGACCAATGGCATGGCACCGCAGTCGCCCACATCTCCTATACGGGTTTCCTCAGGAGTATTGAATTATGGGTCAAATGTAGAGGATGATTTTTCCTAATGGGACGAGGAGATGTAGAAGTTGAGGTTATGGATGGTTCTGCTGCTGCAGCATAATTAAATAGAATAGAACAGAATAGAATAGAATAGAATTTGATTGTCTGTTCAATAGATGTATGCACAAAATGTGTCTTTCAACGTGGCACATTAAAACTCATTCAGTAAAAACACACACAATAACATAAGAAAGACACATCAACAAGAACAACATCAAAGATTCAGGGCTACCTTTCTTGTAGATGTTTTTTTATGGGTGGGCCAGTGGGGTTCTGTACTTTCAGCCTGATAGCAGCAGAGAGAAGAAGTGATGGTGGCTTTCAGCAGCACCGATCACCTTTACAGCTGCTGATTATTCCTCTTTTACAAGAACCTTCAGACATGACCCAGTCTGGTCCGGTGCTCTGCTATGACTGCCCCACTTTCCAATGCGTCACATGGAGAAATGACTCCTCTCTCACAATAAATCCCCCGAACATCATCTGTAACAATGAAACGGCTCTGTTATCACTCTTTCACGCTTTATTTTGATATCTGTCTTCTCTGTCCCCGCCATAAATCCTAGTCTCTTGGCGGCGGCATGACTTGGTTACAGTGTAATCCATATACGCTGTCAGACAACGTCACCGACTATATGGCCCGTCCCCCGCTGTCTCCATAGTTACTCGGTAAATTTTGTATTTCTGGCTTTGGCTTTGGCTTGCGTCTGTTGACAGGTCAGCCCCCTTCAGACTTCTCATCTCCGCAGCTCACCATGGCCTTTATGCAAACACTCACACAGTATAGTCTCCAAGCAACTCCGCCTATGCATGTGGACCTTAACAAGCTCAGAAAGAAGAAAATACAAGACCTGTCTAGTGCTCATGCAGTGTTTTAAACATTTTATTGAAGATGTTTTATGTAAACCCCAAATTTACAGTACGGTGAAAAGCTGTAACCTTTTTTTGTTCGGGTACCCAGCATTGATATTGTACATTTTAAAGGAGGGTATAATGCCAGGTCTTAGGGACGGAGCTCTTAACATTTTAAATCAATATTGATTTTTCAAACCAACAAAGCGTAATAAGATAAAGTTTCGATGTCTGGCCGTACTAACATCTTAACCTGGCCATATAGAAGAGCCGAGAGCACCACCTTTCTGATCCCGCTATAGGATTCACAAACACGTTGATTCAAAATGCAGTCATTCAATACCACTTGTTTCTCCGGCATCCTTCACTCCCCTCTGCCTCGCTCTGCCGATTGGGGAAAAAAGTGTGTTATATAAACGAGCCAGTCGGTAACAAACAACAGAAAGAGCTTGTTGCTATGTTAAAAAAAAAAGGAAAACTGAAGTGATTTCTGAAGTAATTATTGATCAAAGTGGCATTTTTCGCCCCCCAAGCAGAGCCTGTGTAAATTGATTTATTTTCTTGCTTGTATCAATCAAGCCAGAAGCAACGTGACATTTTTATGCGTCAATTATGTTATTTATTAACTTTGTGTTCATCAATTAATTAAAATGGATTGTTTTGTTTTTTGTTTTTTTTTAATATTTTCCGCTGTAATTGGGCAAAATGTCGGCTAATGTCAACGTGACCTCAACGCATCATTCTCATGACTGAATGACTTTGCTTTTGTACATAAAAAAATGAATAAAAATGTGTTTGCCTGTGTAAAGAAAGACATCTGCTGAATACTGATGCCGTGTCCTTGGGCAAGATACCTACACTACCTTGCCTCCAGTGTAGTGATAAAGTACAAAATGTGATAATTGTTCCATAATGGAGGTAAATGCAATGCTTAAATGTCACTGTTAATCGTGTATTACTTTGAAACCTTTCAGAGGCTAATAGTGAGCTTTGCAAATATTTTCCGTATGTTTCCTCCATGTGCAGCGGTTGAAAACCCCTTCAACCCAAAATATACACAATATAGACTCTCATGTTCAAGATCTGAAGACTTGTCAATATTTCAAGGAGCCAAACTGTAAAGAAATCATTTAAAAGTTCTAGTATCTCTATTTAAACCCACACATAGACTCTGTAGAAAGGTATGGGAATGAAAACTCTTGAAAGGCAGGAGGTCAAACCACTGATTGTCAAAGTCACTTTAAGACATCATATGGAGGCATTTTCTTTTATTCTGGCCACCGTTCATAATCCCGACACAATCAGGGCTGAGTTTTCCATCTGGAGACAGCTCCGGGGATAATGGAAGAAGAAAAAGCTCATAAGAGAAGCAACGTGAGGCTCGCTCCCCTCTGCCAAAATGTGTCTCTAATTCGCTCCAAGTGCCCTGCAGCGAACAGTGTGGAAGGCCTCATATTGGAAAGTCTACCTGCCATCACGGTTTTCTCTGCGGATGGGGAGAGAAATATTTGTGGCTCATTGCGGCGTGCAAACAATGAAAAACACACATCTTGGATTGTTTAAATTCAGCTCGAGGTTGTGGATTTATTTGAGGGGAATACACTGTAGATTGTGATTAGTAAACCTTACTAAAAAAAATTGCAGACACAAATTGTCACAATTTAATTGAGTAAAAGTTACCATTATACACACAATTAAAGCGTGCTCTATATGATCAAGGAAATCTTACTCTTTACAAAGAAAAGTTTACTCTAAATGATGAAGGAAACCTTACTCTTTACAAGTTAAGGTTTACTCTAATAATCCAATAATCAATGAATCCTTATCTATTAGCGCCCTATTAATGAAACTTGTAATAACCTTAGTATTGTACAATGTATATTGTAAAACATTTTTACCCAACATTTCTGGTTGTGTAATAAAACAAGTTGGTTAGAACAAAAGAGCATTTTTTTTTTTTTAAATGAACAACAAACGGTTTTCTTTAAAAAAAAAATTAAAATAAAAAAAAAGGTAATATCTTGAACAGACAAATGTAAAAAGTTGTGTGTTGGCAGCCTTGGACTGCTTTGTACGACCAAACCTCTCCTTGACACAGTGGCAGCGCGGCTCAGCCGGAGCAGCCCAGGACTAACACCTAAACACTATTTCGTTGTACAGTTGTACAATGACAATAAAGCACTTACTTACTTACTTACTTACTTACTTACTTACTTCAGCTTTCAGACTTCAGTGTCACTGTACGTTCTGCTCAAAGACATGTGCCAGGTGTGCTACGACAAATTGTATAAAACATTCCATTAGTTGGCTAATTGAGCAAAGATAAATCAAGTATCCAAAATCTAATACTCATATTGTCTTAATAATTACACAATGGCCAACAATTAAAACTGCTAATATTCCCCTCTGAGTCTCTCAGGAGTCTTGGCAGTATACCCTACATTGTTTGGAATGTTTTTGTTTTTATGTATCAGTTACTTTTTTTCCCTTCTACAACAATAATATAGAAATATTAAAGAACAGTTACTTGCATGGTTTGGGGATTTTGTGTTCTCATGCATCACGTTATATCTGTAGTCTCACAATCGGTAGTCTCTTGTGAGCCGCTTCTCCACTGAAATGCAGAAAGAAAAAAACAACATTTTCCTAATTTTAATTTTATAACAGCAGGCCAATCACTTAATAAAATCTTAGGGGATAAAATAGAGGGGAAAAAAACATCCTGTCACCTGGCATCTCCAGCAGTGACAAATGTTTATTTTATTAGGCTACTTTAGGTTATATCATTGATTCTGTCCCAGCCTTGATTAGTTAGCATTAGCATGTTCCCGCTAACTTTAGCATTCTCTTGCTAACCGCCGCATTTTGCGCAGTGATCAAAAAGAAATTTAAAAACAACTCAGCGATTGAATTCCCCAGGTTCTTCCCTTTACAATGACATACAGCATGTCCATATTCACTCAGATTTAGTTGGTTAAGGTTGTGTTCACCAACTAAAGTAGATGCAGATGACACTCGCCCCTGGTTCAACCACTACTCGACTCTCCAAAAAGTCCGCAAATAAAGCACCTCACATGAATGACACCGCGCCATACGGGTAACAGAAATGATCTAATGTACAGTAGCGCGTATGTCAGATAATGCCTATCGCCAAATAACATCCAGTTACAGGAAAACTAGACTCTGAAAGGGGCGGACTCCCTTAGTGGGAAACACTTTAGGCTTACATAACTGCTGATAGACACTAAATACACGTTACACCTGACAGTAGGTAGTTCAACATATGGAAATCATCTAAAAAGTGATAGTTATTAATAAAGATTTACTTACTGTACCACGCAGACAGCAATGCTCACATTCAAGTCCTCAGTCCATTAAGAACATGGCCGCCAAGACAGGAAGTGATTTAAATTGCCATGTGGTGTAAAACTGAACTGCGCATGTCACTTAAACTTACTCAAGTAATATCAGCATCATTGTGTTTATAAGCTTAAGTAAAACTACTGACTTTACACTCAACATTTGAGTAGTAACTGATACAGAAACATGATAAAGAATAACAGGCCAATACGAGTAAGTGTAACTTGACCATATCTTGTAAAACTCTGTTTTTGATAAGAATGTATAGGTTACTTATTGTGAGTAGGTAAACAGAACACTTTGGGAAAATTTAAGTAAGGTATTATCAATTTACTTACTTACTTACGAGGTTGGTATTAGGATTTACAGTGTACACACACACACAAAAAACAGGCACGGCAAGCTGGAGCTGATTTAATATATAAAGCAATTTCAAATTTTGATCATGGCCAAGTTAATAATAGAAATTGCAAAGTTTCTGAAAGTCAGAGGAAGAAAAAACAAGTATTTTACCTGATTGGATAATAAGTTATTGGCTAAATTGGCTACATTTTGATTCTGAGCTGATGCTAATTGTAAGTTAAGAGTGTTTGCTTTATGTAAATGTGTAATTACTGTTAAGTTAGTGAGTAAGTTAGTGCTTTATTTGCCATTGCAAAATAAAGCTTCTTTTTTTTCAGGTCGGGAAAACCATAGCAACTGGAGGAAACCTGGCGGGTACTTTCAGTGCTCCTCTGATCCTCTGAAACAGCACCTCCTGGGTTTGTCCCTGTTTCAGAGCGTGGTGTCCTGCACTGGTCAACTCCTCCACCTCCTCCTCCTGCGCAGCTCCCTCCGCCCCACAACAATCTTTCACAATCTTCTGGGAGGAGCTTAGCAGTTAATCTGTTTTATACTTTAGTCCATTAGCCAGAACAATAGTAGGGGTTAAGTTAAGTTATACTTTATTTATCTCCATAGAGAAATTTCTTCTCTGCTTTGGACCCCTCCTCGATGTTGATGGGGCAACCTGTAGGAGCAGTAAGCTGCCAGCGTGGGCCGGCGCTGTGGGACCCGTCTCCAGATGTGGAACCAGGCTAATGGTCAGAAACACCTGGCTGGAGGATTCATCTATTGTACATGTTTTTAGTGGTAGGGGAAACCGGAGTACCCGGAGGAAACCTACGCATACACGGAGAGAACATGCACACAGAAACCCCCCACAGAAAGGCCCCATCCAGGTGAGAATCGAACCCGGGACCCTCTAGCTGTGAGGCACTAGCGCTAACCGCTGCACCACCGTGTTGCCCTAGGAAGGCATGTGTGGCTTAGCTCGGAGTCTTGCCCGGATAGCTCCTCCTTTGTCCCTTCCTTGTTTCCTGCAGTGCCTCTTGTGACGACTCCACTGTGCTCCAGCTGTGGAGAAGACATTTGTAGACCACAAATGTCTTTAGCTCATAAGCTAGCTGTTTGTTTACTTTTAAAAAGCTGCTTTCTTCAGGACCATTATGGTGGAAAAGACGTACAAAAGTATCCAGTAAAACAATGTGGGGCACAGAAACCACAAATGCAGTTCACAGAAAAAGGCAAAAAACTCAGCTGTACCAAGAGAGAGGGAAGTTGCCTACTGTTTACACGTCACCATGCCAATGTTTTCCCTAATGTCACCTTAATGAACAAAAAATATTATACACTGTTGAACAAGGTATATCTAAGACAGAAAACATATTTGTAATTGAACGCAGAATTTAAATAGTAAAAATAACTATTAAAACTATGTCAATTCTCGGTCATCCATGTGGTTAATTCAATCTTGTGAGGTTAAAACAACTAGATAACTGAATTCTCCCTGGATGGAGTGTGAAAAGATTCTTCATTTATCCCCCTCACGTGTTCACGGCATGATCCTCAGGTAATTATTTGTCTTGCCCTGATCACGCTGTTTCCAATAATCCGCGGCTACATTATGCGCTCCTCGTTCGCCCGTAACCCTTGCGGCTGCAGATAAATCTCGGCCTCTTTCTCGTGAGGAAGTTTGGCTTTTATTGTGGCCCCTCTCCTTTGTCTGCCTGATGGATGAGAGCGGAGAATTTATGCGCACTTGACTTATAAATCTTGATCAGGGGCTCTTAAGCATCATGAATCACTACTTACACCATTATCTGCATGGGGCCCGACTCTGGAGCGGCTTCAGGGATGAGGACAAGTGTTCAGTGCTCTCCTGAAATATTTAGGAAGGCCCCATTCATGGAGTTTGTTTCAAGTAATAGATCATTCTCAAAAAATAATTATAGATGATTAGCTATGGAATTTTCCTCTTTTAAAAGAAAGAATGGAATAAACTCCCACAGAATCTAAAACTTTCCTTAGACCTGAAAGATTTCTCTTGTAATACAAAAAAAGTGCTGTTGGAAAACCAGTCATGTCAGCACTGATAACTGTAAATGTAAATATGACTTTTATTTATGTTTTATGTAGTAATTTTAGCATGATTCTACGTGGACTGATGGCTGTAACGGGTGAATGAATGAATGAATATTTGTATTTGAGTGGATAAACATATTTTATATTGTACATTTTGTAACTCACCTGCTCAGGGACTACAGATGGAAACTAGCTCAAGCTAAATCTGGTGCAAAGCATCTTTAATGAATGTGTTTGCACATTGTCCCTGTTGAAATAAATTAATAAACTAAACTAAACTAACTAAAAGGATTGTTGAGGATTGTTTACAAGTAAAGAATGGGGAAATGATTTAGTAATCTATAATCTGCACATCAGAATGTATGGATGAAGAAAAGTAAGCGTGACATTTCCAATCGCTCAGTGAAATTTGAGATTATTTCAACAGCAATTATCGGTGGGTGAGAAGCAAAGAACAAAGCCATGACGAACAGCTGTGTTCAGAATTCCTGAACTTTTTGGAAGTCTTTTGGAAACTCTGCTTTCTGTGTAGCCATTAGGTTACAGTACACAGTTCCACAGTTTTCAATATGTGAACATCAACATGCAATCTGGCACAAACTAAACTAAACAACTTTCTGGTCCAGTCATTTAATCATTCCTAATTGGACGTTTCTGATTGCCGTGTTGACTGTAATACCATAGCTACAACATGCTGAAAACACATTATTTGTGTCATTATGCAGAGGCAATTCTTAAACATGTGTTTAGCTGATCAACAGTGATCCAGCCGTGGATATGGCAGAAACAAATGTTTAATTAGCCCCAATTTTTTCCAAACCTGATTCACAGCTGCTGCAGTTGTTGTATGGTGTTACCATGGCTCCCCCATCACACAATTGTGGCACGGACGGTCATTAAAGCTGTTTTCTCCTCGCTGACTGGCGCCTAGTATTGGATCTCACGATTTTCAGATTTTTCTTATCAACAAAATCTTATTTCAAAGACCTTTTCATACAACCTTTGTAATACAAGGGCCCGGCAGCTTGACTGGGCATGTTTTAATAATTTCAGCGCTAACACCGAGTCCGCTCCTTTATTATTATTTTTTTACACTGCTGGCTGCAATTTGTGTGGTTTCACTTTCCTTTGTCCTAGAGTAGAAGCCCACTTTTCCTATTTTACATACATACATAATTTTTTTTTAAATAAACCCTTTCTTTTTGCAATTCAGAGTGCCTCGGCTCATCCTTTTTACATACATACATGTATTCTGTAAAAAAAAGACACATGGAATAACTCTAAGATACCCCAAAGCCTGAATAAATTACAAGGCTTTAAGTACTCACGATTGCTTTACATGACCTTGCATACTTTAATAATCAGCCCGAGCCCCAAGTCTGCGGCGCTCGCACTTCAACTCTATGGGAACTCCTCACCGCACACAGCCCCGACTTGAACGGATCTATCTTTGTGGCTGACAACTGTATTTGAACTGGCCTCTGTCCCAGCCCTCTGCTCCAGCTTCCAACTAAACACCCCATTTATAATCTACCCACACCTCCATCTCCGATTAAAGGGGAAAATGCCATGGAAGCACACATGCATTTGAACCCGGCAGCTGTCTCTCTTACTGTTCTGGAGCCTCATTTTTCTCTATGCCATGTGGTTATTTGGCTTGGCAGCGTGGTATATCTTCGCTTCCCTTTCTTGAGATGAAACGGCGGTCTCTCGCTGCCAATGGTAAAGCCAGACACTTTAAAGCCAGCACACTTGAGATTCTAGCTATGTTTGTTGGACTAAATGTGGTCCAAAGGATATAGACGGGGATTTTGCAAGCAGAGGGGAAAATTGTAGAGCGCTTGCAAGTCTTAGCTGATTACTGTAAGGATATACGTATTCAGGCTCGCATTTCTGCGCTTTAGAAGGACATCTTGGCGGGTCTTGAGGGAGAAAGCAGATGCTGAATTGGTTGACGACGTTGTATGATCTCGCTCCAACCTCACAACTGTTTTTCCTGTAAAACTGCACAGAACATGTAACGCAACAGCAGCAGTTTGCACTAATTAGAGCCTGGACTTTCTCCAGCACGACTCAAGTATTCTCACAACGGAGCTGGGCTGATGTTGAGCTCAATGGCTTTCACACTCGCTGTTCAATGGGAAGGTTGTGAAGGGGAGTACAAGATGTTCATGCTTGGTAAGAGTCACATACATATTCGTTGATACTGATACTAAGAAACTATTTCTTTGCAATATATTATGACAGTTTGCCCTTATAGTCTTATAGTTTAAAGTTTGTATAGTGTATTATTTGTTTTATGTTTCATGTTACACAGGGGGGAAAAAAGCCTAGTTGTGAACCTGTTCATAACCATGGCAAAAAAAACTGTCTTGTTACTGATTACTCCTTTAAAAAGTAACTTAGTTTCTTTACTGACACCGCCAATACCTCCACTGCCTCCTCCTGCATTAGTTACTGCACCTCTGCTTCGCACCACCTTGTGCAACTTTCTCTGCAAGTTTGACTGTGCACTGCTGCAACTCCAACGTGTTCTTGAAGCTAGGGAACATTTCGTTGCCAGCACAGAGTGAACCGTAATAGTGTCATCTTTAGCTGACACAAACTCATAATAGTGACTAGTACTTCCAGCGAGAAAACGTGCATCTCTCTCCTCCACCAGTGTTGTTTACATTGTTTACGCATACAAAACCGTAACACACAGTGACTATGGTACGTAACTTTTATCTGATTACTGGTTTGGAAATAGTTCTGCATTAGATTACTCGTTACTGAAAGAAAAGAAAAAAAAAAGAAAAAAACACGGTTAGATTAGAGTAAGCATTACTGGTATTACTATTCAGTGGTACAAGTTAACTAGCTGATGTCAGTAAGCTCTTAGGCAGCTTTTTACTTGCCACCATGTTTGTTTTTCCAACTGTTTTTCTTTGATTGATAAATCTGCTTGTGAATCTCGCTCATCTGAACTTGAGTAGATCAGTCCGATTCCCGGTTGGAAAGGTTAAAATACTGGTTGAATCACAAACTTGTGTAATGCTTTTACTACAAAGTGGTTTATAGCAAGAAACAGCACTGAAGACTTCCCATAGATTACACTTGCGTCTTGTCTTTGGAGAGAGTAAGAAAGAGTAACCAAACCTCCTCATCCTTGCAGCCCCCCTGCCTCACTTGGCCCAGATGTCTCTCTGCACGTCTCTAAAATGAGCCAAATTCCTCTGCACCAGCTCACCGCTAACTCTGAGTACTCCATCACAGCCCCTCAGTCGTGCCCCGCTGCGAACGAAAGCAATAACGCGGGCCGCAAGAGCAGACCGGACATTTAGTAAATATTATTCCTGCTCCACGCTGCTCCTTCAACTCCTCCGCAGATCCCCGACTGCTTATTTCTGTTCTGTTTAATTTGTGTTGATCTTCAAACCAGTTCTCTCTTGTCAAGTTTCTCCCTCCTGTTGTCAGCGGCTATTTATAGAGCGACAAACTGTGTGCGCACTCCTTGCACTCGCAGAGGGATGTCCTGTCCATCACCTCCTCAAAGACCAGAAGAAAAGAAACGCCGGTTCTTTTGAACACAATCAGCTTGTCTCGACCTGGAAAGTTGACTTAATTAGCAACATTGATTGGCTCTGTTAGCGGAGGAGAAGTCAGGTGGGGGGCATGGGTAAATCCCCCTAAAGCTACCCAGAGTGTAGACAAAGTCCAGGCCATGTTCTTTGTCAGGTTTCTTATAGTCGGATACATTTGAGATCTGCAACAGAGCCTGGGTTTGTATTCAGATGACCCACGAGACGCGATATGCTTTATTGATCCCAATGGAAATTCAGTTTATCAGCCGCATACAAGCACACATCAAGGCAACAGTTACAGAAAAAAGCAAGACCTAAAAGGTAATCATTAAACGGGACAGTGCAGTGAATAAATACAACTACTACCCCTCCCACACAAGGATGTAATTGCTCTGGGCAAGATATACTTACTGAGCCTGTCAGTGGAGCAGGAGAGCGAGAGCAGGCTCTCACTGAAGGATCTCCTCTCCTTCATAACCAGCTCATGTAGGGAGTGGTCGCTGTTGTCCATCGTAGAGAGCAGTTTTTCAAGTGTTCTCCTCTCCATGACTGACGCTAGAGTACTGATCGGCCCCAATCACAGAGAAGGCCTTCTGGATCAGTTTGTCCGGTCTCTGCGAGTCCCTGTGCCCGATGTTCCTGCGGATCGTAAAAGAAGCACGCCTCCTCAGGAAGTGTAGAGCTGATCAGTCTTCAGTGACCAGTCCAGCTTCTCAGCTTCCCACCTTGCAAGCCCAAGGTATGTGCGGGAGGTCACGACCTCAATCTCCTCGCCACGGATGGTTACTGGCTGAGGAGGTGAGCGGGGTCTCGTATCTAGGACGAGATTTTCTTTGTCTTACATGTGGTTCAGGTGACTCCAGGAGGTCCTTCACAAGGGGCCGCTATACCTGTTTTTAATTTATGTCAAAAATGTTAAAAGGAAGTCATTAGCCTACCGTGAGCTGCAATATTCCATGAACAGAGCCAATTATCTGCCCATTTATATGCCCTCTTGGTGTCCATATGATGGCTACTTTTATTTAAGTTTCAGGCTTGCTATCAAGTTGGAACTTGGTTTCGACCTGGCTCATAATTTCCTCCAGGTTCAAGTCCGTTTGCATCCTGTTATGAACCTCTACCAGGTCTTTGTAGTCCTGGTGGTGCTTGGAAGCCTTGATGTAAAAACGTTTGAGAAATCATGCAGATGTGGATGCGAACTATTGTTAAAAAGAAATATGAATAGCATTTTTGCTTGATATAACCTAACAAATGCCCTTGTTAGTCGCCCTCCCAGGACAGCTGTGCGAAAAGCCAGTCTTTAAAATGGACAGGAGTCAGCAGACGTTTAATGTTCCCATCTTTGAGGTCTGACAAATGTTTCATCTTCTCCTGTGCAAGGTCGGTATGGACTCTGTGATTATAGGCTTTCATACTTGGCTGCTTTACACATAAAACGCACGGAGAGGGAGGGGCGGCCGTTCTCTCTCAGCCTGCATTTCTCTGCACAGCTGTGTTATAGCAAAGACCGAGGAAAGATTAGATGAATATACTAGGACAAGGAGAGGTGGGAGTCTGCAAGGGAATGCAATGCTTGGATGAACATGTATTTTTGCCTTGCACTCTCTGGATTATCTCTAAATTAATACACCAATAATAGCTGAAAAGTGCTGATATTCAAGATCTAAGGCTATGTTCAGCCTGCTGGTCTTTTTGCAACGTTGTTCATGTTAGCCTATTAAGTGCGACCTTTAATTGTAATTATACGACTGTTCAACAATACCCCGCTACCTTATCGTGGTGGAGGGGTTTGAGGTCCTAGTTGATGGGTCAGACAAAGAGTGGTTCAGAACCCCTTTAAGAGAGTCCAACAGGCCTGGTTACAATCATGAGACCGTCCTGCCGTGGACCCACCACCGGCAGGGGGAGCCATAGGGGGCTGGTGCAATGTGATTTGGGCAGATCCAAAGGGGGGGGAGTCACATTATCAGTGACACATTTAGCACATCATATTTTTTTATTTTGATTTGCCTCATTAGCAAAAGAGAACCTGTTACACTTCAGACCCACCTTTTTAGCTTGGCTTTTAACTGACATCTATTTATTTAGTCCTAATCATATATTTTGTGTGTGTGTGTGTGTGTGTGTGCGCATGCACCTGTTTGTCTGTTTGTTGTCTGTAAAGCACTTTGTGATACCTTTCGGTATGAAAAGCGCTTTATAAATAAAGTTTGATTTGATGATTTTGGACATTGTTTCATCTCCATCTCCAAATTGTTCCACAATTGTACCCCATTAACTGTCGGGCTGAAACTTTTCAAAGTTGTGCTATGTTTCTGAATCCTAAAGTTCAATTCATCACGTAATTCATAACGACCAGTACGTTATGAATTGTGGATGCTTTAAACAGGTGCCCCTGTGTCACCGTTAATGGAGAAACACACATTTTATTTTCCTCATGAGACTTGACTTCCTGTTTGGCTCATGTTTTTTCGTCAGCTTGATCCGCAGGGCTCCAAAAAGACTTCTTGCCCATTCTTTCCGTTGCCCCCAGATGGCCTCGGTAACCGGACCCGCACTTCGCGGAGCAGTATTAGTGTGCAACATTGGTTTTAATGACTTTCTAAGATCACGGAACCTGTACCGGACCTTAACCGGATTTAATGGGAGCCCGGTGTAAGACTGCACAGCGTATGGATGCCCTGGTGTTCACTATTCAGAATGTTTTTATGTCCTTATAATGTCTGCTCTATCTAAAGTCATTATCTTATAGAGTCAGGGTTTCACGTGGAAAGAAGGACAAAACATCCATTGGGCCTAATTTTACTGCAGAATTGTCAAAGTGCACTACATTTTATGCCCAAGGAGCCCTCTCAGTTTTTATTGTGCAGAATCAATCCTTTGCAAGTGCCGTGATGTATAAGCCCCCCTTGACTGCACACATCAATTCAGCAGACGGCCATTGCATTGGGATTCTTAATGAAAATCAAAACGTGCTTTTTCATTAAGGTCCATGACAGAAGCAACTATTGGCACGTGGAGCAATCCATCAAAGCGTGCCGCTCAGCTGCTGAACAAACAGGTACACCACTGGCGGATAGTAAAATTGAAAAATCAACATTGTAGTCTTGTAAAATGTTATGATTTTAATTAGTGATTGTAAAGTTTGTGCAAAAATCTCAAATTACACATTGTATTCCGTTCATTCCGTGCAAGTTAAAAATGTGACCGCAACAAATCAATGGATCTAACAGCAAGCTGGTTCACTAACTCACCGGGTGGAATGGGTTGCGATCTTGTTAGGTCCAGATATTTTACCTATGTAGGTGTTAGTTTAGCAACAAGAGATTGATTAGATAATTGCTTTTTTTAAGCCGCATCGCGTAACATTTCTCCTAATAAATAGATGAAAATACAAGCATGTATTTTATCGCAGATACTCTTATTGAGTTACTGAGAGCAGGGATGTCCCCAGTTCGTCTCCACGGAGATGTTGACTAAAGGCAGTCAAACATGAGATTTAAATTAGGTCCTTATCCAAAGCCATTCTTTGATTACCCACTACAAAAAGTAGCATTTTCTGTGTCTAGCTGGTCAATGGGAGCATGTGTTTTATTGGCAACTGCAAAATGTTACGCAGTGTTTCTTTAAACTGCACATCAAAAATGACAAGTAATAAATTGTTCTGATTGCGTTTCATACTCGGCCTTATAATCAACTTAACAGCTTGAATTTACAGATCTCTTTCAAGCAATAAAGTACTTTGATATTACTGTCACAGGGTCAAACTGCAAAGTGGTTTCTGTTAAAGATTTATATTTTAATTTGGTTTGTGATTTTGTTGTTAATTGTTATAGGTTGAAGTAGGTCTTTAGGCGGAGGTGAAGCTAAGTGAGCTGAGAACTAGTGAAAATAAATTCCTTTAAAGTTGCATCTCAGAAACTGAGAGAGACCAGCAATTCACAAACATTCAGGTGGGACCCCGAAAATGACCATGGACCCCCACTGTTAGAACTATTCAATGATATACAGTAGATAATATCAGGCAGAACATTTCAAATCTGGTTTAGCAATATGTATTTACATCGTTCACTTTGTTATTTGGCCTGTATTCACAAATCTATGGTGTTTTCAATTATATCAAATTTATTTACTGTCTAAAAGCGCTGAGTTAGTTTAAACCTCCGCAATTGTATTTTTGATTGCTGCGCAAAATGCAGCGGCTTGTATGCTAATGCTAATGTCAGCGTGCTAATGGAATGCTAAACAAAACTGGGTTAGAAACAGCGTGTGGTCCTGTGGGAACTGATGGAAACGTTTTCCCCAGTTGGAAAATGCACATGAACGCTTGCTCATCTGGGGAAAACGACTGGGGAACTCGGGCCAGAACGAGATACCCGACGTCCACATCTGACGTTCTTTTATTGTCTAATGTGAGCTTTTTAGTTAAACAATGCAACTTTTGTTGAGTTTAGTGTGAGCTGTCGTCATCCTTAGAGTAACAAATGTGTGGAAAGTGAAATGCCCGACATCAATGCTAGCAAAAACTAAATTTACATGATTTATTTTTTTTAAACTCACAAACTACCAGCTACTGGGCAGTGATCATCTATGAATAGGACAGGACTGACAGATACTGAGGTGAGCATATCGTTAGAGACGCTCTACTTCAAAGGGGTTTACCCACAGGTGAGAGTAGCTGTGATTAGAGAGGAGGAGCCAGGACAACCCTAACTCCTCCCCGTTGGTCTATATATTCAGCTGCGGCCATAGTGGGACTTTTGTCGCTGACGAAGCCTTTTGGATGAGAGGCGAAACGTTACTGAGTACAGAAGATGAATCAAGTACCTTCATTGCAGCTGGACAACTCCTGTACGACTGAGAACTTACGCAGACATCTCACAAACTACCGTTATCTTTTGAAATGTTAAAAATAAATGTGATTAGCTGAGCTAATCTGTGCTAAAAGACTGTTTTTATTTGATGACATCAAAATCCCCACTTTTTCCCACATAAAAAGTGCATGGATACAAACCAACTGGGGACATCTCAGGAAAACCCCAGTGCACATGAACGCTGCATGATTGGATCACCTAAAGTAATCAAATAAAATCGGCCACTGCTGAAGTGGCCAAGTATTTTTGTTTGTACAGGATTATAGACCCGATGTATGGAAAAATCTACAAAAAATATTGGTCAAAAATACCACCCAAGCATATCGGCAACGGCCAGCAAAAATCCCCCAAAATCGGCATCGGCCTTAGAAAACCCCATATCGGGCGACCTCTAAGCATGAGCCCACATTTCTTTGCCACCTTGTCCTCATCACACCTTTAGTTACTGACAGACTCTTACAGCGGCACTTGTTGGGGATAAAGATGCCGACAGATGTCCAGTGTCACTCCGGTGATAGCGCTACACGACTGAACAGCCCATACATCTAATACATCTGCACTAAGCCCCGTGCCAAAAACACCAGCTGCAGCTGCCTCTGCTGTCAGTCTGAGCGGAGCTGCGTTTAACCCCACAGTTTTAAAAGGCCGCAGCGAGGAGAGTGAGATGGAGGTCAGAACAGCTCTTTACCGGAGTTCAGGTGACGACCCGAAACAGATGCTCACTTGAGAAAGTGTGTCATTACGCAAGAGGAGGCAGATAGCTGTATTTATGCCGCTAAGGTACACATAGGATATTTAAATGTACACATAACACTGACTTCTTCCCCAATGATCACAAAAAACATTCACTCCAGGAACGGTCTGTGAAGTTTCCCGCCCAAGGGCAAAAACAGAAGAAAAGATTTATGAAGAATGAAGAAGAGATCAGTGTTTTTTAAAGCAGGGTACGGAGACCCCGGGGGTACACTAGCACTTAGCAGCGGGTACTAATATTTCAGATCTTAAAAAGAAGGCGAAAACAGTATTTCAATATTATTTCCAAAGAACACTTCTTTTTAATGATAATTTGCAGTCAAAGTTTTGAATTTCATTTAGTGTTTTTGCTTTATTTTTTAACACAGCTAAATGCCAATAAATCTGAGTTTAGCGGGTCATTTTCTAAATACTTGGCTGCCCTTTGGAGTTTAGGAGAAACTTTGCGTAAAAAGAAAAAAAAAAAAAGATTGTCTCAACGGGTACGCGAGACAAAAAAGGTTGTGAACCACGGCTGTTTCCGACGAAGCCTCTAGCGAAACGTCTTCAACATCAAACCAACAGATCCAGATGACGGCAGAAGAACCTTTGACAACAACTGCTTAGTACAGAAATACAACAGTTGTGAACATTTATTCACGCAGTACTGTATCTACAACTGGGCTCGACAAGCTCCTAGCAACAGTTTGAAGATGTCTGTGTAGGCGCTGTCGAACATGAGTTGTCCATCTTCACTGAAGGTTCTTGAGTCATCCTCTGTAATCTGCAGTTGGAGTGTAGAACGTTTCGCTTTTTCATCCGGAAGGCTTCGCCGGCGGCATTATATCGGGCCTGCGGGCTGAGCTCAACTTTAGTGCCGCTGACGAGGCCTTCTGGATGAGAGGCGAAACGTTCTGCACTTCAACTAAAGAGTACAGAAGATGTTTCAAGCACCTTCACTGGAAACAGTTTGAAGAGTGAATGAAAAACGACGCATTTTCATTTGCTTTCCAAACTTGGCGGTGGCGCGACTTCTATATCCACAGCTGCCCTGGGACCAATAAGCAAAGACGTGACTGCGATTCTGTGCCATTGACCAACCACACGTTTATGTTGGCATTTTTTCAGATATCTACGGCATAAGATGAGCTTTGGGATGCCTTGACTTGATCCCATATGAGCTCCAGTGCAGAGAATACTGATGTTATGCCTTTGAGCAAAGCACTTGACCTGTGTGTTTGCATGTTCGCACTGTCTGCAAATAAACCGAACCAACATCGCCATCTCTCGTTCGTTATCCAAAATGGTTCAATGCTCAAACCTCGCCCCGTCATTGCCTCAGCAATCTCCCGCAGTCAGACGCAGAGAATCTCCTCCCGAAATGCCACCGTTTTGAGTTATGTATCCGACGTTCAATTAGCGAAGAAACAACGGCGGAACACAGTTATTGATGTATTTCCTGATGGAGCGCCGAGTTTCTGGCGGATTATCTTTTCTCTCGTGATACGTGTTCATCGAGTGGCGCTTTCAATGGCGCTCGTCGCGGGCTCCAACAAACAACATTGTGGCAAATAATTGATGGAACGACCTTGTCACTTTGATTTAGACATGCCTAATTACATAGCTTCCCTGATGAGCATATGGCACATTACAGCCAAAGAAAATGCATCTTCTCCACTGACTGCTGTATTAGATAAAGCACTCCATTCATTCATCCATTATGTACAGTTTCTATTATAAGCCATAAAACATCCATCGGCTTTTAATGCGCTGCCTAATGGAAGAAAGTTTATCAGTATCACCAGGCTAAACGCATTAAGTGCAGTCATTCAAATAAGCATTGAGCGAGAGATAAGAACAGCAATTGGGATAACTGGACAAATGCGATGAATGTCTCGAGGAGCATTATGAAGATTTAAGCAGGCAACATTTTTTTTGCGTCTTTCCAATATTATGGCCCTCGCCTCTGGTACGACCTGCCGGGGGAGCCAGCCAATTGGTTATGGCGCTCCATGTAAACTTTCCCTTACACACTGCAGTTATGTGCTGGATTGTCTCATTGTCCTCTACAGTCTACACCTGGGGTCTTGTCTGGTGTGATAGATCTGGGTGTGGGTGTGATGATATATATATATATATATGTATATGTATATGTGTGTATGTGTGTGTGTATATATTTGTGTATGATCCGGACCTTTGCTTCACAATTTTTTTTTCAATTCGGGCCTTGGTGAAATTTAATTCGTGACCCCTGCGCTATGCTAACCACCCATACAAAGTTGCATAGTGCACTTTTAAAGCATATTCTAAAAAACAGATTTTCTAACTTGTTCATTTGTGGAGAAAAACAATTGGGACCAGTGATTTATCTGATCTATAATTATTACCCCATCCCATCTAGCTTTTTGAAAATGCAGAAAAAAAGGAGAGACCGCTTGGCAGAATAAAAAGTTATTTTGTGGTGCTAAAAGATGAGGAGTGTTTTTTATGGTAATGCCCCACCTGTATTGGCCAATGTCCACCGGTTTTGCATAGGCCATGTGTTGCACGGGAAACACAACACCTGTGTCAGCTAATTGTTTGTGTTATGTCCCTGCAGCTCCCGTGAGAGTGGCCGTGCGGAGATGGAGCAGCCAGAGTGACCCTGTGCACAGCTATAGCGGTTATGCGTGTGATGTCATAGCAACAGCCTTCCATCATGGCAACAGCAGCAATTTGAGTGGCAAGTCTGCATTGTTGTTCATTGGTTTGCCCCTGAATTTGGTTCTATCTGTATTGGTTTTGAAATGTGCATTAGAGGTGGGCAATATATCGTCTACAGGATAATATCTAAAGTGCGTTTGGAGGATATGCAAACTTACAACTGTTGCAAAAACTACTGCTAAAAAAAATAAGCTTGATGTCTTAGAAAAGGGTATTAACTGCACTTTTGTAGTTTGTTCAAGACAACTATCTTTTGAGTGACTAACGCTTCATTGTCGTTATGGAGAAATGTCCCAAAAATATTGAGGTATTCATTTTTGTCAATATCGCCCACCCATAATGTGCCCAGAGACACAGATACTGTTCCCTCTGAGCGATTCGGGGATTTGAAGTGACTTTAAAAGGTCAATTCAAAATACAATCCAGTGATGGTGTGTATGAGGCGTCCTGCAAACATGTGGCTGATGTGTTGCATTTGGTGCATAGCTTTAAGTGACAGGGTATGGGGTGTTTTACAACGGACTCTATTCCTGATCCAAATTTCTCTAGGAGTAAACAATCAATTTGATAGATTGCTTTTGCTACTCTCTCAAAGACACTTGACATTGTATTATTCATTCACTCCCCACACAACAGTGATACGCTACTACTGCAACAGATGGCTGCTAGTTTAACTGTGCAACACCCACTCCAACCACAAAGCATTTACGCGTGGGCAAGGTGAACACAGTGTCTTAACTAAGGATGCGACACAAATAGTGATCTGCCTGATAACACCCTTTGGCTGGAACCCATCCCTTATTAGCTAAAAAACATCGGTTTTAAGCATGCAATTGAATAGACTCAACTTTTCAGTAAAAGTTTATCATTAAATAATCCATTAACAGGTCAAGGTCCACCCACTTTTTCCTCCAAATGTTCCCAGGCGGACGTTTTATGAGATAATTTGCAAGCAGTTTGAAAAAGATGTACCTTTGTTCCATTTGAGCAAAGACTGCTCTGTCTGCCCCAAAATTGATTTGCCATTTACGTTTGACATTTTAAAGTCCTCCACAAATGTGTTAGTGTTTCCTAACAATAGCGGAATCCACACAATACAACCACTTGTTCTGGTACAAATGGCCAATGTTTTAGTTTCTTTTAAAGGAACTCAGGAGGAACACAGAATATGCTCCCTAATTTGAACAGAATAACCATCCCCACACACCCAAACAAGAGTGTTTCACATGGTTGACAACATTTCCGAAAACAATATTGTTATAAAGACTTTCTGGTTGCTGTTCGAAAGTTGGATGAGGACCACAGAAAGGTTTTATAGTTTATAGCGTCTCCTATCCTCACTGAAAATAAAAGATCCCGATTTCTCCGGGTGAAGCCTCCTAAACAGAGTGAACTAGACATTAAACGGGACTATAGAGGAGCTGAGCAGCTCTTTCAGTGGAAGACTGAGACACTGAGGCAAGAAGGAGCACTACTACCCCTGTTCAACACTACTGTAACGTTTATCATTGCCACTTTATCAACCACCTGCACTATGGCTGTAAACTTTGCACTGCCAATGCTGACATTTTGATATTCTACATTTATAGTCTGTTCGAATTTTATTTTTAATTATTTATACTTTTTTGCCCCTTAAAGTTTTAGTTTTTTTTACTCATTGTGTATAAGATACTTTACCTCTATTTATTATTTAATTGTTTACACATTTCCTGTCTATTTTCCCTGAGCGTCTCTTGAGAGCTGATGTAACAAATTGTGAGATCAATAAAGGCTTATCTTATCTTGGTACTTGATTCATCTTCTGTACTCAGTAGTTGAAGTCTTCGAACGTTTCACCTCTCATCCAAAAGGCTTCGTCAGCGACCTTATCTTATCTTATTATGTGTCTTTAGAGCAATGGTTCCGAATCTATTTGTGTCCTTGGAGCCGCTGTAGTCCGGCGGGCCCCCCTCAAAGCCATCACAACGTACAAAAAAAATTGCCAACGAGCTTTTCGTTTCTCGCAACTACATAGAAATCGGAGTGTTTTCTGCACCTGTCCCCCTTTCACGTGTGATGAGTTTTTTGTTCTGTTTTCGGTAAGATTCTTTGCTCTAGTTCGTGCCTTCAACTCTCAGTTTCGTGGACTCCTAGTTTGCCACAATGTCCCGTTGACACCCGAATCGTCGCAGCCTGTGCCGCTGCTGATAATGACGCGCGGGTTTTTTTACGCACACCTCAAAACGTGAAACTCCTTTGAAGAACTGTGGCGTTTGTCTGGATATGTAGCTATGAATAATAATTTGTCTCGGCGTAAAGCCTTCCTCTGTTGGGTAACAAAGGGCCATGTTTTTGTTGGGGTGGGATTCCCTCTGTCCTCTCATCAAAGCCTGCCATTGTACTGTCATTGTATGCCGTCCTTTTGATGTCATATGAAAGGAGCGAAGACAGGCAAATAACACTGTACCCGAGACACTTGACTGATTAGATGGAGACTCAAGAGCTTTGGCATAAAATGACGAAGATGAATAGAATCATAACGGAATGAGTGATTGTGTAAAACATCTCAACTAACAAATGACATCTTTGAGTTTAACATACGTATCTTTGAACTACATTTCCTATGGTTTAAAGGCCAGGATAGGATTTAAAACTCCACTATGGGGAGGCGTTACGTTGGTTCCATCCCGTTGCTTACATTAAACTTTGCTTGCCTTGTTTCGTGACTTATATGAGCACCAGATTACTAAATATTAAAATGTGCATCTCAGAAAACAACCTCTCGCTGATTATTGTCGGTGTGTTGTGGCAGTACCCACCACAGTGCGTTAAATGGACCATTAACATTACAAGGCTGGGCTGGCACAGACTGAACTGGCAGGTGCTGATCCGAGAGGACGAGTGGTAAAATCATAAAAGAGAGTGTTCTGCCAAAACGGGCCCCCAGTCGGTCTTATAATTGAATCCATGCACTTTGAATAGACAAACAGCAATCACAGCCCTACAACTGTAAATATACAACGAGAGACCATCTGGCTGTGGATATGGAGGTAAAGCACACGCCTCAGTAATGCTACACATGTTTAGGCTGAAAGCTAAGGGACCGCAGTGATTAATGTATCCATATGTCTAACGCCTGAGTGGGCAAGTACTGAAGCTTTTCCATAAACATAGCGCAAATCCTGACATGTCCAGATGATATTTACTACGCTCAGTATATGCTGTGCAGCCTCTCACAATGTACAGTACATACAGTGCAAGTACATGTTACATGTGTAGTCTGCGCTTGAAGCAGATCTAAGTGACTTGTTTACCTAAATAAATCCTGTTCGTAGTCCCACTGAGGGTTATTCAAGTGTTAATGGGATGATTGTGGGGTCTTTAATCTCCCCCCGTGTCTCTGGCCAGAAAATCACACTTGCAACTTTCCCTGCCTCCGACCCGGCAGCCCCAATACACACTAATGGAAAACGTCTCCCCCGCTGCTCTCAGTTGTCTACAAAATCAGGAACATTGAGGAACATTTAGCAAAATGTGATTATTTGGTTTATCACGAGCAGAAGAAGCTAACAGGCTAAACGGGCAAAGCTAACTGAGGGCTAGCGCCACTTTACAGTATTTACAGACAAGTTTGAGTTTGGAAATAATATCCCCATTGTATTTGGGAATACAATATCCCTCTGTCCCGTTGTCTTTCTCAGCGTAGTATTTACTCTCACGGACAATTAATGAGTAAAAAAATAAAATAAAAAAAGCTGCAGTGGCACTTGTGGCCTCTGGGGCAAAAGTTGCTTGGTGCTGCTTTAATTTATTCATTTGTAGTTACAGGAATACTTTCAGATCAATGTGATATATTTGGGGAACAGGGCAAAACTGTTGCCGGAACTCTATCATAACACCATCTTAAATCTTTGCTGGATACTCCAAAATAGTTCATTTACCCTGATAAAACTGAAAGATGGGGGCAATGCATTCAAATTAAACACTGCATTTCAGGTGTTCCAAGGGGTTCTCGAGCTATAGCATTTTCTCCGTCACTTTCCTGTTTCTGTTAACTAATCAAAACGTGCTACTTTTTCCTTTGAACCAATCACCTATTCACATACATATACTCTCCCTCCCCTCCTTCATCCCGCCTCAGTATTTTTCAACTATGTGCCAAAGTCTATCTTTTTCCCATCTCCACCACAGCAGCAGAACCTCAAACGTAGGTCCCATAACTATTGCTGCATCCATCACTATTCCAAGAAAAAAGAAAAAAAGAAAAAAAGGATTATTTGAAGCAACCTTTTCTGCAATAACCTGGAAACCTGGAGACAAAACTCAGTCTATTTCACTTGACACAGATTGATTGCATCATTAAAAGCAGGGAATGTTCAAAAACGGTCTTCTGAGTGCATTGAATTCTAAGCGCTTGCAGATCGGAAGCGTCAAACATTTGTTGAAATGACGTAAAACCAACAATCTCGGGCCGCAAAAAGTATCAGTCCTGCTCCCAGTCTTTGTTGAAGGCCGATAGTCACATCAGAAAGGGCCTCAATCACGCGTACAAATCATTCTAAGCTGCTGTAAGAGATCACGTGGAATATGATCAGAAGAAAGATGTTCCACGTGCAAGATGAAATTGATAGTTTGGCCAACGTGTTTGATGAATTGTTCGAACACAACTTTGTCCTGGCTTGACTTTTCCATTCTCTGTCGGGGAAAACACAACCAAAAAAACCAAATGCAAACAGCCATCCTCCATCACTTTCATTATATGCACGAGGTGTTTTCAGGTGGAAGATTGAGAAAAGGCCAAATCCATTACAACACAAACCACATTCATCTGGCTGCGAGACGGAAACAGAATACCAACTGCTCCCGACATGGATGGGTCTCTGCCTCTCACTCTGACAATACGACCAGCTTTAGTTCATTAATCCTCATTTAATGCTAGGTCCCTATTAAAACAGCTGTGTGTCGATAGAGCATGATCATATCACAAAGCTAACCGTTCCATGAGACACTGAAGAAAAGCAGTTTTCGAGAATTGGCAACAAGACACCCTGCCTGATTTATTCAAGAGACACTTTAAACCAACAGAGTGGTGGTTTTGTTCGGTAACATATGAGGAAATGGAGGGGCCGAAGTGGCTGTTGAGGTGAAGAGGGGTGTGATGTCAAGAAGCCGGTACAGAAAGGATGATGGACTGGGTTGGTTTAAAGAGCGAGTAGTCGGTCAAAGGTAAGAACAAAGAAGTCTGTTGACGGTTGAACTTGCGGATATCCAACCTAACACACACACAATTAGTTTCTCTATGGTTAGTGACCCTTTTCTAAGAAATAGCTCCAACTCTTCCAAGTATAATAGTATCATGCTTTACAAGCCTCTCAAAGTGCTTTAAAACGCATTGTTTATTCAGTCCACATACTAACACTTATTGATGGAAGCAAAGCTGTCAGCCTGCGCCATCAGCATCTGAATTCCTCCTTCGAACACGCTCAATTATTCACCTTATTCCGGAAGTTCCCGTGGGTACAGCCATTCATTGTGCCCGCCTCTTCTCTCGTATTAGTTTCATAGGACTGGAGACGTCAGGAGAAAATCAGTTCTACGCGGACACAAAGCCGTTTTCAGGGAGAAACAGTGCAGTGTTGACTTGTTGGTGCAAAGGAACATTGGACATTTTACACTAGTGTACATCAGATAAATTGATCTGATGTAAAGATCAATCTATCGAACATTTCCCCTCGTTCTCCACTTAGTGAGCATGGAGCCCCATGCTCTACCGGAAACGAACATGACAAAGGAGGTGCCGATCCATGGCAAAAAGAGGCAAACATGGGCTGGTGAATAAGACAGCGTTACACCAAGTATTTGATCCCATTCACTAAAAGGATCTACTTGTCAGTGTTGTTCAGTTATTGGTTCTGGTCAGTGACTGTCATTATATTACTTTTTGTTTCAACCTGCAGACCCAAATGCATTCCTGTTTTTCTTATGAGAAATTCTGTGCATGTTCTTATTTGGATGCAGTCTGCCGGCAGGTAAACACGCGGCCTCTCTCCACCTCATGCTGAAAATGGAAGGCCCATCGCAAATAATTGATCAAAGATGTGAATCCTGTGGCGCTTCTCCACCAGCTCTGAGGACATATGCAATGGCCATGTACTTCAGCTGCAAGATGGAAGTGTTTAGCTGTAGCATCAGCCAGGTGCATTGACTTATACTTGTCAATAAGTAAGAGTTTCCGAAGCATCAGACAAACCCTTATGCCGTAGTAAAGACATACTTTAGCTGCAGGCCAACATTGCTGCAGTAACTTCATGTAGTGGCTGAAAAAAAAGCTAGTTTTCCACTAGAAAGCATTGCTCTTTACACACGTTTTAAACAACTGTAAAGCCTGGTTCCTAATTATGTTAGACTTTCTACTGCTCGATATTATTAAAACAGCCGCTTTGAAGCGCAATGAGGCAAATCAAAATATGCTAAATGCATGAATGATAATGTGTAAAAGGTCTGTGTAAGTTCTCAGTCGTACAGGAGTTGTCCAACTTCAATGAAGGTACTTGATTCATCTTCTGTACTCAGTAGTTGAAGCCTCATTGAAGATAATGTGTAAGGTTAAATCACAAACGGGTACGTTGTGTGTACACGTGCACGCTGTGTTCCTATGCTCTTGTACTTCGTTCCTTGTAAATATGTTTTGTACTATTGTGATATAATTTTGTATTGTATTGATTTCGGGGGTGGGCGCTCGTGAGCTTTTGCTTCAGCCCACTCCTTTTGAGCAGAAATTCAACTGCTCAAATAAACTAATAAACTAAAAAACTAAACCAAAATATTCCTAGCTGGGATAGGTACAGTTAAAGAAACCAGGCGGGTTTCAAATTCATAAGGAGGGCCTGACTTTGATTGACCGGCCATTAGCATCAGCGCTAAAGGCGTGGGCGGAGTTCCGATAGTTTATTGCCTTAATGTTTAGTGCAGCCCCGTGAGGCAACTCCTGTTCAAATCAAATCAAATCAAACTTTATTTATAGAGCGCTTTTCATACAAAATGTAACACAAAGTGCTTTACAGTGCTTAAAAATCATTAAAAATAATAAAAATCGTCCCCACCAGTAAATATACATAAATAACTACAACCCCACCACCCACCACCCGCACACACAGACACACAGACGTACAGACAGCCCAGCAGTTAAAAGTCTTAAATAAAAATGGACATAGAGTTGAGTACGTAAGGCTGGGTACAGATGGACCGAAAGAGGAAACATCATCCAAGGAGCCGTCTGCACCAGGAGCAGCCCATCGCCCACAGCCACAGAGCGCCAACCCAGGGGGCCCGGAGTAGGTGTAGGAGAGACGTCCTACCTCCATCCAGGCACCCCCAGGAGAGCGCCCGCACGGCCACAGCCAACCAGCACTCCCGGGGCAGAGGGCTCCCTCAGAGGAACCACTAGGAGAACATAAAAAATAAATGAATAAAATAAATAAAAATAAATAAATAAATATTTAATAAGAGATACATTAAAAACAGCTAAAACTGTGCGTGAAATAGCACAGGATAAAAGAGGGAAAATAAAGAAATAATAGAACTAAAACCGGTAAATAAGGTTAATATAAGTAAATATTAATTAAAAGCTAAACTAAAAAGGTGGGTCTTGAGCCTGCTCTTAAAAACATGAACGTTCTCTGCGGTCCTGAGCTCCTCTGGCAGGTCGTTCCAGAGGCGAGGGCCATAGTATTGGAAAGACGCCTCGCCGTGAGTCTTTCTGTTGACTTTAGGAATAACTAGGAGACCCCTGCCAGAGGAGCGAAGGGACCGCGAAGGCTCATATGGTAAAATCAATTCTGAAAGATAAGAAGGACCAAGACCATTAAGACATTTAAAAACCATTAAAAGAACTTTAAAATGGATCCTGAAACACACGGGGAGCCAATGCAGTGACTCTAAAACCGGTGTAATGTGGTCCCGCCTCCTGGTCTTCGTCAGGACACGAGCTGCTGAATTTTGTAAAAGTTGTAAACCTGAGATACTCTTTTTGGGAAGACCAGAAAGCAGGGCATTACAGTAGTCGATACGACTGGTGATAAAAGCATGCATTAGCGTCTCCGTGTTGGCCCGAGAGAGAATGGGGCGGACTCTGGCTATGTTCTTTAGATGGTAAAAACCTATCTTTGTGATATTCTTAATGTGTGGAATTAAAGTCAGCTCAGAGTCAAAAATCACACCCAGGTTCTTCACCTGTGAGGAAGGATTAAAAGACAATGACTGTAGTTTGGGTAAAAGTTTCTCTCTCTGGGCCTGAGGACCGATGACTAAAACTTCAGTTTTGTCCTGGTTAAGCTGGAGAAAGTTTTCTGCCATCCAGGATTTGATATCTAAAATGCAGTTAAAAAGTGCATCCATTGGCCTGGTGTCCTCAGGAGACATGGAGATGTACAACTGTGTATCGTCAGCGTAACTATGAAAGTTGACTCCATGTCTCCTGATGACATCACCAAGAGGGAGCATATACAGGTTAAAAAGCACTGGGCCTAAAATCGAACCTTGAGGCACACCACATGTAATATTATGGACCTTGGAGGAGCAGGTATCCACACTCACCATGAATGTCCTGTCTGTGAGGTAGGATGTAAACCATTTGTGGACAGCACCAGAGAGGCCGATGTGTTTTAAACGAGTTAAAAGAATAGTATGGTCGACTGTATCAAAGGCAGCGCTCAGATCCAGTAGAACCAACACTGTCAACCTTTTGGAATCATAATTTAATCTAAAATCGTTTAAAATCTTTAAAAGGGCTGTCTCGGTGCTGTGGTTTACCCTAAAGCCAGACTGAAATTTCTCAAGGACGTCATGTGCATTTATAAAGTCGCTAAGTTGGGTAAAAACAAGTTTTTCTAAGATTTTGCTTAAAAATGGTAAGTTGGATACCGGTCTAAAGTTGTTAATTGTTGTGATATTGGGCTAAACAAAACCATTGATTGATTGATAGGGCGGGTCGTCTCATGATCGGACGGTCGGGGGTTTGAGTCCCGGTTCCTGCAGGTGCACACTGTCGTTGTGTCCTTGGGCAAGACACTTCACCCACCTTGCCTCCAGTGTCTGCGTACATCTGTGTATGAATGAGAGTGTAAATGAGTGAGTGAGGGCCTAACGTAGGTGGAAAAGCGCTGTATAAGTTGAGACAATTTACCATTTTACCATTACGGAGGAGTCTGTAAATCCTCTGTTTTCCCTGTCGTAGTTACGTCGTAGAACGTAGTTATTAATGCAAACAGGAAAGAGTGAGTGAGTCTATGATTGTTACATGCAGGCATGGCAAAAGAGCCTAAAATATTAAAACAAAACAATTCAGTTAGTATTGTTTAATTAGTGCTACAGAAACGTATTTCATCCGAAGATCACGGCTGTTTGTTCTGATATAAAGGGCAGTAAAGTAGTATGTTGACAAATCGTGCAGTATTCAGACGCTAAGCATAATTTATACAGGTGGCGCACTTGATTATACGGCCATATGGAAATACGTCATCCTAAATAAATGCATGCATGTAACAACTGTATGAATCAAGCCTAATTTCAATAACTGCATTTCACTTTATTATAGAGTGCATATTCCTCCTGACAGCTTCCTTAGTTTGTGTCGCATACAGTATGAGCCAGAGTGAATGAAATTAGACTTTTTTGCAAGCAGAAGCTAGTTTTGGACACTTTGACTGATCGTGCTTGTCACAAGTGATATTATTCAGGAATATAGCCTTTGCACGGCGCATAGAACGGAAGTTATTGCGCGGCACTTTATTTAGAAAGTTTTAATAACTACAAGGAGCTATAAGTAAAAAGTTTGCTCATTAGCATATTAGCTCGCCATCCAGACAGATAAGATACACTTATAATCATGTAGCTGTGTCTGATTGTCCGCCCCAGTAAAAAAATTCTATCATTTGAATGGTGAAAAGTCCTCAGAATGGCAGCGGATAATAGGAAAAAGCCATTTGGCTGAATCTCACAGTGCTCTACTTTTTACACCAGTTAGTGTCGGTGTCCTAATGGTTACCAAACTGGGGGGTTGCGGGACACTGAAGTGGGGGTCTCAAGATGAATTTGAGACACTTTTTTTTTTTTTTTTACATTTCTGATGTTGAATAGGATGTATTTCTGATTGAAAACAGCATTTTGTTTGTGTGTGTTTAAAATACACTATCCAAACAACATCATTAAATTAGCTTGAAAATGTTTTGTCCCTTTAACCGCTGAAAAATTACCTAACTAAAGGGTGTAAATGATCATAAATGCTGATCTGATTTTACAGAAGGGGTCCCGAGATGTTGGTTGAGTGTTTTTGGTGGTCGCCTCCTGAAAGGTTTGTCCAAATGTACAATTAATGGTCTCAAAATTTCCCATAATTTCAAAAGTCTCTTGAATGGCTATTCCTCCCCTAGTTCATCTCTTCTCAGTCTCATTTTAGTTTTTCAAGTGCAGAGATGGGCAAACTAAGCCCCGGAGGCCAATTGCGGCCTGTCTAACCCCTCCACCCGGCCAAGCCCAAATGTATTGGCTAAAAATTATTAAAGTTAATGTACTGTATGCTGCTTTTTTGTTCCAGATTTGTTTTCTATTGTACAATTGTATTGGTTTACCCCAAACTGCAACCATCCTTGTCCCCCTGGCAAGTTTGAAACCCAATGTAAAAAAAGCACTCTATAAACAATGTTTGTTAGGGATGCCTTTTTTTTTGCAAACATACATTTTTGTCTGCACTTGGCAACGATTTTTCTCTTTTCACTTAAGCGCCATATGAGAGTTGCTCACAGGACAAGTGCACGGCGTAGTGAGCTAGAGTGGAACTACAGTGAGTGTAGGCTTTTCTCTGACTGTGCTCATTTCCCTCCTCTCATTACGTAGTTTGATATAACGCTTTTACACCGCCTCAGTGAGTTGTGTCTCTGCTGTTGGCCATGCTGCAGCGCCGGGGCTGCCTTGACCCCCCCTCTTCCGGTAACTTTTGTGTGAATTCAATTTTTATTTTATTTTTTTCACTTGTTGAAGGCAGCCATTGAAATGCCGGCTCGGTCCAGATTATGTTCTTTTGAAAGCCGATTAGAGGCTATCCGGATGCCATTTAAGTCTTCATGTCGATTGAGATCAGTGTCATCGTGCGTCCCTGGCTCAAATAAATGAGATCCCTGTAAGTGCATACATCGCCAGACGTCCGTCAGCCAGGCACACGCATTATGAGTCATTTATGCATGTCATGGCTAATTTTAAAGTACAGTTTAACATGAATTGACTTAACAAAGTTTGTCCTCTGGGTTCTCTGCAACAATGTCGTTTTAATAACATCCCTCAAAGCTGCAATGAATGTAATTTCCAAGGCTGATTTATTCAAAGGGACAGCTCAAGAGGTACTGAAACAAAAAGTGCACAAGGTTTAGTTCATTGGATGAAAGCCATTGCTGCGACCTCTCAGTGATGTGGACGGGCTGCATAATTTTGCAACAATATCTAAGAGATACATCTTGGGAAAGCAAAGTATTGGGTTTATCCATTTAAGGCAGCATGGAGGCGCAGCGGTTAGCACTCGTGCTTCAGGGCTAGGAAGTCCAAGGTTCGATTTCCGGCCATACGGGCCTTTCTGTGTGGAACTTGCGTGTTCTCCCTGTGTTGGTTTCCTCCAGGTACTCCGGTTTCCCCTGACACTAAAGTCATGTACAATAGACCAGGATGAATTATGTCTGTCTGTGTGAGTGAATGAATGGTGGTGGTCGGAGATGGTCAGATGTGTGCCATCACACTTCTGTCAGAGTGCCCCGCTGAAAAACCTTCTGTAGCAATTTGGGGTCAAACTCTATTTTCAGCCGACTATGGGTCATGTGAAAAGGGCTGTACAAACAAGCCTCCATTCCATGATTAGATCTGCAATATATACTGTGGCACAGCATTTAGTGCTCTTATCTCCCCTCCTGGAACCACCACCTTAACGTGGTGGAGGGGTTTGAGTGCCCGAATGATCCTAGGAGCCAAGTTGTCGGGGGCTTCGTGCCCCTGGTAGGGTCTCGCATGGCAAACAGGCCCTGGGTGACGGGTCAGACAAAGAGCGGTTCAGAAGCCCCTTATGAGAGACCAACAGGCCCAGTTAGAACCATGAGGCCGTCCTTCTGTGGACCCACCACCTGCAGGAGGAGCCATAGGGGCTGGTGCGATGGGATTTGGGCAGCTCCGACAGCTGCCCCCACAACCCGGCAACGGACAAGTGGAAGAAAATGCATGGATGGATGGATCTCACAGCAGTAAGGTTCCAGGTTAGTAAAAATGACCAACATTGCCTAAAATTTTGGCAAATATATCTGAATAATGTATAGAGCCCTGTAAAATTATTTTTTTAAATAATAATAATAATGCATTGGTTTTATATAACGCTTTTGGACACTCAAAGACGCTTTATATAGCATTATTCATTCACTCCATACTTGGTGGAGGTAAACTGCTATTATAGCCACAGCTGCCTTGGGGTAGACTGACAGAAGTGAGACTGCCAATCTGTGCCATTGGCCCCTCCGACCACCACCAACCACTCACTCACTCACACACTACATTCACCCATTCATCCCTTCCTGCTTAGCTTTCGAGGTCTGACGGGAGCGGGCATAGCAGAGGCGGTAAGTACAGGCGCTCGTCATATTAGAATATCATGAAAAAGTGCATTCATTTCTGTTATTCAACTTAAACATATTAGTTTCACCGGTACCATCGCATGCAAAGCGAGATATTTAAAAATCACATTAAAATACAATAAGCTTTAGTTTTTTGATCAGCTCGTTAGTGAAAAGTTTTGTGTCGGTTCGAGCTATTTTAAGTGCAGATGTTGTCGCCACAGTATGAGGGGGCAAAAAGCATTTTGAGAAAACAGGCCTGGAAGCTGCAATTTTCCCACCAGTGATTCAGCGCAATAATTGAAAACGTTTTTTTATTTTTATTTTTTTTATTTATTTTTTTTAAAGCAAACTGGAGCACAAACAAAAGAAGCTTGGCCCGCAGCGCCTCGCCTTACATTGCATTTTGATTCGATTGTAATTAACGCCGTGGCTGTAGTGGATATAATGGCCCGCGCTCTCTACAGGCGCTGCACAGGACTTATGGATGGGCAGCCCCGACCTGCGCGGATGCATTTATTTATTTTTTTTAAACTCTTTTTTTTTTTCAATCGCATTCCCCACAGTTGCGTCAGATGGATGTCATTTCGGCATCCCCATTGTCTTTTCATTTTCTCTCAATAATGCAGCGGGCTGTCCGGGTAACTCGGGTACTTCTTCTTGAGAGGTACCGTATTGAAGGCAGTTGGGGGCAATTCCAGTCTTTCTCTCAGGACGTTTTTGTTGTAAAATCACACGGAAAGTGAGTCGGTATTTCTTGGAGTCGCGGGAAAGTAACGACCAACTACATTACGGAGTTGGCTCTTCCTGTTTCCGGCATTAACCTACAACATCCGCAATGGGGGCAATACCCCCCCCCCCCCCCCACCTCTTGTTTGTTAAACCGCTCCGCAAACATTTGCCCCTGCAGTATCTATTTCAAAACCAAACTGCCGACTTTTATTTCCAGCAGGACGTAATGAAGCGCGATGGAGTGCGGTTTACTGAAGCACGCTGTTTTAAGCCCGAGTAGTTTTCACCGGCCTTGTCCCATTTAATGCTCCTCAGTGCTTGTATTCGCTGTCTCCTTGTTAAAGTAGCCATCTGTGAAGCCCGGGTCCTAATATGTGCGCAGACTAATCGATTGTGAGCCTCATCTCAGCCCCCGCGACGCTACTTACCTATTTTTACTATTTGTTTGGATGCGACGGCTTTATAAAGGAGGTTTGTTTTACAGTTAAGCTGTCACTAAAGCCCATTTCATTGCACCGGCGTTAAACATTATTGGGCCACTTTGCATTGAGGCCATGAATTGAGAAGAGAGCACAAAAAATGTCTGTCATTGATTTTGTGTCTCCGTGCACAGAATCCTCAGACAGTGGCCATTATGGAAGCACTCAAAATGTGAAGCGAACATCCACATAAATAAGATGCCAAGTAAGGAATCTAAAAAAAAAAAGGTCACATTTAATACAGCGCCTTTCTACCTGCTTTGGGCACTCCAAGCGCTTTAGATGAAAGAACCAGTCGCCAAGGACACAACGAACCACAAGACAACCCGCTCCATTCGCTGCGCCACCGTTAGGCCTGGGATAAAAAGCCTTAAAAAGGAATTTATTTTAAGTAAGAGTTTGCCACTTAGGTGATTTGGGATGGTTTCACTTCTGAGGAGCTAATGGAGGATTTTACGGATCAGTCAAAACGGCATCTTGTACTTGTGGTCGTCATCTAGGGCTTTACAAATCGGGGCTTCATCTAACGGTTTATGATTGATTGAAGTGCATTTTTGTTCTTTATTTTAAGTCCAAGGCCGAGTTCCTTCTGAAATTTTGATAATTCCATCTTGACACAAAAGACTGAAAACTATAATTTGTTGAACAATTTTATATTAACGAACCTGTTATCTGCACAATGCGAGCCCGCCTCTCTATGCCCTCGGGGAGCCGCGTAACATCGCGGTGAAAATTCGTAAATCTACTCGAGAAGTAAAGGTTCCTCCGTTCGATGTGTGCATGTGTGCCCGATAAACACACATAAATGATTCTTTTGTTTACTGTTTCTATTGGGGCTTCAGTCTTGCTTAGGGCGGCACATTGGCTATAGGACGGGCCCTGCCACAGTAGCCCTTTCGGAACCCTCTCAACGGTGAAACGCAATACACGTGTAAGCCATTATTAAATGTACCCTTGTACGTCACTGCATTTTTGGGAAGCATGTTTGATTGATTTGCAAACTTTAAGTGAGCACATTACATTACAACATGAAAGAAAAAACTTAAAGCAACCATTTATTTCAACACCTTTCATCATAATTCAGACATAGATCTCCCGAACGGACGCCCTGAGGAGAACCCACTGTGCAGCCTCGGGGACCCGGTATTGCGGGTTTAACTGGATTGTGACCGAAGCTGCTGAGACTTTGTTTCGTGACTAAAAGTTGGTGATCTCCTTAAGCAGCTTAAGGAGATTGTTTCCCCAGTTAAATGGTGGACGGGGACACAGACGTCATATCGGTTGAATGGTTGTCTATTTCTTAGTCCTTCAGGTGGAAAATCGTTTGCTCTGCTCAGTGGTGATAGAGTGTGGCGAAGTTTGAGTTGAGGCTAATAGGAAGTGTACCGGAGCAATCCACGGCTGTAAACGAAAATAAAACGGTTACCCTCGTGTGACAATATACAGACCAACCTTGAGCTTACAAATGAGTTCACACAATTAATCAATCACATAACTATTTTCATGGACCATTTGACAGTGTTGACTATAATCTTCAATTCATCAGGTCCACTTATGCCACACAAAGAACTCATGGCCCGGGCGTCTCTATGTAAACAGCAGCCCTCAGCGGCGGGTCAGGTGAGGCGAGACAGTCCATTGTACCTCTGACTTCGGCTCGATATTACCCAGGCCGGGCCTTTATGCCTCTTGACGGCCTGTCCGGCGCTTTCCCTCCACATGAGCTCACTTTTTTTTTTTTTTCTTCTTTCTGGTCAGCATGAAGACGTCTTTCCCCCCCGTATATCTGCATTTCAACTGTGCAGAACGCCATATCAAAGTGTTGTCTTGGAGGGCTCTTCGGGGGGGGGGAGCACTCGCCTGGGGCTTCGCTGTTGGTTCCACTCAGGAAGGATGCGGCGCAGAGCGGAGATGCCAGGCAGGAGCTCTTTGGCCCGTGGGGAAAAGAGAGAGAGAGGGGCAGAGAGAGCACGGACTTGGTGAAATATATAAAGCTAGTTTTTTAGTTTTTTTTTTTTTTTGAGAAAGCAGTGTTAGTTTACTTGTTTGTTTTTTTTTCATCCAATTTTACACAAATGTAACTGAACAAACGCTAGAAAAACAGCAGAAAAACCGCTCGGCAAAATCAATTGTTGCCTCCTTTCCCTAATTGTAGCACAAACTTTAACCCCTAAGTGAAACACCTTATTTGAAAGCTAAGACCTACAAAACCCATCTAAGCTTCTCCCTCGTTAAGATTGTCACGTTTCCGTCCTTTATGGTCGTGTTTTCATCACATTTTGGTCATATTTGTGTGGCTTAACCAGTTTCATTACACTAAATAATAATGCATCGGTTTTATATAGCGCTTTCTGGACACTCAAAGACGCTTTACATTGCAGTATTTATTCACTCCATACTTGGTGGTGGTCAGCTAATATTTTAGCCACAGCCGCCCTGGGGTAGCCTGATGGAACCGAGGCAACCAGTCTGCACCATCGGCCCCTCCAACCAACACCACTCACTCACTACATTCGCTAGGCTTCCTGGTGTTACCAAACTGTCTCCCATCCAAGTATGGACCAGGCCCTTCCCTGCTTAGTTCCCAAGGTCTGACGGGATCGGGCAGAGCAAAGGCGGTCTGGCCAACTAAAATACAAAATGTGGTCAAAATGCTACACACAAAAAAGCAACAAAAATTTGACAAAAAACATGACAATAATGCGGCCAAAAATGCGACTAAAAAGCAACAAAAACATGATAAAAAAAAAGGAACAAAAATTACTATGACGTGATAACAAAGACAAGGAAGAAACTTACAGGTCTTAGCTTTCAAATGAGGTGTTACTCTCTGGCCTATAGTCTGTAAACTCCAGTTGGGACGGCTAATATGACACACATGAAGATGAGCGCTGTTAACAGATGCTAATGTCAATCAAGATGTTTAGCCTCTCAGCGAATTTGTTTTTGGATTAAAATGAATGTGATGTTTTAACAACCTCTTCACGACCGGGACTTTGTCGTCACTTCCTTTTAATTGGTTCAGATTTGGCCCGGTTGTTCTTGCTTTTCGGCAAGTCCACGCGTAAACAATAATAACAGTCGGTGGGTTACATTTGTGTCAAACTTACAGTGGCGTCGTACACTTCTGATTCCGTGGCAGACTGGAGACTCATTAAAATGTGCAATTTTTCAGAACCGCTGGCTTAGTAAAATAGAGTCGCGTTATTTAATGAGATATCTTCCCCCCGCGTAGAGGTGATGGACTAATTGGCCGCTTGACCTGCCCACACGCCTGCAGGGCACGGGGGGGTCGGAGTGCGGACCCTGAGGCTAACAGGACGGCCTGCTCAGCTCAGCATGTTGTTAGCGGGAGGGCGCCAGCTGCGACCTTTGTACTGACCTCCACCGGTATGTGTCAAATGAACAAGACAATCATAAAAGAAGAGTGGGGGAAATAATCTCAAGAAGGGTCGGGGCTGGACTTTAACTGAAGTGTCTTTGCTAAATACACAAGTCCAGAACACGTCATAGTGGGCGGTTTGGACCGAATCATCTCATAAGGTTTGTACAAAATGTTTAAAAGCATTGTATAGTCCTGCGTGCATTGATGTACAGTAAACGCCGACAAATAGACTTGTGGAAGGATTGAGGAAAAATGGTGAGTAACTTTTCTTTTTGCTTTGGCACAGAATCTACAAACTAATTATGGTTACACTGTGGGGTTCATGTTGAAGAAAGCTGTGTTGTAATAAGTTAAGTCTCTGCATTTGACCCTTCCTCAGTGCCGCTGAGGCGACCTTTAGGACCAGCAATCAGCCAGCGTAGGCCGGCGCTCCAGATGTGGAGCCGGGCTCTTGGTCTGAAACACCTGGCCGGAGGATTGAAGCATGGTAGTACAGTATGTTTTTAGTGGTAAGGGTAACCGGAGTCCTTCTGTGGACCCACCACCTGCAGGAGGAGCCATAGGAGCCTGGTGCTATGTGATTTGGGTAGCTCCAACAGCTGCCCCCATGACCCGGCAACGGACAAGTGGGAGAAAATGGATGGATGGATGGTAACCGGAGTACCCAGAGGAAACCTACGCAGACACGGAGAGAACGTGCAAACTCACACACAGAAAGGCCCAGCACAGGTGGGAATCAAACCCGGGGCCACCATGCCGCCCGATAAATGGTAACACGGCCATGTTCACGAGATCAAGTTTGGTTTATCCCTGACAAAGGCCTGATGTTCTAATCAAATTTGCAAAATGGAAGCGCTTGCAAAAGGATATTTAGATTTCATTTGACAGGGTGAATATCTATCATTGTATCAACAAATTCAATCATTAATAAACAAACCGTTTTCTACCAACATCGTGTGCACCAATAGTCGAGGAGAATCCTTGGCCAACAGTAGTTCTTACTTTAAGTTTAGCCCAGTCACAGAAGTTACTCATTCCGATCTGAGTGAACGTGCCTTTTTTAAAGCTGCAGACACCGCCTTAGCCCGTGTGAAGATCCATCCTGAACTAGAAAAAAAAAGGGTGACTATCCCATATCCGAATGTCGAATTTCAATTCACAGCTTCAGACGTGTCTTGGTGTGAAGCATCACCGCAGACTGCAGCGCACAGCAACACCTCTGATCCAGGCTTTAAAGATCTGTCCCGCAGACACAGGGGGACCTTGGTTGCTCATCTCATCTCTCCCTCTTCTTTAGGCTACAGTCAAAAACAGTCATAGTATACCCGGTCTTCAGTGCAGGACAGCCTTCAGTAGCCCCTCCGCTCCCGGTGCACCGGGCCGAGCGGTGACGGCGGAGTAGTGGAGTGGTAAATGTGTTCTTCTGTAGGCGGCCCTCATTTTATCGACCGCTCCGGGGCGCTCTGATGGATGAGGAGGAGAGGCTCAGCGGGACACTCACTTAACCAAAGGGCATCTGTCACACCAAAAAATGACTTCACCTGTTCACACACCGCTGATGAATATGGTAATAACCGCTGCCACATTAAGAGACGGGCCAGAAGAGCCGCAGAGAGAGAGTGTGTGATTTGAATCTCTAAGTGAGCCAACAAAATCAATCTAAAAAATAACCGTCCAAAAACCAAATGTTTTTATTTTGAGGAGGCATTATCCCAAGTGTGCGGAGGTGAAGGATAGGTGAAAATCAAAACACAATCTGAAGCGAGAAATTTGCCAACAAATTATAGGCAGAAAATACTGAGGACCAACACACCGTTTATACTCACACTTAGAAACAATTCAGCTACTGCCTTTAAAAAAAAAAAGAGAAAATGTCGCCATTAGGTTTTAGATCAACTTCACGATGTATTGTGCATTGTCTGTTGTCTAACGCTAAGAAATGCTTCGTCAAACTGGCGTCAAACCTTACACGAGAGCGCGTGACAAAATGACATCTTCTCATCTATGCCTCCTGACAACAACCTCTACAAACATGTAATAATGCAGGCGCCCCGGTGCAGCAGAACGCCCATGAACAGAGAAACATTGTTATGTAGGAGCTGAGATTGAGGTCAGGAGGTCTGCCGGAGAAATGTGCCTGATTTGAAAAGAGATGACGTCGGGTCACAGAGGAGGGTGGCCACATGACCGCGGAGTCTGAGCTGAAAGAGCATCATGATCTAACAAGTAATGGGAAATAACTCTGTCCTCTGCTTAGGTTTAGTATGAGTAAAGAACCGCGGACTGAACTAAACTCAGACTCATTGCGCTTACTTGGAATAAGTTGTAAACCCGATGCATAATTCTTAAGCCCAATGTTAAGCCATGATTACTAGTAACGCTAGTATGAGGGATTTCATTACTTATGATACAAGTTCTGATTACTATACATGTAAGTGCAGGCAACTGGGAATTCCTAGTACTGATTACTTGTGTTACTTACATATGGCCTTAACCTGTACAATTATTCTTAGTAATGGTTACTGGAATATTCCTGTTCCCTTTGTGGTTTATTTGTTATTCCCATAATTACGTTTTACAAATGTAGTCCAAGATATAAATGTTGTAAAAAAGCAAAACAAAGATTAAGTATAAAGTCAATTTATTTAACATTGAACATTGTAAAACATTTTTAGATGCAATTAATGATAGAACATCTCCATTTCTCCAGTTATAGTTTACATCAGTCCAAACAGGTGGATTAGTCTGTACTGAGCCGATGAAGCTGAGGAGTTTAAGTTTAAGCAGAAGGGGATCAGCGAGGTCAGATTTATGTAACATACAGTATAAAGAACAAAAATACTTCAGTCGTGAGTCAAAATGGCAAGACCAAAACCTACAGGTAAAATGTTGCTTCTTTTCATCCAAACATCTCAGCTCTGACTCTGTCTCACCTCAGTGTGTTCAGCTCCAGTCTCAGCTGCTTCAGTCGGACACTGGACACACACAAAACCATTCACAAATATTATTTCACATCCAACTTAAGGCCAATGTGTCGTCTGAGTGTAACGATAAGTTCAGCTTACCTTCGGCCTGGACGCTAAATTGGTCTTCAAAGTTTTCACAGCAGTTCAGATTTCTGTAAAATAAAAACTACAATTAGTAAGCACACTACAGCCAAATCCACACCATTACCCGATGACCTCAAGTAAAAAACAACGATTATGGAAGTCCTGAGAATTTTATGACAAGTAGGATAAACTACATCATATAAAAATCAGGGCTAATAGTTCAAGACTAAACAGTTCTGTACTAATACTAAAGTCCAAACCATAGGTAAATATTGTTGATGCCTGTCTCACCTCAGTGTGTGTATCTCCAGTCTTATCAGGAGCTGCACTCCTCAGTCTGACAATGGACACAAACCATTAAAAGATTATTTTACCAAAGGACATGTTGTTTACAAAAAAACTACGAGTGCAGTCTTACCTTGAGCCTTGATGCTGAGTCAGTCTCTAAATCTTTACAGCAGTCACTGTCTGGGATAAAAGACAAAACTTGAATTATTACTAGTCTTAGATATACATTCATTTAATGTTCTGAGTTGTTAATAGGTGACATTTGAAATAATGAGCATTACCGTAATATGTAAATGCTGCACTGTTGGCATTGTGTCTTCATGAAGTGGCCAACAGTATGTGCATCACGCTGGGATTAAAGAGACACAAACATGCTGCTGTGCCATACACTGTGCACCTTAGAAGCAGAAGTGCGGACATATTCCAAAGGCAATTTTTTTTCATAAGAATTGGTCTCCCATTTTGCACTGCCAATCTCCCGGTCTGGACAACTGTATTTAAGCCCGTTCTTGAGACTAAATGAGCTTTAACTTGGCAGGCTCCTATAGCTTCTTCCAAGTAAAAGCATTCTGTTGATCATCACAATGTGCCACAGCTTGACGATGAAAAAGTTCACTTATCGTAGAAGCTTTTTCTCACTTATACCACTGTGCGGCCACCAAATTAAATAACAAATGTGTTAGAGCAAGAGTGTTGTGTTGCACTTTTCAAATATAAAAAAGATTGGAAATAGTAACAGTGTATCAAACTTTTAAAGCAATCACAAATATATCCAAATATATACCACTTACCTCAAGTTGATTAATGAGAAATAAAACAGGAAAGGTCCTGTTTTCTGCTGTTTCTGCTCGATGATACACTGAGGGCTGTTGAACACTTCTCTTCTGAATTCAAAACAGTTCAGTGCAATCTGATTGGCTTATTCTGCACACGTGACATATGACCTGAACCAATCCCGGGCAACATAAGTAATAGCTTAGCTTTGTCAGTTACAGTTACTAGACAGCCAAGTTCCCCTTACAGAGGGGCAGTAGAGGACACTGGGGAGGTTAGTGAGAGTTACTAAAACCATGTACTGGATAAACAGAAAAGCAAGTGAAGCCAATGTTATTCAATACAAATCCACTGGCATCATATAGAGTTAGTAAATACTGGCAAAACCCTGTTTCTGGAACAGAAAAATGTTGCTGTAAAATGTAAAAGCAATTAATCACAATTGTCTCTTGGTAATTGCAGAAGATTTATGGTCCCCTAGTAATTATTACACCTAACTCAATGACCGCAAATAGAATTGACATTGTAAATTAAACTGATTCCCCAACGATATGCAATATACAATATTGATTGACTTAACGTTGGTCTCTTTTTTGTTTAATGCATTTCTACAATTTACCACTGTGCAACACACCTGCTCTACAGTTTGGTGCATTATTCGTTCTAAATGCATAAAACGTGACAGGGCCAAGTTAATGTGGCTGCCATTCGACTCATCTCCAACCATGAAGCGCACTAACCCTCAAATGATCCCATCGGTAGGTTGAGTCTTTCCAAAGGACCACATTTAACTCAGGCGCTGCTCTGTGCTCCTTTATGTATAGCAAGCCCCTTATCTCGTCTTCCACAATGATACACTTAAATTAATCCGGGGCTTTTGTACAATCTGATGACGGTCCCTCAATTTAACTGTGAATAAATAATCATCTGAATTAACAAATATGGTTTACAGCACAGGAGCGCAACCTGACTGAGATATGCACATAATGTGAGTGAAAGCGGACCTGTCATTGCATTTAATCCTGCACTGCTGATTAAATCTACACAAGCCACGTGCCGTTTGTGAAGCTGTCACTCAGCAAACTCTCAGCATGTTAATATTTGATCAGTTTTCAACGGAACGGCATCTCCGTTGGCTTCTAAAGGTCACTGCCTGTATTGCATTATCTAAAGTATGCAAAACTGCTTTTTTAATACAAAATTGTACATATGTTTATTGGAACTGGATGAATGCCTTTTGGTGGCAGCCACATCTTTGTGGTCAGTTCATTTTGAAGATCAAGCGGAGAATTATTTATTTCGAGGATAATCATTGTAATATAACATTACAAAGCCCTGTCTTATATGAAAAGTGGAATACAATTAACCATCAACAATATTCCAATGGAAAAAAAATGCAACATTTTCAAAACATTAATATAGTTGCAAACTCAACAACATCATCCATATTTTCATGACTTTTTCCCAATTTGAAATGTCTTTATCCCTTCCTTTTCTTGCTCTTCCTGGAGTTTAAGGGAAGCTCAGCACCTTCAGATTTCAAAACACATCCTCGCGGGGGTTTTCTCCAAAGCCAAAATTTCAGCAGCAGTTTTGATATTGCCTTGGTTTTGATATTACAAAATCAGAACCAAAGTTGTAATAGCAACAACTTTGGTTCTGATTTTAAAATGTCAGTTGAGGTACAAACCCTAAACTGCTGCCCAAACAAGTTTCTATTACCCTCTCACACATTACCGATAGTTCATGTGAATTCCTTATGCACTGTAGTGGCCGTGGGCGCCTGCCACACACCACGAGGCTGCAAAGTGGTGACCTTCTTTCGGACACTTGCAAAAACAGCCCAAAACTCCAAAACATAATAATTAATATTGTTTACTCCTACAAGAAAATGCAGTTTTACGGTCAAAAGTAGTACCTTCACACCTCGCAGCTCCTAATCTACTTCTATGGATAAACTAAACACAAACACACAGCGCCATATGGTGGCAGGTGGTGCAAATAACGACTTGCATAAAGACTCAAAATGGCTCCAACATGTACCTTAGATGCCCGTGAACAGCTTTGTCAGACAGCAAAGTAAATCAGGGACGACCAGAGATGTATTAGGCTATAGCCACATGAAGACAAAAAAAAAACATTCTCTATAAAACACGGAGCCGGCTCAGTAAACGTATGCGTCCACATGAAGCGAGCCATGTGTGTAAAACCGCTGCTATTCACCTGTGGCTCGTGGTGGAGAATAGAGGAGAATAGAGGAGCGGAGTAAAACTCATTATAAGACCAGTAGATTACGGATAACAGACACAACGCTGGGGCTGTGAGGTCACCATGTAAATGCCGTAATGAGATCTTTCCACTCTGGGACCTGGTTTGGAAAATGCTCGTTTACAGAGCCCCAAAACGCCGGTTTCGTACGGATGATACACTGGATTGATCAAATATGTTTTTTCGAGTCCTGTGCTTGACTTAGTGTGGACAGGGCCTAAAACTCTTCCATGTTGGTGATCTAGATAAAAAGCCCTGTAAGCCTGCTTTTCTGTCACATATGCTGCATTTATACTCGGAGCTTATACTCTGCAAGACAAAAATAAATCGGACACCCAAGCTAAAGGTCCACATTAAAAAAAAAACAATTAAGGGTCATTTTTATTGTCAATCAATAGTGGGTCACAACAACTATACCTCCCCAGAAGTGTGAGTCCCGATCCTCTCGCTGTGCGACGCAGTGTCTGTCAAACCGCAATGAGCTTTGAGACAGTCTGCATAAAACACTCTCTCCCTCCCCACGGCCCAGGCCTTAAAAGTCAGGTTATCCTCATATTGATAGTCAGCAATAACTGTGCTGCCCGGAGACCTCATTTCAAATATGATTATTGCACACATGGACTTTGCATTAGCCCGGTAATTGGAGTGTTGTGTGGAGGGCAAAGCAAGGATATCAGTCCTGTGTGCCTTTAAGCCCAATGCTTAGCCTGGTCTAAAGGAACCAACAAAGGTGGCTTGGTAAAAGGCGAGTACGGGATCTTAATTAAATCTGCATCTTCTATTTGCTCTTTAATTTAACTTATAATGGGGGACAACAATGAAGTGTGTTGCAAATTAATAATCGAGGAACGTAGTTTGCATGTTGGATTAGCGAAGTGCTTTGCAAGTTATGCAGCTGTGCCAAATAAACAAGCAGACATTTTCTACCTTGTTTGTCTCTCTCTCTCAACCAATCACTTCCCAAAACATTTATTAAAAGAAGCCCAATATCTTCACCAGGGCGTCCCACAAAAAAGCATCAGCCACCTCTGACTGTCCTGCTCCTCTTTACATCCACACACGTATAGGTTCTGTGTAGATCAACTATAATGTTATACCTGGGGTTGCCAGGTATAAAAAAGTGTATCTGCAGCTGAAAAAATAGTGGCTTTAGTGAAATATTATGGCAAGTGTTTTTACTTCGCATATTAAGCTTAGCAAGATATCAAGAGGTGAAGAAAGCCTTCCCTGGATAGAGAGGCAGCAAGCATGGTTAGGGCTCGTGCTTCACAGCGAGAAGGTCCCGGGTTCAATTCCCCACCGTCTGTCTGGAGTTTTCATGTTCTCCCCGTGTCTGCATAGGTGTCCTCCGGGTACCACTGAAAACATGTGCAATAGGTGAATCCTCCAGCTAGGCGATTCTGACCAATCAGCATGTCTTCACAACTGGAGATGGGTCCCTGGGCGCAGCACTGCGGTCGCCCCCCCCCCTGCTCCTTACGGGTCGCCCAAGCCGTAAGTTGAAGGATGGGTCAAATGCAGAGGACAAAGTGTATTGTACAGGTGTTGTATAATGATAATAAAGCACCTTAACCTTAAAAAAAAAAAAGAGAAGATTACTCAAAAGATGCGCAAGTGGGTCGAAACAGCTCCAGGCATGTTTTTGATGAGAGAACAACATTGTCCATCCATCCATCCATCTTCTTCCACTTGTCCGTTGCCGGGTCGTGGGGGCAGCTGTTGGAGCTGCCCAAAACACATTGCACCAGTCCCTATGGCTCGTCCTGCAGGCGGTGGGTCCACAGAAGGACGGCCTCATGAGTCTAGCCGGGCCTGTTGGTCTCTCATAAGGGGCTTCTGAACCGCTCTTTGTCTGACCCGTCACCTAGGACCTGTTTGCCATGAGAGACCCTACCAGGGGCACGAGGCCCCCGACAACAGAGCTCCCAGGATCATTCGAGTGCTCAAACCCCTCCACCACGTTAAGAACAACATTGTACCATGGTAAAAAGCTCTAAAACAAAAAAGTTGATTTTGCATATTACCTCCTTTGACCCATTTTGTCTGCGGGTTTTTTCCATAGAAATGTTTGGGTGCTGCTTTATACTCTCTTAGTAATGGATATACAGCAGTTAGGGCCCCTGAGCCAAAATGAGTCCGGCTCAGATGTGCTGGCTCTTACAGCCAGAGCCCAGTTAGTCACCATAAGCGCCACTAATAATACTTATCTGCAACAACAAGCAATATAGTGTTCAGAGCTTCCTTACATTCCACATGCAGTGTTTGTAATCATCTTTCCTCACACCTCATTGCTTACTTCTATACAGTCAATTAGGTCATAGATTAGCCGCAGTGTAGACAAACAAGTCATCTGAGCACAAAGAGCCCATGTGACATTTCACTGTTCCCTAATGCAACTGTAATGAACTTAATTACCACCATTATACTCGATTATACTTGATTAACCTGAAGTGCAATTATCAAGTCTTCAGTACATTATGTGCTGACCTAATGTATGCATTTAGGCACAGCGAGAGGTGGAAATGCGGCCTTTATTACAGCAGGTCAATTAATCATTTTATTAAAGAGTCCTTCTCTATATAACTGCCCTTTAGCATTTTAGTGATATACCTGTTGTCGACTCTTGCACCTGTGTAATTAACGGTCAACATTACAAATTTGATATTGAGAATGAGAGGCTGAGAGGGTGGCTGATGGTTCTGCTGCTGCGGTGGAGATGGAGCGGGGATTATAAGGCTCTATCTGCGTTCCAGTCACAAGTTTCAACAAGTCACAGAACAAAATGGAAATGAATAATATGTTTTTGCTCATACAAATCTCAAAAAGGCACCAAAATGCACTAAACTTTGATATAGTGTACAGAATGGGTCCAGGAACAAGAATGTGTGATTGAAAAGAAGAGAGACGGAGACTTGCGTACTCCTCTCAGGTGCCCCACAAGCAAGTCTCCATCTCTCTTTTTTTCAAGAACGTGTGTATATTGTCAATTTCGACCAAAATGACAGTCTGTTGTGTCATTTTCAGAACATAACCTTGATGTATACTGTTTTAAATCATAATCCAAACGTCTGTGGATTACGAAGGAGCTGCAACAGTCGCACAATGATTGATAGTGGATCCCTGGCAGGTGCCCATCGATGACCGGGATCAACCGAGTGCCCACAGAAAGCCAGCACATTTTGCCAGACAAGCCACCAAACACAAGCCTGTTAATCCTGAGAAGAGGTCAGAATCAGAATCAGAATCAGAATAGGTTTTATTGCCATTGTTATGAACAGGTTCACAACTAGGAATTTTACACGGTACATTCGCGCAGATGCGCTAAACGCACCAGGGCAGCCGTACAAGGCGCCCCTTATTGTTGCTGGAAGAATAATAAGCAAAGCACATACATAAGACAGGTGGAGAGAGACCTGGCAAGAGATCAAGGGACACAACGCTGACCCCTCTCTATATTATCTCCGCTTCTGGCATGGCGGCCAAGTGAAACAGGGCACTGGCTTATTTTGCACTCGAGTCAAAAATAGCTTCGATTTTTAGACACTGATGGCGAACTTAAACCTGCTGCAAATCAATGGTTATTGTAAAAATATATATATATATATATAAAGAAATGAATAACTCCGGTGCCATCTTGGATTCCGGATTTCTATCTCAGAAACAGTAGATGGAACAGTGTGCACTGAGCCACCGAGGAGACTGAATATGCAAGATTATCGAAAATGCATGAATGAATCAACAAATCCAAATACTTTTTTTGTGTGGGAATCTTTGTAAAGTGTTTAAAGAAATGGATTTAGCTTAATGCGAACCCTTCCAACCGAATGGATCAGTTTGTCTGCAGGGCCTATACTTTGCAGACAAATGGAGTCGCGAGGACACATCCTCTTCATAAAACCCTTAATCCAGTGGCGGCGGTCGGCGCTCTATGCAGATTCGCGGCCCCTGTGACGGTAATAAAATACCTGAAGTCGGACATTTCTATCGCGAGCCGTGCTGAGCTGTGCACACCTGCGCCGCGGAGGGCTTATTCGACCTTACTCGCGCCGTGATGATGCTGGCATTCGACTAGACCACACTATCTCTGCTTTAAGCTCCAATTTAACTCTCTGCCACTTGAGCGCCCCACTCGGCTTTCTTATGAATACCAAACAGTTCAGGAAATCACAGCTGCACGCACGCGCCGTCGCCCTCGTCCAATTTCCCCCCAAAACCCATTTTCTAATTTTACACTGAATCTATAATATCCCGGAGCTTTTCTTCTCCAGATGAAAACATTGACAAATCAACAAAGAGCAGAAAGTCGGAGTGAGGTTTGTGATAAATGACTTTGTCCTTTTTAAAGGTCTGTCACGGAGCTGGTTGTTGTGAAAGATTATGAAGTGGAAAGCTTCACCTGTTTATGTGGAATGGGACCTTCACTATTATGTGTAAAGTGCAGTGTTGTGTATCTATGTACTATGATAGGAGCTGCTCAAGAAAGTCATATAGTAGATGAACTTTCTTCCATTTCTCCACCATTACTTTAACAAATACTGAATAATGAATATATAAGTGGTTCAACAGCAGATAAATTAAAGCCTAATTAAATTAATCTTCTGTCCGTCCATGGGAGTGGATCTTTCCTTCTGTGGTTCTCCCTGAGGTTTCTTTATCCTCCCACTGGGTTTTTGAGTTTTTCCTCGCCGTGTCGGAGAGTCGAAGGGCAGGGGACGCCCACGTGGCTCCTCACCACCTGCTGCCGACGCTTATTATGTTTGCCTGGATACTTCACTTGACTGAACTTTACATTGTCTCGTTTACTGTGTTGCTCCATTGCTTTAACCTCGGTTAAAGTGCCCACCTTAACAGAGGGCACTTTCTCCAGTGCAGCATTACTCGGATCTAAAAGCTTCTGGACTGGAGCCTATGGGCCAGCGTGAAACCTTCAAAACGGATCTAAACGGATCTTTGTCCTCTCGCGGTTGCCATGTTGTCGTCACTTTTTGTTTACATTGCTTATTTTATCTAAAATTTTCACTGCTTTTTTGTTTGCTCTTTTGTGGCTCTTTTGTTTCTTTTTCATCTTCATTTACATTTCGTTTTTGGATGCTTGTTTTTCAAGCAGCTTTTAAATTTGGCTAATAACTAGTGCTGGATGATTTTTTTTTCCCCCCAAAAAGGATCTGAGATTTTTTTTTATAAAAAACTCGATTCACGATTCGACCAACATAAACAAAATTGCAAAGGCATAAAATAAAAAATAAAAATCGATGTAAAAAAAAAATAATTTCAGCCAACTGCTTCCTTTAACGTTAGTACAGTCCATTGATTAAAACCATTGATTGATTGATCAAAAGACCGACAACGCAAACCAGGAATCTACATTAGCCCCATGCTACATGCTAACGTTGGCATCTACAGTCGTTTTTTCTTTTATTTTTTCTACTGAACAATTTGTGAAAAAAAAAATCCATATGGACCAGATTTTTGCTTGACGTTATTGGTGTGTGATAAGTATGTTTATCTAAAGTTGGCAAAGTTGTGATTCACATGAGAGGTTTTCTTCACCTCAAGTATCCCACGCCCCCTTGTGTGATGCGTTGCCGTCTGTGTCCATCAAGCACCGCCCCTCACATGCAGTGCTTTATTGCATGTTCAAAACAAGAAAACTAATACAGAATTTTATGTCATTCATTCACTCATTGTACTAGCCACCCTTATTCTTAATCATCCCACTTAGTCCAGTTTGCAGACCCTCGGTTGCTTAAGACAAACAAGAGCATATTCTCAAGGTTGATCCCATGCCCTGGACAATCCTTTAATGATTCCAAGCCGCCCAATACTCAAGCAGCAGTGAGTGTTGTTATTGTTGCTTTTAGAAGTTCCACCCCTGCAGTTAACTTGAGTGACCAACTTTAATCTTGGCCAAATATACGTGTCTCATCTCATTTCTATCTTGTTATGAATCTTCAGAGCCCTATCTAAATTAATAAAACAACCTTAAGTTGGATTTGTCAGCAGGGGCTACCGCATCCCTTTTCTGCTCAGCCATCAAAGGTAAACCTGAAATAGGCGGTCATCCTGTTGAGAGCCTTTTTTCTTTCTTTTTTTGCCACGCCGTTTCTCGTGTGTAAAAGAATTACGTCGTGTTTTAAAAGGAAGTCTTGTCGGCGAAATCTGGGCTTCGGGAGCTCTTTTTCTTCAAAGAGTGACGACAATTTGAAAGCATTAGAACGTCTGAAAGTAACCGTTTATAGCTATTTAGAGGGCAGTCCCTGTGCTTTTATGGGAAAATAGAGGAATATTGTGGGTATTCAGAAGAAAGGTGCATTTAATGTGGTGGTAATAAAATCTTATCTTGGAATCCGCCGTTTCATATTCTCTGTGGCAGTGATAAAAGCTCGCCGCACAGCCATAAATTGCGAGCGCATTGTCTGACTAATTGCTTGGAGTGGTATGAGAACTCGGCACTGATTGTCAGACGCAATTGCTAATTCAAAAGAGTAGCAGACAAGGCTACTCTGTAAAAGTTTCGCCAAATGAAGACACAAAACTTTGTGTAAAATCTTTTCATAAATGGTTCAAAACATTGACCGCGCTCACACATTCCGGCAAGGGTATCTGCTCTCGCAACTCGAATAGTTTTCTAAGCGCAACACATTAAGAAGGGATTATACCTTTCCTTGCCCATTCCGTTCTTTAAGCAATGCATCCGGCCATACAGGAGCAGCCTGTATTTACAATGGAGCCGAGACAAAGTGCCAGCGGCTACTCCGCAACAGACTGAGGCGAGTAAATTGTAAACAACCCCGTCAGAGAGAGGCTGCTTATTAAATATTAACAAGCCCATGAAGTAGTTGAGCCTATAGTCTGTATACCTGTCTGTTTGAACTCTGTTGTATACTCACTGAGCATGTTAAAATGAAGCCGTGAAATACACAAAGGAGTCGCAACAAAGCAATGGGGGAGTGAATAAAATATTGATTATTTTATTCTTTGTTTTGTTTTTTCAACATTTCTTCAAGGTATAATAGATAAACCAGTTCAAGTAAGGTCTTAAAGGGGTGATATGATGCAAAATCGACTTGTATGTGCTATTTACAATGTTACAATGTTCTCATTAAAAACATACCTGGAATCCTTTGAATCTTACATAGAGGCTATTCTTAGCAGCTTCCAAAAAGCACTTCCTTTTCCCAAAATGGTCCTCGTTAGGTCCTACTTATCCAGGAAATGATTTCCTCACCCCTCGATCGCTTGCTAGGTTGAATCCTTTCATAGTGAAGTAATTACACCACAGCCACACGAGACCGCCGGTCTTTTTTTTTTTCTCTCCTTTTGTTTGTCTCTTTTTTTGAAACAGCTGCGCAGCAAAGGCGAGCAAGAGGAGGGGGATAGAACGGGGCTAACGGTAGCTTGTGCAAAGCTTTAGGAAGTGTTTTAGATCAATGTAAAATGTTCTAAAGACGCGTTTGAGATTATTACCAAATACTCGCAAAGAGTATAATAACCCCTCTATAAGATGAACCTAAATCAAATGTGTGATAACACTTTTCGTTGGAAGTGGATGGGTCAAATATTCACATTTTCAGATTGCAACTGAGCTACAGTCCATTTGCGCCGCGTTACGTGTTCAGCGGAAACCCATGATGTCTGTATAGTCCAATTAGATCACATGAGATGTTTTACTGGGAAAACGATTAGAAAACAGTCGGTATGCCATAAGTCAGTTTTATTGACACGTTAAGTGGGAGAGGAGAGCGGCATGCCTCTGTTCTTTGCAGATCACAAGAGGCTAACTTTTAGTGATAAAAAAAAACATACTATTATTGTTCAGCGATGATAAAATGAATGGTTAAGTGATATTTGACTCAAGGCATTATTTACTCAAGATATTATTTTCTTTGTATGAATAAAAAAAGGAACACAGTGTCCCCACCAACAGTGACATTCAAACCTATGCCCTTGGTAGATAACGCCAAAACTTGTAACAAAAGCTTATGAGACTAATGTGAATCCCCTTCAAGAAATGGCACCAGTGCAACTTTGATAGCGCCGACACATTTCCCAACTCTGCAATGTTATTCTGCCTGTGCACGCCGCGACAAATCCTTGACGCCTCTATGTTTTATGCGCTTTGAACTCGTCCCCGTGTGTTCGCTTGCTGCTCAGAGCACACACTGTAATGTCACACGGCGGCGGAGTGGGCCGGGGTGACGCCTGAACACTTCTAATCTGGAGAGCTACAGCGCGGCGTCACCCACGGGCCCCGCGGATGAATGATTAATATCCACAGGAGCATCCGAGGCGTCTCCAGGAGGAAGTCCCGGGTTTTCCATTACCGTCTCACCGCGGGCGTGCGCACAGAGGTGACGCCCCTACACACCTCGCCTGCCACTCTCGCAAACACGCCATGGACAATAACAGCACATGCATAATTCAGAGACATGGCCGCTGCAGACACCCACAGCCCTCGTGTGCCCATGCCAGCGCTTCCTCTCGCTCTCCAAGTCTGTCTGCTACTCTTTCCCTGTCTATTACATTCTCATGTCTTGCTATCTATCATCTATCTAGCTACTGCACGGGTTTTATTGGACATTGCATTATTCATCTAGTCCATACTCTGTGTGTCGTAGGCTACCTATCAGTCTTCATTTCGTCAACTAAAACATTGTATTTCATGTTTCATTTTAAGCATAATTTTGGGAAAAGTAGCAGAAGATAAGGGAACGTAAGATAAGATAAGATAAGGAACTGTACTTTGACTAAATGAAAGCGTGCATGAAGGCCGCACTGGTCGAAAAGCGTCGGCGTCCCTCAGCACAATAGAAAGCCCAACTTAAATCGGTTTTGCCTCTTGAGCAGTTTGTTCAGAGAGGCGAGTTTTTTTTTAAATAATTTTCTTAAGTAATGATTTTGCTGACTACAACTGACTAAAAAGGTGGTTCATGTTGATAAGACAAAAATCGGCAGATATTCTTGCCGAACATAATGCCAAAGTAACATTGTCCATGTGTGAGAAGCGCCATGAAGCGGTGCCATTTCAATATGTCTGAATAAAATGATCCATCCATCCATCCATTTTCTTCCACTTGTCCGTTGCCGGGTCGTGGGGGCAGCTGTTGGAGCTGCCCAAATCACATTGCACCAGCCCCTATGGCTCCTCCTGCAGGTGGTGGGTCCACAGAAGGACGGCCTCATGATTCTAACCGGGCCTGTTGGTCTCTCATAAGGGGCTTCTGAACCGCTCTCTGTCTGACATGGGAGACCCTACCAGGGGCACGAAGCACCCGACAACAGAGCCGCCAGGATCATTCGAGCGCTCAAACCCCTCCACCACGTTAACGTGGCGGTTCCAGCAGGGGATTAATAAAATGATATAAAAGAAATTAATTTAAGTCTTAGTTTACATGACATTTAATGAAATTCATCAACACACTAAGACTAAAACGAAATGAAAATATGTTGTCCAAATTAACGTCTCTGCAACGTCTCCGGGTTGGTTGCGCACATGCCAAGGGCCCATCTCACGGGCCTGCAGTTGGAGACTAGTTGGAGATGTCTCCGAGACGTCCCCTGGAGTTAAGGGGAGTCTCCAGGTAATCTCGATGAAAACTAACAGGTTCGATTTCAGCTCCGCATGGTCTCCGAGAGGTCTCCGCGGTCTCAAGCAGTTGTGGCAACGTTGCTCACACTATTTGTAGTCTTCAACCTGTAAGACCTTTCTGTGATGTCCCTGCAATGTCTCCAACTAGTCTCCAGACTGGTGATATAGGCCCACAACCCTCTGGATGTAAGATGGCTTGGTCGACCACCTGAGTCACAGTCGCCCTATATCCTTTCTGTCAATACAATATTTATCTTCCTCTCTCTCTCTTCCCGAGCTTGCCGCAGCTCATTGTAAGCTCATGAAGAAGCTAATGGCACATTTGGGCGTTGATTCTACGCATCTGTATGCAAAGTCTCGGCGTGGCATTTGGGCGAGAGACACGCCTGTGCAGCACGACGTTATGACAGCGCTGACATTTTAGCTCTTAATGCTGCGCACGCTGTTTTGCATCACAATACGTCTCCGGGAAATGGTGAAGTCCAACATCCTCCGCTTTCATCTCTCAAATATTAGCGTTTGACCCGCGATTTGGAAGGAAGAGCGATCAGACCGCGAAGAGTTCAAATTACGGTCACTTCGCCTGCTGCCTTTGACGTTTGTTTCGAGAATTGCTGAGATCAAGAGACATCGGTTTACATGTTCATTTGGAAAAACGTGTACGCTTTATTGAACATCGAAGAGCCGACATTATCTGTGCTGTAGTCTTATCTATCGTGGCACGAAATTCGCAAAAACTTTTGGTCAACTCCAGTTCAAGGCAATCAATGAATCCCACTCACACCCAAGCCGACCTCCCTCCCCACCTCTCTGCCTCTTATTTTCTCTGCATCTTCCCGGATTTATTACAGATCCATCTCGCTGAGGTTCGGGGCGAAGAGGGTGACGTACCGAGTCCAGACCAAAGGAGCTGAAATGGGGCAGAGGGGGCCCAGCGGAGCCATTAGCCGCTGAAGTGGAGTGATCAGGCGGTTGATGAGCGATCGGACAGGGCCCGGGATGAGGGCAGAGGGAGGCGCGCACTGTTCATTACTTGTGGTGTGTGCGATCCCCTCAGCTCATTCCCAGCACCACCCAGGTCTGCTCCCTGTTGCCTCTTATCGGCCTCCATCTAATCAAGCTCCTTTCAAAAGAGGAAGCTTTTTCGAGAGCTGGAGGGATAAGGAAGTAAAATGTGCTGATTGGACTGACGTGACCGCGCGTCTGCTGGACTTTCAAAGCTAAAAGTCAGAGAGAAAATGTAGTGAGCATTGTTGGATTAAAAGTAGTCAGTGCATTAAAGTTTTGATAAAGTTCAACTTCTACGTATTGTAGCCTAATTATAATGGGTTCTTCCTTATCCAGCTGAATTGTCAAAGATATATATTTTTAGTAGAGAATGTTTATTGGCATACTAACCACTTTTTTCATTAATTCCAATAATCCTATAATCTTACTTTAATCTTTATTAAAGGGACAATTTACTGAGACGTTAAGCTCATAGAGACAGAGATGTACTGCACCAGTAGCTTCAAATGTACTGTATTCTCATATGGCTGCTAAAATGTAATTTTGTTCACTGCTATTATGTTCTTATTGCCAGACCTTTCGTACCTGACAGTTTTTGGCTTCAACTGTGGCCTTCCTCAGAGGTTATCGCATGGTGTTGCTGTGATGTGCGACATGATTTAAACAGTGGAAGAATGACAGCGCCACCTGCAGTCTGACTTGCACAAAACTGTGTCCCAGGCATAGACATTTTATTAATAGACCGTCATGACCGTCTGATTGTGTCTAACTGTGTTAAAGTTGTTTTTAACGTGTCTAAAGTGCAATGGATTCCAATGGCGGCCTCCAGTGTCGTCGTCGCAAAGCAGAGCAGCCAGCGGGCATTGGTTTCCAGGTGGTACGCCCCGTCATCCCGGTTCACAGTCTGGGGGCGCGCTTCCGGATCTCGATGGCTTCTCTGATCCAACGGTGGTATTTGATGCTGTTACAGCCCCAGGCCTCCAGTCTCCCTCCTTTTTGTGCAAGCTGTGTGCTTAAGGTTCTTTTTTCCCACGATGCAAATTGATTTCTAGGAGTACTCGTTTTAGTGACGTGAACTTAGTTTGTGTTAGTCCGAAAATGTCCCCTTGAGTAGGGGTTGAAAAATAGAATCAGTTTCAGGCAAGAGTCCACTGAGCTTAAGGTTAGGGCCAGTGGTTGTATATGGCTCTCTAGTCCACAACACAACTGGGTTAGAGAGATTTCGGACTAATGGCACCTCTGCACAATGGTACATTTTCAAACTAATGAGACGGCGGACTAATGGGGCGTCAGACTATTGGCATGGCACCGTTTCTGTTAACCCTTGTACATTCAGTCAATATTCCCCTTTTGTTTGAGTTGTCAACTTTATCTATTACATTACCTTTTATTAAATTACAACTTTATTTAACCTTTATACATCTTGGTTGTGTGTTACTTCCCTAACCCTAGCAGAGCTGGGTCGATGCTCTCGGTGCCGATAACGTGGGCATTGTCCCAATCCATGAGGTGGTTCTCCCTCTGCAGTGTCCGATGACTTCAGCTGTTCTTGCTCTTCTTGTTGTCTGGTGGCCCGTGTGCACGCTTTTGTTGCTTCGTTACCACATTCTATATTGTGTAATCTTGTTCAATGGACATGACATAATGCGCAGATTGACACGGTTTATCATATTTCTCTGAGGTTTATCACTCACTGTAGGGCCTTGACCCATCATTGTGAACTGTATTCCTGAGTGGGATGGCGTTCTTTGTCCTCCAGGCGACTGGGGCAATGCTACACTTTTATGTATGAGGCCATTCTTGGTCTACTGCCCTCCTACATCTGTAACTTAATCACACGGACGAGTGTTGACTCTTACTGTTTACCGATCATGTGTTGCTCTCTGTTCCATTTGCCCGAACAGAGCTGGGAAATGAATTGATCGTATTCCATTGAACGCGTTTAAGTCCAGATTGAGAGCACTTGATACGAGCTCTTTAAATTGTTGTATGTTCATTTTAATTTTGGAATTGAAAGTAACTTGTACTGCCCCTTGGCCAGGACTCCCTTGAAAAAGAGGTTCGTAATCCCAATGGGACTGTCCCGGTTAAATAAAGGTTTAAAGAAAACTGTAGGCAACTATGCTAAAATATGTTAAATAATATGATTACCATGTACCATTATTTATCACTGCTTTTAATCAATGTGGGAAAGTAAAAAATGAAAAGTCCTCATTTTGCCCTGGATTAGACGTAGTTGTCGTCCCAGTTTAGTCATTCACATTCCTAGTAAACAAAGTATATATCTAGCTTTAAAAGTGTATGAATGTTTTTTTTCAGATGACGCAGGAACATATAATTCAATAAACATTTCGACACTTTGACTAATTATCGTTCCCTTAAATAAACCCTTCCTTCCTCGCGACTCCTCCTTTTGTGTAATTACTTGTAAATAAAAAAAGTTTGCAGCCGCAGTGAGAACCAGCTGGTGCCAATATATTTCCCGTTGCCTGCTGTCTCTCTGTGCCGTGCACTCCGGATGTCCCGCGAGTCCCCGATATTAGATCTTAATGAAACATGTCCCGCCCACTCATTTAAATCTTTGAACAAGAGCAGAGGGGATAGACTCCTTATGAATATGCGAAAAGCACACTCTGTATGAAACGAACGCCATACCGGCCCTGCAGTGTTTGTGTGGGGCAACGTTGTCAAGTAAGGTAACGGTGTCGTGACGCATTTTATTCAAATCGTTCACTCCGACTAGTAATTTGTCACAATCCTGTTGACTGAAAAAGTCCTTTGTAGCGCGGAGGATCCCTACAGTGCGCCAAACTCGACTGACATTTACGATAACAGACACAAACAAGTGAGTCGCAGCGGGGAACGGCAGTCCGGGAGAGGATTATTGCAATGCCATCGCAGGAATCAACAAAAGAACAGGCTGGATGTGAAAATACATGGGGTTTGTGAAAATTCAAAGGTGTAAAGGGAAGATTTGGCTATCACTGCTATCTGCAGGGCTGACAATGTGTGGGATAAGCTGGTAATTTTAGACAATATACTGTAGCTAAGGTGGAGTTTGACACGTCCAAAATGTAGGTCTATAATCAGTTGTTGGGATAAATGCCTTTCAATTGAGTATCACAGTGATCGGCCTCACTCACTGTCACAACAGTCGGAAATCATAATCTTATCTATTCTCGAGTTAGCCTATCTGAATCGGGCACATTTTAGTCCACAACATTCACAGAAATCCCAAGCCAATGCCTCGAAGGACTGCTTAGTATTTTTACTACCAAAGTAGAGTCCAAAGTGTTCCGTTTTAATGGCATTGACTGTCCCTGTTGGAAATGTATCCTTGATCCCGTGATCTTCCAAGGTCTTTCATAAGCATGTAGCATCCCCACGAAACTAATCCTCATAACAAGGACAGTATGGTATACGATCTAAACTGGTGCTGAAAAATAAATAAATCCATACCCAGAGACGCCGCAATCCAAAAACGATAACATTTTTCATACGAGGAGCGGGTGCCACTGACATTTTTTGATTTTTTTTTTTTTTACATTTTGCAGACCTTTGACTCTGCTTTTTATTTTCGTTTTCCGAATCCTTGAGGAAAGAGAAGTGGATCTCGAGACGAATGACAGGTGTTCCAAATAACAAAGGGTCAATGTGAAGCGTCAATGGGATCCCAGCTCGTCTTCACTGTCCTTAAGCAAGACACTGGACCCCACTCAAGTGTTTACATGCCCGGTGCGCAGGTTGGTTTCTGTACAGGGTGAATGGGTACTCGATACAAAAGCAATGTGAGAATAAATGCAGTGGTGCCGCAGAATATTTCCTTTGCACCTTGTTCTAAAATAGGCAGGTCAAGTGTGGTCAAATGCTTTCATGAGACAGAGTAGATTAGATAGATAGACATAGATAGAGATAGATATAGATAGATAGATATAGATAGATAGAGTTCACCTCATGATTTGGTGGGAATACAATTAGCATACTTTATTTCCAGTTGCTAATGGCTTTGCTGACACATCTTTCGGCGCGTGTTAATTTTGGCCGTGCTCCACACTCGAGCAGTGGGTCAGAGAAACCATGGGATTTATTATCGAAGAGAGGCCACTCCATGTTCCCGGCTCCTGCTCTGCGGACTGCGAGGGCTGACTGGTAATGACACTGCAGGTTTCAAAGGAGCTTTGGCCTCATCCAACAACTGCACTGTGGTAAACAGAAGGAAAAGAGTTTATTTTATTTCGGGGGGGTTTTGCTGAACTGGTTTGATTGTTAAAAAGTCACATATATCAGGTTGACGTGTTCCTCTGCACAGGGGATGGGTGCGCCTTTAGAAATTGGGTGAGGCGCTTGGTCACCTGAGGCAGGGGTGATGGGCGATACCACATTTTCTTCAGTCAATGCGATGGCGATACTTTTTAGGTCGTTTTTGACGATACCGATACCGGCCATTCATATTGGTGAAAGCATTTCAATCAATATACATTTCTACAACTGGTTATATGTTTCATGTTATATATGTTGTAATATGTAAAATGATGTTACTTTAATTGGTTAACTAAACAATGTCAATGTGAAATTGAATACATAAGCATTCTGTTTGTTGCTGTGATCTACAGCAAAAAAAATAAAAAATGGTGATGTTATGTTTTCATATAAAAATAAGGCCTTTTATATCCTAAAATTACCCAAATTCCTCATATTTACGGCGATGACTGCTGAATTATGCATGGATTCTGATTTCGGTGTATGGTTTTATTTTTGTTGACATGTTTGTTACAAACCGTGTTGGGCAAGTTGCTTGTTGGGCAATTTTAATATATTCTATATTAGTGATTGCAGCGTTAACAATATGTTTGTATTACATATTACTGTTTGAAAAATGTAGCAGAGTTACACTACTTTGAGTTACTTTTGAGTTCAAATACAAACTATATAATAATAATGCCACCGAGCAGAAGTGCAGTCAGAGATTTTCTCTTCCTTCGCTTTCCCCCTTTCGCTTGCGTTTTGTTCTGACGGCAGTAACTAAATACTACTGCAGATCTCATACACCAGTGCCCAACTTGATTTGTTACGCTGCAAAATGAATGGATGCAGCAGCTTTTACTCGGTACAAGACACATTATTATACAACGCAGGAAAAAAAGTAGCTGCAGTCAAGGGGAAAAAATGCTACATAATGGAGCAATATGGTGAAATCGTGTCCTTAATTACGTTGCCTGGCACAATTCAGAGCATTGCACATGGTTTGAGAATCAAGTGTCTCACCTCCCTGTTCCCACCAGCTGCAGTAGATTGAATTTGAAAAACAAGCCGTCGTTTTCTCATTAGAGCCCCTTCCGTCTGCAGCGGCACAGTCACAGCTGATTGGCGCCCGATCCCTGGTCACCCCTGTGTCCACTGAAGCCTCGCCTCATTGTCTGTCCACTCTGCATCTCTCTACCACCGCTGCTCCCGCACTTGGAACAAATGCTTTATTAATAATGTTTTTTTTAATGGGGCAGACCGACGTCCTTGGCGTCCTAAGGCGGCGGCGGCGGAGATCACGATGTACAGAGCCCGCCGCAGCCGAGGAGTTGATAGCGCGGCGGCTGCACCCTCTCCATCACTCCTAATAGAGACATTGTCACAGGGCTGTGGACTGTACTGCCAAAATGGATGAGCGTTACTGTCTTCCCTCTTGCCTTTGTTCAATGGAACGTCTTTATGATGTAGGCGCACGCTGTCCCGGGACGCTGTGAAAAAAACCGTCAGCTCAATGGCACAAGCGGTCCGGCCAAGCACCAGAGTAACCTTGGCTTGACCACGCCGTTTGTCAAAAAAAAAGCGGCTCCGTTTTTGTTTTTTTGTTTGTTTGTTTTTTATGTGCAAAGACTTCAATCTGTATTCAGTTCCACAGAAAGCTAATCATTTTATGCGTGTTGCTTGGCCAAATTAGTTTCAAATGACATTTTCCAACATGAAGCAAATGTGTTGTTTTTTTTATTAGTAGCTTCATGAACGCCGCTAAAATGGAGAGAAGGCTTTCACTCTATTTACGCTAAATTTATTAAACAGGGCTCCAGCTCAGATGAATGTTTATCTGAGCTGCACTAGACTTTTATATGAGCTCTTTGTGGCCTGGAGTCTGCGCTGTGGTGCTTTAATAGTAACATTATTCACACTAAACAAACCCAAATTAAGTCGTTTACTGCTGAATGAGACCTGCGTTTTGGAGTCCTGATCCCAGTCGGTTCAGTGTCTCGACTGCACAGTGAAGCCGCGTAGTTTGATCAGAGACATTTGATGCGGTGTTTCAAGGTTTATTTGTAAAATATGTAATAATAATACATACTATGTCTCCAGCTCTCAAACAGCGACACGGAGACAAAACGGGGGAAAGTTTCACGTCACCGTTTAGGAAAAGTTGCTGGAGATCGAGATCTCTCCGCCCTGTTACCTGCACGGTTTTGGAAAATGTTTGTTTACAGACTCTGAAAATGCCGGATTGATAGAGTATCTTTGCGTTTAGCCCTGAGCTTGACTTCGTGATGGACGGGGCCTAAATTAGAAGCAGCTTCAGCTCATTTCCATCTTTCACAAACCACTCCACGGATGGAGTTTTAAACATTACGTTGGAGACTGTCCCGGCAACACCAAAAAACGTCCAGTATACGTTTGTGATTGAAAAAAGCTTCCTTACGCTCCTGTTCTGGACAAAGACATGACGATTTGGGCTTAACAGTATAATGCTCAGTTCATTTCCATGTTCTGGAGAAAACAATGGCATTTCCTTTGATATGTGTTGGTCCCCAATCACTTAAAATGGTTAATGGACTCATGCACATTCCTAGCGCAACACTTAAGCAATATCAAAATGTTTTGTTTTTTTCCCTCTAGGTGAATAAACAAAAACCTTTGCTGCTCATTCAGAAAGAAAATCCCATTTATTTTTACAAAGAAAAATTGTCACAGTCGGTAACGTGCTACTTTATTAGTCTGTACAATTCTCTGCATTGTGCTCGCTCCCATACATCTTTAAATACCAATTTAGTGTGGCAATGGTGAACTCATTTGCACCGTTTTTCCTCACATGCCTAATTGCCACCATATGCACAATGCACATACATACGCTGTAATCTGCTTAATTTCCCTGTATAAAACACTCACTGTGGAAGCTGTGGAGTCGGGAACAGAAGCCAAGTCCAGCCTGGAGGTAATTTTAGTCACACATTGCATTAGCAGCACCTCTGGAGTTTGACTAATTTCACTGTTGACTGACCTGCCTATAGTAACCCATTTGTTTCCAGGCAGCGCCCCATAGAGCGGGCTTTTATTGCGGCAAATATTGGAGAAGGTTTTTTTTTTTTTTTTTTTTTCTTTTTTTAAAGTAGAGGGATTTAGGGGGATCTATTTGAGGAGATTAAAAACATGGGCCATAATGGGAAGTGTGTGGAGTGCAGAATGGCGTGGATGCAAAATGTGCTCGCTCTTTTGAATCCATTGCAATTTGTTTTATTTCCGAGTGCTTATTGAAGGCTGACTGACACTTAAGAGACAAACTGTTTAAGGGGAAATAAATGGGTTTAGAAGAACTAAGGGTCGGAGTCAAAATTGTAAAACTACTGATCCTTTTAAGGCATGTTACAACTTCAAGTAGTTGGTAAAAAGAAAAGTGAGTTTTTTGATAATCTTCTGAAGCACTTTGTGAAAGGTGTTATACAGATAAACGTTATTTATTTTCTTACTTACCTGACACCCAACACACAGAGCATTATGAGCTATACAAAAATGAAATTGTGAATTGAAGACTCCTTATTGGAACTATCATAATTCGATGGGCCCGATCTTGTGTTTCTAACCGCAGACTATAGCGCAACTTTTTCCGCACTTTTATTTCTTGCAACCCCAGACTTGGCACATTTACAAGGTAGCAAATCATAAACAAAGGAACAACCTTTTTCCTCCAACCAGACTCCGCGACCGGCGTAAGGGCGAGGGGTTGTGGAGGAGTGGGGGGTGAACACGTGCTTTTGTTTGGGTCGCGTTAACGCAACTATGGCCGAGCGAGTGCCGACCCAGCGGACCGGCTACAGGCTACATCCCTTTCTCTCGGGACACGGATATTGTTTCATTCACAATGGGATAAATACACTTTTTAGTTTGACCTGTGAGAGGCTACAATGCTTAAGAAAGAACACAAGGCAGAGAGATGTAAACGAGGGGACGAATGAGAGGCTGTCATAGTATTAAACCAGGCCTCTGTCGACCTCTTCTCTTTCAATAAGCAGCGCCTCTCGCTGGTGGCGCAGGGACATAGCGCAACAGCTGCACTATTGGAAGCTGACCATCCCATTTGGAACAGCGCTGTCCTAGGTCAATTTAGCAATTTCCAATCATCAACCGATAAGATGTAAGGTAGTGATCAAGATGTGTTTGAAATGACCGAATACATGAAAGATGCATATTACCAACTGCTTGAAAACACAGGGGTTGAAAGAACACAATCATCTGTTTGTTTCCTCATTGGTGGCCTCTGTATACCCCCCATATCACTTAAAGGGATATTTCAGGATTTTTGGACATTGGGCCTCATTTCCTACTTATCCAGAGTGTTGTTGATGTCTGGGGATATTTTTTTTTTTAGTGGCGCTAGGCTAGGGCAAGGCTAAAGCATTTCTATGGTATCAGTTAGCCTGCATTAAAAACAGTCTGACGCGCTCCACAGTGCACCTGAGGTAAATCACGTATAACGCCATACTACCTATAACCATTTTGCATTTAAAATAACTTATATTTGAGCAGCATCAGCTTCGTGGCTGTAAGCTAATAACGCAGCAGCGGAGTAATCTGTGAGAAAATAGTCCCTCAAAATGCGGTAATTCATGTGATACAAACTCAGTTTTTATATTTCAGAAAATATTCTATTAACACAGACACATGTATATAGGTAGTCTGGTGTTGTAAATGATTTACCTCAGGTGCACTGTGGAGTGGGTCAGACTGTTTTTAATGCAGGCTAACTGATACCATAGAAATGCTTTAGCCTTGCCCTAGCCTAGCGCCACTAGACTCTTCAAATATAAGAACTGCATGAACTTAAGAAAAAAATACACTCTCCGAAAAAACACGCTGGATATCTAGGAAATGAGGCCCTATGTCAGAAATCCCGAAATATCCCTTTAAGTTGTTCTGTGGTTTTTGAAAACACCTCTAGAGTTAAAACACTTCAACTCTTCACTCTCTCTGCTCCTCTTTCTCCAGAAACAGTCCTATTCCATATTTTACGCTGCTGCTCTTTGTCTCTGAGCCATTGTCTCACGACAGGGAGGACCTTTTTTCTGTGCTGTCCCTGTAGTTCTGCAGGTGTCTGGAGCTTTTATAGCTCAAGGATGCACTGGCCTGGATTCACTGCTGCTTACGCTGGCCTCATAGAATGCATGAATCTTACTGGGGAATTAGCGGGAACGTGTATTTCTGAACTACGCAAAGCCACGAGGACGAGTGGAATTCGAATGGCCTGCTTGAAAAAGTGGCACACTTCTGAAACAGCGAGAGATAGAGGATTTTGCAACTCCCTTTTGCCTTAGCACAGTAATTGAGCAAACAAAATACGCCACATGTTTGCCCATTCGTTATCGCAATACACAATCCAAACAGAAACCTTTTTTCCTTCAGACAAATTGAGTCACTTTGAATGAACACACAATCAATTTAACCTATATTGGGCAGCAGCAGCACAGTGCGTGGGGAGTTATGAATTATATTTATTTCATGCATAATTGTGGCTTCAAATCATTATTTCGAATACGTGAGTAATTTGAAATCATGTAAGTTAAGAAACCAAGGAGTGAGAAGCTGGGTTTGTCAGAGTAACACGTTGGCCACGAGTGCCCTCAACCGGCAGCTGTGGAAATGACAAAACGATTTCCCCTTTAGCTAACGGCATGTTAACAGATTGATGGCACCGTGATGAACACTCACTTTGTCAGCTCCGAACAGGTCCGATGATGGATCAAGGGCTTTGACAGATTTGGTTGCATATGTGACCAACAAACTCCAGGTAGCAGCGCTTCAGCGGGAGACAAAGTGACTAAAGTCAACAGGATTACTCCAAACTGTGTGAATGAAAGAAGAAAAACAAGATACTACTTCAGGTATGCTTTTGACGACAGAGTAAATAGCTCATAAAAAGTCAACTTAGGATGGTATGCTGTTACTTTCAATATATCTGTAACAAATAGCAGTTAAAGGGTGCATTAAGAACGGCTGGTATAAACTATTGTAAACGCTGCATCTAAGGCCCATCGCACAGTCTGTCGGCGCATATGTCGAGCCTGGATGATGAATGGCGCAACACGGCCTCGGCAGTGTTTGACGTGATAAAGAGGCTGCGGAGCGCTGTACATGTCCTTGATGTGAGGCGCGCGCTATCTCGCTCCCTCTGTGTGTATACAGCATCACTACAGCGGCCCCTACAGCGGCCCCGGGCTCCTCCAACACTCCCGAACATGTCAAAGATGAATAGGTACACACTGTGACCGCGCGAGAGGAGCACACCGTGTGCCTCGAAACACAGACATCCAACTGCAGTGAACAAATATCAGCTGCATCGCCTGCCCCGGAATGACTTCGAAATACTACACTTAGCTTCTCGTTGCAGTGACGAAGCAGCTTATGACTGTGCTGCAACGTTGTAATTCTCAATGTGAATAGTACAAATAACTTGCCTGGAATCAGTGTTAATTTCATCGACTAAAATATGTTGTCATAATTTTAGTCAAAGTTATAATTTCGCTGACAAAAATAAGACTAAAACTACATTAAAAGTAGATAATTATGACTAAAACTATGACTAAACTGTCCATCTAATTCCGTCGATCTCAAACAAAAACACTTCTGAACTTCAAATGAAAGAGCCTCATATCTTTTAAATTCACTGGCCTCTTGTTCATGTGGGAGAATCTCCATGAAGCCAAGAATAATAATTAAATATGTTTAAATACAATAAACTTATTTTAGTTTTATTCGACTAAATTTACATTACATCATTTTAGTCGACTAAAATGAGACTAAAATGGAAAAGAATGATGAGAATAAATATAAATTAACTCTGCGTGGAATCCGACATTTTGCAAATATATACATTGAAGTGGACATGAGGTGCTTTCATTTATCCTTTCTATTGGAATACATCGTATGCAGTGGGAGGTGGAGAAAGAGGGGTAGGTGAAAGCCATAAAAAGAGGCCCAGCTTTTTTTTTCCCCACTGCCATCGATCTACTAAACTAGAGTGGCATAAGGGTAAGGTGCATTTTATATCCAAGAATGTGTAATGTAACTCATTCTTCCAAAGGGGCAATCTGCCAGGAGCAGTGTAGGATAATATATAAGTATATATATGTCAATTACGTATTGTATTAACATGTTTCCCAAGCAACCTAAGAGTCAGAGTTGCTTGTGTTGACACTGCAAAAAAGGATTATTTGAAAACCAAAGTTTAATTACCCCTTACTAGCAGAAAAATGTCATTAGCAGTGGGTAGCAGCAGATGATATGTTTGAACGTTTCCCCAAATAAATGCACTTCTTCTGAATTATAGTTGTGTTGCTGAGAGCTCTGAGTGATGGATTAGACTCGGTAAATGATAATATCACATCAACACATTAAAATGCAACAGAAGCGCTGAAGCGTCTGGTAATCTGAGGACAAGAGGAAAAAGAGAGCGCGTCTGCTGCTGCCACAGAAACACAGTTTGATAAAAATGCTAAAGAACAAGGAGAGAGTTCAAGGTAAAGCGAGAGCCGCCAAATGCGGGCCGGCGTTTCTTGATGTCAATTATTAAAGCCATACAGAGGACGCCATTGCCTCTCTATCCCATCATATTCTATTATATATTGTTTACAGCCTGTGTCTATGTCTCTGAGGCATTTGGATGCAAATGAAAGAGCGCATGGTGAATGTGATGAGAATGAAATCAAAGAAACAATATGGAAAGCTCGGTGGAAAAGGGCTTGTCATTGTCACCTTGCCACAAGAATGTGTTGCACTTCGATTCCCAGACAATGTGGGACAATATTGTTTAGAGCAATGGTTCTCAGACTGTGGAGCTGTGAACTACAGGTGATACTTGGGTCATCTGCAATATTAGACATTTGTTTTAAACAGACACCATTCCTTTTATGCTTGAGAATTGCATTGAATGTTGCTCTTTTTCAGGTTTATTCATTACTTAGTAGGGCTGGGACAATATCCAAAACGTACCACGATACTGACGGCCCGATGAAATTCATATTGCAATACTACAATATCTTGCACTGAGCTTGTATAAATTAAGCTAAGTTAAGGTATACTTTATCAATCCCCATAGGGAAATTCGATCTCTCCATTTGACCCTTACTCAATGCCTCTGGTGCAAGCGGAGTAGTGGGCAGCGTATAGGCCAACTGAGCCAGATGATCCAGGCTAATGGCCAGAATCCCCTGGCTGGAGGAGTCACCTATCCTACATGTTTTTCAGGGTAGAGGTAACCGGAGCACCCGAAGAAAACCTACTCAGACACGGGGAGAACATGCAAACTCCACACAGAAAGGCCCCGTCCTCGTAGCCTGGGATATGTAAGCTTTTTCCCAGCTTCCCCCTCAGACCATCAACAACCACTCACTCACACGCTGCATTCACCCAGGCTGGTGTTCCCAAACTGTCTCCCAACCAAGTACCATCCAGGCCCTACCCTGCTTAGCTTTCGACATCTGACGGGATCGGGCAGAGCAACCGGAATTTTGGAAAGCGCTAATGGCAAGAGGATTATAGAAGTCTGGGTTATTTTGTTCAAACGTTTGTAAATACACTTTTCGAAAACTGAGTTGAGCATCAAAAAGACGTACTATGATACATGTATATTGCATGTTACGCTAGTTTGGCCTGGCCCTTTTCAGCCTCTTTTAGACTTGGTTTAGTGTGGCTTTCGTCAAACAAAGGTGTTGAATGTGTGTGTCCTTGCTGTGTCTGGTTGAGTTTCTCTCTGAGTGCCCAAGTTACCCACCAACCTAAAACATACACCCAAGGCTAATCCAGCCAGTTACTCGTGACCATGGTTCAATATGGGCGTTTTCCACAGTAAATAACTTCAAATCTAGAAAAATATAAAGGCTGATCCAATGTGAGCCATTGTGTGCAGTACACAGTATCAAGTTATCCCCCAGACAAGCACTTAAGCCTCTCTGAAACATATCCTAATAGAAAAGCCTATAAAAGTGCAGCATTATGTTTCATCGTTCTACCCTTACCACAACAATCGCCTGAACATTGTATAGAGGATAATGGGCTTTCTCTCTCTCGCAAACGTGGCTTGGCACAGTGTCAACCTCGAGACATTTCAAAAAGGTGATTATCAGAGAGTATGCCCTCCGCTGCGGGATGGATGATTGCCCAAACGCTGCCCTTTCCTCTCATAATGAGCCGCAGCCGATGTCAATAAATGCCTCAAAATTGCCCACCATCCATCATCGGCCCGGAGGTAACAATACACTCGCCCCATTGTGAAGGTCAACTATTGTCTAAGACTTCATTTTAGTGCTCGAACAGGGTCCAGCCGCAGAATGGACGGTGTGACAGGGCAGCCAGCATGACATTTGATGGGGTGAGGGAGATGTGACCCAAGCCCTCCAACAATTGGTTATAGGTGTCAAGCTATGGGCGAACAGGACAATTGGGATCTTCAAAGGTTCCAGTGGATGGTAGTAATGGACCTGCTGTGCTATTGTCACATTGTAGTGGAGCCTTGTCTTGAAGCTACACAACTTATTTACAGGTGTTCAAACTTACATGACGAGTTACTAAAGTCAGACTTCAGTGAAGGATGATTCTGTTCAGAACAGTAGTTGTTTTGGGTGGCTGCCATGACATCCTTAATTCATTTGGGACCCCATTAGCTTCCACAAGAGGTTGCTACTCTCCCTGGAGCCTGTAAAATAGTTTGAAACATTTACTACTTTTTTTTATCACATCATTCATCATTTTTTTTATTTTGTATTATTATTATTTTTTTATCAGATCATACATCGCCCCTCCTGGAACCGCCACCTTAACGTGATGGAGGGGTTTGAGCGCCCGAATGATCCTGGGAGCTCTGTTGTCGGAGGCTTGGTGCCCCTGGTAGGGTCTCCCATGGCAAACAGGTCCTAGGTGACAGGTCAGACAAAGAGCGGTTCAGAAGCCCCTTGTGAGAGACCAACAGGCCCGGTTAGAACCATGAGGCCGTACTTCTGTGGACCCACCACCTGCAGGAGGAGCCATAGGGGCTGGTGCAATGTGATGACCCGGCAACGGACAAGTGGAAGAAAATGGATGGATGGATGGACATCATACATCAAACATAATGACAGAAAGAATAATGTGTACATGAACATTAAAAGTGGTTCGATGATTTGAACGAACTTGCATGAAAAGTATTGGACTTGACTTTAGTTGATTTAGTCATGTTTTGTTGTTTAAGAACTAAGAAATGTGTTTACCTTAATAAATCATGTTTGTAGTCCCTCTGGGGGTAATACAAGTGTTTATGGGATGATTGGGGGGTCTTTCATCTCCCCCGGTGTCTCTGGCCATAAAACCACAATTGCAACTCTCCTGCCACCGGGCAGGAGCCACCAATACACACTAATGGAATCACAAAGAAGAAGCTAACAGGCTAACGGGCAAAGCTAACTAGCGCCACTTAAACACTTAAAATTATCTCCATTGTAATTGGATGTACTATATCCCGCTCTCCCTTTGTCTTTTAATGAGTAAAAAAACGCAACATGCTACGACTCCTGCAGTGGCGCTTATGGCCTCTAGGGGCACGAGTTACTTGGTTCTGCTTTAATTTTGTTTTTATTTAACATTAGCCATAAGCTCTGAAATTCCCCAACCCTAACAAACACTCTGAAGCATCCAATGTAATGTTTTGTTGTTGTTTTTCATGAGGAACACTTCACGAATCTGCCAATTATCCTTGTGCATGGGCCATGCTAATCCTAGTTCCAGGTATAGTAGTGAATGAACACACGATGTAATGTTTGTAACTTATTGCCAGTGACTGTTTGCCACAGAATATTTGAAACGTGTTTAGTCGGAAGTCATGTGTCACTGTGAGTATATTGTCCACAAATATGGGCTCAGGTTGACTTGTAGTGCGAGATACCCAGTTCTCGGCCTTGTTGTATTCCTCTGGGGGAATGATTATGTTTCTTAGGAACCGCAAATGTGATGCAAGTTGTGTTTCACTCACACAGATCTCACTTTTAGAAACTATACTGGTTTTAGCTTTCAAATGAGGTATCACACTGGCGCACAGGTTGTAATCTCTACGCTTTGAGATTTAAATAGGGATAATTGCTAAGCCTTAACTGTGAATTAGATGTCCAGGATGCAACTACTTCAGAATAAGAAAGAACGCATAGATACCAAGGTTTCCTCGCACTCAACCAGAATTAGCCCGATGGGGTTGTGAGAGGACCTTATTTTGTGGTGAAAACAATGGATATGCCAGTTTGTGACACGTAGAAGTCGGCGGGCTCATTCGTCGGGGATTACGGTGCGATCTGAAGAAAGAACAAGACCCTCGCTAACGGTGAGGAGCCCCAGCTGCCTTTACTGTGCCTGGTTGCAGATGTGCTCTACTGATTACCCCCTGCTTTTGGAAAGGCTTTCCCCGGCTCTATACAGCAGCCTCCTCCACTCCGCCTGTGTCCATTAAGCTCTGATTCACCGGCAGGCACCCATGAGGAAAGCCGCTGATAGCAGTCAAGGTCGCAACGGCGTCTTATTTATTCACACGGGCGTCACGCGGAAAGAGACCTGACAGGGAGGAAGGCAGCGAACAACTCTCATATGCGTGAATTATATTGTAATTTTGGCCGCCACCACTTGCCTTGATTATATCTGCGCTCGTGGCAGAGGGGGGAATTAAAGTCGATCAGCTGGAGAGGCCCGATGCGACGGGAGGGAGATGACATGTCAGTGAGCCCCGTACAGCGTCTCTATTGATCTTCGCATTCAGATCAGCCTGGCAAATTGATATGATTAAAACATGATGTAGCCCGGGCTTTTCAATGGCGCCACAGCGCAATGAGTTTGTATCACACTCAGGGCGGATGAGATCCACGGAAAGAGGAGGAACATCAACATCTGGAGATTGGATTGACATTGTCTCGAGATATTGAAAGAGGTGATTCCTGCATAATGCTGTAAATGTACGTGGAGAAGTGTAATCTTATTTCTGTATTCCAATTTAATAGATAATTTCGGCGTAATATTTCATCTCCAGTGCGCTCGCTGTAAACCTTAGACGAGTGGGGGAGATAAAGCGTGATGTTTTCCTATGCCGATGCTTGGTGGTTGCAATGTCCCTGAAGTCTTTAAAGTGCTACACACAAAACATCCAGCTGGCCAGAACTATTTCTTGATAGGCCAAAAATGTAAATATAAACAGCCTGATGTTTTGTGATCAACCAAATCATCACTGTAGCGGCAAAGTTGGACTTTCCTTTTTAATCTACCTGGATGTCTGAGAATTTCTCTTTAGATAATTTTAGGAACGTTTTCTTCCCACAGTGGAGGTACTTGATTCGTCTTCTGTACTCAGTAGTTGAGTACAGAAGATGTCGCTGACAAAGCCTTTTGGATGAGAGGCGAAACCTTCGAAGACTTCAACTACTGAGTACAGAAGATGAATCAAGTACCTTCATTGAAAATGTTACCACAGTGGAATTTTTTTTTTCTTTGCCTAAATCTGAAAAAAACGTTTGAGATCTATATAGCAGTGACACAGCAACAGACTGTATAACCTGCAATGAACCGCAGTGTAGCTTTAGGAAATAATACAAACACTCATAATTGTGGATACCCTGCGCCGTCTGCAACACGCACTTCTTTCCTTGTAGACAGTTTATTTCTGCATCCGCTTTGATGTCTCCTCATCCTCTTGATATTCCTCTGGTGATTTGTCTGGTAATAGCACTAATTGTTGGGGAGCTTATCTCGCGGGGGCCTTGGGGACTGCTGACTTACTCGCATGAGCATTGTTGATAATTACAGACGCGCTCCATGCATCAGCACTTTATTTGGAGATTACCTCGCGGAACTAACCTCGGCAGACGACACAACACGGGGAAAGTAGTTCAGGCTAAGAAGTGATGCCAAGTCTGATGGCGCGAACGGAACAAAGTCGTGCTAGGGTCCTCCGAGGTGCAAAGTCTCTAGGTTCCGGGCGCATCTAAACTTTTGAAAAACGCAGATAAATGAACAAACATGTCAGCGATATCACTTATATAACTAATGCTCAGCTGGACAATCAGAGATGTTGCGAAAGATTACGAATATGACGTTTTTTTGGAAGAGGATGAGACGCATTTAAAAGCTGGCAGCCTGAAGCAAAGCCAGACAGCTGCATCTCCTTGTAAACATTGTGGCGATGTCCGGCTCGTAACAAAGCGGCGAGCCCACTCACAGTAAAGCAATTCACACTTATATTGTATTGTACTTACTGTGAGGAAAATAACAATGACCAAAGTCTCGCTTGACTAATGTTACTTTCATGTCTTGCCTATAAAGACCCACAAACATCCATTTCTGAGATCAGTTTTTGGACTCTTGTCAAATAACAGGGAATAGAGCATTTCCCAAACTCCCAGTGCAGGCAACGGAACATCTCCACAAGTCAAAATAAAAGTAAAGGTCAAAACCAACCTTGAAATATTGATTCATTTTCTCCCCCACAAAACAGACATGTCAGTTTTCACATTTGTGCCGTGTATTTCATTTTGCTGAAATTCTGCTGCAGTAAGTCAACCGTGAAGATAGATAACAACTTGCTCCAATCTCTCATATCTACTTGCCAGAGTTTAAAGAGAGGGTATTATGTTTTTTCTAGGTATTTGGTAATAATGTCCAAGACATCTTTATTGTTAACACTATCTGACTCTTTGTTGGTTCGAAAATGCAATATTGATCTAAAACATCACTTTCTGATCCTCTGAGTAAGTTAAAACCCTCCTCTTGCTCCCTATCATGGCCAGCCCTACGCAAAACAATAAATCAATCAATAATAGTATGAATTTATTTTAATTTAGCACACATGCACAAAGCCCTTTTCTAACTTTTCTTGAGCCAAAAAACATTACTTTGGAGATACTTTGGATATGAAAAAGACAAGTATTATTTCATTATGATTATCATTTCCATTGCTATATTATATTATGATTATCTATTCATTGAAATAATCGTAACATGTGCAATCATGAAAGGTGCGCACAGCAGTTATATTGGTGGAGGAACCTCCACTTAGTAGATTTTTGAATTTTCACCACAATGTTACATGGCTCCCCATGAGTCTCTTTCTGTTCCAAAGTTATGTCCGAAAATTGGCGATGCTGTTGATGGTGGGAGCATGGACCTCATGGGGTTCAAAAATGAAAGTGATGCAGCAGATGCCTTGGTCGCCCTGTTACACTGCCCAGTGTGTATGGCTGTAGTGAAGCTATGGTGAGTGTTTTCACTTAGCAATGATTGGATCAAACCTGATGAGAGATCAAAAGGTAAGGAAAGTATTTTGTGGAGCTTCTCGAGGATCTGCTGCCGTGCTGCTAAGAATAGCCCAATATCCAAATATTACTGGAAAATGCACTCGCCGCTTAAAATACAACACCAGGTCTGTTTTTGATGAGAGAACAACATGGTTAAAAGCTCTAAAAGGTCGATTTAGCATAAAACCCCCTTCCCCCTTTAATGGCAAAGTCTATTTCATGTTACATTGCATTACCTTCCTGTTTCATTTAAAAATCTCTCGGTAGAATAACACATTTAGTATATACAGTGATTAGCCACATTTACTTTAGTTTGTATAGCAAAAAAAATATCACTCCTAATACTATGCAGTGTGGTTTTAACTCATGTGATTAAACAGTGTCTGAATTAAATTTCAAGCTGTGTTTGCACTTTCGAAATCACATGTTATGACACCACAATGAATTTGTCATTTCTATTTCTTAACATTACATAACTTGAAACCTATATATAATAGACATAATAGACACTAATTTCCCTTTCGCCAGTGGCTGGTGGCTCAGTTTGATCTGATGAGACAATTACCCGGCGCATGAAGGCTGCCTCACACATGTGCTGTGTAGGATTAACAATGAGCTACATGGCAGGGCGGTAATTTGACAGGGGATAAGCTTTTCAGGCTCTCAGCTCGTCTCCTCCACTCGCCACGACAGTTCCCTTAAAATCCAGTAATTAATTTGTCATTGTTTATTTGTGCCGCTGAAAGTCCGGTCCCCTCTGCTGAATTCCTGAGTGTTCTGAAACTTTGTCCGGCCCCCGGGAGGACTCACGCTGATTGGAAATTTCAGAGCCTTCTCCTCAAGAGCTAAACATGGTGCCAGAGTCAACAATGCATTGCGCTATAATTAATTTTCAGTATTTGTGGTTGCTTTATAACAGAACTTTTGGACAAGATTGTGAACAATATGAACAGGCAACCTACATTCTGACTTGTTATGAAAAAATGGAAGAATCAGTCAAAAACACACAGTACCGGTACAGTAAACTATGAATGAACACATGGGATTATATAGGAAACAAAAAATGAAATAACTCAAAATGTGTTTTATTTTTTAAATTCTTAAAAATTGCCACCCTTTATTCATGGCATTTTCTCAATGAGCTTCATAAATTCCATTCATCCATCCGTCCATCAATTTTCTTCCACTTGTCCGGGGGCAGCTGTTGGAGCTGCCCAAATCACATTGCACCAGCCTCATGGCTCCTCCTGCAGGTGGTGGGTCCACAGGAGGACGGCCTCATGGTTCTAACCGGGCCTGTTGGTCTCTCATAAGGGGCTTCTGCACCGCTCTTTGTCTGACCCGTCACCTAGGACCTGTTTGTCATGAGAGACCCTACCAGGGGCACCAAGCCCCCAACAACAGAGCTCCCAGGATCATTCGAGTGCTCAAACCCCTCCACCACGTTAAGGTGGAGGTTCCAGGAGAGGAGCTTCATAAGGTCGTCACCTGAAATCATTTTCAACAATCCTGTGAAGTCAATCATATTTACAACAAGTACATTAAGACCATGTCCAAATCTGTCCCGTAATAATGTAGGCTCACATGTAAGCCAGTTTTGCCAACTTATTTTCTAAGTTAATATACAATATACAAGTTAATATACAATATACTTCAACTACTGAGTACAGAAGATGAATCAAGTACCTTCATTGAAGATGGACAACTCCTGTACGACTGAGAACTTACACAGACATCTTGCTGCCAACTTTGGGAGAGACACCCTTCTCTTGGCACGCAGACTGGAGAAGACCACCAGAAAATTAGCAGACGAGAGGAACCACCTCAGGTTCAACCTCAGATGTAGACAGAACAGATTGATCTCCAGCTACCTGAAGCAGGAGGCTCTGGAAGCAGGATATACAGCAGAGAAATTGCAACACAACTACGTTATGAAGATTCTTAATTTAAGGATTAGACGACTCAATCACGGAATCTACTAGCTAAATCCTGAGGACTTAACTAAGGCCTTCCTCAAAGCGAAGACTTCAACTACTGAGTACAGAAGATGAATCAAGTACCTTCACTGAAAATATTGTGGCTTATTTCCATTTCCAATGCTCAGTGTTACCTGTGCCTCCAGAAACATCCTCTCTCCTCCTCCATTTGTCTCACTCTCCTCCCGGCCTCACCTGTACTCCTCTGTACTGTTAGGATCATCGTCATTGTAAATCCAAGGTCTGAAGGAAACAAGCTATTTGGTCCTGGAGTTAGATCGAAGTTGATTCCATGTGAATGAGTCCTGGAGTTCGATCGAAGTTGATTCCATGTGAATGAGTCCTGGAGTTTGATCGAAGTTGATTCCATGTGAATGAGTCCTGGAGTTAGATCGAAGTTGATTCCATGTGAATGAGTCCGTGTGAGGGAAAAGCTGTGCGCGCGATGGTCCGATGAGACGATGGAGCGACTGTCCCGGCTTCAGCTCGCTCATATTAAAACTATATGTGGAGCCCTAAAAGTGAACTTTCAAAAACAACAAGCCGCTACATGAAAATGAGTCACTGCAAGGACATTTTTAAAGCTGTGCATTTGTCATACGCAAACTAAGGCTTTTGAATCCTGCCTGTGCCGACAAATGTGCCGGTCAGACATATGATATAAAACAATAAACTCTAAAAATATCGAACTCAAGGAAATATCATAACAGCAAAGTACGCAGCCAATAAACTGTTCAGTATCTTGATGAGTTAAAGTGTGTATGTAGGGGGGGGGAAATGAAGAAATAATTTGACAGTGGAATAAGTATTTTTGTACTTAAAATAAGAAAAAAAAAGCAAGTAAATCAAGAGTTCTTATTTAAGAGCAATTAGATTTTTTTTCTTTCTTTTTTTTTTTCATTTAAGTGCCACATACTTGCTCCACTGACAGATTTCAATTAGTTAGTTTAGTTCGTTTTTTTTTAATGATTTTGAGCAGTTTGTCTGCTCAAAAGGGGTGGGCCGAAGCCAAAGCGCCCACCCCAAGAATAAAAACAATAAAATATACATATAACAAATCATAGCTCAGTTACCCGGGAGGAGCTCGGACTCGAGCCGCTACTCCTCCACGTCGAAAGGAGCCAGCTGAGGTGGCTAGGGCATCTGTTCCGGATGCCTCCTGGTCGCCTCCCTCGTGAGGTGTTCCAGGCATGTCCTATTGGGAGGAGGCCTCGTGGAAGGCCCAGGACACGCTGGTGGGACTATGTCTCCGAGCTGGCCTGGTGTCGCCTCGGGGTCCCCCCAGAACAGCTGGAGGAGGTGTGCGTGGATCGGGAAGTCTGGGCATCTCTGCTGAGACTGCTGCCCCCGCGACCCGGCCCCGGATAAAGCGGAAGAAAATGGATGGATGGATGGATATAACAAATCATAAACAAGGGAACATAGGGTAAGGTAACAAGTAATAAAGAACAATAATAAAAAAAAAACAACGGCAAAAGAATGTACAACAACACTCACAATGTCCGTTCGTATATTAGGAATATGGACTCTTTATAAACCTTTTTTAAAATGTGCCAGGTTTTTACAAAGTTTGATACTTTCATCTAGTTGTTGCCAGATTTCAACACCACGTCTCGTGGGACACATACTTTTCAAGGTTGTTCTGGGGTACTGTTTATCAAAACTCATTTTACCTCTCGAGTTGTATACTCTCAAGACGCGACTTTAGTGAGCCTTGAACATGATTCGAGCCATCTTAAATTCAGTAAGGTCTTCAAATGTCATTGTTTTTGATTTTTTAAGAATAATGGATTTGTGTGTTCACGGTATCCATCTAAATGGATTATTCTTATTGCCTTTTTTTGAACTTTAAACAGTGGGTCAAGATTACTTTTATACGCATTTCCCCAGATCTCTACACAATATGTTGAATGGGGAAATGGGGAATTTTCCTTCTCAAATCATTGGCAACTATAATCCCAAGAAAGTGTTACTTAATACGTTTTGCAGAGCAATACCAGTGAAAGAGCTGGCAGACATCTGTAGCCTCTTTTCGTTAATTCAGTCCCATCGCAATTTTCGATAATTTGAATATAAAGGTGCCTGCCAGCGATCAGGTCTTAGACATAAGACTTTTTTTGTTGTAATTGTTGAATACGCCGATTTCCAGTTACATATACGCACATCTTTACTCTGCTGATGAACCGACAGCTCGGATCTTGCAGATATGTCAGTTTTGCGCCTCTTTCCCAGTGTCTTCGTGTTTCCGGTGTCTTTGTAATTTGTGACTGTTCGGTCTGAGACGCACACAGCCACACACTTTAAAGTATCTCTGATTGCACTTAATGACAATAATTACATAAATCAGTGAATGCAATCATCCGAGCTAAAAGCCTCCGAGCACAATCAAAAGAAGATGAATCTCAAATTGAAAAAAAGAGGAGAAGGCGTGGACTTACATAAAGTATGTTTACTTCTAAATTTCATTCCAGATTATTATGTTACTTGACACTGTGGTTAAATGAAAATCTGTCATAATGAAAGTTGTTTTCCCTTCTTTATTTCCCACCCTCTCTCTCTTTTCATGCTAAGGTCAAAAAGTGAATGCTGCGTGGATCCTGATCACATGAGCTGGCTTTGAGTGATTTTGAGATAAGGACCAAAGAAATCGACCTCTTCTTGAATTTATTGTAAAATCGAGAAACATTCATACTTAAATGTTTTTGGTTCTAAGGGTATTTTAAAGCATTTTTTCTCGCCTGGTTTTCTGGCCTCATGGACTCATTTAAAATCTTGGAATGAGTAGATTCCAAAACAGATGACAAAGGCCCACTGGAGTCCCAGGTGGTCAATGAGGTCACACAAGTGTAGAAAAGGGGCATGTCTTGACTTTTTTATTGTTTTTATTTTATTGGAGTGGTGGAACCAGGGTGGTCCCAGGGCAGGAGATGTTTATCATAAAAGGTGAGACGATTGGGTTTAAATGGATTTTACACTGGAAAAAGAATAATTATCTTGAGGAAGAAATAACTTGAAATGTTTGAGTAGGTTTGTTCTAGTCTTAGATGAGATAAAAACCTCAAACCGACGGAAATTCAACACAAAGTACCTTAATTCGAGCGATTTTTTTTCTAGCATTCTGGTACACTTTGAATGCAATTTTTAATGATTCATGAGGAAAACAGTGTTGCTAGAAGCACAAGTCTGTCGTTATTTTGTGTGCCCATTTCCCTACATTTGCCCCTGTTTTTTTAATTTTGTATTTATTTATTTCAAGTAAAATTGGTTATAATCTGTAACATTGACCCCCTACAGAATACAGGAGCTCGTCATATAATTAGAATATCATGAAAAAGTTCCTTTATTTCTGTAATTCAACTTAAAATGTGAAACTAATACATGATATAGACTCATTACATAGAAAGTGACATATGTCAAGCCTTTGTTTGTTATAATTTTGATGATTATGTCTTATTTTCAAAATATATAAATGTTATGAGATTTTTAATTTGGGGTTTTTACAAGCTGAGCCATAACAATCTAAAATATAACAAATACAGGCTATACATCTCTCGCTTTGCATGTAATGAGTCTATCATGTATTAGTTTCACAGTTTAAGTTGAATAACAGAAGAGAATGCACTTTTTCACTATATTCTAATTATATGACGAGCACCTGCATGCCTCTTTGAATGGGTGGATATTGAGGTGATCATTGAAACAAAATGTGTTGTTTTACATGTAACTTACAATAACCAGGACCTTTATACACTTAAACAACTTGTGGATACAGAAAACCGTCTGGCTTAAAAAGCACAGACTTTAGTCTAAATGTTCCTCTCCCAGCAGTGATGTTATTAATGTTAATTACATTTTAGATTCCGGGCACTTCTGAAATTAGTATTCATTTTCTTCCCAAGATGTGTCGGAGAAATAGCTCTGGGAGACAATTAGGTCTTACATGCAAAGTTTTAATTAGTGGATTCAGGCCGACGTCCTCCAAGCCCCATCGAAATGCTGAGGCGAACAGTTTACAGTTTTCTTTTGGGACCGTGAAGATTACAACAATATGTTCGAGCGCTGAGAGAAGCTGGCACGCGTCTGTTTGGTGAATAAGTGCAAAACCATAATTTTTGGAGGAAGTGCATTTATAAAGGTCATTTTCGGCCCAAAGAATTTTTACACAAGAATACGAAGGTTAATTATCATTTCTGGGCAAGGTTAGAATAGCATGGATTGGGGCAGTTTATCAGTTACAGTTTTGACATGCGAAGGTCAATTGAACACTTTTTAGACTTTTTTTTAAATTAACTAATTAATTTTCTTTAAGCTTATTTCTATTGTGCACATGAGTCATCATGCTTATTTCTTTGCTGTATTACGGTTTAGGCTTGTTGACAGGTTGGAACTTTTGTCATCACCTTTTGATATGTGTGTAATTATAGTTTAGTTCAGTTTCGTTTATATCCAAAATATCACCATAAATTACAATTTGACAATTTTGAAAATTTTGAACCAGCATCAACTAATCTTCTTCCTCTTTAGAAAAGCGATGCCCTGTGTGGGAACTGTGCATAACATCGCCATGGAGAGTCTGTCCAGCCCACTTACTGCACCAGGTATGAAGCTGAAGATTTCACAGAGTGCCACCGATCAGGGTCAAGTCTAGTCTACTCAGTTTAGTTTAGAAACCCAAGATCGGGCCCTTGGTATTTCTTGCAATCGTTATCTTCCGGTTAGTTTGAAAGAAAATTGTCTAAATCCCGTCTAAAGCCTATATGGCCTCAGAGGTCTACTCTAAAACCATTGTATTCCACCCAAGTTGTGCTATTGTTCCGATGTGTCAACATGCCGCTACCACGTTTTAATAATGTCTTCCTTAATGCAAAGTGTGGGGCCGCATTTATATGTAAAACAGCTAGTGGCTCTTCCCTACCGCCGCTGTCGCACGGGTTTGGCCATCACTAATAGTTGGTGTGATTACTGCAGGCAAGGGCACCCACAACAGTGCTGTGTTCGGCAGAATGACAACAGCCCTATCAATAACAGTTAGAGTGTGCCAGCCGGGCCGCAATCACCAGTGCGCTTTAAAGTTACTTGCTTCACTACTCTCTTGTGCACTTTTCATAGTATTGGGCATCATTTTATGGCACTAAATGCTGAATATAAATGTCAGTTCTCACAAGGATTCAATATCACTGCATTGTGTGGATAAAAATCTATTGATGCGTAAAGTTGCATAAGTGAGTGTGTAATTTATTTAGATAGAAAAGTCAATAGCTCACTGCTTTTGAGATAATATAACCACATAACATGGTAACTATATGAAAGTTTACTGCATTATTGTTTATGACCAGTCTGCTAACAACATTTTTTTTTAAATGATTTGCAACTCCACTTTGCAATTAAGAAAGTACCATAGTATTGGTGTAAACACATTACATAATTATACAGTGAAATAATGTCTTATTTGTCCATAGATCTTAAGGTTCATATTCCAAATCCTTCTTCATGGACAATATACGACTTGTATACACCTGCATGAGTGTGGTGTGGTGGTGGTTTGAGGTGTTGATGGCGCAGATTAGCAGCACTGTTTCTGTACGTCTACCCCAGGGCAGCTGTGGCAACTTACTTAGCTACATGTGGCCGTGAAAAAAGTTATACAAAGAAAATATAAAGAAAATAGGTATCATCCATCAGCCAAATGGCAATTTGGTGAACTCATGTGTGACAACATGCTACATTTTAGAATTTAGAATTTTAGAATAGCTTTAATTCACATGATTGCCACAGAAAACCAGTGTCTCATCAAGAGACAGCACAGGGTTTGAACTAGTGATGTGCGATTTCGATTTGTGAACAATTGTCAACGTTGAGAGTGATACTACACCAAACTTCATGGTGAAAGAGGTTGAATATTTCTGTACAAAACGAGAGTTAATGCCCCTTTATCCAGTTTCACTTTCTAAAATAGCACCAGATAACGATCATTAACAACAATGGTTGGATTTAATTATGTGTGGTGGCTACTGTTTGGGTTCTTAATGAGATTTGCCCATCCACCGTAACGACTGACTTGCTGAACCAAACGACTCAAAACACCCGATTCACTTTGGTGAGAGATTCATCTTAACAAAAGTCAGTAAAATGAATCGAACTTCACATCACAAGTTTGATCCCATTACCCTCTGTTTGCTGGCCAAAACATTTTACCCACTGCACCCCAGTAGATATTAGGGATGGTCCGATGTGACATTTTTCTGCAGATATCGATACCCGATATTTGCCTCGCTGCTGTGGCCGATATCTGATATTTGCCGATATTTATTTCGACATTCAAAATCAATAGAAAGGCTCACTCAAATGTTGTTGTAAAGTTTGCAAATTGTCGTTCCATTATTGGAATGTCTTATGCTTATGCCCGGGACTCACTGTCTCACACACTATGATGAAACAAACAATCATTTTTACTAGAAAAATATTCCATCCATCCATCCATTTTCTCCCACTTGTCCGTTGCCGGGTCGTGGGGGCAGCTGTTGGAGCTGCCCAAGTCACATGGCACCTGTCCCCTATGGCTCCTCCTGCAGGTGGTGGGTCCACGGGAGGACGGCCTCATGGTTCCAAACGGTTCCAAACGGGCCTGTTGGTCTCTCATAGGGGGCATATTTAAAAGAGCAAATGCAATGTTGGAGTGAAATGTCATTTTGTTTTTGGCTAAATATTTAGTCAGACCTATACTTTTTACCCATGTCCTCTATTAATGGGAAACAGTGACACTGGGAATATGCTAGGCTACTATTTATCGTATTTTATTTAAACATGTAGCCTACCATTTTGTTTAGGTGACATGTTTTAACTTTAAACAAATCTGATGGACTTCTCTGAGGACAGCTCTGTATGAAGCTTTGGAATTGCAAAAAAAATTGCAAAATGTCACTTTAACCGCATCTTATACTGAACTTATGAGGCCAGAATGTGAAGATTTAGGGTTGGTTTAGAGCAGACAAAAGGAAAACAGTTGATTTACAAGATTAGCATGAGCTTTGAACTGCATTGTTTTCAATAAAAAATTTGCCAACGATCGCAAATGCGTCTAATTAAATATGCACGAAAATGTGACATAACGCCTCGTTTTCACGGGTCATTAACAGGACAAAAGTGGGCACAGTAAACGTGAATACACCATTATCATCACTGTAGTAAACCTGTTGTAGCCTTTAGCCTGTGAGAAGCTACGCTACGCTAACAAACAAAGTTATAAATCTGGCGTTAGGACAACACTCGCCACTCAGATGTAGCGACAATCCATCAGAAAAAGAATCATGTTGATCCTGACTCAAAATAATGTCCATGGAGGCAGTTTTAGTCCAGTTTATTACAGCAGCAACTTGTGGATCTGTATCTCCGCGGTGTCCAAGTGTCCGCTCCACTTTGTTTGAACATAGTAAAAACATACTTTCTTTTGGAGACGTGTGAATTCATGCTGCAGTTTCTTTATTTTTAGGAGCCACTGTTTATTTCAGATAATTTGAATAAACTGTTTCCCCAGTCAGGTCCGTGCAGCCCGTCTACACTGCTGCATGCATTCAAGTGCGCTACGACATTACGGCGCAGTAAATAATTCAAAGAAAAAAATAAATATCGACCGATATTTTCCCATATCGGACCGACACCAATATGTGAAAAATGACAAATATCGGCCGATAATATTGGCGGCGCCGATATATCAGCCATCCCTAGTATTGCTTTTGCCTTGCCCTTGTTATTTTGTTAATTGACATGCAAATTGTATTAAATTATAAAACAATATTTACCTGTGCTAATCTTGTTTCCGCACACTCTCCCAGCAGCTTCACTCCAAAATAATTAACATAATTAATCATTATCGACAAAGAACCTGTACCCTGGTATCACTGCCACATTGTGTACACACTGTGTACTTTACCTGCGCTGACACTTGGTTCCACGACAGGACGCGGTGGCAGCTTGATGGATGGACTTCCTAATCTACTTCAAATAAACACAGTCATAATTTCCATGCGGGCTGGGCGTATGAATGCAAAAACTGATTAATAGCATCCTTTGGGTTTTATTCCAGACATCTGCAAACTCGACCATTGATCACGCACCGATGTTTGGCCATTAGCCGAACTTTCTTCCCAGAACCGGTCAATACTAGCTCCTGCGGTGTCGGCTTTTTCGATACATTAGCCTGTCACTAGTCCCCTATTAAGCTATGAGTGGCTATAGCGGACCACCCTGGCACTTCTTGTTTATCTCCGGTTGTCGCCGCCTAATATAGTATGGTAAAAAATTCTGTGTCTCGCTAGCCGCCTCAGCGGATCAATTATGGCCGCCCTCTGATAAGGGAAAGCAAGGACACATGGCACCAACAATCACAGTAATGAACAGAGAGGTGCTCCGGTTTAGGAGAGGAGAGGGCCTTAGGAGGAGCGGCGTAGTCGTAAAACTCGCATTTAGTGGCAGCGTGTCTTGTTAAAGATATAGACTTATGCATGTGGTGGATGGCGAGGCTGCGGTAACTTCCTTATGACTGAAAATAATAAAATAAAAGACTGGCGGTTTGTTTGTTGGCCGTGAGGACTGATACCAAGGACAAAATAGCTAGCTACCAATGACACGATGAGCTAGCGAAAAAGGGAGAGGGGTTACGGACCTTGGTCATCGGGGGTTGACCATAAATCAGGTACGATCACCAAATTGGAGAGGACACAATGTTGTTGGTGGCTGAGAAGATATGTTGTTTCCATATTTGAGGTATGTTTGTGTGAGCTCTTAATCTCATTGTAAGAGGTGATAAACTATTGCTAACTGGTTGGTTGGTTGTTGGTTGGTTGAAGACATTAATGACTCGGAGGCTACTTTTTCCCCCCATGTACTGTTCATTTTACTCTTCATTGCAGTGAATACAATACACTATATTGCTCTGGTTCCGGCGGAGGACCTTGTTCTTCAAACCGGTCTCATATTATTGAAGTAAACTGGGATGCTGCCCATACGGGTGGACACATTTTCCTCCGAACCCCTGAGCTTTGGTAAAGGTCCATTTTGGGTAAACATATTTAAGATATGCTTACTACCCCCCACGTTTCAGGTATGCATACTTGATTAGTTGATTTATTGTCAGCTTTGCACAAGTCCTTATTCGGCTTTTAGTATTTGCTAAACTGAACTCAAGGCCAAATTGACGCTTCTTGCAGGGTGTTTAAGACATGATCGATTTCCATGGGCAAGTGTGAGGGGGCATGCGGGGGGTGGACCGGGGGTACATTGATTGTGTCCGTGGCGGTTCTGTATTAGCAGGGCAGTGGGGGACAGCACAGACTCGCTTTGTGTTCATTGATCTGACCTCCCAGATAAATTAATTTCCCTCACACTGTGGCGTCGGTGTGGTTGGCCTCGGTGGCACTAAGCCCTGCAGCTCATCAGTGCAAATGGATTATCTGTGTAGCAGCCATGAAAGAGGACGGTGATGCTCTTTATTAGATGATGAATGCACTCCGAGATATCATCTGGTGGTTGGCGGACATTTGAGGAGAGTGGCTTTTCTTTTGGACGGTTGATCTAAAAGAATGTTTATCCATCTGATATTTGTGTTGGATATTGATGTTGGTCATATTTGTTGTGCAGTTCAATACGCAATAAACAGCAGGTAAACGTCCTATATGGTACTGTATATCCGTGCTTTTACAGCCACAGTACTTCAGACACTTTAATATTGCACATTTCAACAGTCACATCTCTCATTCTTCCATTCGGTATAATTCAAAGACAGGCATACACCCTTCTCTATGCATATATACATTGACTTTGTCGGAGCTGTTGAATTTGAGGGAGGCAGAAAGTTTCTTGGCGTTGGCAGATGGTGGAGCGTTGCATACCCGAACTCTCAGTGCTTTGTTTCTATTACAACCTGCTCGGGTGGCCCCCAGAGGTGCTCTTCTGGCAGTTCACAGCAGCCCTGGAACAAGGCCTAGGAGACAGAGGGACCCAGACCAATTCATCAAACGCCCCCCTTTCACTCTCTGTCTCGCTCCCTCTCGTGCTCTCTCTCTTTCTCTCCCTCTTTCTCTCCCTGACTGTAGTTGTTGTCACTATCGGCGCTTAACAACCCTCTCCCCCATGTCCTGGAGCAGAGGGGACACTGGAAATAACTGCATGGCCGCACAGGGCTCTATTACTTTATACAACGGCATGCAGGGACAGTTTGGGTTGGGACAACACACCCTGAACCGATCTGCAATTGTGCAATTTGTCAACATTTTGAGTTATGCTCATCGTATCCAAACAAGAAACCTCAAAAGCCTTTATCAGACATTGCTGTGAGAGAGTTACTAAAGGGCCTATCTCACCGGCCTGGAGACTAGTTGAAGACTAGTTGGAGACTCGAGTTGCCGCCGGTCACGGAGATGTCTCCGAGATGTCCCCTGGAGATAAGGTGAGTCTCCAGGTTGTCATGGTGAAAACAAACAGGTTCCATTTTAGCAGACACAGCATGGAGAAAAATAATGGTCTCCGAGAGGTCTATGCACTCTAAAGCGGTTGTGTCGCAAATACTTGTTGACCTCAACCTGTGAGACATCTCTGTGACGTCCCCGCAGTGTCTCAGAGACCATACTATTCTTTGAGATCCCCTTGGTATCCGACATTGCAGGGACGTCACAGAAACATATCTCAGGTTGAGGACAACAAATAGTGTTCGCAACATTGCCACAGCTGCTTGAGACCGTGTAGACCTCTTGGAGACCATGCGGAGACTCCGCTGAAATCGACTACCTGGAGACTCGCCTTATCTCCCAGCGAGATTTGAGTTGCTCAAATCTCCAACTGATCTCCAACTAGTCTCCAGGCCGGCGAGATAAGCCATTTGTGGCTTATCTCACCGGTATGCCAGTCACTCTCCGGTGAGATAAGCCCTTAAGTGCTTCAAGGTTCATTCTGAAGTGTTAGTAGCTAAGATTCCAAAACAATTAAATACGCTTCCTCTTTTAACTTTACTGTATTCACCTAAGTGTTTGCGAAATGTATCTACCCATCAAGTATATATAATATATTTACTTATGTAGAAAGTACTGAACAGCTACTTCTGGAGATCCCGGACTATATTTATAAACGCTTCCATAAATCCCCCACCATGCCAAAGGTGTGTAATTCCCTAGGCCCCACGCCGCAACAGAAGGTGCGATTAAGACTTTATTTAAGGTGAGATGATGATAATGATGATGATGGCTGGGTGAGACTATGGGTGGGCGCTTTGTCTCAGGCGTATATACCCAGCTCTTCGGGATCCCCTTCAGAGCAGAAGAATCAGCGTTGGCGAAGATAGAGATAAATCAGATATATAGGACGGTTTCAGACAAATATTGTTGAATTCGAGGCGTGTTCCGGCCCCTGAACCCATAGTCAAAATATAGTTTAGCAGATAGAGTTGTTCATAGCTCAAGCACCTGGTGCACAGAGGGAAAATGCCTTCCACTTAACATAGTTTGATATGCACGGGTTTGTTTGGCAGGACGATAATCGATTTGGACTTGTTACCAAAAACATTGAATATTACTCGTATTATTTTGTTGCACGGGTAATGACAAGGATTTGGCATCCACTGGGGAAATCTGTTTTATAGACTTTGCTGGATGTTCAGGCTAATGGTTGCTGCTGCTCTAAAGTGGTTTTTACACCTCCAGTAAACTGCATGTAAAAATAGCTTTCCCTCAAAGTGACATCAGCAGCTCTGGTCCTAATTACGCCGGACTGTGAGACTGGCTGCACCGTTGTGATTCGATTCCTTAAAAGTGTATTGTTTTCAAATCCAGCACACTTTTTTTTTTCTATATTGCTCCAATTACATTATTTATTTGTTGTTTTTTTTGTCACGGAAAAGATATCAAAATAAATAAAGAAATAACGCATCTTCTATCTGTTATCATAATCATTCAAACCTGTTCCAAGCCTTCACTTTATTAAGCTGCTCTTATCCTGGGACTGTTTCCAGCGCCGTTTCTTAACAGGGATCACGGGTCACAAATGACAATGTAGTTCTTTTGAATACTCCCGAAATCGGAGGTTCCTGACCCGAGCGCTGGCATAAAAAGCGCGAAAATGTTCAACCCTTGTAAAACTTGCCCTTTTTGTCTCGCAGATTTAAAGCGGCGTTATTTTTCTCTGCGTATAACATTTTGGTCGTACCGCTTTTTTTTTTTTTACGTGGGAGCGGGATGACTTCGCTTGCTTCGAGTGGGGTCCGTGACATTTCCAGGTATAAAAGCCACTCCAAATCCCGACTAATAATTTCCCTTTTATTTTTTTCCTGAGGTATTACACGGGCGATGTCATTAGCACTCGGTTTTATGGCTCCTGCTCGGCAAATCCGGAGGCAACGGAAAAACGAAACGGTAATTAAAGCCAAGATTGAGGTAGAGAGGAGAAATGTGAATGTTAAGCTTTGCGGGAGCTCTGTGCGGAATTAGCTTTGAGGGCCCATTATTTTCAGACTGCAGAGGAGAGGAGCGAAACAGGCGGTGGTCCCCGTTGCATGATCATATTTTAAATCATTTTAGCTTGACGGGGGGAGACAGAGTGGGACGACATGAGAACTCCATAAAGAAAGACAGAATCCAGTCAGGGAATCGAACTCCGGACATTCCTGCTTTTTGCCACCATTAAAATGTAAAATTATCGTATTTCGGCTTATTTTTTAGCAGGAGCCATATTACATGAAGCCACAATTGCAAAATCACTGTGGTCTGACATTTTTACCAACACAGCTTAAAACAAAAATGCATGGAAACTTGAACTGGAAAACAAAAGTGCAAAAGTTCTTATGTTTTTCTCTGGTCATGGTCTTTAAAGTCTTGTTTTGGCACAATTCAATCAAATTAGGGGAGGACGGGAGGGAGACAGGAAGGAAGGGAGGAAGGAAGGAAGGAAAAGGGAGGGAGGGAGAAATGAAAGAAGGGAAAGAGGAAGGGAGGAAGAAAGGAGGAAAGAAGGGAGAGAGAGAGGTAGGGAAAAAGAAAGGGAGGAAGGAACGATGGGAGGGAGGGAGGGAGGGAGGGAGGGAGGAAGACGGGAGGACAGAAAAGAGTGAAGGCGGGTGGGAGGGAGAAAGAAAGGAAGGGAGGGAGGAAAGGGGAGAGAGAGAGGAAGGGAGGAAGAAAGGAAAGAAGATGGGAGGGAGAAAGGGTGAGAGAGAGAGAGAGAGAAAGAGGGAGGGAAGAAAGAATGGGAGGAAGGAACAATGGGAGGGAGGGAGGGAGGAAGAAGGGAGGACAGAAGGAGAAGTCGGGTGGGAGGGAGAAAGAAAGGAAGGAAGGGAGGGAGGAAAGGGGAGAGAGAGAGGAAGGGAGGAAGAAAGAAAGGAGGGAGGGAGGAAAGGAGAGAGAGGAAGGGAGGAAGAAGGAAGGGAGAATGGGAGGGCGGACAGAAAGGATAGAGGGAGGGAGGGAGAAAGGAAGGAAGGGAGAAAAGGAGACAGGAAGGGAGGGAGGAAGGAAGGAGGGAAGGACTTCATCACTAAACGCTTGTTATTGAACAGAACATATGTTGAAATTGTTTAGTAAAACAATGCAATATTATCTTTATCACAATATGCAAGATCGTGATCAAATATCTCCATCTTGGCTCCCCTAGTCAATGTGGAGGCTTGGACATTTGCATAAACTGCAGATTTATGTGACTGTGATGTTAAGGCATGGACGCTGCAGAAAGCTAAAATGGCCAAAGCTGAAAGAACCACGGGGGCACAATGAGGCCATTGTTCCAACACTGACAGATCTCAATACGGCCCCGGCTAATTTATTTTACAGTCTCTCATTACCGGTACGGCCTCGCAGGTGTTTCTCTATTAAAAAAGTGACGCTTTTTCAAACCCACCGGGGATAAAGAGATGGCTGTCCGCCGCAGAGGCTGACGACTCCGCGGGGCTCCATAATGTTCCTCAAGAGAACAATGGTGCAACTGTCAAATGACTGGGGCCAATCTGAGACGGCTGAATCATCACATCGACTCTTGACACAGGGAGCTTATGTAACACTGGTCAGGTGGGAGCACATTTTTAGACCGGAACGTCGAGAGGGGGCAGCAAGTTCGGAGCAGTATTGTGACGGAAAATGGGGGAGAGAGAGCTGGTTTTATTTTTTTTCAATTTTGGGCAACTTCACCTTGGCTTCATCTTCAAAACACAGTGTTTAATCGTTGCACTGATGCGATGTTTCTCTTGATTTGAAATGACACTTTTTCAAAAAAGCACTTTTTCTTCTCTCATTGTGCCTAAAGTTGTGCCTACAGACACTAACATTTCTAGTCTCTCGCTTAACAATATTTCAAAGGATTTTTCAACTTCTAATTTCTAGCCTGAAAGTGATGTATAGAACTGTGACTCTCAAGAAACTTGTATTTGCAAAGATTTTTCCAGTAAAACCTATACTTCATTCAATAAATAAACAAGATTTCCAGAATCCCCTTTGAAAAAAGTCTTAGTAAATACAATGAACACAAAGTAAACCCATAATTTCAAACCTGGCTCTTTCCATTATTATTTTTTCTGATGTTGTTGCCATAAATCTAGGATATTTTGCCTGCAATACATTGTTAAATCGTTGTCAGCAATCTACAGGAAAAGTGTCCACCTAACATTAAAGGATAACGCTTTTTTCTGTACCAGCAAGGGCACAAATAATTGAATGCATTATTATAATGTATGGTAGGATCACCATTTTGAGCCTGATCCCTTCACGTTCGTGGGACAGGGCTAAACGCTTGTCAGAATGACTTTGTCCCCGTGCGTCCACGTTTGGATGATGTCACCGTTTTGCGCCTCACACCTGTAAAATAATCCTATACTGCTATTCGGATCCTCAGATGCACTCGCTCATTTTTGGATCCGCGTCATATGTTATTGATATCATGATCGTGCCCCAGGTTGGCTGCAAATACGTCAGTTTATCCCGGGATTATGATCATTAATCCTGTGACCAGCTGCCGCATTAATGTAATCACAATCAGTCACTCATTTGGCTCCAGTTACTGCCCCACCGCAAATCCATTTCAACTTTAATCATGGCCGTATATCCGGGATGACGTAGAGCAGATCGTTCACCTCAGATGTTACCCGAGCGTTTAGTTAAAGGAGGACATTCGCACAATTGGGGGTTATTATAAACCCTTGTTAGCAAACGGTGAAGACAAGGACAGTGTGCAAGGGGTTTTGATAATACAGTTTTGGTGTTCTACCCATTTGCAAACACTACCGAATGAAACAGGATTACTGAAACCCGAAGAGAGGAAAAATACTTAGCCATGTTTTGTGTGGTTAAAAGTCTCCCTATATTCACCTTTTGCTTCCACTAAATCCACTTTATAGTTCCTTCGCCTCTCTCTGTGCAGTGGAGCTAATGCTGTGATTTATTTGCTGCTCCTGTTTGGCGATGCAGACGGGCAAGTCCCGGGTCAGTATGCAAGGGCCGCTGGGTAATTCCCAGAGTGTGACCGACCATGTGGAGGGGATACTTTGGGACAACACGCCACACCTCATTCGGCCTGATTTAAAATGGACATGAGTTTGTTTGCACCCCAGAGGTTGATTCAGTTCTAATGCCTCTCGGATCAAGCTCACCTAAACGGATCTTTATCCTCGCGTTGTCGTCCACTCTTTTTTACTTTATTTTTTTTTTTCCCTCATTGCTTTTCTGTTGCGTTTTGGTTTCGTCACTTTTTCGTCACATTCTTGGCACTTTTTCGTTACTCTTGTTGCTTTTGCGGTCGCTCCTCTGTGGCCTTGATGTTGTGTTTCCGTCACACGCGTTTGTCCCGCTTTCATCACTTTTTTGGTCACGTTTTTTCTCGCTATTTTGTATGGTGGCCGAGCGGGGTCATAACAAATACAAATGCCACAACAGATGCAGATGCAAATGCCACAACACAACAACTTTGAGCGACAACACAACAACTTAACTAAAGCCAGAAGTGACCGGACAAACAGGAAGTGACCGGAGCCAGAAATGATTAGCAGCTAAAAGCACTGTTACACGCTTTATACATTGTAAAAGCGGATCAAATTAGCTTCATACAGAGAGCTACACATTCTTCGCTGCTCAAACGAGGGATTCCAGGAGGAAAAGTCTATTTATTAATAGCTAATGACTTGTGGAACCGTTGCTAACCGTAGCTATCATTAAGCTTTAACGTATTCGTAGATCCGTCTCTGTCTCGCCGAAAACATAAATGCCCCCCCAAATCACCCCAACTCAGCACGTGACTCCTCATTCTCAATAGAAGAACACACCTACAACATCGTAATCGTCCGGTTACATCAATAACGCGTCAGTTTTAAGTCTTCTGTTGAATATAGTTTATTAAAACTGGTTCCTGTGCGTTGTTTGTGATCACAGCCTATGCGAATACACGTCCGTGGGCAGAACATGAATTCAAATAAAGTACGTCGGGTGAGGTGGCTAAAGCTAGCTTAATGATAGCTACGGTTAGCTACGGTTCCACAAGCCATAAGCTATAAATAAATAGGTTTTTCCTCCTGGATTCCCTCGTTTGAGCAGCGAAGAATTTGTAGCTCTCTGTATGAAGCTAATTTGATCCGCTTTTACAATGTATAAAGCATGTAACAGTGCTTTTAGCTGCTAATCATTTCTGGCTCCGGTCACTTCCGTTTTGTCCGGTCACTTCCGTTGCGGCTTTAGTGAAGTTGTTGTGTTTGTGGCTCAAAGTTGTTGTGTTGTGGCGTTTGCATTTGTTTTAGCATTTGCATTTGTATTTGTTGTGACCCCTCTCGTCCACAGTCATTTTGACACTCAAGGAGTTGTTTTAGATTTGGATAAAGCCAAAGAGAAAATTTGCTCGGTTCGGGTGGGGGTTGAGAGGTTTATCCGGGACCTCTGATTCATGGAGCTTCTCCCGCATGGACAAAGCACAGACCTGTTTTGATGATTTTAGTCTTTTCATTTTTATTCAGTATAGTCGACAAATATATCTGGACATTTTAGTCATATGGTTTTACTCTCATGAACAACCTTTAATTTAGTTTGTCCAGGTTTAGTCATCACAAAAGTACATTGACGAAATTAACACAGTTGCACTTTGTCCCTCCGTTGGCAACGCAAACGCCATTGCTTCAAGAAATCTATCGGACTGTCACGCCAACAATCATCGACACGTTTATACAGCTTTGTAACCAGACGCTACGGCAGGGGTAAGCTACTTTCACCAAAACACGTCAATTTCCAAACAGGAAGTCACCTCCCTATCCTCCCCTATAATGTTAAGAGCGGCTTGTGCTCAAGTCCTGTCATTCTCTCTCATGAAAATAATCTGAGGAGCTGAGCTGAGCTGAGCTGAATAACGTATCTCGCTGTCACCGGGGAAAAACCTGCCGGGTCGCCGCTCTTTGATGTGATTAGATTTGATTCGGTGAAATTACATTGATATATGTGAGGCTAATGGGCCGCGGTCGCTAATGGAAACCGGATAGAGCACCGGAAATAAGCCATAAATGACAGGATCAGCGAGATGAGGGTTTTAGAAATGCAACGAGACATTTTGATAAGACAAACCAAACGCTACAGACAGATGAGAAGATCAAGGGTATATCTTTGTAATCGTGACATCAAGAGAGGAATCCGAGACACGAGTGAGTACCCTTGCACCAAAGATAATTGCAACTGGTTTTGGCAATAAACCCCATCACATTCCTTTGAGTTTGCAACATAACATTGTACTAAATTGCCTCCATAGCAGAACAAGACAAGAAAGCAGTGTTATCTCGATCCAACAAACGTGTTCAAAACCGACGTTTACTTTGTGATAACTCGCTAACAAACCAAAGAAGGTTCAACTTCACCCCGTCTTCAGTGGGTGTCGCACGTGCACGCAGAGATGAGTAATTCGCCCTCCAGGTCTTCTCAGTGTAGTAACTTTAGCTGGGGCAGAGTGCAGACTGGATTAGACTGTGGAAGTGGGTCAGTCCCAGTGGTCAGTCTGGGCCCTGAAGGCGGCCGTCTGTCTCCCCCACTCAATAAGGAAATCGGACACATCTGCAGTATATGAAGGCATTATGATTTCAGCACATGTACGCCATGATTACTTTTGACAAGAGACATGACCTGCCTGCTGAGTCGCTGAGTCTGCACGGAACTATGCGTTCTCCGGGATCTTCCCACCACCCAAAGACACGCGATACTTTTGGACGTCTTTGCTGCGTTTGTGTGCGGTTCAGTGGATTTTTGTATCGCTTACAGTCCAGCTAGCCATGAAGCACCCAGGTATTAACTTCCATCCATCCATCCACTTTCTTCCACTTTTCCGTTGCCGGGTCGTGGGGGCAGCCATTGGAGCCGCCCAAATCACATTGCACCAGCCCCTATGGCTCCTCCTGCAGGTGGTGGGTCCACAGAAGGACGGCCTCACGGTTCTAACTGGGCCTGTTGGTCTCTCACAAGGGGCTTCTGAACCTTTAAAAGCAAACAAACTAGCCAGCTTATGTGCACCTTTGAGACCTACACATTTCTTCACACTGAAGAGGCGCCAAGAGCCCCACACACATGCGGCGCTACAGGAAACAGAAAAGGGACAAACGAGGAGGTATCCGGACAAGACTCGCAGCTAAGCCACACACATCTTCTATACCTACTATTGTTCCGACTATTGTTCGTTCACTGGAGAATAAGACGGATTGCGTCCGTCCGCTACGCTCTTCCCTGATGATGGTGAAGGACTGTGGAGTGGAGGGAGCTGCGCAGGAGGAAGAGGAAGGAGGAGGTGGAGGAGCTGATAGATAGATAGATAGATAGATAGATAGATAGATAGATAGATAGATAGCAACACCAAGTATAACTTTCTAATCTTAATTTTACATTGTGCTAAATCATATTGGAAAGTGATCTTAAGACGACGTGTGCCCCGGAGCGAAACTGTGATTTTGGTGAAACTGAAAAAAGATTTTGCTTCTGTGTAGTTTGAAGAAAGTGTTGCAGATCAAAAAAAAGCACAAGTAGCTGGAGGCGCACTGGCTGCCGATCGGATCTAGCGCTGTTCCATACATTATGATTATGTGTCTAAACCAGGCACAGGCAGAACAAATACATTAAATGTTAGTTTTTTGTTTTTTTTTTTGCTCCTTTGTCCGCATGTTGTTTGCCATTATCAGGCCTGAATTAATTGCTTTCCAAAAATATCCCTTTATTATGTTGTGTGATAACGACAAGCAGATGCTATGGACAGAACGTGCTGTCAGCGGAGGCAATTTACTTTCCGGGGAGACTCTTTTTTATTTTTTGTGTCTGTTTTTTTTTTTTTTTTTAAATGCTAAGGCAGTAAATGGGGAAAAGTTGCTATTTTGCGTAGACGGCGGAGACATATGGGTTTCGTTGTTTAAATGAGTGCAGGTGAAATTAGTTTTGGCACGTACCGAGTGTTACAGCCACAAGATCTTTGAAGGACGTCAAAAGTTAAACGTGAACATAAACATGAACATGAAAACTTTAACCAAGAGTACAGTAAAAACATGGCAAAATATATATAAGACACCTTTAATTGAGTTCATAAACCCTATTCGCACGGGATTAGAATGACCTTGGGTAAAAAGTTTTTATCATCTTGGGTAATTCTGCAATCTCCGAGGTCTCCAGGTGATTCTTGTCCCGTGCGAATAGGGCTTATGAAATCAATGAAAGGTGTCTTATATATATTATATATAAGAACAACATCAATTTAAAATGTATTCTTACCAGTATGTTTATGTCCGCATTTAGGCTATATAATAATTTCATAGATTATAAGCAGATGCACTACTGTTTATATGATGTTTATATTTTATCTACATTTTCTTGATGTGTATTAATGGGTTGACCATTTTTGGCACACTATCTCTTTAAGAGGGTCACCCTTGGGTGCCAGTCACACCCTACTTAAGACCTGTCCCCTGGAGCTCTTCAGCCATTTGCCTGATGAAGGTCTCAGGACCGAAACGCTGACCATATCCTAATACACAATTTTTGCGAGGTTGGCAGTGTGCGGGAAGTATTATTTTCATTCACGGAAAAAAGTGAATCACTAACATCACTTATACAGCAGAAAATGGCCATCAAAATTAATATCCACGCAGTCCCAGTCTCGTGTGTTCTGTGGGACCTACGGGACTGACCAGCTCAATGCACCGGACACCTGCTTTGTATCACACCATTTCCCCACGATACGGCTCTCACAATCAATGGCGCTTTGTTTCGGACTTCTTTGTGTTACTCCAAGTTTCCGAGCCCCGCTTTGCGATTAATCAAAGTCGGGGTAAAACCAGGAGCCTTCTTTTTTTCTTGGTGGGGGGGGGGGGGGGGGCCTGCAGGTCCGAGCCACTGGGACTGACCCACTTCACCAGCCACTAATCCAGACTCCACTTTTTTCCCCCCACTACTTCCCACAACGCACTTCGGAGTCTCACTTTAACTATTGTGACCGGGGAATTCGGACTGAACCATTCCTCTTCCGGCCACATGTTATGACTCCACCGGCATCTCATTTTTCTCACTTTGCCAATATTTTACTTTTTTTTTTTTCTCGTGTGTGCGTGCGTGTTGCCTTCGCCTCCATTCATCTTCAGTTCACAGGCTTTATTTCTTTTGCACCTGAGGGGGCTCTTCCACCACAAAGAAAAGCAATCTGCTGCCAGAAAAAGGCGAGGGCAGGGGGCTGACATCCGCAGAGAGCGCCCGAGCACGGGTGTGCGGAGTAATGGGAGAAAAAAAAAAAACGCGTCATATTGTTTCGCCCTTTCATATTTAACTAGGAATGCATATAGCTCCCGGGGTAACGGATACGAGAGACATAAACAAATAACAAAGAATCCTATATAAATGGGTTGAACATCTGGTTGGTTCCATCAACACTTTGAGGCGGGGAAAGTCAGGGTTCGCTGAGCACACCATATGGGCTGAAGATGCAAACCCTGAGCGCCTAAAGAACTCCGACCGTACGGCGCATGTCGAGCGTGTTCAGCGGATTCACATGTTGGCTTTTGTTAAAGGATGACGGAAAGGCGCCGGTTCGCACACACACACTTCCTGTTTGCACTTTGAAATCCACATCAGACTGACTGAAGTGATTTAGCTTTAAAAGGCATCCATCTGTGTATAAGGCGTCACGTGGTGAAGAGCCAGGACTTGATGATTGATTTGCGATGGAGGAAAGTATGTTGGGTAACAAGGTGTGCTTTATTTTCCCAAGCTGGATGGGAATTTGACTCCGTCCTTTTACTCCACAGGAGCTGTGGGCAACCGCGGCCCGGTGTCCAGAGACCCATCTTCAGATCGCCACAGGATCATGGTCATGCAAGGACTGGGGGGCAATGCGTGGGTTATAAGTAAAATCGCTAAATAGGATGTGGCTCGTGTTTCAAAGTGATCGCAGTGTAATGAAGAGCTTACCAACAATGCAAATGCAAATCAAGAAATCCTTCCTCTCTTACTCAAGGGCGTTTTTTTCCCAGTTCAGTTACACCCAAATCTAAAAGCTTCTCGATTCATTCATTCGATTTCATTTTAAACGTAAAACCCCCCAAAAAACAGATCTAAACGGATCTTTTTCCTCGCATTGTTGCCTTGTTGGCGTCACTTTTTTGATTTTGAAAGATAAACTACAGAAAATGTGCTTGGTTCAGGTGGGGGTTAAGAGGGGAAAATCTGATTGCCTTTCTGTGGCTGTGGCGGGGTGAATGTAGTGAGTGAGTGAGTGGTTGGTGGTGGTTGGAGGGGCCGATGGCACAGACTGGTTGCCTCACTTCTGTCAGCCTACCCCAGGGCAGCTATAAAAGGCTTGTAAAAGCACATTACAAGTGTAAGGCATTATTATTATTATTATTATTATTATTATTATTATTATTATTATTATTATTATTATTATTATTATTACCCAGGGGCTAGACTGTGCCAAATGCTTCACTCTATAAAACACTTCAGTGGTGTTACGTTGTTAGGCGAGGCACTTCTGGTGAATTGGGGAGAAATTAATTAAGATGTGCTGTTTTCAAATAAAAAAGAAAAACATTTTATGCATAAAAAAATCCTATATTTTCTGTGATGAAATCTATATAATGAGCTTTGCTTGAAATTGGAATTATCTTGTTGTTTTGAATAAGCTATTTCGAAGTGAATCACAAAAAACTAAATTCAAATTGAAGAGTTAATTTGGAGTGCACTTACATAGCAGTCTTTTTCATTACTAGATTTGTTTCAGTGCCATAGAATATTGAAGTCTCTTGTTCTTAATTAAATTCCTACGCCTTTAGTTTCATAAGTGGAATCTATCTAGTACAGTAACGAATATCCAAAACGTAAAAAAAAAAAATCAAAAATCAAAACAGAGATATCTGCTTTTGCAAGTGAACTCTTCAATTATGCCTTGTTTTTAGTGGTTCAAAGTTCAATACATTAGGCTAGGAATTAGATAAAATAAAATAGTAGTCTGTCAAAGTGGAAATGTTGATTCAGGAGTGCAAAGAAAACCTCATTTTGAGAAAACGGGTCAAAAGTTTGATAACATCTTTCGTTTATATTTCTCTCCCATTTTTAACCTCGGCTGTCTCCCAGAGAGGAAATGACCATATTTGGATTACATCTCAAGACCAAACATGCCAATATTTGTGAATGCGGCAAAACGTCATTGGCCCTAGTCAACTTGGCGCCCAAGATTGAACTTTTTTCAATAGTCATGTCTTTTCGTTATGTCTGTGTTTCTCTAGCGTGATGTCTTTTTCTGAATTTTCTTGACCCAAACAGCATTCTATAGTTTTCTATTTGTTTTTTTGCTGTGTTTTTCTATCTCAATCCTTTTGGATGTGGAAAAGGCTAGTTTTAATTTATCTTATTATGATTGTCGCTGTTATATTATATAATAAAAATGTGATTATCTAATCATAAAAAAAAATCAGAACATCATGAAACTGTGCACAACAGTTGCGTATTGGAGGAGGAACCTCTACTTCTGAAGTAAATTTATACATTTTTTACCACGACATAACGCGTAACATTACATTAAGATTGAAATTTGTAGTTTCCAACACAGAAGACTGCAAGTCTTTATCAAAGTTATGTCGGCGATGTTGTAGATGGCGGGAGTATGGAACTCATGGGTTTCAAAAATTAAAGCACAATTTGGCACCCCCTTCAGCAGATGGGGCCCTAGGTAGCTGCCTGGGTTGCCTATGCCCATGCCCTGAACGTCACAAAATAGGCACCGCAAAGGGTGAGTTTGGCATATTATTTTACTATGACATTAAAAATAAGATGCTGATGAGATGCTTTTTTTTTAGAAAACTAAAAGCTAAAAAAAAATCTTCAGCGGTCATGTCTCTCTCTCATCTTCATTCTAAGGAGCTGTTCCCAACTCGCTCAATTGTTTTAATGTTAGAAGCTTGAACCAACTTTTCTCCTATGCTGCTACCAACTTTTCTCACTCTTTCCATATTGCATGGCCTGTACACTATTATTTCCCTGCCTCCTGCCAGACAATAGTTTGCAGAATTCAGCCTTCCCTCCACAACGCCCTGCTTCTTCTCTTTATTGTTGCCGACTGGCTTGACCGCCGCTGCCCGAGGACAGCCTATGGAAGTGTAATGATTCAAATTTGAAATAAGGCATGAAACTCTAAAAATGTCTTTCTGCTGTTTCACACTGGGAGCTGCCCGACTCCGGCCGCACGCTCTTCCCAAGAATGAGTGTGAATCGCGAGGCATAGAAAGGCGTCATTTCATGGACAAGTGGGTTTCTCCCCTGCCCTGACCCAAGCCAAGTGCACGCTGGGGGGTGTGATTCATCCCTATCTTAAGCTTCCATTACCGGCACAAGCAGCCTCTTTTCACCCAAGCCAAAAAAGACACGGTTGCATAGAAATCCCCGAATCTTTTTAACATTTTTTGGCGGCCCATTAATTCCAAAAGTGGACTAATAATTACCTGGAGCTATTCACAAAGTCGGCGCGTTAACTACGGGGTGAGGCAAAATTGGGCATATCTGCAAACCTGCCAGTACATAGAGAAAGTGCCAATCTAACAAACTGCGTTTTTTTGGAAATAACCGTTTCAACCCTCTGGCAATGGACGCACTACCTTGCACGAGTAATGTGCCAGGGCTTTCAAAAGTAAGCAGGTAAATTGGTTTTCCACAAACTAGAAAAGATGTAAACCACTTTTGGTGTGTTCTATTCAACATTTGTAAAAAGGAAATTGATTGGATAAAAGCTCCACCAAAAGACTGCAAATGTTCCCGTCTTTGCCCATGTGTGACATCTGGCAATAAATATCCAGAGATACGGTGGCACTGATTGTTTAAACTCTTAACCCCCGCCTTAACCAAGCGTCTCCCGTTCAGCTTTATGAGTTTAGAGCCTGTAGGCCAAAGTAATGCCTCATTTGAAAGCTAAGACCTACAAAACTCATCTACAGTAAATGTATCTATTTCCTCGCGTTGATGCCGCATTGTCGTCACCTTCTTTGACTTCCCCCCCCCCCCCCATCACTTTTTTGTTGGGCTGTCATCACATTTTTGCCAAAATTTCATTGCCTTTTTGTCACTTTTTTGTCACACATTTTTTTGACTTTTGTATAACTTTATTGTCAAGTTTTTTTTTTGCTCTTTTGTGGCTTTTTTTTTTTTTTTACTTTTTTGTCACCGTCTCATCACTTTTTTTGCTCTTTTGTAGCATTTTGTCACTTTTTCTTCAGACATTTTTGTCACTTTTTCATCACTTTTTGTCACTTTTTTTTTTTTTTTGCTCTTTTGTGGCTTTATGTCACTTTTTCGTCACACATTTTGTCATTTTTTCATCATGCATTTGTGTTGCTATTTTGACACTGTTTTCAAGAAGCTTTTAGATTACATATATACCTTGCATCTTTGTCAAAGAAAATGCTTTTACTTCTCTACTTCTACACTCTGCATCAGTGATCACTTAAGTTGTTACTTTAGCACTGTATTTTACATTTTCTCGCCTAAATTGACTTTATCTTCATTAAAATGCATTGTGCAGTCCTCGGCGAGAGTGGTTCTTTTTTTCACCAGTTAAACACATTTCCCAGAGTATTCGCTAGTAAACAAAGGGCTGATGGGCAGGATAATGCAAGTGTTTGATGCAAGGCCAGCATTGATGCAGTGTAATGTTTACTTTGGCCTCGGAGATCTTTAGTGTTGTTTTACTGTTTGTTTTAATGCCACTTGCTCTCCCACCAGTGTGCTCTGGGGATCAGTGGACGGGAACCAAGGCTGCAGCCAGCTCCTGTCCTCCTGCGTATGTGCAAATTCATGCAAAGGTGAGAGCTTGGTTGTATAAAGAAAACCGGGTGCATGCATTGAGGGAAATGTGGGCTACGCATCAGGAACAGAGCCCTATCAATCGAGACAAACGGCTACATTACAAATACCGGCAAGCCATCTGCAACTTCAGAACAAATAACACGAGGATTCATTAGGTCATTGGTAATTTACTGTATGTGTCAATAATTGTGTTGGAGATGAACTACATGTCATATTAGAGTGTCCAAACAATGAGATAATGAATATTGTAACTACCCAGCTATACGTTTAAATTGGTGCTCCTGTTTCAGTCAAGCAGAATCTTGGTTCCTTAAATGCAAGGGTGTACTCACTTATTCCACGCTGTCCTGTGAATGTTTACATGTTATGGCCAATAAGAATATGACTAAATTGCAAGCATAAAACGCGCTCATAAAACTGCTTTTTATAATGATTGAATGATGATGATTATTTTTTTCTTGTCAATTTCTTGTGAAGTGATTGAACACAAGAGTGGCCCTGATTACGTATAGTGTTTGAACCTGTGTGTGCGTTTGTTTGCCTGACACTGAAGATGGGAGACCCCCGAAACGTCTGACAGGATATAAAGTTTATTCTGACTAGGAGTGCTGTCCTTTCTTTCATTCATATATTTTCACATAGGAATTAGCTCTACTACTTGGCACGGTTCTATCCCAGTATTGGCGTAACCAGAGAATCCCCCGAGGTCTACGGATCAACAAGGAGCCAACTCTTGGCAGAGATGATCCAGAATTGTCAAGAATACGCAAAGAGATGGACACCATACAACGGGAGATGACTGAGAAACTCTCGCAGGACAAAATGAAATAAATCACTATTGATTGCAACAACAAGATCAAGAAGTGTAAAAAGGAACTGGAACAACATAAGATGATGAAATATAGAAGAGACGCCCTGGATTACAGAGATGACAGAGTGTATCCCTGGCTGTCCAAGGATATATACAAGTCATGAGAAAACCCCGTAGCCAACCCCGAGACCGCTCTACCAGCGTGTCATCGGATGGCCTTGGTTCGGAACAAGAATCATCTCAACACCTGCGTTTCCCAGACCCCTCTAATGTGATCCACATTTCCAATTACCAGTTAAGTGATGCACACACCGGAGTATTATCGAAAGGTATTTCATTTGTTCCCACTAAAAGAGAGGGAATTAGACTTAAGGCATTTTACACGAAAGATATCGGTAGTAAATCAGTTACTTACACACAGTCTGAAACAGAAGCAGCATCCCAGCCTAAAAGGAGGTTCAAACCGAAAAGCAGATATGGAGACATTTTGCCGGCTTGTAGAAAGCGATGTGATGGGCCTATGTGCACGGAGTAATGAAACCCATCTCCCCTCTAAATTGTTAGAGTCTGAGAAAAAAGCTCTAATCGAATTAAGTAATATGCAAGAGATTGTCATTTGCCAAGCGGATAAGGGTGGTGCCATTGTGGTACAGGATAAAACAACCTACATACTTGAATGAGAGAGACAACTCAGTCATCGGGACATCTACTGTCCTTTACATTCTGATCCCACTGTGTCTTTTAAGAATGACATTAGATTCGTTTGAAAGGCTTTACAAGATGGGGAGATCAATGACGGGGACTATAAATATCTGTTAGTGGAGAATCCTATAAGACCTGTGATATATACCCTTCCTAAGATTCACAAAGATCTAAAAAATCCCCTAGGAAGACCGATAGTGGCAGGTATAGGCTCGCTTACGGAGACACTTTCTCAATGCGTGGATGCGCACATCAAAGATCTGGTGTACGACTTACCGTCGCATCTCGAAGACACTACAGACTTTCTCATTAAGCTGAATCACTGTCAGTTGAATGGCTCTGATTTTCTGTGTTCCATGGACATTTCTAATTTGTATCCCTCTATTCCCCACCAGGAGGGATTGGAGGCTACGAGACACTTCCTCGATGTACAAACTGAACTAAACCCTTCGACGGAGTTCGTTATCACTTTGACTGATCTAGTGCTCACAAAAAACAATTTCAAATTTCAGGACCAATATTATTTGCAATCAAGAGGCACTGCAATGGGTTCCCCTGCGGCGCCCAATTATGCTAACTTTTTCATGGGAAAATTTGAAATGGATTTCGTATATTCCAATAATCCTTATTGTCAGTTCATTAAATATTATTGGAGATACAGGTAAAATCAATCAGTAAAACATCAACATAAAGATTTATCAATTACAGTAAAAGGCAAGAGTGCAGATAAAATACTTTCAGTTTTCATATGCTCGGGTAAAAAGAGCTGTTTTCAGCCTGGATTTGAACATTGTCAGAGTTGAGGCCTGTCTCACATCCTCATGAAGACTGTTCCAGATTTTAGCTGCATGAAACTGAAACGCAGCCTCACCGTGTTTATTATTGACTCTGGGAACCACCAGGAGACCCCTCCCTGAAGTTCTCAGGGCCCGAGATGGTTCATACGGCTCTAACATGTCAGAGATGTACTTTGGTGCTAAACCATGAAACGACTTGTACACAAGCAGAGCTGTTTTAAATTCTATTCTCTGAGTGACAGGAAGCCAGTGCAGAGACCGGAGCACTGGACTAATATGGTCGTATTTCCTGGTTCTTGTCAGGACTCGAGCAGCAGCGTTCTGGTGAAAGGTTTAAAACCAGGGGTTATAAGGAACCTTTGCTAGAGCAAACGTTGGACAGTGTTCGTAGGTTGTCTAGGGTTAAATAGTTCAGGCCCAGCACTAGGTTGAAATCAGGAGGGATTGCTATGGTCTCCACGTGCAGTCCTATTTCTCAGTCAGTTAAACAAGTCATTGAGAAACATTGGCACATTTTACAGAGTGACCCACAAGTCTCTTCTGAGTTTCAGACACACCCGAGATATTTTTACAAGAGGTCATCTAGTCTTAGGGATACTTTAGTAAAAATGTGACAAACAGGTTTGTCACATTTTTTAACTTTTGCACCTAATGGTCAATTTTCTCATGCCGTAATTGTGTACAGTGTCACAGCATGCTAAAACTAAAATCTATCACTCCACCCGGTACGGGATTTGCATTCAGAATCACATGCAGAACATCATTTGTGGTTTATCTTTTGAAGTGTCCCTGTAACTTATATTACGTTGGGAAAACAAAAAGAGAACTAAAAGCAAGAATTTGCGAACATAAACGTGCAATAAGAAAGAAGGACGAGAAGTCATCTGTGGCGCGACATTTTCACGAATTTAAACATACGGTCAGTGACTTGAAGTTCTGTGGCATAGAAACAGTGGCCATGCCAAAAATCAAATCAAATCAAATCAAATCAAACTTTATTTATAAAGCGCTTTTCATACAAAATGTAACACAAAGTGCTTTACAGTGCTTAAAAATCATTAAAATCGTCCCCACCAGTAAATATACATAAAAACTACAACCCCACCACCCCACCCGCACACACAGACACACAGGCACATATACGTACAGACAGCCAGCAGTTAAAAAGTCTTAAATAAAAATGGACATTGAGTTGAGTATGTAAGGCTGGGTACAGATAGACCGAAAGAGGAAACATCATCCAAGGAGCCGTCTGCACCAGGAGCAGCCCATCGGCCACAGCCACAGAGCGCCAACTCAGGGGGCCCGGAGTAGGTGTAGGAGAGACGTCCTACTTCCATCCAGGCACCCCCAGGAGAGCGCCCGCATAGCCGCAGCCAACCAGCACTCCTGGGGCAGAGGGCTCCCTCAGAGGAACCACTAGGAGAACATAAAAAATAAATAAATAAATAAAATAACTAAAAAAAAAAAAAAATAGATAAATAAATACAATAAAAATTATAAATATATATATATATATACACACACATAAAAAATAAATTTATATTTAATAAGAGATACATTAAAAAACAGCTAAAACTGTGCATGAAATAGCACAGGATAAAGAGAGGGAAACTAAAGAAATAATAGAACTAAAACCGGTAGATAAGGTTAATATAAGTAAATATTAGTTAAAAGCTAAACTAAAAAGGTGGGTCTTGAGCCTGCTCTTAAAAACATGAACGTTCTCTGCGGTCCTGAGCTCCTCCGGCAGGTCGTTCCAGAGGCGAGGGCCATAGTATTGGAAAGACGCCTGGCCTGGTGTCCTCAGGAGACATGGAGATGTACAACTGTGTATCATCAGCGTAACTATGAAAGTTGACTCCATGTCTCCTGATGAAGTGTCCCTGGGGTGGAGAGAGAGACAACCTCTTATTGAGAAGGGAATGTTTTTGGATACTTCAATTAGACACTATGTTTCCTAATGGACTCAATGGATGGACGGATGGATACCACATTTTATGAGCAATTTAGGCGGAAATGTAATAATTCCAAACGGTGTACTCACTTTTTCCTCCCACTGTATATGGTGAAGAGCAAAAATAATAAATGAAATGAAAAATGAATACATTCAACTTGAAAAATGGAAATGAGAAGGCCACCCAATATAAATGCCATGCCCCTTCAAACATCCTGCAGCAGCAAAACCAAAAACTAAGTCTCTCAGCCTCTTTGATTCCAGTATGTGGACTTTCTTTCTTTCTTTATTATTTTTGAAATACCGGGATCTCAATTGCAAAGTTCAACCATTAACTTGGACTCATCAGGCACAACTGAACATACTTGGAGTCGCATTGTTCGTGACCCTGTCCGTTTTGGTCGTTTCCTCTTCTACCTTAATCATTCTGTTCTCACATTTTAATTCAACCCCAGAATAAGCCTCATAATTTCTGCCCGTGCGTACATTTGTATTTCAGTTGCGAGTCCGATACAGCGGCCCATGCAGAGAGGGTTTCAAGGGTAAACTTAAGTGCGGTTTCACTTTGAGGCCGGACACGAGTTTGCTCCTCCACTGAGCAGAGTGTGGGCCAGTCGCTACTTAATAAAACGCGTGGCATGCAGCATGAAATGAGCTGTCTGCAGCCCTGAAAGTCTCCCCGCTCTCCCCCTCGCTAACGCAGGACCCTGCACCCCTATGACACGCGTGCACACACACACACACACACACACACACACACGCCCACACAGACACACAACTGATTATCATTCTATCTGTGTTGCGCTTTCCGCGGCACAGAGATAACTGCTGCGTAGCATTAGCAGCTCCATCTGTTAAGCTCATTTTACATTAGCGTTGGTACGGTTGGTTCTATTTGCCAAACTTCCCGTACGGTAAAACTCTCCAACACCGACAACAAACAATTTAGCTCTTTGCTCAAATGGACCTTTCCCGTGAGTTTGAGGGGTTAGAAGAGTACACTTCTCTAGCGTTTGTCTTAAATCCCATTACTTGTTTCACGGTGTATTGTGTGAACGAAGAGCAAAAACAAGTCCTACAGAGATTTCCTCTTTTACAAGTGAGCCCTGGCCCCTGGTGAGACCCTATTGGACATGCTTGTAGAGAGTGGAGAGAAGTGCAAATTCCACGCAGAAAGTTCCCACCTCGCCCAGAAATCGTTTGTAGACGACTCTCAAAGAGTCAAATGGACACACTGTTGTCATTTTTGTCTTGAAGCGAATGGCAAACATACATTCCAGGATTACTGGATGTCAAAGTAGCAGTCGGAACTCTTTCGCACAAATATCTAGCGTGTCTTTCTATTTAATTTTGATTTTATTTTTTATCAAAGCTCTCAATCCCCACTGGGCACAAACTAATAGGCCTCCCGAAAATGAACTATCAAGGCATAAGACAACTGCTGTATCGCATTAGCAACCCCATCCGTAAACCTCTTTTTACATTAGCCTCCGTGCTATTCCCCCTATTAGCAACTGGATCGCCCTTGTCTGTTTGAGCAAAGAGCCGTACGCTTTGCCCCCAATTTCCGCGACGGGCGACGCAAACACAAGCAATCACGCCGAGGCCGTACAGTGGCAGGCCCTGATACATGAAAGCAGTGTTTAAATGAGTACAGAACGGTGTGTAAATAGCATCCTTCCAGCCGAGAGAGGACCGTAATCATAGAGGTCCAAAGGCAGCGCGCCGCTATTAACCCCAACTGTCTAGAGAGGGGATGCATTTTCTCCGCCGTTTTTTCATGCTTCTAATATTCAAGAGGAGAACTCAAGTCTGTCCTCTCCTCAGCCTCGACAGCCTATATTTTATTCTTGCACTCCCGTCACTTACGCGGCCTGTCCCTGCTGTCAGCTCGCCCGGCGTTGGAAATATGTGCGTACAAAGCAGAGCGATTCATTTGGCCCAGCGCAGCCCTCTGAGGGCCACTGTACATGCGAGGAGAGAAGCGTACAACACCTACCGCCAGCAGCACTGCCCCCAGAGTCAACAAAGCTGTGGCCATTTTAGACTGAAAATGATGGTACGTTACTTTTTCCAGTCCAATAGAGCAACGTAGAAGAAGAAGAAGGTCAAATATTCTCAAAGGACTTCTACCTCATATATGTTTGGGTCGTAAAACAACAATTATTGCATCCTTTCGATATTTAAAAACACATTTTGCTCTATGTAGGTTGGAATAGCAAAATATCTCAAGATGAAGTGATGAAATCCACTACAAAGTGAAAGTAAGGACACGTATCTTGTTACCTGCTGCCAATTTGTCACCTCCAACGGCTCTTCCGGGACCTAAAAGAATAGCTCCATATGTGATGTCTCTTTTGGAATATGATTCTTGTTCCCCCAAAGAAAGACACTGTGATCCATTGGGTTTGAATGTTAGACAGACTCGTGATTAATTGGGCCCTGGATCCTGCGCTGCCCTAGGACCGTGGGGACGCCGCGCTCTCACCCACTCGCCCCAGAACAGAATTCCTTCGCTGGATTGGAGACTTGGCTGCATCCCCTGACAGACCTCCGTTTGGCCTCAAGGCTCCTGCCCCACATTTCAAACTGCTCTGTGTTTCCCCCCGATCCTCTGAATTGGACAAGGTGCTGTGCATATTTAAGAAAAGGGCTCGCGCAGCAGCGCACTCCAACACAAAAGTGACACAGAGACAATTGTGAAGCGGAATCTTGCGTGAGATGGTGGCAGGTTGTCATCGGATTCGTCTGAAAGCAACCCTCAATTATTGAAATGGGAAGAGAAGTTGTGGAATAGCGTCATATTGTGCCTAAGGTTGGTTCCCATGCCACGTCTTACACTGCAAGGCAATTTCCTCATCTAGGTCCCACGCCTTGTCAGGCTGTGTGGCAGACTGGAAGGCATTTCAATTCACACAAGCAACAGTAGCCTGTATGATAAAAAGTATTGGCAGGGAAACAGTTCAGTGGCAGATGATGAGGGTAAACTTCAATGCTTGACGATAAATACATTGGCAAGGCATTCGCAATCATTTTTAATTTCAGTTCAGGCAAAGATTTGTCTTGGGCAAAAGTGCAGACTGTGCAGGTACAATGCTTCTACATTCTATGTAAGCATTAATTTGATCAACAGTACCAGGTGCCAGTGCAATGCTCTGAGGGTGAAAGAATTGACCATGTAAGGAACAGATCTTAACATAGTTTGCTTTGAAGTAGAAGCAAAAGTTGTTGCAAGTTTTATGAATGCCTTTTGTTGAAGTTTGTTATTGAAATTTGCACTAAAGCTTTTCATATAAAAAGAAAAAAATGTAAGGAACATATGAAGCCATTTCACCTGTGTTCCTCAAATTATTAATGTTTGGTCGCAAACCACATATTTTCCATTCAAACAACATAGTAAATACCTCTCCCTTATGATCTAGCAACCCTTGAAATGATCTTGTGACCCTTGTGGGGTCTCCGATCGCCAGGTTGAGAGCCACTTCTTCTATATGCTTGACACAAGGAACTTCCGCTACTGCATCACCACTGCTGGTAGTTGGTCCAGAGCTCTGCTTTAAACTTCAGAACTACATTCAGTAGCCATAGTATTCTTTTTGCCGTTTGTAATATATTGCCAATAATTTAAAACAACCACCACTTGGACTGAAGGTAACTCCATGTTGTTTTGTTCTTTGTTGGTTTTTTCCACATTATGAATTGTATCTCTGTGGTATCTATCTCTGTGGTATCAAAATTGTTTAATATGTATATTAATGATATTTGTAAAACATCTGAAGTACTTAAATTTATCTTGTTTGCTGACGATACAAATATTTTTGCATCAGGAGACGACTTGCAACAGCTGTGTCGGATTGTTAACTTGGAACTCAAAAGTGTCAATAAGTGGTTCAAACAAAATAAATTATCTCTAAATCTGAGTAAAAGCAAAATGATGATATTTGGCAACTGTAACTCCAATGCTCAGGAAGCAATTCAGATAGAGGGTGTTGTTATCGAGCAAGTGCATGAAATCAAATTCCTTGGTGTGATTATTGATGACAGAATTACTTGGAAATCTCACATTAAATATATATCTACGAAAATTTCTAGAAGCATTTCAGTAATAGCAAAAGCAAAGCACATTTTAAACATCAAAGCTCTACATACCTTATACTGTTCTCTGATTTTGCCCTACTTATATTATTGTACTGTGGTTTGGGGTAGTACTTATAAAAACACAGTTAAACCAATAATATTGTTGCAAAAAAAGAGCTCTCCGAGTAATTCATAAAGTTGGGTTTTTGGACCACACAAACTCATTATTTTTAAAATCAAAGATCATGAAGTTTTGTGACATTGTTGAGTTCCAAACTGTTCAAATGTTATTCAAAGCAAGGTATAAATTGTTACCAAACCAAATACAAAGAAGGTTCCAAGAACGTACTGGTCGTTATGAATTACGTGATGAATTAAACTTTAGGATTCAGAAACATAGCACAACTTTGAAAAGTTTTAGTCCAACAGTTAATGGTGTACAATTGTGGAATAAACTGGAGATGGATTTGAAACGATGTCCAAACATCAACCTGTTCAAATTTAAATACAAACAAAAGACTTTTGAAATATACAGACAAGAAGAAATGTGTTGCCACTAAGGGGAGCAGTAGGATGGATTATGTGTATTGTTCCTCTATAATCTGGAAGAGTGTTGCTGCTTGGAACGGTTGTCATTCTATTGCTCAAACTCACAAACGGAGAATTAGGGTTGGCAGGTTATGGATCTGTTGAGAGGAATCCTCCCAACGGGCTCAAAACCTTGTCTTTTAATGCACCACTCAGCATAGGAACATCATCTACAAATCAGCTGTTAGGGGGTTTGTTGAAGGGGAGTTACTGCCCTCTTCAACTGGCTCACTCTCTGGCTTTTTAATGCACCACACTGTGCAGGGCTTTCATCATACTTCACATATAACTCAATTAAATAAATATATAATAATGATGATGATAATTAAACCCAAATTAAAATTATACTGAGAATGGTAATGACAACTGGAAAGTATCAAGATCTCAGATTATAATATCTATTAATGTACCTTTATACCATAAAAGTAACTCTGTAATCACGGGTAAAAATATGCAAGCAATATATTAAGTAACACATTTTTTGACTTGCTTTGTTCTAGACATCGTATATGAAACTAGATTGTTGTTGTAGCTGTGCGTTGTTTCAATTAATTATATAAAGAGTTAATATATTTTTGTTGTTTGTTGTAAGTTGGTCTGTATGAATGTAGCTGCTTGAAATGTTTTGAAATGTTCTTTTTTTTATTTTATTGCACTTGGGGGTGGGGGCTCATAAGCTTTTTGCTTCAGCCCACTCCTTTTGAGCACAATGTGTATTGCTCAAATAAACAAATAAACTAAACTAAACTAAACTAGCATAATCCCACATAGCAGTTGGCCACAATCTTTTCCAAAAGTAATCCTTCCAAATGGCTTTGAACAAAATGTTTCATCTTTGCCTTAGGTCTGTTTCCCTTGCCTTGGATTGTGTAGATTGTTGGGTTTATCTCTTTCCAACTTTGGCCCGGCTCTTGTTGGGACGTGTGTCAGACAGTGGCAGGCATTTCAAATCACTCGTGCCCCCGTGGTCTGTATCTCTGTGAATTTGCCTGCAAACAGCTCAGCGTCAGATAATGAGGGCAGACTTCAAAGTGTGGACTGAGATGCACACTCCACTTCCTCTGTACATTCTTCAGCTCTGATAATGTTTGAAATGACAGTGTCAACGCCATATCAAAGTCCCCTTGATCTCAAAGTGCAGTGTTAAACAGACATTTTATACCAAACTCATGAGATAAGAAAAACACTGTATTTGATGCTCTTAAAAATGGGGCCAACTGACTTTCGAGCTCCTCACTAAAATATATAAGCGAGTTCTGACAACCTTGTGGATATGCAGAGTTCATAAATCATATAAATTGGAGGCAACGGTGGAAAGATAATGCCTTCTCCAAAGTAGTGTTTACTTTCCACAGCTATCGGGCAGCATTGATCCAGGTAAGGGTTTGTCAATGGGCCTTGTTTCTCCAATCTATATAACAGAAGTAAAGATAACAACAGCGTCTACTCATCATGATGGTGAGCACACTATCTAGGTAACAGTGCTCTAATGATCTTAGTCCTATAGACTCTGCCTATATTCATGACTTACTGTTAGCTCAGAGAAAACACACAAGTACTCTGTGGGTCTGTTTTGCGAAAGAAAGAAAAAAGGAATAATGGAACAAAAAGAATAAAAGTCAGGTCAGCTCATTCGTGCATGAGTTTTCCATCAAAGTCAAATGTTCTAAAGTCTTTATCTGTACTTTGTACGTTAAGTGTTGGATGTTTCGCCTCTCATCTAAGAAGCAAGGCAAAACATCTAACACTAAAAGTACAGATGATGGCTCTGTCTCCAATTTCTTATATTGCTTTATCTGCCTGCATGTAAACTTTTGAAATGTAAAGTTATTTCCATTTGCAACGGTTCACCTCACGCATGCACACAGACACCGCCGTGACAAACGCTTGCATCAGTAAACAAGTCGCCTCTCAGCGAGGCACTAAACAGCCATCTCACTGTGAAACAAAAGGGCAGACCACTCTCTGAGGGAAGGGCCAAAAGCCTGAGTAAAACAGACATGAGAGAGATTTATCTTCTATCCAATGGCCAGACTGTGAGACAGGCCTATTTCTTCATATGTTTCCTTAGACTATTATCTATCAACACCAAAAAGATTAACATTCTTTATATATAACTCAGTTATTCCCCTACAACTGTGCCAACTGTGCAGTTTGATTAACTGTAAGGGAAGGCAAGTTTATTTGTAGGGCACATTTCATGTACATGACAACTCCATGTGCCTCACAGCAACACCAAACACAATAAAAAAATACAATAAAAAGCAATTAAAACGCGATAAAAAAAACAATAAAACAAATCAATCGATACAATTACATAAAAAAATATGTATATATATATATATATATATATATATATATATATATATATATATATATATATATATATATATATATATATATACTAATTTGTTAAAATACAATCAAATGCCATAGGCAGCAGTAAATAGGTGTCCTTTCAGCCTGGACTTTAACATAGGCAGGGTTGATGCCTGTCTCAGCCCACCAGAAGACCCCTCCCTGAGGATCTCAAGGCCCGAGGTGGTTCAAATGGCTGTAACATGTCAGCTATATACTTTGGTGCCCGACAATTAAGCTATTTTAAAGGCTATTTTCTTAGCGACAGGAAGCCAGTGCAGAGACTGGAGCACTGGACTAATATGATTGTATTTCCAGGTTCTGGTCAGGACTCGAGCAGCCGCCTATTGGATATACTGCAGTTGCCTAACAGCTTAGTCCCAATGAAAGAGTCTCAAGATGACCAATGACAACCTCTGTGTTTTTGTGGGCCAAAGACACACAAAAACTGAAAATCAGTTTTATTAAACTGATTGTTACCTTCTGTGGACCCACCACCTGAAAAAGGAGCCATAGGAGCCTGGTGCTATGTGATTTGGGCAGCTACAACAGCTGCCCCCACGACCCGGCAACGGACAAGTGGGAGAAAATGGATGGATGGATAAACTGATTTTTATAAAACTGATAATAATCTGTTTTATCTGTATTTAACTGGAGGAAGTTGTTTTGCATCCACACACTAATCTGTTTGATACAATGACACAATGTATCTACAGGCCCATGTTCACCCGCTGTTAGTGAAACATAGATCTGAGTATCGTCTGCGTAATTGTGATAGGACCCATTGTTACTGGATATTAATTAACCCAATAGAAGTATGTACAAATTGAACATGAGGGGCCCCAGAATCGACCCCTGGGGAACCCCACAGGTCAATGCTATTTGGCCACTTTTGGGTTATTTTTGTGATTGGTGATTATTGTGGAAAAGAATGTATTTCTTGCATTTCTTATTGCTATATTCTAGGTCTTTTGTTGAGCACGGAATATTTGAAAATGTATTGTTATTTTGAATTTCCTCCATCTCCTCTCGGCCTTCCTGCAATTTCTCTTGAGTTGCAAGAACCCAGTAGTAGAGTCTCAATCGACGTCATGTATTCCTACAGTGGTCCGCCCTGCTTCACTTGTATCATAATCTTGTACACTCCTGAAGCATACATATAACTAATTCCCATGACATATCTGGTTGTGCTGCAGGTACAGTGAAAGCTGAGAGCTTGGGTCTTTTCTTGGGTTGAAAACAGAAAGAATCAGGTCCTGGAGCTTAACTCCACTGTGCCTATAGTAGATACAATATGAGAAATGTGTGGTTTGCTCTCATTTATGCATAATTTCATGTATGCTTTAAGTCCTGTTCAGCCAGCGACACATATACGCAGGGGTGCATTGTACTTCCTGACACGTTGCAGTCTCAGGAGGTCAGTCTTTTGTTTGAATAGCTCTTTTCTGCCTCCGAAGGGTTAAGGCCTCTGTAATTAGTGTTAAAAACGCAAGGCCATTGCAATATGTCAAACAGACCTCTATTAATGCAAATTCTTACCATTCTTCTCGCTCGGGGTCAGCTTCCTGTCAGCTCCCTGGAACATGTCCATTGAGCGCTGTGGGGAAATGTCAGGGGGTGTAAAAGGTGGCCAACAATCATGGAGCCCGCGTGCATAGGGCTGTGTGCCGATGAGTGCCACCAGGGTGAAGCTGAGAAGAGGTGGCTGGACCGGCCGCGGCAGAGAGCGCAGCGAAAAGGTCAATATGGAATTGGAGGGACGAGAGGGGGGGTGGGATCACCTGAGAAGACGAGTCTGTGAAGGTCAGTCCAGGCACTACGGTGCGAGGAGCAGCACTACAGCAGATTCGGACGAGGGGATTAAAATTGGCTTTATCAGGGCAATGTTTCAGAATTATATGTCAAAGCTATATAGTTTTAAAATGAGTGTATTGACTTTGCTGTGAAAATTCAATGTCCTGGTGTAGACACATTTTCTCTAAGCATTTGACCCATTCTTTACTCTTGTGGAGGACGTGTACCTTTGAGAAATTGCAGGGCATGAGCCAAGGAACATTCTTTGGTTATTAAGGTTAAGGTATAAGCTATTCTATTCAGGGAAATTTGTCCTGCTGCATTAGACCCAACCAGTAGGTATAGAGCAACTGGCCACAAGGAGTATAAACAAGATATTTTACCTTTGAGATATTAAAATTCATTTTTTTTTCCTTCCTGTTGCACCTTATAATCCTTTATAAGACTTTCTCCTCTTACTATTTGCATTCTTGGGCTTATGGTCAATTAGATGTTTAACCAGAAGTCCAGAATGATAAGCTTCTGTACTTTAATACACAGGGATATTAGTCACCACAGCCTTGGTCGCTGCTCGAGCTGAAGTAAAATGTTTATTTGCAGTGATGTTTTGTTCGCGAGCAAATAGATCTTTAGAAGTTCAAGAGTCATCAGCAACATTAGCAAGATGTTCATGTGTTTAACATTGTTTAACAGTTGCTTTTGAGTTCAAATAGAAGGTTGTACAAAGTCAGTCATACCCTGAAAAAGTGAACATTCTGGGCTGACGAACTCATTTTGAACTTTCTTGCATAACTATAACATTTTGCTGATGGGGTTTCAGAACTTCCGATGCATATGGCCTGTTTAGAATCAGCGATATGGCAGGAGGCAGTTAAGAGGATCTGGCTACAGAAGGATTCAAAACTTTGTGAGACATTCGGAAGACCCGGGTTTTTACCACACGCGGCTGGAAATACTTCTCAGCTCGTAGTGAATTTGAAAGATTTTTTATTTTTTTTTGCTAAAGATCCTCTACCCCGCAGCTTAGCCTCAGGTCCTGGAAAGATAGCCCAGATGTTCTTGTTACTTTTGTGAAAGCAGTCTTTTTGAATATCAGTGCAGAGGCATCATTAAGACATTTGGCCTTTGAAGTCAGTTATTTTTTTTACCACTGGCGTTTACTTTTCATTTATTTATTTTTACCACTGACATTATATTTACATTCCTTCTGTGGACCCACCACCTGCAGGGGGCGCCATAGGAATGTGATTTGGGCAGCTCCAACTGCCCCTACGACCCGGCAACGGACAAGTGGAAGAAAATGGATGGATGGATGGATTATATTTACATCTCGCTCCAACTGTTTTGGCAACTGCAGTCTCTACTCAGACTTGGATAGAATTAAGTTTGAAGATCAGAATTACAACTTTTGAACTTAAGTTTTCCATAAAAATGCTTAGATTTTTCTGTTTGGCCCTTTTTCGCCTTTGTGTCATTGTGTCCCTGCCTCTCTTATTCAGGGCATGGCCATTTGCTATTGATTTAATGTTGTGTTAGCTTCTTTTTTTTTTTTTTTTTTTACTGAAATCATTACTCTTGTTCTTGACAGATTCCCTTCCACCCACACCCAGCCACAATGGAGATGTCTAATGGAACTTATCCAGAAGCAAAATGACAAGATTGCAACACTTTCTAGATGTAGGGCGGCTGTGGCAATGTGGCCCCAGTTTTATGTCAGATTCATATCGACACTTAATTTTGCTCAGGCTTCACATAAAGTTTAGTTTAGTTTATGTAAGCGATTTACTTTTTTAAAATTTTTGATTCATAACTATACAATTGTGGATGCTCAAAATGGAGTAAGCTGAAGCAATAAAGCTTATATGTGCCTACCTCATATTCAGTTCAATACATTTACGTAACATAATACATTATACGGTCTACAGAGGCGTAGCTTGCCATTAGGCAAAGCAGGCAGCGGCCTGGGGCCCCCAACAGTCAAGGGCCCCCACAAACTAGTCAATTATTCATACATTTGCATCAAACGCTTCATATTCACAGTCTTCCTAAGATAATCCTTTATTGATCTCACAATGGAGAAATTAATTTACACCATGTCTCCATCATCGCACGTTGGCACTGTTGATCCCCATCCTGCTGAATGCTTTAGTGAGTCATGGTTCCCTAATGTTAACTTATAATGAGCAGTGGACAGACTTTGTACTCAGGGTTCCACTAGATTATATTGTTTAATAGTGAAACCAGTTTATTGTAACACTCATCATGACCCAAAGAACCTCAGCCTTCTGTTCGAAGGGAAAGTTATGCAGAGAACTGCATTATGGGAGTTGTCAGGTGACCAGCTCCTGCCCTCATGACATCCTCTCTCCCAGTGCGCAGTACACAGAGCGGCCACCAGATGGACCCCTGGCGACAATGTTACTTGGGGCCCCCCTTGCTACGCCACTGACGGTCTACATTAAAGTAATCTTGAATGGACAATTAATTCACGTAACCTGTAGAGGCTAAGTTTAAACCCATATTGTAAATTTCAGCAAAAGAGCCTTGGACGTGTTCTGCGAAACGATTTATCGTTACAGCATGGACCTTTTTGATTGGGGTTTGACAGTTAGACTTTTGCCTGCATTATTTCCCACAGGTCTATAGTTACGCCGTATATTTCCGTGCACATGACATTTACATAGACACCGCTCGAAGAGATACTCCATCATACTGAGTCTTCCTGTATCAAACTTGGCCAAGACGGTCTAATATGTTCGAGCAAACTCGCCTGGTTTTATCATTATGGCGTAGCCGTTCTAGATACTGTTACATGCTTCGTCGAATTACTGGAGATTTTTGAAGGATTTTTGGAGTAGACTCAGAATGTAGTGCCAATAATTGGTCTATTGACAGACAAAAGAGACAGCTGTGCTCTGCCAATGCATTGCTTTTCACATGCGTTCACTACCACTGCTAGTATTGTATGCTCACAATAACCCCCACTGTAATAAAAGTAAGCCCCTGGCAATAATTCCGACACTTTTCACTTTGACATAAAATACTGTCTTGTGAACACACTTGTCCAGCAGCCAAATCCTATTAGCCATGATCCAGTGTTGAAAAGCGGGATGGGAAAAACATGCATAGAGGCATTGTTTGATTTGTGGGCTGTGTGTTTCTCTTGTACGTTAAAGTTTAGTTTGCTGAAAAGTCCCTTCCCTGGCTTCCCTCTAGGCAGGGGCAACAGAGCACTGACCAGGTCTTTTTACAAGGTCAGTAGCCGCAGGTTTATTGTGACATGGATGCATTTTAGATGGAGTCCAAACCAGACTGCCCCTCCAGGACAATCCTTCATATTGAGTAAGACGAAAGGAATCGCAAACAGTGCTTTCATAAGTTTCTTGGCTGCTTACTTTCTGTCAGCAAGCATTTAAATAAACTTGGTGCCTATGTGCCAGTTCTCTGTCTATTAGTTATTCATTGTGGCACAATCAAAAAAACACGCACATCCCTGACTGAGCAGTGTGCTGGATCAAAAAAAGGGTAAATGCAAGAAGAATACCACACCACTACAAGTCCTTCATCACATGTCTGTGGTCCGAAACGTTACACAGAGTGCTGGGGTCCTCGTGTGGGCACTATCGAAGCACCGGACCGGCCGAGGAGCACGTGTGGGCGTGCGACGGTATGAGCCAGATAGTGTTACGGTCATTTTCCTACTTTTATGTTGGAGTCTAACATTATCTTTCATTTTATAGGTCGAGGGGATTGGTCAAGTTCCTTGCTTTTAGTGCTCCTGCTGCCTTGTTTTTTTTTTTTTAGTGTCGATTCTGTACGGACTTTAATGTTGTGAAAACCAAATGTTAAACTATGAACTATGGACTGAACGATTTCTATGATCTTAACCTAACGGAAATGTGACCAAAAGATTTTAAATGAAGCAAATATGATAAGATAAATGTCATATATATTTTGGAACATCCCTCTTTCAATGAACGCACCTATGAGGCTTTTAGAGGTCCGGAGCCTTCTCTCCGGTGGCGTTCTTTCTTTCTTTCTTTCTTTTTGTTTTTTTTGTTGTTTTTTTCTTCTTTTATTGAAAAATATAATATATGCTACAGCGGGCCATGTGTAACCTGTTTTGGCTCATTATTTGTTTCTGTAAATCATTGTCAAAGTGGTCCATTCAGCCACTACAAGTCTATTTCGATTATGATGGGGGTATTGTACCAAAATAAGTCCAATATTCTTTGAAAGACCCAATGCTCACTACATGTGAAACATTGATAGAAGGAGGGCAGTTGCAATCTTGAAAATAAGGTCACATTAGGGATTCGGGAATGATTTGCTTCACGTCTCGTTTTATTAGACATGTTTATGCGGTAATACGGAATCAGTGTCTGGGTTTCGTAGAAATAGAGACGTGCACTTGTATCCCCCCTCTGAATGACTCTTGAGGTAATTGCATCTGGGCTAAGGGTGGTTAACTTTTTTAAGGCCAATTCCTTCTCATGAGTGTAATGCAATGAGATGTTTGTTCATATTGTAGTAAAGACAGCATAATGAAAGCGCAATTGAATGGCTTCTGCTCTACAATTACATCCAGCAGTCTGTGGTTTACTAGAGAACTTGCCTTATTTTGTAGGTCTATTCAAATGTACACACGTGTGAGCTTCTGGATAGGTCACCCAGAAGGAGGGGTCTTGGTTAAGGAGCCATGATCAGGTTCTGCAGGACTTGACCTTAAGATCTTAAGGTGAGATGATGCAGGTGAATAGGGAAACCTTTTAAATTAAGAGATATCAATTTGAAAGTTTTGTTGTAGATTACTGACATGAATATGTGAAACATTGCAATTTTTGTTGTTGTCATTTTAGGTTTTTATATAAAAATTTGCCCTTTTAATCTCCTATATTTTCGGCGATGAAATCTGAATAATGAATAGAGCCAGGTTTAACTGGATGGTTTTACTTTGTGGTTAGTTACAAAAACCTTTTTCACAGGGGATTTTTGGACAAAAGATGTAAAATATATTTTCATATATTTTGCCCGTTCTTTTGAAATTAAAAACTCTAGGAGGAATTAGATATAAAAAAATCCCTTAAAAAAAAAAAAAAATGTTGTTCAGTCCAAGGCTGGACAATGTGAAGTCTGTAGGAGAGACTAAAGCGGGGATTTTCTTGCACCAATGAGAGAAAAATGCATTTTGAGAAAATGGCCCTTGAAATAACAATTTCTCAAATAAATGTGTGTGTGTTTCCAGGTGAAAGTTTATATGTTAAATAAGAGATCAATTTGACCCAAAACCTTGAAAAAATAAAACGAAAAAAAATTACTTTTGCCTGTATAGTGTCTCCTCTTAAAGCGGCCACACATGCTCAAACACTCACCAGGATTCATATAATGGGCCGAGACACATGCCAACAATGCTTGGAGAAACTATCCTCACACACCATGTCCATTACTTATTATACTCTTGGAATAAAGAAATGTCATTCCCATGTACTGTATTATGTAAATGACTCATATCCCCACATCCCGTCGCTGTCCATCCCGCTCTCCTCTGTCTCCTCCTATCTCTGCCCCACACTCAGCTTTAATTCATCCCATTGTGACACACACCTCCACAATTGGCCCAATCCAACATCTCTATAGTCCCCTCCGTTTATCACAAGCATCAGTATGTGTCAGCGAAGTGGCCCATTATAAGCTAAAAATCAACGGCGCCTCGACTTGGCCGTCCATTCATAAAGGAGCGGCTGTTATTTCATTCTCATTGCTTCATGCTCGGGTCTGCCTCAGGCCAAGTATTTTTCAGAGCGAAGCTGTGAAATGGTATAACTCACAATAACTGTCTCTCCAGTCGCTGCAGTGTGTGAGTGGAAGCCAGCCTTTTGTCTCGGTATTGGATAAGAAAAAAGAGGGTTACAGGAGCACTGGCATTTACAGCTGGCTCATTCTGGCTCACCGAGCTGCCGTGGTCAGTGCAAATACGAGAGACATATGTTTTCAATGTGTGTCGCCATCCGAGAAGGTGTAAGCAGCCAAATTAATACATATCCGCAATGTCTAGCTTGCAAAACTTCTTCTAATCTGTGCACTACAGTATTTCGCTTTTTCTTGTATGCGTTTCGGCGATGGCGATCTATTTGAGAATTGCACTTGTTTAACCTCTTAACCTCCACCTGAACTGAGGACATTGTCTCCAGTTTGGCTTTCCGCAAATCTTAAAGGGTCTGGAAAGAAGCGTCAAAATGACAGGAATGGTAACGCAACACAAATGTGACGGGGAAAAAAAAGCGACGGAAAAGTGCCGAAAGCTCAACAAAAAAGCGAGAAAAGAGTGAGAAGAGCAGCCGAAACATGTAAAAAAGAAAATAAACGACAATGTGACAAAAACCCGACGACAACGCGACAAAAAAGTTAGGATCAGTTTTGTAGGCCTTAGCTTTCAAAGGAGGCATTACACTGTTGCTCTTTAGATTTGGGTAAAGCCGAACTGGCCCCCATGGCAAGTTCAAAATGAAAACTGTTAAGGTATACTTTATTAATCCCCGTAGGGAAATCCATTCTCTGCATTTGACCCATCTTCAATGCCGCTGGGGCGACCTGGGCCGGCACGGTAGCACAGCGGTTAGCGCTCGTGCTTCACAGAAGGTCGGGGTTCGATTCCCACCTGGACGGGGCCTTTCTGTGTGGAGTTTGCATGTTCTCCCCGTGTCTGTGTAGGTTTCCTCCGGTTTCCCCTACCACTAAAAACATGTAGAATAGGCCCAGGGGACTGCAGGTGGAAATTAGCACAGGTGCTATAACCTGGTACAATGCATCTCTCCTTTCTGAGGCTAATGTATATTGTACACTTTCCCTGTTCAAATAAATAAATACAAATGATGTGGAGCCAGGCTAATGGTCAGAAACACCTGGCTGGAAGATTCACCTGTTATACATGTTTTTTTAGGAATCGAACCCGGACCTTCCAGCTGTGAAGCACGAGCGCTAACCACCGGACCTAGAGTCAAAAGGTTTTCCCTCTAGACTCCAGTGCATGAACATAAACTCTCAACATTCTGCGTTTTTGAATCCTATTTCTATTTTCCAAGAGTCTGCTGAATGTCTTCCCCCTCTCTTCACCCCCCTTTCACCCTGAGCTGTCCTGTCTAGTAAAGCCAACGGGGCATCGAATCCTAAAAAAGAAATCTGTATTCAAATGAAGTCCTACTATCTCTGAAAAAACTTACACTTTATGTAAAAAAAAAAAAAAAACTCACCACTGGAGAGTATAAAATCTTGTCTTCAATGCGGGGGGAACTCTCATCAGGAGAATTGTCCTCCATTCTTAAAAAAAAAAAAAACACGGCCCAGGCTATTTTTGAAAACCTTTCCAACAATAGAAAACTTCTACAGACCTTTTGCTCATTTTTTGATATTGCCTCGTCTCACTTTGCCAGCCTGTTCAAATCAACACGGCCATCGGTTTCTTTATGTTTTACAATAAAGACAATTACCGCCGGGCACGAGCGTGACTCAACAATGGGCCGTTATTGGGCGAAATAAACAGTCTCCTTCTCTCTCCTATTTAATCAACGCGACATGTTTTCGATTACAAGTATGACCGCCGTTCTGATCCGTCGGTAATTGTCCGCCGCAAAGGCCCCTCCCCTTTTCCTGAGGTCATCCACGTGCCCGTTCCTCGGGGCGGCGTGAGGGCTGTGCGCGAAACGAGAAAACGTTAAATACCGCGCGGGCCAGTTCCATCAGTACGAATCAAAGGAGCAGCACAAAAGAAGAATTGAATTTCATGTTCTCAAATGGATTGTGATGGGGAGGGGGGGGGGGGGGGGGGTCGGTATTACAGAGAGCGTACAGATAATTACAGAAAAAAGAGAAGAAAAAAAAGAGAAAAAGAGTGGGAGGAGAGAGAGGAAAAAGTAATGCTGTATTTCAAATCTCATGAGCGAAATGGTTTTCAGCCGTATGGCCTTTTTTTTGTTCATTAGCTAGGGCGTCGATCAGCATGTCGTCGTTAATTCGCTGAAGGCTGAATGAAGATGAATCGTGTATTTGTGGAACAAGGTTGAGAGCAGGTGTAATGTGTGGAGCACTCTGACCTCGGTGGATGTAAAAGTCATGAGTTTGACTTGAGCTTATGGGCTTCGGAAATTACACTGCTCTCGAGATGCTTCTCAGCACCAAAACAATTATTATATTGTATTTAACATTTATTAGTTGAAGATGAGCAACAAATACAGGTCAAAACATTTAAATGAATTTGAAATATGGAGAAAACATTTCACATTAGTTGTGTACAAAATAGAAAAAAGAATAGAATAGAATAAAATAGAAAGTTTTTTTTTTTTTTGCGGAGCCAGGCTAATGGTCCACACAGTAAGGCCCACATGGTCCAGGAATCCACCCTCTTCTTTCTGTGAGGCAGGGGCACTAACCGCTCAGCCACCGTGCCGCTGTGTTTGATATTAATCTTAAACATCAAACAAACGTCTTTATTACTATCTTGGCACTTTGTTTGTTGAAAAATGCAGCATATGTCTCAAACATCTGAAACAGAATATCCAGTATAGTTTCACTTCCTGGTTTTCACAAGCTCCCCTGTAAGCCCTTCTGTAGTGAACTATGGTGAGCGTTTCTTCATCTACTCTTAGCAAGAGATTGAGAGGTGGACACGTGGGACCTCAGGAGGAGCTTTTAGGGAGCTACTGGAGAAGATACAAGAATTTATCAAAGATGCGCGAGTGGGTCAAAACACAGCTTCAGGCATGCATTGCAACGTTGTGACATGGTAAAATAGTAGATTTTGCTTTATATACGTCCATCAAAAAAACACGACTAAGACCACCAGTGTTAGAAATCAAACTCGGCCCAATCGTTCATGAACAGTGACCACGCATCGGGGTGTATTACATTCTGATCTTTAATACCCAGTATTAAACACATTATTTAAATTATAACAACAAAGTCTATATGGTAAATGGTCTCAACTTATATAGCGCTTTTCCACCTTCATTAGGCACTCAAAGCGCTTTACAGCAAGGAACCTCTCACCCATTCATACACCAGTGTACGCAGACACTGGAGGCAAGGTGGGTGAAGTGTCTTGCCCAAGGACACAACGACAGCGTGCACCTTCAGGAGGCGGGATTCGAACCCCTGACCTTCTGATCATGAGACGACCCGCTCTACCATTTGCATCACCGTCGCCCCATATCCAGGCGGATATAACTGGGCCTGCAGCTTATTAGCTCAATGTTGGCACCTTTGATCACAGCAGATGTGTGACATGTATCAGTAACACGTTAATACTATGTCAGTATCACACAGTGTAATTTAACACCTGCAGGTGACTGGTGCGCCTTGTTCAGTAGCTTTAACACTGATATAGTTAATCATTTTATCTTTTATCTAGATCATGATCTAGATAATTTTATCTAGATTTTATCCTCATGTTGTGTTATATTTTTTATCATTATATCGATCTGTTTTTATGTATTTTCATCCACTTTCCTCCAGGTGCTCAGGTTTTCCATACGAAAACATGTATAAAAGAGAGCCCTGGAAAAAAATTATATATTCTGATTTCTACATGAGACTTGGTTAAATAGCCCATTAACATTTTTCACAACATTAAAAAGTAGCCTGTAATACTCATTTTGGTACGAGATCTGTATCTGCAACATTTGTACCTCCTATTTACACTACATGCGCGTCCGGTTGTGTCATTTTATCCCATTCTACCGTGAGCGTAAACATGACAGCATCATTACCATTGTGGCATTTAACACGGACACGTAATTCATTGTAATACCTCTCGCTGCCACTGTCCCCCCCCCCCCCCCCCCCTCTGCTCGTCCCGCCCGCTCCTCTCATATTTCCAGATTAATCCAATATGCCATTTTAATAAAGTCCTCCGCTTCCTGAATCGGACGGTGTAAAACAGTGATTTATTTGGCGCTGTGCTATTCGCCGCCAACATTTAATAGCTTGTGGGTTAATTGTTAAGGCGTAGCGCGGGTCCCTGGAAAAGGATCAATCATATGCTGCTGTAATAATGACTTTCTAATGGTTGGTTGAGAGTGCCTTCCTGCCCCGCGGAGTTCGCCTTTATTCACATCATCACAGCCGGAGCGGAGGGGATATTTTTACACTCTCCAAATGAAGGACAATTCCGCAGTTCACAGCTCGGTATAAATCACCAAATGTTGCACAGAAATGATGTGTAATAATGTCTCTTTAGGCCATATAGGTACAATCTACATGACTTGCTTCTCAAATGCACAATTTTAAACCCTGTACTATATTCTTTCTTAAAAAAAATTGCAGATTTTCTAAATTGTCAACGCAGATGCACCCGGAGCTTCAAATACCTGTTTGCTGTTTTGTAGCAGCTGTTCTCTTAATCTGATGTATACTTGTCTGGCAGAAACCGTCCTCATTGTGCCTTTATCTGCACAAACCCGTGTGTGCCCGGAATGAACCACAAATCTCTTCACAATACGATGATCACGCTTAAGCTTTTCGTGAAATATCGAAGGTTTTCATGCCTATAGTCCAAGGCTTTCAGCTATTTCAAGCTTTTCATCAGCAGAGAGATCCTTTTTCTTTCCCATATTGCTTGAAAATGTTGGTCTGCTTCTTCAGTAGTTTTTCCCTTAACTGGGCTCACTGGACAAACTAATCATCACAACGAGATTGATTTCAAAATCAAATTCACTTTATTTATCCGTTAGGAAGTTCATTTGCAGAGGAAGCGCCAGTATGGGCCCGATACAAATAGTACATCCACAGACATACAACACAATCAACATGAGCAATAATAAATACATTATAAAAACAATACAGTGGGCCTGCAATAGACCAAGATCCACACAGTCATTTATTCAGCAGGTGAATGGAGGTGGGGAGGAAAGTGGAGGTCGCCCTCTCTTTCCCCAGAGGGAGGGACCTGAACCTGCGCCCTGACGGCAACAGGGCGTAGTGAGAGTGCAGAGTGCGTGAGGGGTCCGTGGAGATCTGGGTTCATTTCCTCAGAACTCTGGAGTCATAGATGCACACTTGGGCTCGTCAGTGTTTCAAAGAGCCCTGAGAGACGATACCATCCATAGGTTTAATCAAAAAACAAAAAGAAAATGAACCTTTATGACACATAAATACAATTTGCATAATAATCTGGAACGTGGGGTAAAAAGGTGCGACCTGGACTTGAAAAACACTAAGGACCAAACTTCAGTCGGTAAAACGGTAAAACTTAAATTACAGTCTAAAGGATCCCACAAGTGCTCCCAATGTGTGAATCTTAGCCGGGTTGGGTTGAAGGAAGTTATGATTTAGTTTTTTTAGTCTGGTCTCCTGTGTGTTTATTCACGTACTCACCATTTTCATTTTCAGCTGGACAACTGCTCAAATGAAGCCGTTCCTGTGACTGTACGAAACTTTACTCTTCTCCCTCCACAGTTGGTACATGGACGGGGGCATGATCGGCATCATTATGGTATGTCTCCGCGTTTTATTGACGCTCGCGTTTGATATTCACGGGGAGTTGAACCTTGAGCAGCGTGAGCGGCGTGAGGAGTGTGAGGCCGAGGGGGCGTGCAGTGCTCGGGAGAAGTCGGGGGAATGAAAGAATTATGTGGAGATGGAGGATGAGGACATTTTGTAAAAGGCGTCTGTCCAAGGCCAGCGCCTGCAGCACAAGCAGCTCTGAGCTCGGAAGGTTTCACAAATGAGGGCTAAAACGCTCCCCTGAACAGAGCGCAGCCGGGGCCCCTTGTGTGGAGGGGGAAAGGTGCGGACCCACTTCAAAGATAGTTAGACAGATTAAACCCGACGCGCCGGAAAATACAAAGGCTGTGGTGTCTGTTAACACTTTTGGTATTCACGGCACACACCGCTCCTCCAAAACCTGGAAGCCCCACTTGTTTTCACGAGGGCCCTGCACTTGAAACTTAGAGATGCAATTGATAAAGTGTCCAGTGGAGTTGGAAGCTGTGAGGATTAGAGGAGTTTTGTCAGGGCTGCTGCCATCTTGGTGCCCGAAGCAGAGATGTTTCCACTACACTACACGACCGATGCGGGCGGCGCAAAACTTTGTAAGCCGCGCATGAGAACAAATCTGGACAACATAATGGTGCCTTCTGGTGGGGGTTATGGAATCATTCAGAGGTGCCAAGGCAAATACTGGAGGACAGAAGCAGCTAACAGACCACTACAGTACGAAGGTAAGCAACATGCAAATGCTAACCCCAGCTAAAGTTGCGCTAACATCGGCTAAATGCTAATATCAGAAAAATCCCCTTTTAGAGCAGCGGGTATGTATTAAATCCGTATGACCTGCATGTTAATAGTGAGGGCTGTCCTCTCTCTGGCTTGCCAATCGGACGGCAGCGTCGGGTCACGTCACGTTAGTCCCGGTTCAAGGTGTCAAGGCACCGGGCTGTGTAGTGTCTGCCAATGTTACAAGTTACAAAAGGTAAGGTGATTAACACTATTCACTTCAGCTCATGTATGACAGGTATAAATTATGTTTAAGCAAAGCATATCATTACCGATTTCAGGTGTCAGGTGAATTCACACCTGCCATGTTACTAAGTGGATCGATGAATGGCTTGGGTTGGATTTTGAAACACTCTTATATAAGTATTTGACCAAAGCCCATGGGCCAAACCGATGCAGTGTGTGTTTCTTTATGTATTGCTTTGTGCCAACACACATATTTAAAAATGTAAAAAAATATCAAAGTCATTCCTCTAGTTTCATGTGTGGTCAGTCTGAGTTAAATGTGCATAATTGACTGGCAGATCAATGCACGGTCCGTCCCTAATGCAGAACAACTATGGCGTTCAAACGTGAGTGAAAACGAATCAATACAATCTTGAGAAACGGCACAATCTTCAGCTAAATCAACGATCTATCATTAAAGCTGTTAATTAGAGGTGAGAGAAATACGACAGGCAATTATCGTCCACATTTTGAGTGACGCTACAAACAAACATCTGTAATTGGGCCATATCATAATCTGACAGTGGAAATCAGACTCTGCTGCTTTGAAAAAAAGGAAGGCTGGATTCCCTATCGCTAGGTCATGGGCAGCTCGTATTTATCCCACTAACTGTGGACCTCAGAGACCGCACTTACTTATTAGTGCGTCTTTATCGACCAATTATTTAACATATGCAACATTAGCTTCCACAAACCAAATGACTGCCTTATCAAAGAGTAGACCCCTTCCTCCCGTTCTGCTTACACGGCCCGTAAGCCTCATTTGCCCGTGCCTCAGTAATTAGTCACCACCAGCGCACGCCGCAGGTAAATTGGGACATTTATCTCACGTCACGCGGCGGTGTCCCAGAGCCTGCACCTATAGATCTCTTAAACCCTCAGCTCAGGTCTTTTTATAGCGATGGGCCGGCCATGTCTCAGCATTACAGCTAATTACACTATGTTGACACAGGGCTCCAGAGAATCACCCCGCCTTGTTGAGCTGATAATTGCTTCTAACAACTGGTCTGCACCGGAGACAAGAAAGAAATGTCTGTAAAAAAATAATAATAATAATTGAGAAATGTGCGTATCCGAACATTGCGAATAGATCAGAAAAATAAGTGCTATCACAATTGCTTCATTAGGGCTTTATAGGTAGTGGATCTCAGACAGGTTTGCTCGATACCAAAGAAAGAAATATTTAATGTAAGTGCTTTTCCTGTCCGTTCACATTAAAGGTCCATTAATGTATGCAGTAGTTTCTATTGTTAAGTTAAAAGTACACTTTACTCCTCTCTTAAAGGCCCTATACCTGATTTTTTAGTAGTGGAACAAATTTTGTTTTGTCCTCCTGAATAAACTCAGACATTTGTGGGAATATGACACTGTTCATCTAATTACAAAGTATTTGTACCAATTTCACGAACCCTTGGGCTAGTTTTCTAACCTTTCGGTAACAAAGACCGTAAGTGACCCTGAAAGTTTTGAAATGCACCTATAAACTTGTCCCTGTGAAGAATCGGGATATTACAAATGTGTCCGAAACGTTAGGAATGAGTTTGGATCAGAACTAATTTGGTGGCTTCCTCTTTCATTGTTTGTACTAAAAATATATATAATAATACAATCAGGTATAGAGCCTTTAAAGCAGGAGTCTCCAGACTTGACACATGTCTGCACATTCCAGTTTATATAGAGACCATACTAGTGAGTAGAGAACAAAGCATCAACGGGCCGTCCTTAATAATAAACCTGCACATTAGCTGGGAGAGAACAGTGGATTTATCGCACATTGAACTCCCAGACGTGCGCTCTAAAAGATCTGACCTGATACAAAGTGTAGAGCACTTGGCCCCACAATCTACAAGGTCCTTTTTCGTTTTGAGAATTACTAATAAAGGTGACCATACATTCCCAAATCCGACCCACATAAATCCAGAGCGAGGCGTGTCCAGAGTCATTGCCCACACAACGAAAGCATGCGGTGGTTGAGCTGGGACTGCATTGTTTTTTAATCAAACGTTTGAACAGTTATATTTAAAAAAAAGTATTGATGTATGTGGTCTTACTCGTGAACTGGCTGGATCCTTGACAGCTCTAAAACATTTCTGGTATTATGATTTTTTTTATTTTTTTTTATGCATTACTTAAAAGTCACATCCAACGTTCTTTCATGATGAGTCCTTCTGTGCTGACTGAACAGAATGTCATGAAGGGCAAGGCTGATTTATGTCTTCATGTTCATACAGAACACTTTGTACACATTTTTCAATTCAGGATGGTGTGACAAAAGTATACCTTCAACTCGGGATTCAGTTTTTGTTTTGTGTGTGTGTGGGGGGGGTTGACAGAATTAGGCATTGGCTTCCAACACAAGTACTTTAGATTGACTTGAATGACTTTGTGCACTTCTAGGTATGAATGGGAATAAAGTGGGGCTGTTTGCCGCTCCGGCTCCGGCATATGCTCAATCATCACTCATTCCCTTTCATCAGAGCCGCACTTCCTCCCTGTGGACACAATTACATGCTTCATAATCCTGACATGACACACTCACCCGGGCTCGACAAAACACAAAACACACTTCCCACGCTTCCCACGCTTGGCGGCAGAGCTTTACATCTTATTCAATGTACCGGATATACGGCCTTCACCGACTAAAGATTTCTTATGTTGTGAAGACATAGAGTAAATTTGACAGAGGGTAGGTTTAAGAGAGTAATCCAGCGTCTGTATGAATGAGAGAGTGAATGGGTGACTGGTTCCTTACTGTAAAGCGCTTTGGGCCTGATAAAGGTAGAAAAGCGCTTTATAAGTTCAGTCCATTTACCTTTTACCATAATAACACTGTATGACCAGAGTGAAAGGATGTGCGTCTGGTTTTGTAATGACTATTGCAGAGAACTGATTATTCACAAGTCTTCATGTTATTTTGCCATTGCCTTATGGTAGGACTGGGCAATTTAATCGAAATCGCAATCTCAGCTTTGGTCAATCTCCATAATCGTAATGGGACTTTATAATCATCAAGTTTACAGCCATTTCTTTGGCAGAAACAGCTCGTGCTTCACGGCTAGAAGGTCCCGGGTTTTAATTCCCACCTGGAACGGGGGCCTCTCTGTGTGGAGTTTGCATATTCTCCCCGTGTCTGCGTAGGTTTCCTCCGGTTTCCCCCACCTCTAAACACATGTGCAATAGGTGAATCCTCCAGCCAGGTGATTCTGACCATCAGCCTGGCTCCACATCTGGAGATGGGACCCCGGGGCGGTACTGCCACCGCCCACTGCTCCTTTACGGGTCGTCCCAGCGGCGTCGAAGGATGGGTCAAATGGAGGGGACACATTTCGTTGTACAGTTGTTGTATAATGACAAATAACGCACCTTAGCCTTAACCTTGAATATTGAATCAGCACACAGCTCCAGAGATAGTACCTTTTACTGCAAGTTAAATTTTTCCGACACAATTCAAACCTCAAAAACGACGGTTTTATTGTGATACAGATCAGATAAGGTTCTAAGCCTATTTCAAGGTGTGGGGAATGGTTTGAACCTCTCTTCAATGCACCCAGGTGAATGTTACACTACACTTTGACACATGAACTTAGACAAACCTTTTATTCAAACCTGCAGCCAAGCGTCTGACACACAAAACTCTTCCAAATAAAGTCCCCTGACGATTATTGAGATTGACCAAAGCAGAGATTGTGAAGAAAAAAGTTTGGACACCCCTGCTCTACACAGACCTCCATTCTCAAAGCCATTTTTTTTTTTTTTTTTTTTAAAGAATGGAGTCCCATATGTTTTTAATCAGTTTTCGTTCTCTTTTGTATCCTATCCTACAACAGCGATAAATATAATATGAACCCTGTTTATAATTCATGAGCCTCCACGCCACAACCTCAGCAGTGAAGGGCAGTAGACCACAGCCTTCCCTCCCCTCTCTCTCTCTCCATTTCCTCCACCACCCAGCACCCCTCCATCACCAGGCCATTTGTCTGCGCAGTTATCAGCCACATCCAGCGGCTCTGCCCAGCACCTCCGGTTTTTGTTCGGCCACACGCCATTAGCACTGTACTGTGTGTGTGCGCCTCTCTGTGTGTGTCTACGTGCGAATACTCCAGGCCATTTCCATCATCCTCTCACTGCGCTTCTGCTACTGCATCCAACTATCTTTAAAGTGGGGGAAACTTCCGTTGCGCGACTGTGAATTACAACTTTTCTAGTGGCGAATGTTGGCACAGGTTAAAAGTTCATTGTGGGGGGGGGGGAATAAAAACCCGTTCTGCTCTTTCAGCTTGGATACGGGGATGTACAGGTGCTTTCCGGGCGGGTTGTGATAAAGTGGCTTGCAGTAACATCAAGAGAAAAGCATGGTGTGTTGGCATTTTGTGTTAGGATAATTTGGTGAGCAGGAATGTTAGGCACGTCGGAAATGGGAAGTATTGTAGCAAATTAGCTGCTGTCGCCTAAAGGCCTCATACAGGACCTTTTTTGTGGGAGAGTAAATTCCTTCCAGCCCCATAGAATAACTGTAAAGGTTTATGATTACGAACCAAACTTTGATGATTTGCGCCGAGCTCAGATCGACTACTGAACGGCTTCTCCACGTATACTGTGCCCCCTCTAAGTGCCGTTTTGTGTACGGCTTGTGCGTGGAGCGGGGCCCTCACAGGACCACGACTGCACTAGGTTTAACAACTTTGTACATAATAGAAATACATGTAAACGGCGCATTTATGTAGGAAAAAAGACAGATCAAACTTACAATTCACTGTCAGAAGTCCGACTAATCCACTCAATTGATGACGAAGGCAATCCGAGTATGACAGGGTCAGCCCTATGTTCCCCCGTCAATAGAAGTGGGGGAACATAGATCACCAGCCCACTATCCTTAAGGTTAGCGGCTAGGGCAAGGTCAGGGTTAAAGGAACAGGCCACAGTTCTTCCATACTGTGATATGTTCTCAGCTGAGCTTAGACGAGTTGATATGCACCTGTCTGGTCTTTGTGCCCGTGGAAGAGCGTGGTAGCTTCCAACTTCACCCCCGTTCGGAGCTATAGGAATACACTGGGAGAGCCCAAATGCTAACAACATCTTTAGTCGTTTTGCGTGACTGAGCATGCACAAAGACCAGACAGGAACGTATCAAGTCGTCTAAGCTCAGGTAATGTATAAACGGTGGCCAATTCCTTTAAGCTCATTGATACCTGTATGAAATTTCACCCTCAGGACTTGTGATTGACTCACCTACAAAAAAAAATTAAGATTGGTTGATGTACCAACTCACCTGCGAAAAAAAGAATCGCACCCGGGGAACATAGCAAACCATAACCAACCATTTTGCACCATAAAAAAATGGCATAAACTATGTTAGCTTCTGAGCGTGCTCCTACAAATGCGCACCTATGATCGTAAACCTCACCATATGGTCGGGAATAGTGAAGCCATGGCGAGGTAAGAATGTCCGTTTAATGGCATTTATATCATTTCTGAAGTTTTGTCGTTAGACGTGAACCCGACACATGTTTTAACATTTGGATCAGAAGCCACTTTTATACATTCATTTGTATTATTAACTATTTAATTAATTATTTCTAACCAGGCTTTGACAACATCTAAATGAGGACGATGGGTTGACAACAGCTGAAAACACCTGCATTGTTCATAATTTGCGATGCTTGATGGCTAAATGCTAACGGACATAGGAAAAATAAGCTGATCAAAAATAGAAAATTCTCAAAGTTTTCCAGAGTACCCGGCTTGCTAACTGTAGTACGCCATTTGTCCTTTCTATATTTAGTTGTATAAAACCCTCAAGGTGGAGTCTATTTATCCTCTTCCAAGGCAAAACTTATTCCAAGGGAGCACAAATAATCCCCTGTGATCCTCTGACAGCTCCTCTGTGTCCGTTTTGCTGTATTGTTTGCATTAGCCAAGTTAGCGTATGTCAGTAGCTGATTTTATTCTGAAATTCACCGGTTTCTCTTCCCTGGCGGGTTCATGACTTCCTGTTTGGTCCATGTGATTCCCTGAGCTTAGACTTCACATTTTGATGCCAAAGGGCGACCGTGTAAGCAGGCATCGAGGCCCTAAGAGTAATTCAAAGGTTACCCAAACATGTGCAAATGGCTCAGACATGTTTTTGATCAAGGAACATTTTTAAAAAGCTCTAAAAAAGTCGATTATGGATATACCCACCTTTGCTTACCTGCCAAGACAGAAGTGCCAAGGTGTTTCTATTCCCCAAAATGTTTATTAGCATGACATTGACAGACCCACAAAATATAGGTCAGGAGTAGACTTTAAATTGTCTTCCAGGCTTGCCGGGACACATGAGTGAAGTTTGGATCCAGTGGGAGGGACTGAACATGACAAATGCCAGTATCTGTGTCACCGCTTTATTATGACAGTCAAAGCCCCCCGTGAGTCGCTCTGTTCTGTGTGAAAATAGGACATCATCAGTCCGCGGACCGCCTCCTCTCATCTCCAAAGACAAACATCACTCACCTGCACGCCGCGCAGAGAGCAGGGACCAATTACCAAACGCGTCTGACTTATTAGGGTCAGTTAGGGAGAAGGGGAAAACCACAAAGTAAAGTTGAGACTACGGGAAACTTGCCAACGTGCCCTAAAATGCATATACGTGTTCTGGGGAGCAATAATAAGGACCTGGGTACCGTTAACCTCTTAACCCCCGCCTGAACCGAGCACATTTTCTCCAGTTTGGCTTCACCCAAATCTAAAAGCTTCTCGAAAAAAGTATCAAGATAGTGACAAAAACAGTAAAAAAGTGAAAAGAAAAAAAACAAAAACAAAAGTGTAACACAAAAGTGACAAAAATGTGTGACAAAAACGCAATGAAAAATAAGTGTCGACAACACGAGGAAAAATATTTGTTTAGATGAGTTTTGTAGGTCTTGGCTTTCAAATGAGGCATTATACTGGCCTATAGGCTGCACATTTTTAGATTTGGGTACAGCTGAACCGGAGAAAATGCACTTGGTTTAGGCGGAAGGGTAAGAGGTTAAACAATACCAGTAGGTATTTATTTTGGGGGTGGGCGCTTATAAGCCTTTTGCTTCGGCCCACTCCTTTTGAGCAGATTAACTGCTCAAATAAATATATAAATAAACTAAATACCAGTAGGTACTACAGGTATCGAAAAAATAAAAGCATCAACAGCAGGTACCGAAAAAAAAAATATATCTTTAGAGACCAAGCTTTAAATGATACACGTTAAAATAAATAGTATTATAAGAAACGGAACATTATTGTTCTGTTTTCTGGTTCTAAATGGCAAATATTAGGTATCGGAAAAAGTACAGTTCAGGTATCGATATCGTAAACCAAGTATCGCTAAAGTACCTGTATCAAAAATAGGGGTGTAATATCAAAAGGTTCTGCAACATTATTTAAAGCAGAACTAAGTAACTCGTGCCCCTAGAGGCCATATGCGCCACTGCAGGAGTTGTAGCATGTAGCGGTTTTACTCATTAATTGTCCGCGAGAGGAAATACTACGCTGACAGAGGAGACAGAGGGAGAGAGGGATACTGTACATATAATTACACAAGGATGAAGATATTTTTTTCACTCAAACTTGGCTGGAAAATACTGTTTAAGTGGCGTTAGCATGTTAGCTTCTTCTTCATGATTCCATTAGTGTGTATTGGTGACTCCTACCCGGTGGCAGGCGAAGTTGCAATTGTGTTTTTCTGGCCAGAGACACTAGGGTGAGATGAAAGACCCCCCCAATCATCCCATCAACACCTGTATTACCCCCAGAGGGACTACGGAAAGGATTTATTAAGGCAAACAAGTTACTTAGTTCTTCTTTAACTATAAATCTTATGGCCCATCGTCCTTTCATTGCAACAGAAGACGAAAGTAAATAACAATCCTTTGCAACTACAATATAGCACCATGGGCTTATTTGCGACACCACTGCGTCCTCAGAAACAGTGGCGTCTTCGGCCGTGAATGGCACCTTATTTGTGTAACTGAGTTGAATCTGAAGGGTGACTAATTGCCGTTAATGGAGTGAGTCAGCTCAGTGCGCTGACATTTAGGAATTCGTTTCACAGTGTCACTGGCAGGCAGCTAGACAATATATTTAGGTCACATTTTGGAGCTCCATAGGTTGGAGTTAAACTTACAAACTATTATTGAAAACCTTCTTAAGCTGAAACAGGTAAAAAGTTCATGAGCATAATCGTCCAGCTCTTTCAGTCGGGTATGTGTGAATGTACTCCATGCTGGGTTTGATAAAAGGGACTTCTCGCTGTACAGAAATGTAGCGCTCAGCTTGATATTGTTTTGGCAGCCTCTGTCAGTGAGCTCTAACCTTTAACTCAACTTTCACACTGCCAAGCTACTTATCATAATCCACTTTATACACATTTTCGGTGAACGAGAGTCACAAACTACTATTGCGCTTTGGCATTACGTACAGCGCACACATGAAACAAAGGTTCTGCCCACATCACACAGCTTCCCGTTGTCAACAAAGCAAAATGGTTACGCGTTTTTTTGTTTGTTTTTTTACTACAGCGAGAATTTGAGATATTTGAGATACACAATGAGTTGGCAGATTTATTTTTTTAATTTTTTTTTATGCCAGAGCCAAACGCGTTTTCTCCAGTTCAGCTTTATCCAAATCTACAAAACTAATCTAAACGGATCCGTTTCCTTGCATTGTAGTAATTTTAAAAACTTTTGTAATGCTTTTTAATGTGTTTTGGTCACACTTTTGCCATTTTTTCATCACCCTTTTTGTCACGTTTTTGTTGCCCTATTTGTGTTTTTTTTTTTTTGCATTTTTGTCACTTTTTCATCAGTTTTTCATCAGTTTTTCATTGCTTTTTTGTCACGTTTTGTCACTCTTTTGTTGCTTTTTTTGAACGCTTTTTTCAAGAAGCTTTTAGATTTGGTTAAAGCTACTCTAAGCTGCATCGTTGCATTCCCATATTGCAAACGGCAGCGAAATTTGTGCCGCAGAAGGGGACCGGTGCCGCACCTCCCTCACCTCACAGCACACCCCCCCAACACAGCCCTCACCCCCACATGCACCATGTACACAGAAACACGTTCGCACAGAAACACATTGATCGCAAATGTTTGAAGCAGCAGACGCCGCAATAGTTAGCGGCTAACAGTTTAGCATTATGGCAGAAGTTTACGAAAAGATTGTAAACTGACAAACATCTGACCGACCCGCTCTGATGCAGCTGAAATGTAATAATCCAACATCTACAGGAGCAGGGTTCACTACTCCACCTGCTAACGAAAAAAAGCCAAACTGGAGAAAATGTGCTCAGTTCAGGCGAGGGTTAAGAGGTTAAGGTGTTTACTATGATTGTCGCTCCAACCCTATCGTGTTACACACGTAACTTCATGTGAAACTCCTGTAATCCACTTTATTCTACTTTCTGAGAACACCGTAAAACCACATTAGACCTTTATGTCACTCTGCGCGTTTTTTTATATCCACTCTCTTCACGGGGGAACCCGATTTGTCCATCCGCGACCTGATGCGGATTGCAAAACCGAATTAACGCCCACACATTCCCCACTCTTCGATTCACACTACTGCCCCCCCCAGCTTCATAGGAGGGAGACCCGCCATAAATAACGTATTGATTCGAGTGCAGCTAAAACATGAGAGCCTAAGGTGCCCCGAGCCACATGGATGTAATTGGGCCAGCGAGCAGCATTTATCTTGATTATGGTCAATTTGAACCTATGAGGATAAGGTAAGTACGGGCGATTTGTCAAAGTCACAGCCGCTGAGTAAATAGAATCTGGTCCTCAATGTGCTCACGGTGTCACGGAGGCTTCGAGGGCGCCGCAGTTTGAACTACTGTATTTGTTTTGCACAAAATCAGCACATTTTCCACGGACTCACCAAAGGTTGCAGCGCAGGATCCAAAACAGAGGGAATTTGAACCGACCATGATCCATATTTTGCTCAGGTTTAGTACAGTCGAGAGAATTTAACGTCTGCTCACCTATTTGAAATATGGAATGGACAGTACGTGGTGTGTGCCGAAGCGTGTTTTGAAGCATCATTATATTTTATACCAAAGAGCTCAAAAATCGTGTGTTTCTTGTGTGTCCTTTTGATGCATGCAGTGGTGTCAGAAAATAGTAACATGCGAAAAGAAGATCACGGCAATTCGCCTTTTCGGAATTACATCAGGAACGTGAGATATGTTGGATATACATGGAGACTGTATACGCTGAGTTTAAAGATTCAGTATTGTAACTCTCACTGTGACAGAGACATGTTATTTCCGTCGTAATGGTGCCTGAAGGCCCTCCCATGCCGATCTATTGTGTTTTTTTTGAAAGCCTGACTACTTACCTGGAGCACATGGCTACTTAATCACATCATATAATCATGAAATCACTCTACTCTTAAGGTTTAATGGAAGCACTGCAAAGGTAATTCTTTCTCTGTGATAATTATGCTTTTAGCGGGTGCCGAGCCCCCTCAGTGAGTGCAAAAGCCGCTCTGAAAAGTGCTAGCCGCAGTAGCATTAGGGCTGCACCATTAACCTTTGGATTAACCTTCCTTTGGCTGCCGGCCAATCAAAAGGGTCTACAGAAGAATCAAGTTATATACAAACTCCACGTACGTCTCGCTCATCACCGTACGTGCATATCAGTGTATCATTGTATGAGGCCATAACATCTTTACAGCATCGTGAAACAAATAGTGTTTTGCATCTGGTGATTCGTAGAATGCATTTATGTCGCTGATAAGGGAGGGAGAAAGGGTGTGAGAGCGCCACGTTTATTATAGAAGATTAAAACGAAGGATGTTTTTTCTGACAGCTTCATAAAATGCCTCTTTGTTTCTTGCAGATCTGTATATTGTGGCTGAACTGTAATAACAGGGTAACGAGAGGAGAAGAGGCAGAGCGCTTACTGGATCGCAACCGTAGCAGAGTGAATGCTAGTAAGACATCAAATAAACTTATAAACCAGATGCTTATTAGACTCGTGGGCCAGGTACCTTTTTGAAGCGAAAGAGAGGAAGCCGGGGAACTCTGAATTTGGATTTAGCCTGACGAAGACTCTTGAAGACCTATATTTTGCTAATCCAGAGTGTCTCGGCTCCCTCTCTTTCTCATCTGTAATAACATGATGTTTAACAGTAGTTTTCAAGGTTTATCATTTAAACTTTTATTTATAAAGCGCTTTTCATACCGAAAGGTATCACAAAGGGCTTTACAGATAAAACAATATGCCCGGCACCCCCTCCCATCCCTCCGAATATATACAAACATTACACACACACACACTCAAACTTTTACCCCACCGTCTACGCACACACCCCCTCACTCACAAACTCACACAGAATAAAATCAATAGATACATAAGGCTGGGTACAGATGGACAAGTGTGGAAACCTCATTTGAGGAGCCGTCTGCAGCAGTCCAGCGCAGCTACAGGGAACTGACCCAGGAGATCCCAGAGGAGGCGCGGCAGAGACACCACACCTCCACCCGAGCACCCACAGGACAGCACCCACACCGTCACAGCCTATCACCGCTCCCGAGCCAAAATCGTGTTGTCATAATATTGCGATTAGCCATGTATCTCTTCTGGAACCTAAATTATTTGCTTTACTCCAGAGATTGTACATATGTATAGCATGACCCAATAAATAGTGATTTAAATTAGTGACTTACCTGCTGACCAGCGGACAGATTTCCAACTTGGTGATACTTCAACTGAGATTCCCTTGTCCCACAAATGTTTCTTCAGTTGTAGCACATTTCTCCGCTTCTGCCTGACGCGTTTGTCCCTTTATCCCTCCTCAATTTTAAATATTGACACAAAATGGCGTGTGCTGAACTGATGGGATTTTAAAAACACTGTTACATAGTTAAGACTTATTGTTTTGCGTATAACTCCACTGCATTGTCTGTGCTGGGGAAAAACCCAAAGCTCCTTTCCGTCTCTGAACTGTCTGGAGCAGATTAGACCGTCTCGGCGCTTCATGTGGAAGACATTGTTGAAGAGATTTCGTAATTCCATCAGCTCCATTCACTACACATATTTACAGAGGGGAGATTTTCTTCAGTGACTCAGCGTTGCCTTGTTATGGAGTTCATTACAGATGCTGCAGTGCCGGAAAACTGTTTCAAGTGCTTTACAATCAATGTCACTATCAAATCGACAGTGGGTGAACACTGTATAAAGAGTTTGGAACTGAGTCAAATAAATTGAACATTGTCATAAAATCTGCCATGTTAGGAGGTATACAAGCAAACGATTGTTGTGAATGATAATGCTAGCGTTTAACATTTTAAAATCTCTTAAGGAATTCTAGAAATCTGAAGGCACAAACTCCACACAAAAAGACCAGTCTAACCGCTCTACCGCCATGAACAATTAATCAGTCCTTATAAACATTACGGCTCCTCCAGCTAATTTCTTAACTTTAGTTAAATTAATGCAGCAGTAAGTGCAAAATCGATGGCTTTTTTTTTTTTCATGAGAGCCATAAGGTGTGTAGCTGTGCAGCAGATGGGCTCCGGTGAGTAAAACACATTCAGATGGTGTTTTCTTTCAGACCAAACCAGAGCGTCTTATTTGAAAAGATTATCTCAAATCCTCTTTAGTCAACAACAACAGTGGAGTGTCTCACCTCCGGCTCTGTGCATGGAAACCCTATTGACTCGCTTGTACAGCAGAGCTGAACGTGCCATGGCACCTTCACAGCTGTGCTTGGATCTGGAGTGTGCTAGCGGTAAACAGAAGGAATGTTAAAGACGAAAGTAAGACGGAAGATCATTACCAAAAACACTGGCGTGAACAGATCAAAGATCACACAAGCGACTTGAAAACACGTCGCCATCATTTTGTTCAGCTCTCATCGGTTACTGGTTCATTATAGAGTTTATCTCAAGAGTCTTTGTCAGCAACTAACACATTTCTATCAGCAGGATTTATTTATGTAGTTTGGAGGGGTTTACCATCTTCATTCTAAAAAAACAATTTGTAAGTCTATTCCTGATAAAAGCCCATTCACCATTCAAAAAGGCTGTAAAATAAACCAAAATAAGCTTTGATTGATCTCACAATGGAGAAATGTATTTGTTTTGGGTCTATATCACTGGCCTGGAGACTAGATGGAGACTTGAGTTGCCGCTGGTCACGGGGATGCCTCTGAGACGTCCCTTGAAGATAAGGCGAGTCTCAAGGTTGTCTCAAGCAGTTGTGTTGTGAATACCATTTGTTGCCCTCAACCTGCGACACTTCTGCTTGGTACCCGACTGGTCTCGGAGACATTGCAGGGAAGTCACAGAAACGTCTCACAGGTTGAGGACAGCAGATAGTGTTCACAACATTGGCACAGCTCCAACTAGTCTCTAGGCCAGTGAGATAGGCCCTTTGTATGCGGACACTCAGTCCAAGTTGATTTGACTGGCAGTCTCTGCAACTCTGTCCGGTGAGATAGGCCCTTTGCAACAACTCTTAAGAACACTTGGTTCGGTGCAAATAGTCAGGGCAAAAAAATCCAATGATAGAAGAACACAGTGATTTGCAAACAATAGTAAAATTACAAGTTGAGAGTAGTCCTGGCTGCTTTGTTGTTTTTTAAGGAACCAAATAAGTTCCACAGTTTGCTCTACAACACAGTGCAATGTACTGTATTGATGCAAAACGTCTTGACATAGGGTATCTCATAATGTGTGGGAGCCATAAACAGAAGAGCAAGCTGAGAAAGAAAAAATCTGTAATTTGTACCTTGCAGACTATATGGTCATCCACAATAAGTTAATACAAACATTTTTGCAGTTTGGTCCTATTGCAGCCTGTATGATATAAGACGGTGTTCTTTTTTTCCCCCAGCAATGCCTCGCTACCCTCTGAAAATGGTACCACGATCCATCACACGAGATTCACACACGAGTCTTTTGCCAAAAACCCACGATTCCGAATCCACCCCAGGTCTGTGGTCCGGCTGCCGTTGGTAAAGCCGCGATAGTAAACAGCCCACAGCGGGAGGCATTAGAGGGGCTTGTCTGACAGCCGTCCTCCTGCTCCTCTATCACTCACCGGGCAGACTGCGCTTTTCTCCATTCCCCCGTGAGCGCCCGGATTCACTCTGCATACTGTCATTGTATCCTCCTCCCTCTGTAAGCATTTCAGTGATAAGTGATCTCAAAATATGCACAACACGCGGGCCAATGTGTGACGAATTGATAACATATGCTTACTATTTTGGAGTGCGGCACTGGGGAGGGATTATAAGCGGGGGCTGCATTGATTATTTGTGGAAGCTGAGATTTGCAAGCAATTTTATGCGAAAGTATGCACACGTATGAATGAATGCAGGTTAGTTATCAAAAGTAGCCACCTAGTACTTGCAGTCCAAGGGTTCCCAAAGTCTTTATTTGTTTTCTCTCGATAGCAGAGATTTTCCAAGTGGATACACCGGCAGTCATGCATCATTTTAAAGGATGATACAGATTGTCAACACACTAAAATGTCATCCCTTCATAATCGTTTTAGTTGTAGGACCCTAAGGTTAGGAACATCCATCCATCTTCTTCCACTTTTCCGTTGCCGGGTCGTGGGGGCAGCTGTTGGAGCTGCCCAAATCACATTGCACCAGCCCCTATGGCTCCTCCTGCAGGTGGTGGGTCCACAGAAGGACGGCCTCATGGTTCTAACCGGGCCTGTTGGTCTCTCATAAGGGGCTTCTGAACCGCTCTTTGTCTGACCCGTCACCAAGGACCTGTTTGCCCTGGGAGACCCTACCAGGGGCACGGAGCCCCCGACAACAGAGCTCCAGGATCATTCGGGCGCTCAAACCCCTCCACCACGTTAAAGGGGTGGTTCCAGGAGGCGAGGTTAGGAATAACTGTAGGCAAATCCTTTATCTACTGTATCTACCCCTGATAAACAACCAGAGGTATAGCTAAAATATTTACTTAAGTAAGAGTAACGTTTCTTTGAAATCATGGTACTCAAGTAGAAGTAAAAGGTAGTGACCAAAATAATTACTCAAGATGAAAAAAGTACCTGTGGAAAATGCTACTTGATTGAGTGCTGAGTAACTGTAAAAGTCTGATTTACGACTGAGTAGTGACATAAATTATGAAAAACAAAATAGTAAACGGTGTAAAAACCCTCGGATTTCTAAAGAAAATGCCACAAAAATATCCCAAAAGATTGTTTAGACAAAAATACAAATGCGGATAACACCAGATTGTGAATGCATGATATTGTCACATCTAAGATAAACAGGAATGGGCTTCCAGTTGTGTGCAGCTGCGCTTTTGTCAGTCCACCCAAGGGCGGCTGTGGCTACATTATGCCTATACATAAGCTTACCACGAGTATGGAGTGAGTGAATGGAGTGAAGCACTTTGGGTGACTTGTGCAGGGTGGAAAGAAAGTGCCACACAAATATGATTCCTTGTCATTGTTTTATGCACAATGCATATATTAATTGAAATGTAGCATCCAAAAATATATATACAGAAATCCAAAACCAAACGATCACCCAGCTTCCTGTTCGTGGCTGTTTGTGATAAAATGCTGTGTATATTAATGTTCAGGACATCTGTCTCTGCTCTCAGCAGCGTTCAGGTGTATCGCTGTGATTAACAATATGTGCATCAGCGTAATGACCAGCCCGCACTTTAATACACAGAAGTGGCCACTGAACATTTTTTGGCAATGTCATCGCACGCTTCCATTTGAATCCCATTTGTCAACATGTCCTTGAGTCTAATAAACAAGATGGGCTTCTGCCTCCATTTTCGGCACTGTAATATGCGGCTCATTTGGCTGAAACGCGCCTTTTCACTTTGCTGTCACTTTGTCTCCCACTCATTTGTTCTCACGAGGACACGTTTTCATTTTATCCCCATCGCTGGCTGATACGTAAAGTCGTATTTTTGCTCCAAGCCCAACAATGGAAATGTCAGAACTGTTGACCTCTGGATTAGATAGAATGACTTCCAGAATATTTAAGTGAAGTTTGCATGTGTGGAATTACTCAATGTGTATTAATTGTATTGACTTGCTTCGCGTTGAAATATGTGGACAAAAAAATATTTACCGTGAGGGTTGGATAAAGCAATTCTTACCCTCGGTTTAAAGGTCTGCGTTTTCCACTCGTTACTTTGCTCCACAAAGTCAATACAGCTCTTTTGTGAGTGTCAATACACACACACACACAAAAAAAATATATATATATATATATCTCAGGGTGTTGTGAGCTCACCTGCCCACTCTTAAGTGAACATGCCAGGCTTCTGACATTTGAAGAAAAGTTTACAGAGTCACGCCTGGATGTAACCACTTACAATTAGTTTCTTCAAGGTGCGAGTTTTTTCATGCTGGTTTGTTCATGGCGGCACGTTGAGTGCTTTTGTAAATGGGTGAACTCCAGGATACTAGGTCCCAGGAGGACTGCAACATTTCTCAGTTAAAAGGAAAAAGGGATTTGATGAGTAGTACATGTTCGTTGGTTTGTTTGCATGTTATAAGAATGACATCTACTTGTAAATTGCCAATTGTTATTAATCTGTTGTGAAAACTAATGTCAGTAGGAGTGAAATTGTTGGAATTACTGGTTTAGCTTCAGAACATATAGGAGCTTTCTGGATCCGTCAAAGCAGTGGCTTGTCGGATTTGGTTCGGACGAGACGGCCTCAAAAGAGCAATGACATAAAATATAGTGTTTGGAGCAAGCGTAAAACAAAGCCTGCTAATTTTGCTAACATGGCGCAGCACTACCACGGTCTGAACAAGGCTATATTCACACAAAGACAAAAACGCTTATCATTTCAGGAACTTCCCAGCTCAGTAAATGTGCGCGTCCACATGGATTGACTCATATCTGTGAAAATGCCGTGATACATCTGCCAGGCCTGTGTGAGGCGCTGTGGCGCTGCCAGAGAAAATAGAACTAGACTGTAGACAGCGCCGTAAACGTTCTGAATGATGAATAAATACTCCGCTAGTAAATGTGAAACTTGTCATATACAGAAGAGGAGGAGGTGAAATTATACTTCAGACCTCACGGGACTTTAATTTTTTTTAACAAAGCGCTTCACATCAAGGAACCACTCGCCCGTTTACACGAGGAGGTAAGGTGGGTGAAAGTGTCTTGCACTCCCAACCTCTCGATCATGAGACGATAATCGACGGGGTAGTGGAGCGGAGGATTGTGCACTGTAAAAGTTATTGTAAGGTCAGTAGATTATGGATCACAGACCCAATACTGGCGCTGTGATGTCATCGTTTTGGGAAAGGTTGCGGAGAACGGGGTTTTTGAGATTTGCCCACTCTGGGACCTACAGATGATGTACCTCGTGTGGATGATACGCTGGATTTGATTGAATATTTTAGCGTTTGGACAGTCTGGTAAAGACGTATGGACTTTTGCAAGAGCATCACAGGTCTTGAAACTGGAACACATGTTTTGACGGAGAGAGGAAGAGAGTCGAAATAAGACAGATTACTCAACTCTGTGCGTGAATGAAATAACACTTGAGGGGTAAACTACGAAGCTGGATTAGAGGGTTAACGGGGTAAGCTTAGCGTTAACCCTGGTTTTGCGGTTCTACAAAGCCGGATGACTTTCTAGCAGGGTAGATCTCCATGGAAACATGCCCTTAGCGCATAACCTGCTCTGGACCCAGTTTAGATAAGAAGACGGCTCTTTGACCAATCAGAGGTGAGAATCCCCCACTCTGTCACCCAAACTCTGAGGAGGAAGCACCTTGAGCAGCGGCGAGAGAAGTCCTTCATCTGAAAGCGTGCATGGATTTTATAAAGTAGTTCTTACTTAACACGCTTTGTAGGTCCACTTACCCAAAAGCTCCATGTCTGGGTCCGTCAACCCGGGTTACAGGAACACATCTTCGCGGTATAGCCCCCAGGTATGTTGTTGAAGAAGACATATGACATGAATGAAAATAGGATCTATAGATAAACTGACCTGGATCTTACTCTTTGTGGCGATCTAATCATCTGCTTTTCCTCTCTTCCATACAAGTAGTCAAGCTGCTTCCCAGCAACAGATCCATCCTCTTTGATTGGCCCTCGTCCCTTCTGTCACACTCATAATGAAACGGCTTGGCCTGAAATCCCCAGAATCTCTGCTGTGTATGTGCACCCGGCTCCCATCTCCCCCTCATTATAGGTGATGTCATCCCATATCAAGGCCCCTCATTCAATCGGCACCGAAACCTACCCATATCGACTCCCAGCCCCGCTTGGCACTCATCACTGGTCTCAGCTAGCCCGCCAGTGCTAGCGGGGGAGATCACGCCAATTAAAGCCTACTGAAAGGAGACGGTGAGGAGGGGTGGGAAAAAAAGTACAGTGAAAAGGCAAAGAGCTGGAGGTAATGGAGGTCAGCAGGGAGGGTCTGCAATCCGCCATCCGCGAATAATTACCCCTGTTTGTGGTGCACTTAAGTGGGCCTATGCAGTCGGAAAATATACATATTAAAGTTGGTCGTGGAACCTGCAGGGCCCTACTGGTGTGGAATTATAATGTGGAGAACGGAACGGGTGGACTTTCAGCTGTGGGAGAGGATGGTAGTCAGTGGGAGGGATGAGGAAGTGAGTTAGTGCCATCTACGGGTCGGTAACGGCAAAGCTCACGGGGATTTCAAAATAATGTTGCATCCCTGGTGTCTTTCTAAATGGTACTATACGCATAACAGCAACTTAAGGAAGGCAGAGAAATACAACTTTTGAATGTGTATTTATTACTTTTAGGCGATACACTGGAAGCTGGAGAAACAATGATTGGAGGAACATTTTTAAATTTAGCCAATATATATTTGTGTTGCTAAAGGCCACAGGTGTTTAGCTTCCGAATGAATGGGCTTGACACCATGCCAAGTGTTGATAGTAGGATTATTGGGGCCAGGGGTATTACAGGTGACCCCTGGAATCGGACAGGCCACGCCAGGTGCCCTAGCATTGAGACGGCTTGCTATGTTCGAATCAAATTCAATAAAAGCAAATATGGCAAAATTGTAATAAGAATAAGCAAGCATGTGTAAGATAAAATAAATGTTGTATTCACAATTTGCTGGTGCCATTCATGCGTGTCACCATCGGGTCACCCAAAATGAAAAAAAGGTCTGGACACGTCGCTGATACCAAAGAAAATACCAAAAACCGGCCAATGCAAACAGGGTAAAAAAAAATATAAATCCTGATCATGGTGGTGAGGAAAACACAGAATTAATGTTTAATCAGCAATACTTGAAATCTAGAGTAAGTGCTTGTACTTGAGTAACTTTTAATTAGAAATTAGAGTCTTTTTATCATACGGCACTTTTTACTTCTACTTGAGTAAAATTATAATGAAGTATCTGTACTCTTACTTGAGTAAACATAATCGTTACTTTTTCCACTGTGAGTAAATATTCAAGTGGCAACTGCTTCATTTTGACTTTTAAAGTAGAAGTAGTTCGTCTCGTGCTCCTCATTCTTTAGAATTATTTAGTTGTTCTTCTGTATTTTCAAGCCATTTTCGTCGTAAACATCACACATCCCACATGATTTTATGTTTTGGTTCACACAATGTATGGCCTTCTTGAAATTAAATCTGACTTTTTTCGCGCAGTTACTCACAGTACCAAGTAACATTTTCACTTCAACTTTTACTTGAGTGAATATTTGGCCCGCTACTTTTCACTTGTACTTTAATAAAATGACATCAAAGTGACATTACTCTGGCCTTGACCATGCAAATGTGACTTACCCAAAACGTTGCCTCAGCTCATGAACAACTGTACCTTAAATCAGTGGTTCTCAACTGGTATGGCTTCGGGACCCAGCATTGCCCTGGGATGACGAGCCACGACCCGAATGAATTAGACAAGCCTTTCAAGCTGAAATCATCATCAAAACAACTCATTAACAGTCATTTTAACAGACAGTGGTGTTTCTTCACGTTTTCATGGGACATATTTTATGACTGCTTTCTGGGGAAGGCATGAAAAGGGTTCAGCGACCCGATTTTGAGCCTTCGACCCATCAGTTGAGAACCACTGGCTGAAAGGATGAGGACTAAAACTGGCAGAGGGTAAATACTAATAGGATGGGGCTGTGGGGTTAAAAGGAAATCAGACATGATGATGAAAGGGCTAGGACCCGAAACGTTACCACCACTTTCGGTGAGCAATAAATTGGTGAGCTAACTACAGTTGTGCGGATCTTTTTCTTTATCTTCCTATGTACTTTTTGGATCCAGCACACTGGTTTAGAACGTCGGATGTGCATGTCTCTCCTCTTCCGCTGTGGGGTTAAAACACACAAAAACGGTAAAGTATCTTCTTTGAACTCACGCTCACCAACACCTTGATCCGTAACATCTATAGTCCGCAGCTAATTGAGATGCCGGCGGTAACGTATATTAGCCCTGACCCCGGTGTGTGTGCAGCGGTTGCAAATGGCTGTATACTCTTGGCTGTTATTCCTGGGCCTTTGTTTGCCAGTGCGCTCGTGTCTCCTCTGATTCCCCCAGAGGCTCATTTGGACGCGGAGGAAAGCGCAAGGATGCATTAATTTGGGCCTTCCTCACCTCCGCCGCGGCGCCATGAATCACCTGACGCGGCGCTCTCAACAGCTGCTTTTGATGAATCTAAGTCATGCTCGCGCCGTAAGGAGGGTATGAGGGTCAGTGCTATAGTTTGAGGTGCCATTGTTTATATGCTACTTGTGTTGAGGTTGACCTCAGAAACAGCTTCTTATCTTAACCTATGGGTTAAACTTCACACGGACAAAGTGAATTGGTTGGTGTAAAATCGAATGTGTTCAAACCGATCCATATAGCAATGTTATAGTGCCCTCTGTTGTTCGGGATATTGAACTGTGTGGAAGTGATTTCAATCTTGTAATGTAAGGAGAAGAAGAAGAAAAGGAGAAAAACAAGAGGAGGAAGAAGAAGAAATAGAAGAAATAGAAGAAAAAGGACAAGAGGAAGAAGGAGAAGAAAAAGAAGAGGAGGAAGAAGAAGACGAAGAAAAAGAAGTGGAAGAAGGAGACGGAAAAGAAGAAGAGAAAGAAGAAGAGGGAGAAGGAGAAGAAAAGAAGGAGAAAAAGAAGAGGAAGAAGGAGACGGAAAAGAAGAGAAAGAAGAAGAAGGAGAAGGAGAAGAAAAGAAGGAGAAAAAGAAGAGGAAGAGGCAAAAGAAGAGGATGAGGAAGAAGAAATAGAAGAAGCAGAAGAAGATAAAGGAGAAGGAGAAGAGGAAGAAGGAGCAGAAAAAGAAGAGGAGGAAGAAGAAGAAAAAGAAGTGGATAAAGGAGAAGAAGAAGAAAAAGGAGAAGAGGAAGAAGGAGAAAAATGATAAATATAATCAATAAAGACTACATGGCCACTGTTGTCTTCTGTAGATTACATACGAATCAAAATAAAACATGACTTATTGTTGCTCTGAGGCTGAGAAATTGTCATCTCTGTGCATTTTGTCTTCAAACTTTGACTGTCAGTGTTACTGGGGCAACTGACTCTTCTGACCGTTCTTCCAATGTTTGTGCCACAATGGGAAGATGTGCTGTACTCGGACAAATGGAGCGTGTGCAAACTTCACTTCAAAAGGGATGCCGAGCTTGGGACATTCTTGCTGGGCATATAAAACTATAGGTTACATCAAAAAGTTATAAAGAGATGGCAGGAGGACATTTGCGAGATCAGCACTTTCACTAAATGTTTGAATGCGTATATAGCCCATCCGGCCTTTTATTATCTCTCACTTTCCCCCGAGGCTCCAGGCGGACAGATGTGCTGAATACCAAAAGTCAATTTCCGTATGTGAGAAAGGTAAAAATACAAATCCCTGGAAACAAGGTTTGACGGCTCATCAGCGTTTCCTTCTGTGCTGCTGCTTGATCAAAGGTGTCACGCCGAGAGCGCGTTCGCTGTTTTAGGCCGTTTCCTGGACTCCCGGCTGAGAGGAGAGATTCTTGCTGCCGGTGATGTAACGGTGCTTAGGTTTGAGAAATGTTCACTCCGATTAGACACTTCCCTCATCCATCTTAGATATAATAATCTGAGTGTGTTTACTCAGAAAAGAAAAATCATTATTGAGTATTTTACAAGTTTTGTGACAATATATATATATATATATATATAATCTTAATGATCATCGTGGCTATAATCAGCTTCACAGAGTTGACCAAGTGAAAAACTATTCACCTTCTGGTTCATTAGGATTTCTCTCAAACACGTGCTGCCCTCTGCTGTCTATCCCCTGTCTGTACAACCAACAGAAACTGTATTGAAAAAGCAGTACTGAAAAATGTGTTACAGATTACACTGGAAAAAGAATAATAATTTTAAGGAAGAAATAAGGTGAAATTACAAATTAGAGTGTATTTGTCATTTACAATATACATTACAAATAACACTATTTGTAATTTTTACAACCCCGGAACCGCCCCCTTAACGTGGTGGAGGGGTTTGAGTGCCTGAATGATCCTGGGAACTTTGTTGTCGGAGGCTCCATGCCCCTGGTAGGGTCTCCCATGGCAAACAGGTCCTAGGTGACGGGTCAGATAAAGAGCGGTTCCCTTATGAGAGACCAACAGGCCCGGTTAGAACCATGAGGCCGTCCTTCTGTGGATCCCCCACCTGCAGGAGGAGCCATAGGGGCTGGTGCAATGTGATTTGGGCAGCTCCAACAGCTGCCCCCACGACCCGGCAACGGACAAGTGGAAGAAAATGGATGGATGGTAATTTATACCAATCAATTTTTAGTTTGTTTGGTCTTGTCCCCCGCCCCTTAATTTAGATTATGTTGTATCATTTCAAGTGAAAAATAGATATGTTTAAAAGTTAATGTGGCTGATTTCAAGAGGGATTTCTGCTTGTTCCACTGGCATTATAATTTCAATCTTATCAAATCAAATTCAACATAAAGTCCCATAATTCAAGCAATTTTAACTCATTTATCTCATTTAAGATGGCCATTTTTACCAGTGAAAGAGTGATCATTGCTGTAATTGTGGGATCAAGATGCAAGATCATAAACTTTCAAAAAACAAAAATGTCAGTTTCTGCTCAAAATATAGTGTTTTCTTACTAGAAATGTAATGCTTGTCGACATTTTGGGGTGGCAGTGGTGCAGAGGTTTGAGAAACAGGGACTGGAGGGTCACAGGTTCAAACCCCACCTGGGCATCTGATAAACGTATAAATTATAGGTGGAAATAGACATGCAAAAGTTAATGCAATGAGTCTGCCAAGCTTTAACATTTTCGGTTGAAATTGACACAAAAACGTTAATATAATGAGTGTGTTGAACTTTAAAATGTTCAGTTTAACTTGAAGAAGAAAAAAAATCCACATTGAACCACTGAACTTGTAACTTATAGGTCAGATATAAGGTAAACATTTTAAAACTGACTTAATACTTTGTGGAACCCCCTTTTGCTGCAATAACAGCAGCAAGTCTTTTGAGGTTTGACTACAAGGTTTGCACATGTAGAGACTGACATTTTAGCCCATTCCTCTTTACAAAACAACTCAAGCTCTGTCAAATTAGAAGGAGAGCGTTTGTGAACAGCAGTTTTCAGGTCTTTCCACAGATGTTCAATAGGATTTAGGTCAGGACTTTGACTGGGCCATTCTAACACATTAATATGTTTGTTTTTACACCATTCCATTGTAGATTTAGCTTTGTGTTTAGGGTCATTGTCCTGCTGGAAGGTGAATCTTATAGTTGTCCCATGTACAGATTCCTCCAGCTCAGCGGCAATACGTCGCAGCTCCTCCAGAGTTATCTTGGGGCACTTGGTTGCATTTCTGACCAGTGCTCTCCTTGTTCGGTCTGTTAGTTTAGGTGGACGCCCGTGTCTTGGTAAGTTCACAGTGGTGCTATACTCTTTCCATTTCCAAATGATGGATTGAACGGTGCTGCGTGAGATGTTCAAATCTTGGGAAATCTTTGTATAACTTAACGCTGCTTTAAACTTCTCCACAACTTTATCCCTGACCTCTCTGGTGCTCCTTGGCCTTCATGATGTTGTTTAGTGACCAATACACTCTGACCATAGCTCTGAGGCCCTCACAGAACAGCTGGAATTATACTGAGAGTAGATTATGCACAGGTGGCCTCTATTTCATGGTTTGGGCAAGGTGTGAACATTCGGCAGTCATTAGGAATGTTACAAAGGCAATTTAATGCACTCAGAAAATGCTGTATGAATACTTATGCACGCCCCACTTTTCACTTTTCTACTTTTTGTAAAATAAGAAGAATCATGTATCATTTTGCTTTCACGTCACAGTTGTCTGTTGCTTGTGTGTGAACTTTCAGTAAAAAATTTAAAATAAAATCTTAAAAGGTTAGTACTTTTGCAAGGCACTGTATGTATTCAGTATTTTCTCAGTGGGGCAATCCATGATGAATAATGTGCAGCTAGTTTCAAAGAAAAAAAGTTTCACCTTTTGAAAACGCTATGAACTAAACACATGGGCTTTGACAAGTGTTTTAGGTACTTCATTCTTCCTGTAGGAGCTTTGTCCCCTGTATTTGACCCATCCTTCAATGCTGCGGGGGAAACCTGTCAGGAGCAGCGACCAGACCTTGAGCCACAGATAAGGACCTGGTGGGTTTGAACCCATAATGTACGATTTTGATTGACTTGTCTGCCTGTGTTTCCCATATACACCCAGTTCAAAATGTTCACCTCCTCACCCTTGTGTGTGTGCGTGTCCCTTTGACATCCTTCATCTCTGCGCCTGCTGCCTCTTATACACAGGGACACATGTGCCTCTAGGGCCTCCAGTGTCACCATTTATTACCCACCATTTTTCTCCAGCCCTCCGCGCGTTTACTGCTTCTGCCACTTCGCTGACGGGGCCGCCTTAAAGACTATTATCAAGAGGATCGTTTTGCATATATTACAGGGTTAAGTGCAAACCAATCTGCGTTATCCAAACACGGCAATCCAAACAGCTGTAGGCCTGGGGAGACTGATGAGGAGCAGGGCGCCCCAACCAGAACCCCCATCGCCCTCCCACTCCCCTCTGAAGTCCCATCCCGAGCAGGCCTCACACTGATTGGCCCTGATTGGTTGTTTAAAGCACAGCGCTGACTTTTTGATTACATTACATGTGGTCACGCATGGGCTGGTGCCCCGGCGCAGCAGATAGAGCAGGTTCGAGCGGTGGCCAGAGTTCCAGATTAGTGCAAGGACGTGCTACAATGGAGGAGGGGGGTAGACTTGATTATGACGAGGGGGGGCGGGGATGTGCAGTACACATGCAGAGCAGAGCACGTCTGGTTCAAAAGTTCTCCGACAAACGATGTTGAGAAGTTGTGGGAAAAAATGCATACAGTTTCAAAACAACTTTACATTGCTTTATAGAGTGGACCAGAACCTTATCACTAATGCCACCGGAGAAAAGGAAAGGCCCTACTATTTGGATATTTATTTGAGTTAAGTGGGCCAATATCTGAACTACCCTGAATCTTTGTCTAATCTAATCCTAGTTGATGTTGTTGATGTTGTATTAAAGGTGCATTATGGAACTTTTTATGTGAAACAACAACAACAACAAAAGATTATTATTGCATATGTGAGCTTTTTGTGACCCAATGGCTGTATGAGTGATTAGCATGACGCCTTTATTTTCCATCACGGTGGCTCCAGGGTCATTTGTTTTTAGAGTTTCTGGTAGGTTTTCACTGCTGACGGAGCCTCTCACCAGAAAACCTACAAAACAATTGATCCCGGAGCGTTGTATAGGCCACCGTGATCGAAGCTAACGGCGCCATGCTGACCACTCATACAGCCACTGGGTCACAAAAAGGGTCAATTGCAAACTAATGTCACCTTGTTTTTTTTTTTGTTTTTTTGCATAAAAAGTTCCATGATGACCCTTTAATGTTAAACCTGGGTGCACTGTACACCAGGAACAAAGAGCTCCCAAAGAGCTATTGCACCTGCATGATTATAGTTTTGCTTGTAGGTTTGTTTGCCTGTTAGCAGCATGATTGCGCAAAAAAAAAAATAAACGGTTAAAAAAAAAATCCAGTTGTGTGTAAACAAGAAATTGAACAAGAGAGATTAAACGTTTGAGCTTCGAACCAATGAGCAATCCCTCTGCCACAGAACCAGCCATCATTCCCCATGTCATTGCGGGACAGTTTTGACACTAGGGTTAGTGAGTGAACCAATTTGTTTAAGAGTATTCTCTTTCTTGAGGCTCATAAGCATTTACCCCTGAACAAAGATGCAACGTTTAGGTTTGGCTATATTTCATCTTATTAAAGGAGTTAGTTTGCGAAAACCAATAAGTGACATCGGAAAAAAAAGAAAATCCATGTATCCTTCATCCACCAGTATTACTTTGCGACAAAAGCTTTTCAAAAAGGGGTCACCTGGACTGAGTTGTTTAGAATTCCACTTGGTTCTAAAGAAATCTGTAATTAGTAATAAATCCTCCTTCTAATAATTGTATGTTTGTCATCTTAAAACCTCACCAATGCTTTTGGAGTTAGGACATTTCTGACATGCAAAAACATACTTCATTCAATCAGTAGCGCTTCCTTCCCCCCACTCGTCTCTTGCTTTACCGTTCGACCACACGCGAGTCCTTGAGCTTGTCCGTCTCCCGCAGGTTAACGCGGGTTCACCGGTGTTATGTATCGAGAGGCGCGCTTCCAAATCAGACTTTGAGCCGCGATGGGGGAAATTGTTTTGGCGTTTTAAAATGGAACACCTCCTATAAGCAATCGGACTGACCTCCCCTGCTCCTGTCTCTCCCCACATCGGAGTTTTGTGTTGGGGGTTGGCGGGTTGGGGGATCGGGGGTGTCTAAGGGGAAATGGCAGATATAGGGCCTAATCCGTAAGCCCGTAGCCAAAGCTGATTTTCCCACATAGCCCCATCATCTTGAATTACAGATTTTAGAGACAGCAGCCTTCTTGTATCACTTGGCTTTTCACCTCATTCACTGCGGTGATTTCCCTGGTCACTCCAAGCAGAGGTTTAGAGTCTTCCCACAAAGGCACTTCTGGGAGTTTGCATCATCGAGAGCTTGTCCTTACGGGCCGTGAACTATGGACCTGGGGGAAAGGGGCAAACTCATTGTTTGTAAAATATTAGCTGAGACCAGTTCCCACCTATTTGCAAAAGGAAGCACAAAGAGGATTACAACATACTCTATAAATAAAGTTGGAAGTCATTTTGGGGCCACAGAGACTTCATGTGAAGCAAATTCAAGCCGATATTTGGAGGTTTTTAAGCAGCAGGAACCTTAGCCATTGTTTTACAATATGCTTTTGTACATCTTTGCCGTGTTTCTGTAAGGTTCTGCTGATTTTTTTCTGCAGAAGGGCCTTTCTGGCCATGAAGGAAACAAACAGATCCAAAGGTCTTTGTCATGTGAGTCAGCACTTTTCAGAACTACAAATCCACAGATTTCCTCTTCTGAAACACTGAAGGGGCACTAAGAGCCCCTCAGATCTGCAGCAAGAGGGGCGACAGGAAACAACAAAGGGGCAAACGATGAGGTATCCGGGCAAGACTCACAGTTAAGCCTTAATCACTACAATTATTCTGGCTAACGTACATTCACTGGAGAATACAATGGATTATATTCGTCTGCTTCGCTCGTCACAGACCATGGTGAAAGACTGTTGTGTTTTTATATTCACTGAGTACTGGCTCAACGGTAAGGCGGAGTTTCACAGGTGACCTGAAGAGGAAGAGGCTGGCGCGTAGCAGCTCGGGACTAACCCTGCATCTGATTTACCTATGACAAATAAAGCACTTACTTACGTAGCCACCTCAGCATCTCCATCTCCTGCCTTTAAACAATGTTCTCTTTCTTGTCTAGTATAACCTGAGTCCACGCTCTAAACTTTACTCAATGAACACTTTTTCTATTGACGCCACTCATGTGCCTGTCTGTGTGCAACTATCCTGGTTAATCACAACATGTACGCTTAGTGCTTCATTACATGGCAGTGTTTCGAAGACAAAGTGCTGTCTAATAGACTTTCACCTGCTTTGACCTATAGCCTTAGGCGGGGGAGGACTCCAGCATTAGCAAAGATTAGCAGCTCGAGTGCGAAGGAGTGAGATGTTTTGTGATGACAGAATTATCTCAAATCCAAGCTTCGCACTCCTGTTCCCAGAGCATGCTTTTGTCCTGACGTCCAGCAAAGCAGACAGTCTTTACAAGCTGTATATTAAAATGTCATTTTCCGGACGGTACAGCTGTGAAAACATGATCTGGATTCAACTTTTATTTTCACTGTAAATCTCGTGTCAGAGCGCGGTAAAGTGTCCGCTCCTCCTTTCCCTCACATGCTCTCTGTCATATTCACTCATTCAGTAACACATTTGGGTAATTTGATCAATATTTTCCTTCTTTTGCAAAGTAATCTGTCATTTTTCTTCACCATTTGGATTTGTGGTATGGGATGGACAAGTAGCACAGTCCATTTTGAGAGAGGAATGCCAGACTTGCCGCCCTCCTGCCCACACTGGTCACGGTCATGTTCTAAACATGTACAGTACTGACTGTACGTGCTTTGACAGCCAATGTTTGCTGTGCCCATGCAGACTGAGTGAGGGCAAGTGAACCTGATCCTCGCTCTACAGTGGAGCTACTAGAAGAAACTAAAGACAGTTTAAAATATGTGTAATACTGTCAGCCATTGTTAGTATTTCATTCAATCTATTCTCACTTGGATGAAGTCACAGCCAAAGCATCACGCAACAGTTATTATTATTATTATTTTTTAAGTCATAGGGAGCCAACAGCACTGCAGTTTAGAGGGGCGCATTTAATTACAATAATAATGCATCAGTTTAATATATAGCGCTTTTCTGGACACTCAAAGACGCTTTACATTGCAGTATTCATTCACTCCATACTTGGTGGTGGTAAGCTACTGTTGTAGCCACAGCTGCCCTGGGGTAGAGTGACGGAAGAGAGGCAACCAGTCTGTGCCACCGGCGCCTCCGACCACCACCAACCACTCACTCACTCACTGCATTCGCCAGGCTTCCTGGTGTTTCCCAAACGGTCTCCCATCCAAGTACCGACCAGGCCCTTCCCTGCTTAGCTTCCAAGGTCTGACGGGATTGGGCAGAGCCAAGACCACTAAAAGTCATGGAAAATCAACTTCTTGAAGGTTAAAACATCATCAAAAACATACATGAAGTGGTGTTGCACTCCGTTAGTATAACTGCTCTTTATCATAACATTACAAACAAGTATACTATTTGGACACTATTTAGACAATATACGTATATTTAAAGGTGCATTATGGAACTTTTTAAAGCAATAAAAAAATATATATATTGTTGTATAATTGTTAGCATGGTGCCTTTTACTTTCACAGTGGCCTCTACAACGCTCCAGGATCAATTGCTTTGTAGGCTTTCCGGTGAGAGGGTCCGTCAGCAATGAAAACTTAAAAGAAAAACTACAAATAATTGACCTTGGAGAATCATAGAAGCCACTGTGATGGAAAAGATACATGCTATGCTAACCACTCATGCAGCCGCTGGGAAACCAAAAATAAAACGTTTTTTTTTTTTTTTTCATATCAAAAGTTCCATAATGCACCTTTAAAATCAAGTATTAATACCAATGATCTGCGGAAGCTTTGGTAATCTTTGATCATCTTTTGGGGTAAGTCAGAGACAAGCTGGCATTAATTTACGAAAACCATTTGACGAATAAAATCATACGTTCACCTTTTCATCGACATATTCTGATAAACTCCCCCCTCGCTAGTGTCCGCTCGGCGGTGCGTCACTCCGCTCCCTCACGCACCCCACCTCCTCCGTGTAGCCCATCCATCAGAATCGCGCACAAGAGGGCTTTTGAGAGCTGCAGGGGCCGCGGCTCCGAGACTGACTGGCTTTGATGCAAACGCGGGGGCCCACCCATAACCTCCCACTAGCACCCTCAGATTTACACACACACACACACCCATCTCAGCGGCCGCTTGACGTTTTGTTTTGTCACCGCCATTGTGGCCGGAGTTGTCACTACAGAAGAGAGAAAGCATGTTGATTAGGAGAGCCTTCGCGGAGGGCGGGGGGCAAGGAGTGGAAACATGCTGTCAGCCGCTTGTGCAAATACATGAGCGCTCACTTCTAATTAGTCACCTGGCATCTGGATTCTGGACAGCGGCGGCGCGGTCTCCCAGGGGTCAGTGGACACGACTGCGCCCGCCTCCGCCGCGTCCCGCCCCATCGATCTCCGAACAGCGCCGGCCCTTTAACTCCACTCACCTGAAAGGGCAAAGCTAAATATTTACGCTTAGGGTTTTAGCGGGCTGAAAACTCGATTTCAAAGTGATGCGTGGCGGAGGTGTGCGGATGAATGTCGGCCATTTTGAGTTCAGGTCGGACGGAGGAGTGAGGGAGCGGTGGCACATGCAAAACACGGCATGTGACCGGAGGAAATTGGCCCTGACCTTCGCCTTAACTGGGTGTAAAAAAATATATGCTGCCATTTTGGTGGAGACAGATCTCTCACCTTGATCATGCTCAGAATTGTAATGTTTTTGTTGCATTTGTGGCTCTTTTGTTGCTTTTCTTGGTGACTTTTGCTTGTTTTGTTTTTTTTTCATCCTGTTTTGACGCTTTTTTCCCCAAGAAGCTTTTAGGGTTGGGTAAAGCCAAACTGGACAACGTGTGCTCGGTTCAGGTGGGGTTAAGAGGTTTAAAATAGTGCACAGTACATTTAGAAGCATGTTACTGTATCATTTGTCACCATGTCCGTCGCGATTGGTCTTGCGCATCAAATGTGACCACATGCACACGGCCCATGCAAATCACAACATCCAGTGCGAATCAAACTAGTCAGCGTGTCCTTGTCCGTGAAATCAGAGTGGATTTTTTGGCCTCACCTCTTGTGATATCACACTATGATGTAGATCTCCCTCAGAGCAGCTGAGTGGAGGGACGCGCGGGGGGATAAGAAGGTCTCCGAGGGCAAACTCTGATTAGAACGGAAAATCACAGAGTCAAGCCTCGAAAGCACGAAATAGTGTAGTGCCACTGCTTCCCACCAGAGGGCGTGTTTCGCCTGACTATTCCTCCACATCTGCTCCATCATGCCCCATTCACTGTTTAAAGCAGGTTTTTGGCAGGATGACAAGTAAAGTCGATTAGGACGCCTCCCTGCATGCGGGCCCATAAGCAGAGGCAGCTGCCCGAGGGCGCAGGGGCCACTTCACATAAAGCTCCTTCAGGACAAACGCTCTCAGAGACACAAAACACTGAGCTCTGGCCCCAAACGCTAAATATAGGAAATCCACACGTGCACAGGCCGCAGTGTGTTCTTATAGAAATGTCATAGGACCAGGGGCATATGGAGGGAGTCAGCGGAATGTACTTTTGCATATTGCACATATATAGGGCTGAAAATATACCTGTTTTTACTAGTATAACACCATGCCATGCCATGCCATGCAAAGTGTGGCATGGTGGCGGAGTGGTAGAGCTCTGGCTGGTTTGCTGTCCAAAATCAATTTAAACATTCACAACAGGCAAATCCTCATGGAATGAAATGTGACTCGTCTTCCTTAAGTATATTGTAAAGGATCTGTATCTAGTTCGTCGACTTCAGGATAGTTGTCTAGCATTTTGGGGAAAGTGACCCTGAAAAGTGACCCTGCAAGTTGTGAAATGCGCTCATAAACATGTCCCGGTGAAGAATTGGGATAATACAAATATGTTAGGAAGATTAGGGATGACGTTTAAAATTGGGGTCTTCCTCTAGTTGGAAATGAAAACATCAGGTACAGGACCTTTAAGGAAGACATGCCATGAATTTACTTGAATTAAGAGATTAAATCTAAAGTTTGAGCAGGTTTGGTCCAGTCTTAGATCAGATAAAGCACCTTACTGCCAATGGAACAAACTTTTTTTTCTTTTCTTTGATCAGATTAGTTTTTGCATCATTTCAATTGAAAAATAAATATTTTAAAAGTTAAAGTTAAAGGTGCATGATGCAACTTTTTACGAAAAAAAAGAAAAAGTTGATATTTGAGCGTATTTGACCTTGCAGTGACCCAGCGGCTGTATGAGTGGGTCAGCGTGGAGACTTTACTTTCCATCACAGTGGTCTCTGGGACGCCGCAAAATCAATTGTTTGGAAGGTTTTCACTGCTGACCTGCAAAACAGTTGATCCTGCAGCGTTGCAGAGGCCACCATGATGGAAAGTGAAGGCGCCATTCTGACCACTCACACAGCCGCTGGGTCACTACAAGGTCAAATACATGCACATATCAACCCTTTTTTTTTTCTTCCCTGCATAAATGTTGCATAATGCACCTTTAATTTGTCTGATTTCAAGTGGGATTTATGCTGGATCCATTGGCCTTTTTTATCCTTCAACATAACATACCTTCTTTCAAACTATTTTCTATCTATATTTCATTTATCCGATTTAAGATGGTCATTTTCCCAGTGCTGGTGACATCAGAACACTCTTGATCACATGACCCGGTCGTCACTTCCTCCTCGGTGTTTAACATGAGTCCGGTCGCGATCAGTGCGTCGCGTGTGAAGGCCTTATCAGATCACCGACAGAGGACACGTTGTTCCTCCGACGATCCATCCATTTTCTTCCTGCGTGCGCGCTCGGGGGGGGGGGGGGGGGGGGGGGGGTCCGCTCCTATTGTTGATACAGTCCATAATTTTGATTTATCTTCTGGGTAAATAAAACGCGGTTTGCTCTGGCGCTCACTGGGACGCAGCCTTCAAATCACTTGATCATTAATCCACACATTGTTTTATTTACCTCTGCGCTCGGCAGCTATGGAGACAGGCCGGGGGGAGGACAAGGGGGACAGGCGCGGGTCAGGAACAGCCCCGGCCCGTGTGTGTGTCTATGTCGGCAGGAGAGGGGAGGGAAGGGTGGGGGGGGGGGGGGGGGGCTGAGGTGGTGCCCGGTGTTCTCTGGATAATGTCTGTGACAGAAGCGGGCCGCCACAAAACCATAAGGTCCCCCGGGGCCCGCGGTGATCCGGGGGCCAAACGGTCTGAGGCGGGTCAGCCCTGCACTCTCTCCTCTGCTGCACCTCAACACAGTAATCTGATTAAGGACTGAGGCGGTTCTAACGGGGCAACGGCTCAAGTCGATAAAGATCAGTTTGTCAGTGTCAGAATAAGTCCTATTTGTTGGCTCTTGTGTCGGATGTTGTTTTTTGACACACCTCCCCGTCCTTAAACCAGCCCTGAAACGGCTTCACGATGAATGGGAAACCCTGTTCATATAAATAATGATGACGGATAGAAAAAATAGTGTGAATAATAAGATACAATCCCATATCAATATCAAGTAAGTGTCAGACCCTAATCCTTTAATCCATGAGTTTCAGATATAAAGTACCAGACTATATGAGTTTGATTTCTCTCTTCTTTAATGTAGCTCACCAAACCCCTGCGCCCACAGCCGGGGCTTGACCCGTGTGTGCCAGCGGTGGCACATCACGTCTCTCTCCATCAGCAGCTTTCGGGAAACCACAATTACCCAAGTCTGTGAAGGCCACGGGTACGTGTGTGTTTGTGTGTGTGTGTGTGTGTGTGTGTGTGTGTGTGTGTGTGTGTGTGTCTGTATATATGGTTTATGGAGCCAATTGACCTGACTACTCACCAGCACTACGAGAACCTAAGGGGATTAGCAGGACTATGCTACGGTCCTCATAAACCAAGATTTTGTATTTTAATTTTTAGCATATAAAGAGCATAATTTCATTGTTTTTCTGAAGTCCTTTTAATGCTCAATGATAATATATCATGCACATATCAAGTTTTTTTAAATTCTTAGCTTTTAAAGACCATAAATTGAAAGTTTATTTGACGTCCATATAATACCCCAACCTGACTTCTTGTGTATGGAGTGTATGATGTGCTCCCCCTACCCTACTCTGGCGGTATTGAAGGCTCCATTGTGATTGGTTCTTTATGGGGACACGTGCGGGATATGTGTCCGGGCATGTTGAGTGATTTCGGAAGACATCTAATGGTAATGCGAAGAAGAAGGACCAAGAGAAAGTTCACTCCAAAGAAGACAAGAAAATATATTGGTAAGTATCTAGTCCTTGTTAAATATACGTTATCAAGTATTTTCTGAATGGAACTTAGCCCCGGCCTGGAGGATTTATCCCCGGGCTGGATGATATGGGGACCGGGCTATTGGGTTTTGGAGCTGGCTGTGGAACTTAGCCCCAGCCTTGGTGAGTTTTCCCCGGCCTGGATGAGTTGGGGGGTGTAGTCCGAGGAGGGGTGCTTAAGAGTGGGTCCGAGATGTGGGCTGTGTGTCCCCGGAGGTCCAGAGGAGTCAGGGGGGCGAGTGTGTGCAAGTAGGGCCGGGGTAGGAGTGCCCTGAGCCGGGTAGTGTAAGTGGAGTAGAGGGTGGGTCATTGTGGTGGATGTCGGTGCGGAGCTGGTAGCTTTAGGAGCAGGCTGGTCAGAGGAGGTCCAGAGGAGCCAGGGGGGCGAGTGTGTGCACGTAGGCCGGGGTAGGAGTGCCCTGAGCCGGGTAGTGTAAGTGGAGTAGAGGGTGGGTCATTGTGGTGGATGTCGGTGCGGAGCTGGTAGCTTTAGGAGCAGGCTGGTCAGAGGAGGTCCAGAGGAGCCAGGGGGGCGAGTGTGTGCACGTAGGCCGGGGTAGGAGTGCCCTGAGCCGGGTAGTGTAAGTGGAGTAGAGGGTGGGTCATTGTGGTGGATGTCGGTGCGGAGCTGGTAGCTTTAGGAGCAGGCTGGTCAGAGGAGGTCCAGAGGAGCCAGGGGGGCGAGTGTGTGCACGTAGGCCGGGGTAGGAGTGCCCTGAGCCGGGTAGTGTAAGTGGAGTAGAGGGTGGGTCATTGTGGTGGATGTCGGTGCGGAGCTGGTAGCTTTAGGAGCAGGCTGGTCAGAGGAGGTCCAGAGGAGCCAGGGGGGCGAGTGTGTGCACGTAGGCCGGGGTAGGAGTGCCCTGAGCCGGGTAGTGTAAGTGGAGTAGAGGGTGGGTCATTGTGGTGGATGTCGGTGCGGAGCTGGTAGCTTTAGGAGCAGGCTGGTCAGAGGAGGTCCAGAGGAGCCAGGGGGGCGAGTGTGTGCACGTAGGCCGGGGTAGGAGTGCCCTGAGCCGGGTAGTGTAAGTGGAGTAGAGGGTGGGTCATTGTGGTGGATGTCGGTGCGGAGCTGGTAGCTTTAGGAGCAGGCTGGTCAGAGGAGGTCCAGAGGAGCCAGGGGGGCGAGTGTGTGCACGTAGGCCGGGGTAGGAGTGCCCTGAGCCGGGTAGTGTAAGTGGAGTAGAGGGTGGGTCATTGTGGTGGATGTCGGTGCGGAGCTGGTAGCTTTAGGAGCAGGCTGGTCAGAGGAGGTCCAGAGGAGCCAGGGGGGCGAGTGTGTGCACGTAGGCCGGGGTAGGAGTGCCCTGAGCCGGGTAGTGTAAGTGGAGTAGAGGGTGGGTCATTGTGGTGGATGTCGGTGCGGAGCTGGTAGCTTTAGGAGCAGGCTGGTCAGAGGAGGTCCAGAGGAGCCAGGGGGGCGAGTGTGTGCACGTAGGCCGGGGTAGGAGTGCCCTGAGCCGGGTAGTGTAAGTGGAGTAGAGGGTGGGTCATTGTGGTGGATGTCGGTGCGGAGCTGGTAGCTTTAGGAGCAGGCTGGTCAGAGGAGGTCCAGAGGAGCCAGGGGGGCGAGTGTGTGCACGTAGGCCGGGGTAGGAGTGCCCTGAGCCGGGTAGTGTAAGTGGAGTAGAGGGTGGGTCATTGTGGTGGATGTCGGTGCGGGGCTGGTAGCTTTAGGAGCAGGCTGTGGAACTTAGCCCCAGCCTTGGTGAGTTTTCCCCGGCCCTGATGAGTTGGGGACCGGGGTATTGGGTTTAGGAGCTGGCTGTGGAACTTAGCCCCAGCCTGGGTGGTTCTTTGTAGGTTCAAGTATTGTCTGTTTATCTTTCAGAGTGACACTGGGAAGGACCAAAGGCAGGAGATGGCACAAGAAAAAAACAACCCAGACTCAGACCCAGACTATGTGGGTGATGAAGATTTAGATGAGCTCCCCCATCCAAATATATGGCTGACACAAAAGTCGGATACAAGTCTTGCTCCTGCTTCTAGTGCACCGGGAACCAGCCAGCAAGGTAGTTCTTCATACACCTCAGAGTTGCATTCAGAGAATGGTCCACGAAGAGGAGACCCACAGCGGACAAGTTCCATAAATTACTGCTTTGTCTGCGGTAAGCCCCAGAAGAAAATATCGAGACATCTAAAAACACACAAGACCAATGCAGAGATTGTACAAGTCTTTTCCCTTACTGATGTCAAGGAGCGCAACAAACGGATTGAAAAAATTAGGAATAAAGGGAACTTTTTACATAATCAAGCAGTATTACAAAGTGGGAAAGGGCAATTGAAAGTGAAGCGACGATGCAAAAAAAAAGCTTTGGATGGAAAGTTTATTCACTGCATGTATTGTCAAGGCATGTTTCTCCGCAAAGAACTATGGAGGCATACTCGCAGGTGCCCTCACAAACCCGAAGATGCAAACCAAGAAGAGACGTCTGGAAGGAGAAGGATCCTCGGCTCTGCATCAGCTCAGGATGCCGCCTTATGTGCGCAAATCTCGGGTGGGGTTTGGAAGCTTCTCAGTGTTATGAACGTGGATGAAGTTGGATCAGTTGTGCGAAATGACTTCTGTATTCTCCAGTTTGCCCAGTCACTTTACAACATTCATGGACAGGATACAACAAAGTATGAATACATAAGACAAAAACTGAGAGAAGTGGGACGTCTGCTGCTGTGCTTGCGGACAGATTTCTCTGTGCCGACCCTGGAAGATGCTGTTAGGCCTGCAAACTTTGAGAAAGTGGTACAAGCGGTCAAAAAGGTAGCAGGTTTTAATGATGACAATCTTTCGTACAAAACCCCGAGCCTTGCTCTTAAACTCGGCCACACACTGAATAAGATCTGCGACATCATCCACTGCCGGGGCTTGATGGCAGAAGATGAGAAGCTGGTGAAGTATACTGAAACATTTAAGAAGTTGCTCAGTACCAAGTGGAAAGAATATGTATCTCACAATGCCCTTAACACACTGAGTGATGCCAAGTTTAATAAACCGTTAACCTTACCATTCACTGAAGATGTTGTGAAACTTCACAAGTTTTTGGAAAAGGCAGCAGAAGAGGCCACAAGCAAACTGCAAGAAACAGATGATGCTCAAACTTATGCCCGTCTTGCCATGGTGTTGCTCACACAAATCATTGTGTTCAACCGTCGGCGAGCTGGAGAGGTTTCCAAAATGCCTCTGAAACATTTTCTGGAGAGGGATAATCAACAACTTCATGCGGATGTAAGCCTTGGTTTATCGGACACAGAAAAGAAGCTCTGCCGGTATCTAAGTCGCGTGGAAATTATGGGTAAAAGAGGGAGAAAAGTTGCAGTTCTTCTCCCCCGACCTGTTGTCAATGGTCTTACACTACTCACAAATAAGAGGAAAGAATGTGGTGTGTCTCCCTCAAACCCATTCTTATTTGCACGACCCAAAGCACCAACCCATTATAGAGGAAGTGACTGCCTGAGACGTTTCTCCACACAGTGCGACACAAAGTACCCCGAGCACCTCCGGTCGACGGGTCTCAGGAAACATGTGGCCACGCTATCTCAAGTCTTAAACCTCCAGGAGAATGAGCTGGATCAGGTGGCAGACTTCCTTGGACATGATATCCGCGTACACAGGGAATTCTACAGACTGCCTGTTCCAACAACACAACTTGCAAAGATATCCAAAGTATTGCTTTTAATGGAGAAGGGATCCATTTCCTCGCTAAAAGGAAAGACGCTGGAGGAGATTGAACTTGAAGGTTTGTTAAATGTATCTCTTATCTGGGTGTGCATGTAGGGCCGGGGTAGGAGTGCCCTGAGCCGGGTAGTGTAAGTGGAGTAGAGGGTGGGTCATTGTGGTGGATGTCGGTGCGGAGCTGGTAGCTTTAGGAGCAGGCTGGTCAGAGGAGGTCCAGAGGAGCCAGGGGGGCGAGTGTGTGCACGTAGGCCGGGGTAGGAGTGCCCTGAGCCGGGTAGTGTAAGTGGAGTAGAGGGTGGGTCATTGTGGTGGATGTCGGTGCGGGGCTGGTAGCTTTAGGAGCCGGCTGGGGATCTTAGCCCCAGCCTTGGTGAGTTTTCCCAGGCCTGGTGGCTTTAGGAGCGGGCTGATTGAATTGAATCCCCCTTTTGTTTTTAGATGAAATTCCCATCAGTGCAGATGAGGCCGAAGAGGAGAGTCACAGTGACTCGGGGGACTCTGCTGAGAAACAAGCGGCAACTGTGGTTATAGATGATGACCCGATCGACATAGCTGATGGAGATACCTCTGATTTTGAAGGCAAGTTCTTCTGTTTACTCTTGTAGTAGTCTTGCTCTGACTTATTCACATTGTTTTGTTTAAATTAATTCCTAATTTTCCTTTTCAGAGGCAGCACAGAGGCCTGCAAAGCAACCTGGACCAAAACGCAGAGTGACAAAAAGAGCATGGTCAAAGACTGAAGAAGCAGCTGTAATGCGGCATTTTAAAAAACACATCAAGAGAGGAAAACTGGCCACAAAAAATGAAGTAACTCAGTGTAAGCAAGCAGAAATGGCCTTAAGTCAGAGAACACTGCAGAATATAAGAGACTTTGTGAGAAATCGTGGACTAGCACATAAAAGACAACTAAAGGTAAAAGATGGATAAGCATGGAGTGTATGTATGAAGAACATTAAAACTTTTCCAGCCTCTAATTGTGGTTCATCCATCCATCCATTTTCTCCCACTTGTCCGTTGCCGGGTCGTGGAGGCAGCCGTTGGAGCTGCCCAAATCACATAGCACCAGTCCCCTATGGCTCCTCCTGCAGGTGGTGGGTCCACGGAAGGACGGCCTCATGGTTCCAAACGGGCCTGTTGGTCTCTCATAGGGGAATTGTGGTTCAGTTATGTTTAAAGTCCTCATAATTCATCTTTGGTCCTCATGAACCACCTTCTGGTCGGTGGCTGTGTATAGACAACCGTAGCTGATACAAGGATGTTAAATAGACCTAAATTTTTTTCAGATTTTTTACAGTTAGTCTATCCAGAGCTTATCTCTCTAGGACCTTGGGAAACCATAGTCCTCTTAAACCACACCAGGGTTGGTTTTTCCAAAAGGTCAACATAAACCATAAAACCACGTATGTGTGTGTGTGTGTGTGTGTGTGTGTGTGTGTGTGGAGAGGTATATTTCATTTTACACGTGTGTTTGCTCTGGCGACGGGGGCTGACCCGAACACAACTGCCTCCCCAAAGACACGTCTAAGACAGATCTGGAGTCTTTAAATCACCGTGAATATCAGAGAGATACCGATTTGGCCACCAGCTAATCGCCGCTCTGAAGTCGAGCCGCTCTGTGACGTTTACCCGCTCAAATTGAAAAGAAAAAAAAGTAAAAATGGGGCTCACGCACATATACCCTGATTAACATAAATCTTGATGAGTTAAAGTGATTCCAATTAAGTGTATGAGTGTTTTACCTGAATTGGAGTAAGTTTGACTTTGAAAAAAGAAAAAAGCCCTCCAGTGGAATGCATTTTTGCCACGTGTTAAGTGCAACATGACGTTTTTATATGTTTTTTGTTTGTGCAAAAAAATGCAGTTTTGTTTTGTTTTGTTTTTTTACTTGGCGAGTCAACATTTCTGCAAGTAAGGTCAAAGACTCTTGAGTGAAGTAATTTGACCTCTTCAAGATATCAGCAGGAAAACATTGAACGTGTATTTTGCATAACAACACTACTGAGAAAATATACCTTGAAATTACTCAAACGGAGGTTATTTTACGTTGAAGGGACTAAACCTAATTGTGAACCCTTTTAGTCTGAATGTGACGAAGTGGGCATTTTTACTTGGTCTTGAGAGCCGATGTAACAAGTTAGTTTCTCCATTGTGAGATCTGTCTTATCTTACGTTAAAAATACTTCCACTGGCAGATGTTCTTGCAATACTCAAGAGCAAATGTACCTATTACAAGTAAATGTACTTATTTACTTCTTCAGGAACATGTCACTTTTTCTAGATTACTTGAAGCCATGCAGTGATAGTTTTCAAGTCTCAAAGTGATTTATTTTGGATCACCAGCATCAGTTTGATCCCCGTCCCACACAGAGCCCCCCTGTTTTGACGTCCCGCTGTAAGCTGCCGGGTTAGATTGTACAGTAGAGGCTTGTCCCGGGGCGGTGCTGCCTGTCAGGGGGGGGGGCTTTACGCTCACCTCCTCTGCCTCCGCTCTGCTCCACACCATCAGCAGCAGCTTTAGCCCCTCGCTCCGTTTTGGGACTCCTCTGTGGGGTTTTCCGGCACAGGGAGGACGGGGGCTTATGGAGGGGGGGGGGGGGGGCTGTTTTGGTTCTAATTTAAGTCAGGGGAAGCCGGGTGCGCTGTGATTTGTGCGCTGACAGCCGGTGTAATTACACGGATGGTCACCGGGAACGTTGCAGCAGTTAAAGAGTGTTTGTGGGCGCTAACTCCAATAAAAAGATCCTTAAACGTGACTATTGAGCCGTTAACTAGAAAAGTCAAAGCTTCTATAACTGATCGCCACACGGACAGAGACAGGTGGAGTTGTTATTTTAATGAACTGACAAACTTTGACACATGAATCCTATTACGTGAATTTAGATCGATTTTAGACCCAGTTTAGTCCTGGTTTGATCCTGGTTATTCTTGGGAGGTCAAATGTGGCAATACTTTGGTGTGAGAATAAACAAAGCTGTGGGCGAACAAAAGTTACTTGTTACCGATTATTAGAGATGAACAGAACTAGTTTTTTTTTGTGCTTCCGATACCGATAATGGTGTTTGTGTAGCTGCTGATATTAACCAATACCAAGAAAGCTGCTTATAAAGGGCCCGCTTTGAGTGAAAAAAGTGAATGGTCTTCTTTTCTCCATTGTGAGATCAATAAAGTCTTATATTTTCTTTGAAATAAGATGTTACAGATCAATTATGTCTATTAATAAGCTGTAATTGGGAAACATTAAGCAAGAATGACTGGCCCTTTCTACACGTCACAGCAACGCCACGTGGCAACCTCTGAGGAAGGCCAGAGTTGAAGCCGAAACGCTCAGGTACACGAAATCAACAGAAAGGTCTGGCTATAAGAATAATATTAGTGGATCTTCTCAGACCTAATGAACCCAATTGTTCTACTGATCCAATCATAGTTTCCTCATAGCCTTTATTTATTTATTTATTTGAATTAGGACAGTGCACATGAATCATCACGTCAGCAGAAAGCCTCAATGTAAAGGTACCGGAATTAGCATAATAGCTCAATTACAGCCGTTGTCCTAAGGCAGGGAAAGAAACAATAAATACAGACATAGTACATGGAACAACAAAGTTACAGAGGTCAGTTACAAGGACAGTCACAGGTGAGACAACACGCCCAAGACGTCACATCGATAATCTACCTGTGAGCGCGCGATTGTTTTGTTTTCAACCAGTTTTTTTTTAGGATTAGTTCACGTTAGCATTAGCATATTGCTACTAGCAGCGGCGTTTGGCAACAGCTCAGCGATTTGGATTCTCTGGCTCAGCGCGTCCATATTCACTTAGATTTAGTTGGGGAAAGTTGTGTTTTGAAATAGGGAGAGCCATAACAGGTATCGGTTCAGTATCGGGTATTTGTAGAACGGATACCGGATTTCGTATTTTTTCTACAGATTTTACCTTCCGAACTTATTGTCGTATAATTATTGTACAAATAGTGACCAAATGACCATTATGCGCACTCTTTCACACTGCCGTTGTCAATCTTATTTCACTTGAGCAGACCTTACAATTTATCCGTTCTCTAAAATGCCCTTCTGTCCTCCACCACAGTCGTCTTATAAAGTACATTTGAGTATCGGCCCGAGCTCGTAATGCATACACTTCATTGAATCATTCATTTGAGCAGGAACCCTCTGGAGATGCAGTTTTGTGTGTTTTTTTCTCTTTAGAGAAGGGGGGGCCCGTGGAGTGGAGCAGAATGATTTAAAAGCATCAAAAACACATTACACATTTCCCATAAAACACTGGGCATATTAAATGTCCCAGGTCCGAGGCGCTGTGGTTCCTCTGAGGGCTGAGGGAGGCCGGCTTCTGAAATGGGAGAAAACTTCACCACAAAAGTGCAGCAGATACAGTTAATGTTGTTCTGAGGAGAGCCTTGGCAGCAATAAAACACCATTAAAGGAACATTTTACATCAGTGTGCGGTTAGGGCACGGCAGGAGTGGATGAGGTTTTCAATTAAAAGGATTGCAAGTGATATTAGTGAAAATAACAATGTGATACAAACTGTTGCTGGCATTATGTACCCTGGACATATGTTTACAACTACTTCAACTGTTACTTATCCTCCTCCACATCCAGCGATGCTACTACTGCTGCTACTACTAGGGCTGAGTACACCATTAAACGATACCAGACTGGTATTGGAAAAAAAAGGTTCACTGGTATAAATAAAAAAAAAACAGTATCGAAAGCAGGTACCGAAAAGACTCTTTATATTTGGGTAGGGAAAATTGAGAATTTTTTGGGGAATATTTTGGGAAAGGTTTGCAAAAAACACAAAGATAAATAGGGAAAAAACATAGAGAAATGGGAAAATCTTGGGGAAATTTGGGGAAAATTGGAAAAAAAAATGGGGAAATTTGGGGAAAGATTTGGGGGGGGGAATTGGGAATATAATTGAAATTTTGGGATAATTTTGAAAAAAAATATCACAAAGACGAATTGAGGAAAAAAAATTAAACATTGGGGGAAATTTAGGGAAAAATATGGAAGATTTTTACCCACTTTCTTGTAGTTAAAGGACGTTTCTTGGTTGTTCCACCTCAGACAAATAAAACAAATGCAAAAGTTAAAATTAAATGGAGGGAAAAAGGAACAAATTAATATTATTAATATGTTTTATTGTTCTATATGACAAATTATTTAGTATAGGTATCGTTCAGGTATCGGTATCTAAAACGATGTTCAGCCTTAGCTACAATGCCAGAAAAATGTGTTGTGAAGCTTCATTATCACAATTTTTTTTTTTTTTTTTGTCTGTATGTTTATGTCATGGCATTACAGACTATAATACCATAATAGTATGAAGGGCTCAAATGTCCCTGTGTAAAGCTAGAAGCGTAGAGTCTCGGAGGGAAACAAATGGTGAGATTATGACATAAAGAAACGCAGCCTGGAGCCGTTGTATTTTAAGTGAAGTGATAGCCCAGCTGTGACTGCACACCACTGAAGGAGTGCAAACAAAACACAAGTTTAAGAGCTTATAAAGGTTATATAAACCACGAGAAAAAGAACTGCTCGCGAAAAGCCACAGATCACAAACGGTCAAGTTTTCTTCTTCCAGTATTAGCAGCAGGTGATGGCGAAAACTGGAGATAATATTTATATGCAGCGTTATTTAAAATGTGTGTGGATTAACGCACATTTTCTCCATAAACATAAACTCGACTTAAAAAGCGACATAAACACGACTTAAAAAGCAGCATAAACACGACTTAAAAAATGACATAAACACGACTTAAAAAGCAGCATAAACTCGACTTAAAAAGTGACATAAACACGACTTAAAAAGCAGCATAAACACGACTTAAAAAGCAGCATAGACTCGACTTAAAAAGCAGCATAAACTCGACTTAAAAAGAAGCATAAACACAACTTAAAAAGCGACATAAACACAACTTAAAAAGCAACATAAACTCGACTTAAAAAGCGACATAGACACGACTTAAACAAACAACATAAACACAACTTAAAAAGCAGCATAAACTCGACTTAAAAAGCAGCATAAACACAACTTAAAAAGCGACATAAACACGACTTAAAAAGCGACATAGACACGACTTAAAAAAACAACATAAACACAACTTAAAAAGCCTCAAAAAGCGAGGAAAAAAAGTGAAAGCAACACAAAATGACAAAAACACACACACAAACAACAGACAAAAAAATAGAAACACGACAAAAATGATTAAACTAATGTGACACAAATTCGGTCAGTTTTGTGTAGGTCTCAACTTTGAAATGAGGCGTTACTCTGGCCTATAGGCTGTGAGCTCCAGTCAAGAAGCTTTTAGATTTGGGCAAAGTCGAACTGGAGAAAATGTGATTAGTTCAAGTGGGGGTTAAGAGATTAAAATGTGTGTATTTGTAGAATTAATAGGCTGTACTTAATCCCAGCTATGAAAAAGAGGCTCTGAATACTTTTCTGCTTTAGGATAAAAACTACATTTAGGTTTCTCCTTAACATTTTTTGACTTTGTCCAGAAATTAATAAAACTCATGTGTTGGTTTACTCGCAGTATAGTTATTTTCTCAAATAGAAGTATGTGTCCCAACTGGAGTGTGCATAAATGCCAGTTTCCCGTTTTAAACTTGTGCAGGACGGCGCAGTGACTAAGACATTTAATCCTGTAAATCTGGTGCGAATGACCCACAGTGGTGGGGCGGCGAGCGGGCAGCCTGTCCTCCGAAGCCACATGTGGGATTTGAGCGACTTGCGATCCTACTCTCTGTGTATTTGTACTTCTCCGAGCTGCGTATCCGTGTAGCCGCACCGCCTTAATCCTGCCCCAAAGTCCCCGGCCCCCGTGGAAAGACCCGGCAGTGCACGTGGGATGGCCGAAAACAAACTCCAAAAAACCGCACCTCATCCCGGAGAAATGTGGTAATAACATAGAAGGAAGTTTACATTCTGTAAAAATATGCATTATTTGTCTCCGTTTATGAGTGGTTGGGGCGCGGAGGAGCAGGAGGGGAGGACGCTGTACCCGAATGTTTGCTGGAAGTGCACCACAGACGAGCCAACTCCCCGCGTCTATCTTTAGAGCAGGAATCCACCCAACGAGCTGTCAGTCCCAGCGCAGCCACTGGGCCAGTCCGCAGGGTCCCGGCAGCATCACACACACACACACACACACACACAGTTTCCAAAATATGCTGTCTTCTGCTAATACCTTTGTGTAATTTTGATCTTTAATAATTTCCCATGTCCTCAGATCTCTGGAACTCCCCTCAAGTAGAAGTGGGCTACATGTTACACCGACATGACGCAAAAGTAGTTTAGGTCATTATTATCAGGGGCTGGTCTGACCACAAACATTGCCGGATTTGAGTTGCCAATCATCAACCTTTTGATCACGGCTTATCCACTTAATCGCCTCAAAGTACGTACTTCTGCATCCATACTGCTACGGTAAACATTTCATACTGCTTTAACCTCTTAACCCCCACCTGAACCGAACACATTTTCTCCAGTTTGGCTTTACCCAAATCTAAAAGCTTCTTGGAAAGAGTGTCAAAATAGCAACACAAACAAGAAGAAATGAGAATGTAAACGCAACAAAAAAGCGACTAAAAAGTGAGAAAAAAGTTTTCAAAAATGCAGCAAAAAAAGTGATTAAACATTGGCAAAAAAGGAGGTGAAAAAAAAAAACTTGAAAAAAGTCTCGACAACGCGGCAACAACGTGTGGAAGAAGATCAGTTTTGTGGGTCTTAGCTTTCAAATGAGGCGTTGCACCGGCCTATAGCCAAAGAGAAGAGAATGCAATCAGTTTAGTTTTTTGTGTTTTAAGAGGTTAACTAACATCGCCACCCACCATGTAAAGACACCATACTCTAACAGAAAACCTCTGATATCAAAGAATATAAAAACGTATGTCTTCATCTCTTCTCGCTTCTTTTTTTTTTTTATAGACTTATCCACATTTGACCCATCCTTCAACCAGTGGCTCTTGGAAACTTGCCAGGGGCAGTGGGCGACCGCAGAGCAGCGCCCGGGGGACCCGTCTCCAGGATCTGGGTCATACGTCACTATATGTTACAAACTATAGCTACCTTTAGACTGCGAATAACTCCTTCTCACAGCCCGCAGTTATATATATATATATATATATATATATATATTTATATACGCCGTCGCATGATTGAAATACACTAAGTAATTTCCTCTGATCATTGGCCGTCTTACCGACATGTCCCTCTTGTAAATCCACTCAAACGAGGTCAAAATTCATCTCCTCTGAAAGTGAACGTGAATTTTTCTTGGACTCCGCCTTTGTTTATCCTAGTTCTGGGAAACTGCGCATGAAAATAAAAATATATATATAAAAAAAAAAAAAAAAGGTCAAAGTAATATAACGGTTTTAGAAATAAAAAGACATGAATTAGATTTTTTTCTTTTTTCTTTCTTTGGTGAAATGTTAAATTACTGCCGCCGCGAGAGCAGATGCAAGCGCGACAGGCCGAGGGTTCTGGGTGGACTGCAAACACGTCGTAAATCACTGTAAACGCGGGGACCGGGGCCAAGCGCAGCAGAACTGGCCCCCGGGTTTTTAATCTGCTTTTCGGGGAGAAAAAAAAAAGGTCACCGAGGAGTCTGACTGCGCCGCGCTTAAAGGCTGTAATTATCGTCTGTTCCTGCACGGGCCAACCGACATGACAAAAGAGAAGGGACGCAGTCAGCAAAAAAAAAGAAAAAAGAAAATGAAAAAAAAAAAGCAGTGCTCACTCAGACTTATGGTGAAGGACGTGGGGTTCACCAACTGAGGACTTTCGATAGTGTCGGGATTTATTGGGACTTTTTTTTTTTTTTACGTCGGGAGTTTACGATTCATATATCAAATAAATCAGGTGACGTAGTGCTGAAATATCATCCAAAAAATGTTATGTCTGGCACAGGTTGGCCACATTTTATTTATTTTTTTAAATCAGCTTTACTGGAAATATAGTGTTTGGATTTGTTCTCCACTTATATCCATTTATAAATATGAAACCAATTCTTTGTGACTTATAATTGATCGATTCATGAATGCAGATCATGTTGCTGCCGGTGTGAACCCACTTGCACCGATTTAAAGAAATGGAAAAGGTGTGGAATAGAAAAACAAAATGAAACAAAACAACTTTTTTTTACGCTGTACGGCCCCTGGAAATGTAGGATGGTTGCGGCTGTTTGTGAATTCATTTTTGGAGTGAATTCTTTTTGCGTCGCTGATTTGTACAGATGTGTGCAGGTGCTCGGCATATAATTAGAAAATCATGAAAACGTGCATTCACTTTTGTTATTCAACTTAAACTGTGAAACTAATATATGATAGACTCATTACATGCACAGTGTATAGCCTGTATTTGTTATAATTTTGATGATTATGGCTCACAGCTTGTAAAAACCCCAAATTAAAAATCTCATTAAATTAGAATATTTTGAAAATGGACTCTACAACAAGGGCCTGACATATTCCACTTTGCATGTAATGAGTCTAGATCCAGTTTCACAGTTTGAGTTGAATTACAGAAATAAATGAACTTTTTAAATGATATTCTAATTATACGACGAGCACCTGTATGCACCGACTTTAAATGGCAATGACAGTCATTAAATATATTTCAATAACTCTGTGACGTCTTCGGTCTGCGAGGAGCAACCCGACGAGGTGACCCGTAATGTGCAGGTGCTTTTCACCTCAGTCACTTCCATTTATTTCATGACAAATTAGATACGAGTTGTGTTTATTTTCAGCATAATCAAGCAATGATCACGTATTGTTGACTCCATATAATAATGACAAGAGGACAATAAATGTGTACATTTCATATCAATAACTCTCATGGTTTAAATTATACAATCCAAATTCCTGTTTTATAAAGGGTGATAAATACATATTGTAAACATATACCGATAGGCTATAGTTTTGCTCTCAAAATCAAATTGAATTGATAGAATTAATTATAAACATATTTTCTAAATAAGCCTAATTAATACTCCTTTAGATTAATCGCAAAATTACCCCTGGCTTCCAAATTTAATGCTTGCTTTTTTTTTTAAATGAACAAAATGTAAAATCAAATAAAAAAACAAACATTGATTTATTCCCCTGCATTCAAAGTTTTTTTTTTTTTTTATGTATTTATTTAGGCGGTATATCTTAATCTGTATCATCCCAAATTTAACATAATGATAAATACATTCACAGTTTACAATAGCCCTATCAGTGAGTGTGTGCTGATATTTTTATTATATCGTACATAGGCTATCCAAATTCAAGTAATAAAAAAAAAATACATTTTGGCACCTGCAAAGATTTGTCTTTTGTATTTTGAAGGACTTAGGACTAAAAGGACAATGCATGACCACTGGTCTGAGGCCTATTTATAAACAAGCCAGAACATTTAAAAAAACAGATTATAAAATCAAGCAGCTGCTTAAAACTGTCCATAGACGCGAACCGTGCGTTTGTGCGTCATGACGCGCGGTCCCTTTGATTCAAAATGTAAATAGTTTCTAAGTATTTTGGGTCGATCTATAAAAATATGTCATGATGGTTAATATTTGAGTATGGTTGTCTGTGTGCTCAGAATAACATGTTGTTAAATATCAAATAAGACAAAGTACAATCAAAGACTGATACTTGTTTGACTTTAATGTATACGCATTTCATTCTAAAGATTTTATTCTGGCGAAATGAAATAAAGTTCATAATGTATAAAGACTGCACGTAAAATACTGCTGACATGCAGCCCCTCGTGCGTTTGTACAGCTGCGTCCTGTGCGTCGAAGCGCGTGGACAGCGGAACGAACGCCAGATACAACATTTAATGTCACATAGAACATCACTATAAATCCGTGGCCTGGCGCAGCCTTACTTTACAAAAGACTTAAATAAATATAAATAACGACACATATTAAACTGTGTATGTACAACTGTGCAACATGGCGACACGGTTCACACCAGGGGGTCGAGTCCACAGACTGTCCACGCTATGTACAAGCCGAGGCCTGCGCGCGCGAGCCCGGTCAGCTGTCCGAGTCCACCTCGCTCTTACTCTCCTCGGTTTTCTCCGCGGACAGTTTGTTCGTTTTGTTCCATTTCTGCGAGTTCTCGGATTCCTCTGAAGAAGACCGTTTCTGTCTCCTCCACTTCGCGCGTCTGTTTTTGAACCAAACCTAAACGACATAGAAAGACACGTTTAGTCGCTAATAGAGGATTTCTATCAGTGGTAACGTTTTAAAGAGGCAGCAGATAATTCAATAAATCTGTAAACATTGATCTGACCGGTCTTCGGGAACCTCGTTTTAACTGATTGTATTTCAATAGACGCTCGCAAAAAAAAAAATAGTACAGAAAATAATTGCTCGATCAGAAATATGATCGTACAAAGCTAAACTAATACATTCAGCAGCCAGATCATGTTAAAATGGCCACACGGATGGTTGAATGAATAGTAGAACAGAAAGGTTTGTCCTTGGAGACAGCGTGCGAAAGAGAAATTGGCAACAGTTACTTGGGTCAGACTGGTGCGTAAAAGCCAAGAGGGATCGCGATCTCACCTCGACCTTCTCCTCGCGCAGGTGCACTTTGCGGGCCAGTTGTTCCCTCGTGCCCACATCCGGGTACTTGGTCTCTTGGAAGAGGCCCTCCAGAGCCTCAAGCTGCTCGTCCGTGAAGATGGTCCGGTGGCGGCGCTTCCTGCGGCAGTGCAGCTGGTTAAGGAGCTGGAGCTCGGTGCGGGACAGGCTGCCCATGTTCATATAGGACATCATCTGCGGGACGGGTGACAGCAGCACCGAGGCGGGACTGTCGTATCCTATACGAGACACAAACAGGACGTGAGCACGCGGAGTTGGGGCAATCCAAATGTCGCTTTTATGTGAGTGCGTAAACACGCGGAAGAGTTATGTCTCCTAAACAGAAACAGTGGGCACCGTGTGTACGTAAAGCTCTGCGTTTATGGAGAAAGATTACAATCTCGCGGCATTTATATGAGGTAGTGTTGCTTTAAATCATGCGTAAAAACAATAAACACTGGCATTTAGACTTTAGAGCTGGATAAAATCTGTCACAATTACGGCCTAAAATGTCAAACAGCAGCTGCAGACAAAGCCAAGTGTTAAAGGCGTCATTACCAGAGTTTTTACGCGCAAAACACCGAACTCATTCAGACGGTTTTTCAAACTTTAGAATAGAGGCAAAAGTTCAGTTTTGGGATAAACTCCCGAGCGTTATTTGATCTGTTCAGTTCAAACCAAATAAATGCACCAAACAGCATTTGTGAGGCGTCACCGTGATGGCTGCTAAACATTTTGCTCCAAAAGTCTATGCCACATTATAATTATGCGCTCACCTGGTGGGATGCAGGGGCACTGCTGTGGGCTGAGACCGGGCACGGAGCCGCAGCAGGGCGGCGCTCCTCCAGCCCCGTGGACCCCGGGTCCCTGGATGTGCAGCTGCCCATAGTAGTAGCTGTTATATCCCAATCTAGTCCCGCTCAGTGGCTGCACACCGGAAGGAGACGGGCCGCATGTGGCCGAGTATAGTCCGTTGTAATCGGGGTATATAGAGTCCGTAAGGCCCGCGGCCGACAGCAACACGGGGTTTCTGTGAAGCAACAGCGGCTCTTTGCAGCTCGTCCGTCCGGACAGGATGCTGTCTATACTGAACATCCCAGCGGGCATCACCGCGGCTCCAAAACAACAAGAAGTGAGTAAAAGAATTGATCAAAGCGAATGTCCCCTTCTAGGTCCTAAAAGTGCGTCATGTTGCTGGGAAGTCTGTTCACTGTGCGCTCCTCTGTGTGGGACAGTCTATGCACCAGCGCAGGAGCACCGCCTTTATACTCCGCTGACGTCACTGCGCAGTGGCTGCTCTGGAATCAGCTGCAGAGCTGTGTATTGAGAATTAATTCAATTAAGATAATCCGCACTGTTTGCAGACTTTTTTGGACAACTCCGGTGTTGCACCAGAGAAGTTCTTCCTGCAGAGTAATCCGATTATTTTGTTGTCAGTGAAGGCATCATAATCGATGGACTTTGTGTTTACAATGAGGAGGCGGAAACGGCCTTTCCTTCAGGTCTGGTGTCAGTAAAGGTTACAAACAAGTTACAAATCCTATTGTAACGTTCAGCTCTGCGCACTTTATTTGGCTTTACAAAACAGCCTCGTGTTGCTGAGCATTTGGAAAAATCTAATGTTTGGCTTCAGGTTTAGCTCTAAAAAACAACGACAAAAGAGGCTATATTTGTTGTGCATATTTTAATATCCGTGAGTTTTAAAAATATTTATTATAAAGACATTTTCAACACCGAGGCTATTTGTTCGAGTTTGCTCTAATCGACCCTCTCAAAGTCATCGATTATAGGCTGTGATCTTTAATCCATATGTATGCATTGCTTGCGCGTAAAACCTCCACCAATGTTTGTTTTCCCCGCGCGTGTAAACACGAATTACCTGCTCCGTGCCAGACAGTGTGTCCAGAGCGCACAGCGGCTCGGCCTCAGCTCATTACCCGGGCCTGTGCGCTCTGCTCTGCTCTGCGGGGTGCGCTCCCCTTCCCAGCGGCAGGTCCTCGCGCAGCGGCTTCGTGACACGGACCATTTCCCCCCTGACCGCGATAAGATAACGAGCCATTATCGCCTCCATTGAGCGAAAGAAAGAAGGATTTATTGCATATTTACGGCGCTAATCACCATGGGCTGCGGCGGCGGCTGTGAAGGAACGTGAATTGCCCCTGTGGTATAGAGACTAATGGGAGTCGCTGATTGCATTTAACACTCAATGGGTCGTTAGCACATGCTCGCGCGGCTGACAGATAACGTTGTGATCTCAGAAGGTGCCGTTTGGATGTGGGCGATCATTAAGGCCGGGGATGGAGATGGAGAAATGCGTATTGCGCGAGCCTATAATGCCCTATAACAACGGATTTCAGTCATCCGCAGAGATGGACTCCACACACCTAAAAGGAAATGGGACCTCGACGATTTATCCACGTTTATTTCAAGCAGTACGCGCGTCGTGTTTTGTCTTTTATCTGGGTTGGGTTTTTTTTTTACGCGTTTTAGTTTCGAGTCCTGTGCGCAATTTGTTTGAATCAAAGACTTTTTTTTTTCCCTGTTCTTTGATTAATACAATTGAACGGGGGGATTTAAATTTAAGTTTTTTATTTTTATTGCATAAAAATGAAACTGCAAACGAATCTAAGTATTGTTTATAGGCTACATTTATATGATTCATATTCTTTTGCATTGTTTGGCTTTGTAAAAGAAAATGTGTCATGCACATTTTCAAAGGCGAGGCAAAAGGTATTAGTCTTTCGGTTTTATTAGACTTGCAAAGGAGAAACCACATTCTGTAACACATGTGCCCATAGGCCTAAACATGATATTTTCCACGAACTTCATGCCTTTTTCATCTTGTATTTCCCTTTAAGAACACTTAACACTCCATTAAGACATTATTATAACAATCCCTTTGACTCATCTTTGACCACTTTAAGCCTATCAAATGATTCACTCATCTGTTGCTATTTGCTCACAATCGCTTTAATCTCTCCGCAGTCAAAAGTATGCAGAGTAGTGTCAATTTGTACTTGAGTAAAGGTTTCTTCACTTCACTTTGATTTATATGTGAATTTAGAACGTGTCCATTTTGTTCTATTTCACCATCTTCAGTTTATTATGTCTTTGCGTTCCAAAATTATTTAAAAATATGACTGATTCAAATGTTATGTTTGCACCATTCTACCACACAGAATAAAATTCCCAGTTGGCGGAAATGAAAACACTCACGCTATAGCTCTATGACAAATTGTTGTTGTCGTTACCATATAGTCTAAATGTAATCTTATAGTTTTAAGCTTTCGCCGTTTATCATTTATCTAAGTTATGTGTTTCATGTTGCGCGACCGACCGAAAAAAAATAAAATAATAATAATAATCCTAGTTGTGAACCTGATAATAACCATGGCAATAAATATAATTTTGATTCTGATTCTGATTGACAAAAAACTTTGAATGTATTGACTAAAAAATGATTGTCGCCCCGCCCCCCCAAATAAATTCACAATTATTCCTACAAGCCTTTCCATAAGCTTTTGACATTTTAAAGGAAATGGCCAAAAGATCAAATGAGTATAGACACACCCAGGCAATGAAGCTAATAAAGAATTACAGCAGCTTCAGAATAGTTCAATTTTCTATGTTTTAGTCTGTCCGATTCACCTTTACCAATATTTATATTTAATTCTTTTTTTAGTCAATTCACACAAAACCAGAATATACATAAATGCTCTGAAAGTATATTTTTTCCGATCACATTAAAAAAAACACGCGGTTCCCAGATATCGCTAATGTCTCCGAAGCTTATACTTAAAGATGATCAGTTTTAGCCTCTCCCTCGCACATTACATTTCTATAATAATTCAAAAGTCCGTCTGGATTGTTGGCTTTAAAATTCAATTGCAGCCTCATTCCTTATTCGGGCCCCACACATTCTGCAGGTGCCTGTAATTTGAATGTGACACGTTTTACTTGTGTTTAATAATAGCACTCCTCTCGTTTTTATGTTTATTTATTTATTTTTTTCAGTCTGATGGCTTTGGTGTTACCTCTTTTCAAATGTCCCTGCTCCAAAAGCCCCCTTTTTTTTTTGTAATACAGTGGCACAGAGTGGCAGGCAAACCATGCCATATGCTGTTATTATTATTATTATTCCACATCTTCTATTTTTTTTTTCCTTCTCATATGTATCTTCTTTTTTTTTTTTTACCTTCAGAGCAACCGGTGAAAAGAGCAAGTCAAAAGCCAAGCTCGCGTTTGAAATTAAAAGCCGCGGAGACGAAGGCGGCACTTATAGGTGAATGGGGACTGTCAATCACTGGGGGGGGGAGAGGGAGGCTGGAGACTCACAAAAGGCACAATGGCGAGGGGCATGTTTATATATCAAGCACTCTGATCTGTAAAACCTGGTTAAACGCGGGAAATCGAAAGGGCGGAGTGGCGCTCGGTAATGCATACGCCGCGGAGGGGATAAAAACATAAAAGTAAAAATGGGCGTTTGGGCATTTCACTCCCGAGCCCTTTTCAAAGCGGAGTCGCTCGATTTACATAATGCTGGCATCAGATAGTGCTAATGCACGCGGGGGAAACGCTGCGGTAGGTAGTGCCTAACTACAAAGTTAGAGCGAGAGCTGTGGAGTACGGTCGTGTTTCTTTGCACAAAGCATGTATGGACATGGCTTTAATAGAAGACAGGGTTGCCCGGTTTCCCCTAATTTGTTTTGTAATTTATCTAATGAAGGATAATAGCTTTTTGTCTTGTGTGAAACCTAAATTAAATTAGGGAAATGACATTTGAAAGCTGGCTGCTACACGTATACCAGAACTACAGCTTTTTTTGCGCAGTAAAATGTTAGAGACAGGATATTTTGTTGGTGGCGGGGAACATTTGCATCCTTCGAGATTTACTGATGGCGATTACTTGTTGCCAAAAGCCAAGCAGGGATTCTTAGATTTTATTGTATTTCTTTATTTCTTTATTTTTTCAATTCATCTTCAATACACGACCAGGCGAAAGAGACAAAGCACACAAAGACTCTCGCATTTTTATTTTTTATTTATTTTTTTGCTTCATGTACAACAGTATGACACTTGAAAACTCCAACGTGTGGCTCATGTGAGATCACAGACTGCACGATCTACCGCCGAATTGTCGTTATTGTATCCTCGGGTAAACGCTACGTCAACATTTAAAGAAGCCGCACTGAGGTTTTCCGCCTGAGAGTTCCGTTTCAGTCATGATTTTTTTTTTTTTAAATTCCCGCCTTGCTTGGTCTATATTCGTCAATGTCTGTGTAAGCTCTCAGTCGTACAGGAGTTGTCCATCTTCAACGGAGGTACTTGAGTCATCTTCTGTACTCAGTAGTTGAAGTCTTTGAATGAACAAATTCTTAAACTACTGAGTACAGAAGATGACTCAAGTACCTTTGTTGAAGATATATTTATCAGTGTATCATTATTTAAACTCTTAACCCCCCACCTGAACCAAGCACATTTTCTCCAGTTTGGCTTTAGCCAAATCTAAAAGCTTCTTGGGAAAAAAGCGTCAAAATAGCGACAAAAAACAGAATGAAAATGCAACAAAAAAGTGACCAGAAAAATGCGCAAAAAAAAGCAACAAAGAAGCAATAAAAGAGCGGAAAAAAAAAAAAACGTGCTAGAAAAGCAACAATAATACAACCAAAGAGTGACTAAAGAGCGACATAAAAGCACCGGTAAAAACAAATGAAAAAGCATCAATAACACCACAAAAAAACGCGACAAAAAAAGAAACAAAGAAATGACAAAAATGCAAAAATAAAATAAAAAAAGAATGATGAAAAAGGAACCAAGACACAATAGCGAAAAAAACTATGACAACGCGACACAAAAGCAAAACACTGAGACAAAAACGTGGCGACAGCGTAACACAAAAAAACGGCCTCAGCTTTGAAATGAGGCATTACACTGTTGCTCTCCAGTCGAAGCTTTTAGATTCGGGTAAAGCCGAACTGGAGAAAATGCACTCAGTTAAATGAGACTTAAGCGGTTGAGTCTCATTTGAAACACAATTTGATGAAAAATCGTTGAAGCCTGGAAATGGCTTAAAACACCAGAATCGTGTTATTTCAATATTCACGGCAGCCTTAGAATATTGCGTATGTTTTTCATACCTTGAAGCTCAAGCCCAAATGTTTTTTTTTCCCGGCAATACGCTGAAAAATAAACCCGTCCGTGACTGTCAAGACGATTTCTGTTCGCCTCACTGCATTTGAGGAGTCCAGTTCTGTTGGATCCCGTCCATGGCTCTAAGGCCCACGCGGTGGTCATCCCTCCTCATTCGCCTTTGCCAGACAGTAGATCAGTGTGCGGAGATTACAGACTAATTGTCCCGTGTTCGGATTGTCCTGCACACAAAAAAAAACAAAAACACTTGACTGAATACGTGCGGGCCGATCACCGTATCAAGATCGCAAAAAAACAAATTTCCTCTGGCGAGCTAACGTTTAGCAGCTGTGCAAATGCAGGGACTTGTCGATAGGCTATAGGACAGGTACTTAGCCTCCGTTAAAACGTTACAGCGAGTCTGTCGCACGTTATCTGTCAGGCACACCTCCGTCGAGTCCTCTTACACAGCGAGGGGAAAGTGGGTCAGACGGTTTCGGGGAGGGACTGTCTGGTTTTCCTGTGTCCCGCCGCACCGAATGGGGAATGTGACGGGAGGGCAGGCAGAGTGCAGGGGGTGGGCTGGACGTGCACAGGTGTGGCCAGGTGACGGGCATCCACGGCTCACGAGACCAGCCGTCCCGCACTGGGATACTGGAAATGTTTCTTATCCGTCGTTTTGTTGTTTTGAATGTTTGCATAAGCGCTTGAAAATATGTCAACTAATCGGTAACAGCAATTACGGTACGATAGTTTGCCCAATAGAATGTACGTTGCAATTTCATGAGAATTAATATCAATCTAACTCTACTTCACAAAAAAAGTACAGCGGAACGAACGGACCAATGTGTCAATGACAGCACCGTGTCTGGCTTGTTGGAGACTGTAATGGCGACTTTTCTGGATCACAAATGATTGTGTGAAGCAGTTCACAGGTCAAGGCCAGAATCATTTTACATTGTATTTAGTTACTGAATACTGAATACTCGCCTTAAAATGTATTTTTTGTAAGCGAAACCCGTTACTTTGTTTGATCAGAGTACTGTATTCTGAATACTTTGACTACGTTTAGAATGCTTTCACATTGATTGTCATTATATTTATGTATAAATATGGCGTATAATTACACAAATAAAGACGACAATTGTGAGTTGGACTGCAGCAGATGCAGCATCATGTGACGCACATGTGCAGTTAGTGTTCGTATGAACTGTGGCATTAGGTTCATTCAAAGTTCTTTCTTAACAATGTTGTGGAGCTAAAACGTACTGATTGAGTACTGGGATGTGTTCCCTTGATATTTGGAAAGTAACTGTATTCTAAATACTGTCAAATGAAAGTGTAACTTTACCAGAATACAGTTCTAAGAATATGAATTCTCTATACACCTGACAATCCCTTAAGGCGGCTGCTCTCAAGTCCTTCACACAAATACTATCACATAACATATTTGGCTTGCTAGTATCACCAGGACTAGACCGGGACCAAATTCGGTTGCCTGGCTCTGCCATACTATTCCCTGTCCATTCCTCGCAGGGAAGTTAGTCTGGTCACGGAGCAAATGGAGCAGTTTGAACGGGCGGGCCTAACACGCACAGACTGTCAGTGAAATAAACAAATCAGCAATTAGCGGACGTGACGACGGCTGTAGTCCAACTCACAAAATATGAACTGAATATAGACTCACAAGAACGCGGAGGAGAAATCCTCCACTACTTCATCCATGATTAGTTTTGGCTAATGTTAACGTTGTTAATTGAACACAGCGGCTCAGCGAGTGACGTAGCCTTGTCAATTCTCTGTGACGGCCGTGACTGGTTCGGCCTCAGCCGCCAATCAGCCACGTGTTTACCGCGTGTGTCCAGACCCGCCTTCTTTCGCGCAGAAAAGAAGTGGGTGTGGTTTATCAGGCTACAAATTCGGACTGAACTGAAGTGGTAAAAATGGGCTGAAATAGACTTGAACAAATCAGGTGTAACAAAGACAAGACTAAACACCGAGCGCCACCAGAAGAAACCCGAGGAACCCAGTGTGTCTTAAGGCACACCATCCACACGGGGTGAAATGGAAATCACTGGACTGAAGAACTTGACAAACATGGAGCACTTGATTTAAATATGAGCGAGTCTGGACATTTGCACGGCAGTAAAACTCTCTGCCTCGTCCATTGACAAGACTAAACACATTGTGACTGGAATCCAACCCAGAATCATTCATAAACATTGTCTGCAAGAAACAGCATTCATTTATTTGTACAATTTTTCCACCTCAGAACGACAGACCAGGATTTCCTCCACTTTAATATGAACATTTTGTCGGAGGGAAATTAGCCGCTCAGTGATCGATTATGATAATGAGCCGAGATTACACCCTGATGCAGTTGAAAGCGCCCGCCGCACAGACATGTGTGCGCAGTCGTCCCGAGTGCGTTTGATTGAAGGTCAACATAACAACAGGATTACCAGATTTTAATCCATCCGATCCCATTGTTAAAGATCGAAAACAGGCATATTTATCGTACATGTCAGGACGGGGGCGATGCCGCAGCTCCACACAATGGCTGCTGCAGTTCAAACGCGTCCGAGATGAAACCCATGTGTTACCCCGAAGATTTCAAGAATCACCCCCGCCTCGCCCCTCCCACTCTCCCACCACCGCAGCCTCGCTAACCGCAGAGGGGGCTGTAACCAGGACCGCAAATGCCAATACATCAAAGTGCACAATAAAGTTAAATGTACTTTTAGTTCGGCCGTCATGTTAAACACACTTGTGCCGTTAAAAGTAAGACATTGTGAATATTATAGGCCGTAAAATGTATCGGTCGAGTGAAAGATGAAGTGGTGAAGGAATGATGCAAAGTGGCATGCTGTGGAAAGTTATCCCGATATTTATTTTAGTAGTAAAATAGTAGTAAAATGGAAAAAGGTTGTGGGCCAAATGATTACCTAATTACAAACAAAAACACCACTTAAGTAACTAAGTGAAGAAGTCTGATTTATGTTGCGGTAGTGAAGTAATCCAGAAAGCTTTGCACTGAAGTAATACAGAAGAAACAAATCAGTAATCTGGAAAATCTGACTTTTGTTAAATCTTTTATCGATTGAAAATGGACAGCTCTATTTCAAGGAGTTATCGCTGCAAATGTGTCACACCCAAGGAATTTGAAATACCATTCTCTGCAGATTCTGTGATTACGTTTGGTCCGAGCTAAAGTTTCCCCCGAAATCTTTGAACGTCACAATAATTGATCGTTCATGTTTGTGCTTTTTGTACCTTTTAAAACATAGAATAAAAGTCAAGCTGTAATTCAATAAATTACATTCAAAAAACGTTGCATCTTTATTGGAAGCAGACTCTGCTCGAAACCTGACGTACAGTAATCTGGCCAGGCCTGACATCGCGTTGCCAAAGAGATGTTTCCTCGTCGCTTTGACTACAGGTCGAACATGAGGTTTACATGTATATTAGACACTTTAGTTCAGGGGGATTTTTTGAAATTGCCAAAACAAGAGCAGAACCCCCTATTTCAGCCTGAAGTGAATCATCACTTTCTACAAAAGCCAGTGTCTTAAGACGTTAGAACTGACAGTATTTTCCGCATTTTAGAGCGTTCGAAAAACTGGCGTTTGATCTCTGATTTGTATCATAATATTCCACAAAATCATTTTGGGGACCAGAGGTTCAATGCTGGAGGGCCGGATTTGGCCCTCCAGCCCGACGTTGCCCACCCCTGCTTTAGTTGCTCCTGGGACATGGGCTTTCAAACATTCAATTCTTTATTCCATGATTTGATGGTTTGTTCAGGCGTAGGTTTTGTGTCGATTGTTTTCCAAATTTGAAAAAAACATCACAGGCCTTTGTGTTATCCTTCAGTACAGTGAGCTGCTTAGACATTCAGAAATGGTTTGACCCTTTAGCTTCGTATTGACTCAAACAGATGGGGAAGCCTTTGTCGTGAAACCCACTTCTTCTCAGAAAACCCCCTAAACCCCAGACAATGTAACACAACATATATAAATGGTAAATGGTAAACATATATAGCTTTTTAAGTGTCTTCAGCACAACAAGCCCAGACCGGAGTGCGCAGATGAAACAGTCCTGTGGCTTTTCCCCCGTAATGAAATTCACATGAGGCGTTTACGTCCGTCTGGCATTCTGAGTTGACTTTCTCGGAGAGCACGGCTCGGAGTTCAAATTTCACATCAACGCACCGCCTATTCCAAAAAAAAAAAAAAAAAACGAGGGGGCAAACGCAACCTGTGTCCAGTCATTTTCTTCTTAAATGGTCCCGATGCAGCGCTAACATCATGCTGTCAAGAGGGGTGCCGCGAAAAGTGGCCCCCGCCGCTTTTCCCTCAGGAGGTAATCAATCATTCATTATAACTAGAATCCATCAAGCAATCCTGGTAATTACTGAATACAGGCGGCGAGATCTGGCGACCCTGACGTCCACTCACACGCATGCAAAAGCGTCGTGTCAAAAATGAGGCGCGCATTTACACATTAGAGGGGGTCAGACGCGCCGAGGTGCTACTTAACACACTTTGGTATTATAAGAATTTCAAATCAGCCTCCCCGGGCCGTGGCAGGGGCATAAAGGGAACCTCAAATTATTCTATCAAAACAAGCGGCGCGCACTCGAAAGGCTTGAGCACATTAGAATTTGCAGCTCAGGCTTGTCTCCAAACGGGGCCGCCCCCTTGCACTTTAGCATGTCCCCCCCCCCCCCCCCCCCCCCACCCCCCCTCGCGTAGCATCTCGGCGCACGTGTAATTGCCATGACAAGCCAAAGGAGTAAGTATGCATTTATACATCGGAGACGGCCACGTGTGAGGTGCGCGTTTTGGTCCATGATAATTTTTAGGCTAAGTCTCCGGGCCGGGATCGTGTTGCTTGAAAGAGAAGTGAAGTGTAACTGGTTTTCACAAATGGCACAAAAATGATTTATGTGTCAGCAAAATAGTTAACATACATTTGAATATTGGAATGAGTAATGCACTTGACGGCGATCAGTGGTTTGCCCCCCCACACAGGTCCACATGCTAAAAATGCTAAATTCATCTTTATTGAGGAGATTTCGTGATTCAGAGGCGGTGCACTGTTTCAGAGGATCAGAGGAGCACTGAAGCCAGGCAGGTTACCTCCGTGTGCTAGTTTCCCCGAACTCCAAAAGCATGCTGGGTAGGTTGGCCCACAGTGGCGGCGCTCTCAGTTGCAGCATTAACACCTGAACACAATTTCATTGTAAAGTCGTACATTGAGAAATGTATTTATTTATTGGTTTATTTGGTCGAGACCCGTCCAGGTGGGGATTGAACCCGAGACCTTCTTGCTGTGAAGCACAAGCACTAACTACTGTGCCGCCCAGTAAAGCACTCACATACTTACAGAGGATTTACACTAACATAGCTTTAAGTTATTTGCCTTGCATTCAAACAATGCATAGTTTGCATAGTTAAGTCACTAATGCAAAGTTGGCCTATACTGTAGGCCAACTTTGAGTTGTAGTTGCCTCTATGAGGCAACTCCTGTTGTGATATTGGGCTATACAAAACCATTGATTGATTGATTGATTGATTGATTGATTGATTGACTGTATGTCACTAGATTCCAGTGTCAAAACCATAGAGCAAGCATATCCTAAATGTGGACCGTGGGCCAAATGCGTGTAAAATACACTGACCAGAAAAAAACTGTCCACCTGGATTTAACTAACTGTTATGATCTGTGGTTGCTGCAGTTGGTCAGGTCAAAGTTCAGCAACACTATGTGCCCAAATCAACTGAACATCCTGAATGACCAGGTGATTCCATCAATGGATTTACTCTTTCCATAATTCCATAGATATTCCAAGATGTCCGGATTCATCGGGCTCACATTGTGAAAGAGTGGGTCAGGGAGCATGAGAGACCAACTTCCAAATCTGAACCCCATTTAGAATCTTTGGGATGTGCTGGGGAAGGCTTTAAACAGTGGTCACACTCTCCCGTCATCAATACAAGATTTAGGTGAAAATTAATGCAACGCTGCATCTTTTGGCATTGCAGAAGCTTATTGAGACAATGCCACATGAATGTGTGCTGCAATCAAAGCTAACGGTGTGTAAAAGTAGAGCACATGATGAAAAACAATCATCAACAAAAAACACAAACATTGCATGGCTTGCATAGGTGTCACCGAGTGGACCAGTATTCATTTATTGCCCAGGTGTGGACAATAAATGAATACTTATGGTGTTTCGATAAGGACAAAACAACCAAAACACAATTCAAAGCTACCCGCCCACCTTTGAATCTTAGGATGAACGTACTTCAGAACTGTTTGGCTTTCCTGCAGAGAGTTTTCAACACAAACAATATGAAACAAAATTAAGACCCTGTGACTTCAACATACTGGAGATCCACTGCCCTGATACACACAAAGTTCTGCAGATCAGGGCTATCACACAACACAGCTGGACACATCTTTGCAACTGGAGCAGTAAATTGGGCATGGGCCTCATCACCAGTGTTTGTAAAAGACTGTGTTGAGGAGGGAGGAGAAGTCAGCGCGCACAAAGACATGTTTTGTTGAAGATGCGGCTGCAGATTTGGGGTGATGTAAACACTGTAACTATGTAATGCAGAGAGAAATCAGGCAACGTCCTATAATGACACCATTGTGTTTTGTAAAGTGTTACAAAGGGACACCTAGAAGGCGCTGTCTTCCATGTACATTGGGTTGCAGTTGCTTTGTCAAAAGATGGATTAGGATGTGCAAGTTAATAATAAACGGTTGTTGTGCAGCTGGGTCTCGTCCGCATATCCAAAGGTCAGCAGTTTGAATCCTCCTGGTTCCAACTGGTGCGTGTCGTCGGGAAAGACAGACACCGACGTAGTGTAGGGACAGATTTCGCCTCCTAACCGGACACCCTCCGGCCCCTGGCTGCGCCTAGAAATTCTGTCCATATAGGTAATGAACAGAACCGGTGACAAAGGGCAGCCCTGGCGGAGCCCAACACGCACCAGGAACAGGTCTGACTTACTGCCGGCAATGCGAACCAAGCTCCTGCTACGGTCATACAGGGAACGGACAGCCCTTAGTAGAGGGCCCTGGACCATACCCCCGGAGCACCCCCCACAGGGCACCACGAGGGACACGGTCGAATGCTTTCTCCAGATCAACAAAACACATGTGGACTGGTTGGGAGAACTCCCACAAACCCTCAAGCACCCGATGAAGGGTATCAAGCTGGTCCAGTGTTCCACGACCAGGACGAAAACCGCATTGTTCCTCCTGGATCCGAGGTTCGACCTTCCATCTCAACAATGGCAATGATTACATATTTCAAAGTGATCACAGAGTCACCATTGCATCATATTGCTACAATCGGGCTGTGGGTGGGGCAAAAAACGGGTAACTGCTGATTGCCAAAGTTCGTTTTTTATAAACAGGCTTGAGAGAAGCCTACTTGGAATCCTTGACACAACAATTGAAGCTCATAACTGTATTGTCTATTGTCTTTTGTTTACGTTCATGATGACACACCAAGTGTGGAGGCTTCCTAACTCGTTCCTGGGGCAGAGCTACACAGAGGCTCTGAGCAGACATGGATTGTTGAAGTTGGGAGGTATTATCCAGCAGCACCTGGTCCCACCTCCCTCAGTGTAACTCAATCTAAAGCTTAACTCGGCGCAGCTACTGGCAGAGGTCCCCAATAATCCAGTGCAGGTGCCAAACGGGCCGCGCTGACGACTGTTGCGGCTTCATGGTGTCAATACCTCTGTAAAACTAAATGTGTTGCATATAGCACAACAGCAAAACGCACTTGCATCGCATTTTCTTTTTTTTCTGTTTTATCACTGAACAAACCACCATTTATGACCTGTCCCTCGGCCCCATCAGACAGGGCCAGGACAGTGACAAAAAGAACATCTTAACCTTAATTATTCATAGTCGCACGTAATGAGTGTTTTTCTTCATTTTCCTTTTGTTTGATGCACAGGTTTTGTTAGGTGTAGTTTACGGACAGGGCGCCACTGGCTCTTCCAATGAGGGCAGAGGAAACAACTCCTTTCAACAAAATGATCCTTCAAATCCCCTAAAAACCTCGACGTCTTACGAGGTCTAAGACAATACGTCCACTTAAACCTGCGCTCGCATCTTGCCCCGGGAAATTAAAACCCACCCCAACAGGGCCGCCATTGTGGGTTGACAAATAATTCTCAGAAATCTCTTAATATCCACCGTTGACAGAACGGAATTAGCCGCATATTTCGACTTGCAATTTTCTTCCGCGTTGTGTAAGCCACGGCGCTAATCCTATTTTTATGCGGCCTCCGAAAATGGCCTGCAATGCACACGGGTTACCAGGTAAGCGCGGGGAACCCCAGGAGAGGCGAGCCTGGTCAACGCGCTCTTTGTTCGGGCGCGACAGGGGGGGGCCCCCGAAAGTGAATAGTGGGTACAGTGCCAACCGTCGGGGTTATCCAGGAGCCTGAGAATCAATCCAGCATTGCAGTTAAGCCATGTAATAATTACCGTCATTAAAAGCAACTAGAGCGTGGAGATGACCAGGACTGTAGCCTCATAAAGCCTACGCTAATATATGGGCCCTTATAGGCTCTTGTCATATGCATAATTCAATAATCCTGGAAATACATATTAACGTCGTGGTACAGCTGAAAACTGTCAGAGCGCTGCCCCACGGCGTTTTGGATCAGCTCGCGCTCCCCCGTTCCCAGGAGTCTGCAAGGTCAACTTCCATATTTCCAGCCCTTTTCCGTTCCAAAAAACTCCGGGAACAGGCAGAGGAAGGTCTGTGCTGGAAGAATCTCTGCAAAACTCAATTATGAAGTTTGGCTAATTCAAATAATCAGAAAAATACATAACGCAGGGACAGATGTTGGTTCAGCGAAGCAGCTCAGTGAAGATATTTGCTCTCGTCAATTTGTTAGTACGAATGAGAGGATCATAGTAGCGATCTTCAGCAAGTTGGTTGACGATCCTTTAGTTACGGGGTAAAAGCTCTGTATGAAAAGCAAACTTGAAACGGTATCATCTTCTTTCCTCTGAGAGGCATTTGCATCTTCAGTCTATTTCTCAAATGGTAAAGACGCTGGACCAACTTGATCAATTCGATACAGAATTTTCCAGGACCTGAACTTTCCAAAATCAAGTGGCGGAACCGACCATTTTGCACTTTGCGATCATATTTTTCTATACACTGACAGTTGACTTCTGGAGGATTTGAATTCACTCTTATTTTCATTTCATATTAACCGCCTTAACCCAGTGCATTTTCTGCAGTTCAGCTTTACCCAAATCTAAAAGCTACTCGACTGGAACTTACAGCTTAAAAGCCAGTGTAACGCCTCATTTGAAAGCTACAAACGGATCTTTGCTTTCCTTGTGTTGTTGCCGTGTAGCTGTTTTTGTCACATTTTTTGTCGCTCTTTTGTGCCTTTTCTGTTACTGTTTTATCACTTTTTTTGTCTCATTTTTTACGCTTTTTTTCCCCAAATGCTTTTAGATGTGGGTATTGCCAAGCTGAAGAAAATGCGGTCAGTTCAGGTGGGGGGGTAAGGGGTTAAAAAAAATCAAGTAAAACATTTGTTGACTTGTCATGCCTTACCAATACTTGCACTGGGTCAAACAACAATAATGAGGACCCCCAAAGCAGTTCTTCAGATTTGAGATATTGTGCGGATATTACTCATATTTATGATACAGAGTCTTCTTCTTCTTCTTCTTCTTCTTCTTCTTCTTCTTCTTCTTCTCATAAGGACATTATGTATCACATTGTTACACATGTGGACAGTGGGGACCTTGCACAGGACCACAACAAAGCTAAACACGGCCCTGGATGGTTGGAGACACCTGTTCGATTTTGCCCGCCCACATTTCCACCCCCTTAAAATGGGAGGAATAGGAGGAGTTTTACTAATAGCGCCGACCTTATGCATCGTCCCGACTGTAAAAACTTAAAGCAAAGTTGTTGCTGCTAATTGATTCAAAGGTTAACAGTGCATAAATTAGCAACCACAACTCCGCTATATGTCCTTTGCATTGCACAACATGTCCCGGCTTTGTAGATGATAAACACTTCATGCCTAAAATCGTCAGAACATTTGATTACACGAAGCGTATCCGTTGCAATAAACAATGCCTGGTAATGCTTTAAAACCTTTACTCAACCTTAAAGTGCCCCCAACTAAAATTAGAGCGCTCCCAGTGTGTTGTTATTGGCAAGTAACTGCTGCAGATCCCTATCACAGGTCCGTAATTCAATAAGCATGAGGGGCACACTGGCCATATAGCCTGCAACCAACTCGCTGGCTTGTGTTATGGCTAATGCAATACGCTTTTAATATGCGCTGATGGGAAAAATCTGGGAGATATGCAGATAGAGAAATAAACAGCAAAGTGCTCCAAGAGTTTTTCCTGCAGAGGCACGGGAGAAACAAGAGTTCAACAACAAACTACACAGAACAAAAGGTTCCCTCAGACCCAACACTTTAACCATGAAAACCAGACAAACAAGGGCACGCAGTGCGGTGCACGGTCAAAATGATACGAGTTTGGGAGACAGTGAGCAAAAACAGATGTCGACGGAACGTGCTGTTTATTGAAGGCCGATCAATGGTAAGAATTTTAAATGTAATGTTCAATTTGGGAGAATATACACAGCAGGGGTTAGCATTACTTGAGTACAGATACTCCTGGTAAAAAATAATAATGATACTATTCCAATAAGTACAAACATCTGGAGAGAACGGCTTAGGTCAGAATCAGAATCAGAATTCGTTTTATTGCCAAGGTTTGTGAACAAGGTTTACAAACTAGGAATTTTACTTGGTTCAAACGTGCGACATAAAACATATAACACAGAATTAAGATAAAAAATAAGCTAAGAACGTTAAACTATAAGGCTATAAGGGCATGCATAAAATAAAAAATATTAAATAAATAAGATAAAATAAAGTGACATATGTTAAGACAACAACAATTTGACAATGAACAACAGCGGGATTGTATATACAGATGTTTTGGCATTTAAAGTGGTATTAAGTGTTTAAAGTGATAAAGTGATAAAGTGATAGCAGCGGGTCTAAGTGTGGACACACTGCAAGTGCAGATACATTTATGACTCTGTAACTGAGCTACAGAGACTTGTATTTGTTCATGAGTCTGATGGCGGAGGGGAAAAAACTGTTCAAGTGGCGGGAGGTATGGGTCTGGATAGACCGTAGCCTCCTGCCTGAGGGGAGAGGGGTGAATAGTCCGTGACCAGGGTGAGAAGGGTCAGCTGTGATCCGACCCACACGCCTCCGGGTCCTGGAGGTGAACAGGTCCTGGAGAGATGGGAGCTCACAGCCAATCACCTTCTCTGCAGCACGCACAATGCGCTGCAGACGGTGCTTGTCCCGTTCTGTAGCGCCGGGGAACCACACGGTGATGGAGGAGGTGAGGATGGACTCGATGATGGCCGTGTAGAACTGCGCCAACATCTTGGTTGGCAGCTTGAGTTTCTTCAGCTGCCGCAGGAAGAACATCCTCTGCTGGGCCTTCTTGATGAGGGAGCTGATGGTTGGCTCCCATTTGAGGTCCTGGGTGATGGTGGTGCCCAGGAAACGGAAGGAGTCCACGATGGAAATGGGGGTGGAAGAGTCTGTCAGGGCAAGGGGGGACGGTGGGGCTGTGTCTTTCCTAAAGTCCACGATCATCTCCACTGTCTTCTGGGCGTTCAGCTCCAGGTTGTTGTGGCTGCACCAGGACGCCAGCCGTTCCACCTCTCTCCTGTAGGCGGACTCATCGCCGTCCGAGATGAGCCCGATGAGGGTGGTGTCGTCCGCAAACTTGATCAGTTTAACGGTCTGGTGGCTGGAGGTGCAGCAGTTTGTATACAGGGAGAAGAGCCAGGGGGAAAGTACACAGCCCTGAGGAGTTCCAGTATTTGTAGTCCGAGTGTCCGAGACGATCTTCCCCAGCCGCACGTGCTGTCTCCGGTCCGTCAGGAAGTCGGTGATCCACCTGCAGAGGGAGTCGGGCACGCTGAGCTGGTAGAGCTTGTCTCGTAGCAGTTCAGGGAGGATGGTGTTGAAGGCAGAGCTGAAGTCCACAAACAGGATCCTGGCGTAGGTTCCTGGGGAGTCCAGATGCTCCAGGGTGAAGTGGAGGGCCAGATTGACTGCGTCGTCCACAGACCTGTTGGCTCTGTAGGCGAACTGCAGCGGGTCTAGGAGGGGGGCGGTGATGTCCTTGAGGTGAGGCAGGACCAAGCGCTCAAAAGTCTTCATGACCACAGACGTCAGTGCCACCGGCCTGTAGTCATTAAGTCCTGTGATCCGTGGTTTTTTAGGGACAGGGACGATGGTGGACGATTTGAAGCAGGACGGCACGCGGCATGACTCCAGGGAGGTGTTGAAAATGTCCGTGAAGACGGGAGCCAGCTGATCCGCGCAGTGTCTCAGGGTGGAGGGGGAGACACCATCCGGCCCAGGGGCCTTCCGCAGTTTCAGTTTCAGGAACTGCCGACGCACTTCCTCTTCTTGGATGGAGAGAGCAGGGGGGGTGGGAGGGTTTGTGGAGACCTTTGATGAAGTGCTGGGGTCGTTGATGGTAGAGGTGATGATGGGGGGAGCAGGGGCAGCTGGAGTGTCTAGAGAGGTGTCAAAGGCTGATGGGCGTTCGTGGCGGAGAAGAAGAAGAAGAAGAAGAAGAAGAAGAAGAAGAAAGAAAGAAAGAAAGAAAGAAATTGCCATTAATATAGTGCCTTTCACAGACATGGTCAGTAATGCCAATTTATTTATTTTGATGAAACAAGAGAATACAAATAATGAACGTTTATCAGAGCCTGTTCAATCCACATTTAATATCATATGCTTAACTCCACTTTATTTGTAGGGCACTTTCCATGCACAAGTACAACTCCAAGTGCTTCAGAGTACACAAAACACACATACAAACAGAGAAAACAAACAACAATCAATTATCAATAAGTTAGGGGAGAACATAGATGATTGAATGAATCTATTCTGACATTTAAAGGCCCTATACCTAATTTATTTTTATTTTTTTTCAAGTGGTGAAATTACATTTGTTTTGGGGTTCCCACATCTTTTTGGCTAGGACCCCAAAAAAATGACACGTAAACAACTTGGGCCCCCTATTGTACAAAGTTATTGCCTCTTATGTTACTTTAGGCCAGACAAACATTTAAGTTAATATGTATTTAAATTGTTTATTTTGAATAATTGAATGGATTTCACAAATTATAGGCTGTTTTGCACTCAAAAATATGCTAAAAACAGTAGCCATTTTTGTGATGTTTATAGTTTCACTTCCTTATTGGACACCGACAGGAAGTGACATAGTGGAGGCAAACAATTTTAAACTGTTGCCGTGCCGACCATATTAAGTTGCCATTGCATTGAATTGCCTTGTGTACGAAATGTGCGGTATAAATAAAGTTGCCTTGCCTTAAAGGGACTACATGCAAGTTGGTCATTTTATACTCACTACTGCCACCTCAGGTCTTACGTGTAACTGCAGTCTCTATGTTAAGCTCGTGCGTGACGGCACTTCGGACCCGAATTAACACCTTTTTGAGCGACAGTGCAGGATTTTAGAGGCAATTGTGGTGAATAGGTCTGGGCTCATTCTACACATTAGGACATGTAGGGGAGGAAAATATATAATATTAAAAATTTGAAACTCCGTATAGTCCCTTTAAGTCAATAGGTAATGAGTGAGTCAAACTGCGATGGAACTTTACCTTCTTATATGTCACTTCCTGTCAGCAGCTTAAAAATTCAAATAAAAATACACTTTTCTGCCCAACATTTCTTTATTAAAATTGCCGCTTCACTGAATAAAAGGATAATTATGCAACTGATGTAATCCCTCTAAATATGTCATATTTACAAAAGCATTTAAACCTGTCATTATGCACTTTAAGTAACATAATATAACATGTATCAGGCCTTTGGAGGAAATCAACAAACTTTACTGAATAGAAGAGTCCTTCATTTTGACATAAAAGGAGAAGATTTTCAGATAGTGAGCTCCATGAAGCGTCACCATATTCAGTCTGTACTTCGGAAACACCAGCAGAAATGGCTGCAATCCCATATAAGAAAATGACCACATAATACAGTACAGTAGGATATGAGTCGGTCGGTGTGTATACCGTGGCAAATGGGGAATAAATATGCTTCATTCATATAAATGTATTACCCTAATTAATAAAAAGGGTCGTAAATTGTTGAGTGAATGCAACATGAGGTATGTCTTGTATTAGTGCATCCTTGTGTTTACACCTGCAGCAGAATACGCATCGCCCCAGTATTTAGGATCAGCCTAATCTGAGCGGCTAATGGGGTCTTAAGTTCGGGCTTAGCCTCAGACAGAGAGTGGTCTGAGGCAGGATTTAAGGCCAGCTGAGACGGGACCAGGAAAAGTCTCCTTTAAACTCCATTCACTTTCATTTCCTCCGCAATGAAAGAGAAGCAAGATTAATGAAATATCCCCAAATCCATCCTGTTTCTCTTCTATTAAATCAGCAGTGAAACCCAAGCGTCCTGCCCAGGCCACGCAGGAGGAGAGGGGAGCCAGGGGCTACGGGGGGGATATAGAGTTCCCCGTCCCGCTAAAGAGGCCACTTTCTGGTGGTGAGCGGTGATATTCTGAAAATGCAATTGTTGCTGATGTCTGTATATAGGGTTGCACCGTGATTTCTCCCTTTGACTTATTTCCATCCAACAAAGACACATTTGAAGGGGGGTATCCACTTTGATTCAATTGTGGACTGAAGACGGTCAAAAATCGAGCTGTCTGTCCTCCTAAATATCACAATGTGTTATTTGTATTTGAATATCCAAGCAAATGTTATCGTGTTAGCCCGTTAACGCATTGCTCTTTTGACTCTCCAAGAAAAAAACGTCAATAAATCAGAGGGAAGAATGATTTGAAGCGAGCATCTAGTGGCGGGTGGCGAGTACTACAGGCAGAAGTGTTAAAAGTGGTGGAAACGGTTTTTCATGCTAGATGTTTTTTTCTCTCTTTACATTTTCATTTATTGTCAGAGTACGCCGTTTTGTCCGAGCAGGAAGTTACTACAACATCGCGCCACACCGGCCTTTTTCCCCATTCACAAATACGGACTTATTTAGCATCCATGTGTACTGTGGAAGGCAACTGAGGTGACACTGTGATCCAAATAGAGTGATTTCCTTGTAGGGAGACAGCCATGTGTAAAGACGGGAGAAATGTGCACGCACGTATGCAGACTTCACAAAACTTCAGGGTTCTCGTGTTCTCAAACTGAGGTTTTTATATTCGGCGAAAACGAGACAAAAACGCGGTTGAATGCGCAGCAAAAACGTGCCGGGAAAGCAAAAATCCAACAAAAACACGATGAAAACACGGAAAAAATTATAATAATAATAATTAAAAAAGTGTTACAAAAGAAACCCACAAAAAGTGCGACAAAGCAACATAAACATGAGAGAAAGCAACAAAAAAGTGATGAAAAAGCCGACATAAAAAGTTACGATCAGTGTTGTAGGTTTTAGCTTTCAAATGAGGTGTTGCATAGTCGGGAAGCTTTTAGATTTGGGTAAAGCCAAACTGGACAAAATGTGATCGGTTAAGGTGGGGTTAAAGGCAAAACACAAGGCTTAATTAGAATTTTTTTTACAGATTTTTTCCCACGTATAGCCTACTGAAAAACTAAACAAGATCCAAAATCCCCCCAAAATGTTAACTAATATAATAATTATATCAGCAATGCACAGCAAAAGTGTCAAATGTATATATATATATTTATTATTCACCCAGCAGTGTCTCACGGTCAGTTTTGGCCTGACCTTAAATCTCTTCCAATGCGGGTTTTCATTATACTAGGAACCACTGGATTAGCCTTAGTTATACGCATGCTGATCCTTTTTATGCCTTTTGCTAGAATTGTTCTTTGTCCAGATTAACTACAGTACTTCATATCTGTGTCGCGGTTGGCCAGAAATAATCCAAAATGACATCCTAAAACACAATGGGTGTCATTTCAGCGTAATGGCATTCCTCGGCCGTGTTTGTTATGTCACAGTGAAGCCGAGTGCGGTGTAGTGTCAGTAGAAATGCAAAGCAGCTGCCCCCCCCCCCCCCCCCCTCCCCCATTGAAAAACACAGACACGGGCCAATTGACTTAAACCGCATGCTCCGGGCCCTAATCCCATCTCAATTAAGGATGCGCTAATAAGGAGGCCTGTAATTAATGGCACAATGGAGGCGGCGGGGCTAACAAACGGCATTGGAGCGTCGAAAGCCCCGGCCCTGCAGCTGCGAGGGAGAGATGGGGAGGACAGCGGGAGGATGTGTGCTGTAATCCAGGCCTAAACACTGTCCTCCCGGATCCCATTGTTTGGGCCAGCGCAATCACGTCGTGTTTAGGTGAAGTCTGGCCCGCGCCACAGAAGCAGATAGTTTGCATCGCTGGCGGCGTCCCTCGCAAGGGGAAACTGTTGAGGCGGAACGGGGGGGAAATTGTGGATTTGGCTTTTTCCAGTAACATGCTGGATCAATACGCTTGGACTTCTCGTCGCACAGAAAAGCCGTCATCGCGCGGGGGGGGGGGGGGGGGGGGGGGGGGGGGGGGGGGGGCTGGAGGAGAGAAGAAATTGGGTGTCGGTAAGAGGACTCACTAAGAAAAGAGATCGCGAATTAAAAGTTTGAGGTGAAGAACACTGCGCCAGAGTGACTCAAGGATTGAGTCTGTGGCTCTTGCCCAACAGCACAGTGGGACCAGCTGGATGTCCCGTCTGCACTGGCACCTTTAGTGTGGGCGATGGATGAAGGTGACGATGAGGAAGATCCACGAGGCAGGGTTGCCAGGCGTCAGCAAAAAAGCCTGAGAAAAAAATAAATAAATCCAAAAGCCTCTTTAAATACGCCCCATATCCAAATAATAACCCAAACCCAGCTCCTCTTTCTCACACTGAAAGACACCATTTTTGCCAAAACATGGTCGACACGATTATATTTCATATTTCGCTCAAGACTGTGCCCAGCTTTCTTCAGTTTGGCCATTTCTTCCTCATTGGACCCCGACAGGGGGTGACGTAGATGAAGGCAAACCATTTTAAACTGTTGCCGTGCCGACCATGTTAAGTCAATGGGAAATGAGTGCGTCAAACTGCTGTGGAACTTTACCTTTGTCTATGTCACTTCCTGTCAGCAGCTTAAAAAAAATATAATCTTGTGACTGATGTTATCCTTCTAAATAAGTCATAGTTTCAAAAGCATATCTACTTTAAAGGCACACTGTGGAACATTTTGGATTATAATATATCGCTAGACATCCAAAACATGCTCCTATGACCAGCTAGACACGGACTATGCTGTTTTTTGCAGTGGCTAATCAAATAATGGATTTGGATGAGGACTTAACCTCTCATATTTGGCTGCCTTAAGTCAACATCTCCATGGAAACGAGCTGGAGGCGTCCCACTAAAGTCGATTATTTTATATATTTTTTGGCTTTATTTTGTCAATGATAAAAATATCTTTAATTTAAAAAGAAAAAGAAAAAAAGGTTTGTATTTAATCTCGTTTATTGGGTGGAATGTTACGTGGTGTGCCTTTAACCTCTTAACCTCCACCTGTACCGAGCACATTTTCTCCACTTTGGCTTTACCTAAATCTAAAAGCTTCTGCAATCCGAGATGAAAAATGAGATGAAAATGCATGAAAAAAAAAAGCAACAAAAAAGCGTTGGGGGATGAAAAAAAGCCAGACGGCAACACAGCGAGGAAGATCCGTTTAGATCAGCTTTGTATAGGTCTTAGCTTTCAAATGAGTTGTTACGCTGGACTATGGGCTCCAGTCAAGCTTTCAGATGTGGTTAAAGCTGAACTGGAGAAAATGCTCGGTTTAGGCGGGGGGTAAAATAGCTATTTCAATTCAGAATTAAGCTAAAAACAGCACATGCATGAAGAAAAAAAAACGACATAGTCAAAAACAAGAAGACATTGGCATCTCCGGGCTTGGATCACAGCCGTGTCCCAATAAAAGCAGCAGCTATAACAAGCTCCCTTATTTGATGTTGGTTTTGCATGAAAAAGTATATATATATATAGTTACCCCATACTTTCGCATTACCAACAGAAGCGCTATCCAGTTCCCCAAGTGAGAATGTGTAATGTCAGGCGTGTCCAGTCGGTGCGAGTGTCTTCTCTCCACGGTGAGATGATGGCGAGATGATGGCACGGGTATAGCGCATGCGGCAAATTGCCCGTCAAGCCCGTGGACGTGTATACGAGCGGGCGGGGACGGGCACCTCCAGGACACGTGTTGCTTTTAAACCCCCATAAACCCCATGAGCCGCCTGTTGCCACGCGCTGCTTTCTGACAGGTGCCACCGAAACTACACATTTAACCACTCCAGCGAGTCCACGCCGCCTCCCCCTCCGTTTCCATCCTTGACATTTGCTTCTCATGAAATACATCGCTTTCCTTCACGCGCTCCCCCCCCCCCTCCAACTCTGCGCGCGCTCTCTCTCTCTCTCTCTCACTTGAAACAATAATAAACAAGTGCCAAAGAGGGCCCAAAGAACCTGCTGAAAAGTGTTACGGGTGCGACCTATAACGTTAATGTAATGTGTGCCACGCTGATCCAGGCCAGGCTGATCCGTATGGGTGGTCCGACCGGCGGATCGTCATGGATGCCTTTGGATTTTGGAACTATTCAAAAATGGGCACGGGGAATGCGGTGAAATGTGCAGCTCTATGTGCATTTGCTTCTGCTGTTTTTTTCTATTGGCGTGATAGCCCGTGATTGAAATGTGTGACTGGCTCCGAAGGCCACGAGTGCGAGTTTTACGAGCCAAAAAGTCAACCCGCATTAGTGAGACACCGAGAAAGGCTGTAAAATGTTGTTATTCCAAGTCAGTCAAAAAAAAAAAAAAAATAAAGAAAAAAGAAAAAATAATCCAATATGCATGTACGCCGCATTTTTCTTTTTCTTCGTTTTTTTTTTTTTTTTATGACCTGTGTGTATTTAGCTGGGAGGCAGCGCTGGCTCAGATGTGATCACAGTTTAAAGGTAATTAATAATGTAACATGAGCATGAGAATGTAAAGTCATCGAATGCAGCTGCTTTCGATTAGCAATGGATCAATTTGAACGCGCGCTTGATCCATTTAGACCTACGGTATATTTATGTGGTTGACCTTTGGTCCATTGTGGAGGAGCACAGAAGGGCCACCGATGTTTCCGCTTAACCTCCAACACCAGCCTTAACCGAGCTTTACCCAAATCTAAAAGCTTAAAAGAAAAGCATCAAAATAGCGACGAAGACGTAAACAAAAAATGTGCCGAAAACACAACAAAAAAGTGACAGTAAAGTGACAAAAATGCTCCATACTTCACAGTGGGCAATGGCGGGCTGGCCATAGGGAGAGTCGGGACGTTTCCCGGTGGGCCGCTCGATTCCGGTGCTTCTGGGCCGGGCCATCAGAACAAAATATTGAAATAATAACAGACTCATATAGTTGTGCTGTTCCAGGCCTAAAGGCTGTAACTGGGCTGGAGCAGGAGCGTGAGCTGCTGTTCCAGATATAAATGAAGTAACACAAGCGTAATTGTCATGGAAATCTATCAAAAATAATGACTAATGAATGAAAATCAAACTTTTCATTCTCGTGGCAGGGAGATATTATTTGATATTGAGCTAACTCAAGAGGGGTGTTTAAGGGTGTTTAAGTGGAACACCCCTCCGCTTCAGTTCAAGTTGGTGCAGTCCAATCCAGCGGAGACGAGTGGATCCGCGCGTAAAGAGAGAACAAGGCAGTGAAAGGTAGAAACGTGGACAAACAAATGTTCTTATCTACATAACTCGTGCTGAATGTGGGTTTGTATCAGGCTCAGACTGTGTGTGCAGCGGCCCATGTGAAAAGAGAAATTGTTAGAAAATTGTCCATGTGACCCGCGCACTATGACGGAGCTATAATTCCGGACCGGTCTCCGACGCTGGTGTGCGCTTCCATTTTCCCTCCTCACATGACGTTGTGCGTTCCTCCCAAACTATTCAACTTTGGTTTGCGAAAGAGCTCATGGATGCTCCAAAGGACTACTGGACAAATATTCAGTGGACTGATGGACCCAAAGTTGAACAGTTTTGAACAGTCAATGGGAAATGTGTGTCAAACTGCTCTCAAATCAAATCAAATCAAATCAAACTTTATTTATAGAGCGCTTTTCATACAAAATGTAACACAAAGTGCTTTACAGTGCTTAAAAATCATTAAAAATAATAAAAATCGTCCCCACCAGTAAATATACATAAATAACTACAACCCCACCACCCACCACCCGCACACACAGACACACAGACGTACAGACAGCCCAGCAGTTAAAAGTCATAAATAAAAATGGACATAGAGTTGAGTACGTAAGGCTGGGTACAGATGGACCGAAAGAGGAAACATCATCCAAGGAGCCGTCTGCACCAGGAGCAGCCCATCGCCCACAGCCACAGAGCGCCAACCCAGGGGGCCCGGAGTAGGTGTAGGAGAGACGTCCTACCTCCATCCAGGCACCCCCAGGAGAGCGCCCGCACGGCCACAGCCAACCAGCACTCCCGGGGCAGAGGGCTCCCTCAGAGGAACCACTAGGAGAACATAAAAAATAAATGAATAAAATAAATAAAAATAAATAAATAAATATTTAATAAGAGATACATTAAAAACAGCTAAAACTGTGCGTGAAATAGCACAGGATAAAAGAGGGAAAATAAAGAAATAATAGAACTAAAACCGGTAAATAAGGTTAATATAAGTAAATATTAATTAAAAGCTAAACTAAAAAGGTGGGTCTTGAGCCTGCTCTTAAAAACATGAACGTTCTCTGCGGTCCTGAGCTCCTCTGGCAGGTCGTTCCAGAGGCGAGGGCCATAGTATTGGAAAGACGCCTCGCCGTGAGTCTTTCTGTTGACTTTAGGAATAACTAGGAGACCCCTGCCAGAGGAGCGAAGGGACCGCGAAGGCTCATATGGTAAAATCAATTCTGAAAGATAAGAAGGACCAAGACCATTAAGACATTTAAAAACCATTAAAAGAACTTTAAAATGGATCCTGAAACACACGGGGAGCCAATGCAGTGACTCTAAAACCGGTGTAATGTGGTCCCGCCTCCTGGTCTTCGTCAGGACACGAGCTGCTGAATTTTGTAAAAGTTGTAAACCTGAGATACTCTTTTTGGGAAGACCAGAAAGCAGGGCATTACAGTAGTCGATACGACTGGTGATAAAAGCATGCATTAGCGTCTCCGTGTTGGCCCGAGAGAGAATGGGGCGGACTCTGGCTATGTTCTTTAGATGGTAAAAACCTATCTTTGTGATATTCTTAATGTGTGGAATTAAAGTCAGCTCAGAGTCAAAAATCACACCCAGGTTCTTCACCTGTGAGGAAGGATTAAAAGACAATGACTGTAGTTTGGGTAAAAGTTTCTCTCTCTGGGCCTGAGGACCGATGACTAAAACTTCAGTTTTGTCCTGGTTAAGCTGGAGAAAGTTTTCTGCCATCCAGGATTTGATATCTAAAATGCAGTTAAAAAGTGCATCCATTGGCCTGGTGTCCTCAGGAGACATGGAGATGTACAACTGTGTATCGTCAGCGTAACTATGAAAGTTGACTCCATGTCTCCTGATGACATCACCAAGAGGGAGCATATACAGGTTAAAAAGCACTGGGCCTAAAATCGAACCCTGGGGCACACCACATGTAATATTATGGACCTTGGAGGAGCAGGTATCCACACTCACCATGAATGTCCTGTCTGTGAGGTAGGATGTAAACCATTTGTGGACAGCACCAGAGAGGCCGATGTGTTTTAAACGAGTTAAAAGAATAGTATGGTCGACTGTATCAAAGGCAGCGCTCAGATCCAGTAGAACCAACACTGTCAACCTTTTGGAATCATAATTTAATCTAAAATCGTTTAAAATCTTTAAAAGGGCTGTCTCGGTGCTGTGGTTTACCCTAAAGCCAGACTGAAATTTCTCAAGGACGTCATGTGCATTTATAAAGTCGCTAAGTTGGGTAAAAACAAGTTTTTCTAAGATTTTGCTTAAAAATGGTAAGTTGGATACCGGTCTAAAGTTGTTAAAATCATTACGGTCCAAATTGCTCTTCTTCAGCAGAGGCCTCACCACCGCCCCCTTAAAGGCAGCAGGGAAGACCCCCGTCTGAAGGGAGCAATTCATCATGTGTAAAAGCTCGTCTCTAAGAGATCCATAGAAAGTTTTAAAAAACGGGGTTGGGACCGGGTCTAAAGGACATGTGGTGGGCCTCACTGAGGAGAAAACTTTATCAAGCATCTCAGCATTAACCTGGACAAAACTGTGCAGTGTTTCCTCTGGAACAAGTAGACAACCAGATGTATTTAAAACCGTGTTACTTTGAGTAGATAAAATATTACATCTGATAGTGTCTATCTTTCCCCTGAAGTGGTCTGCAAACGCCTCGCAAAGGGAGTCACTTGGAGTAAAATTGGTCTTGTTAAAATCAGGATTGATTAGATGTTCTATTGTAGAGAAGAGTACCTTGGGATTGTTTTTATTATTGTTGATAATTTTTGAGAAGTAGTTGTTTCTTGTGTTTCTTACTGTGTTATTGTAGGTTGATTGTTGTTCACGGAAGATTTGGTAGTTTATGGTAATTTTGTTTTTTCTCCATTTTCTCTCTGCCACCCTGCATTGTCTTTTGAGTTGTTTAATTTCCTCATTCCTCCATGGAGTAATTGGTTTTGTAGGGAGTTTCTTGGATTTTAAAGGAGCGATAGAATCAAGCGCTGACTTGAGTTTGCTATTAAAATTTTCAAAAATAAAATCACAGGGGGCAGGTAGAACAATAGGAGAATATTTCTCTAAAACATCAATAAAATTTGCAGCCACTTCAGGGGTGAGATGACGTTTCCTCACAGCTCTTACCGAGGTCTCCCGCTGGGTAAAACTGGTGATATTAAAAAACACACAGTAATGGTCAGAAACAGCCAAGTCAATGACAGAAGACACAGCTGTGGACAGGCCATACGTGATGACCAGGTCCAGACTGTGTCCTCTGTCGTGAGTTGGCTGTGTGACGTGTTGGGTAAAATCCATATAATTAAGAACATTTAAAAAATCCCTAGCAACAGGGTCTAAAAGATTATCTATGTGTAGATTAAAATCACCAGTTAAAAGAATCATATTAAAAGAGCTATGTAAAAGTGATAAAAACTCAGAAAATTCCTTAACAAAAAGAGGGCATTTTTTGGGGGGGTCTGTAAATAGTGACACATAAAATGGGGGGATTGCTAAAAACAACTGCATGGTGCTCAAAAGTGGGGAATGGATCAAATAAAATAGGTTTGGTGGCAATAGTGTTTGTACATATGGAAGCAGTGCCACCTCCCCTTTTCCCATTCCTTATTGAAAAGGTGCTGCTAAAATTAGGTGGGGAGGCCTCAGCAAGAACCGCGGTCGCATCTGTACCCAGCCAGGTTTCAGTTAAAAACAAACAATCAAGATTATTATCTAAAATCAGGTCATTCACAATAAAAGACTTCTTCTGCAGAGAGCGGACATTTAAAAGAGCCATGTTTATTGTGGTTTGAGATGGATTAGCTGTGGACTGTGGGGGGGCTTTGGGGAGGGGTTTTAAAACGTTAATATGGACAGGATAATTCCTGTCCATATTAACGGGATAATTGCATGGAGGGTTGTGTTGTGTCCGCTCTCTGCTAGTGATGACAGGGATGGTTTGTGAGGGGGGCTCTGGAGCTTTGTTTTAGTTGCCCGTCGTAAATGGGATACAGGCACAAATAACCGGCGGCTTCAGCTTGCATCTCTTTTGTTGGAAGAATGTAATGCACATGTTTAAACAATTGTGTAACCCGAGATCCATCCCCTAATCAGACTCACGCACGTTGTCGTCGGGAACACGATTTTAAAAAGGTCAACGAATGAGAACGCGTTGTCACATTTCTGTCAATAGTTTTGTACCTGATCTGTCTCGATAACCGTTTAGCCACTTTTTTTTTTTTTTTTGTACCGTTGCCTCGAGCCACACGCAGCTCCTAATAGGAAAGAGCAGTTTCGGGCCCCACCTGTCGTCATTCACAACCCCCCCTGCGTTACACGCGCGGCGACGGCCTGTATCATTGTGCGCAAATCAAAACACATGCACTTCATCGCTGACCCCGGAGCTGAATTCATCGCTATCCCGGGACTAAGCCGCCGTGACAGTGGCTTCGGCAGCCGGGCCCGGGCGCGTTCACACACCGCGGACGGCAGGAAACCGGGGCCCGTGTAGCCTCCGCAGTGACCCCAGTTGGCCTAATAATGCTACGGGATATGTGAGAAATGAACAAGCACAAGAACAAGCGGGCCATTTGTCTTGCTGACGGTGACGGAGGAGAGGCTTGCAAAGTCCATGTGAAAATGATTATATGGAGCAAAAAAAAGACGGTGAGGTTTGAGTCGGGGGGGGGGGGGGGGGGGGAATGCATAATCAATACACTCACATTCAGGGCAGGAACTTTATTGGCATTACATATAATTTATAAAAGAGTGACTTGTGTTTTAAAGACCTCTAAAATGGGTGTCATCCATTTAAATCATTTGGAGCCTTCTCACTTTTAGGAAATATTTGTCTATGTAATTGTATGTAGGCAGGCATACATTCACTTTTGGATAGCAGAAATAACACTCAAATTACTGAAGGTGAATATTTGGGAGTCAGCATCTAGTGGTCATCGTAGGTATTGCACATTTGCTAAATATTGCGTTGAAACAGGAAGCATAAAAGTGAAAACATTTAGCTGTGGTTCAAACGCATTTCTAACATCCACATTATGTAATAGTAGTAGTTTATTTTCTTCGGTCATTATGAACATTTAGATCTATTAGGTCACATGTTTTTCAAAGATCAAAGATGCGTTACACAATAAGAAAAATGTGTACATTAAGAATGTAAGTGCTAAATGATGCCTGACCGAAAGGGGTTTAGGCTCATGACTTATTCTGCCTAACCTCTTTTACAACTGTGACACTATGTCCAAAGATGACACATTATACAGTTTCTCTTATACCAACGATGGTAACACATAAGCACAAAACTTCAACTTCAGCCATCAAAATTATGTTCTGCATCCTCGATCAACTTATTTTCTAATGATCTTCATTCAAGTGTTCTATACTTCTCCATAATGTTGAACTTATAAATTTTTTTTAAATGCTTTAATAGTTTTGGAGCCCTTAAGGTGAATAGGTAAGCCGTTCCATAGATCAACTCCTCTGACTGATAAACACCTCCTCTTAGTGTTACTCTTCGCCATGGGTTTGTGTAGCAGATCAGTTCCTCTGAGGTTGAATCTAGTTTGAAACATCTCTTGTAAACAGCACGAGATTGTGAGCCTTGTACATCACAACTGCTGTGTAAACCTCAACTAGATCATGCAAGTTTAAGATATTTAGTCTAATAAATGTCATAACTATATGTTTAAAAGCACATTGCACATCACCCAGGGAGGGAAGTCATAGCAATGCAGGGCCCTGGGCATAGGCAGTGTGTAACATTGTGGTGAAAATTCATAAATTTACTTTATGGTTCCTTTTTCAATAACTGTTGGGCCCACGTTTCATGATTGCATATGTTCTAAATTGGTTTAATGAATAGATATTCAATATACAGGTGCTCGTCATATAATTAGAATATCATGAAAAAGTGCATTGACTTCTATAATTCAACTTAAACTGTGAAACTAATATATGACTCAGTACATGCACATAGCCTTTATTTGTTATCATTTTGATTATTATGGCTCAGCTTGTAAAAACCCCAAATTAAAAATCTCATAAAATTTGAATATTTTGAAAATGGGCTGTAAGCCATAATCATCAACATTATAACAAACAAAGGTTTGACATATGTCACGTTGCATGTAATGAGTCTATATCATGTATTAGTTTCATATTTTAAGTTGAATTACAGAAATAAATGAACTTTTTTCATTATATTATACGACGAGCACCTGTAATCTAACAATGATAATCATAATAAAATAAATAAAATAAAACTAGCTTTTTCCATATCCAAATTGTATCCACAATCATTTAGATAGAAAACAGATGACCCAAATAGAATGCTATTTGGGTCAAGAAAATTCAGAAAAAGGCTTTGTGCATTTTGCACTTTGCATTTTCACTTTGCATTTTGCACTTTGCATTTTGCACTTAGGCGCCAGAGGCAAGATTGGCAAATGCAAATTGGCTACAGGGCTAGCCCTGTAGCAATGCCAACACCAACAACAACTTGCCTTCAAGTTCACTTTATTACAAGCGCAGTGCTGTGGGGGGGTCTCACACTTATTCGCTTTTCAGTGTTTCAGAAAAGTTACTACATTAATACATTACCTTTTGCGTTTTAATGTATTATTTTTTAAAGTGCGTGTAATATAATTGAAATATATATTTTTTTGTATTTCAGTAAAAGTGTGGTAGAGTTGTTGTTGAGTCCAAGTCAGAATAAATAAAATTCTAGTCAAAGTCACAAGTCAAGCCATTATAAGAAAAACAGTCATATTAAATGGATTGTATTCCCTCATCATTTTAAAAAACCTTTGTAGACTATATAGAAATAAAGCCACACACACACACACACACAAACACACACATAACTCTAAAGTTTGTTATACCCTATATACAGTCGAGTGTCCGTTCCTTAAATGTCGTTGGCAAGAGACAACTGCAATGATCTCTGGTCCTTTGAGATGAAAAGTCTTATCGAATCCATAAGTCGACAGTAAATACATTCTCCCGCCGCTCCCTAACCCTCTGACAGCGGCCAACAGCTTCGAAATGGCAGGCAATTTCCAACACGCTCATCCGTCAAAACAAGCTATATGAAAGTTCCTTATCCCTCGGCGGCCGGGGGGGAAATCTCAGGTCTGTATGAAGGGGCACATCACGAGCAGGCTATCTGTTATAAAGTAATAGCCGGGCCCGCTCACTGTAATTCCACAAGTGCATTTTAGGCCTCGCTTCATGTCAGCTCCAAGAAAACTAGACGCCGTCGGAAAATGTTCAGGTTAGGGGCCAGATTGGTCTTTAAACCTATTACACCTTCACCTGGAAAGAAAGAAATAGTACAGTCAACACAGTTATTTAATTATGTTTAATTAATACACTTTTCTCCATTTATTTATGGGGAATTGGAACTTTTATAGGCCATTTTCTCAAAATGCTTTTTTTCCCTCACAGTCCAAGGAAATCATCTAAGATATTATAGATCTTTATTGTCATTGTGCAAAATACAGTAAAACACCGATAGAGCTCTCAAAAGTATAGAAAAGTATAAGTATAAGTCTCAGAAGTATTACCTCCCTCTTTCATTACTATAAAAATGAGCATACCTAAAAGTTAATTAAACCTCTTAACCTTCGCCTTAATCAAGTGCATTCTCTCCAGTTCAGCTTTACCCAAATCTAAAGGGTCACAACCTATAGGACCGAGTAACGCCTCATTTGAAAGCTAAGACCTACAAAACAGATCTGAACGGATCTCTTTCCTTGCGTGTTGCCGCGACCTTTTTTGACATTTCTTTTCATCACATTTTTGTCACGTCTTCTTTCGTCACTTTTCTGTTACACTTTTGTGACATTTTTTATAATTTTTTTTACATCACATAAATTTGTGTCACTTTTCCGTTATCTGTCGTTGGGGGGCTTTCATCTCCCCCTGGTGTCTCCGGCCAGAAAACCACAATTACAACTTCCATACCTCCGGGTCGGAGGCGCAACACACACTAATGGAATCACGATGAAGAAGCTAACAGGCTAACCGGCAAAGCTAACTGCGGGCTGCTTTAAGTTAAATAAGAACCAGAAACACATCTGTGCCCCTTCGACTCCACATACTTTTTTTCCTCAGTGACCTACTTTTCCATAACAAAAAAGGTAAAGAGCTACTTGCGCTTCTGTGACAAGGACATCGAGGAATCACTCCCCCCAAGCGAGGTGGGCGACGTGCCTTGCCCAAGGACACAATGACAGTGAGCATCTGCCGGAGCCAGGACTTGAAAGAGTCGACCCGCTCTGCCGTAGCCACAGTCGCCCCTAAATCGAGGGTTTTTACAGATTTGTGCCTTCTTTTCTTCAGCAGTAACATTAATGACATTACTAAACCCCCTCTCATTGAAGATGCATTCAAATAGACCCACACATTCTTTCCATAAATCTCATATGTATAGGCAATTTGGTCAGTGTTTACACATAAAGTGCCTTATTTCCATGTAAAAACATTAAATAAGTGGAGATGTTGTCTCTTATGTCAGCCGGATATACAGGGATATCTGTAAATTGATATTCTCCAGTTCCCCAACAGTGTCTCGCCGTAATAATAACAGCGTCAATAAGGTGCTTTATTTGTCCGGCGAACCTCACGAACGCATTATCAGCGCGTAGCGGTCCGTTTAGCGCTGGTTGCCGTGACGCCCAGAGCCCGCCAGATTAAATCGTATCGATAAGCGTTTACGGGGGCAATGCGTGCCGCCGTAATGCGTCATTTGTTTCATATTCATTACATGTGGTTCCGTTTACTCCGTACGCGGATATTCATCTTTCAAAATCGGTTATTTACGAGTGCACGGAATGACCTCGAATCGAGAAATCTTCCGTTTTCGGCGGCGGGAAATGTGATCACCGTACAGATGTAGATATTGGGAAATTCAATACGTGATTGTCATCTTATACAGAGGGGAGCGCGGTGCTGATGACATCACACAGGGCCAAGACAAACAATTGGAGAAAGTAGAGATCGGCGAAGGTAGAGAGTTCTGTCAATGCTTCAAACGGCGGGACATATTGTAGAAAATGTGCGTGTTGACATAGTTGGGGAAAGTTGCATTATCTGCAAAGTGATCAAAATAGGGATTTCATAACACTCGTGCAACGCAAACGGAAATAAGAAAAATATTGGTGGAGAATCCTACCGGTGTCTAGTCCAGTGAAAAGAAAATCGCCAATTATTGTTTTCGCGACATGGCCTTTAAAACCACTAAGTCGACCCAAGGGTAAAATGAAAGATCAAAACAATTCAATTCAAAAAGTGCATCAAATACACATGAATGAAAATCTGATAGATGTCAGATATGTGCGGCGCAATATCCTTAAAACCAAAAGCCACAATACATTATTCCATAGTTATTTCCATTGAGTTTTTATAACACATAAATGTCCATTATGGCGTTATTGCTTTGTTTCTGATTCAGTCTTGTTTCGACATAATTTGAAGGGAGAAAAAAGCTCTTTTTTTATTTTTTTATTCAACTTAATCAAACGTACTGCACTGAAATGGTTTAAAAATTTATCCCCTTTGTAACATTAAAACAATTTTCAAGGCAGTTGTGAATATCTTTGTTATTCTCATATTGTGCAGCCGTATACGGACTACGATCAACGCTAATCCAAAGCCTGAATAATAGTTTTTTTCTTACTCGATGCACTTCCCAACCCATGAAAAACCCTTTAAAAAAGGCAAAATCATGCGTAGAAAGGTATAGGCATGAACAGTGGCGTAGCAAGGGTGCAAAGGGCCCCAAGCAAGAATGTCGGTAGGGGACCCTCTGTTGGCCGCCCTGTGTACTGCGCACTGGGCAGGAGTTGGTCACATGACAACTCCCATAATTCAGTTCTCTGCATAAGTTTCCCTCAGAACAGAAAGCTGATATTCTTCAGGTCATAATGAGTGTCACAATAAACAGGTTTCACTATTAGAAATATAATCTGGTGGAGACATGAGTAAAAAGTCTGTCCACTGCTCATTATAAGTTAACATTATAGGGAACCATGACTCACTGAAGCATGCAGCAGGATGAGGATAAACAGCGCCACAGCACATTGGTGGAGACATGGTGACACTGCAGCTCCAAAGTTGTAAGAAGATTGTGTATAACATGCGTTTAATACAAGTTTATAAAAAATGGGCCAGTTCACGGGGGCCCTTGCCTGTTGGGGGCCTGCCTTGCCTAATGGAAAGTTACGCCTCTGGGCATGAAGTATGCTGGAATAGCAAACAGCTCACTACTCCATCTAGTGGTACAGATATCTCAACACTATTCTAATTTTCATCCTTGAACAAACCAAACACGTCATAAAATATTGTCAGAATACGGGCGGAAAAGAAAATGACACATTCCTGGCATTACGCGACGCCAACTGGACTCGCAATGTGCCGACGACAGCGGAGAAAACAGCCTTTCGAAGCACGTCAGCGGCCCGAGAGCCGGAGGCGCTTGTAAGCCTTCTGATGAGGGTCAAGCAAACAGCATCACAACACAAACCTGCAATTTTCACAGTCCTCTCGAATCCGGCTGATCTCATCGTTCAGACCTTAGCCATGCGGCGTTCCCTAAGCTCGCGCGGAGCCCCCCGACTGTCATAACACCCCCGCTATCTCCCGCTCACGGGCCCACCGCGCCGCCCGCCGAGCTAAACCGAGCCTGAAACGCAATGCTGCTGATTGCATGGCCGCACGCCCGCTGCAATTGGCCACGCTACGAGTTGATGGTAGACTGAACCATACGTCGCCCGTGTGCGCACGCTCACAATGTCGGCAGCCTGAAGAAGAACTGCAGTATCCAAATGATTATCCTTCTACTTCAGCGGGCGGTTCTTGAATTTCCATTGATGCCAAAACTAGCGAGGAGACTTCGAAGGGTAGAGTTTCCATCCCACCTACGGAGCTTGCTTTCGAAATAGCCACATTTATCCTATTACAACCAATCTGCCGGGATCCACTTCATACGCGCTCGGAAAATATGCAATCCGATGGAGCTGACAAGAGGCCGCAGGTTTGGGGGTATATCGAGCTCGCGGATATAACGATCGATTCGCTCTGCCAAGTATCTGAGACCTAGACTTAATACCTTTATATCAAATCCCTCTAAAAGCGTATAATTTGCAGTGATTGCCCACACTTGCGGCCTACTTACATCTGCCCTGACAAGCGAGGGGTGGCCCCGCTCCAGGGAACACAGACTCCGTTGTTTTTTTTTTCTTCTTTCGGGTTTCCTCCTGTGCCAGCTTATTTATTCTGCGACGCCTTCAAGTGGTGGCAGTGGAAAAGGGGAGGCAACAAAGAGTCATTTTCAAAGTTAATATAAAACAGTTTTTTTTTTTTTTTTGACTTCTTCGCACTGCTGTTGCTGCCGCAGCTGCAGAGTGGGGGGAAAAATGAAGTCGGATTCGGGGCCTTTTAAGCCTGTGTGTATTACACCAAGTCCGAGCTGAGCAACTGCAGAGGTCTTTACATCATCCTTTTGCAAATGAGTGAGCGACTTCAAAGCTGTCAGCTGTGATTTGTGTGTGTTTGGGTGAGACGGGAGGGAGATCGGGCTGTTGCTGCTTGGATGGATTAGATTTGATTGCATTTATTTTTTTCCACAGGTAACGTGGAGTGTGCACTGTCTTAAGAAATCGGCCAAAGTCACCCAAAGCCTTTCACACAAGGCCTTGGGATTTCCATTTACTCCATAGCTGGTGGCGATATACAGTACATTTGTAGCCTCAGTTTCCCCCCGGGGTATCTGCGCCAACGGACCCCTCGCCACCACCACCAGCCACTCACTCACACTGGCTCCCTGGTATCCCCTGGAAGTCTCCTATCCAGGCGCTGACCAGGCCCCACTTTGCTTAGATTGGACGGGAACGGGCACTAATCTCTTAACCCCCGCCTGAACCAAGCACATGTTCTCCTGGTTGGCTTGACCCAAATCTGAAAGCTTCTTGGAAAACAAAAAGTGAACAAAAATTCGGATGAAAACGCAAACTAAAAAAGTGACAACAAAAAAAATCTATGAGAGATTTGTGTAAAGCTGAACTGCAGAAAATACACTCGGTTAAATAACTACTTAATTTTTCATTAGTCGATTTTAAATGTGCCATGGGATTTTACATAGTATGCATGTTGTCTATCTATCGTAGTTTAGCTTTAGCAGTTCATATTCCCACCTTCTCTCAAGTGTTAAACCTCCTGGATATGTTTCAATAATATACAGTGAAGGTGTCAAAATTGCAATTCCTTTTTTTCCCCCCAAAAGCATTTGTGCAGGCCTATTAAATACAAATCCCTAACACAACAGAGCACAGTCTGCATAGGTGTGACTGTATAAGTGTCACACACAATAATACATGTATAGAACATGTGCTAGTCGTCCTCTTAGGGCTCCTAACAGCTCCTGTCAGACACTTTAGCCTAATCACAGGAACTAACCACGAGCACTAGAGCCGCTCTTTCCCACAGCCGCTCTTGACCGTCCAGTGACCAAACAAAGGAAACCCGATCTGCCCACATTATAGCTGGGCGTCTCTCGGTGTAAGTCTGCAATTCGGATCCCACACAGCAGCAGGAGCAGACAACCCATCAGACTGCGGTGATGTCACGGGTCAATGTCAAGTGGAGGAAGGGGTCGCCAGACTGCCCTGACTAAATGTTTCTGGGGCCGTCCCAGAACAAGACTATGCCCAGGAAGCAGACAGGCGGATGATGACCGCAGCACCAGGTGAGCATGGCAGGCATCATAGTAGACATAATAATGGTGACGTTATAGCTGCAAAGTGTCAAGAAGGAGCTACGGTGTGCCAACTGAGTGTCAGCTGAATTTATTTCTCCAATGTCCAGTATTATGATTTATCCAGGCTTTTTAAATACTCCTGGGCGACTTAGCGTTTGGTATTTCAGGCTTTATAACTTGAATGTATTATATTTATGGAAAGTTTCTCTCACACTTTTCCCAGAGAATGCTTGGATTAGGTGCCGCCCATCCTATGCTGTCAACAAAGGGGAATTGAGCCGGATGAAACGGCAGAAGGATTAGAAACCAAACGTGTGAATTCAATGTAAAGTAACGTTTCATCCAATGCAATAAAATACAGGCATGGATGGTTTTATTGGTGAAAAAAAAACATGTTTCTTTTACGATGTGAGGGCTCATCTCTGCTGGAACCAGCCCGTCTCCAATAATTTTGCATATTGCTTTGACTACAGGTAGTCAAACATGAGATTTAAGCATTCAGATACAGTGCCTCTCGAAAGTACTAATACACCTTGAACCTTTGCACTTTTTGTCATGTTTACAACCATAAACGTAAAGATTTTATTTTCAATTTTTTACTGAAAGTTCACACACAAGTAACCGACAACTGTGAAGTGAAAGTAAAATGATACATGATTCTGTTATTTTAAAAAAAATAGAAAAGTGAAAAGTGGGGCGTGCATAAGTATTCACACAGCATTTTCTGAGTGCATTAAATTGCCTTTATAACATTCCTAATGACTGCAGAATGTTCACACCTTGCCCAAACCATGAAATAGAGTCTACCTGTGTGTAATCTACTCTCAGTATAATTCCAGCTGTTCTGTGAGGGCCTCAGAGCTATGGTAAGAGTGTATTGGTCACTAAGCAACATCATGAAGGCCAAGGAGCTCACCAGAGAGGTCAGGGATAAAGCTGTGGAGAAGTTTAAAGCAGTGTTAAGTTATACAAAGATTTCCCAAGATTTGAACATCTCACGGAGCACTGTTCAATCCATCATTCGGAAATGGAAAGAGCATAGCACCACTGTGAACTTACCAAGACACGGGCGTCCACCTAAACTAACAGACCGAACAAGAAGAGCACTGGTCAGAAATGCAACCAAGTGCCCCAAGATAACTCTGGAGGAGCTGCGACGTACTGCCGCTGAGCTGGGGGAATCTGTACATGGGACAAGTAGAGTCGTTCTCTATACAAATCTGGCCTTCATGGACGAGTGGCAAGAAGAAAGCCATTATTGAAAGGAGGCCATAAGAAATCCCGTTTGAAGTTTGCTAGAAGTCATATGGAGGACACAGCTACCATGTGGAAGAAGGTGCTTTGGTCAGAGACAAAAATTGAACTTTTTGGCCCAAATGCAAAACGTTATGCACGGAGCAAACCTAACACTGCTCATCGTCCTGAGTGCACCATCCCCAGTGTCAAATATGGTGGGGGGAGCATCATGCTATGGGGCTGCTTTTCCTCAGCGGGGACTGGGAAGATTGTAAGAATAGTTGGGAAGATGGATGGAGCCAAATACAGAGACATTTTGGAGGAAAACCTGCTGGAGTCAGCAAGAGAATTGAGGCTGGGGCGGAGATTCACCTTCCAGCAGGACAATGACCCTAAACACAAAGCTACATCTACAATGGAATGGTTTAAAAACAAACATATGAATGTGTTAGAATGGCCCAGTCAAAGTCCTGACCTAAATCCTATTGAAAATCTGTGGAAAGACCTGAAAACTGCTGTTCACAAACGCTCTCCTTCTAATTTGACAGAGCTTGAGTTGTTTTGTAAAGAGGAATGGGCTAAAATGTCAGTCTCTACATGTGCAAACCTTGTAGAGTCAAACCCCCAACTGGCAACGCAGTGCGAACATCACAATCTCTCTGTAAAAGTGGAAAAGACAAAAGAGATTCTGATGGACTTTTGGACAGGCCTGAATGTTCCCTTAACAAACAACAATTCTGCTTTGAAGAGGGTGAACCTCTTTTGGTCCACAAACACCGCGCTGGTCAAGAAAGGTCATCAGCATCTCCACCCCCTCCTTTTACATGCACTCACATTGGCTGTTTCCCGGATCCTCGGCGTCTCGACCACTTCGGAAGTAATTCACGTCATCACAGCGCCGCCTAGTAGTCCAATTCACTCAGACCACTCGCCCCCTCGCAGCTCGACTCCTCCGTTTGGCTCATTTACGAAGGATGCACCGGTGGATCCTCCGCTGCCTCGGAGAGCTGAAATTACCCATGATGCACTGCAACACTGATTTTTTTTCTTCTTCCCTTTTCTCGCAAAACTTTATTAGTTTGAAGTTTTGTTCCACATTTGTGCAACAAAACAAAAAAAACATTGTAATAAAATCATTGGTAGAAGTTTTGTAAGCAAGTGAAGATGTAAAAAAGAGGTTTATATAAAGTTAATAATAAGCCTATTTATTGAGAAATAAGGCCCATGGTTGATAAACTGGACCTGCTAAATATATTTGATATTTTAATTGAATTTCATACAAATCCTTGCAGAAATATTATTTTATTCAGGCCAAAATGTTCAAACTGTAAGACATCCAACCAAAACCAGTTTATAAACCGCTTTTATTCATAAAACAGTCGTTTCCGTAAGAATAGATTGACATTTTATTATATGATTTGACACGTGACATGACGCAGCCGCTCGCTCCGGAGGCCGTTCCACTTGAGCTCAAATGCGGCGGTACGAGGACACTCGCCTCCGTTTGGGAAGAGCCCACCACCGAGGACGTCAACGACGTGGACAAACGGAGGACGGATCCTGGCAATCGGGAAACAGCCATGGGTCCACTCCAGCCTCATCTAAGGCGCTGATCTCTGCCCCTGCACAAAAGGCTTTAGAGTAATGAGATTTAAATGTCCCTGTAGATAAAATTATGCTCCCCCCCCCATTATTGTTAGCCACTATTTAATCAAAAGCATTTAATATTTCAGAGTGATTTTGTACATCGATATTACTTGGTTAATTCCCTTGACCGCAAAACTGACTGTCTCTGCTCCCTTTGCCACGGCAGATCTACCAGTAAATACATGCTAATTGTTACAAACGCTATAACACTGCCTTGATGAGTGCCATTGTCTCCCTCCGTAAGCCTCAGTGTGAGCCCAGACACCAAGCGTTTGACTCCCCTGTTTGTAACTAAGAGGGGATTATGCGGCGCCCTCCCACTTCCCCGTAGATTAATGTCTGTTTGCTCAATGCGGCCACATTAAGAGCCGCTCCGGTCGAGCCGTCACAAACTGTTGTTTCCTGGCCCTTAATGCTCTAATGAAGTAGTGATTAATTAGAAGGGTTAGCCCTGCTGCAGCTGCCTTTAGAGGAGGAGGGGGCTTCCTGTGCGTGTGGATATGTGTGCATGTGTTTGTCAAGTCACGCTGGGACCGAAATCTCTTTGGACAGTAACCTACACTGACACCAAAAAAAGGAGGTATGACATTAGACAGGTCGCGACCCCTAAAATGTCAGCGCAAACTGCAGGGGACCCAAAGAAAAAAATTAATGAACCCTTTTGATTTAACATTCTTGTTCATTAACACATGTTTCAGTGGCATTTTACTTGAAGTCATTTACAGTCATCCCGATTGAAATTACAAACTACATTAAGCCTCGTTCCCACCCTCACCTATGGTCATGAGATTTGGGTAATGACCGAAAGGACAAGATCACGAATACAAGCGGCCGAAATGAGTTTTCTTTGCAGGGTGGCTGGGCACACCCTCGGAGATCGGGTGAGGAGCTCAGTTACCCGGGAGGAGCTCGGACTCGAGTCGCTACTCCTCCACGTCGAAAGGAGCCAGCTGAGGTGGCTAGGGCATCTGTTCCGGATGCCTCCTGGCCTCCAGGGTTGTTGTTGATGTTGCAAAGTTATTAGCGGTTCTGAACTAATTATTCAAACAAGGATTATAAATCACAAAACTCACTTACAGCTGATGTGCTTTTGGTCATCTACCACCGATTGTAAAAAAGCTCCCGGCTCTCCCGTGCACCATCCTTGGATTGTTATTGAGCAGACTTCCGTGTCCCAAGAGCGACGCTGCTCGTGAACAACACGCAAATAGACGAATCTGATTTGCATAGGAAGGTATGAGTCCACTTTTCTTGAGCAGCCAACGAGAGGCCCAGACTGATATTCCTGTGTATAGAAAAATACAGAGGGCTCTGGACAGGCTATAGCCTAGACCAGGTATGGACAAGCCTTTGGACTGTCTTTTTTCCGTTTCTGGAGCCAGGACCGATTGAAGTTTGGGAGTTGTTAAACTAATACAATTTACACATAGCCTAAACTACATGACACAAAAATAATAATAATTGAAGCAGTATCACCTTTGTGTACAGTATATGAGTGAGAACAATGGAGCGTGTAATTTTTATTTTTTTGGCCAATGTATTGGGACTATTCACCCGTCTCCCCTCAGGCAGGAGGCTACGGTCTATCCAGACCCATACCTCCCGCCACTTGAACAGTTTTTTCCCCTCCGCCATCAGACTCATGAACAAAAACAAGTCTCTGTAGCTTAGTTACAGACTCATTGATGTTTATGCACTGTTACACTGTGTGGTGTGTCCACACTTAGACCCGCTGCTATCACTTATCACTTAATCACTTTATACGCCTACACATCTGTAAATACAATCCCGCTGCTGTTCAATGTCAAATTGAACCATTATGTCACTTTTATTTTATCTTATTTATTTAATATTTTTTATGCATGCCCCTATAGCCTTATAGTTTAACGTTCTTTAGCTTATTTTTATCTTAACTCTGTGTTATATGTTTTATGTCGCACGTTTGCACCAAGAAAAATTCCTAGTTTGCGAACCTGTTCTCAAACCATGACAATAAAACCCATTCTGATTCTGATTCTGATCAGTTTAGTTTCATATTTACTGTTCTCAGAACTGATCTATGTTGTTGGTCGGGCTTAACCGTGCCAAATTAAAAAGCCAAACAGGTCGCACTTGGCCCTCATGTCTTTGATATGCAGTATTTAACTTTCTAAGTATCACTTAGACCACGACTAACAGTAACACATGCCACCCAGACACAGAAAGAACATGCAAACAGAAAGTCCCATGTACCTTCTATAATAAGCCCACGTTTGAGAACCACTGTGTTAAAAGGTTAGCCATGGGTTCAATCAGGTTAAGGGTTAAGGTTAGGGCAGTAAGTCTGGTTAAGGTTAGCCTCCACACAATGAATGCAGTGACCCCACAAGACGCACAAGCCTGAATACGTGTGTGTGTGTGTGTGTCACTACAGCTCCCATTACATCACTCTCACCACACGCCGAGCCGCGGTGATGTCACTCAGTTTACTTAGCCATTTGTTTCCCAATGAGTAGCGCTTTTGTTTTTATATTCATCATTTAAGAAGCACAGCCCTTTGCCAGTTTTACATCGCCTCTAAAAGTCAATTAGCTAAACGTCTCTTGCATTCTCCAAGAGCAGCATGAAAAGTGCCCATTAAAACACCATTCCTGACGCTTTGTTTGCTTTTGCGCTGCTCAATTATCAATGCACCAGCACCTTTCCCCCCCCCCTCCTCTTTACGGGACCCCAGGCTGTTGGAGTTTTAGGAGTTCCAGGAGTGGGATGGATCTGTGATTTTTCTACGCCATTCCAGCGGGGGAATCTTGGGGGCGCTAAACGCATTTGCCGTTGCCAATGTCAAATCCCTGAAATACTAAAAAAAAAATTGGGAAGAAAACAATGTGCTTTCCCTTTTTGGACACCTAAAGGCCTAATTCCACAGAAAAACAAATTCGTCCATAATACCTCCAGATGACATACATTTAGAATAGCAGCCAACACTCCCTCTAGTGGACCTCCCATTAAAAAAGATTTACCTGCAACAGTCCCAGTTTTGAGCTCTATGTCTCATGATCCCCTGGATTTCTCGTCAACCATGGATCTGTCCTGAGTGTTTTACACAAGCTGTCCAAGTGTCCTGGATTTTTATGAATGTAACGTCCGCATGTCCCTTCCTCGAACCGCCACCTTCATGTGGTGGGGTTTGAGCAGCTGCTGAATGATCCTGGGAGCTCCGTTGTCGGGGTCTTCGTGCCCCCGGTAGGGTCTCCCATGGCAAACAGGTCCTAGTTGACGGGTCAAACAAACACATTCTCAGTATAAGTAAAGTAAAGTATACCATAACCTTAATCAAATCTGTGAATTTTGGGCATTGGAATGACTGACCTATCTAACGGAGCTACAGCCACGATAATAAGAAAATTATGTTTAGTTTATTTAATTACAAACTTAAAGGGACGAGATGGAAGTTGACATTTTTATACCCGTTACTGCCACCTCAGGTCTAATGCGTAACTGCAGTCTCTATATTAAGCACGGACCCGAATTGACAATTCTTTGAGTGACAGTGCAGGCTTTTAGCGGCAGTTGTGGTGAATAGGTCCGGACTCATTCTACACATTAGGACATTGCTGGAGCATGGGTAGAGGGTGGAAAATACATAATTTTAACATTTTTAAACTCCGTCTAGTCTAGTCTAATTCGTTTGTGATAGCAATATAGGTTTTTTGTTTAATTCACATTATCGTTTATATGCTCTTGAAACTTCTTTGCACTTGGCATTATGTCCTACACGCTGTCTATACAATACTAACATATGTGTGTATTGACCCAGGCCAGACAATAATACGTGATTAGGGTTGAGGAAGTATCTGCTTATCGTGAAAAAATGACCAACAACAGTCATCATTTGTTTCTTCCATAAGGTCCAAATACTACATAGTTCTGCTTTGAATTTTCTCTGAGTGCACTAAATAGTGTAGATACTGTATCTCGACCTGCCTCTGGGGCTCCTCTGATAGCAGATGGATTGGCCTCAAATTACGTGGCCGTCTCGCTGACTTGGCCTGTCAAACTGATAAGATACCGTGTCCGTGCGATACACAAGAATATAACATAATCAAGCCAAAAAGAAGGGGGGGAAAAAACACACTTCCTCATACCAAGGCTTTTACTTATTACCTCACCCGGGGTAATTGTCCAATTCAGCTGGGACGTATTCGTGAGCGAAGGCATCAGCATCATGCTATAAATTCTACCTTGAGTCGAGGAAGGAGGAGGGAAAGCCACCGAAAGTCCAAGTTCAGACAGAGTGCAAGTCGGAGCGGCGAGGGCTCTGGGTTTCATCTGCAATGCAAGGGCAATAAAAAGGAAAATATATATATAGGGCGGCAGGGCACTTGTCGGTCAGTGATGGTTGACTGGTTGGTCGGTTGGTCTTTTGGCAAGGAAATGTGTAACGTCAATTGATTGAGTCTTTAACTTTTCAATTTGGTGCAAAGAAATAAAGCCCGGGCTGAACTTGAAAGATTATGCATACAATAGGTTCATCGAGGTGGCACTAGGGTTCACAAGTTCATGTTCAGATCTGGGTACAATGTGAGATGATCCATGCCAGTGAATTTGGGCACATTTTTAAGGCTGTGTACCTGATTTTTGTTTTGTTTTTCGAACAATGAAAATGGGAGCAAGTGAAGTTCAAACTATTAGATGTGGGCCGAAACTCGTTCCTAATCCTCCTAACACATATTTAACATCAACATTCTTCACAGGGATGAGTTTATGAGCATGTTTAACCTCTTAACCCCCGCCTGAACCAACCACATTTTCTCCAGTTTGGCTTTACCCAAATCTAAAAGCTTCTTAATAAAAAAGAAAAGAAAAAAAGCCACAAATTACAATCAATCAATCAATCAATGGTTTTGTATAGCCCCATATCACAACAGGAGTTGCCTCATAGGGCAGCTTTACTTCAGGCTGTGGGTTAGAGCTTTACCTAACTGACCATATCATAAGCTAATTCGAAGAGGTACGTTTTGAGCCTAGTCTTAAATGTAGGGACTGTTTCTGCTTCTTTAACTGGGAGTTTATTCCATAAAACCGGAGCTTGGTAGCCAAAGGCTCTTCCTCCAACAGTGATTTTGGAGACCCGGGGAATCACTAGTAGCCCTGAGTTTTGAGAGCAGAGTGCTCTGGTTGGCCCGATATGGAACGATAGCGTCTTTGAGATAGAGCGGAGCCAAACCCTTTAGGGCTTTAAATGTGAGGAGCAGGATTTTAAATTTGATTCTCAACAGGAAGCCAATGGAGAGCCTTTGGCACAGGTGTAATGTGTTCTCTTCTCTTTGTATGCGTTAACAATCTTGCAGCTGCATTGCAACTAATTGAAACTTTTAGGACATGCTGCTAGCAGGCAGTTACAGTAGTCCAGCCTTGATGAAACAAATGCATGAATACGTTTTTCTGCATCACTCTTAGGTAGGATGTTTCATATTTTAGCAATGTTTAGCAATTTTACAAGCCTGGTTTATATGTGTTTTAAAAGAGAGGTCTTGGTCAAACAGAACTCCAAGGTTTTTTACTGTAGAGCTCGTCGATACACTAACATTATCCAGGGAGATGATCTGCTGAGATAAAGACTGGACCTGTCTGACCTGTCTGACTGGACCTGATATAATAACCCCGGTTTTATAAGGGTTAAGGAGGAGGTAATTTACAGTCATCCAGGTCTTAATGGCTTTTACGCAGGAACTAAGCGTATCTAATTAATCTGTCTGACCTGGTTTTATTGATAAGTACAGCTGTGTGTCGTCCGCGTAACAGTGAAAATGTATATTGTGATTTCGGATTATGTTGCCTAATGGAAGCATGTACAATATAAATAAAATTGGCCCGAGCACTGAACCCTGTGGCACCCCATAGCACACTTTGGAACACGGTGAAGACTGTTGGTTTACATTAACCAACAATTACAAACAAAGACGTGACAAAAAAGGCGATGGAAAATGTGATGAAAACGCAACAAAAAAAGTGACAAAAGACCAACAAAAATGTGACAAAAACGCAAAAAAAAAAAAAGACATACGTGGAGAGGAAAAAAGTGATGGCAACACAGCGACAATGCGAGGAAAAAGATCCCTTTAGAAGCTTTCAAATGAGGCGTTCCACTGGCCCTGTAATTGGTAACCAGGGAGGTAAGAGGCTAACAATTATCAGATAGCAAAACAAATGGTAATGCCTCTGAGTTCCAACATTTTTCAGGTCAGGATCCCCAAAAATATCGACAACAAGGGGCCCCCACTATAAAATGTCGAAATGCGTTTGTGCTCATTTCAATAAAAAACAACAACAATAAAAACCTGTTAAAATCATGTTTAATAATATTGGTTTATATGGTAACTTTGTTATTTCAAAGGTGTTATTTCGCCTTACAAATATAGTACCCCTTTTTATCTGCTTAGAAAACCAACATGTTTAATTTTGTGTAACTATACTTGGATTGTGTAACTACTAATGTAACCGTATTTAAATAGAGAACACGCGGAAGAGCTTGGTCGCTTCTAACTTCACCCCGTTTGGCCCCCTAGAGGAGAGGAGGAGAGGCTAAATGCTAACAAAATCTTTGGTCTTTTTGCATGACTGAGCGCACGCGTAAAGACCAGACAGGTACGCATCAACTCGTCTAAGCTCAGGTAAGAACATATCTCAGTATGCAAAAACGGTGGCCTGTTCCTCTAAGTGACAAAATACATTATTACAAAAACTATCCTGAAATAATCTCATGTCCTTGCATGTCCACAAATGACGGATTTTGCAATATACTGAAGGAGGACAAGTCCACTTCAAGAAAAAATTAGGTTGCCTGTGTGACATTAAAATGGTGTAGTGGATACATTTGCACAAGGAATGGCATCTGACTTAAAAACTCAGTGCCTTGTCACTGCCGTACTGGCCTTACTAACCAACAGCCAAAATATGATAACTCCCTTTTCACAGCTACGATCTACATGTCCAGCCCACTAAACCTTTCTAGGGCTCTTGTCTGTCAGCTTGGATGTGCTTTGGACCGAAAATAGGATTAATGCGCTAAAGTGTGATTAGCCTGCTCAAATACAATTAATTGAAACGGACTCCATTTGCCCGGGGGAGACGGAGGTGACGCGGGCCGGGCCTGCACACGGGCGGGTTTGCGGGCTGAACACTTTCCAGCCAAGTGCGCTAAACTAACTGTCCAGGACTTTTCCACGTTTCTCACTCCTCCTTGCACTCGCTTCTCCTCGCATTTTCTCATAGCCAGCTTGTCTCAGCGCAGATTGAACACAGCTGAGAATGCCGGTCTCGGGCCCGCTAGCGCTAACCATCCTGGGGGAATAGGCAGGAACCGCTACAGGCCGGACTTGGCTCCGCGCGGCGACGCTTGAAAACTGCCATGCACTCGGAAGGCAAGAGTCCAGGTGGATTGGCTGCTTTGGGGAAGAGAGAGCGAAGGAGAAAGAGGGGGTAATTTGGGGGGTTATTTAAAATGATCTATTAAACCGATGAACTTTAATCAGGGCTGCTACTACACTGACAGCCGTGATTTAGCTACAAATCAGTCCGCAGAGGGGATGGATAAGCTCAAAATGGGGGACTACTTCAAGTGAATTATTTTCGAAGGCACAAGGGTCTTTAGCCTTGATGAGGACGACGCAGCGGAGCTACATCGCTTTCCAAAAAACAGACCAACGTCTATCCACCGTCTGACAAAAGGAATTGCCTTTCCATTAGCCTTTTGGTATTAGCATATGCACACTGAAGAAAGCAGAGAGGGGGGAGACAGAGAGAAAGCGAGAGAAAGTGGAGGGGGGGGGGGGGGGGACAGGGAAACAGGCAACCTTGGTCTTGTCAAATCCACAATACCTCACACAGGGAGCAGACCCCCGCTTGTTTGATTTATGTGTAAATACAGGCGCACTTTGACAGACACTCAAAGTCAAACTGGTTTACGGCAGGCCGGAGGAGCCGAAAAGCAGACCCGGAGCACTCACAGGTCATTACCGTTGCCGAGCCTGTCACCGCGGTAATTGGGAAACCGCAGGAGTGTGATGTAATCCGACCGGCCGATTAGAAAGGAGGTACACGCGTAAATATGCAATCATCGCGCCGCGGCGGAACGGCAGGAAACAGATAAACAAGTGATCCCGTGTGCGCAGTTTGGTTGATAATTCTCTCGATCGCACGTTGTTTGTAGATTCTCTTAATCGTCAAAGCACCTTTGTGTAGTAATATTTCTCAAAATCTTCTTGAGGGCCAGAGGTTCTATGCTGGAGGGCCAGATTTTGCCCGCAGGCCTGATGTTGCCTAGCCTTGGTCTAAGGGAAGATTGCTGTCAATAATTTAATACATTTGTACATATTCTCCAATAGTGTCAATTCCTAAACAAGAAATCAGACTTCTACGAGTTTATTAATTTGCAAATGTGAGTAAATCTGCTATAATAATCTGAATGATCTAAAAAAAAAATACAAAAATAAAAATATTTCTCTTCCCAGTCATTCAGTTTTTGTCATTCAACTTTTTTTTTTCCATTATTGACCTCTTAACCCCCAACACATTTTCTCCAGTTTGGCATTACCCATAATTATCTTAAAGCGTCTTTCAAAAAAGTGAAGCGGGGATGAGAACGCAACACACAAACGAGTGACAAAAGAGCGACAATAAAGTTAGGATCAGTTTTGTCGGTCTTAGCTTTCAAATGAGGCCTTGCACTGTTGCGCTCCGGTCGAGGCGCTTTTAGATTTGGCTAAAGTCGAACTGGAGAAAATGCGGTTAAGGCATTAAGCGGTTAAGTTTAAAAAAAAAATAATAATATTATCTGTGCTGCTCACTGGAGATCAGAGAGGTCCAAATTCCAACCTCTGAGCGTAACCGGAACGCACCATAGTTGAGTTTTATTGGCACTCGTTTCACTGCTGGAAATCCGTTTTCTCGATATATATTACATTTATTTATAAATAAAAAAAAAAAAGCTGGAAGTGTATTTTCTTTTTGCACAACAGCAGAAAACTGTGTGTGCGTTTCTTTTCCACATTGACAGCTAGCCCATGCCTTGCCCCTCATCTGCTTTGCTTCACGGCCTTTGTATTTGAAACTCCAGCGACGCCGGTGAAAAACGGAAAGTTGAGGCATCTGTCGGCGCCCACAATCGCGAGTGCGTGCCTCGGATAGTCTCGCAGAGCGCATAATCTCGTGACTGTTTATTTTCCCACTTTGTTAATGCAAGGCTTTCAGAGGGTTCGCCGCGCTCGTGAACCCGCGGATCAGGAAACGCTCGTCGGAGCACAGGCAACAGGCCGACGTCAGATGTGTCGGTCCGAAACGTAATCTGCGCTTCAATCAAGGGAGTCGAACAGGGATCAAAAATGCTAAGCTGATAAACATTAACATACTTATGGATTGACTAATAAGAGATGAATGACGTTGTGAAAATACAGAGCTTGACGAGAAGACAAGCCAAACCATTACAAAAGACCGAGTAGATATCATGGAGGTTTTAGGTTAAATACCGAGTTGGAGGCCAGGCCAGAATTCCACTGGCGTTTGATCGGCCAAAATAAATACGTTTTGTCCTGTTTTGGGGGGAAATATCTCTGTCGTTATTTGATATACCCATAAAATAAAAAGATAGCAGGAAGTTTTATATCTCTGGGCTTTTCCCTTTTGCAATATGTTTTCGGTCCTTCGCCAGAAAAATACCTTGAAGACGAGATACATTTGTTGTCCGTTGAAAGACCTTTACACCACGGGATTTTAAAAGTACGTTTGTAAAGCCTATCAAAACCACAACAAAAAAGGTAAAGATCCACACTTAAAGAGTTATAAAGGCCCTGCATACCAACATATTTCCCCCCTGTCATTTTTTTTTCTCCAATTCACTTGCTCTCGAAAATGCGCTGATGTCACACCGTTTTAACCGATCCTAGCCCTTTCTTGTTATAGTATACTGTAACTGGAGTCGGAAATGTATAGGTGAAGTTTCTCGGCCGGGGAATCGAGAATAGAAAGTACTTGAAGGTGAGGTTTGGCATTTGCCACGCTGAATTGCACAGTGGCGTATCAGAGGCACCCTTACCATCCCCTGCCTTGTTTATGTCATTTCAAAAGTGATATTGACTTTTTCGATTAATTCCAATTACTTTATTTTAGCGCCACACACACCTTTTTCAGTTCCATTTTTCCTGCAAGACGTTGCTCTGGGATGAACGCCGCGTGAAGCCAAAACACATTTTACTGTCAGACTTGTTTATTCACAAAGCTAAGCCTACATGAACTTATTCAAAAAAGGATCATTCTCCCATGTCTTGGGGCAGGACAGAAAAAAACGAACTGTCTCCGAAGTGTTTGAAACGATCACACAGGCCTCGCATCTCCACTTCAAGTAAGTAAAAATGTAGGAAAATACAAAGAAACATCTAAAATATACCTCTAAAAAATAAATACAACACCTAAAATATGCACAACAAAACTGCCAAGTCCGTGCAGTTTGAATGAAAAATGAATTGCCCACCCCTGCTCTGGTTGATGACGAATGCCTAAAAAGTGTTACTCTCTCCACCCCATGAAACATTTTAGTTACATCTCTAATTACATTTCAGATTTTGGCTGCTAAAGTAAAATGTCTCTCTCCGTTTCTGTCAGTTGTGTCCGTCCGCCCATTCAGCTTTTCGAAACATCAACACAGTGCAAATAAATAAACGACGGTGGCGCAGATGGTAGAGCGGGTCGTCTCATGATCGGAAGGTCGTGGGTTCGAATCCCGCCTCCTGAAGGTGCATGCTGTCGTTGTGTCCTTGGGCAAGACACTTCACCCACCTTGCCCCCAGTGTCTGCGTACATTGGTGTATGAATGGGTGAGCGGTTCCTTGCTGTAAAGCGCTTTGAGTGCCTAATGTAGGTGGAAAAGCGCTATATAAGTTGAGACCATTTACCAAATAAATAAATGTATTGTTTTTAATTTTCATCCACAGCTCAGTTCAAAGTCCAACGGAGAGTTATGTTCCTGGATAATGCACAGACCTCATGTGAACTGTTTTCTCTGGAACCAGCTTCTGCCAAAGAAAAAGTCCTTTTGACAAGTGCCGACAGAGAAGCCAGTGGATTATGCCGGCGAACCGAGACATTGTTTTTGGAAAAGCGCGTTGATTTGAAGAACATAGGAAACACCGGAGTCTTTAAGTGCGGGATAAGCTGAAGAAAGAAACACTACCAGTAATAAAAATCAGTAGGAAGAAAAGAGAGCTTTGGGAAGGCCTTTACGGCAACTTAATGTAACGCAAAGACATAGCGCCTCAAAACGGAGTGATAGATTAACCAATCAGGCAAACACTCGCCGGTATCTATATGAAAACATACACTGCCTGGCCATAAAAAACACAACTTGGACCTTCTGCAATGTCACGAGATTTATTTCCATCCAGTGTTGCAAGAACTTGTTAGGTGATGTTAGAGTCCAACATCTGAGCAAAGCATTCTCCAGCACATCCCAAAGATTCTCAATGGGGTTAATGTGGTTGCCAATCCATGTATGGAATTTACATCCCATGCTCCCTGATGTACTCCATTGATGGAATAACCTGGTCTTTCATGGTAATCAGCTTTGACCGCATAGTGTTGCTGAACCAAGACTGGAGCAACTTCAGCGGCCACAGATCCAGATCCAATTTTTTTTTTTTTTTAAACACAAATTCCTGCGAATGAGCACAGACTTTCACTGAATCAACAGGTGAAGCACTAAAAGCTGTTAATCAGAGGTGAGAGAAGCTATAAAGTTCACTTGGTACGAAAACAGTGAAATTAAAGAGTGCTGTGATGGCTTTGTCTCAAATATGAGTGTGCAGTGATGTGCCGTGGAGAGAATGAGACAATGCTGCTTTTGAAAATAGAACGTGTTCATCAAGCTAGTAGACAATTCCCTTTGTCTTTTTTAAGAGTAAACTTATACTGTAAGTAGTTGTAAAGAAACAATGAAGGCATTCTTGTCCCTGTATCTCATTTTGACACTACAGCTCAGGGGTGTCCAAACTTTTTTCATCGAGGGCCGCATAATGAAGTGCATATAGCATGGAGGGCTGCAGATCGGTGGTCAGTGCTGTGCAACATTCAATTGGGGGCATTTAAGAGGGGTTCAAAATGTTCCCCATCCCATACCATAGGATCTTACTTCACAGTTTAGAAAACTGGGTGGGAATTTCCGGTGCTGCTCTAAACTGGTTCAAGTCCTATCGTGAGGACAGGACATACTTTGTTGAAATTGGCAACTGTATCTCAGACAAAATTGCCATGACCCCAGGGGTTAATCTTGAGACCTCTCTTATTCACCGTACATGCTTCCATTGGGTCAGCTAATAAATAGCTATAATGTGTCCTACCACAACTGGGGTCGGCCCATTAGTCCGACAACCCATTAGTTGTCATTATTTTGAAAATGTCCCATCGAGTGGGGTGCCATTAGTTTACGCACGCATCCTGAGAGTTTATGCCTACTCCAAGACATGTCGGACTAATAGCACCTCTGCTCAATGATACATTTTCGGAATAATGGGTTGTCGGACCAATGACATGGCACCCCACACCTATGCAGATGACACTCAGATCTACGTGTCACTGACGGCAGGTGAACATGGGCCTGTAGATCCAGTCTGTCAGTGCATCCAACCAATCAGTTTGTGGATGCAAAACAACTTTCTCCAACTAATCTCAGACAAAACTGAAATTAACATTTTTGGCCCGCAGACACAAAGAGAAAGTGTTATCAGTCACCCTGAGTCTCTCTCTCTAAAACCGAAAAATCAGGTTAGAAATCTAGAAGTGATCATGAACTTCAACAGCCACATCAAATCAATAGCATCAGCAGCTTATTACCATCTGAAAAACATTGTTCAAATCCAGGCTGAAAACAGTTCTTTTTGCAGATGACAACTGAAAGTGTTTTATCTGCACTCTTGCTATCTCTTTATTTGGTATATTGTAGTTGACTGTCCACAGCGGAGCCCAAAAGCATCATTATTCGTTGCATAAGAGCTTCCGACAGCCGCCAATGCAGCAGAGAATGAAGATCCGTTCTATCCCATAAAACTATATGGACCGAGGCAGCTGGAGCTAATAAACGGCCGCTGAACCCTGTAAAACCTTTTTAAGTTCTTGCAACTGGCGAATGGGGAGAGAGAGCACCGAACACAAGGATACGCTGTGAGGAAGGCCCCAATAAATCAGGGAGGATTAGGAGTCTGACGTCTTATGTCAAAGTGAGTGGATCATGTCTTTTGTCGAGCTCGCTGGGTGGCAAGGAGGGAAATAATGAGATTTTTGTTTCAACTTAAAACAAAAAAATAAACAAATAAAAATCACAGTTAGTATTAAAGTTAAAGGGTTACAGTTACAATTAACACAGCTCATATTTAGCTAGGACAAATGCTGTTAAAGTTATATTTTGGAGACACACATGTATGTTGATTTTTGGACATTAAATGCGTACGGAGGCCATTAGATGTAAAGCAGTTATAGAGAGGGTATGTGAGAGTTTTATTTTATAGACATAATAAATTAACCTCTTAACCCCCGCCTTAACCCAGTGCGTTTTCTCCAGTTCGGCTTTACCCAAATCTAAAGGTTTTTCAACTGGAGAGCAATAGTGTAATTCCTCATTTGAAAGCTACAACATTGATCTAAGATTTTTCCTTGTGTTGCCATGTTGTTGTCACTTTTCGTCGTATTTTTTGACATATTTTTGTCGTTTTTTTCTCAAGTTTTTGTGACTTTTTATTGTTTTTTTGTGACATTTTTGTTGTTTTTGTCACATTTTTAGTCGCTTTTTTGTCCTTTTTGTAATTTTGTTTTGCTTTTTTGTCATTTTTTTATCGATTTTTTTGACATTTTTCTTTACTCTTTTTGTTGTTGCTTTTTGTTATTTTTTGTAGATTTTTTTTGTGTTGATTTTCTTTTAAGTTGATTTTTTTGTCGCTATTTTGACGCTCACTTTGTATTGCAAGATTCGGCTAAAACCAGTAGGACTCTTTCTCACTTCCAAAATTCCTGTTCAAGTCCATATTCGCGTCAGTGCAGGCCTCCACCAGCAGAGCTTTCAGATGACGATGGGATGTCCTCGATCTTGTGCTCGTGTCTTCAAGATGCAGCTTTGATACCAGTAACTTTGGATTTGCACACCATCTCCACAAAACTTTCACATGCATTTTTTGTCCATGATTACATATACTGAGCTGACATTATGATTGAAGCAACCACTGAATGCACATTTTGAATTGTACCTACCCGGAAAACTACCCTGTTGACATTGGCGGTCGCAGCTACAGTCGCTCCTAACCCTTATCAAATCCTTAACGTGACATTATATGGAGCCAATGGCAAGAAATATAACGTTCCAATCCAAACAGCCCCCACAAACTTGGCCAACACCTCTGCTGCGGCTTTACGAGAACTGAATTAACAAATTGCACTTCCAAACATGCCTTCAAGCTTTATATTTTGACAGATTTCCAGCCACTAAACTGCACCCGAACTCCCCAGGCCAAACCATTTTGTAATATATTATTTTTTATACGATCTAAAGGTGTTTCTTTTTATGAGATTTATTATGTTCTGGAGTTGCGCGGAGAGCCAAGCATTAGCGACCGGCCGTGTTGCGGTCTTACCCTGACAACAGAGTAATAGTCTAGAGATGGGAGGCGAGATTCAAAGGGAGGTTGCGGAGGTTTTGGGTGATGCCTGTCTGTAATTGGCCCGGGTCATGGTCGCTCCTTCACTGCCGATGACCTACCCAGGCATTATGCATTATCATGAAGAGGGAGCGCTTCAAAAAACACTCATAAAATCAACTATCAAGGGTATTTCTCCTCAAGCCCCGCAGATCTGGAGGTCTGGAGTTTGTAAAAAAACAGCATCAGTACGCCACCCCCATCCCCATCTCGTTCTTTGTGTGTGTGTGTGTGTTTATTACGTAATCACTTTCAACCAACCCACATGTACTTTTTTTTTTTTTTTTTACATTAATTTGTGACAATGGCGCTTTGTTTTGACGGAGAGCAGAGCAGCGCAAAGTGAAGAATTGGAAATAGTACGACAACTGTTTTGTCTGAACAAAACCAAACGGTAAATTGAATTCGCGTTTGGGGTGGAATTTCGAGGACGTGAACTGAGACGGGCTGTTAGATAGTGAAGAGAGCAGAATCACATGGGAATGATGACCGATGACTTTATTTAGGCAGTTTAAACGGTACAAAACAGAATCGCATGACCGACAAAGAACTACATGTGCATAAAACACCCTTAATTCACTTTATTTGCTTGAAATAAATGTTGATGAGCTATTATTGTTATGTTTCATTGCATTTTGGCGGGCTGCGGTTTTGGACTGGGCAACATCTACAATTCCAGATGTTAGCTCACAGGGTAACTTACTGGATGGTTCAGCCTCGTCAGTCCAAGTTACTGTGGAATCCTAAGAGCTTCAATCGCAGAAAGAGTGACAGGATAACCAATTAAAGAAATCATTGGCCACACAGAGTACGTTTCAACTCCAGATCACAGAAAGAGGCAAACGATTTATAGGACATGTGTGTGACTGTTTCGCGAAGGGCCTGATTTGAAAACCGTATTTCAGGTGCTGAATTGCAAGTACAACTTAAAGGTGCATTATGCAACTTTCTATGTGCATATTTGACCTTGTAGTGACCCAGCGGCTGTATGAGTGGTCAGCATGGCGTCTTTACTTTCCATCACGGCGGTCTCTACAACGCTTCGGGACCAATTGTTTTGTAGGTTTTCTGGTGAGAGGGTCCGTCAACAGAAAAAAACCTTCCAAACAAATAATCCTGGAGCCTCATAGAGACCTCTGTGACGTAGTAAAGGCGCCACGCTGACCAAGGTCAAATATGCACAAATATCAACCTTTTTTCCCCCACATAAAAAGTTGCATAGTGCTCCTTTAAGATTATAGCACATGAAATGTTATGACGTGCTGCACCTGATTTATCATTAGGAACTTTATAGTAGTAGTAGTCAAATCTGATTCGGACTTTTAGCATTTATGAAAGACAAAAAAAAACTCAACTACAGACACTTTTTGCACCATTTTAGTTCTTTGTGCGTGAGCTATAGCTCCGTAAATCAGGCCCAGAATGTCAATGGGGCGCTACCAGAGGTGGGTAGAGAATCCAAAATATTTCCTTAAGAGTGACGTTACTTGACTCAAGTACAAGTAAAACGCGGCGACCCAAATAAATACTCAAGTAAAAGCGGAGAAAAAAAAGTTCCTGTTTCAGTAAAGACATAAATGATGAGAATCAAAACTTGACATCATGTGAAAATCCTAATATTTCCAAACAAAATCCCATAAAAATTTATAAAAAATATATATTTCTGTAGAAATTACATCCATTTTAGGTCGAACTGAAGCTTTTGTACCTTTAACATTTACACACAGTGACATAAGTAACTTTTTTTTTACTCAAGTAAGAGTAAAGATACTGCATTACAATATGAGTAAAGTAGAAGAAAAAGTACTGAATGAAACAAGTACTCTAATAAGTGCCGTTACTCAAGAACTTATACTTGTAACACAGCAAAAATAATCATAGAACAAGGGGAATCTTAGTTACGGATAATCGGAGGTAAGACAAATTAGACTATAGAGTTCTGGGACTGGGGATCCTTTACCAAATAGAGAAAAATCCCATGACCCCCAAACGTTTCTACTCCCTGTCAATGTAACACTACGATGATTTCAGTTTAGATCCAATTTGAACAAAAGTGAATAAGTAACCAATATAATCGTTACTTCTTTATATATCGCTGTACAGCTTTTTTCTCCGCATGAGCTCGTCTTAACCTCTCTGGATAATTCCTTTGCCTGCAGCGCTTTCCCTCCTGTCTCCGAGTGTCAGAAACCTCTCAAACCTAATCGTTTCCAAAGCCTGTAGGCATTGTTTACTTTTCCGACACGGCCGACATTGACCTGTTCATTTGGAGACAATCAGTTTCTGAGGTGAAAGTGGACGCTACGTGACACGAGACGGCGGCTAATTCCTAAAACATGTGTTGAACAAGTCCCAGTGTCCTGACGTCTGAGGAATCTTAATGAGGTATTTGGGAATGGCCATCAGGACTGGCGCAGTTTGATTAATGCTCCTTTTAAATGACTCTCTCCCACAATGCAACACTGTATGACATGTGAGCAGTACTGATATCTGCTTGTAGAAATGTCTTTGCTCAAATACCATTGTATGCTATTATAGTTGTTTTTGGAGGCGGGTAGACTGTCTTTCACTTATCGAAGCGGTTTTCCATTGCAAAACTTCATGACATGTACTTTTCCATAAGAAAGTCTATGATTTATGATAGAGGACGTATAAAAGACATTGGGGGATTTCTGAACGTTATTATTTCAGGGTAATTTAGTATTTATATTGGGATTATTTTCACATTTTAGTGTTAATTTAGTCACAAGCAACATATGCTCAAGATCTTAATCCTGATTTATTAGCAAGCAAACAGTACACATACACTCCCTCATGGGCCTCGTGTTATGGTTGTAAAAGATACTTTAACAATACAACGTTTGGCCGACTATATTACATTGAATTTGAGTTTATACAGTATTAAATGATCGAGCATTTCAATTTTATTCCCGCTGGCAATGGGCGTATAATACAACAATCCTTCACTATGAATACTAATAAAATAGCTTATGACAGAAGCCTGTAGTTCTGTGGTACGGGACCGCTGTCAGTGCCTGGGCCTCTTCAGGTGAAACTCTGAGTCATCGGCAATTTTAGACTTGATTTTAATTAGAATACATTTTAATTAGTGGCCTATTTTTTATGCTTTAGTAATGCATTTAAAGACCCTATACCAGATTCGTTTTAATACCAAGGAAAGAAGAAGTCACTACATTTAAAGGTTAGTTGTGGTCCACATACAGTATGCGTAGCATCCCAATTCTTCACAGGGACGAGTGTAAAGGGACATTTCACAACTTGCAGGATCACTTTTCAGGGTCACCTTCACAGAAATGCTAGAAAGCTAGCCTGCAAGTTCATGAAATGTATGCAAATATGCTTTATAATTTGATGCACAGTTTCGTTTTGTTTTACACAAATGTCAGAGTTTGAAAAATACTAAAGGAGGACAATCAAATTTCGTTCCCCTAATTGAAAAGAAGTTAGTTGTTGTGGTTTAGATATAGTTTACACCAAGTTTAGACATATTTTAGTCCAGTTTACTTCAGATCCTTTTTGAACCCATTTTTGTCCTGATTTGATTTAGATTTAGTTCTGGCGGTAATTGAAATCTAATAACAGCTCCTCTGATGTACTGTGTATTTATTTATCTTTTTTTTCCCTAATAATTAATTATAAACTGTAACAGAATTTTCTCAAAAACGTTTGAATGAGTCAAATAATGGTTATGTATTGCTCACTGATTGAAATATTGTTAAAACATTGAGATAGTTCAGAAGGAGCTATTTCAATTTCAGAATTTCCGACTTCTTGCAGAAGCCACCTTTACCCAACCGGAAGGAAATACAGTCAATTTGGACAATCAGCAAACATTTCTAACCTTCAACCTTAAGCGATGCTGTGTAACCCAATAGCTGGGGCTACTCACATGATGTATGGGGCCTGCGCACGGGCCGGACTCAGACTAAAATCATTCCTCACTGGCAGTGCAGAGACGGGTAGCGTTTGCTTCTCACTTTAAATGATGCTATACGAATGAAGTCCTTTCTGCTCATCAAGTTGTTCAAGCCAAGACGCGAGAGGAGAGAAGCTGCCAAAAAAACAAACGGAAGGTAAACTGTGGCTAATCGCAGTCGGCGTTCTGTGAAAATCACCGCTTTTACAAAAATACAAAATGATATGCTGTTTCAGAGGGTTTCTGTCTCTTGTATTCAGCTGCCAAAAGTCTCTTTACATCACGTTAAGTACCTGCTTAGATCACTTTGGGGAAGTACTTCTATAATAGTGTCTGGTCTAAAGTGCTACCAACAAGTGGAAATGGGTAAATGTGGCAAGTAACGACAGTGGAAACAGGGGTTATGCGTTTCTCTAGTATTGCAAGAGAGGGGGACAAATGTTAATACAATATGCAAGTGCTGATTATTTTTTTAGTGCAGAGAGTCCGTACTAGCCATGAAGGACCCACATTTTCTTCTTCTGAAACCCCTGAAGAGACACCGAGAGCCCGCTCCGTCGTTTCAGAGGATCCCAGCTCCCGAAGGTGCCCACTGTCGTCGTGTCCTCGGGCAAGACACCCTCCTTGCCTAAGGTGTCTGTGTGCATTGGTGTATGAATGAGAGCGTGACTGGTTCCTTGCTGCAAAGTGCTCTGAGCGCCTAATGTACGTGGTGGAAAAGCACTATATTCATTTACCAATGACAAATTAAGCCCTTGCAGTACTTACTTACCTCAAACTGCTAAAATAGCTCTTACAGCTTAAATTTGTTCAAGAACATTTCAATTCACAATTACAAACCACTGCAAACAAACAAACAAAACCGAATGAACCCCATATCCTGCCACCTGTGCCCCTCTCTCTGCACTTAAAGCGCCTTATTTCAGATCCCTGCAATTGAACGTGTCCCGCATTACGTCGCCTCGGAATACATAAGCTTCAGATAAACAGGCCTATACCGTAATGCATTTGGATGTCGGCTCTCCCGTAATGTTACTCCTCTCCCCCTCGCGCAGCTGTAAGGCCCTAATGCATAGGTAATCACATGTGTGTCACTTCCCCCCCTTGACAGGCCAATCGCCCAGCACTCCAAACATGAAAAACATCCTTTTTACAACACGCTTTTTGTAGGATTTTTTTTTTTTTTTCTTTTCTTTCTTTCTTACAACCCGGTGATGGACACCCAGGGGGGAGTGTGTGACACTGATGGCTGGGTGAGGGCATCATTTCCATGGGTAAAATATCAAGCCCTTGTCACAACTGTCATAGCCTCGAAAACGTGGAAAGTCGACCAAAGATTTTTTTTTTCTTTCTCCCCTTCATTCAAGTATTTTTTTTCTTTTTTTTTTCTTCCTCTTTTTTGCTTTTGAGAGCCAAATGGATGAGATGGCAGCGGGAAGAAAGCGCGAGTTGTTGTGTGACACACGAGGGGGCCGCGCTCCATGTCGGAAGTGCGCACCGTGGGGGCCGGGGAGCGGAGAAATGATAGCACTTAGGCCCCGGCGCATTTTGTTTTCGGGCCGTTTACCCAGCGCGCACTTTGCAGGTCATTTACCTCGCCGTGTTTGGGGGCCTGGTTGTTTTTTTTTTCTTTCCTCCGGGCGCCAACTTTTAGCGGAGAAATTGTTTATTTGTATGGGCGCAAAGAGTGATTACAGAGAGTTGCAGTCATTCACGATGTACGCGGGGCGCAGATGATATGTAGAGAAATAGCTGTTAGCGATCACACGCAAACGGGATATTTCGCAACGTGAAGCACATTACAGGACTGGATTGAAGGTCATTTTTTTAATCAACACTGAAACATAATGATGGCATACCGACACAGATCCAGGAAAATGGATCGCTTATCTGTAAATATTCGACAACCGGTCAACCCCGCTGTTTAAATATACAACTTCACAGACTCATTTTCTATATGGATGGACATGCCATTTGGAAGCTTTGTAGAGTGCTGTTGCTTTTTGTACTGAGCAATATGGCAAATTATGGTTCCTTTATGGTTCCATGTTGACCAATTATAGGTTTGATTTTATTTGATCACATCATTAACACAAAAAATATGCTTTTCTTAAAAGGTACATTCACTTTTTAGGCAGAAAAAAAAGTGTATATTAGTTATATACTTCTCCTGTCCGTGACCCAGCGGCTGTATGGGTAACATACTTTTTTTTTGGCGTTTCTGGTAGATTTTATCTACTGATCGAACTGTCTCCATGAGTGTGTTTACATGCACTCCAGTATCCAGGTTAGTAATGGGGATTTGAAGTTTCCTAGTTTTGTCTGGTTCATGTAAACACAGAATTCCTGGTTTCCGGTTCCTGGATAAGCCAAGATCCAGGTTATTGGAAACCAGGATATTCTCACTGGGATATTCCCACAGTTTCCTGGATACTGTATCATGTACACAGAGTATCCTGTTTTTTCACCATCGCTGGCCTACTGAGCATGTGCAAACTTTTGAAACATATATGGCAGGAGGAAAAACTTCCTACAGCCATTTTATCTGGAACCTTTTCAATTCTCTGCTGCTGAATCTGGGAAAGAACTCCACTGTTTTAAGTGCTTCCTTGGATAGTTCTTTTCCCTGTGCTGTCGGGAAATGTCCGAAAAATCCATGCGTTAGCAACATTGCTTTAGTATTTGGCTACTTACCATATTTGTCATTAGCTCCGCCCCTCTCTCTGGAGCCTAAATATCCAGGATACTGTAGTTGCTAATGTAAACAGGGTTTCTTGGACGCATGTAAACATCATATCCAGAATATTGTCATAGCCAGGATATGCCTAATAACCATGTTACTCGGGCGCATGTAAACACACTCCATGGTTTTGCATAAATTCTACCCAAGAAAACCTACCAGAAACCCTAGGAAACCTGAAGTGAAAGTGATCCTAGAGCGTCGACGCAAAGTTGCATAACGCACCTTTAGGTTTATGAGCGTCGACAAGCTAGTCCTTAAACATAAACAAATACTGTAATTGTTTTCCACTCAGGTTAAATCAACTCACTGATGTCTTCAGTTATAATCCGCCATCTCATCTGTCCTGCCACAACATCACCTGACGATAAATAATCTCTAAGACTTAACTGACCCTGACCAATGCTGAGATTGCTATTACTATTACACTGCTTTTGCTCAAATCCCAATATTGGTATAACAAGTGTTTCAAACTGTTCTGACACGCCGCCTCAATGCATGGTACAATCACGTGACCTACAGAACAACAAAAAAACAACCTGAACAAGTCACTGGGACCTGAGAGACCTTTGAGTGAGCTGTATGAGGAGAGGACCCTGACTAAAGCTTGAACTATTGCCTCTGACTCTGCTCACTCTCTGGATCCTCAGTTTGAGCTTCTAAACTCTAGCAGGCGACACAGAGTTCTACTGGCTGTGTTTACAAAGTCTTTTGTCCCCTGTGCCTTTGGGAATCCTGAATGAAGCAGCGACCTGGACACAATTGCCACAGAAATGGACTGAACTGTAATATTTGTTCTACATTTCCTTTTCCCATGTATTTTTCTAGGGATGCACCGACCTGGTATCGGATATCGGAAAATACTGGGGGGAGAAAAACGGCGGAAAATACCATGGTCTCTATCTGGACTGTGGGCTCAACTGAACTTTAGTGCGCTGACCTTCGAAGCCTTTGGATGAGAGGCGAAACGTTCGACCCTTCAAGTACAGAGCACAGAAGACGACTCAAGAACCTTCATTAAAGAAATACCTAAAGTAGCCCAAAAAAATAAAATCGACCACTGCTGAAGCCAAGTGTTAGTTTAAGAAATAGCCTAATTGATCTATTGATGATCAGATCACTTCATGTGAGTTGTTTATATGAATGTAACCTAAAGCCTGTCATATACCCAAGGATAGTTAGTGTAGAAAAGTCCAGTGATCCCTGTTCAATGTTTATCCAAGAGATTATCAATAATTATAATTGATCCGTAATATCATGACAATAAAATATGACTTTATTCATCTTAAAATGAAGAAAAGACTCAATTCAAGTTTTCACTCAGAGAAAGCTGATACCACTTTCAAGAAAGTGGTATCGGTATATATCGGGTATCGGCAGATACTCAAAATCCAGTATCGATATTGATAGCATAAAAGCTGGATTGCTGCATCTCTATATTTTTCTACTGGGCATGTTTGTATTGTCCTAGTCTTATGTTTTTATGTGTCGGTGAGCCAAAGATTAATTTCTACCTCGGTAAACAATACAAATCTAATCTAAATCTAAAATATGCCATATTCCTGCCGATACTACAACTATATATAATTATGAGGTGGTACATGGTGTGAAAACTGCGAGAGAACTAAAAGTAAGTAAGACCAGACTTGTTCCTTCTCATTGCTGTCCCCTTTAAGAACCGTCGGTTCTGTCCTCACAAGACGACTAGAATATCAATCCAGCAATTAGCCCGCACCCCTGACGCATTTCCAAACCAGGGTCCCCTTGAGTGTAATGGAAAGACTCCAGAGCAACGCGCAATGGAAGAGATTAATTCTTATTATCAGGTGTCGGGGGGCCCCATGGAGGACCCCTCTCCTGCTCTGTTTTTCCCTACATTTGGGGGTCTAATGGGTAAAGCAAACACGCGTATCACTTTTTCATATATGCGGACAATTGATGCTGATAAGTTGTTAGGATTGGAGTGCAAAGAGGAAATTGGGCTCCGTGGGTACTTGCAATCTGCTCAGCAGGAGGCCGGGTAGCCAGAGCCGGAAAAATAATTGAGTTTTGTTGAACAATTGGCTAATAAATCAGGTTCATGTGACACCATAACATTTTAAAGAGCCCAGAGATTAATATTGAGGTAGAGGAGGGCTAAAACGTGGCACATATTTAGACCTGGTGTACAGTCTAGTTAGAAAGTCTTTTGAATACATTTCTGCATATTGAATTACTATGCAAAATGTTGATTAAGAAACTAAGAAACCTCAGTATATACTTTTGGGGTCAATATCTCTCAGTGCTTGGCCTTTACACATTCAATGAAAAAAAAGGGTTTGATGTTTAATGTCTTCTCTGTCAACTCACGAGCACGAAGGCCACCGTGTTTTCACACTATGGGATCAAAAGGGACAAAGGTCAAACATAGAGATTTGTTTCAAAAATCCGTCCACTCCCTTCGAGTTACAACGGCCCTGCCCTCCATCTTACATTTTGACACACCCGATTCTCGAACGGGACCCTAACGTATATAATTCCAGCTCGGGACTTCATCGGTGAAAAAGCAGGGAAGGGGAGAAGAGAGGGGAGCGTCTCGGCACTTGAACCAGCGGACCCCGGGCACCTAATTAACGGCGACCGCAAATGAAAAGCATCTGGCAATAATTACATAATTAAAGTGCCTTTGGGGGGGAAGAAAAGCATAATTTGGGCGGCCGTCGTCATAAATCTTGTGCTGTCGAAGCCCATAGGTTTAACTTGAACTTTTCCTCCAGCAGGTTCACGCATTACTCATATAAAAACACAGGATCCCTTTGTGATTAAGCCGGACCTGCGTAGTAACAAAAGCGAGCGGAGGACACGGAGCTGCCCGAGCGTGAAGAGCCCACACCTCGAGCGGGACATGTGCGAACGCTCTCCGGCCAATCACGGCGCGGATTTGAAGCGGTCGAACGTGCGGAGGTCAGACGCGCTGTTGCCGGGGTAAAGCATGTCTCAGGGAGTGGAGGTTTGGTCAAGTGAATTGCAACTTCTTCACACGCTTTTCGTTTCAGTCTTCTGGATCAATTCTTACGTTCGCCGCAGAGGTGGAAAGTAACTTGTACTTTAACGCAATTACACTGACACGTTAAGAAGACTTTAATAGAACTGTGAGTTTACAAAGAAGGCACGCACCTTCTTTGAAACCACAGCACTATATCACTAAAGTCATAGAAATATCATCTTCTATTTGTAAACATATAAATGTTCAATGGTCACCTGTGTATGAGGACACTGGAGGCAAGGCGGGTGAAGCGGTTACAGGATTCGAGCCACCGACCATCCAGTCACAGGACGACGCGTGGTTGCCCCATTTTGTAAAAAATATCTTTGGTGAAAATACATTAAAATGTACATTTAAGATAAATGCAAACAAAAAAAAAAGTTAAAAAAAAAGAAATATGATGAAAACGGTTTGATATTTCATAGCCACTGCAGACTAGGGCTGAAAGATATATCGTTATCGTATCGATATTGAGATATGAACATTCAAGATATTAATATCGAACAAGCAACAAAATATCATTGTTGTAATGATAATGATATATGAACATTCAAAACATTCAAATTGAAAAAAAGCAAGATATAAACGATATAGATCAATAAAACTGCACTCTTTGTTATTATGTTTTTATTTTTCTGAAAAATGCTTGGTTTTCACCTAACCCATAGTTATATCGATATATCTGACACGAATATCGAAATGAAATTGTGTCCATATCGTTCAGCCCTACTGCAGACCCACACTGATCGTAGTAAAGCTTCATTGAGTTGCCTTGTGTATCGACTGGACAGATTATACAGCAGAGAGGTTCAGCACAGCTATCGAAGAACAATACTCAATTTAAGGATTAGACGGCTGCATTTCAAGGTGGAAGCTCAAGCTTCACTATGACGAATTCCTGGACGAACGAGAGCCTTCGTCACATTGAGTTGCCTTGTGTACGAAATGTGTGGTATAAATAAAGTTGCCTTGCCTTTCCTTCACAAACAAGCCTTTTCTTTTAAATATACATGAACAAAAAGGAAAAAAGGGAGAATAAATCTGTTATCTGTTCCTAATAACAATAACATATTTCAAATTCAAGCCCAACGTCTCACCAAGTCACCAAGTTCTGCAGTTACATTCAGGTCTTTTCACTTGTTTTCTCTCAAACCTTTTTTTTTTTATTTGTTAACACTTGTAACACATTTAAGTTCCTCATTCATAGAATTACGCAACATAAACAGAGACACACTTCTGTTTCAAGATAACTGAAAAAAATATATATATTTTGAACATAGGCAGACAACATTCTTTGTTTGGCTTTCCACATAATAAGCCCTTTTTTTTGTTTAAGTCGATGAGGTCGTTAAATTGAGGTTGTCTATTTGCAATAAATAACATATTGGTGTGCTCTTATTGATAATTATAATTGCTCCTTTGTAGGTATGAGTAAAATATATTTTAACTGTTTGAGAATTAGCATTATATGGAGGAGTAGGAATACTGACTGAAGCCCTTACTCCACAGGCCTCTCCCAGGGCACTTGTCCTATTCGGGTATAGTAAAACTCAATAACTTTCATAGCTCCCGGCAAAATGATCCTCCCACTGAGTGAAGGGAGGGACTTTATTTGTATAGCGCCTTTCCGGGACATGGTCACAAAGCACTTTACTGTACATGCGGCAATTTCACATTGACGCCATACAGTACTTTCAGTGTTGCCCTTGGTTACAAAGTATAGAGCAGAAACAAGGTATCAATGTTACAGCGCTTTGTATGCTGTGGTTGCAGTAGATAACCATCGACACTCCTCCACTCTCGATCAACGATCTTCTGTTGGACTTATAAAACAGCAGTATTAGCCACGAGGCGTTTGAGAAAAGGGGGGGGGGGGGGGGAAACTTTGAGGTCTTTCTAAAATTGAAAAACCTCAAAGCGAACATTTGGTTTTACTTTGGGGATAATTCGTCTGAAACTCAAGTCGAGTCGGGCCGCTATAACTTTTCGAGCCCTGAAAACTCCGCCGCCACAGATGAGCAATTAAGCAATTACAGCCATTTGGCCCAAAGTAAGCCATAAACACCTTTAAGTGCATTGTGAATGAGCGCCGCACGTCCCGCCGGCTGCGATTGCCGTGTCAGCCCCCCCCCCCCCCCCCCAGTCGCCGATGATTAATAGTTAAATTTTTCTAAACACAAATAATTTGATACAACGAGGGGCTATTACCACATCTTGTAACAGACATGTTACACTGATGAAAGCGTTAATTTGTTTTTAGAGCACTTACAGGGGTTAGAAAAGCCGGCGCGCGCACCCGTAATCAATCATGTGTCGCTTTAACGCCCGATATGGAGAGGGGATGCAGAACGCGGCCTGTTTAAATGCGCCGGGGGTGGGGGGGGGGGGGGCAGCTGCCTTTTGAATCGGCGCGCTTACCGTTCGCACTGTAAAAGAAAATGACACGCGCTCGCCACCGGCTGACGGGCCGGGCCGCGTGGCGGGCGTGAGCGACGGCTGAGATGGACAGCGCGGACAAACGGAGGGGCCGTGGGCGGGCTGTAATTACGGCGGACGCGCTCTAAAAGCACACGAGGGGAACGCTGAGTGATAAGGGCTTTTGGAGGGAAATACTCTGCGGTTTGAGTGCCAGATTATAGAAGCATAAGTGAAAGGAACCATAAGGGATAACTGCATTATCTTGTGTCTTTGTCTCTCTAGAACTGGCCGTGCTCAAATAATCCATCGGCAATATAGTTTAGAGCAGAGGTGCTTTGGGGCTTGGGGTTCCTCACATGTGTATGTCATGGACAGCAGTGGGATGGTTTGCTTTTTTTTTCTGTTGTGTGCGTTTTGTAATTGTATTTGTATTAAGTTTGCTGTTTGCCTTAATTGTAAACTCCCACTTTAACTGAGACTGATGCCAAAATCAGCACACCCGCGCTTCAATGGGCCCAGGCGTATAAAAGGAGTGAACAGGAAGACGTCAGGGAGGGACAACACCCCGGTTCCGGCCGCATGGCTGCGGCAAGGGGAAGGGACAGGGCGGAGAACTACCCCCATGCTGAGAGCTACCCCTCGCCCCGCTACCTGACCCGTGGTGAGACGACCCCACTGGAGTTTGCAGCGAGACACCCCACGACGGAGGCAGTGGCGAGAGGCCCCGCGACCCGGCCCGCGGAGAGACGCCCCACGTGGAAGGAGCCGGAGAGACGCCCCGCGACCCAGCTGGTAGAGGGGTTCGTGTCTCAGCCGGGGAGGTGAGACGTCGGAGGAGGCGCATGGACGGTTTCTTTTAAAAGTTTTAGCTCTTAATCTTTTATGGGCCCATTGTTTCCTGTTTTTTTTAATAATAGTTTTTATTATTTTATTTTATTTTATATTATAGTTGCTATTTCTTGCTTTTTATTGGTTGCAACCACCTCTCAAACATAGGCTACCTGTGACATGTAATCTAACACTTCATTCATTCTAAGTAGAGGTGGCTTCATTTACTGGAGGCTTTAGAAATGCGTTTAAAGGAACAGGCCACCGTTTTTCCATACTGAGATACGTTCTTACCTGAGCTTAGACGAGTTGATGCGTACCTGTCTGGTCAGTCGCGCAAAAAGACCAAAGATGTTGTTAGCATGTAGCCTCTCCTCCTCTCCTCTATGGGGGTGAGGTTGGAAGCGACCAAGCCACCTTTCCCCTATTTAAATACGGTTACGTGAGCAGTTACACGATCCAAGTCTAGTTACACAAAATGAAACTAAGTGGATAAAAAAGGGGCACTATATTGTAAGGCGTAGTAACACCTTAGGAGCACTTCGACGTCCGCGCAGTAATATCTTCACTTTACTGCTTTTTGCGCGACTGAGCGCACGCACAAAGACCAAAGTACGCGTCAACTCTTCTAAGCTCAGGTAAGAACATATCACAGTATGGAAAAACTGTGGCCTGTTCCTTTAAGTTTCCTGTAGGTGTTATTCTGAGTTTGCAAGAAAAATGTGTCGATCTCAGTCTGATGAAGACTTTAGTGATGTTGCGATATATTGTGGCTTCTCGCGATACTGATATTGCATCACCTAATATTGCGATACGATATTTTTAGCGATTTATTTTGCAGCCCTACTTAAAAAGGTATATTTTTATGGGGTGATTTTGAGAACCACTGTTAGAAGAATACATACAAATGATCCTAAATAACTAGAATATTTTAATAATATGGCAGCGCGGTATTGCAGCAGTTAGCGCTCGTGCGGGTACTCCGGTTTCCCTTACCACAAAAAACATGTACAATAGGTGAATCCTCCAGCCAGGTGTTTCTGACCGTCAGCCTGGACATGGGTCCCCGGGCACTATATCGTGTATAGGGCACTGGAGTCGAGGGATTGGTCAAATACAGAGGACGGTTGGTGTATTATGACAAATAAAGCACCTTTGCCTTTATAATATATATTTTTTTTTAAGTTGACAATGATGTTATTTGATTAACAGGTTATTTTGAGTTTAGTTTTAAATGATTCACATTTAATTCAGGAACATTTCACACATACAACGCCAGCAACTTAAAAAAAAAAAAAAGACAACTGCTAGGCCTGGGCAATCAATCAAAATTTAAGCGAAATCGCAATCTCTACTTTGGTCAATCATAATAATAATTGTCATAGGACTTTATAATCGACAGCCATTTCTTTGGCACAAACAGTACCTAGTTTGGGAGTCTGGACGAGACAATGGAAGACTTAATTGTGTGTTAAATAAAAACTGAAGGAAAGCATTTGTTTTTGTTTGAGCTGAGGTTTGAATAAAAGATGTATCTAATTTTTTGAATCAACAAAGATGTATTTCATTTATTATGAGAGAATAAAATCGAATGGAAAGTCGAGATCGATCAATATGGGGAAAATAATTGTGATTTTTTTTTTTTTTACAAAATCGCTCAGACCTACAACTGGCACACATATGAATAGCATAGCAAACAAAGTGACACTGCAGGAATAGGGATTATTTTTATTTAGATATATTGATTTGAAACTTTTACTGTAGATTACTGACATGAATATGAGGATTTTATTTGTCATATTATGTTTTCATATACAAATAAGACCCTTTAGGCCTAAAGATTCCACATATTTTTGGTGATGAAATCTGAAAAATGGATGGAGCCTGGTTTAAATGTATGGTTTTATTATTAACATGTTTTTAAAGGAACAGGGTAGGAATTAGATATTAAACTATCCCTCGGAAAATTCCTTCATCCTTTGAAGTCTGTAGGAGCTACTGATGTGGAGATACTGTCGCCACAAAATGTGTTTTGAGAAACGGCCCTTGAAATTGAAATTGTTCATGTCAATCTATGGAGAAACGTTGAGTCAGAGCAATAATTTAACATGTTATTGTGAAGATTGGGTGTTTCCTTTGATTCCAGGTGTGACGAGGAGAAATTGGCCCAGTTTTGCCTGCAGTGTCTGCCCTTAAGTACGATTAACATAAAATGTGTCACTTTGTTCGTGCCTGTTTCCATAATTTGTACATAAATCAGTCCCTGTATAAACATTTCCAGTGAGGTTTAAAGCCTGCTCTGTGTATGCTGTATATCTGTTTGCTAAATCTTTGGGTCGCAGGAAGGCCATGACTACATCTGAAGTTTTTTTTTTTCTTTTTCTTTTTTGGTCCAACCTTGACCGTGCCGTGGAGAGTAGACGCCATCAGGAGGCTAAGTGCCGTGCGCTCAGTTCAAATGGATTACAAAGCTCTGAGTTGTTCAAGGTCCCGGGGTCCGCTCATCTGAAGTTTAACCCCGAGTCTAAACCTACGTGTGTGGCGGCTGTTCCACGACCGTGATGTTATTTACTGTACATTCAAAAGCGAGTGGAAAGAGCCAGTTTTGAGTCGTTACTGAGGTAAAGGCTTATCTGTGGGCGCAGGCCAATATTGTACATACACTGGACATCATAATAGCTCAACAAGATATTGCAGCTTTTTAACTTTATATTAACTTGGGGAAAAAAAGTGTCTCTACGTGTTTTTGTCTTGTCTTTATTCCCTTTTTTAGAATATTTCAACTAACAGACCAAGATTTCACCCAAAATATGGTCCCTAAAGTCAGGGCTATACTATGAATAAACTGTGTCTCAGACTAAACCAGGACTAAAATGGTTCTAAACATGGAAAACATGTTGAAAAAAAAAGCTGCCTCAATTAAAGCCACACTGCGGTACATTCTGGAGTGTTGCCCTAAACCAGGGGTCCGCCACCCTTTTTACCAGTGTGCTACTTTAACTTAACAAAACCATCAGAGAGCTCCTTATATGCTTCGAAGACACTCGTGTAACAGGAGGAGTTCACCCTGGAGACAAAATTATAGAAAATGACTTGGATTGTGTCCTTATAATTGACTTTATTTACCAAATTGGTTTTCAGATTCTGTTTAAAATGATCACTACAAAAAGAGAGAGAGTTACTGCTTGGAGGTCCCTGCCTTTAACAAATTTGGGAGCGGTCCTTAAGAAACTGTTGGGCTGTGAAGTCCCGCTTACAGGGGAGGCAAGTCTGCTGTCACTCTGCATGTTTTAGAGGCACTTTTTAACCTCTTAACCCCCACCTGAACCGAGCAGTTTGTCATACTAACCCAAATCTAAAAGCGTCTTGAAAAGAGCAGCAAAATAGTGACGAAAATGAGGTGCAAAAAAAATAAAGAATACAAAAATGAAAATAAATAAATAAATAAGTCAAGAAAGTGACACAAAAAGTGGCAAAAACGTGACAAAAAAGCAATGAAAGCGCAACAAAATAAATGGCAAAAGTGTGATGAAAATGCAATTTAAAAAAAACACAAAAGAGCAACGAAAATGTGGCAAAAACGAAACAAAAAAAGCCAAAGGGCAACTAAAGAGTGATAAAAAAGCGATGGAAAAAGTTTTTTTTTTAAGTGACGACACTATGGCGACAACGCAAGGAAAAAGATCAATTTCGATCCGTTTTGTTGGTCTTAGCTTTCAAATGAGATGTCACACTGGCTTATAGCTCTCTCCAGTCAAGAAACGTTTAGATTTGGGTAATGCCGAAGTGGAGAAAATGCGCTCAGTTCAACCAAAACTGCAGAGGCCCCCCCCACCCCCACTCTCCTCCGCTGTTACAGTAAATGAGTGTTGGTGCTCGTGTTTTTGCAGCAGGGCCTTGTTGACACATCCGCCCGCCGCCCGCCGCACCAACGCTCCCGCGGCCTGATTGGGACCAGGAGCGTTCCACTGCGTTTCAGGCATCTTGACAGACTTCAGGGTTAAGATGTTCTGAATTAGATTTGAATTACAACCACTAAATGCTCCTGTCAAGGCTCGTTACGGCTGACACTGCCCATGTGCCGGTGTCGCTCTCGTGTACGGCGAGAGCGGGGCCGCCGAGCTCAAACAAAGGAATACTCTGAAGGCATCGCGGCGGGACAGAGTGACAGAATAAAAGGCTGAGAGGGAGATAAGAACGGGTAATCTACACTTTATCTGGAGAGCAAAGAGACAAAACCTTTGGAGGGGTGATCGATAAATGTTTAACTGTAATTAAAAAGCGGTGTCGGGAAAAGTGATAGACTTCAAATTCGACATTTGCCATCAAATTGTCTCAGCAATATGGATAATGCTTCATCCAGTGCTGCGTTACTGTTCATTTGTCCAGCCCTTCCTGACGATCCTCTTTACTTACAGACTTTATTGATCTCACAGTGGAGAAAGTCACTTGTAACAGCGGCTGATGAGAACCTTCATAGGGGGGGAAATAGTTAGGAAATGTGCGACCAAAGAATAATAAAATAAAGGGGTCTAATGTACAATGAATAAAACTGGGGGAAAAAAGGAAGCAAAAATATAAATCATCCTTTGCACAAAATCGCCCATGTTAAAAGATTGTGTTATGGAGTATACAACGTGTGACCTCTTAACCCCCCGCCTTAACCGAGCACATTTTCTCCAGTTCAGCTTTATCCAAATCTAACGAATCTAAGAATTTTCCTTCCGTTGTCGACACGTTTTTAAAAACTTTTTTTTGTCATCGTTTTGTTGCATTTTCGTCACTTTTTTTTGTCACCTGTTGTGTTGTGTTGTCGCTCTTTTGATGCTATTTTTTTTTTAGTTTTTAGTTTTTATCCTCATTTACATCTCGTTTTTTTTTTACGCTATTGTAGGGCTGGGCGATATATCGATTGTGAAAGATATATCGATATATTTTTAAATCCCATATCGGGATATTTCAAATTCAGATAAGCTATTAAGTTAACAAAAAAAAAACAGGTCATCTCAAGCTGAGTTTGAAAAAATTAATATATAAATAATGAGTTTTCAATAACACGTCTCGTATTTGGCTCTGACTTTGAATTAACGTTTCATTTCACAGCTCTGACTTTGCGGAAAAAAATATCGGGATATATTTCCTATATCGATATTCAACCTAAATATATCGGGATATGACTTTTGATCCATATCGCCCAGCCCTACGCTCTTGTGACACTTTTTTAACGACGAACTGGAGAAAAATGTGCTTGGTTAAAGCGGGGGTTAAGAGGTTTTTTTTATTTTTTTTTAAATACAGTCACATAGAATCTTGACGGTGCTACTTGGAAAAAGAAAATGCTATTAGATATTTCTCCAAACCTTTCAGCTTTAGCCCTACTGTCCTGCAAGTGACATAAAGTATAGGTTAATCTGATTCTTTGGTCATATCTTGTGCCAGGCCATAAACCCGCAGAGACTGACCCTGCGTTTGCCCCGTTCTGTGGCAGGCCAAGTCTCCATCCCACAGTGAGTGTCCCGGGACACTGCGGGCCCATTCAAGATCGCGGCGCCTGCAGATGTTTAAGCTCACCCCTTCTACCTGACACCGTAATTGGCCCGGGTGGCGAGTTATCCCTTAAACAACGCTCGACTTCTGCGCGGAGGAATGAAAGGGAGCATGAAATAAATTAAAATTCCTGTGTGAAACGCTGAAAATAAACAGCGTGCCGCGGGAGGGGGGCTGCGATTCCTCACGCGTCTGGGCAGCTCGCAGCGACGCTGGGGCCGAGCCCGTCGACGGCGTGGGACAGGTTCAGGTGTGAGGGGCCTCAGCCAATCAGGGGCCAGTGCAGTGTGACCTTTTGACCCACACTAAAAACAATTTTAAACTGTTGCCGTGTCGACCATGTTATATCAAAAGGAAATTAGTCAAACTGCTATAAACTTTACCTTCACCTATGTCACTTCCTGTCAGCAGCTTAAAAATTCAAATAAAAATAACTTTTCTTAATTAAAAAATTCTTCACTGAAATAAAAAGATAATTATGCAACTGATGTTATCCATCTAAATAAGACATAATTTTCAAAAGCATTGAAACCTGTCATATGCACTTTAAGGCTTCAACGAGCACATCACCTGTTTACTACAACAGACAATATTAAAACTATTATTATTCTTGCCTTAGGGCTGCACAACATGAGGAATAAAACACTATTTGATTATATCTGTCTTGAATACTAGCATTTAGGGCTGGGACGATACACTTTTGTCGCGATCCAATACGTATCACGACATAGAGGGCCCGATACAATACGCGTTGGGATACAATAGGCCATATTCCAGTGTATCCATATCCAAGTATTAGATTTATGATTTTTGATTATAACATACTGGATTCTGCCCAGAATGAATTTCATAAGAACGAGCAAGTGGAGTTTCCAAAATGTAAAAATTCAATATACACCTGTCTGACATTGATTAAAACGTTTTGAAAAGTGTAAATGGCAGGGCAACTTTATTTATACCACGCATTTCGTACGCACGGCAACTCAATGCGCCTAAAAATGGCAGGAGCATTTTAAAAGTATTAAAACAAAATCTAAAACTGAGTTGAATATCAAAAGTATTGCGATATTACTTATTATTTATTTTTTATTTGAGATTACTTTAATTCCTAGTATGCGTGTGCAACATTGAGTAGTATGTCTGTGTCTCTGTACAACCAAGGCTGGACAACATAGCATAAAGTAGAATAGATTGGACTGAGCTTATTTATATATATATATATATATTGGTGCAAACTGCAGGTGATTTATTTATCATCAAACTGTTAAATTAGTAAATCTAAATGATAACTAAGCGCTTTCATAATTATGAACTTAAGCAAAAGTGAATTTGAGTTTAATGGATATGTATTGAATGTGTGTATAAATAAGTCAACAATATTAGGAAAATCTTTATTTTCTTTATTTTCAAGTCTCAATGCAGCTTTATTGGCTGTGTATAAAGTGTGTATTACACATATATATATTTGTTATGATATTATTTAATATGCAGCCCTAGTTTATACACTATTCTTGTAACCTCGTGGTAATGCAGTAGTATGCTGGACCATGGTGTTCTAACATAATGTACCTTAGTATGACAGACCTTAAAACCTTATCATCTCATTCCTAGTGAGAGCATATGTATTTGAGAAACAGATGAATAATATAAAAAATCAGCATCTCCACATGGATTTAGTGCGAGGTCAGTACATCCTCCTACCATTGTTTAAACTGGATCCATAATAAAGAAATGACATGTTGCAGAACTGGTCTCTCCCAAACGACGCCGGCCACAACAATATTTAAACGTGAGGTCGAAAAAAGTTTTCAAAGGTTTTCAATGATGAAAATATATATCATAAAATAAATGTATGGTATTTTAATGTATCTATTGGGTAAAATTCACTTTGTAAGAAGTGATTTTGTACAAAGGGGGTATAGAGTGTAAATTAAGGGTACGCGACACAAAATAAGTTTTGGGTCCAAAGATCTAATGCACTCACGTCCTGAATTTGATAACCGGATCGAGTGTTTTTTTCTGTGTGGCGTTTATACAGTATGTTCTGTCTATAACTCCGGGTGCTCCGGTTTCCCCTACCACTAAAATCATGTAGGGCTCTGGAGCCAGGACTCCACTAAAAAGAGGTTCTGATTCTCAGCGGGACCATCCTGGTAAAATGTATAAATGTATAAGACAAATACATGCTTTAAGAGCTTCTTATCTAGAATTCAAAGGAAGACTTTTCAAATGACAATTAATACTTGATTTAAACGTTACAAAAATTGTACTAGAAGCCTATAGAAACTATGCAAATACACATGTATGGCACAGTATATGGTTTGTATAATAGAATATGTGTGAGTTCTGTGACTGTATTTTCATGAGACCTACTTCATAAAACAGCTAAAGGTCTAAATCCCTGCCGTACACGGGGAGCGCCGGCTGCATGGCGACATGTTTATGCCCAGAACATTTGTGTTTATGGCGCAGAATTAAACCTTAAATCACCCGCATCGCGGCCAAAAGACATTTCTCAGCGTTTTGTATTAACGCCGCTACAGTGCCGTCATTCACATAGGCTTATTATTGTTTTCTCTCAAATATCGTTTTTGGAGAGCGCGCTCCCGGTTTATTCTGTTTACCATGGCCCTCGTGAGCTCTGATGTAATCCGAGTCTTAAAACGCGGGTCCAGCAACACCTCGTTATCCTGAGGTAGCCCCGCTGTTGCCTTTGCCCCCTCAACCTCCCAGGTGCCTATTCAGGGACCACTCCCCCCCCCCGCCTCTCAGTGTATACAGCACACAGCAGCCCGCCCCTCCCCTCTCCCCCTGCCCCTCCACGCCGGTGTGCATTACATACAGCAAGTGCAAATTAGGTTACTCAGTCGTGTCCACAGAGCGGCCCGTGGGTCTCCAGCCAGTGCTTGTTTAAAGAAAACAGTTACGGAGCTGCTATTATCAGGGGTGGGATTAGAGCAGGATTTGGCTGGCCGTAAATACATCACAGCTTCATTAAACATGGACAGCAGCGAACGGGATGGGGCTTTGGGAGGGGGCCTTAGCATTCAGGGCGAGGGTCTGGGACCGGGCTTAGCTAATTCTCTCTTTTTTTTTGGAGGCTCGGAGGGGGGTTGTTAGGAGCCCGGCGAGCTCTGAAAAGCCTTTCCATCTGAGAGCACTTCATTAGGCAGGCTTCCCCCACCGAGCGCTGCGTTTTGCCCCACGGCGGATCAGCAGCTGTGGGGCGAAAGAGGAGAGGCACGGCGGGGACGATCCGGCCCAAAGTGGAGCCCTGATTTGGGAGCGTTTATGCCTCATCATCACGGGACAGCGGGGGTTTCAGCTTACAGCCGCTGGACTCCACCAGTGTCGGTCGAATTAGCTTTGAAGCAGTTTAGGGATGTATGGCCCCCAAACAAGCAGTGGTGAGTTTACAGGGGATTACTGTGTCTGAAACAATTCGCTCTGATAGGACCCAAAAAAGACGCCCAAAAAAAGAAGAAGCGACCGCAGAACGGTGAAAAAGTGACAAAAACATGCTAAAAAAAGCGATGAAAAAGTGACAAAAATGTGACAAAAAAGCAATAAAAAAGTGACAAAAACATAATAAAAAAGTGATGGAAAAGCAAGAAAAACATGCTAAAAAAAACGATGAAAAAGTGACAAAACATGACAAAAAGAGCGAGAAAAAGTGATGAAAAAGTGACAAAAACATAATTAAAAAGTGATGAAAAGGTGACAAAAACATGCTAAAAAAAGCAATAAAAAAGTGACAAAAAAGCAATAAAAAAGTGACAAAAATATAATAAAAAGTGATGGGAAAGCAAGAAAAACAGGCTAAAAAAAGCAATTAAAAAGTGACAAAACATGACAAAAAAAAGCTAGAAAAAGCTATGAAAAAGTCACAAAAACATGATAAAAAGGTGATGGAAAAGTGACCAAAACATAATTAAATATCGATGAAAAAGTGACAAAAACATGACAAAAAAGCGAGAAAAAGTGATGAAAAAGTCACAAAAATGCAACAAAAAAGTCACAAAAAAGTGAGGACAGAGCGGCGACAACGCGGTGAAAAAGATCCATTTAGAGTCTTAGCTTACTGTGTTACTCTGTTCTATTGGTTGTTTTCAGGTTCTAGAATGTGATGATGTCTCAGTTTTTCCCATTAACTGCATTACACTTTCACAAGTCGTATCTAAAAAGAAAATGTATGAATTACACAAATGATCATTAATATCAGTCACTGGGTCCATGATCTCTCTGTACAAGACCAAACATTTCCTCAAAAACAAAATAATTGTACCTCTATATAATATTATAGGCCTTTAGAACACTAAAGGAAAAATGTACTGTTAGACAATGGAATATGCAGCACATTATTCCAGCCGAGCCAATGCTGATGCCAAAGTTATTTGTGTACGTTTGGCTACTGGTAAACACAGAAGCTTAGCACCTCGTAAAGCTCCACTTATGAAACCGATGAAATCATTTTTCTTGCATCGCGGAGGGTAATAATAATAATGGACGTAGCTGCTTGAAGACAATTAGGGCTAAAGGTTCGATCATTCAGGCCAGAGAAAGCTTTGTGTCAAAATAACGAGGCATAGGCAACTGTAACTCATGAGTCCATCTAGTGGATATTTCAAAGGATGTATTTTCTAACCTGTAAAAAGAGGGTAGTTATTTACATTTTTCATAATCGTATGCATAATGTATCTTTTGAGTTATGTTCCTCTGTTCGTTATTGGGTAAATTCTATACATGATACTGTGAGTATGGGCAAAGTTGAACTGGAGAAAATGCACTCAGTTAAGGGAGTTGAGGTTAAAGTCAGACTAAGGGGACACAAAAGTATCTGAAGTTTCTCGACAATTTGCTGGCTTGAAGGCCCTGTAGCCAATTTATTCGGGGGTTTACCAACAATGAAAGAGGGATCAAGTGAAACTCAAACTGGCTGCTTCCTGAATGCATTTCTAACACAACTATTCTTCACAGCGATGAGTTCGTGTGCATGGTTCACAACTTTCAGGGAGCAATATAGTCACGGTTAGAGATACATCGATCCAGCTTTTTCTAATACCGATACTGGGGGTTTGAGTATCTGCCGATATCCGATATTAACGTTACCAAGAGACTTTTTTAAAAGTGCTGTGAGAGGAAAAAGTCCTCTTCTCCATTGTCAGATTGATAGTCTTATTTTGTTCTTGCAAACAAGATGTTATCAATTATCTAGTAATAAACTCTAACAGAAAAACATTTAACACTAAATATATGATCGGCTATTTAGGTTACAATAATAGAAACAACTCACATACAGTGATTTGATCATTAAAATTGATCAAATCAGGGGGGTTGGGCACCCACTGGGAAGAACATAAATCGGTGCCTATGATTATAGGCTACTTTGGATGATCAAATCCGTTTCTGTTCCAGCCTTGATTCCTTTCCCATTAGCATTTGCTGCCGCGTGTCCATATTCACTTAGTTTGTGAAAGTTGTGTTTTTCAAGCGGTGAGAATCAAAACTGGTATCGGCTCAGTATTTTTTTCGGTGCATCCCTACTCACAGTAATGTAACCAACAACTAATAAAGAAAAGCTTAATAATCTGATATGTGTTTTCACTCCAATACTAGAGGCAAAAGTGGTACAGAACCAGACACTCAAGGACAACGTATGAAGAAAGTTGGAGCCTGCAGGTTTGACTGTATTAAAACCATATTTGAAATCATTTTATTCCACAGAAAATGCATGAAATGTTACCAAAAGAACATGCTTCTGCTTATAGACCACTTTTACAACTGGCGTGCCGTCCGTCAGGGGCCCTCACGCACCGAACAGCAGTGCCAATCAACTCAACGCTAAAGCTCTATGGGGCCGATACGCAGGCACCGACTGTAGAGCACCAGCCACGCTAATAACACTGTAATATTATACTCGCGCGCCTTATTTTTCTTTCGCTGAAGCGCGCGTGTCACATTGGGCTGCCTCCTACAAATAGAAATGGAGTATATTGCGTTGCGGCGTTTCTGTCTGGCTCGCGAACAGTCCCAAATCCAACCCAGGAAACTCCGCGAAAATGGCACGGTTGTTAGGAAGAGGGGGGACATGAAACGGCTTGGATATCAGATTATCATCAAGTAGCAGCCGATCCCCTGGTATTCTGTCGGAGATTTCGGGTATTAAATCTCGGCTTCAAAGTGGCTAATCACGCTAAGTCCTCATTTCATGGTCACAGCTGCAGAGTATTACCAAAATCACAACAGCGGCGCGTAGAAGGCAAGCGTTCGGGGGGGACGAGGGGAGGCTGCGGCTTATCAGCGCCCCGTATCGATGTCCCAGGGATGCGCGGCGAAAAACATCTGGGCTGATAACTCGGTGTCGGTCGTATCGGTTCTGACCGAGACCACATCAAATGAGACAAATACCTCGGGCTCAGTGCAGGCCCCCGGGGCGGCTGGCATGCAGGGAGGTTTGCCTGCCGTCGTTTCACACCATATCGAAAAAAGTGTTAGGTGGTATTTTTCTTCAAAAGCGCACTGGCCGTGAACACAAAAAAAAGAACATAAACAGCTGATAGAAGTCTCTGACCAAAAAAAAAGACTGTTCAGGATGAAGGAGGCTTGTAGAACATCTCAAAAAGTGCTCGAGGTGTTGGTTTGATTTGTTTTAGCGTGCGACAGAAAACCTTAGACTCCCCTCCTTAACCAAGTGCTTTTTCTCCAGTTTGGCTTAACCCAAATCTAAAAGCTTAAGGCCTACAGGCCAGTGTAACGCCTCATTTGAAAGCCAAGACCTACAAAACTCATTTAAACAGATCTTTTTCCTTGCGTTTTTGTCACTTTGTCGACATTTCTTTTCATTTTCTTCGTTTTTTCCAGAAGCTTTAAGATTTGGGTAAAGCCAAACTAGAGAAAATGTGCTTGGTTAAGGCGGGGGTAAAGAGGTAGATCTGTGTTGTTTAGAGGCTGTAACCTTTTAGATTTGGGTAAAGCTGAACTGGTCATAATATGGATGGATGGATGGACATTTTAATGGAGTCCTACCACTAGTAAATAGTATAAAACAGCAATTACAATAGAGAGCATGGTATCCAGCAAACAGACAGAGGCAGTTGAATAAACATAAAAATAAATATAATTTTTTTTGTAAGTTTGTAAGTTGGTCTGTGCTAATGTAGCTGCTTGAAATGTTTCAAATTCTCTTTGGACGAGGTCTCTTTGATGTGTTGTTCCTTCGATACCATTGTGTGAAATGTACTTTTTTTATTTATTGCACTTGGGGGTGGGCGCTCATAAGCTTTTTGCTTCAGCCCACTCCTTTTGAGCAGAATGTATACTGCTCAAATAAATAAACTAAACTAAACTAAAATAAAAACTATTTTTGCAAATGTTGGATGCCTGGACTTTGTCTTTAAAAGGTAAACAGTTTATCATCAGTCTCCTGTAACTGCCTTATTCAGAAAAATGGAAAATTCTTTGGGATCATCATACAGATGACTTACATAGACACAGTGTTTGGAGAGAATGAAACAAAAATGTCAATTTGCACCAGAAATGACTTGACAGAAAATATGCCAGGAGGGTTATGATGTTAATGGATGGCTGAGGTGAAGTGGTAGAACCCACACACACAACGATTGACGGATCGATCCCTGCTCTGACCACTGTACACAGTCATTGTTGTCCTTAGCCATTGTTGAAACCTACAAAGTGCCATTAGACTAACACATTATCTTTCCATTATTTTAGGATAAAAAGGAATCTACCCTCGATCTCTCTCAGGGCCTGAGCAGAGGTCAGTGCTCGCTCAAGAGGTTTCTTCATTCATGAGATTAAAACGGTCCTTTTTTATACACGTACCCCATGTCTTCAGTGTTACACGGCTCATCTCTACGATACAAAAGGATCTTGGCATTTGCTTTTTCGTTTCACATAATCAACAGTCATACTAACTTTACTGTAATGGCACACTGCAGCTATTTGAACGTTTCTGGCCGCACTTTCTGATGATCTGTCGTGTAAACCTGATACTTAGACTCAGTCGAGTGATCAGGCTAACTTAAACCGGTGCACAAATAGCTGCGGTCCATTGAGCAAAGCGCACAACAATCACCGCGTTTAGCTCGCCTTGTAATCTCACGTATCTGCTGCAGCGTGCTGTGGCAGCGGAGGAGCGGGCTCAATCAGGCTAATATTTTCGTCTTCTGTTACTAATGACTAATAATGACAGGCTAACATTGTGGAAATATAAAGTATGGCTAAGCTCAGATGTCTTGCACTAAAGAGTCACAATGCAGTTTTGGCATCACGGGGATAACGTCGTAAAATGTATCTGAAGGCCTATTAGTCTTTTGGATGGTACTGTGAACTGTCACTCACAAGCAGAGGTGGGTGGTAAGTAAGAAGGCAAGACGGTAACTGTATTTGTAGGGCACAATTTCTAAACAAAGCAATAGGGATCACACTATATATTATTGCCAATTCATTCACAAAATTATGGACATTTCCCATCTGCCTGAGATTTACACTTTTCTTTTTTTGCTAACGCAGGTTAAAACAAAAACGCATGGTAACTTAAAAATGTCCAAAAGTAAGTAAGTGCGTGCCCCTATAGCCTTATAGTTTAAAGTTCTTTAGCTTATTTTGATCTTTTATCTTAACTCTGTGTTATATGTTTCATTTCGCACGTTTGCGCCGAGAAAAATTCCTAGTTTGTGAACCTGTTCCCAAACCATGGCAATAAAACCTATTCTGATTCTGATTCTTTATTTGTCATTGTACAAGCGTACAACGAACATGTTCAGGTGTTAGTCCTGAGCTGCTGTGGGCCAACTTACCAGCGTGTTTTTGGAGGTCGGGGAAACTGTAGCACCCGGAGGAAACCTTGCTGGCTGCCGTCAGTGCTCCTCTGATCCTCTGAAACAGTGCACCACCTCCTGGGTTTGTCCCTGTTTCAGAGCGTGGTGTCCTGCACTGGTCAGTTCCTCTTCCTTCTGTGCAGCTCCCTCCGCTCCACAACAGTCTTTCACCATCTCCTGGGAAGAGCTTAGCAGTTAATCTGTTTTATTCTCCAGTGAACGTCCATTAGCCAGAACAATAGAAGGCATGTGTGGCTTAACTGCAAGTCTTGCCCGCATACCTCCTCGTTTGTCCCTTTTTGATTCCTATGGCGCCTCTTGTGACGCCTCCACTGTGCTGCAGGTGTGGGGGGCTCTTGGTGCCACAAATACCATTCTTCAGAAGAAGAAATGTGTAGATCTGCTTTCTTGAAGACCAATATTGACTCTCTGCAGTAAAAAAAAAAATCAATCAAACCCACCAAAAACACTGCAAAAACGTACAAAAACATCCATTAAAACAATGTGGAGCACAGAAATACAGTTTGCAGAAAAAGGGGGGGGGGGAATGCAGCTGTACCATGAGAGAGGGAGGTTGCTTTAGTTTGGATTACTGCCATTTTAGCATTGTTTGGATTCTAATTTAGTCTTGTTTTAACACAATTTGATGACAAAACAAACACCGTAGCTTATTTCTTTTTTCTTTTTTCATTATTAAATGGAAGACACTGTGTTAAAATGGTTCCCTAAAATATCCCAATAATATAGTTGTTGCGATATTCAAGACGGTTATCAGTGTAATGTTTTATCTCTTCCCCTGAGCACAAAGAGGACGTCATGTCTAACGGTCAGCCTGTATATTGGAAATGCCACTCTAAATTATTGATACTTACACTTGTGTAACATTTATTCGCAGTAATATTTGTCTTTTTGGCTGGATACCCTGCTCTGCTCATGAGTTCTGTCAAACAGGAGACACGTGAGCTCATCCGATGGCACAAAATACTGATGACTGGATAACCAACATAATGTGACAGCGATTTCGCTCCAAAACCACTGGGGAAAATTAATGGAATGGAAGATGTTTTATTACAATTTATCCAATATCTACATCTGTAAGGCATGTAAAAATGAAACCACTGTCATCAAATCGGACTTAAGCTAAAACCCATGGAGCAATTTGTGATCTCATACCAAAGGGATATGAAATGGATATTAAATTTAGGGCAGAAAATCTTCTCCAAGGGTGCGGCCTAAAGCGTGTCCAAAACTGTGGGACATATTGAGTTATCGTTTAAACATTTTACATTGAGCGAGATTTTGAGAAGCATTTATATTTCATTGCTTGCATTAATGCTTGTTGTCAATTGACTACCTGAATATCCTGAATGACCAGAATATTCTATGAGTGGATTTCTTCTTCCATGATGGCTCGGGCATATTCCAAGATGACAAAGCCACGATTCATTGGGCTCACATTGTGAAAGAGTGGTTCAGGGAGTGTGGTTCATTTTCGCACATGGATTGGCCGCTAGAGAGTCAAGATCTTAACCCCACTGAGAATCTGTGGGATGTGCTGGAAAAGGCTTTGCGCAGTGGTCACTCTCTCCCATCATCAATACAAGATCTTGGTGAAAAATGAATGCAACACTGGCTCTTTTGACATTGCAGAAGCTTATTGAAACAATGACACCGCTGCCTTTTGGTCAGGCAGTGTAGTATGTTATTACATTTCAATGGAACACAGAATATGAATACGTGTATGGAGAAAAAAAGTATAGAAATTCATCTGCATGTCATGACGCCTAGGCGGACCTGGGAGGTCAATTTCAGCATCCCCTAATGATCACGTCTGCGAGGGCCACACCTCAGCCTATCAGCACAGAGCCACACCTTCGTAGCAGCCAATCAACGCCCTTGGTTCTGCTTTTAGGCCTCCGGCATTCATGGTTCGTTCGCTCCCAGCTGTGCTGCAACCCACCTCCACCCCGCCTCCGCCTCTTCCAACTGCGGGTCTCCCTGCTGCATCCTTCTCAGGCCTCCCATACCACCACCAGTGTCCAGGCTCCGGGGCCGACATCTCCAACTCTAACCTGCCCATCCATGCTACGAATGTAGCTGCTTGTAATGTTTTGAAATGTTCTTTTTTATTTTATTGCACTTGGGGGTGGGGGCTCATAAGCTTTTTGCTTCAGCCCACTCCTTTTATGCACAATGTGTATTGCTCAAATAAACAAATAAACATACTAAATTGAATTCATATATCTAATGTCTACTGCCGGGGTCTGATCACCAAAAATATACATACAATATATGTCAATAAACCTTTCTAATCGTTTTCAATGAAGGTTCTTGACGACTGAGAGCCTACACAGACATGTTGTAATAGAAGATTACACTTATTGTCAACTTTTCACGGCTTTCCAGGTACCACCAGGACTGAATGAGGACCAGAAAGGTCTAACCGGGGGCTAAAATGATCATGACAAAATTGCGGTCCAGACCAGGAAAAAAACAATCATAAATGCACCACTAACGCTAAAAATTCAGAAGAACCTGAGTGCATCCAGAGGACGTCCAAGTGCGTACCACAGCTTGAGAACCTGGTCTATACAGTCCTGCCGCCATTAAATAAATTAACTTTTGCAACATCATTTCCATCTCCATTCGATGTCAGTCACAAAGCCGACACAGAAGGCATTTAATTCACTTTGTCAAGCTTTTCCGGTCACCAACTTTAATCACCAAATCAAAACCTCTATTCAGCTACATTTCAACTATTAATACGCCTTTCCACTTTTGCACAAAGCGGGGGCAGAAAAACCGTGATAACTTCGATTACTTTTCTTATCATTGATGGATTTCTCGTTAATGGAGGCCGTTTGACGTTGCCTGAAGAGTCCGTTTCACAGACGGACGGGCTTTGAGTGGGAGGGGATTCAAATTCATATCAGACTTTTGCGACCGCGGACGAAGTGCCCAATTAGCCAAAAAACGGCGCATGGCGTGACAGGCGCGCTCCATCAAGGACGAGAAAGATGTGTTTTTGATATATCATTACCGAATAATAACTTTTTCCCTGGTAGAGTTGGCATACCTCACATAGCGCGCCCCCATTTCTATCAACCAACCTAATGTGATACGTTCACCCACGCCTCTAGTTCTGCTGCCGTAGTCCCCCCCTTATATTGAAAGCATATTTCTCATTTAGCTTTAAATCACACAGGCGTGGTGTCAGGCCTAACCGCCGCTCATTATTGTCATTGCGGGAAGACAGTCCGGCAATTTACCTGTAATACCGGATGAAAATAGCTGGCGCCATCATAGCTGAAATTATTTTTTTAATCATCTTGCACTTCCATCGTAGCCAATCCCATGCTGGGCAATGGACGGCCCCCAGAACTCATTTCAATATTTGCCTCTCATCAAATAAGTATTGGAAAGTGAATAAAAGCGTGCGGCTTTGTTTGCTTGTGTGTGTGTGTGTGTGTGTGTCATTTACTGACCTAGAATGATGGGGAAACGGCAAGACGCAGCGTTGGCACCGCGTTGATTATCGGGGCTAAGCAGGTGTCGTCGACTCATTTATCCAGCTCAGTTCTCGCCGGGTTCATTAGGAAGCGCCACGGCCGGGGCGCACAACTTAATCTGGGAAAACAACAAGACGCAAAGTGAAGATTGCGTTTTACACATAGTTACGCGGTTAAATGTGGCTTGTGTCTGTGGGGGAATTAAGAATGGATTACGGAGCGTGATGTAGAGGCAGATTGGCTTGTTATGAGTCAGTGTTGGTTGTATATTTATACAGGAAGATGTCCGGTCGACTTGTCTTGGGACTTAGCAGATATTGTAGAGCTAAAGTACATTAAGTAAATAATGATATATTTACCCTAAACAATTGAAAAAGCATTTTACAGGACAGTAACACCACTGTAATACTAGTCTCACGGTAGGAAAAACTGCAATAGTTGATCACGTAATAATGCATTAACAAAACAGTGTTATTGCAATATTTTACTAAACTATTCCAGCACAGTACATGGTTCGTTTTGTTCACGAAATTATATACAGGTGAAAATGTTTTATTATTGTTCAAAAGTTAATTTATTTATGTAATTCAACTTAAAATGTGAAACTAATATATGATATAGACACATTACATGCAAAGTGCAATGTCAAGCCTTCGTTATAACATTGATGATTATGGCTTACAGTCGATTTTTTTTTAAATATTGTAGTTTTCTGAGATTTTTAATTTGGGTATTTTATAAAATGAGCCATAATAATCAAAATTATAACAAATAAAGGCTATACATATCTCACTTTGCATGTAATGAGTCTATCATATATATGTTTCACAGTTCGAATAACAGAAGTGAATGCACTTTTTCATGATATTCTAATTTTCCGAGTTTCACCTGTATATTATGTATTTATTTAAATCATGTTACTTTCTTTCTCTTACATTATTTCATAAATATCTTTTCAACGTCAGTGTGCATAACTGAAAATAATAAAATGATTAATTACAAAATATGATAGAAGTGTATAAAACAAAGCTAAAACTAAAACTGAACTTTAAATAACCACATATTTTGTTTAATTTTAGACTGTGTGTAAATCTCAGTCAGATGAAACCCCTCAGTGATATTGTGATATTCTTCGCAGATTCTTCAGATATGGATATTGCATCTTCTAATACCGCAATAATCATAATTATTATTAAAATATAGAAACCCAGTGTAAATTTAGAAGAAACATTGTTAGTATTTATTTGGTAATACTATGGAAACTGGGCTGAAACCTGCATTATCCCTGACTGTACTTTGCTGATTTTGAAAATGATGTATTTCCATCCTCTGCCTCGTCTTGTGAAAACTAAAATATTAGTAATAACATTCAGTTGTGTAAATATTAATACAATTCAAAGAAGCCAAAGACGTCAAACTGTCACCTATTCAACACACGCAAACTCTACAAATGTGTGTCCATCAACCGCTTCACATCGAAAGTAATATCTGAAAATGGTCAATCAAACCATTTTGCTTTGACACAGATTGTGACAAAGAATCCATTTCATTTAACTTGGAGATTTGAGCTATTATTATATCTGCACACTGTACCACGCTCCACCATCACCATCTACTTTGTGCCGTTACAATCAAATCCTTGTCAGCGCTAATTTGCTTGATTTGTTCCTGCCTAAAATTTAGGCAGGAACGAATCAAGCAAATTAGCGCTCGACTCTCGACTTTTAATGTCGAGTGTCAGTGTTTAATTTGCATAGAAGCATTATCATCCACATTTAACAAGATAAATCACAGCTTGTCAAACACACTGACAGCTGGAGACATATTTGCTTTCAATCTTAGCATTATGCACGCCAGTAGTTCCCAACCATTTTAGTCTCAAGTAGCACCTACTTCTTTGTGACTCACAGGTACCACAACTAAAATGTCAAAATAGTGGCCCAAACATGTGAATAAGAGCGGCACGGTAGCACAGCGGTTAGTGCTTGTGCTTCACAGCTAGAAGGTCCCCGGTTCGATTCCCACCTGGACGGGCCTTTCTGTGTGGAGTTTGCATGTTCTCCCCGTGTCTGCGTAGGTTTCCTCCGGGTACTCCGGTTTCCCCTACCACCAAAAACATGTACAATAGGCCGGGATGAATGATGTGAGTGAGTGGTTGGTGGTGGTCGGAGGGGCCGATGGCGCAGATTGGCTGCCTCGCTTCCGTCAGTCTACCCCAGGGCAGCTGTGGCTACAACAGTAGCTTACCACCACCGAGTATGGAGTGAATGATTAATGACGACAGTGTGGCGCTTTGAGAAAAACTTGGTAATACAGACTTGTAAAGCGCAATACAAGTGTAAGGCATTATTATTATTATTATAAGAATTACATTTACTGTAAAGACGGATAATGAAACAGCCCCACCTTTAATTTGAAATAAACTGCGCTCGTGCCCCTGGCTGCGAAACACTGATTTGACCATTAGGCAAATATAGGTGCCCCCAACAACCGAACTATTGCCATTTAATCACTAATTCTGTTTACAAATTTACTGGTACATGTTCAGCCAGACTCCAGGGGGCACTTTTGTGTTTTGTGATGTTTGAGCCACTGCAATGGTAAAAAAAAAACAGCATTTACCTAAACCGCGTCATCTGCAAGCCCCTGCCTTCCAGTAGTTCGCAAAGTGGGGGTCAGGATTATTTTGAGACAATATTTTACATTTATGACATTGAATTTGATGTATTTTTGATTGTAAACTGCATATGTTAGTGAAATTACGTAAGCCAAATATCAAAATACACTATCAAGACTTTAACATCATTAAACCAGATATTAAATGTTCTGCACCTTGAGGCCAGACCGCCTTCGCTCTGCCCGATCCCGTCAGACCTGGGAAGCTAAGCAGCCTGGTCGGTGCTTGGATGGGAGACCGTTTGGTAACACCAGGAAGCCTAGCGAATGTAGTGAGTGAGTGAGTGGGTGGTGGTCGTAGGGGCGGATGGCGCAGACTGGTTGCCTCGCTTCCCCAGGGCAGCTGTGGCTATAATATTAGCTTACCACCATCAAGTATGGAGTGAATGAATCATGCAATGTAAAACGTCTTTCAGTGTCGAGAAAAGCACTATATAAAACCGATGCATTATTATTATTATTACATTTTACAGAAGGAAGTCCTTTTAAGTAATTTTATAACAATAACTTTGCAATATATTTTAAACCATTTGCATTATCATCAAATTGAGTCAAAGCAAGACTTATAGTACACTGCGTAACATTTAGATTATGTAATTGCCAGCAATTACCAGACACAGGAAACACATTTTTTGCAGTGGGTAGTTTGAGAAATAAATAAAACATCAGGACCAAAACAAATCTCAAATAGAACTAAATTAGAAGAAAAATAACTAAAAACTGGTACAAACTGGTACATCTCTGTCAGATAAAAGAACCCATTTTGAGATATATTGTGAGTTCTTGTGATATGGATATGATGATTTGGCAATGTTGCAGTCCAAACAAATTGTATACAAAATGTTGTCTCAAATGGCCTCGTTTCTTAGGTTTGCCTCAGGCCGCCGTATTGTTCAAACTGCCACTGCTGGTCCAGGGAACCAGCCTGCAGCCAGTCGGAACACATAGCCCCACAGACGCGCACAGACACACACCTGGATGTGGTTACGGCCTGAGGAAGCCCAGACCATCAGTATTAGCAGTCTGTCAATGTCCATCACGGCCCCAAACACTAACCCGAAGCTGGACGCGGCTTATTTATTTAATATGTGCATGAAAAACGATATTAGCATGGCGTAATGGTACATTGGAGTTTACGTATAAGGGGCATGGGGGCCGCATACGCTGAGTGATGGATATTTTATCACTAGCTGGGGACATCGGCTCACACGGGTCACAGCAACATACTCGCCACGAAAAAGCCGCATATTTATCCGCGGCGGCTTTTGTTTTTACAGCGCAGAATAAATGGCTGGAATGACACAGCGCTGGCCTGCACATTATCAACACAGGCAATAAGTCACCATTACGGCTCATTCCCCAAAGCTGCCCCCCCTCCCCCTCCCCCATCCCACGACCTTCCACTGTGCATGACCCCACCACGGCACCAGATTATTTATACAGGGACTTGAGTACAATACTTTCATTAAAACGGCATTTAAATCCAGTATATTTAGGATGTTGGGCAGGTCGGGGACTATACGGTGCACAGACATAGGCACCGGATTTTGGAACATAATATTGTACGAGATGTCACAACGTTTTTGCAACCTTGAAAGTTATAGACATGGATCCAAAAGGGCAATTCAACAATACAGTATTTGAAGCACATGGATCAATACTCATTTTCATGTGACATAGAGAATTTTGTTTACACCTCGGTACACTATAATGTGACATATTATCAAAAACGTTTTCAAATGGTTGCATCTGGACCCCATATGGGAAAGAGATGGAATTATAAAAAAATATATATATATATCTTACACACTGCAATTGTACATATGTTTCCTTGCAATGTCAATGCTCATTTAGATATTTAAAGTTATTATCCAGTGTATTCTATTTTTATTCTTTAATTTCACATTACCCTTGTTTTTTATTGTGCATTTTTTCCAACTGTCTGCACCCTAAGAGCAGCTGTAATGACGGATTTCGCCACGTTGAGGTTAATTAGGTCTTAAATAATCTGAAATTTCATAATAAGTATATTAAAAACTAGGTTGTGACAAAATGGTGGCTCGTCTAGAAAAAGTGAAAATCTAAGATATAGCTATTGAAACTATTATTTGATTGTGGGGCCCATTTGGATTTAAAAGGAGTATAATTAATTTGAAATGCCCTGCTGAACCTGTTGTTTGAGTAATATGTTTTTAAACGTGTAATTAAAAAAGCAATAATACCGAAGCTCAATAGGAAATTACTTTTTCTCTGGTATTATGGTTTATGAATCAGATACATTAGATTCGACAATTCAAGACTTTACTGAATGCCAATTTATTCTACATTCCTCAAAATCCATTACAGCCATCATGTCGTATTTATAAAAATACATGGAATATAATTTAAGTATAGCAAATTGCAAAGAAATTATTGTGGGAAAATGTCCTCAAAAATATTAGGTCTCCAACGGTCTTGCTAACCCCGTCAAAATAACCAGAATCAGATTTATTTCCAAAGTGGTGCGGCCCTACCATAAATCATAATTGCTTGCGTCTAAATCGGTAGTAAAGACAGATTCAGTGCCTAAGCCCTGCTGGTGAACCTGTTGTTTGCTCCCTGGGGCCTCTTGAAACTGCTTAGGGTCGCGGTGAGAAGGCACCTCGGACTGAGCCAATATAGCGGGTGCTGCTGACGAGGTCCAGGGCTGAAGAGAGGAGCGCGCGGCGAAGCGAGAGATGGACAGATCGCACTTATCCAGGCAAAGGAAAAGGGAACAGGACGACCCCGCGAGAGCAGCTGCCAGTCAGGATCAGATGGATTTAGACTGGAAGCAGAAAAGAGGCTTCTTTTACAATCTGTATTTTATGACACGGTCGGTGGATTTAAAAAAAAAAGAAAATCTGCCTACCATGGTATTCTTGTTTGAGGTTTACTTACCGTATCTAAAATATAAAAGCTACACATTTCTCTTGGATGTCATTTCTGCCAAAGAAGAGATTCTAATTGTACCTGATTTCAATGTTCCTTTGTGGTTCCCAAAATCCCCCAAGTCTCCCAGGAAGGACAATATCTGTGGCTCTGCAGGCTTTCCTCATGGTCTGGATAGGGAAAAACTTTTAGCCAAAGTATGATTCAACATCAAAAGAGAAATTATACACTGTAAATTCCAAATGTATCCTTTACTTAAAATAATAAGTAATTGCAAAATATTTAACACGATTCTGTCCCACTCACTAGAATTTGTCATTAGTATTGAATACATTCAGCTTAAAAAAAAAAATCCTTTACTTGTTTTTCTTTTTATCCAGTACTTGATTTTAATAAACCATAAGTGGCTCATTGTTGTACAAACAGGAATATTTCAGTCACTATTACTAACAAAAATAACCCAGGTTAAGACGATATTCAACATGTAAAATAACAAAAAAATGCTGGCAGAAAATTATGAAAACAAATGTTGGAATTTATTGAGCTTGTTATTTTGCATTTGATTAACAGGGTTATGTGTAACAAATGTAAATAGTATTTTCAATTAATTCCACCATTTCTTTCTTCGAGTGAAGTAACAAAAGTAATCAGTACATGTGTATTACGTGCTGCACACTGTGAAATCCCTGTACTGGTAACCATTGCTTAAGATCTTGAGTGCTTTGTGTTTACAAACTAGTCCTTGTAAACACTAAGAGTTGGAATTTACAGTGTATATGCACCATTTAGAACTGACTTGGCCTAATTTGTTCCAGTAGCTGGTTCATTGTTCATTACAGTAATGTAAAATTTAAAACATATTACAAATATATAAATTTGTGACCAAAACCCCCAATAAATAATCAAATTGATATCTCCTCATGTTTTTACTGCTTACGTTTTTCCATTTTATTTTATTCCCTTCATCATCTATGGTCATTATAATTATTACTTTTACGTGTGTGCTTCATTTGCAGTGTGTGTGCTCAATTTGTTTTGTCAAAAAGAATGAAACAAACAAAAAAATGCAAAATGGACAAATTGAAATGATGACCATACCATTACTTTTATTGTAGATATATAGGGCTACAATTACAAAAGAAAAGAAAAAATATAATAAAGACAATAAAGGTATTTGTGATCCATAAGGTGCAGACCGCAAACCACTGCAGCTCGGTATTACAGTATGAGTGAGGAGTCCCTTACATTGTCCCTTAAACATCTGCTGCAGATTGTGATGGCCCATTTTCCCCCCACACACTGACAGTTCATGTTGCTCCTTTCGTTTTGCTGGTGTTCTAGCTGCTCGGTGACATTCCCACCAACAAGATCCGTCCACGTACGTTTTGTCACCGCCCCCCAACTCCACGCTGGCTTTAGAAGTTCTCAAGATGCCTTCGAAATCAAGACTCGCATCATCTGCTGTGATAAACACTGTCGACTCTAAAAGGACAAATCCCCCATGAAGTGCAGGTACTTGGAGATATATTGACTCAGTTAAGGACGTTCATATAAAAATGTGTCTTAAAAAACACGACAATACAGACAATTTAGATTCATTACACAAATCGATACATTTCAAGCATTTCTTAATTGCTATTTTGAGCTTGGCTCCATTCAAAAAAAAAAAAAAAAAAATCAATCTTGCTTTTCAATTCATTTAACACTAAAATAAATAAATATGGCCATTACTAATATGGGAAAGTTTTAAAATAAATTAAATGCATTTTACAGTAGTCATCTGTAAAACCAAAACAAAATCCCTACCGCAACGATTCGATTAAAACGTGATTATTTCATGATGTCAGTTGCGGTTTTGTCGGGAGTAGCGTTTGAACAAAACAAAAAAAGACAAGAAACTTAAAATTGTAAAAAAAAATAATAATAATCATTACCTCCAGATCATAACAATTGAAATGCATGAAATACCTCACTGTGTGGACCTGAATCAGCGCAGGTCTGACCAAAAATCATGCAATCAATATAGCGGGTTGTTCAAACACATGGGCAGTGCAGCAGCTTTAGAGGGGATTGTTCCTGATAGGTTACCGATAAAGAGCTACAGAAACGAGACGCGTAAGGCAGACTTCGACTTTAGCACGTCCTCACACTCGCACAGCTCTTTACTCCCATTGAGAAACACATTTGTCAAAAATAATACCAGCAAAACCAAAACTACAGACATCACGGGATCTTAAACTGTATATTTACAATTCGTCCCCCCTCCCTCCCCCCCGACTACCCACTCCCTTTCAAACTCTTGACATGAGGTAACATATGGCGCCCAAGTGCAATGCTCAATTGTGCTACATGTACAAAATTATAAAGGAAAAACAAAAAAGAAAAAAGAAAAGAACATTGCCTGAAAGTAGTCCGTTATGACAGCACTACTTTATCGCAAACACAAAAATGCATAACACAAAAAAAGGTCGGGTACAGAGATGCCACGTTAGGCTTGCACGTTTTTGTAAATTAGTTTACAAAATCTGAAAACAAGTTTTAATAGGTGTGGCACCGTATGAGCAATTTCACATTCGTTTTTGGTAATGCCTCCCTCTCATTTGAAGTCTAAATGCTTTTTTTTCCTTTTCTTTTTTTTTTTTTGATCGGGAAATTAAATTGGGATGTAATTATGTCGTCGGACAAAAGGGGGCGACACCTAGCTCGAGAACTATTGACAGGCTCCGTTGTGGACAGTGACACATGACTCCAGAGTCTATGCTTCTATTCACATTGTGTTTTTCCCCATAATGCCAAATTCACATGGTTAAAGTGGGCCAAATGAACAGGTATGGCACACAGTCAATTTAGCGTTTGGCAGGAGAGACCAGGCTCAGCAATAACAGCACAAAACAATAGATGTATTTATTCCTTTTAAAAGAACATTGATTCTGGTTGTAATTAAATGTTGTGGCAATTTCACACTTGACAGTCTAAAAAAATTATAAAATAATGCAAGGGATAGTAAATCGTCGTTTAATAGCTGACCTTAAGTTTATGAGGTCAATGTTTAAAAAAAGAACTTAAGTTCCTTCATTTAAAACACAGATTTCATGAGAAATGACAGCAAATCCATTATTTGACACAGTTTAGCTCTTTAAGTGCAGTAAATTACGACAAAATTAAATTCAATCCATTAGCTAGACTCAAATTTAACACATTTGTAAACATGATATATATATATTCAATTGCACTTTTTTCAGACTTACAATTTGCAATCAGATTCTTTCGAAATAGATAAATCTCAAGGAGCTTCCTGGTTAGGTTAAAGATGTTGAACTTTTTTTTTTTAATGATTTTTTGTTTTTTTCCCCCAGACACATCGCATGATAGTACATGTAACTCGATTATCCTGTTGTGATAAATTCACCATTTGCTGATGCCCGATTCTCGACGAAAGGCACACACACCACACCGGAAACGTGCTCAGAATTTGTGATCATAGTTTCATAGACACGAGCACAGAGCCCACAGCATGCGCCACTGCCATAGCTTGGCCACTGTCAAATGAGGTAGAGGCACCTTTGGGTGGGATTACTTGACCAGGCAAACACATTTCATATTTCTAATTTTCGTCAAGTTCATGTTTCTAATTTCTAATAGAGTGCAATCAGATTACCTATACAAGCATCCATTCGTCCAGTCTTCAATTACTACTAACCAGTCGGTGATTTGCCCACATGATAGAAAATCGCTTGTATGCAGAGAACACACTATCGCTATTTACCCCCAAAGTAAAAATCAACCTCAAGTATGGGAAGGGGGGGAGGAGGCATTGACGCAGCGCTTCTCTACAGCTTTGATGGCTGACAAACAGGACAACCAAAAAAAAACCAGAACAGATTCCAAAAATAAAAAGTCAAATAAAGAGGTATTATAGTTACAGTGCAAAAAGGTTGTGAAATTCAAGCTTAATAAAAAAAAAAAAAAATAATGAAAAAAAAAAAAAACACACACATAGCACCAAACAAACAAAAAAAAAAATTATATAATAGAGACGAGAAAATGCATGCAATTAAACTGAGGTAATCGAGTGAAAAGGGCTTACGGATGAGAAATGCGGAATTTTCGCAGGAGCACGAGGATGACGTATTCCTTACACGGCGAAGGAGTATGTGGCCGTATAGCGTCACATACGGTAGCTTTGGTAGACGTGGGGGTGGGCGAGGGGAACGCTCGTGAAATGACTCGGCGCCGGGTTTTTGTGCGAAGTATCCAATCGAGTAGAAAAAAAGTCCGCGGCATACTTCACAAGTGATATGCCTCCCCGTCATCTAAACAGGATGATTTCTTCTTTTTTTTTTTTTTTTTTTTTTTTTTTTTACGAAAAGACGTAGCACAAAAACGTATATAGTCACCTTCGGATCAGAGTATCAAAACCGGCCAAAACTCGCCGAGATAATGCCACAGAGATCTCGCTTTCTCACGCACAATCTAGAAATAGCCATAGATTCTTGAACACAGATAATATAAGCCATCCATTTGTTTTTTCTTTTTTGTTTTTTTTTACATTATAGCTACAAGGACATGCAACCTCGAGTACGGTTTACGAATTACAGTCACGGGGAATGTCGAAAATTCCTACTCAGGACATGAGGGGAGGCCCAACGTTATCATTCATTTTGTTCATATATAAGATCTATATACTCTGCTACGCATATGATTTTGGTGTCGACGTTGACCACGCAATTGTCAAAAAAAAGAATAGATCCTAATATGGAATAAGTGCAAAATGATTGTAGGAAACTTATGTCCTAAACAGGAGGTGCCACTAGGTTTTTGTTGTTGTTGTTGCTCCAGTGGTGTGGGTATGCCAGGTTCAAACGGACTGGCACTAGTGCACAGGCTGAGGAGTTTAGCGTTTGTTTTTTTTCTTTTTCTTTTATATATATTTATATATATATACACTTTCCTACATATTTAGATGTACACTTTCGATTGAACTATTTACAAACTATAACTACACAATAAGCCTCATCTCACAGACATAAAGGTTATCCAAAAAAAAAAACAAAGGACGACAACAACGCGGAATAGCGACATAGCGACCTGACCCCTTTCATTTTTTTTTTTTTGTCAAACACTTTTGCTAAACGTTAATAAAGCACTCATGTGATTACAGGAGGAAAGCAAAAGATTGTGTCTGCGCAAATAAAATAGAAAAAAATCAGATAAAACAGTTAAATCTGCTGTGAGATCCGTCTGCTTCTTTGCGTCTCGTCTCCACACAGTGTTCCCTGGCTGCCTTGGTTGCGCCATCGAGAGAAAAAAAAAAAAAACAGGGCTGTAGGAAACAGGGCTAGAGTCGCGCTTGTGTGGGGAAGTGCGTCAATAGCTTAGGTGCTAATGCAGTTGCTGAGCTGCTGTGGTGTAGCTCAGTTGTTTTGAACCTGAGGTTGATTGGCTTTGAGGCTGCGCAGGGCACGGCGCGCCGCCGCAGACTTGGCGATGCGGTAGCTGCGGCCCACGCCCTTGAACTTGCCCTTCCCCACGACCTCCACCGTCACGCGCACTTTGCCGTCGTAGGTTCTCTCTGCGGGGCTGCGGGGGCGAGAACGAAGAGATCAACGGCACGCTTCTTCAACGTGAGATCAACTAGTCACACGTAAAAAACTACAGTGTCTTAGTCAGGGTGGGGTAAAGTAGCTTTCCATTGAACCACAATTGTACTTACAGGTTGCAAAAGGTTATAGAAACTAATAATTTGCTTGTGATTTAAAGTGATAGTCTGGAAGTTGGAAAACATTTTACAAATGTTATAAAATGTGCAAAATCGACTACCGGATCCGGGAAGGAGGGACTTTACAAAAAATAATATATATATGTTATTATCTACATTGTTTTTTGTAAAGTCCCTCCTTCCCGGTAATCAGTAATCAGAGTCTAGTATCCTCCCGTGTTGACCAATGAGACGAGCTTTTCCTGTGAACCAGCCTGTCAGGTCCGATCAGAAGGAAGGGGAGGAGCTTGATCGTTTACTTTTAAATTTCTCCTCACTTTGCAAATGTACCGACTATCACTTGAACTTGTTTTGAGAAATGTATCAGTGTGGCACTTTTTTTTTTACACAAAAAAAAACAAACAATCTTATTTCAAGTTGATTAAGATTTATTTTAATCTAATTTTGAATGTGATTTTTGTCTTAATTTAAGTTTTAAGACATCTTACAAGTTAAAACTTTCAAGAAAAGTCAGTTTATAAAACTTGAAAAAAGTATGGAAAGTGCATCAGTATTTTATCGTTTAAATAAGGACACACTAAATTGGGTCACACTTCAATAATAATAAAATACAGTAAAGTAAAGTAAAAAGCGGGTTACCTGAACTTGGCAGTTTCGGGCTCCATCTCGAGCAGCTCTCTCACGGGAGAGCGTGGCACATTGGCAGAGAATTTTTCTGTAAATTGACAAATGGAAAGGTTATCCGTATTTTCCACCCAAACCATCCTATCGAACATTTTTGCATGCTTTCACTCTGCCGCCGATTCAATTCCAGAAACTGTGCCTCACCAATAAGTGGCCTCATCATTGGATAATACACCTGCCACACCGTCTCCAGGGACATTCCGCTGTCCATGTAAACAGCTCCAGCCAGAGACTCGAATATGTCCCCCATCGCTTTGGGAACCTCGATGTCCTCTTCCTTCTCCTCGTCCTCCTCGGAGCGTCGCAGCTGGAAAACAATCACATGGCTTGATATAGCACATAAGGAAAAATACTTCCAGTGTCCAGATTCTATTTTATCTCAGATGTTATGTTACATAGCGGGGTCATAAGAGCGAATCAGCGGCAAATCAGCGGCAAATCAGACTGATCATAATTAAAGGAGACCCATCATGCAAATCGACTTTTAGCTTTAAATCATGTTATAACCTAATCCCCTAGTAATCCTGTTTAATGTGGCTGTTTGTCCTATGGTTGCAGTGCATATTTTGGCTGCATAAAGCTCAAATTTAATTACTCCGTATGATCTTTAAACAAATGTTTAGAATTATATATGCAGCTCAAAACTCAATTGCAGGAACATTAAAACATATGCTCCTCATAAAATATTAAAATCTGAAATCGAATCGCAATCGCTTTCAGACAAAGCACAATACACATTTGTTTAATCAAAATCATGCAGCCCTAGTTAAAACTGTCCTCCACACTCTTAAAGCAACATTGAATCGTTTCTGAGCAGTTCTGTGTTCAAACCGTGTTCATCACAAAGTTGAAGCTGCCAACGATGTTGTAAATTGAAACTGAAAGATACTTCTTTATCCTGTTATTCCCACTGCTGCAGAAGCAGTATTTTTGTTAAAGAATTTGAAATTATAAAATGACAAATATCAGTGCTGAGGGACCCCAAATGTTTTTAGACCCATATGCAAATAATCAAAAGCAATTTGCAGCATCTTATTTTTCAATGAAGGTCCTTGACTGATCTTCTGTACTTTGTAGTTAAAGTCTCGAACGTTTCGCCCCCCCCATCCAAAAGGCTTTGTCAGCAAACTAAGGTTCAGCTCCTCCCTTCTAATCACACCCCAGCGTATCGATCTGACCCTGCCCTATTCATAGCCAATCACTGCTAATTACCTGCCTATTGTTCTGTTGTTGGCTGAGGTGCCACCTCATTGGCATGACAGCGCCCTGTCGGCTGGCTGCGAATGAGATTAGCATAAAGTGGAGACAGATTAAATCTGAGCTCACCATTCCGGTTCATGGCTGGAAACTCTTTCTTGACAACGATAGCTTCCAACCATTCGAGACTTTAACTACAGAAGGTACTCAAGTGCCTTCATTGAAGATGGACAACTCCTGTACGACAGAGCTTACACAGACATCTTGCAGCATCTTACTGAGAGCAATTTAATGTTTTTTTTATTTTATTTTTTCCCATGATCGTGTCCTGAAGTCATTAAGGTACCTCTCAAACTGGATGAGGGGGAGATCTGGTGGAAAGATGGGTATTTCCAGCCAAATTAAACCCAACGGTTCTCTCTCTTTAGTAGTGAAATCATGTGAATATGAAACAGATTCATTGAAGCTGACAGTTCGTGTTACTCAGACCGGTCATTTTTGAACGTGGAATATCATCCAATGGCAAAAAGACAGATAATATTATGATAGTGACCATAAGGCTTTGTATTTTGGAGAATTATGTTCATTTCACAAAGTCGGCAGCAATAACTAGAGAACAACTTTGGCAAAGTTTTGGATATTTGACACTTGGTACAACGTTGCGCAACTTGACTAAACCATTGATCAAAAGAAGTTAAATAATTACTGTATCCACACGTAGCTTTCCAATTTGCGTTTCATAACAGTAGCTCTTAGGGGAAAAGGTTGGCTGTTCTAAACCTACTAAATCCAAATCAGACCCGCGGTTTTACTGTGACCGACTCACCTCGGAGTCCATCCCTTGCATCTCGTTCTTCTCCAGCTGAAACTGCACAAAGTCATCGATGACGTGGAACAGCTCCGGGGAGATGGCCTTGAAGTACTTGTGGTAGTCGTACTTGACGGCCAGAGAGGCAAAGATGGTGTTGTTGACGAGGGCGGATCGCAGGTCAGTCAGCACGCCGGGCGAGTGCTGCCGCGGGTCTTCATAAAGGTGCTTGGTTATGAGGTAGTCCAGAATTGCATCACCAAGGAACTCAAGCCGCTGGTAACAATCTGAGACAAAGTGACAATGTGAAACTGAATGACTAAAAGCTTAAAGTCTAAACTACATAGTACCAATAGTTGCTGGTTCAGGCCCCAGTTGCCCCTGATGGCTTGCAGAAATAAGCAGATGATGAATGAAAACATAAGAAAACAAGGGGAAATCCGGCTAAATCTTAACATATTTATGCCATTAGAACAACCCCGTCATTCTGATAAGAGTATATACGCTCCAAATGTTCAGATAAGCGAGTGCATCAGCCCCATCTGTTTCCCCTCAGCTGGTCCTAATGTAATATGGACACGGACCTGTAATGGTGTTGTAATGGTAGGACGCGTGGGTGAAGGCCTGCAGCAGATACGCCTTGTTCTGGAAGGTGTAGTTGATCTTCCTCTCGAAGTTCTCGAAGCCGGAGATGAGGTGGTGGAGGGTGCGCTCGGCGTCGGGATGGTCCAGGATGCAGCGCGGCGGGATCTTGAGCCAGCCGTAGCACTGGTCCAGGGAGACGGAGGGGGTGGGGGTGAGAGCGAGCTGCAGAGGAGCTGCACTGTTCGCGAGGATGGACCTCTCCAGCGGAAGCACCTGATGACAAGACAACTGTCAGAGACTCTACTCAATCTGCTTCTATTTAAGAGACATTTTCTGCTGAGTTCGGCTGGAAGTGACTTTCAGATACATTGCAAGCCAATATCTTTGTATAGATAAAACCTTTATTCCTTTTTCATAAATGACAGCTCCTTTATTTCAGAGCTAAGCATTAACTGATTAGCTCTGGCCCATGTATTTTTTATTTAATCGTATTGAATCGTGTCACATTGTATCGAATCGTATCGAGACAGCTCTGTATCGCGGTATGCATCAAATCCTGTGTGTCGAGGTATGTATCGTATCGCCAGGTTCTCCAAGATATACATATTTTAACTGTATAAACGAACCAAAGTCTGAAACGGTGTTCTGAATTTGGAAAACACAGTTGAAAAGTGTGATCAGGACACTACCCAAATGATGAATTATTTTATTTTAAAGGCATGCTGTTGAAAAATAAAGGCTCTGTTTCGAATTTGACGCTACGAATGCCATTTTAATGCCCAAATATTACGTTTTCAACACCAAAACTGCAGCTGAATGTGTTCTACACCATAATAGTAGTCAAGAAATGTCATCATTTCATCATTAAGAAATTTAGATATTTCTTTTTGCCAGATTCAATGCAAAGGCCTTAGACTTTTAAAGCCTTTTTCACTAACCATTTCCCAAAGTTCTTTGCATCTATTGAGTAAATGGCCCAAAACCCAAAACTCATTCAACCACTGACTTATTCTTCTGACACTTCATCTTCTCCACTAGAATAATTAATTTTATTATTATTGACCTTTATTTAACCAGGATAGTCCCACTGAGATTAAGAATCTCTTTTACAGGGGAGTCCTGGCCCCAGAGGGAAACCGCCAGTACATGTTTTTAGTGGTAGGGGAAACCGGAGTACCCGGAGGAAACCTACCCAGACACCGGGAAAACATGCCAACGCCACACAGAAAGGCCCCGTCTAGGTGGGAATCGAACCTGGAACCTTTTACCTGCACGAGCACTAACTGCTGTGCTACCGTGCAGCCAAAGGTATCATAATATCAAAGCTCTGTAGATTAAGTTCAATGGGCGAGCTCACCTTGAGTCCGAGCGAGCAGAGGAACATCTGGGCGGCCCTCTCTCCGCAGCTGGTCAGGTAGCACCCGAGCAGCGCCTCCACACAGTCGGCGATGCTCTTGTCGGCGATGCACTGCTCCGTGTGCAGGTCGTAGGAGATGGACTGCTTCCCCAGCTCCGCTCCACAGTTCTCCTCCGACGGGTTCCAAAAGCCCACCACGAAATCGTCCTCCTCGCCCGCCTTGCTGGGGTCAAGGTAGCACATGGCGTCCCAAGAGCTGTAGTCGAACTCCTCGGACGTCCCGCTGTGCGCTGGCTCGGGCGGGTAGGGAGTGGAACTTTGGTGCGGGGGCTTTTTCGGGGGCTTCCACTCGTACGGCGTTTCCGAGCCGGGACCGGAGGGTTGGGGCGGCGTGGGAGAGAAGGAGCCCAGGGAGATCTTCTTCCCGAAGGCGCCGGAGCCCAGGAGCATGTTGTCAATGAACTTGATGTGCTCTTTGTAATACTCCAGGTCGTCCTCCATGTTGACCTCGTCTTTGGGCTCGTCTTTCAGCAGCAGCTCACCGTCCTCCTCCTCCTCCTCTTCTTCCTCCTCTTCCTCCTCACAGTCCTCATCGTCAAAGTCCATAGCGGGCTGACCGTTAGACAGGACGTCCTCTTTGGGCTGAGGAAAAACAAAGCGACTTATGTATAAAAATATATAATTTGACATGTTTGTTATTTTCACACTGACCGCCGCTAGAGGGCGCTCTAGGCTTGTGTACCAGTATCTGCTACTCCTGTACCACTGAAGATTTAAAACATGGTAATCGAGCAGCAGAAAGAAAGTTTGGAGTGAGCGAGAAACTTGTGAGGTACTGCAGAGAAAAGAGGTGGTTACTCTCACTGCAACGAAGAAAACAAAAAATAATATAAACTATTTTGAGATCCTTAAAAATGTTTTTAATATTCTGTATGATAACCCGCTTTTGTTCTCATCTCTTTTCTTTGACTGGCCCCGAGTTGTGGGGTCAACAGTCCTCCAGTTATTTGTTGTCTTATCATTTTCACTTAAAGCCTTGAAGTGTACAATTGTGTACACATAATGGAATTTAAAAAACAGCATTTAATTTATTAGTTGTTTTTGTTGACTCATAACTTTGCAAGGAGCAAAGATGGATCCTGGGATGTTGATGTCTTCTTTGACTATAGATAGCTTTGTAAAGTTTAAAAGTATTCTTTCAAATGCTTTATTTTGATAACCCACAGCAAAAAAGGCAATGCCGGTGCCTAGCTTATAATAAGGGGCATGTTTATTTCTTGTTTTGAGTTTTAACACGGTTTAGCTACTCTTTTAACTCCGCTATTTATTTTTTTGTTCAATGTAATAATTGTTCATTGGATAATGTGATGTGGCAATATCAATTACTCCACCAAATACAGTGTTATTCCTTGTCAAACAGTTTTCAGGTACTGCCCCAGTAGCCTCTGCACTCGCAAAGTAGGAGCAAAACACTCTTTGTTTCCATGGCTTGATGCGATGATGAATGTGCCCTCTTCGTTTGCCTATTCATGTAATTGTCTTTAATGTGTTTTTCTTCCATTAGAAAGGCACATTAAATCAATTTGGTGCTGTAGAAACATTACATTCATTTTCCTTTCATTCATAACAGGAGCGTATAGGATTTCAAACCAAAACAAACTCATTGGCGGGCAAAGTTAAAGCCTGCCCTCTAGTGGCCACACACCGGCTTCGCTCACCTCATCTGAATCCAGTTTGTCGGTGCTGCTCTTGTCCTGGTTGACCACGTATGCAGGGGGCAGCCAGTTCACAGGGGGGTCAAAGATGGACACCACCATCCGACTGGGGAGTCCCTTCTTCTTCCCCAGGCGGTACAGGTTACAGTTGCTCACCTAAACAGAACATACAGCAGAGTAAATCACAACTAGAATGAAATGATGATATCGAGTTAATTTCCAAAGTCAACAAATGAGTATTGGGGGGTTAGAGAATCTAGGAAGAAAAAAAATTGAGGAACAAAATTGGGAAAAGGTAGAAGTAATGGTGGAAAAAAAAAAGTGTGTGTCAGAACAATTATCTTTTTGAGCGACAAAGCAATGTAAATTAAGATGTTTGCCAGCACAAATATCGCTTCATCATTGAGTCCTGCTTTCCTACAAATAAATAAATATAATATTGAGATTTTCATTTTTGTCAATATCACCCCTGGCTGCAGTATGACGCATGACAAAACACTACACAACAATCTGACCTTCTTGCTGCGCATGTAGCTGAGGCGCCCCTCGTGAGCGTCGGGATAGGTGCAGAACAGGTACGTGGTGATCGCGTGCTTCAGAAAGGAGTCTCCGAGCATCTCCAGCCGCTCCAAGTTGAAGCCGTCGCTGGCGTTGGAGAGGGTCAGGGCCTGCAGGATGAGCCCCGGGTTGGGCCCCAGGCGTTTGGGGGAGTCTCCTGCGTCGGCTCGGGGCGGAGCCGGGGCAGGACAAGGTGCTGTGGGTGCGCTGGGACCCGATGCTGCCGTCCCGCTGCAGACTGAGGTAGCTGTATCTGAGGTCCTCCGGGTACAATCATCTTTAGGCTGAGGAGGACAGGGGCCGAGAGCGGGCTGCACAGGAACTGAGGTAGTGGCTTGTATTGATTCAGAGCTCGGCTGGGAGCGTTGGCAATTGTCATATTGGTGAAGGTGCTCTTCTGGGGGGCCGTTGTCGCGCGGGGCGACGGTGGCAGTGCCGTTGGTTAGGTTCCTGGTGCAGGGCTCGTCGTCTGCGGGAGAGTTCGCTGAAGGTCCATGAGATTCGGAGTCTGGGTCAGAGTTTTCAGTTATTTGGTGAGTGCAGTGACCTTCATCCCCCGCACACGACTCTGAACACAGCTCGGAGCAGGAGATAAACGTTTTACTGTCAATGGATCGTTTCCAGCCAAAGTCGAGGTTTGGATATCTGCCAGAGACACACAGAAGGTTATTTAAAAGAGTGCAAGCAGCCTGAGCTCAGGATTATATACTGTAGACACATAGAACAGGCAAACATTAGCATTAGCATGGTTTAAATTAGGGCTGCAGCACAGTATGACAAAAAAAGCAATATTTGATAACCGTCTTGAATAGTCCCATTAAAAAAATAAAAAAAATAATAATAATTCTCCAGTTTGACTTTATCTAATCTTTTTGTCACCTTTTTAACCTCTTAACCCCCACTTGAACCGAGCCCATTTTCTCTATAGGCTGGCATTACCCAGATCTAAAAGCTTCTTGACAAAACAGCGACAAAAATGAGGAGGAAAACGAAACAAAACAAAAAAGCAACAAAAAAAACCCCACGAAAACGCGATAAAAGATCCAGTCGAGAAACGTTTAGATTTGGGTGAAGCTGAACTAGAGGAAATGTGATCGGTTCAGGTGGGGGTCTGATATACCAACATTGTGTGCCCTAGTCCAAGTGAAGACCATTTGCACAGACCTAAAGTCCGGGGGCAGAGTCTGGGAGCCCACGCCCGCCTCACTCGCCGTCTGCGACCTCAGCTCCTCCGCGATCAGGAGACAGTGGAGGCGGTACAGGATGCTGGGCAGACACACGGCTTTCCTCCACAACGACGCGGGGATGGGGTGAATGGCACAGAGCTCGGGAACTAGAATCTGAAAAAAAAACAGCATCTCGTGTGTGTGTATTTGCCTTAAAAAAATAAAAATAAAAAAACATTGATTTAATCTTCCTGCGTTTACCTGTTTATTCTGCAGACTCTCCCACTTGGCCTTCCTCTTCTCTGCACTGCTTAAGGGCAAGGCTTTACCCTTCTGGTTCAGGTGCCGAGGAGTCAACAAGTTCAGTCTGCAAAAACGCAATGATAATCAGCAACGACGCCAAAATCCAATATTTTACTCATTTTCTGTTAATCTTGTGAAGTCGAACTCATTCCGACCTGGAGGAGGTGTGGTCTACATCCAACAGCGGCTGGTTGAGGTTGGACAGGTCCAGGTTGTACTTTGTTTTGTAGTACTCGGCGAACGTCTCGTACTCGGGCGATGGGAATTTGCTGAGGGGCGTGAGGTCCGTGTACACGTCAGCCACGTAAAAGCGGTGCGGCTGGTCAAAGTTACGATATCTGAAAAAGAGCGTATGAAGTCAGCAGTTCATAATATTACATAACTCAATGGGGAACTAGATCTTCATTTTAAGGCGAGACACTGCGGGTAAATAGTAAAGCTGGGATGATACACATTTATCACGACCGGAAACGTATCACGATACTCATGGCCCGATCCGATACATATTACGATACTGCAAATAATTATGATGAGTAATACGTTTACCTTTAACAATGTGTAAAAAGAAAACCGTCTTGCACCCAAAGTGTTAAGATTGAAAAGTGCATTAACACAAGATGAAACAAAGTGTCACTGGAAAACAAAGTGCAGGATCAAAATGTACTGAAAGTATTGCGATACTTGATAAAGTACTGATACTTGGTCGTTTCCTGGATGTATCTTCGGATTCCTAGCAAAGAAAACGCCATCAAGTGAGCATCGCAAAGGCCAAGTTTGACCGTGTATTTACTCTCTACATTGAAAGCAAGTTGTTAAGGGAGAGAACTAGCTTAAAACCTCAATATTGACGTCAAACTTAACTGCACCCACAACATACTTTCAACCCCATTTCCCAGATGTGATTCCCCATCATTATTCCTTACCTTGGAATGATGACCGCATCCTGGTAGTCCTCCAGTTTGAAGGTGAAGGGGCTCTGTTTGGTGTACTGAGTGGTAGGAATGCCAGTGCGCGCCTCAGACTTCTCAATGTCCTCCATGAACTTGAAGTCCATATCAAGAGTACTGGACTCATCAACTGAGAAGAGAAAAGTAAGAGCCAGTGATTAGTCTTTGGGGCTTCTTGTTGTGCCAAATAGGAGTGACAATATATCGATTTCCCGATATATCGCGATATTTTGTGGGACGATACGATGCAGATACTTTTTATTCCGATCGATACTTTTGATGACGTCATGCATACTAATGAGGCAGCAGGGCTCCACTGTTTTCACAGTCAATAGAGGCCAATAATGATCAAGAATGCAGTCAGGACAGCAGGGGGCAGCACTACAGTTTTAAGCACTTGGGCCAAACACAAATAAATTACTTTTAATGATAGTTTTTTTATAATTATAAAGAAGGTTAATTTGGGGTTTATTTATAACTTTGTAAATAGGACTGTGGTTTCTTCTTTATTTAATTGTAAATGAAGTCACTGACAGATCTATAGAGTGTGTAAGTCAGGGATTATAAAAGTGGTACAAAGCACATGACAAGAAATGTAAATGGTGAATAATATGTAGAATATTCAAATAAAGGTTAAAAGTAGCATTTTTTTTTATCGTGATGTATTGTACATTTTTGTGCAATATATCGATTATCGCAGTATCGGCGCATCGTGAGATAATCGTTATCGTGAGCCATGTATCGCGTAGCGTATCGTGAGCTACCCTGAGGTTCCCACCCCTAGTGCCAAACCCTTGCATCCTGCAGTAAACGGACAAAAACTCACTAAAAGTCAATGAAGACTAAAACAATAACTAAAACGTTCCGACTTACCAACATTCAGCGGGAGAACGCAGTAGGCCGAGTCGGCGAGGGCGGGCTTGAACTCGAGCGCGGGTTTCTCCAGGCGCAGGATGTGGGAGAAGATGTACTGGTGCAGCCGCGTGATCAGGTCCAACTGAGCAGCACTCAGCGTGAAGCCGGACTTCTGCAGCTCGATGGAGATGGTCACCTCGCCGGAGCGCGTGTACACGGGGAAATGCGGGATCTAGAGAGAAAAGAGGGATTTTTGAACGCTGTGAAGTCCATAGCGACGGCACCACATTACACACGGGACGTTACTCACTCGAGGTATGGGTTTGGCGGTGAGGATGCCGAAACATCTGGTGGTGTCCTCCGGGGGGTACAGCTTCCTCCTGCGGAAATTCAGCTCATCGGGGAGAGGCGTTGTAAGCACCATCCCGATCACGTACAGGTAGTAGGTCTGTCCTTGCATTGCATAACTGTCTCTCAAACACACTGGTATCTAGGAGGCAATGCAGAAAATTATAACAAAGGGGGGAAAAAAAGTTGAGGGAAAGTATCAGACACTGGCTTCTATTTTTATCCGAGAGAAGCACATAATCACAATGTAGAACCTGAAAACCAACAATAACAGACACTTACGGCTTTGGGGTAACACTGCCTCCTCTTGGTGGAGCCCGGTCGTCCTGGGACACTGGTCTCCTCCTCGTCGTGAAGGTCCAACTCTTCTTCATATTTCACCGTCTCCTTCCCGACAGGCATCAGGTGGTCATCCAGCTCCCCTGATTAAAACAATAGAGTTTTTAATAGGTTGTAACATATTAGGAATGTTCTTCAGACGCAGCATGTAGGTCTCACCGATTTTGTGAAGCTTCTCACAACACAGTAGTGCAACTGCCTTCTCTGCCAGTCTGGCACAGATCATCACAGGGCCCTGCCACAAAATATCATTTATAGTTATTCTCAATAAAGGTTTAATAAAGTCGTACATTTTCTCCAGTTCGGCATTACCCAGATATAAAAGCTTCTTTAAAGTCAAAGCATTGACAAAGTGACAAAAAAGTGGCAAAAATTTGAATAAAAGTGGCAAAAATGTGATGAAAAAGTGGAAACATTTGATAAAAAAGTGACAAAAATGCGATGGAAAAAAACAAAAAGTGGCAACAATGCAAGAAAAAAGATCAGTTTCGAACAGTTTTGTAGGTCTTAGCTTTCAAATGAGGCGTGATAGGTGGGGGTTAAGAGATTAATAGCATATTTTATGGTCTAATCTTTATATGTTTGGGTCCTTTACTGAATCTAAAGGAGGTTCAAGATTTCAGAGACTTTAAAAGCAATTTGCATTTGTAAATGAAAATTTTCAAAAAAGGTATTCTTGCCTTGACAGGAGCCCGCAAAGGGGAGTTGATGGGTAAATACAGAGTGGACTGGAAGCGTCCATCCTTTGTCTCTAGAGTTTTACACTTAGGAGCCAGGTGCGTGAAAGGGTCACTGGGCAGCCGGGCACAATATCTGAACGACAACATAGGAATTTGCATTTCTTACTTATTTTAATTTGTCAATTGTCAATACTGTAGTACATGAGTGCTCGTTACCTGTTGATGTGTCCGATGGCTGTGTTTATGGTGACTCTGGGACCGCCATCTTCAGTTCGGAGCACGTACGGAGGGAGGATGTTGTCATCATCCAAAATCTGCTCCACTTCATACTCACCGACCTCCACAGACTTGGAGCATTTGTTTCTCAAGATCTGTCCGAGTAAAATATGGCTTTGTCAGTACAGAAAGTGTTACATTAATGTTAGATCCCTTGTACTGTAGATACCTTCTCTATGGCCTTGTAGGTGGTGAGATCCTCCTCGAAGGCTTTGGTTCTCTCGCTGTCGGCCAACATGATGTAGTTGGACACCGGCGCCCGGGCCCTGCCCTTGGATTGGACGTAGGACCGGTACTCTGTGGGCAGGTCGAAGCGCACCACCAGGTTACACTTGGGAATGTCCACCCCCTCCTCCACGATGCTGGTGGCGATCAGCAGGTTGGTCTCATGAGCCCGAAATTTACGGAGAACCTAAAAACATATTCATGAAACAATGAATGTACTCTTAAAATTCATGAACTTTTCGTTTGAATAGGAACCATCTCCATACCTCCTCTTGCTTCCTGAACTCCACCTCCATCTGCTTGTTGCGCGGCTGGTTCTTGCCGATGCTGTGGCCTGTGATGAAGTTGCTGCTGATGTAGGCGAGCTCTGGATCCTGTTTTCCAGCCTCTTTTATAAGACTGAGCAAAGAAACACAGGCATTTCATTCATACTGTAGGTTAGAGCAGTGGTTCTCAACGGGCGTAGCTTTGAATAACATAAATCGACGGATGGACCTCCTCTTACCGGTTGAGGACCACAGCGGTGTATCTCCTCTCCACAAAGATGATCCCGCAGAGGATGTTGGTGAAAGGCGAGGGGAAGTTGGCCTCGGGCCGCTCTTTGGCCTCCACCTCCTCGTCCTCATCCTCGTCCTCCGAGTCGCTCCAGGACACGTAGTTGTCCTGGTTACGATTGTTGTACCACTCCACGCTCTCGAACTGTTGCCGTTCGAAGGGCTTGTACTCGTGCAGGATCTCCAGGAGCCGCAGCACTTTGGGGGTGACGAACTTGAGGTCCAGGGAGGCGGGGGAGAAGTGCTCTTCGCACAGCGCGTGGATCTTGCGGAGGATGGTGTCGGTGAACAGGAGGAATTTGCGCGTGAGCTCCTCTTGTTCGTGCTTGATGTACTTCTGGAGCTCGCGGACCATGATGCCAGCGGCTTTGTCAGCGCACCAGGGCCCCAGCACCTGCAGCACGGCCTGGCAGTCACTCAAGACCTGCACCAAACAGTAACAAAGATCATCAGAGTTAACCATTTGGCACATAGACTATTCTTGGAGTTCATTTGAGTGTAGTCAACATTTTAGGAAGCTTGAAGCCTACAGTGGGAGGAAAAAGAATGTGAATCCTTTGGAATTTCTTAAATTTCTGCCTAAATAGGTCATACAATGTGGTCTGATCTTTATTAAAATCACAAGAATGAGTAAATAGTCTCTGCTTAAACTAATACCCCCCCAAACAATTACATGTCGTCATATTTTTATTGGCCATAACATGTAAACATTCACAGGACAGGGAGAAAAAAGTAAGTGAACCCTTGGATTCAATAGCTGGTTGACCCTCCTTTGACAGCAATAACTTAATCCAGATGTTTCCTGTTGTTGCAGATTATATGTAATCAGGATGAATCTTGGACTATTCCTCTTAACAAAACCGCTGCAGTTCAGCGAGATTCCTGGGATGTTTGGGGTGAATAGCTTTCTTGAGGTCATGCCATAACAGCTCAATCGGGCTTAAGTCAGGAATTTGACAGGGCTATTCCACAAAATGTATGTTATTCTTCTGAAACCTTTCGGAAGTTGATTTGCTTTTGTTCATTGGGTCATTGTCTGTTGCAGTCGGCTACATGCATTCTTTATCCTTTCATTAACTAAAAGTAAAAAATGTCCTACCTGTTTGGAGATAAAGGTGGGGTCTCGGTCTTCTCTGGACACGGGGATGTTGCAGTCATTCAGAAAATGCAGCGCTTCGTTTAGCTCCATCTGCAAACGGGACGAGAGGCCGCTTCTGTCCACGTACGGGCCACAGTCCAGCACCACTTCTCTGGGCTGAGAGGCATACCTTAAAAGAAGACACATCACTCCCTTGAAGAAAACAGCCTGAGGTCATTTTGCAAAAAGAACAACTGTTTTTAGTGCTCTCCTTGGTTAAACAAGAGGGTGAGAATAAACTATTATTAAACGAGTGTATTGGGGCGTATTACCGGTCCAGGACAACCAGGTCAGTGGCAGTTTCTGCGTTGCTTTTGAGGATTTGCTCCAAATTCTGAATTTTGTGCTCGAGTTCCAACGGGTCGCACTTTCCATTGAGAATAGAGGCTGTGAGACCCAGGACACGCGGGCAACCACAGCTTTCAAACAGCTACAAGAACACACGGAGGAAATAAGATTCGACAGAGGATACGAAGTGAATGAGAAAATAGAAAGAAAGAAGTTAGCATGCTCACCTTCATTACATCACAGTATGGATGCTCCGTGATGGCCAGGTGGCAGTCGTCAAACACGACTAGATTGATTTTTGACAGTGGCAATATTTTGTTTTTTAGAATGTGCAGGAATATGTGGCAGGTCATCACCAGCACCTATTGTAAAAAAAAAAGTGATGTTAACAAGCAGCTCAGAGGGGGTTCCCCGAGTTTTAGATTAGATAGATCATTCATATTTGCAGCTGGGTGTCATTGCAAAACATCAGTAATATCATGTTTCAATGTAAAGCTGACGAATAGTGATGAATCCAAGTAAATGAGGCATCAAATTAAGGCTGGCTCACATGAGAAAAAGATGGATGATTGCGACAAAGGGTGGGGTTTCCTGGATTTTGTTGTAAAATTGTACAATGACAAATAAAGCACTTACTTACCTACTTGCTATTTGATATGGACGTTTACTGCACTTAAATTGTCAAGTGTAAATAGAGTAGTGTGCAGACACATTTGCAAAACGTTTAAGTTTATCAATCAGAAATGAGAAATGTGTTATCTGTGATACTTTAGAGTTGACAGATTACTGAGTTTAAGCAACAGAAAAAATTATCTTTGGGAAATGGCATTTATAATCCTAAAACCTAAAAAAAAGTCCCAAACAGACTCTACTATCTACTAGGGCAGGGGTTCCCAAAGTGAGGCTCAAAGTTATTTTTGACTTTGAATTGGATGTATTTTTGGTAGAAAACAGTATAGTTTTGTGAAATTACACCACATATCAAAATACTGTATCCAAACTAACATTATTAAAACAGATTTTAAATGTTTTGCACCTTAAGTTATTATAAATGCTAATTACATTTAACAGAAGGGGGTCTCAAGTTTCTTCTGTGGACCCAGCACCTGCAGGAGGAGCCATAGGGGCTGGTGCAATGTGATTTGGGCAGCTCCAACAGCTGCCCCCACGACCCGGGAACGGACAAGTGGAAGAAAATGGATGGATGGGGGTCTCAAGTTGTTACTTGTGGGATTTTGGGGGTCGCGGCCTGAAAAGTTGGGAAAACCCCTGTACTACGGCAGCAATGAGGCACATTGAGTTGCCTTGTGTACGAAATGCGCGGTATAAATAAACATGTCTTGCCTTTTGACAAAAAACCTAATTAATTGTTATTTTATATCTGATTCATTTAAATACATAAACTGCTAAAATGATGAGTGAAGGAAGTCATGTTACTTTTAGTCAAACAACAAATGCCGTAGACAGAAGAAAATAAATACTCAGCCTCTTGAGGTTAGGTTATTGCGATCAATTGCGATTCGATATCGATAAACCTTGCAGCCCTACTACCTACGCTGCATAAATCATCGATAATCTATATTTTCACGAGCCTCATTCATACACTACCGATATTCTGCCAAGCAAGATGACACTGACAGGACTCGGACGACATGATTCAAGTAACCTCCTTTCTCACATGGATCAGCAGCCACCGAGTGCAGACTTTAACCCTTTAACTTACATATTTGGGAGGTGGTCTGATTCTCCCATCATCAATGAATTATTATTATTATTAATACAAGATCTTAATGAAGAATTAATGCAACAATGGACAGATATAAATGCAGACCTTTATCGAAACAATGCTGCAGCGAAATTCTGCTGTAATGAAAACTAAAAGCCGCCCAACAAAATATTAAAGAGTTTGTGACCGGTTTTCTTTGTTGTTGACGGTTTTTAGCAGGGAAGTAAATTATACATCGTTTGGCCTTAATTTCAGGCATCTGAGGTCACCTGATTCTCAGTGATCTTCCGTCTCCACTGTTGGTCGGTCCACGACGAGATTTGCTCCATGTCAAAGTACTCTCCCACCTGGAGGTCAGAGTGCGTTCGGACTGCAGCTGCTTGATGAATTACTGATGGGGCTAAATATACGTAAAATACCAAAAACATGATTAGAATGATACAAATTCAAATGAAATGCCAGTCAGAATTAATCGATTTAAGAATACACCATAAATGTAAATGTCCTTTAGCTCAGTTGTTCCCAAAAGTGGGCCATGGAAGCTATTTCCAATACCTGAGTTCACGAGAAAAACGGTCCTCTTTGCATTTTCGTCATAGCGCCCACGGATTTGGTGGGAGAGCTCCTTTGTTAAAAGTACTGCAATAAAGGTCTTCCCTGAGCCAGAATTCAAGCAGACAATAGTATTATGTTCAAGAGCTGCTTCAAGAAGTTCTACCTGTGAGAGGAAATGAAAACACAAATAAATCAGTATAGGGCTTTTAAAAAATGTATCTATTTCCCCAATTAGACAACAAGACTTTTAGTAATTTCAGGAGTAAACATTTCGGCTAATCAAGAAAAATAATTTAAAAAAAATGCTACTATTGCACTATTTTATTACAAACATCACACATTATAACACGATTCTTTACCTGATATTTCCTTGGTGTATAGATGTTATCATGAATGGCCTCCTGCTGCCATGGCAACCCAAAGAAAGGCCCCATGGGTGAGGAGGCAGGGGTGACAAGCTGAAGGCCTGCCATTCTTCAGCTTCCAAGAGTCAACTTTCTCTCATTTCATCATGCGCCTCTATGTAGAAGTTCACTACAAAACAACAAGCCACGATTAGGAAACAGGCGGATGACATTTTGTGCGAATCGCTATCCTTTTGTTTCTGAAAAAATACTCACAGAATATGACAGAGGTTTCCTGGGAGAGCAGAAAACATTGAATCTGTGCTCCATGATTCAATGTATTTTTACCAAGGTGTGAAGGACATTTGAGGGAGCAGACCTGCCATAACATAGACATACTTAGGATGCACACACTGAACGATCAAACAAAACCACTTTGTTTACCATACATGCAAAAATATGCTCAAATCACAAACCTCTTAAATAATCAGAGGTGTGGGACTTTGAATGGCTTCAACAGCTCTGTTAAAAAAATGAAATTTCATCTTTATTTACAAAACAATAATAAATATAATGCATTTAATATTGTAAAACAAAAGACCAAAACACTGAAAAAAGAAAGCACTTAAGATTCACTTGTGTCGTATCGGTAAATGCATGAATAACAGACTTCAAAAGAAGGAGGAATAGTTAAGATATTTTCCCTCTCAATCTTGACATTTTTATTTGTTGGGCACTTAGGCATAATAGTAATCTAATCAAACATTTCTAAATTTGTTTAATTTCACAGCCCTACTCAACCAGAATGACCTGGTAACAGCCATTATACAGTTATATGGCTTATATAATGGCTTTAGACAAAATATATGTTGCTGAGCTTGAGAGTGAGTGTCTTTCAGGTCACATTATCTGATAACTTATCAATTTGGCCCCAGCATCAGACACTGAGCATATATGTGTTAGCGCATGAGAAATGTGAACTTGGTAAAACATTAACAGAAGTGAAACGAGGGTTTGTTATTGAAACTATTTTTTTTTTTCAAGTGAAATAAAAAGAAGTAGGGAAAAACCTAAAGGTTCTATACAAATGAAGTCCTTTCCAATCCTGAAATAATTCTTTGAGCCTGTTTTTATATTTTGCATTATTTATTTGATAAGGACAATGCACATTAATGAGCATCTACATTGAAACAACAAAAACAGACGTAAACATGCCGGATTATAGCCACAGGGCTAATTTATATCCGCAGTCCCTAGGCAGATAATACAATTATAACAAACAATGTGACAGAAATTAAGTACAAGAACAGTAAAAGAAGAGCCACTGAATGGTCACAAGACCGCTTTGCTTGAAGCCACACTTTGAGTTTGGTTTTAAATATAGGAAATGTGAGACATTCCCTGACAGTGAGGGGGACACTGTTCCATAACTTACAGGCCTTCACAGAGAGAGCATTTTGTCGTGGCTTGTTTACAACCAACAATATTCCTTTTCAAATGGACTTTGTTCTACATGCCAACATGCCTGAAGAAAACTTAATATCACCTTTATTACCAAGTTATTTGTAACAATGATCATGCTTTGTATGCTTGGTTATTTTCTCACATGCTTTGTACCCAGTGCTACTCAGATGTATAAAGCTAATAGCCATGTAAACATGTGCCATCAAACAGAACATGTGTTAAAGACTGAGATAATAAGAATAATCTCATAGATGAGTTATAATCAGGCCAAAGAAAAGAGACCATGGCCTGTATCTGAACAAAACTCAAAATCCATGCTTTTAAGTCTTCAATGTCATAGCTCAACTGGTAGCAAGCACGCAAACATAGATGCTGTGCCCAATAACCCTTAGCAAGTGACTGTGCAGCCAGACGTCCCCTCAGTGAGACGCTATGGCAAATATCAAGACTTAGCATAGACAGCTAATGTTGACCCAAACGCAATGCGCCTTATTTAATCCATTATCTCGAATCAGACAGCAAGGCCAAACATAGCATTTTACACACAGATGGCCTGTCCTGGGAGTATGATCGATGAATCGGGACGGTAAAAAACGCGGCTTTAGATGAAAATTACGGCGCGTAGTGTAAAGCCACCATGCACCACCATCATGTCACTCAGCCAACAACTAGCCTCATAGCTATTAGCACAAAAGGCCAACACATGCACAAGATAGAACAAAAACTCAAATTATACACATCGCAACACCTACCTTACGTGTGCTGTGTTATCAACCGTTCTGGGCGAAAGGGGTTGAATACATTCGTGGATCTGTGTGCGGCCATTCACTGAGGTTGTCCCGTTTTTCGTGCTGCTGCTCCGCGCTGGGACCACTTCCTTCACCTGGGCCTCCGCTACGCAAAAACACTTACGTAATCTGCGTAACGCCGGCTTGTTTCGCGTAGACACCGAAGCGCACGTGGGGAATTGTTTTTTTTTGTGAATAGCAACGCACCGACATGTGCAGGGAGCTGCTGTATGGTCATCTGTCACTGACCTCGTAGAAACAATAAAGAAGAATACTTAGCATTTCAGGCACTGTATGTGTGTATTTGTTTAGTTAATTATGTATGTATTTATTTTTTTCGTATAATATTTTTCTTTTTTAATTTTGTTTTAACTCACGCATTTCTTAAAGGCTCACTGCGTAACATTTTGGACTATACTGTCATGGGTACAAACCATGCAGCTAATGATCAGCTCGACACAGAACATGCTATTTCTACAGTGGGTAATCAAAGAATGGATTTGGATGAGAAACTAACCTATTTAAATTTCTAATTCTGCTGACTTTAATCAACATCTCCATGGAAATGAGCTGAAGACCTACCCACTCCTGGTAAAGTTACAGTCATGTCTTAGGAGAGATGAGCCGCTCACAGTTTGTTTGTACATCCATGAGATATGTTTCAATGATGAAAATGTATGTCATAGAATAAATGCTTGTATTTGAATTTTATTTATTGGGTACAATTCTACGCAATGTGGCTTTAAAACTGTCTTTTCAGCACTCTCAATGTTTAAGGCAATATATGAATGTAAGGATAATGAGCTACTGTGATAGATCCCAGAAACAAACTTTGTCGTTTTTCTCCTTTATGTGAGATTGCCATACTGACTCTATCCACCATGCGGCAGCATTACCTCATCGTGACTTTAGCTGATCATGAGACATGATTTATTTCACTCAAAGGGGGTCATTTATCAGGGCAGGTGCTAAACAGCGGGTTTTGTTGGTATGTTGCACTTAATTTGCCATTTGATGTTGCCTGTATTACAGTATTAGGTCCCAAATCTGATATGTAAACAAGACAACGACGTGAGTAAAAATGCATACATTACTGATTGACTTTGGCATGTACTATTCGCTTTGCACATGAGCAAACGCTTGGTAAATGAAAACAAAAGTATTTCAACTACTTAATTTGCTGATTTTGATTCTTACCTTGCATTGCTGTGATTAAAAGACAAAAAAATGACACACACACACACAGAATAACAATTAAACTCATTTATTGCACTTGGCGGTGCTGTTAAAACAATCAAAACAATGCATTTTCAAATACAACAAATCAATTAGTGTTCCTTGGGTGGTCAGACGATCATTGTGGGTTTTTTTTGTTATATTCAGTGGCCATAGTACAATCACACATTCAAACTGTGAAGGCCAACTATAGCCCTTTTTGGGTCAAGAGTGACAACTGCCCCTTGAGACGCATGCTGTACATAATAGAAGACTTTACATTTAGGACATCCATACAATTGTCAACAGGGCCTCATTGATTTGACACAGAGAATTGCATTGTAAGCAATTCATGTCATGGCTTGATTGGTTTTAATTGGCTATTAGTATTACTTTGCATACTCTGCCAAAGAACTGGGGCACAGCTCGAGCACAGTTCTCACAAGGATTAATGGACAAAAACCCATCCAGACACCGGTGAAACACTTTTGCACTATGACCATTGAACTGCGCTTGAATGGCATCTCTGTAATGGATGAAGTCTTTTACTGAAAAGCGTAAACAGTAGCTTGATCCAATGCTTCGGCCAACAATGACCCCATTTGTGCTTATGGATAGAAAGTTGATTGGCATACTGTGCAAAAGTGTTAGGCAGGTTTGTTAAGGAAAAGTTCTGGTACAGCCTACTTATTTGTCACATTATATTTAACTTTCAAAACAGTGGGCTATAGGTTTGGACAGTACTTAGCAGAAGGATTGCTCTATTGTACATGCTAAAAAGGTGTACAAAAAGCAGTAAAAGTATGTCACCAAACAACCAAGTACTGGACATGTAAACAGTAAATCTATTTGAGAATTAATAAATGCATCGGGGGGGGGGGAAAAAAGTACAAACAAAAAAAGCACAACCTAAAACTTCTGCACAGCACATGAGTCAGCTTGTTACACGGCTTTATTAAGATAAAAATAAAACATCAGGAAATATACATGTTCATTTAGCTGTAACAACATTCTCTTATTACACACAAGCATGGGCAAGCTTCAGCAACATTTTTATAGAATTTTTCATAAAACCTTTTTTCTAAAAATCCATTCATATACTGTGTATCAGACAAAATATTACAAATATACTTTACTATTTTACATGATGGAGGTGGGACTTCTCTTAGTTTAATATAATTATGTTCTATGTTAGTCATTATTATGAGTTCCTTCTGTAGCACTTCAATCTTTGGCAGTTTACCTATACATCTTAAAAGTGCAGTTCCGTGTCCTTCATTTAAACAGACCTACAAAAGAAAAGCAATTACATTATTTCTAAGTTCTTGCATTGCCAACCATAGATAGCACTTTGAAAATTTAACATCTCTGTTGGCTGGGCAAAATGGCTTACGGAATAGGCAACTGTGCATTCATACATCCATAGTGTACATCTATATCTACAAGTGTGCGCTGTACAGTTGTGTTGTGAATGATAACATTATTTTATCAGCTTTGTACAGCAATAAAACACAATATCTTTAGGATAGGTCTATAAACAGGAGCCAATCTGTGACAGGGAAGGGAGGGCCACCGCTGGGAGATAAAATGGCAAGACTTGTCGTATTTTCTTAAGAATTGCTAAGCCAATTTGATGTATGCCTATTTATTTGAAGATAGATTTTGTGAAGTCTACAATAGTAATCCTGCCAAAAGGTTTCAAGCCCGGCAACATCAGGAAAAAACATCTTCCGTTCAAACTAAAGTTATAATACTAGGAACTACATGTTAGTATGAGGCGGCTGTTTTGATATTTTGCTACAAGAAAATAAAATTATGTGTATCAAATCAGATAGTGACTGATTATCACAGCCCTGCAAGGGAATATTCCAGCAATGACCCTCAAATACAATCACAGTGCTCCTTTCAAGCCACATTTACTTTTAGCAATATCCAAAAAGCTGAAATGCACGATCAAAAAGCCTTCACTGGATTTGGAGGAAGCGACGAGAGCGAGAGGCTGGCAGTTCAGTCGTGTGTGTGTGTGTGTGTGTGTGTGTGTGTGTGTGTGTGAGTGTGTATAAATATATTAAAACTAAGCTGTGGTGATGTAGCGTGATATCTATTGTCTGATATTGAAGAACAGACTGGGCACTGTGTTTAGGTCCAATTGGGGCAAAACCCAGCAACAGTAGAGCAGCAGCCACAGCAGCAGCAGAACATACGGCTCCCAGCTGTCTCCAAACCTACACCAGGGGGGGGAAAGGAAAAAGATCAATTACAATAAGTCCAAAACAAGGCAATTAAGAAGGCTGAGGTCAAGGTTTTAAGTGGGACATGAGAGTTTTAGGTTGTATTTGAAGATGAACAGATTTCTGAACTGGAAAGAGAGTTAAATATTCATATGGCTATATTTTGGGGAGACGTGTCCCATTTTACCAGAGCATTTGTTGGCAGTCGGCATCAACATTTGTTCATCAAAGTTTAATGTTGTGCACTTGATCCTACACTTGAAGGACACTGCTGTACTTGTGAGCTGCATAACAGTGTTAACATTTCGATCTTCTAAACTGGTGGGCTGGGACCTAAAAGTGGGCTGCAGGACCACCATAAATAAATGTTGTTTGTGATAGTTTTTGACTGTCAGCCAGTCATAGAGCCTGGGATCAGTTCTTAAACCTACACCAATTGAGAAACACTGGTCTAAAATAGTGTTTTATAAATAATATGACTTATAAGAGCATTGGAAACAAATATATTAAAGGAAACAGGCCACTGTTTTTGCATATTGAGATATGTTCTTACCTGAGCTTAGACCGCGCAGTAATATCTTCACTTTATTGCACGGACGCCGAAGTGCTCCTAAGGTGTTATTACGCCTTACAATATAGTTCCCCTTTTTATCCACTCAGAAAATCGACATGTTTCATTTTGTGTAACCATACTGCGATAATATAACTACTCATGTCACCAGATTTAAATAAGGGAAAACGTGGAAGAGCTTGGTCGCTTCTACCTTCACCCCCGTTTGCCCCATAGGGGAGAGGAGGAGAGGTTAAATACTAACAACATCTTTGGTCTTTTTGCGTGACTGAGCGCATGCACAAAAACCAGACAGGTACACATCAACTCATCTAAGCTCAGGTAAGAACATATGTCAGTAAGGAAAAACGGTGGCCTGTTCCTTTCAAGTGTTTATGGAGTATAATGTACGGTCTAAATAATTGCAGTATTTGTATAAATAAAAGATGATTCAAAAATAAAAAAATCCCTACTTTTCGAGTCAATTTGGTTTTAATGTTGGTCATATCATAGAATTAAGTTAAGGTATGCTTGAATTACTTCACCCCTTTTATTGTAAATATACTTAAAATTATGTTTTTTTCAGCTGAACTGGTGAAAAAAATCCAGTATTTTGTGGTAATTCTTTGAAAACAATACTGTATACTGTTCACATATATTATCGCTACCACATTTTGAACGGCTACATCACACAAGTGCAAATAAAACTGTTGTATACCCATAATCAGAGATGTGATCTTTGTTGACCGCTGATGTTATGCTCCCCTGATTGTCCTGAGGAAAACAAAACATTTTAGCATCAATATTTATAGGGAATTGTCCAAAGAGACAGAAATAGCATCAAACCCACCGTGGGTTCAGCGAAGCGCGTTCCCTTTCTGTGGCGCAGAACTGGAGGGATCTGGTTTCCATCTTGCACGCTGCTGCTATTAATGTAACTTCTAAAACGGAAGAACAGATAAATAATTTAGACTTAAGCAAGATCAAGGGTAGAACAGGAAGAAGAGGGCTTATGTACTTTTCCCTACTGATCAAAGTGCTCAAGATCTGAACCAAAGTAAAAAAGTTCTGTTACTGCAAAATGCTAGAATGTACTTCACATCTGCTTCCACTACTACTACAAACTTGCAGCTACATTTTCTTTTCTTTTTAGAATCTAAGTGCGAATATAACGCCCTCTGTACAATTACCTTGCCATCACAACCCTCCACCGTATCTTTGACTACTAGATCATATTACTTTAAGAACCGTGAAGCTTCTCCTATATTCATTATCTCACAGTAAATTTGATTAGATTATATACAGTACATTCAGAGCTTGACATTTCTCACAAAATGTCACCATACTCAAAGTGCTATCAAACCACTTCCATCCCAAATCAAGCTTAGTCAAAATAATCAATTTACTTTCCCCTTTTTTGCCTTTTCAAGTCTCATAGGGCTGCACATTGTCGGAAAAAATATCTAAATGGGATGGAAGTATTGCAATTGTGATTAGATCTGCAATACACGTTCTGTATGATTCAGATCACGGTGCATTATAAACACATCCAAAATAATTCATATTTGAAGAATGACTTAAAAACGACATGTTTGCAGAGGACTAATCTACAAGGGTTGGAAGGTTTCATCAAATAAAATCCCATGACTGGTTAATTTGTTGTAAGCAGCTTTGCAACCTTCCCGATTGTGATTTCAATTGGGGCCTTTTTATGAAAGCACATTGAGAATCCAGCAGTACATTTAAGGAGATCTCAGGCGATCTGAGCGAGGCTGGGTCAGGGCAGCTCCCAGCGGGCACAGTGTGTTTCTCAGAGAACCAAGGAGAACACTAAGAATAGACTGGGTGTACCTCATGGGGTCTGTGCCGTCCTGGACCGAAGCAGACGACGGCTGCTGATCCGCCCTAAGATCAATGATATCTTCACCGCTAGACAGGGGTTCAGCTCTCGTGTTATCAAGCAACCAGTCCTGAGCGTCAGAGGATGAGGCAGGCACTTGACCATGGCTTTCAGGGTGTGTCTAAAAAGAGCACAAGATGGCATGTGTTAATTGTCATAATAAAACAAGCAACAGAATAAATCCCTTATCTAATTTAATTTTGCATGCATTTTAGGTTGTAATGATCTGTTCCAGGAAAGAAGCTGATGTTATAAATGGTTATTTTTAAGCTAATGTTAATAATGGACTAATGCTACTGAAGGCTATGTTTGTTTAGTGTATTGGAAAGTGCATAAACCAGAAAAGCTCAGTTAACAAGTCTTCACGGTTGTTTATTTGTAAAACTGTATGGTATCTACATATTCTGGCCATCTGTCCCTTGTCCAATCTGATTATTATTAGCTCAGAACATTAGGAACACATCGCACTGTCCAGAAGATTTCAGCAGCCAGTGACAAACCGTGGTGCCTGTGAAAGCCTGCAGCCTGTGAATTTGTCCAAGTGGGAACTCTTGTCGCTTGTTATCCCGACCGTTAGCAAATAAAAGCAGATCAAAACGCTGCGTTCATTCTGTCAGTTTTGTTCCATCCAAACTTAAACACAGAGCTGTCTTTACAAAACGTGTAAATTAATGACGTTGTTGCTGCTTTTGATTAATTTCATTCTAATGTATGTTCACCAAACCTTGTGACAATGATTCTACATTCCCAGTAGATTGAGCAATGCAGAAGGGATCTTTGAGGAAAACAGAATCACATTTACATTTTGGTTGCATTCCAGTTGTTTTCCGAGTAGCTTCTGAGAAAAATTGCAATGCAAATCTCCTCAAGAGGTAAAACATCCTACTGGTTTGTGATTGTGCCTACAGGTCCTTTTCTGTGTGGCTGTTTTTTGTTTCAACTTGCAACATATAAACTCACCTTTGCCACTTCTGTCTCCCCATCCTCCCCAGTCCAGTCCTCCTCCAGGTGGGTAAGGGACTGCTCGTCTGGTGGGTCCTGGGATGGCGGAGCGGGCTGCAGAGGGGACACACTCAGGACAGAGGGCCAGCTTTGGACATCTATCTCTGCTGGTTCTGCAAACATGGGATCCTCTTTGTCGGGATAGAACAGGTCCATAGGCTCCAGATCAACCAGCTCCTCTACGGGTCTCCTATAGTCTTTATGGGACTGGTCTCTGGCTGAATTGGCAGAGTCATGAGCTATAGGTACAGCATTACCATTGGGTTTACCTGTACTTACTAATGCCTCTTGTGTTATTGATGTCTCATTGGCAGATAAAGTGCTGCAAGGTTTGTCTTGGTGATCGCCAACCAATATGACCATTTCTTGCTCGTCTGCAAGGTCCTCATTACTCAAAACCTCTTCTTGTGTGTTTTCAATTAGTTCTACATACTCTTCCCTGCCACCTGAAGGTTCAACATTCTCAAACTCTTCATCCAAATGCCCATTTCTTAGATCTGACGTCTCTTCCGACGCGATCAAGTCTATATGTTCAGTTATGAAACAAGAAGCAATCACCTCATAGGTTTCAAAGTCATTTTCAACACTAGCTGCACTTTCTTTACTTTCTGAAACCTCTGTCTGGCCCAAGTCCTCATTACCATAATGTTCTTCCACATCTGACCCTGACATTCCTTGATCATCCGGCTCACTGGAAATAGAAATGAGTGGTACAGTAATGCCCGCAGCATCCGCGCTAGGTTCCTGGATCGTTCTAGGGGCCTTTTCAGCATCTTTACAAATCTTTTCGTCATCTTGAATATCACTTTGCCCTTCAAAATGTTTCTCAATGTCTTGATTTTGTACTTGTCTACTTTCTGCACTTGCATTATCCTCCGTAACCTCTTGTCTATCCTCCTTATTTAACTTGGCGCATTCGTTCTGCACATTCTGTTTGTTTCCTTTCGATTCAAGAATTTCATTTTGAGCATTAGAATTACATTGCTCATTCTGTCCATACGCATCAATGTCTGTTATCTGGACTCCCTTTTCATCTCGTTTTACAACACTTGCACTAGCCTTTTCTTCATTATTGGACTGCCTTGTGGCACCAATTACTTCTTTATCATTGCCAAGGCCATTTGAATTGCTAACAACCGTAGATTGATCAAGCGTCACCCCTCCCCTCTTTTCTCCTTGTCCGTCAACTCTGTCCTGCGCACTCTCCAGCGAACTCAGCGAGCAAATCCCTTCATCTACGTACGACTCATGCTGCTCGTCTGAAAGCCTCGCGTCTTCGCTTGCCGCTATTCCTTCGTCGCTGTTTGTCAGCTCCACCGGTGTTGCGCGATAAACATCCCACGCCGTCCCGCTGTCAAAGAGCGAGCCGTCACTCTGGCTTTCGCAAAACTTCTCTGGCGTGACGTTGTATTCGCTTTCCATCCACGAGTCCGGCGAGCTGATGTTGGAATCGCCAACAATGGATTCTGGCAGGGCGGAGTCGGTTGGAGAATGGCTATCCCGTAGTTCCGGAGATTGAGATTCAGGGTTGCTTGATTCTTCGTCTTTCTTGGGTTCGCTGACGACATTGCTGGGGGTGTCTTCCACGTCGGTGCGGTCAGAGAGGAAATCCTCAGTCGACCATGAACGCGGGGCTGCTTGTCTGAACGGAGGCGATACAATGCCCCGGTCTTCCGATATAGACGAGATCAAAATCTTGGGAGGGGGTGCCGTGCTGTCCCTTTGGAACATATAGGACCTCTCTCGAACTCTTCCCTTGTGGCCATTTCTGAGGTGGTCCATGTCGGTTTCACGGAAGTTAAGTCGGCCCATGGAGACGCTGCGTTCGATCACCTGGAGAGGCTCTTCCGGCTAAAGCAAACATATAAATGATACAAATAAATTAGTTGGATGGATGGATGGGTGGATGGATAGATGGATGTATAGATAGATAGATGGATGTATAGATAGATAGATAGATAGATAGAAAGAAAGATTGAAAGATAGATTGATTGATTCAGATAGAAAGATGGGAAAAAAGTAAGAAAGTAATGAGTGCATTTGAAATGAAGCTAGTAGGTGGATATGAGTCATGCGAGCCTTAATAATCCTCCTACCTCCTCAATGCCGGGGAAGTGCTCCAGGAACTGTGACACATACATCATAATGGACTGCTCATCTGGAGTGTTCAAAGTCACATCTAGACGGACAGAAAGCACACTATTTAAACCAAATTCATGTGGTTTTTGAAAAGATGTGACACAGAGAGACTAACTGGGGTCAGAGTAGGATTGTGCTGCAAAACGTGAGCAAAGTAATGCTGGGTTTACGAATGGCATTTTCCCGTCATTCGTGACGTTCGTGACATGACTTAACGCATCTCAGTGGGATTCTTAACAGAACGCATCAGCTCGTGACATTCGTGATGTTCGTGGAGAACGTTTTTTCCACGAATGTCACGATTCACCCTCTGTTCGTGGAGTTCTCAACGGAGCGTGTCCTTTCGTGATGCGTAGTGGCGCTTCGTAAGTCTGCGTGAGAACATTCGTACAGCATTCGTAGTGCAGAATCACCTTTTTTCACGCTCAAAATTGATAGAAACCCACACTACTCCGAAATGTAAATGTTGGTACCTGCACTATGCCAAAGAAAAGTCACACAAAGTCGGCCAGTCCGCGCTCCAGGCCAGGGGCAGCACCTGCCGCTGCCGCTCCTCAGGTGCTGAAGTTGTACTGCCGGCTTTTCTTCCACCTGCGGTCGTTCCTCCTGGTGTTTAGGAGCCAGTTCCTGACACCCCTATTGCCGCCCCGCTGGAGAACCCGACTGTTATATATTTGTCCCGATTTTCCGCGCGTTTGTGAAAAAGAAAAGGGACAGTAAGAAGTGCGGGAAAGGCGCACTTCTTACTGTCTTGAATGCATCTCCCACGCTGCCTTACGCACTGACCCAAACAACAACGCGTGGTTATAGTAGCTATAACATGGATAAGTGTTACGGCTTATGCCTGTTGTGGATTATGCAAAGAAGTTTTGCCAAATTGAGCTATGATTGACCAGACGAGTGAGAATCATGGATAAAGAGGTGAAGAGTTCTACGACAGTTTCCCAGAAGATCGAGTGCACAGTGAGTGTAGTGTTTTTATGCTTATTCTGTGGAGTAAAGTCTAGCTGAATGTGCCGCTGTTGCACAGACTCATTTGGCATAAAGCGCGTGTGTTTATTTGTTTGTCTTGTAGGATTCAGCGTTTGCCCGTGTTACACAGTGACAGGAGCATAGGACTTAGTTTAGGGTTGAACTGTTGTGACTGGTGTTCCATAGACTATGAAAAACTATTGCTATTCTACAGTATATGGACGGGCCCGACGCTCTGCTGGTCTTTGCTTTTTGTGTAACCCGATTTGGCAAGAGCCCAATGCGTCAGGTGAAAGCACGGCGGAGCAAGACGCCTCTGCTCCGCCTCCAACCCGTGTGCGGCAGGCGGTTTTGTCCACATTCACCCGATTCTAGACAGATTTCTGACAGAACTCGACAATTCCCAATGACCCGCGGCAGCGCGCCACAGCACCAACAGTGCGGGACGCATGTCCGTGACCGTGCGTCATAATCCGTGCCATTAACCGTAACGTGTAGTAACAGGTCGCAACAGTTTGTGACGGTGCGTGAAAACTCTACCCCGAATCATCAAATTCCACTCACATTCGTGACTTGTCGTCGTTATGTGTAAACCCAGCATTAGGATTATCTTGATGCCAATTCTGCACATTTGACAGACTTACAATTACTACACACCTACATTACACTTTCGCAAAGTTAGAGTTGAGGTCCAGATCTTGTGCTAGGTTTGGTCAGGAGTCAGCACTGACTAGCTGAAGGTGTCCGTCTATTGTACATGTTTTTGGGTGGATGGGGAACCCCATGCAGAAAGGCTCACCTCAGTTCATTCTTGTTTAGGTTCACATCTGTAAACTATTTGTGTACTGAACAAATTTCAGCATAGGCAAAAAAAACAACTCCTGTGTATGTGATGTTTGCCCAACCCTAACTAATGCTTGACCCAAATGAATTATTAGTCTAAAGGCTAAATTATCACTCGGCGCTACAATAAAGTGGGACCAGATGCTTAACACTCATTCATTCGTATTTTTAACCTGAGCAAATAACATAGACATCTAACATCATTTTGACGTCAGCTTCACACCTCATAAAATTGTAATTATTTCTGCAGGCAAAATCCAGTAGTGATTATGCAAAAATGATTCCACCTCCGAGGCTGCATTAAAAGATAAAAGTCTAGGCTTATGTTATTGATATAGCAGAGGATGAATGTTACCCTCTGGCTCCAGCAGTCTCGGGATGCCCAGACTGTAGTGGGCTATCCGGAAAGCATCCTCCAAGTTTTCTCTCGGCGTCCTGAGCAGGGCCTTCCTCATGTCCACCAAACTGGAGTCTATGGACTTGATAACGGCCAGGAAGGCGAGACCGCTAGTCCAGCTCTTTCCAAAGTCCTGAACAGCCACGCCATACCTATGACACAATATAAAGCGATTTTAAGTCCGTGTTGCACATTGACACCTACAAAAGAAAGGCTTAGATGTATTACATGCTAACAATTGTGCAAAGCTTCTTACAGCGACAAAGTGGGAGAATATTTGTTCACTCTTTGCACTTGGTGATAAGCTACGTCTGCATCCAATTGCTCCGAGGGTGACGAATGCAAATAACTCCACTCACACACAATCTACACAAAGACAAGACTGGGATCTCGTCTCGTCTACCCGAGTTCAGATGAGTGTGAATGAACGTGTGGCCCATTCATATCAATTTAAAGATGTCGGGCAAAAGCAACTGGCAAAGCACTAAAGCTGTGAATCAGAGGTGAGAAAAGTTTTCTGGCAGCGGAATATTCTTTCGCATTTGAGTGACACACTACAAATATACAACTGCGATGAGACAGTCATTAACTGGATAGTGAGAATCATTGACTATGAGCACGATTCCAAACGCTCCTGCATTTGAAAAGAACGTAGGAGTGGCTGGCTGCCTAGGACAGTCGGACGAGAACTGTTCCTACTCTTATTTAAAAAAGCTGAAATCATATCATATGCAAGACCTTTTCAGTGCCTTCAATGTTATGACACAAGTTCATCTTAAAAATAAAAGCAATTAGATATCAAAATCTCATTCGGGACACTTTTGGTTGCAATTTGAGCGCAGCCCAGGTCACTTAAGAATTCCGGTCCACACTCACTTGCGCGTCCGCCTCTGCACCCACTGCAGCAGCTTCTTGATGGCTTTGCCGTGCTCGCGGAGGGGGTTGGTGCTGGGCTGCCTCTCCCTCTCGTCTGACGGCGTGCTGGAGGCGTCGGAGTCCGAGCTGGTCGGCAGGGACGACAGGCTGGAGCAAGAGGGGAACTGGCTGCGGATGTTTCCCGTCAGCTCCTTAATCTGGGAAACAGAAACTCATTCTGATCAATCTCAATTTTCAATGTTTTTTATATTAAAAGTAAATGGCTCATGTGATAGATGTTACAAAATCCAGCTTTAACAACAAATGAATGCTTTTCAATCCAATACCATTCAACACAAAACAGTCTGCATTTTATTCCTTTCAAGGACCTCCCTTTCCCATTTCTCTTTTGACGATGGCACAGATAGCCAATTTACTGCCTTCTGATAAAGTGGCGGATAAAGTTTTGGCATCTTTCCTTCCAGCTGTAACCATGGTTTATGTTTGGCAACGGCACAAAAAAGCACTTTCGAAGTACTTCTTGTCTTCTCGAATTTCAAGGTTACAGCACATTTTTTAAAATTATTTTAACTTTTTATATCGGAAGAGCTTATTAGGGAGAATCAGTATATGTAAATGAGGACCCAGCACTATTATGCATATCACTAGTTTATTGGCCGCGATTGTAACAATAAAGCTGAGGTTGTAATTTATCAAGCCAGTGTCTAATTTGGGCTGAAAACAAATCTATTCCTTTATAAATTGCTGAGGAGATGTCTTTGTTTAAGGCACTAAACCATGCGAGGAATCGAATCAATTACCCAGCGTGCTGCGCTTTGAAGTGAATGGAAACGCACGAGTGGTGAAGTAGATACATTCCCTAAAACGTGACCTCATTTGGCCTGATAGGAACAGCGCAGGCAGCCAGTGAAGACACGTCTAAGGAGCTCGTATAAGATTAAAGAAGGAGACGGGTTCAACTCTAAAGCGGATCAAAGGTTGGGGTTTGGAAAATGCTTTTACCTGGAAGAACAGGATGATGTTCCAGATGAGGCCCAGGATGATGGAGGAGTTTCCATCAGCAACGTCAGACGCATCGATGCTGACCAGTTTGACCTGAACACGACAGCATGTTGTGTTTAAGGTAGAACATTGTGACTATGGGCATTATCCAGAGATGCACTATGTTTTCTAACAATCTGAACATGAACATACCTTTAGTAGCAATGCAGGCTGTTGAGCCACCTGTTTGAACAAAGCACTTTACCAGCCTTCTCTGCAGATTGGGAATTATTTTGCATCCAAGTTCTTTACTTTAATCTATTCCTTCCGCTTGCAAATCACCTCTGTTTTTCCAGCACCCTCCTCCCTTCGCTCCCCAACAAAACAAACACCGCTAGCCTCTGTTGCTCTGTGGATGTAGCATGCTTTGAGACATTAGTGCTGGCATCATAAGGAGCTGCGGCATGGTATGGTAGCAGTAGCTCCAGTAGACAATTTTACTCTTTTGGTGCCCTCTGGAGGAAAGTAACTGCAACATGGCGGGAGCCGGGCGGGAGGTAAGAACAGCGCTTTCTCCTTCCTGGTTACGTAGGGTTGCGGAAGGGGCAACGGATGAAGTGGGTGGCTATGTACAAAATAATATACCGAGGTAAGCTTCACAACACGTTCAACCGTTTCCGCAAAGTGTGTCAGAAAGCCTGTGTGATACATATCAGAATCAGCGGCGGATGTGTCAACGAGCCACAAACACTCACGTTTCTCTCCTCCAGAAATGACAGGACCTTGGCGATGTTGTTGAGTCGGAAAATGCGATGGGAGGACTTCTTGAACCCGTGAAGCTAACGAGACAAATCACAGTATCAAATATGTTCACGCTGCATATAGCAAAACAAGCAGTTAAGTTGTAGACTCGCGGTGTGAGCATTTCATACCAGTCTGCATCCAGAGAGCTCCTCCAGCAGAGCCAAGAGAACGTGTCCATCTTGAATGTCCCGGAAGAGATCGTTGACTTCAATTGGAGGATTACACTAAGAAATAAGTACAAACAAAACTTTAAAAACATGTAAGAACTAGGTCAAGTTTTCCATCCATCCATCCATCCATTTTCTTCCACTTGTCCGTTGCCGGGTTGTGGGGGCAGCCATTGGGGCTGCCCAAATCACATTGCAACAGCCCCTATGGCTCCTCCTGCAGGTGGTGGGTCCACAGAAGGACGGCCTCATGGTTCTAACCGGGCCTGTTGGTCTCTCATAAGGGGCTTCTGAACCGCTCTTTGTCTGACCCGAACACATTTTTTTTTTTCAATCTATTGCTGACACTGAGTTTGTAATTGGCCTTATTATAAAGCCTATATTGTTTGAGGGAGCATCCGGTATGAATTTTAAAGCATCTCCTTTATATACATATGCTCAGGGCTGTCACTGCTGATCAAACATTCTGTCAGGGGTGTTAACCACTAATAGCTGCGGCCGGACTCCTAATAACTTTAATGCCCGAGCAAACAACTCCTATTAATCATTTCTACAGCAGTGTTTGCAGGAGCCACTGGCAGCTCATTTACATATCAAATAAAAGGCAGGGTAAGTTAAGATTATGACAGGTTTTCCCAAGCAGGTCACATCAGCCGGTATCCATAAATCATGTCATACATTGTGGTTTAAGAACATTATTATGGGGCAGGAGGTTGTAAAATCTGAAAAATGTAAAGAACAGACAGGATTTTGAATTGTTTTGAAGCGCCATCTGCAGGCAGTAACGGGAATGACACATTATAAAACAGTGAAATTAGCTCACACTTTCAGCTAAAACTCATGCTTGGAAATTGCCCTGATGAACACACTTTCAGCATAAAACCCCTCAGAACAATTCCATTGCCAAAAATATCGGTCAAAAAAATATTGCCCAAGCATATCGGCATTGGCCTTGGAAAAACCCATATCGGTCGACCTCTAGTATTGGATCAGCCCCTGAGTATCGTGACTAGGGCTGAAACAACTAATCGATTAATCGACAACTAATCGATTATTGAAATAGTCGATTTTAGTAATCGATTCATCGTTTTTCTAGTAAACACAGACTCAAATAGAGCAAAAATGACATGAAAATTGCGTACTTTGTTATTAAAGTTGGGGTCTGTAGTGTTTTGTACATTGAACATTTCATCAATATCTGTCTGTGTCTCCTCCAATCAGAAGCAGAATTGGTGCCAAGAGCCTCCAACAAAGATTCACTTTAAGTTTACTCCATCAACATGTCCTCAAGCGATTCCACGTTATTTGAAAAAACATTTTTTTTTTAGACACCATTCACAGCCAAGCGATTAATCGATTAATCGTGAAAATAATCGGTACATTCATCGATTACCAAATAATTGTTAGTTGCAGCCCTAATCGTGACAAAAGTGGATCGTCCCAGCCCTTGTATGTTATTCTTTTTGGTAGATATTCAAAAGGGCGCATCATTCATCTGTCAGAAGAACAAACTTGCCCAAACACGATTTTTAATGGGGTAATACAACAAGAACACCTGGAAGTTTCCAAGATAAACACAAAACAAACGTTTGATTGTCAATTACTGGGTCAGCGTTTTGATAACGGTCCAACGTGTGAGACGGCAGAGGACAGACTGGTATTGTATGAAAGACGAAACAATAGACAATATCTCACACTCTGTTCATGTCACCACAGCTCACGCTAATCCAAACAAACACTGATGTAACAGGTATTAAAGGACTTGTTAAGACAGACTCTATTCAGCAGGATCGGTTTTACACTAGAATGAATCGTGTACCCCACCTTAACGTTCACCTTTTCCTATTTTATTTTGCCGGTAAACTTGAACTGAATGCACCACATGGACGCTCAGTAATGTCTCCACAAACATAATAGCATGCAGCAGTGCTCCGCAGCGGGAGAGACGGGCGCGAGGGGAGGAGGGGATTTGCGATGCCCCGGCAGCAGTGGTCACATGTAGCCTGCTTTTCTCAATACCGCAAAGAGGCTAACGACCACTGAGGGACCAGATACAACAGTTACACCCCCTCTAGTGTTCCCTCAGATAAGCGCTTTAGGCGAGTTCACAATATCCTATGCATTATTCACACAGAGGGGGAGGAGCCTGCAGTGTTTATGTCCCGCACGTGCCTCTGCAGCATTCGACACACATGGAGAGATGCTGTATAGATGCTGACTATGCGGGGGGGGGGGGGGGGGGGGGGGCTGAACAATGCATCCATTTCGGACTATCGCTGATTATTGGGATTTTTATTTAGTTCTTTAGTTCGAATTTTATATCACAACTACTTAAATACAAGAATTGCATTGGAAAGATGTATGTGGACTTAAGTATAGGCAGATCAATATTAAAATGTTGAGATTTGATTACGAGAACCAGAATTAAGTATTGATCTTCATATCTGAATAAATATATATATATAATTATTACTGTATTTTCTGGACTATAAGTCGCTCCAGAGTATAAGTCACACCAGCCAAAAAATGCACAATGAAGAAGAAAAAAAAACATATAAGTCACTCCGGAATATAAGTGGCACCAGCCTTGGCAACTACCTGGGCATGGAGGCTTAACTGCTGTGGCTATCTAGCTTTTAGCCCGTGATTAGTTTTTTTGTTTTCTTTTTTGTAACCTCTACTTTTCGCCAGTCGACTGTCAGTGTGAAAATAACAAAAAATTGAATATCGTTCAAAAGTTCATTTATTTACGTAATTCAACTTAAAATGTTATGGGTGTAACAATGCACCGTGCGACGGTGCACCGCGGTGCAGAAATCTGACGATATGAACAGTACTAAAGTGACGGTGCAAGTTTTAGTCCAAATTTCTTAATATTTAAGCTCCGTGGCGCGTGTCAGACGTACGTGCACCTAAACAGAGCGCATGTGTGTCATTATCACTCACCGCTAAACTGGAGGCTGCAGGCAAAGTTACATCTTTCACAAACAAATGAAATCTGCGTGCCTTTGCAATAGTTTCTCCTGCTGTCGGCCACGGCAGGCTGCCAAACACAAGCCTCAAATCCAATGCGCTGTTGTTTTAGCTGAGTGTGGAAAGCAAAACTGAAACTTATCACTTAACGAGCACATGGCCCACTGCGCTGCTTTATTTATTTATTTAACTTTAGAGCACTATGTTTTTCACCGAACCGTGAGAAAGCTGAACCGTTACACCCCCAGAAAATGTGAAACTAATATATAATATAGACTCATTACATGCAAAGTGACATATGTCAAGCCTTTGTTTGTTATAACTTTGATGATTTATGGCTTACAGTCCATTTTCAAAATTCAAATTTTCAGAGATTTTTAATTTGGGGTTTTTACAAGCTGAGCCATAATAATCTAAATTATAACAAATAAAGGCAATACATATCTCAATTGAATGTAATGAGTCTATCATATATTAGTTTCACAGTTTAAGTTGAATTACAGAAATGAATGAACAGTTTAATATAGTATATTCAAATATTCCGAGTTTCACCTATAAGTTGCACCCCCAGGCAAACTATGAAAAAAAGCGCGATTTATAGTAAAATATGGAAAATATGGTAAATGCATCGATTGAATTTGTGCTTTTCTGTTCGGTTAGAGCAGTTTTTAGTACATCGGAACTTGTTTTCACTCAGTTCAACCAGTTCAACCAGGTGGGAAGCGTGAGTGATTATGGCTTTGGAAATTTTAATGTGAAACACATTGGTATCTGTTTCATATATTGTAATACCAGTCTTACTTGGTGCTGGAGCAAAAGTAATGTCCCTGGTGTCATCTATCCAGTAGGGAAAGCAGGTTTACTTCATAACGAGACCCCGTAGACAGGTATATGTAGGTTTCTGCAGCAACGTCTAATTTTGACCATTCAAATAGTGACTTTGCATCAATGGATTGGGGCGGGGCGGCAATAAAATTAAATGGCTTCGCGGTGCTCGGATTGTAAATTAAGGTTCTGTCAGTGCGCCGCTCTGTTGTGGAAAACATGATTACGGTCTTTCTCTCCTCAACGCAGAGCCAACTAACCTTTTCTAAATGTAGATTCATCCATCTGGTGAAGGTTCTCTTCTGGACGCTCTCCCGCTCCACTGAAACAGAGGGGGGGAAAGACAAAATACTTTAGACTTTTACACAAGTTCAGAGCACTAATTATGAATGCTATTTAACTCAACGGCATACATGAACCGCATACATGAAAGATATGCTTCATGTATGTGTATTATGATATCCTGGATGAATATCATGTTCGTTTTACGTGCAATCAAGTCCAAGCAAATGCAGATTTTTAAATAAAAGATGCCACGGTTTGGAAGTATTACTGGTTTTTTGAAATTTTGCATTTTTTAATAATAACATCCTTAGCTTTAAAACATATTGTAGCTTGTTTGCACCAGCAACCACAATAACTCAACTGTTATGGGAAGAAATATGGACCAGTAATTACAAAGTCAGTATCAGTATCGCACCAAAACTTAAACAGCATTTACTCTTCTCAAGTTAATATGTAGCTGTAATGACTCTTCTTTACACACTTATAAACTTGATAGGAGAGTCACTGAATTGCCACAACCTTTAGCGTGAACAGAGGACACAGCGAAGTCACGGAGGCCATATTGTTTTATGGCCATAAGCGGCATATGACCGAGAGGAGAATTACATCTTCAGCGCTGACACTGTCCTTGCATTATATAAGCTCTCACGACCAGGCCACACAACCCAATGTCACTGTCACTCCAATGTGTCGAGCCACATAAAGATGGGCTCCAATTATAGATACAATCAATATGGCAGACACCAGAAAAACACTCGGAAAGACCACTTCGAGTTCAAAGGTAAATGCTTTTTTTTCTCATTGACCTGTCCCAGAATCGATCACTTGTGGTTCTAATTTGTGCCAAAAAAAAAAATTTAAAGTTTGTTACATTCATATTCAACACGCAGATATATAGAAATAAAGCCACACTGCCTACATTCAAATGGCACGCGGGTTATCTGTTGCTATTGACAATTGCCTTGCATTTCCGTATCTTAATCCGGCTATTTGGTGCCCGCTCACATTGCAATCCTCCAATGAACAGAAATCAATATTTTCAATCATCAACAATTGGCGGAGAGTGACCCCTATGGACAGATAAAACCGCGCGCGCACACACAACACAAGCTGAAAGTCTTCATCCCGCTTGAATAAACATGTGTCTCATAAAACTGAGAGATGGAGAGCCCTCGAAGAGAGTGCAAACTATTAGGAGGAGCAGGCAAATAGAAACATTCAAATTAGGAGGGGAAATTTGGTGAGTGCAAGTATCTAATCTTCTAAAAGTGATTTTCATGTTGGAAAATATCTCCTCCTCAAGCTGCGAACTTGCTACTACCACTGTGACATGAAAAATCAGCTTTTGATTCCGTTGCCATGGGAGCAGATTCAGCCATAACTCACCTCAGCGCCCGGTTCACTGATCACGCTACGGAGCCAATAAGAGCCCGTGCACTATTGATTTCCTTCTCCACTTCCCGCCTGTGGGTCGTTGATCACTTCATACAACGTGAGGTCAGGAAACACTGACGGACGGAGGACAAATGGATCTATCATAGAGAGGTCAACGTTCAGCCATCTTGGACAGGTTTAATCTGGAAGAGGTGAATGCCACAACCTCAAGGATAGTGACCTTTACACGAAGAGACAATAAAAATAGTATAATGTGCGCGCATGGGCAATTATTATTAAGCTAAATCAAACTCTGCAATGGGTGCCAATTTATGTTTTTTAGTCAAAAACAAACAAAAAAACACCGGGTCAGAATCGATATCACAAACTTATGAGTCGGGCGCTTTTCTTATAGAGCTAAACGAGCCGAGCATTTTGCAATACAAAAATTCAGTTTCAGTCGTAACTTTGCATTTTCTATTGCCTCCTTGATTTGGATCTCATTTTGTATTCTTTGAGTCTAGTTTGAACAGAAATTGGATGAAAAAAAATAATTGTATACCATTGTGTTAAGATTTAATAAAGCAAAATGGTGTTGAAATGGTTCAGGAAAATGTTGCAATATCATTATCCAAAACCATTTTTTCTCATACCATGCAGGTCTTTTAGGATTAACCCGGTCCTTGCCGTGGCGACAACCTGTAAGGAGCAGTGCCGCGTCCAGGTACCCATCTCCAGATATTGTGGTATATGTTTGGCCGGTGTACCTTAGGGGGTGGTGATTGTATTTCAGACATTCTTTCTTCTATTGTGTTAAATTTCAGATTATGTGTATTGTGACTTTGATCAATTGTACACTCGAGTCATTCTAACATCCCCCAGCCTCCGTCAGCGCTTTAGTTCAACGCCGTGGGCCCCGACTCCAATCGCAGGGAACGGCAAAGAGAGAGAATCCCCCCCATTGGTTTGTTATTCAAGACATGTAGCTATAGAGCTTTGTCAGAGCAGACGCAGAGGAGGAGGAGGAGGAGGAGGAGGAAGGGGGCAATGTGGAAACAAAAAGAAAGATGACAAGCCTGGAGGGAGACGTGGGCACAAATCACTGGAATCTCTGGGAACATTAATAATATGAGTGAGTGCAAAACATTTTTCTGACCGACAAGACAAGGCAAGGCATACTTTACAACTGTTGCCTTGAAGGGACTTGGAAACATACAGTGGTTAAGCAAAACATTATAACATGTAGGTAACACAGGTGAATTGTATTAGTAAGGCTGTGCAAATCATCAAAATTATGTCACAAAACTATGGTCAATCTCAATTATCGTCATGGGGCTTTTGAATCATCAGGTGCACGGCCAGCTCGGCGGCAGTGACAGCACAGCACGGGGCAACCAATTAGCTCAGACATTATTACAACTTCCAGTTCTTACAAATGTCAGCAAAAATAACACTTTTGATTAGAGAAAGTAAAACACCTTCCTGCTCTTGTGGCCTGTTGACATCTTGCATTAGAAAAGAGCAGAAATGAACTGTAATAACTATGGAGAAATAGGACATAATGATACTCTTTTTTTTTTTTTTTACATTTTAGAAAAACAAGACTCCATAAACTCTCACTTGTTGTTTATTACAGTAAAGTTATGTCATTTGTTCCCTCTGATCATTTATTGCAAATAGATTCCCCATAGCACGGGATGCAGCTGGCTTCACAATAGAAAAAAAAAGTCTTTTTATGCCACTACTACATCAGAAAGTGCCCTGGTCTCTGGGGAAATTTCCCGCAGTGAGAACTCATAATTAAGCCATTAATCTGTGTACACCTTGTAGCAGTCACAAACTTTGGCTCTCATTCCTACAAAACACTTGCAAATTCAGCACTGATAATGACATCAACAATATACAGTGTGTATAAGTGTCCTCAATGCACACACAAAGAAATTACACGTTTACTGCAGAATATGTATTTATGTAAACACGTTATAATTTTGCTTTCTCACATTTTGGTGTATTAAAGGGATATTTCATGATTTTTAACATCGGGCCTCATTTCCTAGTTATCCAGAGTGTTTTTTTTTAAATTCATGCAGTCCTTATATTTGAAGAGTTTAGTGGTGCTAGGCTAGTGCTAGGCTAGTGCTGGGCTAGTGCTAGGCTAGTTAATGCCAATGATAACTAAGAGCCTGCATTAAAAACAGTCTGACCCAAGCACAGTACATCTGAGGCAAATCACTTATAACACCAGACTACCGACATAAATGTCTGTGTTGACTGATTTTTTTTTTTTTAATATAATCATTTTGCATTTAAAATAACTTATATTTGAGCGGCATCAGCTTGCTGGTTGTAAGCTAAGCAGCGGCGGAGTGATCTGCTAGGTTACCGGATCTACAGTAGTTTGTTTACCTGCAGCCGGCATTACTACACAAAGGAGCTTTCTTTGTGTTGCCATATCCAAATCAGTTATGGCAACCCAATGATTTTGAAGAGGTTTTTAATGCAGGCTACTCGTTAGAAGCCCCTTATGAGAGACCAACAGGCCTGGTTAGAACCATGAGGCCGTCCTTCTGTGGACCCACCACCTGCAGGAGGAGCCATAGGGGCTGGTGCAATGTGATTTGGGCAGCTCCAACAACTGCCCCCACGACCCGGCAATGGACAAGTGGAAGAAAATGGATGGATGGATGGGCTACTAGTTACCATAGACACGCGCTAGCCTAGCACTAGCCTATCACCACTAAACTCTTCAAATATAAGGACTGCATGAATTAAAAAAATCTCCAGAAATCAACAACACTCTGGATAACAGGGAAATGAGGCCCTATGGCCCTTGAACTATCCCTTTAAAGTCTTTGGAACATTTTGAAAAGCCAATACTACACACTACTACAACTTCCTTGAGGCAGAATGACTAAAGGTCCAACAAACTTGCCAATGTCTGACTATTAACTTTGGAAAAAACACAATGTATTTTGGTAAACATCTCTCAAAGCCCCTCTTTTGTATGGCACACTTTAAACTATTGTCCATATTAGTCCAATGGGGAGCAAAGAACAGGCCAGTGCCTGGTTTTCAAAAAGATTACGTCTTCCCATAGTTGGTAAGTCAAAGGCATCGGCCCCCGGGGAGTTTAGCTTTTTGGTGCTAAAATTAGACTTTGTTCTCTCGTGTTAACATTCATGAGGTTTTTAAACTGGTTCATAAGGCCCTCGAAGTGTCTGTACTAACACACGCACACACACACTGCCGTAGTAAACGCACAGCCCGGGAGAGCGGCAAGTTCCCATTGCCTTAAGTGCAGGTCAAGGATCAAGTTTCATTTCATGCTATGGCGCGATGAAGGGTGAGGAGGTGACATCATTATTTGGAGGCTAGGGAACTATAAAACCCTCGCAATATAGACGTGTTTGTTGATATACGTTTTATTAAATTGAACCCTGGCAGTCTACGAGGTCAGTGTGAATGTTATGTCACACACTCTTTGGAAAAATGGCACCTTTCTTGGGCAAAAACGTTGAGGAGTGCTGTGGATATTGTGAGCCAGTACTTTACAGGTTACAACATTAACTAGAAAGTAGCTCTGGACAACGTACCTGGAAAAATGGCATCAGCCGTGACTTCACTTTACAGCTCACAATGAAGGCTTTTAAAAGTGTTTTTTTTTTTTTTTTTGGTGTGGCTGACTGTGTGTGTTTTCCCCACCATTTTAAATGGGCTAATTACTCACAGTGGCAAACTGCAAACGTCATATGGAAAGAAAGAGCACGGCAAAATGACAAATTAACGACACCAGAGTGCTAAGATGTCACAGTAACTATAGGGTTGTCAAACTCAGATAGTAATTGGTGCAATCTACACTAGATGTATGTTTATTGTCATTTAAAGTATTTTTAAGCCATATATTAAATTTAACCAGACTACTAGACTCCCAAATAAAAAGTCACCGCTTGGATTTAACCTACTGTTATGTGATCTGTTTTCGCTGCAGTAGGTCAGGTCTAGGTTCGGCAACACTATGAAAGAATGAGATCAGCTGAACATCCTGAATGACCGGGTTATTCCAGGGGTTTCTACTTCCCTAATGGCACGGGCATATTTCAAGATGACAATGCCAGGATTCATCGGGCTCACTCACATTGTTGAAAGTGGTTCAGAGAGCAACCATTTCCACACATGGACAGGCCAACACAGAGTCCAGATGTTAAATCCAATGAGAATGTGCTGGAGAATAGAGAAAGTGTTTGGTGAAAATGAATGAACCACTGAGTATGTGCTGTTATCAAAGCATAAGGTGGTCCAACAAAATATTAGAGCGGATAACTTTTATTTATAGCGACTTTTTTTAAAGTCAGGAAATGTATTGTGCTCTGTAAAAAATTATATTTTGTACAGTCAACATAATTAAAAATCACCGAATATCCATAGAATTCACTACAAACTAAATATCAAGTGTGGGTTTAAATTACTCGAATTGAGAATATTAAAGTCTTAACCCCCACCTCAACCGAGCACATTTTCTCCAGTTTGGTTTGACCCAAAATGTCAAAGCTTAAAAAAATAAAAAAAACATCAGAATAGCTACGAAAACGAGGATGAAAATGCAGGAAAAAAGGGACAAGGCGAAAACACGACAAAAAAAGCAATGAACAAGTAATAAAAAAGCTACACAAACGTGACGAAAACATGAGAAAAAGACACAACAAAAGAGACACAAAAACATGACAAGAAAGCAACAAAAAGCGACAAAAAAAGTTATGAAAAAGTAACAAAAAACAACAGAAACGTGTTTCAAAAATGTGACAAAAACTAAAGACAAATGTATTGAATCGAGTTAAACATCCATCCATTTTCTTCCGCTTTATCCGGGGCCGGGTCGCGGGGGCAGCAGTCTCAGCAGAGATGCCCAGACTTCCCGATCCACGCACACCTCCTCCAGCTGTTCTGGGGGGACCCCGAGGCGACACCAGGCCAGCTCGGAGACATAGTCCCACCAGCGTGTCCTGGGCCTTCCACGAGGCCTCCTCCCAATAGGACATGCCTGGAGCACCTCCCGAGGGAGGCGATCAGGAGGCATCCGGGACAGATGCCCTAGCCACCTCAGCTGGTGTCGTCGTGACAACAGGATGGCTAGTATTTGTTATCTGAATAAGAGCACCGGAGCACTTATTACAGAGCAGAGCCCGCGTCTGTGAATCTTCAATAACTCATTCCAAGCTGGCTCATAAAAATGCGTTAAGTACAGCAGAATGAATGAACATGCTTTCCTTCTGTAAATTATTAACAAAATAAGCCTTTTTTAAATTGCTCTGCACCAAAGAAACCAATTATCCCAGATCCACTTGAGTCATGGATATTCTCGTAAAACATTTTTGGGAGCGCGGGTTTACCAGGGCCTCGCCTTCAGTGGCTTAATTGATCAAACTGTTAATTCATGAATCGGTCTTGACAGCAGACGCTTTACCATCTGGTTTGGCTTGGGGCCAGTCTCCGGGCAAAACGCGAGGGGAATGTATCAAACGTTCTTTATAATTTTAACAACGACCAACAAAGCACTTTTAATGAATTCGGCATTCGGCGCTGGAGCTAAGCCAAACTTGGCTCAAACAGCAGCAGTCACAAGAACGAAGGCCTTTAAGTGATGAAGGGGGCTACCAATGGGGAGTGCATCCAAGCTAATGATGCCCTTAATTTATTTATTGACAATAATAAAGATGAAGGGGTATACTTTAGTGCCTGCTGAGCTTGGCATAAAAAACGAGTTCCTTTGCTGTAAAGTTATTAGTTTTGGCCTGTCACTGATGAAAGGACCGATAGTACAGATTCTCTCATGGGGATAAGGCAAGACAACAATAAAAATCATCTTTAGCTCAGCTGCACGGAGATAAATTGTCTTCTTAAACCCAGCAGATCTTGCAAACTAAAGTTCGTTAATGCATATTTATATCAAATCTTTGGTCCTAACTTGCGCTGATAAATCGGTAAACTGAAAACGGCCAAGGATAGCATATTTGAAAGAATAGAAACCTACGTGTTTGAGTCAAAATAGGTCTTAAAGAATCAAAGTATGTCGGTGCTTTTTTATAGCAAACAATGAAAGAGAAAGCCACAACATTAAAATGTTAGTTGTGGTCCAAATACATTCCTAACTTTCCAAACATATTTGTAGCATTTCTTCACGGGGACGAGTGTATAGCAACGTTTCACAACTTGCAGGGTCACTTTTCAGGGTCACTTTCACAGGAATGCTAGAAAACTATAGCCTTTAAGTTAATGAAATGGATTCAAATGCTTTATAATTAGATGCACAGTGCTTTTTTCACCACAAATGCCTGCATTTACAATATACAAAACAAACTTAATTCCAATATAGATAGATAGATAGATAGATAGATAGAACTTCCTTCCAGTAGGAAATAATTATTCCAGTAATAGTTCATAAATGTATAATGAATTAGCTTTTACTTGGTGTCAGCATTAGTTCAGTTCTCCAGAGAAGGGAGTTCCCCCACAGTTCATTCCTTTTCCTACCTGTGCGCTACTTTCTGGTGCCCATCACTCGGTCACTCACAGCTCCAATGTGTATGGCTCAAATGCAGAAAGAAATGTACTTTAACACTATATGTTCATCATTACAGTTCTTATTCCTTATATTCCTCATCAGTTTATCATACGCCCATTCAGTCCCGTCGCTAGACGTCAGTCTTAAGGGGGGCATATGAAATCCACGAGGGGGCACAATTACTATACACTCTACTGTTTTTGGACCATGTTTTGAATAAACAGGAGAGCGCGTGGCTCGGTCAGTGCTGTGGGCGCATCCACTTTTCAGTCTTTTCCACAGACTTTTGTAGTAAAATACAGATTGCTTGTTACCAGCCCGCACCTGTCACTGCCTTTGCCCAAAGATGCTCACGAGCCGCGGCAGAGGGACGGAGAAAGGGACGGTGGACTCTCAGAGGGGGGGATGAGCCTCTATCGTTATCAGCTATTCTCCGGTTGGGTTTTAGTTTGTGAGAAGACAACACGGGAGCGATTACGCGTGAGCGCACGAGAGAGGGAACTGTTTCTGTAGAGACAGAGAAAGAGAAAGAGAGGGATGAAATGTCCCCTCTCGGTTTGAGGGTAGGAAATAGCTACTTGTTGTGGAGTTTGGGCTGGTCTCTAATCGGGCATAAAGCACAAAAATAACACTGCGCAAATTAGTGATACGTATCTTTGCCCAATTTGTCGTGCAATACGGTCATTCTGCAGGCCTTCTAGTGGTTATACGGCGTATCACGTAAACTACACCACTGTCTGGGGGGGCACAAGCATCATGGGGGACGGGCACGGCCCCCTATGGCCCGCCCATAGCGACGGGTATGCGCCCATTGATAACAAACTCTGACCATGGAACCAAATATAGATGTTTCATTCACAATCTCTCCAACCCGGCGTCACAAATTAGACACTCTTTCGACACGACGGATGCGTCCCGCCCAGCCACGTAACGCCCCTCTGTATGAGCAAGAGGCGACGAAGGAACTGTCAACGAATGCAAACAATGTCAATCTTAGTTAGTTTGACAATAGGACGCCTGACCGCGCATTTAACCTGGATTTGTGTCAATCATTTACTCCTGCAGTAGCCGGTTTGTCTGTTAAAGGCTCTCGCATGCGTCGGCCGGCCTCATTTGTTTACCATGCAAACACCGCGAGCCGAGCAATCTGCATAGTGGCTCACTGCGGTCCCCGTGAATGATGTGTTTACCCAGCCGCCTGCTTTTTGACATTTCCAGGCTGAGAGCGGAATAATGGAGGGTCGGGACTGAAAGCAAACATAATTAAGTGGTAATTAAGTCTACTGGGACTGTACAAAACACACCTCTCATGAAAGAAGATGAGTAATTTGGTGCAGGACTAAAGGCGACTGTGGCTCTTTTGTTTTAAGAAGACCCTTAAGTTAATTGCCTTATCCTGGCTGTGCACAGGATTAGACCATATACGACAGCCTTAATCCACTGCAGGGTAAGGAAAGAGGTTATTTTACCATAGGAAACTATAGAGGGGGTGGTTCTAACATGGCGGGACAGGTATTACCAGTGGTACATATATTTTGTCCAGGACTTTTTGTGGATAAAAAAAAGCTTCAAAATAGCCTAAAATCCAAGTAATGGGACTATTTTTTAAACCATAGCATTGTATCGAGATGGTGAGACTGATAGGGCACTCACTGAAATACTTTGAAATAAATTATTTCAACTTAAGAGTGTTATTGGGGAACATAACACAAGTTTAGTAAGTGTGAATAATAGGTGCAACGGGCCTGTTCAAATATGGACAAAACTAATTAACTTTAGGTTTAAGTGGACCGGGCGTATGATCAAATATGGTGCCTGCCTTTTTCATGCTGTAATTCCACTCATTTCCGTACGTCCTCCAAAACAAACGCATAATATCATTACTTAGCACAATTATTCACTAATAAAATGTGTGAGTTTTTCAACTTACCAATGGTTAGTTTTCAAGTTATGTAAAGAAATGTACCATGAATTTAGTCGGACTTGTTTTTTTTTTTTTCAGACTTCAGAGAAAGCAGGAAGTTGAGAGCCTCTGCTGATTGGTCGAATGCCACAGAGGTGGGATCTGTGATGTAGGGTGATCTCTTCTGATTGGCTGAGTGAGGACCACATGCTTCTTTACCTTACTGATGTGCTGCAGGGAGGCCCCATGTAAAGTGTGCAGAAATTACCAAAAGTAGTCACTTGCCCAATAAATGGATAAAGTAGTAATTGGTAAAACTTTACAATACGTCAAATAGACAATAAGTGTATGTAATTACTGTAGTACATCCTAGACATCTACAGTGCTACATCTATGGTACCGATCATGGTACCTAAATGGTACTTCACACAACTTATAGGTACCATGATAGTTACCATAGATGTACTATGTAACTAACAGTGAAGTACCATTTCAGGTACCGTGCTTATCAGCATCAGCTAATAAAAAAAAAAAAAAATCAGCATCGGCCTTCTTAAAACCCACAGCGGTCGCCCTCTACTTGTATTATCATGCTGCTGGAAAATACAAGCGAATGACAAAGGATTCAAAGCACAAATTCTGATGGTTGGGATTTCACCGCAGTAGTTTAGCTGAATTTGTTCTTTTTCCTCATGATTCCAGTTCTTGTGTAAGGTTCTAATACATTTGACTTATGACACAGTAATAGATTAGAACAATCATGGCATTATTATGAGTTGATCCTAATTTACACACTGTAATACTACACAATTTATATATATGTCCTGGGGCTACATACACGTGCCCAAAAGGTTTAGGTAGACTGACAGTTTCGCACATTCACAAACTCTCAGCTCCACTCGAAGGATCAGGCCAGGGCACCACTCGCTAACCCCCGGGCAGGTACACAAACACCAGTGCAGCCATGGAAACCACTCACAGCAGAGTAAACACTGGTCACGCTGAGGGAGTAAAGCTGCTGAGAGAGCTCTTCAGAGACTGGGATAAGAATCTTAGGGTTAGGTTAATAAGTGGATGACAAATGAATGAGAAAACTAGTGTTACTACTGCACTTGTGACTATTAGTTTGTGATTAAACTAAAACAATCATAGACTGGGCAATGCACTAAATGTTACTAGGCTGCATATATTGATAGCTGACGTGATAATAGATGATTTCACCACACAGGGTTAGAACTGAGACTCTATAGGCAATAACAAAAACACACACATGCAAATCATCCATTTTAGAAATCCAGACTGTCACTTTAGCTCTGCGTATGATCTGACACTGTCGCTACAGCACCTTCTAATGTGACCTTTCAGGTTGATAAAACGTGATGTTGGCAGTTCACCTCATTATGGAGCGTTAGCGTTTGGCACATTAACACCTGTATGCAGGCGTGTCGCCATAACAACATTTTACATTCAATAATATACAATATTGAGGTTGTAAAATATTACAATAAATGCCAATATTACTGAGGACCACTTCATGCAACTGAAACTAACTTAATACACAAAAATCGCAGTAATCTCTTGCTCTAAAAGTACGTATTTACATAATGTTCAATAACACATAAAAACTCAACACAAACACGACTAAACACAAATTACTTCGGTAAAATCAGTCAAATGGTTAAAAAACTCAGCCCAAAATCATGTTATTTCTCTGTCTCTGTTCTCTGTCTACTGAACGATGATTCGATATAGTAATTAGCAGCAACCTCCCTCTCTCTCAGTACAGCTGCATTTTTTGCATTTTTCTGCGAGCTGCATTTGTGGATTCTGTGTTCCACATTGTTTTACTGGATACTTTTGTACATCTTTGCCGTGTTTTTGTGGCGTTCGGTGGAAAGAGGTCCTGAAGGAAGCATACTTTTAATAGTAAACAAACAGCTAGCTTATCAGCTGAGACCTACATATTTCTTCTTCTAAAACACTGAAGAGGCACCACACCTGCAGCACAGTGGAGGCTTCACAAGAGGAGCTACAGTAAACAGAAAAAGGAGGTATCTGGGCGAGACTCACAGCTAAACCACAGCTAAGCCACACATGCCTTCTATTGTTCTGGCTAATGGACGTTCACTGGAGAATAAAACAAACTGCAAAACTCTTCCCAGAAGATGGTGAAAGACTGTTGTGGAGTGGAGAGAGCGGAGGGAGCTGTGCAGGAAGAAGAGGAAGGAGGAGGTGGAGCGGACCAGTGCAGGACACCACGCTCTGAAACAGGGACAAACACAGGAGGCGCTGCACCGCTTCAGAGGATCAGAGGAGACTGAAGGCAGCCAGCGAAGGTCTAACTTACTGATTTAAATGCTTTTGTTTAGATAATAGAGCATTGACAACAAGACAAAAATACTGTGAAAACTGGTGAAAACTAAGGCTCGGCCACATCATACCATTTATGAGGCAGGGCAGATGGAAATGACTGATAATAGTTGTGGCAGACAGAGCAATATGTATCTTTATTATGTGACGTAAACTTTAGACCAAATTGCCCTGCCCGCTGGTCAAAACCAGGCGAAAGAAACTTCACAAGACAAGCAAAAGTAGCTAAAGTTGAGACCCCAGATCTCGTTATGGAGAAAACTCTGTTCTGGTACAAAAGAACAAAGGATGCTTCAAAGAGAATTCTAGCTCACAACTAGGCCATAATGCACCAATTAGTAAGAAATATGGAGAGATGACTGGTGCCGCTGTGACGGAGGAATAAAAAAAAAAAAAAACCCGTCTAGAACCACCTCCGCAAATCCAGCACTCAGAGCCAGAAAGACTGACAGGAGATGAGAAAGATACACGCTTCCCCCCCCCGTAATGCTTTATTTTCCTGGTTGTCTTCTGGCCCTGAACACGTCACAGCATCAATGTAGCGCAGTCACAGTCGCTCAAGGTTATATTATGAGGAACGCTGCTCCCTTTGTTGAAATATTCATGAAGCCGCCATGACAGGGCTTCCCTTCAGACCACAGTGGAGCATTACCCTGCGCGGTTACATAACTCTGCAGTTCATATAAGGGACTTTGTGCTCGAGACCGTCCCCTGCTACCTCTGTGGGTTTAGAGATATCCTCCACACAATGCCAGCGCAAGCAGGTACAGGACATTATGACCAAAGACTATGATGCGAGTGCCATATACTTTGAATAACAAAGCAGGCTTTTTCTGTGTATTGGACTTTGTTAGTAACCAAGATGTGACATGTTTCAATAAACAGTCCACATCTTGTTTTGTTTTCACACCAAAACCTCCCACACTACACTAACAGCACAACAGTTACCACCAATAGGAGACCCAAACTGTTTTGCTGCTCAAACAACATAATCCCTGTCATTATCAGTGACCTCATGTGATCCTCAAATCTTTCAGCATGCAGCATACTTCATACTTAAGAGTCAAACTGGATCTCTCCGACTCCACCGAAAGTGAGGCAAAAAATACAAGTCACCAATGAATGAGCCTTCTGTGGTGATCAATGTGCTTTATCTTAGGCCTGTCGTGATAACAAAATCTTAAACTATCGCGATAAACGATATTATTGAAGATGTCGTAATGCCACTGAAAACTAACTCTAAAGCATAAAAAGTTAGGCTCTGTTCGAAAAGTCCCTCATCTTAAAACATCCCACAATGAACATGAAATACACAATTTACTTTGGGTAAAACATTAAGGATTACATTAGAAAAATGGGGAAATAATGCAAATAATTGTACGATGAGTCGATATAGTAATTATCATGACAGCCCTAACTGAGTAGGCGATGGAATAGGGTCTTATTCAGGGACAAAACGTCATTAATTATTCAAGCAGGTTTTGAGTTAGCTACCTTTAAGTTCATAGCCAATTAGTTCATAGTACGCTATTGTAGCCTTAGGATTCCTACAAGAACTGGAGCATAATGTCGTCCCCCAGAATATTGCCTATGGTGAAGAGTAGGGCTGAAAGATATATTGTTATCATATCGATATCGAGATATGAACGTTCAAGATATCAATATCGCAAAAGAAAAATATATCGTTATCGTATTTATATTGAGATATGAACATTAAAAATATTAAAATCGAAATAGCAAGATATAAACGATATAGATTTTCACAAATAAAACTGCACTCTTTTGTATTATGATTGTATTTTTCTGAAAACTGCTTAGTTTTCACGTAACCCATAGTTATATCGTATCGTATATCTGGCATGAATATCGAGATATGAAATTGTGTCCATATCATGCAGCCCTAGTGAAGAGGAGTAACCTTATGTGTCGTCTTGTGGGAAGTCCGTTCATAACCTTTGGTCTAGAGAGGTTGGTTAATTGTTTTACCGTACGTTGTCTATTTATCAACCGGGATGTCTGAGAATTCCTTAAAAGTTTAAAAGCATCAAGTTATAACAAAGTCTTCTCATGCCAACATGCAGCGGATTTGTTGTGATCCCATCCATTAATCCATTAGCTTGATGAGGGGTTCACTGTTCGTCTCTAATTGCAGGAAGTCTGATGGCGTTACGTAACAGACTGCAGACACTGCAACAACACATTTACTAACTGTGAAAAATGACGGCGGCACATAGAGCGAGCTGCGTCTGCTCTCAATGCAATCAATCATTTACAGACGACACTCCATGCCTTCACTGCTCCGATCTGTGATTCTCTTTCAACAAGAATCCGCCAACTTTGACTCTTTGAGGGATTTAGAGCATGATTTCCGTCACTTTTTTAATGATTTCTAAGGGTTAAAACTCCACATCAATTGTCCACATTTCGAGAACTTTTAAATCCATTTCCAAGTCGATTCGAAAAATCTCCAAAAACACAGGTTTTCTAATGGAAAACAGAAACCCGAACGCTTTTATCGTGTTACATAACCGGCATGCAGTTTAATATGTAATCCCAGTGTTTGTGCAATCACAGGTCAGTGGCCCGAGTCGCCCTCAACCCTGATGCCATCGACCCCGGACCACACGCCGTCAGCTCAGCACTGTCCTGGATCAAATGTCCCCCGAGTCTGTTTTATTATGAGAAAACAGCGCCGAACCATGCTGCGCAGGCCTCCAGTGGATAAAGGGCTGCACAATCTGTCGCAACCGGCATGAAGTCGCGATTTTTGAACGGTCGCAATGAGCAAATCCGCAATTATTCAGGGAACACACTTGTGCCTTGCAAGCAACAGCGATCCATCTCCTCCACTGCTAACCCTGTAGTTTAGAACTCCACAAACCTGATCCTGCACTCGAGAAGTTGTTGTACTTTATGTACTGCATGTGCACACAGAAGCGTCTCCTGTGCAGTGGCTCGTAGACCGATGGGGATGAGGTAAATAACTATTTAAGAGAGAGAGAGACAAGGGATAAAAGGCTGTTACCGCAGAGCCATCCTTCACTGTGATAAGAAAATGATATGACGCCCTATTGGTTTCCATTAAAGCTGCAGCACCGAGCCCTAAACCTCTGCACCATGAAACGGGGAAAGAGCACACGCGCTTTACATCGCTATACTAGAATTGAGACGGAACGTGACTTTGGCAACAAGGGGCATAGTCGGTATAGTAAAATGATGCTGGACTGAATAATTGAATAATTCGCTTAATGATCTTTGTGCAGTAGTCACCCTCTCCTACCATCAATACAAGAACTTGGCTTATGAAACAATGAATGAGTGCTGTCGTCAAAGCTAAAGGCGGACCGACCAAATATTAGAACGTGAGACCTTTTTTTTTTTGGTCAGGCTGCATATTTTCTCACAAAAACCTCTGAAGTTATTTCAAAAGGAACTGCAAACAAAATCCAATTGCAATCACAGTACCGGTACAGAAAAATAGAGTTTTTCAGCCTTGGTTAATCATGAAACGTCAGCCTTTTTTAGCTAAACAGATACAGCCTTATCGGACGTAATGAAGCCAAATTTGTGTAGCCCAAGTTTGAACAGTCCAATGAAGACTAGAGTGTTGTTCTATATGCAAGTAAGTAAGTAAGTGCTTTATTTGTCATCGTACAATTGTGCAACAAAATTCAGGCTGGCTAGATTCAGTCTCCTCTGATCCTCTGAAACGGTGCACCGCCTCTTGGGATTGTCCCTGTTTCAGAGCGTGGTGTCCCACACTGATCACCTCTTCCACCGCCTCCTTATTCTTCCTCCTGCGGAGCGCCCCCTTGTCTCTTTTTTTGTTTCTTCTAGCACCTGTAGGGGATGTCTTAAATTATAGCAGCATTCGTCATCTGCACCCATGCACTCAACCTGCAAAAGTTGTGATTAAACTTTCAATCAATTATAGATGCTGCGCTTGAATAATTGTTTTACGTTGCTCACCGTGAGTTTCCATGTATGTTGAAGATGCGTTATTGATACTGGCATAAGGCTTTGGCAATAACCAGAGAGTATCCGTATCGAAAGTGTCCCGAGGCGCTCGTGGTGGTGTACAATATCAACAGCGAACAGCATTTCCCATGACACTTAATAACAAAGAGGAAATTGAAAGTTGTCTGGGGAGAAATGTAAGCAGGACTCGGTGAGCCCATGTGCTTGAATCAAATGCGAGTTTGTCTGTGTGTCGCAAGTAGGGTTGCACCGATCCGATATTGGTATCGGATATCGGAGCCGATACTGGAAAAAATACGATATCGTGTATCAGCTACAAATATCCGATACTGAACCGATACCAGTTTTGGCTCTCAACGCCTAAATTACACAACTTTTACCAACTTTTTCACTTAGATTTGACTAAATGTAAGTGAATAAGGGCATGCTGTATGTCATTGTAAAGAATTCAACCGCTCAGTTAGTTTTAACCGTCGCCGATGTATTTTCGATTGCTGTGCAAAATTCTGCGGTTAGCAATAGCATGCTAAAGCTAGCGGGAGCATGCTAATGCTAATGAAAACTAATCAAGGCTGGGACACTATGATAGAAATAACTAAATTAGACAATATACAATAAAATAAACACTGCTGGAGCCAAGTGTTTGTATTTTAGTGAAAGAAATAACTGATCTCACATATTTGTATAAAGCCACATTTTCGAAAGTCTCTTGGTATCGGTAAATATCGGATATCGGCAGATACACAAACCCCAGTATTGGTATCGTTCAGCAAAAAAGCTGGATCGGTGCATCTCTAGTTGCAAGCATCAAAGAGTATACTCAATCACAATATGCACATCAAGTAGAAAGAATTATAACATTAAATACTCCACATCGTCATCATGAAACAATCTACTCCAAGTAGTATGACAAGGGGCAGAAAGGTGGTAGAGAGGCAAAATAAAAAATAAAACAACTAAATAATGAACAAAACAAGGCTAAAATTGAACTAATTTAGGAAAATCGTGATTAAGACTGAACGTATGGCCATTGTTTCAGTCACAGTTTTTGTTTTTCTGGCTTCGTGTGTAGAGAACGTGAAATCATTGCAATATATCGTGACATCTTGTGATGAGGATGTTGTCTCATTCAATACGATAACGATAATTTGGTAATATATTGTGCAGCCCGACCCCTGCAGATTCTGGCTCATGTTGTCCCATTGAAAGAGGACATATTTTCTGAGTTTAAGGTTAATTTAAATTTTATCTTCTGCAGAAATCTAACCACATAAATCTTCAAAGGCTTCAGACTATCATACTTCTGTCGAAATAGATGCAATATGTTTTAAGAGTGTGTAAGGGTCAGTCAGTGTAATGTTTCTTCAAGCCCCTATCCTTAATAGCCCTTAATAATTGGTCAGCATCACTCTTTCTGTAACATAAAATAGCCATGTTTAATTATCTAAGCATCTGAAGCATGTCTTACAATCCATCGCTGTTTCTTTTGCTTCCCTGTGTCACTGTCTGTCTGTATTGACTCATCAGACTGTGATCATACTCTCCGGGGATTACATAACTCAGATCAATAGGATTTGTAACTTTTCAGCCAGGTATAAACCAGCCTCTGTCTCACGAATACAGAGTGAGGGAGAACATTTGTTTTAGATGCAGCCGCCGAACCCCTGGGACTGGCTTTGAGCAGCTCCTGTTGTGGATTTGGTGAAATGAACAAAAGGGCTAACGTCACCCTCCATCTCCACATTCCTTCACATTGCATGGGGGGGAGGCATCGAGTTCCAGAAAACCCCAGGGTCTGATCAAAGTGATAAGCTTCTGAAGCATGAAAATACTTCAACAGCAGGCCCATGTTTAAACGAGCGACATTTTGACGATTCGGGGGTACCTTTTCAGTAATTACTTCGGCAGCAGACCAAAGCATCTCCGAACTTTGCGTGCAGAGGCCTTTTACATGGGCCGTACTGTTGTAAAATTGTACGAAACTCCGCAGGATTTGCATGTCCGTTAGTTTATGATGACACTGGAACAATCTTGACTTGTGGCAAAGATTGATTTCCAAAATATGACTTGGCTTAAAAACTGATCATAAAAGTTTAAACCTGCCAAACTTTGACATAATGCGCTTTTTAAACTTCTATTCTAGCGGGACGCTTTGTGCATAAAGACAGCTTTGGGCTTCAAGGTGAGGACAAAGTGAGACATGACGAGACACTGGCAGCAGCAGCAGGAGAAGGCTCAAGTTAAAGTGGTGGAAAATTGAAAAGCCCCCTCCTCCCCCTTCCCTCTTGTCACCCGTCTCTCCCCTTTCTCCTCCTTGTGGGCGGCTGTTTTTTCTGCACAGCTTACCTGCTCATCGACTGCCCTGAGGGGTGAGGGTCAGCTGCAGAGCACTCTTCTCTTAGATACTGCGTGGGGAGGCTGTAGCGTCACAGAGTTAACCCTTAACACACCAGTACAGGGATGTCTCGTCTTCATATCTGTAGACGCTGGCAGTGGCAGCTACAATAGGACTCGCCTGATGCTAAGAGTTGTCAAAAGAGGTATGATTTTCATGCCAAAGCAAATTGTTGTTGAGTTAATTAAAAGCCACAATTTGGGTTTAATGTTCTCAGTATCGCCCTATTCAACCTTTGTAGGATGCACTTTTTGGAAATTAGCCCATTAGCTCACTCAGGTGAGGCGTGTTTACAAGCATGAGTTCCATGTGTGTTCATTAAAGCAGTATTAAGTAACTTGTTAACCTTAATAAATCATGTTCTTAGTCCCTCTGGGGGTAATACAAGTGTTACTGGGATGATTGGGGGGTCTTTCATCTCCCCCTGGTGTTTCTGGCCAGAAAACCACAATTGCAACTTTCCCTGCCTCCAGGTCGGAGGCGCAATACACACTAATAGAATCACGAAGAAGAAGCTACACAGGCTAACGGGTACAGCTAACTGCACCACCTACTGCAGGCCTGCACTAGCATTTATAAAGGCTTGGTTGTGAACTGGTGGAAGTAGGAGACAACCCTTCAACTTTAATGTCCAAACTGGATTTAGTCTAAGGCTCTGGCAACCACATTCTGATTTCTGATGGAAAAATCCTCTCAAGAGCCAAAACACTTTCGTATAAAAAGTGTTTGTATCATTGCACTGTAACCATCATTTGATCAAAACATTACAAATTATTGAGCTACTGCGACAATTTTACTTTCATGGGGACACAGGTAGGTCATGTTTATGAAATATTCACAAACACACTACAGCTTTCATTAAGACCATCTGAGTTCTTGTGCTTCGTTAGACATATTTAAAAAACGTCGCAAAAAAATTATAACGTCTTCAAATACGGGGTGTTTTTCCCATTCCATACAAGCTCTTTGCTCCTGTTTTTATTTTATTTTACGAGTTACAAAGACAAAGGTTGAGCTACTCCAGGCTTACATCACTCGGGCTGCAGGTTTACGTTACAACATGACCTTTTTTAGAACGCCGTGGTATTTTAGGACAGGAAATGGCCAGGCTTTTGTAAACTTCAGTCCGCAATCTGCAATAGCCAGTGGTGAAATACGCACGGAAAATTGTACCACGAACTATATTTTTGCAGGAAGGCACCCAAACAGAAAGACATAAACATTACATTGTGGGCATTTTAGTGGGAATGGGAATGTTTTGAAACAGGTCTGAATAAATGTCTTAATTTAAACTATGTCTATATTAGAGTGTGTAACTTGATCGTTGGGGATGCGACATAAACCGTACGACACACTTCGCCTCATCAACTTTATGAACGGGATACGGCCAGACTTAACAAACCCATCATATCAACGGGTTCCTGCAGGTATCTTTCTTTCTTGGAATACAGACCTTGTTTGCTCCTCTTCAATCAGATTTCTCCTCAGCAGTCAAATCACAAGTCAAAGTCAATATTCAAATCGTGGGCGTGCAGCAGCTGAAGTGTGGGCTGCGAGCCACAAGATGAAGCCTCTCTGTGATGCGAATAATCACCTGGTCGCGTGTGGGAGGAGGCGATGACAGGCCGGGAGTGTGACCGGCAATAAGGCAAGGAGACAGGGCAGCAGACGCGCTATTCAACGCGGATATAGAGCGCTTTCTTCATCTCAAATGAACGGACAAGAGGCCTTTTTTTTTTGTATTCTCCAAGTATGACTCCAAGTGAAGTGGCGTGCAGGAGCTGAAAGGCTGGCAGTGTTGCATGAGGGCTTCTTCATAGCTGTAATAAGTGGCTGATTTATGAAGGATGGGGAGCAGGCACCGCAAATTTACAGGTGGTGTCAGAGAAAGGCATGAAACTAGCCGCATTTTTCAAGTCTGTTTAATTCCACTTCATCGACCAAAGATTCAAATATGGCTGCTATCAATTTTAAAAGTTATAACATGAAATCTCACTTGGTTATGAAGACAGGACTTCTCTAAGTAAGGGACAAGCTCATTTGAGATCACTGAGATGTAGTAGTTAGGGCTGTCACGACTTATCCTTCAATAAATAACAGATAAACAGATAAACAATACATTTTTGGGCTCAAGATAAACTGTCTGTACATTTTCCTTGTTTAGTCTTTGTAAAAACCATAGCAAATAAGGTTACATTATGTTTCATGTTTATCGCAGCTTATGTTAGGATGCGATTATGCACTTTTAGAACATAGGTTTTCAGGTCATTTTTATGCTTCTGAGTTGGGCTGAACGATATAGACACAATTTCATATCTCGATATTTTTGCAAATCAGGCGTCAAAAGAAATACCCAGGCCGGTACGTGTTACCTCCAGATCTAGTCGAGAAGCCTTTGATCTCAATACAAAAATAGTCTCTCCCAGAAGTCCATGTGCGCACTATTAGAGGTTGTTAACTGCAACATTAGCGTATTTCTTAAAGTGCGTGGTGCATGGCTAATGTGCCGTTCGGCTGCAGAAGCTACACACTGCCTTGCGCGCACAGCTCTGCAATTTGATAGTAATCTAAAAGCAAGCAGAAAGCGATTTTATGTTGTGCGCACCGAGCAGCCGTTGGAGTCCGTCAATTGCCACGCCGCGTTACATGTGCTGCCTCATCACTATTTCTGCTGGTTCAAAACTCACGCCCCGAGCGTTCTGCAGAAAAGGCTTTTCATTGTGAAAGGGAAGCACATCTGACACATAATATGAAGACTAGTCGCTGAACTGGGAGTTTTTTTTTCAACGGGGACATTATGAAGAACACTGTGCACTAGAAAATGGACATGTTATACTTTTATGTGTGGTTATTACAGTATAATGGAAATACTTTTACTGTGTAAAGAGGCAGAAGCCTAAACAATCCTGGCCGTTTGATAATGACTGCATTATCCCTGTTTTTGTGATTTCTCTTCATTATCTTCTTTACGCTGACCAATAATTCCTGCTTCGGCCACGCATCGCCCAGGATCCCCTTTTCTAAGCTTCCTCGTCCATCGCTCAGCCGTTTCCCAGCTGTGGTGCGACCCTCCTCCGCCCCTCCTACACCTGGCCTCTCCTCTGCTCTGCTCGTCGTTGTCAACCGGCCGCCCCGGGTCTCATCCTCTACCACCACCAGTGTCCCGACTCCGGGGGAAGACTCTGTCAATCATTCGTCATCGCCATGCATTTCATATCGTTAATTCAATCTTGAGCCCTAATTATGATTCATGTCCAATAAAACGCCACTCAGTTTCTGTGAGTCTTTTCAGGTTGAAATGTTGTTCAATGATACTTGTTCACAGTTTAGCAGGTCATAACATATCATATTTCAGTGCACAATGAGATGAATCTTAATCTAGAAAACAAGTACAAAATTCAAATGCTATTTCTGTAAAAATAATAATAATAATTCAGTTTCAGTGACTTAAAACTAGGGCTGAACGATATTGACAAAATTTCATATCTCGATATTCATGCCAGATATCTCGATATCGATACGATACGATATAACTATGGGTTAGGTGAAAACTACGCATTGTTCAGAAAAATAAAATCATAATACAAAGGTTTTATTGATGAAAATCTATATCGGTTATATCTGTTTTTTTCTATTATAAAATTTTGAATGTTCATATCTCGATATCGATACGATAACGATATATCTTTCAGCCCTACATAAAACTCAACAATATTGTTTAACGCAATATATTAATGCCTAAAATATGCTGAACTTAAAATTGTGTTATTGTGACAGGCCTTCAGCACTATTTTAATCAGGACTCCTTTCATCTTTAAAGCGTCTATATGAATGGAAAAAAGGTAAACTAAATGAAGGCATGCTTTGTGGTAAAATGATCAGGTGAAGGTGTGCGGACTTCAAAAACATTAGTGTGTGAATGAAACAAAACAAACTACCTCAAAACTATGCCATGAAAGGACCAGCACCCGTGATACTTATTTACTGACCTCCGGGGACAATATGGAGTCCTACATTATTCACAGACAGTTTGGACTTCGCTACAGTCAGTGGTGCGCAGCGGGGGGGGGGGGTATAGTACCAGCTTCTCCTGAGTGACTTTGACACAGTGCTGTTTGCTGCTCGCTCGAGTGCTTCATGGGGAATCCTTGACACGTGTAAAGCCTCTGAACAGACAGTGATTGACCTCTCTCTGCACAGGACTGGACACGTACAGACACAGAGACGGGCGGGGGGCTCAGAGCACTTTCACACCATCAGAGAAACACAACATGCAAAACACACAAGGAAGAGCGAACGCATTTTAACCACATATAAAAACGATTTGCATAAAAAGGCACCATTCATCTCGCTAGACAAACACTCATGCTATTAACTCTACATCAGACATTACCATACATTGTCCACAGTCAATTTATTTCACAACGTGAGGCGTTTAAGACCTGGTTTACTGCTGTGATGGAAAAACACACCATAAGTCCATTATACGAGAGGATAATGTATGAGATTTAAGATTGGAAAACCCATTTCCCCGGCGTTTTAAATAGGAATTACGAGGCAAGCAGCGAAAAACCAATACGAAAAACAGCAACGTTGAGGCTAAACTTGAACGAACAGGTGCTACATTGTTCTGGAGTATATAGGGTCAAGCGCAGGACACGCTGAGCTGAATATTATTACCACACTCCACCTGCAGCCTTTCTCTGTGGACCATGTGTGGATACGCTCAAAGACTACCGCCCCATTGTTTAATGTTCTCGGGGCAAAACTAAATGAAACTTTATGTTGGCATCTGTGAAAAAGCCCGCAATGGATTAAAGATTTCGAGAGGCTGTAGCTCCATGGTGATGTGCAAAAGTTGAAAGTTGAGATTACTTCTCCTTTGTTTGCTGAAATGAAACTTTATGTTGGCACCTCAAGACAAGCCTGGGATGAATTCGAACATTGACAGAGTATTACGGACGATTGGGTCAAGAAACAGTGGATTTGGTGTACCACATACTTTATGACTCACGAAGATTTGGTTCAAGAGCTCTAGGTAGTTATAACAATAAGTCGTTCATTTTGTGCAAGGTGTTCTTTACCAGGGCTGTCACGATCATGACTATATCGACTTATCGTTTAATAGATAACAGATAAACGATACATTTTTGGGCTTGATATTTATCGTCTGTACATTTATTAGCATTCTCCCCCTATTTTTCTTTTCTTTGGTTTGTAACTGAAGCAAATTGAGTTACATTATATTGCATGTTTATTGCAGCTTGTGTGGTATTTTAGGACATGATGACGCACTTTTAGAACAAAGGTTTACTGTTATTTTTATGCCTTAGAGTTGACAGTATCCAGTGTCGTTAGAGCCAATTATATCGTATATCGCGATACTTTCCTGCCTCAATATATCGAACTTCAAATTTGTTATCGTGACAGGCCTATGTTGAACAAAGCGTTACTCAAAGCGTTTTATTAACTGTTACCCTGCTTTACTACACATTTGAGCACATGTGCGAGCATTGTGGTTACATTTACATGGTTTGTTGACAGCATATTAGCCAGATAGAAGATTTGTCCCCACCATATTCCCGCACAGGTGGTATATTTCAGCCCAATCTTTGTTTTTCATGCTGCAAGGTTATTATTCACAGCTTTATTTTAAATCATTTGACTTTTACTGCATCCTGTATGAACACTTTTATTCAAGTGTGAAATTAAGTACTTTGGCCACCACTGCAAACAAATATTTTCAAAAAAGAAGCGCAAATGAATACAATTCTCACTACAGCAACAGTGCACGCAAATACTCTTGCCTTGGGTCAGCAGCATCACCGGTGCAGCGGCAGTGGTGTGCATCCTTAGGCTTTTAAATGGGACAAAACACACGTTATACCTTTTCATTTTGGTGGAAAGTGGAAAGTATTAAACTTATTGTTCAAGTTAGTGGAATAAAAGTTCTCAACATAGATACTACTCAAGTAAAGCGCAGATCCTCAAAATCTCTATGAAGAACAAGACTCGTGTTCAATTTTGTTACTGACAACCTCTGATTAGTTTGTCGGTCTCTTTTTATCTTCAAAAAGTACAAATTTTAACTAAACGATGTGGTTGCAAAGCAAACCATCAGTACTTGATTTCATTACTTGAGTAAACGCACAGATAGAACTGGTCAAATATTACTCCAATAAAAGTAGAAGTCAATTTTTTACTCAACTACTGAAGTATTTGCTGAAAATACAAAGTAGAAAGTACAAATCTGTTTGAATAAGTGTTAGGAAAAATAACTTTGTGGACAAATTCACCCTCTGTCCGGCAAAACGTCGGGGCAAATCTTCTTCCCTGTGCCGAGTCAAAGGCATTGACAGTACATCTGCACATCGCCACCTACTGTTCTGGAGTGTGCATTTTAATAAGGCTTTAAACACATGGTCAAATTAACATTTTACTTTGGAGCATTTTTTAAAATGTAATTGGAGTAGAAAGTATGAGATTTATCTTTCAAATATAGTGGAGTGAAAGTATTACGTTCTCGACAGCATTTGAGTAAATTCACTCACCTCTGCAAACCATACACTCATAACGCACAGTTTTATCCGTAGCTGGTCACCTTTACGTCTTCTCAAAATACATCTATGGGCTCAAACCTTTTCCCATTAGCGCTAACTTTAGCTGATATGGGCTTAATACATTTCCCAAGGTACAGTTCTGACAGCTCTATACACTCTACATAACTAACTACTCCATTATAAGGCATTTTGCTACTCTGATTTCCACATACGGCAGCAGAATATTGCCCGCTGCCTGCGCTCTGCCCACGCCGTTAGCACCCGGCGTCCCGATCAAGGGGGCTGCCGCGTGGGATGTGTGAAGCTGTGGTGGGAGACTGCATATACCCCGAGTTATTATGTAACCACCGAGTCCTGCCATTGTTTTAAAGCACTGGCGACACTTCAGGCTGCAAACTCATGGGACAAATGGAGAGCGGGCAAAATGAAAAATACAGTTTTAAGGGAGGAAATAGGGCTATGTTTACAATGAATTGCAGGTTTCGAGTGTAAAAGGGGAAGGGGGGGGGGGGCGAACAGAGGCCCAAGGTGCAGCAAACAGTCCATTCATTAGTTACATACTTGCACTGCGGAGAGAAAGAGAGAGAGAGGCAGGTCCGGACTGTGTTTACAAAAAGGCTTCACACGCTGTAGATCTCAACGCGTTTGGCCGGGAGCGATGGATAATGAGGCAGCTACAAGTCTCGCCTTTGAAGTGGCACTAGAAAGACCGACAAATTGCGGCAAAGATAAAAAGAGTCAATGAAGCGCCATAGTTTACACAGGGTGACTACACGCCTCTGTGCCATGTCGTGTTTGGAGTTTGGAGCAGAAGGGTCTCGAAGTACCTCCGATTTCTCATTATGTTGGTCAATGGTCACACACAATAACAATGAGACGGCAAAATATATCTACAGGTGGGAAGATGTTGACTTGTATAAATAAGTATATCTGCTTCTTTTGAAAAAGAACACAGCGTGTGCAGTTTGAGCATCAAAAATATGAAATATGTCACTGTATCGCCTTCCCCTATCAGATTCTATATTAATCTATTGTTTAAAATAATTTTGAGTCAAAATAAAGTCTACAACTTGACAATCAATTTTGATCAGCGTAAGCCACTAGCTAGCCACCTTCTTCTAGTATGTGACAAATGGATTTAAGAGTTGCTACTTTGATATCAAAATCATTGCTAATTTATATGGAAGAAGAATAAGTAAGTAATTGTGCAAATTATTTACCAACTTGCAACAAAATATCACATCTATGCTCAATCTAAAATTAGCTGATATTTGTTGGCTCGATGTGTACTTCCTGGATGTGCGTTTCCAGGGCAACTGTTGCTGACTACAAGCAATACTGGCGCATTTAACTTCAAGTCCCCTGTTCGCTCCTGCCCTAGTGAATCGGCAGCCGACCGGACCAGGACCGTATCTTATTTCACGATGAGGGCTTTATAAACAATGTCCCTCTCAGAAAAGTTTAATTAAATTGCAATAAAATACCTCCTGAGTACGCGGCAGGAATGCACCGTGAAAAAAGCGCTTGTGAAGATAAACTTAAGACTTGATGGCTCACTCTCGCTCGCTGTGTTACTTTATCTCAGCCTAACTGCAGCCTGTGGCAAAATGTGGTTTTCACTCTTCCAAATCTGCCGTCCCAGCAGTGTACACCAGCATGGAGCGCCGCGTCGCCGGATAATGTGACAGCTGTTTTCGGTGGAAACCTGTAGAGCTGTATGTGAATTTGAATACGCAGGAACAACAAGTCGAGCCGGCTTATTTCCCGGAATCTCGTGGGAGATATTGTCAGACGTGAGCCCTCGATAAAGTTTGAGGTTGTAGTGAAAAGAAAAATAACAAAAAGGTGCCGAGAAAGGAACGTAAGCTTTTATGTAAACTTGTGCTTACTTACAGTGAAGCACACATTCATTAAACTTCACTATGTTCTTTCAAATTAAATGCAATGGCAAAAAAGGTTTTAAATGCTTGGGATTCATACCAAGGACATTTAATAATCTGAAAATCAGTGGTTCTCAACTGGTGCATCGGTCAGGACCCAAACGTGGGACGCACACTGCAGGTAACACTGGAAAAAATGCCATCTTATCTTGGCAAAATGGCTTGAAAAGTGCTTGAATTAAGACATGTAATGCTGATTTTGAGCAGGGTTGGACTGTCTTGAAATAAGATCGCCATGGGAACAATTATTAAGTGGCTTAGAATAAAATTAGTTAAAATAAGTCAAAAACACTTGAACCCATATTAGACCCAAAAAAAAAAGTCAAAAGTAAGATAAAAAAAACCTTCTTGTTCTATTAGCGTCAAAACAGTCCAAAAGCATAAATTCCAATAATTCAAGCAATGACATTTTAAGTCATTTTTGTCTAAGAAAAGATTGCATTTTTTCCAGTGGGTTGTAAACCTTCCAGAAAAATCACTGAAGATACAATGTTTTTCTTTTACACTTGCCCTGAATGAATAATGCCTAAAACAACTGAACTAAGGAAGAAATACTGGATTCATATGCAAAAACAGGTTACAAGCCAAGGACATGATTTCATTATGATAAATGAATATTCTTATTTGGGTATCGGTTTCTTTCTTAAGCTGAACCACTGGACTATCGTCATTGACCCCAATGTAGGGCTGCACGATACGCATGTACAATATTGCAGTTTCAGTTTCAGTTTTCAGTTTATTACAAATATACGGTAAAAGCATTTTAACATTCATTCATAGATGATAGTGCATATTCATAAACGGGACACCCTTGAAGCAACATTTAGCTTATATATGGGGCCCAAGACAATACACAATATTAAAAACACAAATATACATTAGTAACCTGGGATACATTGCAGTCACAATATTATTGCGATATTTCACTAAACAATTTCAATCCGTTCCACACAAACACAAATCCTACATAATTAGTTTTTCTACTAACTCAGAACCAAAATGTGGCTAAAAAAAAAGAAATCGCTAAAACAATAACTAAAATTGAACTTTAGCGCATTTGTAATTTTTTTGCGATATATTGTGCAGACCTACTCCAATGTACCAGCTGAGCTCCAATCATTTATTTATTTATTTATTGGTTTATTTGGTCTCATGGGTCTCATGCATGTAAAACAAGCCACACCGGATTGTAGCTTTGGGCTAATTTCCATCCGTCGTCCCCCCATGCGCACTCTCAAACACACTCTCATTCATCCTGGCCTATTGTACATGTTTTGAGTGGTAGGGGAAACCGGAGTACCCGGAGAACATGCAAACAGGAAGAGCATCGATCTGTCATAAAAAAAAAGCAGCCAAATCACTGCACTGTTCACTGTGGCATCTCAGACTCAAGCATTTTGTTTATTTTCGCTGCAGTATGTGTTTTAGAAGAGAAAATGGGCATTTTGTAGATTGAGAGTGGACATTTTGAAGACGTTTTGCGGAAGTGGCCTTTTTAGTTAAAACTTTAGTCACCGACACAATTGGGCGACCTCTCTTCACCAGCTTGAGAGCGAGAGACCAGTTTGTCTGGGGTGAAGTGGGTTAGATGTGAACAAAGCTTTCATTCTCTACAGCGCAGTCATTAAATCAATTACTTCCACTTTACAGGGCAATTGTGTTTGGGCTCCTCCGCTTCAGGAGCTACAACAAAATGCACAACAACAAGTATTCCCAAAATGAAATCTGACCATTTACAGAGCATATTCGTCCAACGTGTGAACGATACTGCGCCTGTTCACGAAAGCCTCCGGAGACGTCTATTTCGGGTGTTTTGCAACTCCCACGCGTGATGTAATCCTTTGGTATGATTTCAAAAAAAAGCTATGGCGGTGGGTGTAGCGGTGAATTTTTTAACACCTCAAACCACTTGTTGCACCCTTGATGCACGGAGAGAGAGCCCGTAAAAACAATTGCTCTCAACCCGCCACCAGTGCTCACAGGAATAAATCTCGGAACAAGAAGCGGCTCGAGCAACTTTAACGCCCACGGCTTGAGAAAATATAGACTTAACATCAGGCACCAGAATCTCAAACACTGATAGGTGAAATTATGACTTGACCTGGACCTGAGCCAATATCCTAAGTGAATTGTACAAAGCTATAAAGCAATTAGAGAGCACTTACTACAACAGTGTTTTTGTGCCAGCCAACAAGAGTTGATTATTTATTTTGTTTGCATTCGCTATAGGCAAATGGTTTAGAATCTGGGGAACAAGCATTATCTGACACCAAAATGATAAAGCAGTACTAAGTAACTCTTGCCCCTAGAGGCCATAAGCGCAACTGCAGGTGTTGTAGCAAGTTGCGATTTTAACGTATTAATTGTGCGAGAGAGTAAATACTACGCTGACAGAAAAACGGCGAAGGGAGAGAGGGATATTGTACATCCAATTACACAATAGTAATTTTTTTGGCTGTAAATACTGTTACAAAGTGGCGCTAGCCCGCAGTTAGCTTTGCCCGTTAGCCTGTTAGCTTCTTCTTCATGGTTCCATTAGTGTGGATTGGTTGCTCCGGTCCGGTGGCAGTCAAGTTGCAAATGTGGTTTTCTGGCCAGAGACACCAGGGGGAGATGAAAGATGGTCCTCCAATCATCCATTAACACTTGTATTATCCCCAGAGGGACTACGAAAAGGATTTATTAAGGTATGCAAGTTACTCAGTACTGCTTTAACAGTAAAATTGTGCCTTGTTGCCGTTATAGAGATCTCTATTAGTGGTCGACCTATCGGGCCGATATTTGCGGATTTTACAATATCGGCCGATCTAGCGCCGATAAAAGCCAATATAGACTATGAGTCCTCCCACAAACTTCCTAGGCCTCAGGGCAACAGAGAAACATCGCAATGACAATTGGTTAGCTAGTTTTACTAAAGTTAGTTTCACTAAACCTCAGCGTATATGGATATGCTGCATGTCATTTTGAAACACAGAACCTGAAGAATTCAATTGCGGAGTGAGTTTTAACTTCTGCAATTGAGTTTGTTTCTAGCAACAGTATGCTAATGCTAACGGGTGCGTATGTTCCCCAGGTGCATTTCATTTTATTTTTCCATAGGCGAGTTGGTACATCAACCAATCACAAGTCATGAGAGTGAAACGTCATACATATATCAACCAATCAGCTTAACCCTGACCCTGCCCTAGCCACTAACCTTAAGGGTAGTAGGCTAGTGCCTAACGTGAATACTGACTCTATGCTAACATGCCAATGCTAACGGCAACTAATCAAAGCTGGGACAGAAACTATGTTTGAATCACCCAAAGTAATACAATAAAAT